>OY997266.1:310801676-312083068 GCA_963921465.1 Triticum timopheevii | reverse complement strand
TACTGCCACCCTGTCTATCTTAGGGTTACGTGAGTCGAGGCGGACGTCGTCGCGGTAGCGACGACGGACGCCGAGACGAGCACCTGACACCACTGCCTCCCTGTCTTAGCGTAACGCGAGTCGAGGCGGACGTCGTCGCGGTAGCGACGACGGACGCCGAGACGAGCACGTGACACCACTGCCACCCTGTCTATCTTAGGGTAACGCGAGTCGAGGCGAACGTCATCGCGGTAGCGACGACGGACGCCGAGACGAGCACGTGACACCACTGCCACCCTGTCTTACCGAAATGCAAGTCGAGGCGGACGTCGTCGCGGTAGCGACGACGGACACCGAGACGAACACGTGACACCACTGCCACCCTGTCTTAGCGTAACGTGAGTCGAGGTGGACATCGTCGCGGTAGCGACGACGGACGCCGAGATGAGCACGTGACACCACTGCCACCCTGTCTTAGCGTAACGCGAGTCGAGGCAGACGTCGTCACGGTAGCGACGACGGACGCCGAGACGAGCACGTGACACCACTGCCACCCTGTGTATCTTAGGGTTACGCGAGTCGAGGCGGACGTCGTCGCGGTAGCGACGACGGACGCCGAGACGAGCACGTGACACTACTGCCACCCTGTCTATCTTAGGGTTACGTGAGTCGAGGCGGACGTCGTCGCGGTAGCGACGACGGACGCCGAGACGAGCACCTGACACCACTGCCTCCCTGTCTTAGCGTAACGCGAGTCGAGGCGGACGTCGTCGCGGTAGCGACGACGGACGCCGAGACGAGCACGTGACACCACTGCCACCCTGTCTATCTTAGGGTAACGCGAGTCGAGGCGAACGTCATCGCGGTAGCGACGACGGACGCCGAGACGAGCACGTGACACCACTGCCACCCTGTCTATCTTAGGGTAACGCGAGTCGAGGCGAACGTCATCGCGGTAGCGACGACGGACGCCGAGACGAACACGTGACACCACTGCCACCCTGTCTTAGCGTAACGTGAGTCGAGGTGGACATCGTCGCGGTAGCGACGACGGACGCCGAGATGAGCACGTGACACCACTGCCACCCTGTCTTAGCGTAACGCGAGTCGAGGCAGACGTCGTCACGGTAGCGACGACGGACGCCGAGACGAGCACGTGACACCACTGCCACCCTGTGTATCTTAGGGTTACGCGAGTCGAGGCGGACGTCGTCGCGGTAGCGACGACGGACGCCGAGACGAGCACGTGACACCACTGCCACCCTGTCTATCTTAGGGTAATGCGAGTCGAGGCGGACGTCGTCGCGGTAGCGACGACGGACGCCGAGACGAGCACGTGACACCACTGCCACCCTGTCTTAGTGAAACGCGAGTCGAGGCGGACGTCGTCGCAGTTGCGACGACGGACGCCGAGACGAGCCCGTGACACCACTGCCACCCTGTCTTAGCGTAACACGAGTCGAGGCGGACGTCGTCGCGGTAGCGACGACGGACGCCGAGACGAGCACGTGACACCACTGCCACCCTGTCTTACCGAAATGCGAGTCGAGGCAGACGTCATCGCGGTAGCGACGACGGACGCCGAGACGAGCACGTGACACCACTGCCACCCTGTCTTACAGAAACGCGAGTCGAGGCGGACGTCGAGACGAGCATGTGACACCACTGCCACCCTGTCTATCTTAGGGTTACGCGAGTCGAGGCGGACGTCGTCGCGGTAGCGATGACGGACGCCGAGACGAGCCCGTGACACTACTGCCACCCTGTCTATCTTAGGGTTACGCGAGTCGAGGAGGACGTCGTCGCGGTAGCGACGACGGACGCCAAGACGAGCACGTGACACTACTACCACCCTGTCTATCTTAGGGTTACGCGAGTCGAGGCGGACGTCATCGCGGTAGCGACGATGGACGCCGAGACGAGCACGTGACTCCACTGCCTCCCTGTCTTAGCGTAACGCGAGTCGAGGCGGACGTCGTCGCGGTAGCGACGACGGACGCCGAGACGAGCACGTGACACCACTGCCACCCTGTCTTAGCGTAACGCGAGTCGAGGCGGACGTCGTCGCGGTAGCGACGACGGACGCCGAGACGAGCACGTGACACCACTTCCACCCTGTCTTAGCGTAACGCGAGTCGAGGCGGACGTCGTTGCGGTAGCGACGACGGACGCCGAGACGAGCACGTGACACCACTGCCACCCTGTCTTAGGGTAACGCGAGTCGAGGCGGACATCGTCGCGGTAGCGATGACGGACGCCGAGACGAGCACGTGACACCACTGCCACCCTATCTATCTTAGGGTTACGCGAGTCGAGGAGGACGTCGTCGCGGTAGCGACGACGGACGCCGAGACGAGCACGTGACACCACTGCCACCCTGTCTTAGGGTAACGCGAGTCGAGGCGGACATCGTCGCGGTAGCGATGACGGACGCCGAGACGAGCACGTGACACCACTGCCACCCTGTCTATCTTAGGGTAACGCGAGTCGAGGCGGACGTCGTCGCGGTAGCGACGACGGACGCCGAGACAAGCACGTGAGACTACTGCCACCCTGTCTATCTTAGGGTTACGTGAGTCGAGGCGGACGTCGTCGCGGTAGCGACGACGGACGCCGAGACGAGCACGTGACACCACTGCCTCCCTGTCTTAGCGTAACGCGAGTCGAGGCGGACGTCGTCGCGGTAGCGACGACGGACGCCGAGACGAGAACGTGACACCACTGCCACCCTGTCTATCTTAGGGTAACGCGAGTCGAGGCGAACGTCATCGCGGTAGCGACGACGGACGCCGAGACGAGCACGTGACACCACTACCACCATGTCTATCTTAGGGTAATGCGAGTCGAGGCGTACGTCGTCGCGGTAGCGACGGCGAACGCCGAGACGAGCACGTGACACCACTGCCTTCCTGTCTTACTGTAACGTGAGTCGAGGCGGACGTCGTCGCGGTAGCGACGACGGCCGCCGAGACGAGCACGTGACAACACTGCCACCCTGTCTTAGCGTAACGCGAGTCGAGGCGGACGTCGTCGCGGAAGCGACGACGAACGCCGAGACAAGCACGTGACACCACAGCCACCCTGTCTTAGCGTAACGCGAGTCGAAGCGGACGTCGTCGCGGTAGCGACGACGGACGCCGAGACAAGCACGTGACACTACTGCCATCCTGTCTATCTTAGGGTTACGTGAGTCGAGGCGGACGTCGTCGCGGTAGCGACGACGAACGCCGAGACAAGCACGTGACACTACTGCCACCCTGTCTATCTTAGGGTAACGCGAGTCGAGGCGGACGTCGTCGCGGTAGCGACGACGGACGCCGAGACGAGCACGTGACACCACTGCCACCGTGTCTATCTTAGGGTAACGCGAGTCGAGGCGGACGTCGTCGCGGTAGCGACGACGGACGCCGAGACGAGCACGTGACACCACTGCCACCCTGTCTTAGTGAAACGCGAGTCGAGGCGGACGTCGTCGCAGTTGCGACGACGGACGCCGAGACGAGCCCGTGACACCACTGCCACCGTGTCTTACCGAAACGCGGGTCAGGCGAACGTCGTCGCGGTAGCAACGACGGACGCCGAGATGAGCACGTGACACCACTGCCACCCTGTATTAGCGTAACGCGAGTCGAGGCGGACGTCGTCGCGGTAGCGACGACGGACGCCGAGACGAGCACGTGACACCACTGCCACCCTGTCTATCTTAGGGTTACGCGAGTCGAGGCGGACGTCGTCGCGGTAGCGACGACGGACGCCGAGACGAGCACGTGACACCACTGCCACCCTGTCTTAGTGAAACGCGAGTTGAGGCGGACGTCATCGCAGTTGCGACGACGGACGCCGAGACGAGCCCGTGACACCACTGCCACCCTGTCTTACCGAAACGCGAGTCAAGGCGGACGTCGTCGCGGTAGCAACGACGGACGCCGAGATGAGCACATGACACCACTGCCACCCTGTATTAGCGTAACGCGAGTCGAGGCGGACGTCGTCACGGTAGCGACGACGGACGCCGAGACGAGCACGTGACACCACTGCCACCCTGTCTATCTTAGGGTAATGCGAGTCGAGGCGGACGTCGTCGCGGTAGCGACGACGGACGCCGAGACGAGCACGTGACACCACTGCCACCCTGTCTTAGTGAAACGCGAGTCGAGGCGGACGTCGTCGCAGTTGCGACGACGGACGCCGAGACGAGCCCGTGACACCACTGCCACCCTGTCTTAGCGTAACGCGAGTCGAGGCGGACGTCGTCGCGGTAGCGACGACGGACGCCGAGACGAGCACGTGACACCACTGCCACCCTGTCTTACCGAAATGCGAGTCGAGGCAGACGTCATCGCGGTAGCGACGACGGACGCCGAGACGAGCACGTGACACCACTGCCACCCTGTCTTACAGAAACGCGAGTCGAGGCGGACGTCGAGACGAGCATGTGACACCACTGCCACCCTGTCTATCTTAGGGTTACGCGAGTCGAGGCGGACGTCGTCGCGGTAGCGATGACGGACGCCGAGACGAGCCCGTGACACTACTGCCACCCTGTCTATCTTAGGGTTACGCGAGTCGAGGAGGACGTCGTCGCGGTAGCGACGACGGACGCCGAGACGAGCACGTGACACCACTGCCACCCTGTCTTACCGAAACGCGAGTCAAGGCGGACGTCGTCGCGGTAGCGACGACGGACGCCGAGATGAGCACGTGACACCACTGCCACCCTGTATTAGCGTAACGCGAGTCGAGGCGGACGTCGTCGCGGTAGCGACGACGGACGTCGAGACGAGCACGTGACACCACTGCCACCCTGTCTATCTTAGGGTTACGCGAGTCGAGGCGGACGTTGTCGCGGTAGCGACGACGGACGCCAAGACGAGCACGTGACACTACTGCCACCCTGTCTATCTTAGGGTTACGTGAGTCGAGGCGGACGTCATCGCGGTAGCGACGATGGACGCCGAGACGAGCACGTGACTCCACTGCCTCCCTGTCTTAGCGTAACCCGAGTCGAGGCGGACGTCATCGCGGTAGCGACGACGGACGCCGAGACGAGTACGTGACACCACTGCCACCCTGTCTTAGCGTAACGCGAGTCGAGGCGGACATCGTCGCGGTAGCGACGACGGACGCCGAGACGAGCACGTGACACCACTTCCACCCTGTCTTAGCGTAACGCGAGTCGAGGCGGACGTCGTTGTGGTAGCGACGACGGACGCCGAGACGAGCACGTGACACCACTGCCACCCTGTCTTAGGGTAACGCGAGTCGAGGCGGACATCGTCGCGGTAGCGATGACGGACGCCGAGACGAGCACGTGACACCACTGCCACCCTATCTATCTTAGGGTTACGCGAGTCGAGGCGGACGTCGTCGCGGTAGCGACGACGGACGCCGAGACGAGCACGTGACACCACTGCCACCCTGTCTTAGGGTAACGCGAGTCGAGGCGGACATCGTCGCGGTAGCGATGACGGACGCCGAGACGAGCACGTGACACCACTGCCACCCTGTCTATCTTAGGGTAACGCGAGTCGAGGCGGACGTCGTCGCGGTAGCGACGACGGACGCCGAGACAAGCACGTGACACTACTGCCACCCTGTCTATCTTAGGGTTACGTGAGTCGAGGCGGACGTCGTCGCGGTAGCGACGACGGACGCCGAGACGAGCACGTGACACCACTGCCTCCCTGTCTTAGCGTAACGCGAGTCGAGGCGGACGTCGTCGCGGTAGCGACGACGGACGCCGAGACGAGAACGTGACACCACTGCCACCCTGTCTATCTTAGGGTAACGCGAGTCGAGGCGAACGTCATCGCGGTAGCGACGACGGACGCCGAGACGAGCACGTGACACCACTACCACCATGTCTATCTTAGGGTAATGCGAGTCGAGGCGTACGTCGTCGCGGTAGCGACGGCGGACGCCGAGACGAGCACGTGACACCACTGCCTTCCTGTCTTACTGTAACGTGAGTCGAGGCGGACGTCGTCGCGGTAGCGACGACGGCCGCCGAGACGAGCACGTGACAACACTGCCACCCTGTCTTAGCGTAACGCGAGTCGAGGCGGACGTCGTCGCGGAAGCGACGACGAACGCCGAGACAAGCACGTGACACCACAGCCACCCTGTCTTAGCGTAACGCGAGTCGAAGCGGACGTCGTCGCGGTAGCGACGACGGACGCCGAGACAAGCACGTGACACTACTGCCACCCTGTCTATCTTAGGGTTACGTGAGTCGAGGCGGACGTCGTCGCGGTAGCGACGACGGCCGCCGAGACGAGCACGTGACACCACTGCCTCCCTGTCTTAGCGTAACGCGAGTCGAGGCGGACGTCGTCGCGGAAGCGACGACAAACGCCGAGACGAGCACGTGACACCACTGCCACCCTGTCTTAGCGTAATGCGAGTCGAAGCGGGCGTCGTCGCGGTAGCGACGACGGACGCCGACACGAGCACGTGACACCACTGCCACCCTGTCTTAGCATAACGCGAGTCGAGGCAGACGTCGTCGCGGTAGCGACGACGAACGCCGAGACGAGCACGTGACACCAGTGCCACCCTGTCTTAGCGTAACGCGAGTCGAGGCGGACGTCGTCGCGGTAGCGACGACGGACGCCGAGACGAGCACGTGACACCACTGCCACCCTGTCTTAGCGTAACGCGAGTCGAGGCGGACGTCGTCGCGGTAGCGACGACGGACGCCGAGACGAGAACGTGACACCACTGCCACCCTGTCTATCTTAGGGTAACGCGAGTCGAGGCGAACGTCATCGCGGTAGCGACGACGGACGCCGAGACGAGCACGTGACACCACTACCACCATGTCTATCTTAGGGTAATGCGAGTCGAGGCGTACGTCGTCGCGGTAGCGACGGCGAACGCCGAGACGAGCACGTGACACCACTGCCTTCCTGTCTTACTGTAACGTGAGTCGAGGCGGACGTCGTCGCGGTAGCGACGACGGCCGCCGAGACGAGCACGTGACAACACTGCCACCCTGTCTTAGCGTAACGCGAGTCGAGGCGGACGTCGTCGCGGAAGCGACGACGAACGCCGAGACAAGCACGTGACACCACAGCCACCCTATCTTAGCGTAACGCGAGTCGAAGCGGACGTCGTCGCGGTAGCGACGACGGACGCCGAGACAAGCACGTGACACTACTGCCACCCTGTCTATCTTAGGGTTACGTGAGTCGAGGCGGACGTCGTCGCGGTAGCGACGACGAACGCCGAGACAAGCACGTGACACTACTGCCACCCTGTCTATCTTAGGGTAACGCGAGTCGAGGCGGACGTCGTCGCGGTAGCGACGACGGACGCCGAGACGAGCACGTGACACCACTGCCACCGTGTCTATCTTAGGGTAACGCGAGTCGAGGCGGACGTCGTCGCGGTAGCGACGACGGACGCCGAGACGAGCACGTGACACCACTGCCACCCTGTCTTAGTGAAACGCGAGTCGAGGCGGACGTCGTCGCAGTTGCGACGACGGACGCCGAGACGAGCCCGTGACACCACTGCCACCGTGTCTTACCGAAACGCGAGTCAGGCGAACGTCGTCGCGGTAGCAACGACGGACGCCGAGATGAGCACGTGACACCACTGCCACCCTGTATTAGCGTAACGCGAGTCGAGGCGGACGTCGTCGCGGTAGCGACGACGGACGCCGAGACGAGCACGTGACACCACTGCCACCCTGTCTATCTTAGGGTTACGCGAGTCGAGGCGGACGTCGTCGCGGTAGCGACGACGGACGCCGAGACGAGCACGTGACACCACTGCCACCCTGTCTTAGTGAAACGCGAGTTGAGGCGGACGTCATCGCAGTTGCGACGACGGACGCCGAGACGAGCCCGTGACACCACTGCCACCCTGTCTTACCGAAACGCGAGTCAAGGCGGACGTCGTCGCGGTAGCAACGACGGACGCCGAGATGAGCACATGACACCACTGCCACCCTGTATTAGCGTAACGCGAGTCGAGGCGGACGTCGTCACGGTAGCGACGACGGACGCCGAGACGAGCACGTGACACCACTGCCACCCTGTCTATCTTAGGGTAATGCGAGTCGAGGCGGACGTCGTCGCGGTAGCGACGACGGACGCCGAGACGAGCACGTGACACCACTGCCACCCTGTCTTAGTGAAACGCGAGTCGAGGCGGACGTCGTCGCAGTTGCGACGACGGACGCCGAGACGAGCCCGTGACACCACTGCCACCCTGTCTTAGCGTAACGCGAGTCGAGGCGGACGTCGTCGCGGTAGCGACGACGGACGCCGAGACGAGCACGTGACACCACTGCCACCCTGTCTTACCGAAATGCGAGTCGAGGCAGACGTCATCGCGGTAGCGACGACGGACGCCGAGACGAGCACGTGACACCACTGCCACCCTGTCTTACAGAAACGCGAGTCGAGGCGGACGTCGAGACGAGCATGTGACACCACTGCCACCCTGTCTATCTTAGGGTTACGCGAGTCGAGGCGGACGTCGTCGCGGTAGCGATGACGGACGCCGAGACGAGCCCGTGACACTACTGCCACCCTGTCTATCTTAGGGTTACGCGAGTCGAGGAGGACGTCGTCGCGGTAGCGACGACGGACGCCGAGACGAGCACGTGACACCACTGCCACCCTGTCTTACCGAAACGCGAGTCAAGGCGGACGTCGTCGCGGTAGCGACGACGGACGCCGAGATGAGCACGTGACACCACTGCCACCCTGTATTAGCGTAACGCGAGTCGAGGCGGACGTCGTCGCGGTAGCGACGACGGACGCCGAGACGAGCACGTGACACCACTGCCACCCTGTCTATCTTAGGGTTACGCGAGTCGAGGCGGACGTTGTCGCGGTAGCGACGACGGACGCCAAGACGAGCACGTGACACTACTGCCACCCTGTCTATCTTAGGGTTACGTGAGTCGAGGCGGACGTCATCGCGGTAGCGACGATGGACGCCGAGACGAGCACGTGACTCCACTGCCTCCCTGTCTTAGCGTAACCCGAGTCGAGGCGGACGTCATCGCGGTAGCGACGACGGACGCCGAGACGAGTACGTGACACCACTGCCACCCTGTCTTAGCGTAACGCGAGTCGAGGCGGACATCGTCGCGGTAGCGACGCCGGACGCCGAGACGAGCACGTGACACCACTTCCACCCTGTCTTAGCGTAACGCGAGTCGAGGCGGACGTCGTTGTGGTAGCGACGACGGACGCCGAGACGAGCACGTGACACCACTGCCACCCTGTCTTAGGGTAACGCGAGTCGAGGCGGACATCGTCGCGGTAGCGATGACGGACGCCGAGACGAGCACGTGACACCACTGCCACCCTATCTATCTTAGGGTTACGCGAGTCGAGGCGGACGTCGTCGCGGTAGCGACGACGGACGCCGAGACGAGCACGTGACACCACTGCCACCCTGTCTTAGGGTAACGCGAGTCGAGGCGGACATCGTCGCGGTAGCGATGACGGACGCCGAGACGAGCACGTGACACCACTGCCACCCTGTCTATCTTAGGGTAACGCGAGTCGAGGCGGACGTCGTCGCGGTAGCGACGACGGACGCCGAGACAAGCACGTGACACTACTGCCACCCTGTCTATCTTAGGGTTACGTGAGTCGAGGCGGACGTCGTCGCGGTAGCGACGACGGACGCCGAGACGAGCACGTGACACCACTGCCTCCCTGTCTTAGCGTAACGTGAGTCGAGGCGGACGTCGTCGCGGTAGCGACGACGGACGCCGAGACGAGAACGTGACACCACTGCCACCCTGTCTATCTTAGGGTAACGCGAGTCGAGGCGAACGTCATCGCGGTAGCGACGACGGACGCCGAGACGAGCACGTGACACCACTACCACCATGTCTATCTTAGGGTAATGCGAGTCGAGGCGTACGTCGTCGCGGTAGCGACGGCGGACGCCGAGACGAGCACGTGACACCACTGCCTTCCTGTCTTACTGTAACGTGAGTCGAGGCGGACGTCGTCGCGGTAGCGACGACGGCCGCCGAGACGAGCACGTGACAACACTGCCACCCTGTCTTAGCGTAACGTGAGTCGAGGCGGACGTCGTCGCGGAAGCGACGATGAACGCCGAGACAAGCACGTGACACCACAGCCACCCTGTCTTAGCGTAACGCGAGTCGAAGCGGACGTCGTCGCGGTAGCGACGACGGACGCCGAGACAAGCACGTGACACTACTGCCACCCTGTCTATCTTAGGGTTACGTGAGTCGAGGCGGACGTCGTCGCGGTAGCGACGACGGCCGCCGAGACGAGCACGTGACACCACTGCCTCCCTGTCTTAGCGTAACGCGAGTCGAGGCGGACGTCGTCGCGGAAGCGACGACAAACGCCGAGACGAGCACGTGACACCACTGCCACCCTGTCTTAGCGTAATGCGAGTCGAAGCGGGCGTCGTCGCGGTAGCGACGACGGACGCCGACACGAGCACGTGACACCACTGCCACCCTGTCTTAGCATAACGCGAGTCGAGGCAGACGTCGTCGCGGTAGCGACGACGAACGCCGAGACGAGCACGTGACACCATTGCCACCCTGTCTTAGCGTAACGCGAGTCGAGGCGGACGTCGTCGCGGTAGCGACGACGGACGCCGAGACGAGCACGTGACACCACTGCCACCCTGTCTTAGCGTAACGCGAGTCGAGGCGGACGTCGTTGCAGTAGCGACGACGGACGCCGAGACGAGCACGTGACACCACTGCCACCCTGTCTTAGGGTAACGCGAGTCGAGGCGGACGTCGTCGCGGTAGCGACGACGGACGCCGAGACGAGCACGTGACACCACTGCCTCCCTGTCTTACCGTAACGCGAGTCGAGGCGGACGTCGTCGCGTTAGCGACGACGGACGCCGAGACGAGGACGTGACACCACTGCCACCCTGTCTATAGGGTAACGCGAGTCGAGGCGGACGTCGTCGCGGTAGCGACGACGGACGCCGAGACGAGCACGTGACACCACTGCCACCCTGTCTATCTTAGGGTAACGCGAGTCGAGGCGGACGTCGTCGCGGTAGCGACGACGGACGCCGAGACGAGCACGTGACACCACTGCCACCCTGTCTTAGTGAAACGCGAGTCGAGGCGGACGTCGTCGCAGTTGCGACGACGGACGCCGAGACGAGCCCGTGACACCACTGCCACCCTGTCTTACCGAAACGCGAGTCAAGGCGAACATCGTCGCGGTAGCAACGACGGACGCCGAGATGAGCACGTGACACCACTGCCACCCTGTATTAGCGTAACGCGAGTCGAGGCGGACATCGTCGCGGTAGCGACGACGGACGCCGAGACGAGCACGTGACACCACTGCCACCCTGTCTATCTTAGGGTTACGCGAGTCGAGGCGGACGTCGTCACGGTAGCGACGACGGACGCCGAGACGAGCACGTGACACCACTGCCACCCTGTCTTAGTGAAACGCGAGTCGAGGCGGACGTCGTCGCAGTTGCGACGACGGACGCCGAGACGAGCCCGTGACACCACTGCCACCCTGTCTTACCGAAACGTGAGTCAAGGCGGACGTCGTCGCGGTAGCAACGACGGACGCCGAGATGAGCACGTGACACCACTGCCACCCTGTATTAGCGTAACGCGAGTCGAGGCGGACGTCGTCGCGGTAGCGACGACGGACGCCGAGACGAGCACGTGACACCACTGCCACCCTGTCTTAGCGTAACGCGAGTCGAGGAGGACGTCGTCGCGGTAGCGACGACGGATGCCGGGACGAGCACGTGACACCACTGCCACCCTGTCTATCTTAGGGTAATGCGAGTCGAGGCGGACGTCGTCGCGGTAGCGACGACGGACGCCGAGACGAGCACGTGACACCACTGCCACCCTGTCTTAGTGAAACGCGAGTCGAGGCGGACGTCGTCGCAGTTGCGACGACGGACGCCGAGACGAGCCCGTGACACCACTGCCACCCTGTCTTAGCGTAACGCGAGTCGAGGCGGACGTCGTCGCGGTAGCGACGACGGACGCCGAGACGAGCACGTGACACCACTGCCACCCTGTCTTACCGAAATGCGAGTCGAGGCAGACGTCGTCGCGGTAGCAACGACGGACGCCGAGACGAGCACGTGACACCACTGCCACCCTGTCTTACAGAAACGCGAGTCGAGGCGGACGTCGAGACGAGCATGTGACACCACTGCCACCCTGTCTATCTTAGGGTTACGCGAGTCGAGGCGGACGTCGTCGCGGTAGCGATGACGGACGCCGAGACGAGCCCGTGACACTACTGCCACCCTGTCTATCTTAGGGTTACGCGAGTCGAGGAGGACGTCGTCGCGGTAGCGACGACGGACGCCGAGACGAGCACGTGACACCACTGCCACCCTGTCTTACCGAAACGCGAGTCAAGGCGGACGTCGTCGCGGTAGCGACGACGGACGCCGAGATGAGCACGTGACACCACTGCCACCCTGTATTAGCGTAACGCGAGTCGAGGCGGACGTCGTCGCGGTAGCGACGACGGACGCCGAGACGAGCACGTGACACCACTGCCACCCTGTCTATCTTAGGGTTACGCGAGTCGAGGCGGACATTGTCGCGGTAGCGACGACGGACGCCAAGACGAGCACGTGACACTACTGCCACCCTGTCTATCTTAGGGTTACGTGAGTCGAGGCGGACGTCATCGCGGTAGCGACGATGGACGCCGAGACGAGCACGTGACTCCACTGCCTCCCTGTCTTAGCGTAACGCGAGTCGAGGCGGACGTCGTCGCGGTAGCGACGACGGACGCCGAGACGAGCACGTGACACCACTGCCACCCTGTCTTAGCGTAACGCGAGTCGAGGCGGACGTCGTCGCGGTAGCGACGACGGACGCCGAGACGAGCACGTGACACCACTTCCACCCTGTCTTAGCGTAACGCGAGTCGAGGCGGACGTCGTTGCGGTAGCGACGACGGACGCCGAGACGAGCACGTGACACCACTGCCACCCTGTCTTAGGGTAACGCGAGTCGAGGCGGACATCGTCGCGGTAGCGATGACGGACGCCGAGACGAGCACGTGACACCACTGCCACCCTATCTATCTTAGGGTTACGCGAGTCGAGGCGGACGTCGTCGCGGTAGCGACGACGGACGCCGAGACAAGCACGTGACACTACTGCCACCCTGTCTATCTTAGGGTTACGTGAGTCGAGGCGGACGTCGTCGCGGTAGCGACGACGGACGCCGAGACGAGCACGTGACACCACTGCCTCCCTGTCTTAGCGTAACGCGAGTCGAGGCGGACGTCGTCGCGGTAGCGACGACGGACGCCGAGACGAGAACGTGACACCACTGCCACCCTGTCTATCTTAGAGTAACGCGAGTCGAGGCGAACGTCATCGCGGTAGCGACGACGGACGCCGAGACGAGCACGTGACACCACTGCCACCATGTCTATCTTAAGGTAATGCGAGTCGAGGCGGACGTCGTCGCGGTAGCGACGACGGCCGCCGAGACGAGCACGTGACAACACTGCCACACTGTCTTAGCGTAACGCGAGTCGAGGCGGACGTCGTCGCGGAAGCGACGACGAACGCCGAGACAAGCACGTGACACCACAGCCACCCTGTCTTAGCGTAACGCGAGTCGAAGCGGACGTCGTCGCGGTAGCGACGACGGACGCCGAGACAAGCACGTGACACTACTGCCACCCTGTCTATCTTAGGGTTACGTGAGTCGAGGCGGACGTCGTCGCGGTAGCGACGACGGCCGCCGAGACGAGCACGTGACACCACTGCCTCCCTGTCTTAGCGTAACGCGAGTCGAGGCGGACGTCGTCGCGGAAGCGACGACAAACGCCGAGACGAGCACGTGACACCACTGCCACCCTGTCTTAGCGTAATGCGAGTCGAAGCGGGCGTCGTCGCGGTAGCGACGACGGACGCCGACACGAGCACGTGACACCACTGCCACCCTGTCTTAGCATAACGCGAGTCGAGGCAGACGTCGTCGCGGTAGCGACGACGAACGCCGAGACGAGCACGTGACACCATTGCCACCCTGTCTTAGCGTAACGCGAGTCGAGGCGGACGTCGTCGCGGTAGCGACGACGGACGCCGAGACGAGCACGTGACACCACTGCCACCCTGTCTTAGCGTAACGCGAGTCGAGGCGGACGTCGTTGCAGTAGCGACGACGGACGCCGAGACGAGCACGTGACACCACTGCCACCCTGTCTTAGGGTAACGCGAGTCGAGGCGGACGTCGTCGCGGTAGCGACGACGGACGCCGAGACGAGCACGTGACACCACTGCCTCCCTGTCTTACCGTAACGCGAGTCGAGGCGGACGTCGTCGCGTTAGCGACGACGGACGCCGAGACGAGGACGTGAAACCACTGCCACCCTGTCTATAGGGTAACGCGAGTCGAGGCGGACGTCGTCGCGGTAGCGACGACGGACGCCGAGACGAGCACATGACACCACTGCCACCCTGTCTATCTTAGGGTAACGCGAGTCGAGGCGGACGTCGTCGCGGTAGCGACGACGGACGCCGAGACGAGCACGTGACACCACTGCCACCCTGTCTATCTTAGGGTTACGCGAGTCGAGGCGGACGTCGTCGCGGTAGCGACGACGGACGCCGAGACGAGCACGTGACACCACTGCCACCCTGTCTTAGTGAAACGCGAGTCGAGGCGGACGTCGTCGCAGTTGCGACGACGGACGCCGAGACGAGCCCGTGACACCACTGCCACCCTGTCTTACCGAAACGTGAGTCAAGGCGGACGTCGTCGCGGTAGCAACGACGGACGCCGAGATGAGCACGTGACACCACTGCCACCCTGTATTAGCGTAACGCGAGTCGAGGCGGACGTCGTCGCGGTAGCGACGACGGACGCCGTGACGAGCACGTGACACCACTGCCACCCTGTCTTAGCGTAACGCGAGTCGAGGAGGACGTCGTCGCGGTAGCGACGACGGATGCCGGGACGAGCACGTGACACCACTGCCACCCTGTCTATCTTAGGGTAATGCGAGTCGAGGCGGACGTCGTCGCGGTAGCGACGACGGACGCCGAGACGAGCACGTGACACCACTGCCACCCTGTCTTAGTGAAACGCGAGTCGAGGCGGACGTCGTCGCAGTTGCGACGACGGACGCCGAGACGAGCCCGTGACACCACTGCCACCCTGTCTTAGCGTAACGCGAGTCGAGGCGGACGTCGTCGCGGTAGCGACGACGGACGCCGAGACGAGCACGTGACACCACTGCCACCCTGTCTTACCGAAATGCGAGTCGAGGCAGACGTCGTCGCGGTAGCAACGACGGACGCCGAGACGAGCACGTGACACCACTGCCACCCTGTCTTACAGAAACGCGAGTCGAGGCGGACGTCGAGACGAGCATGTGACACCACTGCCACCCTGTCTATCTTAGGGTTACGCGAGTCGAGGCGGACGTCGTCGCGGTAGCGATGACGGACGCCGAGACGAGCCCGTGACACTACTGCCACCCTGTCTATCTTAGGGTTACGCGAGTCGAGGAGGACGTCGTCGCGGTAGCGACGACGGACGCCGAGACGAGCACGTGACACCACTGCCACCCTGTCTTACCGAAACGCGAGTCAAGGCGGACGTCGTCGCGGTAGCGACGACGGACGCCGAGAGGAGCACGTGACACCACTGCCACCCTGTATTAGCGTAACGCGAGTCGAGGCGGACGTCGTCGCGGTAGCGACGACGGACGCCGAGACGAGCACGTGACACCACTGCCACCCTGTCTATCTTAGGGTTACGCGAGTCGAGGCGGACATTGTCGCGGTAGCGACGACGGACGCCAAGACGAGCACGTGACACTACTGCCACCCTGTCTATCTTAGGGTTACGTGAGTCGAGGCGGACGTCATCGCGGTAGCGACGATGGACGCCGAGACGAGCACGTGACTCCACTGCCTCCCTGTCTTAGCGTAACGCGAGTCGAGGCGGACGTCGTCGCGGTAGCGACGACGGACGCCGAGACGAGCACGTGACACCACTGCCACCCTGTCTTAGCGTAACGCGAGTCGAGGCGGACGTCGTCGCGGTAGCGACGACGGACGCCGAGACGAGCACGTGACACCACTTCCACCCTGTCTTAGCGTAACGCGAGTCGAGGCGGACGTCGTTGCGGTAGCGACGACGGACGCCGAGACGAGCACGTGACACCACTGCCACCCTGTCTTAGGGTAACGCGAGTCGAGGCGGACATCGTCGCGGTAGCGATGACGGACGCCGAGACGAGCACGTGACACCACTGCCACCCTATCTATCTTAGGGTTACGCGAGTCGAGGCGGACGTCGTCGCGGTAGCGACGACGGACGCCGAGACAAGCACGTGACACTACTGCCACCCTGTCTATCTTAGGGTTACGTGAGTCGAGGCGGACGTCGTCGCGGTAGCGACGACGGACGCCGAGACGAGCACGTGACACCACTGCCTCCCTGTCTTAGCGTAACGCGAGTCGAGGTGGATGTCGTCGCGGTAGCGACGACGGACGCCGAGACGAGAACGTGACACCACTGCCACCCTGTCTATCTTAGAGTAACGCGAGTCGAGGCGAACGTCATCGCGGTAGCGACGACGGACGCCGAGACGAGCACGTGACACCACTGCCACCATGTCTATCTTAAGGTAATGCGAGTCGAGGCGGACGTCGTCGCAGTAGCGACGGCGGACGCCGAGACGAGCACGTGACACCACTGCCTTCCTGTCTTACTGTAACGTGAGTCGAGGTGGACGTCGTCGCGGTAGCGACGACGGCCGCCGAGACGAGCACGTGACACCACTGCCACCCTGTCTTAGCGTAACGCGAGTCGAGGCGGACGTCATCGCGGAAGCGACGACGAACGCCGAGACAAGCACGTGACACCACAGCCACCCGGTCTTAGCGTAACGCGAGTCGAAGCGGACGTCGTCGCGGTAGCGACGACGGACGCCGAGACAAGCACGTGACACTACTGCCACCCTGTCTATCTTAGGGTTACGTGAGTCGAGGCGGACGTCGTCGCGGTAGCGACGACGAACGCCGAGACAAGCACGTGACACTACTGCCACCCTGTCTATCTTAGGGTAACGTGAGTCGAGGCGGACGTTGTCGCGGTAGCGACGACGGACGCCGAGACGAGCACGTGACACCACTGCCTCCCTGTCTTAGCGTAACGCGAGTCGAGGCGGACGTCGTCGCGGTAGCGACGACGGACGCCGAGACGAGAACGTGACACCACTGCCACCCTGTCTATCTTAGAGTAACGCGAGTCGAGGCGAACGTCATCGCGGTAGCGACGACGGACGCCGAGACGAGCACGTGACACCACTGCCACCATGTCTATCTTAAGGTAATGCGAGTCGAGGCGGACGTCGTCGCGGTAGCGACGACGGCCGCCGAGACGAGCACGTGACAACACTGCCACCCTGTCTTAGCGTAACGCGAGTCGAGGCGGACGTCGTCGCGGAAGCGACGACGAACGCCGAGACAAGCACGTGACACCACAGCCACCCTGTCTTAGCGTAACGCGAGTCGAAGCGGACGTCGTCGCGGTAGCGACGACGGACGCCGTGACGAGCACGTGACACCACTGCCACCCTGTCTTAGCGTAACGCGAGTCGAGGAGGACGTCGTCGCGGTAGCGACGACGGATGCCGGGACGAGCACGTGACACCACTGCCACCCTGTCTATCTTAGGGTAATGCGAGTCGAGGCGGACGTCGTCGCGGTAGCGACGACGGACGCCGAGACGAGCACGTGACACCACTGCCACCCTGTCTTAGTGAAACGCGAGTCGAGGCGGACGTCGTCGCAGTTGCGACGACGGACGCCGAGACGAGCCCGTGACACCACTGCCACCCTGTCTTAGCGTAACGCGAGTCGAGGCGGACGTCGTCGCGGTAGCGACGACGGACGCCGAGACGAGCACGTGACACCACTGCCACCCTGTCTTACCGAAATGCGAGTCGAGGCAGACGTCGTCGCGGTAGCAACGACGGACGCCGAGACGAGCACGTGACACCACTGCCACCCTGTCTTACAGAAACGCGAGTCGAGGCGGACGTCGAGACGAGCATGTGACACCACTGCCACCCTGTCTATCTTAGGGTTACGCGAGTCGAGGCGGACGTCGTCGCGGTAGCGATGACGGACGCCGAGACGAGCCCGTGACACTACTGCCACCCTGTCTATCTTAGGGTTACGCGAGTCGAGGAGGACGTCGTCGCGGTAGCGACGACGGACGCCGAGACGAGCACGTGACACCACTGCCACCCTGTCTTACCGAAACGCGAGTCAAGGCGGACGTCGTCGCGGTAGCGACGACGGACGCCGAGAGGAGCACGTGACACCACTGCCACCCTGTATTAGCGTAACGCGAGTCGAGGCGGACGTCGTCGCGGTAGCGACGACGGACGCCGAGACGAGCACGTGACACCACTGCCACCCTGTCTATCTTAGGGTTACGCGAGTCGAGGCGGACATTGTCGCGGTAGCGACGACGGACGCCAAGACGAGCACGTGACACTACTGCCACCCTGTCTATCTTAGGGTTACGTGAGTCGAGGCGGACGTCATCGCGGTAGCGACGATGGACGCCGAGACGAGCACGTGACTCCACTGCCTCCCTGTCTTAGCGTAACGCGAGTCGAGGCGGACGTCGTCGCGGTAGCGACGACGGACGCCGAGACGAGCACGTGACACCACTGCCACCCTGTCTTAGCGTAACGCGAGTCGAGGCGGACGTCGTCGCGGTAGCGACGACGGACGCCGAGACGAGCACGTGACACCACTTCCACCCTGTCTTAGCGTAACGCGAGTCGAGGCGGACGTCGTTGCGGTAGCGACGACGGACGCCGAGACGAGCACGTGACACCACTGCCACCCTGTCTTAGGGTAACGCGAGTCGAGGCGGACATCGTCGCGGTAGCGATGACGGACGCCGAGACGAGCACGTGACACCACTGCCACCCTATCTATCTTAGGGTTACGCGAGTCGAGGCGGACGTCGTCGCGGTAGCGACGACGGACGCCGAGACAAGCACGTGACACTACTGCCACCCTGTCTATCTTAGGGTTACGTGAGTCGAGGCGGACGTCGTCGCGGTAGCGACGACGGACGCCGAGACGAGCACGTGACACCACTGCCTCCCTGTCTTAGCGTAACGCGAGTCGAGGCGGATGTCGTCGCGGTAGCGACGACGGACGCCGAGACGAGAACGTGACACCACTGCCACCCTGTCTATCTTAGAGTAACGCGAGTCGAGGCGAACGTCATCGCGGTAGCGACGACGGACGCCGAGACGAGCACGTGACACCACTGCCACCATGTCTATCTTAAGGTAATGCGAGTCGAGGCGGACGTCGTCGCAGTAGCGACGGCGGACGCCGAGACGAGCACGTGACACCACTGCCTTCCTGTCTTACTGTAACGTGAGTCGAGGTGGACGTCGTCGCGGTAGCGACGACGGCCGCCGAGACGAGCACGTGACACCACTGCCACCCTGTCTTAGCGTAACGCGAGTCGAGGCGGACGTCATCGCGGAAGCGACGACGAACGCCGAGACAAGCACGTGACACCACAGCCACCCTGTCTTAGCGTAACGCGAGTCGAAGCGGACGTCGTCGCGGTAGCGACGACGGACGCCGAGACAAGCACGTGACACTACTGCCACCCTGTCTATCTTAGGGTTACGTGAGTCGAGGCGGACGTCGTCGCGGTAGCGACGACGAACGCCGAGACAAGCACGTGACACTACTGCCACCCTGTCTATCTTAGGGTAACGTGAGTCGAGGCGGACGTTGTCGCGGTAGCGACGACGGACGCCGAGACGAGCACGTGACACCACTGCCTCCCTGTCTTAGCGTAACGCGAGTCGAGGCGGACGTCGTCGCGGTAGCGACGACGGACGCCGAGACGAGAACGTGACACCACTGCCACCCTGTCTATCTTAGAGTAACGCGAGTCGAGGCGAACGTCATCGCGGTAGCGACGACGGACGCCGAGACGAGCACGTGACACCACTGCCACCATGTCTATCTTAAGGTAATGCGAGTCGAGGCGGACGTCGTCGCGGTAGCGACGACGGCCGCCGAGACGAGCACGTGACAACACTGCCACCCTGTCTTAGCGTAACGCGAGTCGAGGCGGACGTCGTCGCGGAAGCGACGACGAACGCCGAGACAAGCACGTGACACCACAGCCACCCTGTCTTAGCGTAACGCGAGTCGAAGCGGACGTCGTCGCGGTAGCGACGACGGACGCCGAGACAAGCACGTGACACTACTGCCACCCTGTCTATCTTAGGGTTACGTGAGTCGAGGCGGACGTCGTCGCGGTAGCGACGACGGCCGCCGAGACGAGCACGTGACACCACTGCCTCCCTGTCTTAGCGTAACGCGAGTCGAGGCGGACGTCGTCGCGGAAGCGACGACAAACGCCGAGACGAGCACGTGACACCACTGCCACCCTGTCTTAGCGTAATGCGAGTCGAAGCGGGCGTCGTCGCGGTAGCGACGACGGACGCCGACACGAGCACGTGACACCACTGCCACCCTGTCTTAGCATAACGCGAGTCGAGGCAGACGTCGTCGCGGTAGCGACGACGAACGCCGAGACGAGCACGTGACACCATTGCCACCCTGTCTTAGCGTAACGCGAGTCGAGGCGGACGTCGTCGCGGTAGCGACGACGGACGTCGAGACGAGCACGTGACACCACTGCCACCCTGTCTTAGCGTAACGCGAGTCGAGGCAGACGTCGTTGCAGTAGCGACGACGGACGCCGAGACGAGCACGTGACACCACTGCCACCCTGTCTTAGGGTAACGCGAGTCGAGGCGGACGTCGTCGCGGTAGCGACGACGGACGCCGAGACGAGCACGTGACACCACTGCCTCCCTGTCTTACCGTAACGCGAGTCGAGGCGGACGTCGTCGCGTTAGCGACGACGGACGCCGAGACGAGGACGTGACACCACTGCCACCCTGTCTATAGGGTAACGCGAGTCGAGGCGGACGTCGTCGCGGTAGCGACGACGGACGCCGAGACGAGCACGTGACACCACTGCCACCCTGTCTATCTTAGGGTAACGCGAGTCGAGGCGGACGTCGTCGCGGTAGCGACGACGGACGCAGAGACGAGCACGTGACACCACTGCCACCCTGTCTTAGTGAAACGCGAGTCGAGGCGGACGTCGTCGCAGTTGCGACGACGGACGCCGAGACGAGCCCGTGACACCACTGCCACCCTGTCTTACCGAAACGCGAGTCAAGGCGAACGTCGTCGCGGTAGCAACGACGGACGCCGAGATGAGCACGTGACACCACTGCCACCCTGTATTAGCGTAACGCGAGTCGAGGCGGACATCGTCGCGGTAGCGACGACGGACGCCGAGACGAGCACGTGACACCACTGCCACCCTGTCTATCTTAGGGTTACGCGAGTCGAGGCGGACGTCGTCGCGGTAGCGACGACGGACGCCGAGACGAGCACGTGACACCACTGCCACCCTGTCTTAGTGAAACGCGAGTCGAGGCGGACGTCGTCGCAGTTGCGACGACGGACGCCGAGACGAGCCCGTGACACCACTGCCACCCTGTCTTACCGAAACGTGAGTCAAGGCGGACGTCGTCGCGGTAGCAACGACGGACGCCGAGATGAGCACGTGACACCACTGCCACCCTGTATTAGCGTAACGCGAGTCGAGGCGGACGTCGTCGCGGTAGCGACGACGGACGCCGAGACGAGCACGTGACACCACTGCCACCCTGTCTTAGCGTAACGCGAGTCGAGGAGGACGTCGTCGCGGTAGCGACGACGGATGCCGGGACGAGCACGTGACACCACTGCCACCCTGTCTATCTTAGGGTAATGCGAGTCGAGGCGGACGTCGTCGCGGTAGCGACGACGGACGCCGAGACGAGCACGTGACACCACTGCCACCCTGTCTTAGCGTAACGCGAGTCGAGGCGGACGTCGTCGCGGTAGCGACGACGGACGCCGAGACGAGCCCGTGACACCACTGCCACCCTGTCTTAGCGTAACGCGAGTCGAGGCGGACGTCGTCGCGGTAGCGACGACGGACGCCGAGACGAGCACGTGACACCACTGCCACCCTGTCTTAGCGTAACGCGAGTCGAGGCGGACATCGTTGCGGTAGCGACGACGGACGCCGAGACGAGCACGTGACACCACTGCCACCCTGTCTTAGGGTAACGCGAGTCGAGGCGGACATCGTCGCGGTAGCGATGACGGACGCCGAGACGAGCACGTGACACCACTGCCACCCTATCTATCTTAGGGTTACGCGAGTCGAGGCGGACGTCGTCGCGGTAGCGACGACGGACGCCGAGACAAGCACGTGACACTACTGCCACCCTGTCTATCTTAGGGTTACGCGAGTCGAGGAGGACGTCGTCGCGGTAGCGACGACGGACGCCGAGACGAGCACGTGACACCACTGCCACCCTGTCTTACCGAAACGCGAGTCAAGGCGGACGTCGTCGCGGTAGCGACGACGGACGCCGAGATGAGCACGTGACACCACTGCCACCCTGTATTAGCGTAACGCGAGTCGAGGCGGACGTCGTCGCGGTAGCGACAACGGACGCCGAGACGAGCACGTGACACCACTGCCACCCTGTCTATCTTAGGGTTACGCGAGTCGAGGCGGACATTGTCGCGGTAGCGACGACGGACGCCAAGACGAGCACGTGACACTACTGCCACCCTGTCTATCTTAGGGTTACGTGAGTCGAGGCGGACGTCATCGCGGTAGCGACGATGGACGCCGAGACGAGCACGTGACTCCACTGCCTCCCTGTCTTAGCGTAACGCGAGTCGAGGCGGACGTCGTCGCGGTAGCGACGACGGACGCCGAGACGAGCCCGTGACACCACTGCCACCCTGTCTTAGCGTAACGCGAGTCGAGGCGGACGTCGTCGCGGTAGCGACGACGGACGCCGAGACGAGCACGTGACACCACTGCCACCCTGTCTTACCGAAATGCGAGTCGAGGTAGACGTCGTCGCGGTAGCAACGACGGACGCCGAGACGAGCACGTGACACCACTGCCACCCTGTCTTACAGAAACGCGAGTCGAGGCGGACGTCGAGACGAGCATGTGACACCACTGCCACCCTGTCTATCTTAGGGTTACGCGAGTCGAGGCGGACGTCGTCGCGGTAGCGATGACGGACGCCGAGACGAGCCCGTGACACTACTGCCACCCTGTCTATCTTAGGGTTACGCGAGTCGAGGAGGACGTCGTCGCGGTAGCGACGACGGACGCCGAGACGAGCACGTGACACCACTGCCACCCTGTCTTACCGAAACGCGAGTCAAGGCGGACGTCGTCGCGGTAGCGACGACGGACGCCGAGATGAGCACGTGACACCACTGCCACCCTGTATTAGCGTAACGCGAGTCGAGGCGGACGTCGTCGCGGTAGCGACGACGGACGCCGAGACGAGCACGTGACACCACTGCCACCCTGTCTATCTTAGGGTTACGCGAGTCGAGGCGGACATTGTCGCGGTAGCGACGACGGACGCCAAGACGAGCACGTGACACTACTGCCACCCTGTCTATCTTAGGGTTACGTGAGTCGAGGCGGACGTCATCGCGGTAGCGATGATGGACGCCGAGACGAGCACGTGACTCCACTGCCTCCCTGTCTTAGCGTAACGCGAGTCGAGGCGGACGTCGTCGCGGTAGCGACGACGGACGCCGAGACGAGCACGTGACACCACTGCCACCCTGTCTTAGCGTAACGCGAGTCGAGGCGGACGTCGTCGCGGTAGCGACGACGGACGCCGAGACGAGCACGTGACACCACTTCCACCCTATCTTAGCGTAACGCGAGTCGAGGCGGACATCGTTGCGGTAGCGACGACGGACGCCGAGACGAGCACGTGACACCACTGCCACCCTGTCTTAGGGTAACGCGAGTCGAGGCGGACATCGTCGCGGTAGCGATGACGGACGCCGAGACGAGCACGTGACACCACTGCCACCCTATCTATCTTAGGGTTACGCGAGTCGAGGCGGACGTCGTCGCGGTAGCGACGACGGACGCCGAGACAAGCACGTGACACTACTGCCACCCTGTCTATCTTAGGGTTACGCGAGTCGAGGCGGACGTCGTCGCGGTAGCGACGACGGACGCCGAGACGAGCACGTGACACCACTGCCTCCCTGTCTTAGCGTAACGTGAGTCGAGGCGGACGTCGTCGCGGTAGCGACGACGGACGCCGAGACGAGAACGTGACACCACTGCCACCATGTCTATCTTAGAGTAACGCGAGTCGAGGCGAACGTCATCGCGGTAGCGACGACGGACGCCGAGACGAGCACGTGACACCACTGCCACCATGTCTATCTTAAGGTAATGCGAGTCGAGGCGGACGTCGTCGCGGTAGCGACGGCGGACGCCGAGACGAGCACGTGACACCACTGCCTTCCTGTCTTACTGTAACGTGAGTCGAGGCGGACGTCGTCGCGGTAGCGACGACGGCCGCCGAGACGAGCACGTGACACCACTGCCACCCTGTCTTAGCGTAACGCGAGTCGAGGCGGACGTCATCGCGGAAGCGACGACGAACGCCGAGACAAGCACGTGACACCACAGCCACCCTGTCTTAGCGTAACGCGAGTCGAAGCGGACGTCGTCGCGGTAGCGACGACGGACGCCGAGACAAGCACGTGACACTACTGCCACCCTGTCTAACTTAGGGTTACGTGAGTCGAGGCGGACGTCGTCGCGGTAGCGACGACGAACGCCGAGACAAGCACGTGACACTACTGCCACCCTGTCTATCTTAGGGTAACGCGAGTCGAGGCGGACGTCGTCGCGGTAGCGACGACGGACGCCGAGACGAGCACGTGACACCACTGCCACCGTGTCTATCTTAGGGTAACGCGAGTCGAGGCGGACGTCGTCGCGGTAGCGACGACGGACGCCGAGACGAGCACGTGACACCACTGCCACCCTGTCTTAGTGAAACGCGAGTCGAGGCGGACGTCGTCGCAGTTGCGACGACGGACGCCGAGACGAGCCCGTGACACCACTGCCACCGTGTCTTACCGAAACGCGAGTCAGGCGAACGTCGTCGCGGTAGCAACGACGGACGCCGAGATGAGCACGTGACACCACTGCCACCCTGTATTAGCGTAACGCGAGTCGAGGCGGACGTCGTCGCGGTAGCGACGACGGACGCCGAGACGAGCACGTGACACCACTGCCACCCTGTCTATCTTAGGGTTACGCGAGTCGAGGCGGACGTCGTCGCGGTAGCGACGACGGACGCCGAGACGAGCACGTGACACCACTGCCACCCTGTCTTAGTGAAACGCGAGTTGAGGCGGACGTCGTCGCAGTTGCGACGACGGACGCCGAGACGAGCCCGTGACACCACTGCCACCCTGTCTTACCGAAACGCGAGTCAAGGCGGACGTCGTCGCGGTAGCAACGACGGACGCCGAGATGAGCACATGACACCACTGCCACCCTGTATTAGCGTAACGCGAGTCGAGGCGGACGTCGTCACGGTAGCGACGACGGACGCCGAGACGAGCACGTGACACCACTGCCACCCTGTCTTAGCGTAACGCGAGTCGAGGAGGACGTCGTCGCGGTAGCGACGACGGATGCCGAGACGAGCACGTGACACCACTGCCACCCTGTCTATCTTAGGGTAATGCGAGTCGAGGCGGACGTCGTCGCGGTAGCGACGACGGACGCCGAGACGAGCACGTGACACCACTGCCACCCTGTCTTAGTGAAACGCGAGTCGAGGCGGACGTCGTCGCAGTTGCGACGACGGACGCCGAGACGAGCCCGTGACACCACTGCCACCCTGTCTTAGCGTAACGCGAGTCGAGGCGGACGTCGTCGCGGTAGCGACGACGGACGCCGAGACGAGCACGTGACACCACTGCCACCCTGTCTTACCGAAATGCGAGTCGAGGCAGACGTCATCGCGGTAGCGACGACGGACGCCGAGACGAGCACGTGACACCACTGCCACCCTGTCTTACAGAAACGCGAGTCGAGGCGGACGTCGAGACGAGCATGTGACACCACTGCCACCCTGTCTATCTTAGGGTTACGCGAGTCGAGGCGGACGTCGTCGCGGTAGCGATGACGGACGCCGAGACGAGCCCGTGACACTACTGCCACCCTGTCTATCTTAGGGTTACGCGAGTCGAGGAGGACGTCGTCGCGGTAGCGACGACGGACGCCGAGACGAGCACGTGACACCACTGCCACCCTGTCTTACCGAAACGCGAGTCAAGGCGGACGTCGTCGCGGTAGCGACGACGGACGCCGAGATGAGCACGTGACACCACTGCCACCCTGTATTATTGTAACGCGAGTCGAGGCGGACGTCGTCGCGGTAGCGACGACGGACGCCGAGACGAGCACGTGACACCACTGCCACCCTGTCTATCTTAGGGTTACGCGAGTCGAGGCGGACGTTGTCGCGGTAGCGACGACGGACGCCAAGACGAGCACGTGACACTACTGCCACCCTGTCTATCTTAGGGTTACGTGAGTCGAGGCGGACGTCATCGCGGTAGCGACGATGGACGCCGAGACGAGCACGTGACTCCACTGCCTCCCTGTCTTAGCGTAACCCGAGTCGAGGCGGACGTCGTCGCGGTAGCGACGACGGACGCCGAGACGAGCACGTGACACCACTGCCACCCTGTCTTAGCGTAACGCGAGTCGAGGCGGACATCGTCGCGGTAGCGACGACGGACGCCGAGACGAGCACGTGACACCACTTCCACCCTGTCTTAGCGTAACGCGAGTCGAGGCGGACGTCGTTGTGGTAGCGACGACGGACGCCGAGACGAGCACGTGACACCACTGCCACCCTGTCTTAGGGTAACGCGAGTCGAGGCGGACATCGTCGCGGTAGCGATGACGGACGCCGAGACGAGCACGTGACACCACTGCCACCCTATCTATCTTAGGGTTACGCGAGTCGAGGCGGACGTCGTCGCGGTAGCGACGACGGACGCCGAGACGAGCACGTGACACCACTGCCACCCTGTCTTAGGGTAACGCGAGTCGAGGCGGACATCATCGCGGTAGCGATGACGGACGCCGAGACGAGCACGTGACACCACTGCCACCCTGTCTATCTTAGGGTAACGCGAGTCGAGGCGGACGTCGTCGCGGTAGCGACGACGGACGCCGAGACAAGCACGTGACACTACTGCCACCCTGTCTATCTTAGGGTTACGTGAGTCGAGGCGGACGTTGTCGCGGTAGCGACGACGGACGCTGAGACGAGCACGTGACACCACTGCCTCCCTGTCTTAGCGTAACGCGAGTCGAGGCGGACGTCGTCGCGGTAGCGACGACGGACGCCGAGACGAGAACGTGACACCACTGCCACCCTGTCTATCTTAGGGTAACGCGAGTCGAGGCGA
The DNA here is from genome assembly GCA_963921465.1 of Triticum timopheevii. Taxonomy (NCBI): domain Eukaryota; kingdom Viridiplantae; phylum Streptophyta; class Magnoliopsida; order Poales; family Poaceae; genus Triticum; species Triticum timopheevii. The sequence continues at coordinate 312,055,663 of OY997266.1, read as the reverse complement.
ACGTCATCGCGGTAGCGACGACGGACGCCGAGACGAGCACGTGACACCACTACCACCATGTCTATCTTAGGGTAATGCGAGTCGAGGCGTACGTCGTCGCGGTAGCGACGGCGGACGCCGAGACGAGCACGTGACACCACTGCCTTCCTGTCTTACTGTAACGTGAGTCGAGGCGGACGTCGTCGCGGTAGCGACGACGGCCGCCGAGACGAGCACGTGACAACACTGCCACCCTGTCTTAGCGTAACGCGAGTCGAGGCGGACGTCGTCACGGAAGCGACGACGAACGCCGAGACAAGCACGTGACACCACAGCCACCCTGTCTTAGCGTAACGCGAGTCGAAGCGGACGTCGTCGCGGTAGCGACGACGGACGCCGAGACAAGCACGTGACACTACTGCCACCATGTCTATCTTAGGGTTACGTGAGTCGAGGCGGACGTCGTCGCGGTAGCGACGACGGCCGCCGAGACGAGCACGTGACACCACTGCCTCCCTGTCTTAGCGTAACGCGAGTCGAGGCGGACGTCGTCGCGGAAGCGACGACAAACGCCGAGACGAGCACGTGACACCACTGCCACCCTGTCTTAGCGTAATGCGAGTCGAAGCGGGCGTCGTCGCGGTAGCGACAACGGACGCCGACACGAGCACGTGACACCACTGCCACCCTGTCTTAGCATAACGCGAGTCGAGGCAGATGTCGTCGCGGTAGCGACGACGAACGCCGAGACGAGCACGTGACACCATTGCCACCCTGTCTTAGCGTAACGCGAGTCGAGGCGGACGTCGTCGCGGTAGCGACGACGGACGCCGAGACGAGCACGTGACACCACTGCCACCCTGTCTTAGCGTAACGCGAGTCGAGGCGGACGTCGTTGCAGTAGCGACGATGGACGCCGAGACGAGCACGTGACACCACTGCCACCCTGTCTTAGGGTAACGCGAGTCGAGGCAGACGTCGTCGCGGTAGCGACGACGGACGCCGAGACGAGCACGTGACACCACTGCCTCCCTGTCTTACCGTAACGCGAGTCGAGGCGGACGTCGTCGCGTTAGCGATGACGGACGCCGAGACGAGGACGTGACACCACTGCCACCCTGTCTATAGGGTAACGCGAGTCGAGGCGGACGTCGTCGCGGTAGCGACGACGGACGCCGAGACGAGCACGTGACACCACTGCCACCCTGTCTATCTTAGGGTAACGCGAGTCGAGGCGGACGTCGTCGCGGTAGCGACGACGGACGCCGAGACGAGCACGTGACACCACTGCCACCCTGTCTTAGTGAAACGCGAGTCGAGGCGGACGTCGTCGCAGTTGCGACGACGGACGCCGAGACGAGCCCGTGACACCACTGCCACCCTGTCTTACCGAAACGCGAGTCAAGGCGAACGTCGTCGCGGTAGCAACGACGGACGCCGAGATGAGCACGTGACACCACTGCCACCCTGTATTAGCGTAACGCGAGTCGAGGCGGACATCGTCGCGGTAGCGACGACGGACGCCGAGACGAGCACGTGACACCACTGCCACCCTGTCTATCTTAGGGTTACGCGAGTCGAGGCGGACGTCGTCGCGGTAGCGACGACGGACGCCGAGACGAGCACGTGACACCACTGCCACCCTGTCTTAGTGAAACGCGAGTCGAGGCGGACGTCGTCGCAGTTGCGACGACGGACGCCGAGACGAGCCCGTGACACCACTGCCACCCTGTCTTACCGAAACGTGAGTCAAGGCGGACGTCGTCGCGGTAGCAACGACGGACGCCGAGATGAGCACGTGACACCACTGCCACCCTGTATTAGCGTAACGCGAGTCGAGGCGGACGTCATCGCGGTAGCGACGACGGACGCCGAGACGAGCACGTGACACCACTGCCACCCTGTCTTAGCGTAACGCGAGTCGAGGAGGACGTCGTCGCGGTAGCGACGACGGATGCCGGGACGAGCACGTGACACCACTGCCACCCTGTCTATCTTAGGGTAATGCGAGTCGAGGCGGACGTCGTCGTGGTAGCGACGACGGACGCCGAGACGAGCACGTGACACCACTGCCACCCTGTCTTAGTGAAACGCGAGTCGAGGCGGACGTCGTCGCAGTTGCGACGACGGACGCCGAGACGAGCCCGTGACACCACTGCCACCCTGTCTTAGCGTAACGCGAGTCGAGGCGGACGTCGTCGCGGTAGCGACGACGGACGCCGAGACGAGCACGTGACACCACTGCCACCCTGTCTTACCGAAATGCGAGTCGAGGCAGACGTCGTCGCGGTAGCAACGACGGACGCCGAGACGAGCACGTGACACCACTGCCACCCTGTCTTACAGAAACGCGAGTCGAGGCGGACGTCGAGACGAGCATGTGACACCACTGCCACCCTGTCTATCTTAGGGTTACGCGAGTCGAGGCGGACGTCGTCGCGGTAGCGATGACGGACGCCGAGACGAGCACGTGACACCACTGCCACCCTGTCTTACCGAAACGCGAGTCAAGGCGGACGTCGTCGCGGTAGCGACGACGGACGCCGAGATGAGCACGTGACACCACTGCCACCCTGTATTAGCGTAACGCGAGTCGAGGCGGACGTCGTCGCGGTAGCGACGACGGACGCCGAGACGAGCACGTGACACCACTGCCACCCTGTCTATCTTAGGGTTACGCGAGTCGAGGCGGACATTGTCGCGGTAGGGACGACGGACGCCAAGACGAGCACGTGACACTACTGCCACCCTGTCTATCTTAGGGTTACGTGAGTCGAGGCGGACGTCATCGCGGTAGCGACGATGGACGCCGAGACGAGCACGTGACTCCACTGCCTCCCTGTCTTAGCGTAACGCGAGTCGAGGCGGACGTCGTCGCGGTAGCGACGACGGACGCCGAGACGAGCACGTGACACCACTGCCACCCTGTCTTAGCGTAACGCGAGTCGAGGCGGACGTCGTCGCGGTAGCGACGACGGACGCCGAGACGAGCACGTGACACCACTTCCACCCTGTCTTAGCGTAACGCGAGTCGAGGCGGACATCGTTGCGGTAGCGACGACGGACGCCGAGACGAGCACGTGACACCACTGCCACCCTGTCTTAGGGTAACGCGAGTCGAGGCGGACATCGTCGCGGTAGCGATGACGGACGCCGAGACGAGCACGTGACACCACTGCCACCCTATCTATCTTAGGGTTACGCGAGTCGAGGCGGACGTCGTCGCGGTAGCGACGACGGACGCCGAGACAAGCACGTGACACTACTGCCACCCTGTCTATCTTAGGGTTACGTGAGTCGAGGCGGACGTCGTCGCGGTAGCGACGACGGACGCCGAGACGAGCACGTGACACCACTGCCTCCCTGTCTTAGCGTAACGCGAGTCGAGGCGGACGTCGTCGCGGTAGCGACGACGGACGCCGAGACGAGAACGTGACACCACTGCCACCCTGTCTATCTTAGAGTAACGCGAGTCGAGGCGAACGTCATCGCGGTAGCGACGACGGACGCCGAGACGAGCACGTGACACCACTGCCACCATGTCTATCTTAAGGTAATGCGAGTCGAGGCGGACGTCGTCGCGGTAGCGACGGCGGACGCCGAGACGAGCACGTGACACCACTGCCTTCCTGTCTTACTGTAACGTGAGTCGAGGCGGACGTCGTCGCGGTAGCGACGACGGCCGCCGAGACGAGCACGTGACACCACTGCCACCCTGTCTTAGCGTAACGCGAGTCGAGGCGGACGTCATCGCGGAAGCGACGACGAACGCCGAGACAAGCACGTGACACCACAGCCACCCTGTCTTAGCGTAACGCGAGTCGAAGCGGACGTCGTCGCGGTAGCGACGACGGACGCCGAGACAAGCACGTGACACTACTGCCACCCTGTCTATCTTAGGGTTACGTGAGTCGAGGCGGACGTCGTCGCGGTAGCGACGACGGCCGCCGAGACGAGCACGTGACACCACTGCCTCCCTGTCTTAGCGTAACGCGAGTCGAGGCGGACGTCGTCGCGGTAGCGACGACGGACGCCGAGACGAGCACGTGACACCACTGCCTCCCTGTCTTAGCGTAACGCGAGTCGAGGCGGACGTCGTCGCGGTAGCGACGACGGACGCCGAGACGAGCACGTGACACCACTGCGACCCTGTCTATCTTAGGGTAACGCGAGTCGAGGCGAACGTCATCGCGGTAGCGACGACGGACGCCGAGACGAGCACGTGACACCACTGCCACCCTGTCTATCTTAGAGTAACGCGAGTCGAGGCGAACGTCATCGCGGTAGCGACGACGGACGCCGAGACGAGCACGTGACACCACTGCCACCATGTCTATCTTAAGGTAATGCGAGTCGAGGCGGACGTCGTCGCGGTAGCGACGGCGGACGCCGAGACGAGCACGTGACACCACTGCCTTCCTGTCTTACTGTAACGTGAGTCGAGGCGGACGTCGTCGCGGTAGCGACGACGGCCGCCGAGACGAGCACGTGACACCACTGCCACCCTGTCTTAGCGTAACGCGAGTCGAGGCGGACGTCATCGCGGAAGCGACGACGAACGCCGAGACAAGCACGTGACACCACAGCCACCCTGTCTTAGCGTAACGCGAGTCGAAGCGGACGTCGTCGCGGTAGCGACGACGGACGCCGAGACAAGCACGTGACACTACTGCCACCCTGTCTATCTTAGGGTTACGTGAGTCGAGGCGGACGTCGTCGCGGTAGCGACGACGGCCGCCGAGACGAGCACGTGACACCACTGCCTCCCTGTCTTAGCGTAACGCGAGTCGAGGCGGACGTCGTCGCGGTAGCGACGACGGACGCCGAGACGAGCACGTGACACCACTGCCTCCCTGTCTTAGCGTAACGCGAGTCGAGGCGGACGTCGTCGCGGTAGCGACGACGGACGCCGAGACGAGCACGTGACACCACTGCGACCCTGTCTATCTTAGGGTAACGCGAGTCGAGGCGAACGTCATCGCGGTAGCGACGACGGACGCCAAGACGAGCACGTGACACCACTGCCACCATGTCTATCTTAGGGTAATGCGAGTCGAGGCGGACGTCGTCGCGGTAGCGACGGCGGACGCCGAGACGAGCACGTGACACCACTGCCTTCCTGTCTTACTGTAACGTGAGTCGAGGCGGACGTCGTCGCGGTAGCGACGACGGCCGCCGAGACGAGCACGTGACACCACTGCCACCCTGTCTTAGCGTAACGCGAGTCGAGGCGGACGTCATCGCGGAAGCGACGACGAACGCCGAGACAAGCACGTGACACCACAGCCACCCTGTCTTAGCGTAACGCGAGTCGAAGCGGACGTCGTCGCGGTAGCGACGACGGACGCCGAGACAAGCACGTGACACTACTGCCACCCTGTCTATCTTAGGGTTACGTGAGTCGAGGCGGACGTCGTCGCGGTAGCGACGACGGCCGCCGAGACGAGCACGTGACACCACTGCCTCCCTGTCTTAGCGTAACGCGAGTCGAGGCGGACGTCGTCGCGGTAGCGACGACGGACGCCGAGACGAGCACGTGACACCACTGCCTCCCTGTCTTAGCGTAACGCGAGTTGAGGCGGACGTCGTCGCGGTAGCGACGACGGACGCCGAGACGAGCACGTGACACCACTGCGACCCTGTCTATCTTAGGGTAACGCGAGTCGAGGCGAACGTCATCGCGGTAGCGACGACGGACGCCGAGACGAGCACGTGACACCACTGCCACCATGTCTATCTTAGGGTAATGCGAGTCGAGGCGGACGTCGTCGCGGTAGCGACGGCGGACGCCGAGACGAGCACGTGACACCACTGCCTTCCTGTGTTACTGTAACGTGAGTCGAGGCGGACGTCGTCGCGGTAGCGACGACGGCCGCCGAGACGAGCACGTGACACCACTGCCACCCTGTCTTAGCGTAATGCGAGTCGAGGCGGACGTCGTCGCGGAAGCGACGACGAACGCCGAGACGAGCACGTGACACCACAGCCAACCTGTCTTAGCGTAACGCGAGTCGAAGCGGACGTCGTCGCGGTAGCGACGAGGGACGCCGAGACGAGCACGTGACACCACTGCCACCCTGTCTTAGTGTAACGCGAGTCGAGGCGGACGTCGTCGCGGTAGCCACGACGGACGCCGAGACGAGCACGTGACACCACTGCCACCCTGTCTTACCGAAATGCGAGTCGAGGCGGACGTCGTCGCGGTAGCGAGGACGGACGCCGAGACGAGCACGTGACACCACTGCCACCCTATCTTAGCGTAACGCGAGTCGAGGCGGACATCGTCGCAGTAGCGACGATGGACGCCGAGATGAGCACGTGACACCACTGCCACCCTGTCTTAGCGTAACGCAAGTCGAGGAGGACGTCGTCGCGGTAGCGACGACGGATGCCGAGACGAGCACGTGACACCACTGCCACCCTGTCTATCTTAGGGTAATGCGAGTCGAGGCGGACGTCGTCGCGGTAGCGACAACGGACGCCGAGACGAGCACGTGACACCACTGCCACCCTGTCTTAGTGAAACGCGAGTCGAGGCGGACGTCGTCGCAGTTGCGACGACGGACGCCGAGACGAGCCCGTGACACCACTGCCACCCTGTCTTAGCGTAACGCGAGTCGAGGCGGACGTCGTCGCGGTAGCGACGACGGACGCCGAGACGAGCACGTGACACCACTGCCACCCTGTCTTACCGAAATGCGAGTCGAGGCAGACGTCGTCGCGGTAGCGATGACGGACGCCGAGACGAGCACGTGACACCACTGCCACCCTGTCTTACAGAAACGCGAGTCGAGGCGGACGTCGAGACGAGCATGTGACACCACTGCCACCCTGTCTATCTTAGGGTTACCCGAGTCGAGGCGGACGTCGTCGCGGTAGCGATGACGGACGCCGAGACGAGCCCGTGACACTACTGCCACCCTGTCTTAGCGTAACGCGAGTCGAGGAGGACGTCGTCGCGGTAGCGACGACTGACACCGAGACGAGCACGTGACACCACTGCCACCCTGTCTTACCGAAACGCGAGTCAAGGCGGACGTCGTCGCGGTAGCGACGACGGACGCCGAGATGAGCACGTGACACCACTGCCACCCTGTATTAGCGTAACGCGAGTCGAGGCGGACGTCATCGCGGTAGCGACGACGGACGCCGAGACGAGCACGAGACACCACTGCCACCCTGTCTATCTTAGGGTTACGCGAGTCGAGGCGGACGTTGTCGCGGTAGCGACGACGGACGCCAAGACGAGCACGTGACACTACTGCCACCCTGTCTATCTTAGGGTTACGTGAGTCGAGGCGGACGTCATCGCGGTAGCGACGACGGACGCCGAGACGAGCACGTGACTCCACTGCCTCCCTGTCTTAGCGTAACGCGAGTCGAGGCGGACGTCGTCGCGGTAGCGACGACGGACGCCGAGACGAGCACGTGACACCACTGCCACCCTGTCTTAGCGTAACGAGAGTCGAGGCGGACGTCGTCGCGGTAGCGACGACGGACGCCGAGACGAGCACGTGACACCACTGCCACCCTGTCTTAGCGTAACGCGAGTCGAGGCGGACGTCGTTGCGGTAGCGACGACGGACGCCGAGACGAGCACGTGACACCACTGCCACCCTGTCTTAGGGTAACGCGAGTCGAGGCGGACGTCATCGCGGTAGCGACGACGGACGCCGAGACGAGCACGTGACACCACTGCCACCCTATCTATCTTAGGGTTACGCGAGTCGAGGCGGACGTCGTCGCGGTAGCGACGACGAATGCCGAGACAACCACGTGACACTACTGCCACCCTGTCTATCTTAGGGTTACGTGAGTCGAGGCGGACGTCGTCGCGGTAGCGACGACGGACGCCGAGACGAGCACGTGACACCACTGCCTCCCTGTCTTAGCGTAACGCGAGTCGAGGCGGACGTCGTCGCGGTAGCGACGACGGACGCCGAGACGAGAACGTGACACCACTGCCACCCTGTCTATCTTAGGGTAATGCGAGTCGAGGCGGACGTCGTCGCGGTAGCGACGACGGACGCCGAGACGAGCACGTGACACCACTGCCACCCTGTCTTAGTGAAACGCGAGTCGAGGCGGACGTCGTCGCAGTTGCGACGACGGACGCCGAGACGAGCCCGTGACATCACTGCCACCCTGTCTTAGCGTAACGCGAGTCAAGGCGGACGTCGTCGCGGTAGCGACGACGGACGCCGAGACGAGCACGTGACACCACTGCCACCCTGTCTTACCGAAATGCGAGTCGAGGCAGACGTCGTCGCGGTAGTGACGACGGACGCCGAGACGAGCACGTGACACCACTACCACCCTGTCTGACAGAAACGCGAGTCGAGGCGGACGTCGAGACGAGCATGTGACACCACTGCCACCCTGTCTACCTTAGGGTTACGCGAGTCGAGGCGGACGTCGTCGCGGTAGTGATGACGGACGCCGAGACGAGCCCGTGACACTACTGCCACCCTGTCTTAGCGTAACGCGAGTCGAGGAGGACGTCGTCGCTGTAGCGACGACGGACGCCGAGACAAGCACGTGACACCACTGCCACCCTGTCTTACCGAAACGCGAGTCAAGGCGGACGTCGTCGCGGTCGCGACGACGGACGCCGAGATGAGCACGTGACACCACTGCCACCCTGTATTAGCGTAACGCGAGTCAAGGCGGACGTCGTCGCGGTAGCGACGACGAACGCCGAGACAAGCACGTGACACTACTGCCACCCTGTCTATCTTAGGGTTACGTGAGTCGAGGCGGACGTCGTCGCGGTAGCGACGACGGACGCCGAGACGAGCACGTGACACCACTGCCTCCCTGTCTTAGCGTAACGCGAGTCGAGGCGGACGTCGTCGCGGTAGCGACGACGGACGCCGAGACGAGAACGTGACACCACTGCCACCCTGTCTATCTTAGGGTAACGCGAGTCGAGGCGAACGTCATCGCGGTAGCGACGACGGACGCCGAGACGAGCACGTGACACCACTGCCACCATGTCTATCTTAGGGTAATGCGAGTCGAGGCGGACGTCGTCGCGGTAGCGACGGCGGACGCCGAGACGAGCAAGTGACACCACTGCCTTCCTGTCTTACTGTAATGTGAGTCGAGGCGGACGTCGTCGCGGTAGCGACGACGGCCGCCGAGACGAGCACGTGACACCACTGCCACCCTGTCTTAGCGTAACGCGAGTCGAGGCGGACGTCGTCGCGGAAGCGACGACGAACGCCGAGACGAGCACGTGACACCACTGCCACCCTGTCTTAGCGTAACGCGAGTCGAAGCGGACGTCATCGCGGTAGCGACGACGGACGCCGAGACGAGCACGTGACACCACTGCCACCCTGTCTTAGCGTAATGCGAGTCGAGGCGGACGTTGTCGCGGTAGCGACGACGGATGCCGAGACGAGCACGTGACACCACTGACACCCTGTCTTAGCATAACGCGAGACGACGCGGACGTCGTCGCGGTAGCGACGACGGACGCCGAGACGAGCATGTGACACCACTGCCTCCCTGTCTTACCGCAACGCGAGTCGAGGCGGACGTCGTCGCGTTAGCGACGACGGACGCCGAGACGAGCACGTGACACCACTGCCACCCTGTCTATCTTAGGATTATGCGAGTCGAGGCGGACGTCGTCGCGGTAGCGACGACGCACGCCGAGACGAGCACGTGACACCACTGCCACCCTGTCTATCTTAGGGTAACGCGAGTCGAGACGGACGTCGTCGCGGTAGCGACGACGGACGCCGAGACGAGCACGTGACACCACTGCCACCCTGTCTTAGTGAAACGCGAGTCGAGGCGGACGTCGTCGCAGTAGCGATGACGGACGCCGAGACGAGCTCGTGACACCACTGCCAACCTGTCTTAGCGTAACGCGAGTCGAGGCGGACGTCGTCGCGGTAGCGACGACGGATGCCGAGACGAGCACGTGACACCACTGCCACCCTGTCTTACCAAAACGTGAGTCGAGGCGGACGTCGTCGCGGTAGCGACGACGGACGCTGAGACGAGCACGTGACACCACTGCCACCCTGTCTTACCGAAACGCGAGTCGAGGCGGACGTCGAGACGAGCACGTGACACCACTGTCTTCCTGTCTTAGCGTACCGCGAGTCGAGGCGGATGTCGTCGCGGTAGCGACGACGAACGCCGAGATGAGCACGTGACACCACTGCCACCCTGTCTTAGCGTAACGCGAGTCGAGGCGGACGTCGTCGCGGTAGCGACGACGGACGCCGAGACAAGCACGTGACACCACTGCCACCCTGTCTTAGGGTAACGCGAGTCGAGGCGGACGTTGTCGCGGCAGCGACGACGGACGCCGAGACGAGCACGTGACACCACTGCCACCCCGTCTTACCGAAACGCGAGTCGAGGCGGACGTCGTCGCGGTAGCGACGACGGACGGCGAGACGAGCACGTGACACCACTGCGACCCAGTCTTACCGAAACGCGAGTCGAGGCGGACGTCGAGACGAGCACGTGACACCACTGCCACCCTGTCTATCTTAGGGTAACGCGAGTCGAGGCGGACGTCGTCGCGGTAGCGACGACGGTTGCCGAGACGAGCCCATGACACCACTGCCACCCTGTCTTAGTGTAACGCGAGTCGAGGCGGACGTCGTCGCGGTAGCCACGACGGACGCCGAGACGAGCACGTGACACCACTGCCACCCTGTCTTACCGAAATGCGAGTCAAGGCGGACGTCGTCGCGGTAGCGACGACGGACGCCGAGACGAGCACGTGACACCACTGCCACCCTATCTTAGCGTAACGCGAGTCGAGGCGGACATCGTCGCAGTAGCGACGATGGACGCCGATATGAGCACGTGACACCACTGCCACCCTGTCTTAGTGTAACGCGAGTCGAGGAGGACGTCGTCGCGGTAGCGACGACGGATGCCGAGACGAGCACGTGACACCACTGCCACCCTGTCTATCTTAGGGTTACGCGAGTCGACGCGGACGTCGTCGCGGTAGCGACGACGGATGCCGAGACAAGCACGTGACACTACTGCCACCCTGTCAATCTTAGGGTTACGTGCGTCGAGGCGGACGTCGTCGCGGTACGCCAAGACGAGCAAGTGACACCACTGCCTCCCTGTCTTAGCGTAACGCGAGTCGAGGCGGACGTCATCGCGTTAGCGACGACGGACACCGAGACGAGCACGTGACACCACTGCCACCCTGTCTATCCTAGGGTTACGCGAGTCGAGGCGGACGTCGTCGCGGTAGCGACGGCGGACGCCGAGACGAGCACGTGACACCACTGCCTCCCTGTCTTAATGTAACGCGAGTCGAGGCGGACGTCGTCGCGGTAGCGACGACGGACGCCGAGACGAGCACGTGACACCACTGCCACCCTGTCTTAGTGTAACGCGAGTCGAGTCGGACGTCGTCGCGGTAGCGACGACGAACGCCGAGACGAGCACGTGACACCACCGCCACCCTGTCTTAGCGTAACGCGAGTCAAGGGGGACGTCGTCGCGGTAGCGACAACGGACGCCGAGACGAGCATGTGACACCACTGCCACCCTGTCTTAGGGTAACGCGAGTCGAGGCGGACGTCGTCGCGGTAGTGACGACGGACGCCGAGACGAGCACGTGACACCACTGCCTCCCTGTCTTACCATAACGCGAGTCGAGGCGGACGTCGTTGCGTTAGCGACAACGGACGCCGAGACGAGCACGTGACACCACTGCCACACTGTCTATCTTAGGGTTACGCGAGTCGAGGCGGACGTCGTCGCGGTAGCGACGACGGACGCCGAGACGAGCACGTGACACCACTGCCACCCTGTCTATCTTAGGGTAACGCGAGTCGAGGCGGACGTCGTCGCGGTAGCGACGACGGACGCCGAGACGAGCACGTGACACCACTGCCACCCTGTCTATCTTAGGGTAACGCGAGTCGAGGCGGACGTCGTCGCGGTAGCGACGACGGACGCCGAGACGAGCACGTGACACCACTGCCACCCTGTCTTAGTGAAACGCGAGTCGAGGCGGACGTCGTCGCAGTAGCAACGACGGACGCCGAGACGAGCCCGTGACACCACTGCCAACCTGTCTTAGCGTAACGCGAGTCGAGGCGGACGTCGTCGCGGTAGCGATGACGGATGCCGAGACGAGCACGTGACACCACTGCCACCCTGTCTTACCCAAACGTGAGTCGAGGCGGACGTCGTCGCGGTAGCGACGACGGACGCCGAGACGAGCACGTGACACCACTGCCACCCTGTCTTACCGAAACGCGAGTCGAGGCGGACGTCGAGACGAGCACGTGACACCACTGCCTCCCTGTCTTAGCGTAACGCGAGTCGAGGCGGACGTCGTCGCGGTAGCGACGACGAACGCCGAGACGAGCACGTGACACCACTGCCACCCTGTCTTAGCGTAACGCGAGTCGAGGCGGACGTCGTCGCGGTAGCGACGACGGACGCCGAGACGAGCACGTGACACCACTGCCACCCTGTCTTAGCGTAACGCGAGTCGAGGCGGATGTCGTTGCGGTAGCGACGACGGACGCCGAGACGAGCACGTGACACCACTGCCACCCTGTCTTAGGGTAACGCGAGTCGAGGCGGACGTCGTGCGGTAGCGACGACGGACGCCGAGACGAGCACGTGACACCACTGCCACCCTGTCTTACCGAAACGCGAGTTGAGGCGGACGTCGTCGCGGTAGCGACGACGGACGCCGAGACGAGCACGTGACACCACTACCACCCTGTCTTAGCGTAACGCGAGTCGAAGCGGACGTCGTCGCGGTAGCGACGACGGACGCCGAGACGAGCACGTGACACCACTGCCACCCTGTCTTAGCGTAACGCGAGTCGAGGCGGACGTCGTCGCGGTAGCGACTACGGATGCCGAGACGAGCACGTGACACCACTGCCACCCTGTCTTAGCGTAACGCGAGTCGAGGCAGACGTCGTCGCGGTAGCGACGACGGACGCCGAGACGAGCATGTGACACCACTGCCTCCCTGTCTTACCGTAACGCGAGTCGAGGCGGACGTCGTCGCGTTAGCGACGACGGATGCCGAGACGAGCACGTGACACCACTGCCACCCTGTCTATCTTAGGATTATGCGAGTCGAGGCGGACGTCGTCGCGGTAGCGACGACGGATGCCGAGACGAGCACGTGACACCACTGCCACCCTGTCTATCTTAGGGTAACGCGGGTCGAGACGGACGTCGTCGCGGTAGCGACGACGGACGCCGAGACGAGCACGTGACACCACTGCCACCCTGTCTTAGTGAAACGCGAGTCGAGGCGGACGTCGTCGCAGTAGCGATGACGGACGCCGAGACGAGCCCGTGACACCACTGCCAACCTGTCTTAGCGTAACGCGAGTCGAGGCGGACGTCGTCGTAGTAGCGACGACGGATGCCGAGACGAGCACGTGACACCACTGCCACTCTGTCTTACCAAAACGTGAGTCGAGGCGGACGTCGTCGCGGTAGAGACGACGGACGCCGAGACGAGCACGTGACACCACTGCCACCCTGTCTTACCGAAACGCGAGTCGAGGCGGACGTCGAGACGAGCACGTGACACCACTGCCTCCCTGTCTTAGCGTACCGCGAGTCGAGGCGGACGTCGTCGTGGTAGCAACGACGAACGCCGAGATGAGCACGTGACACCACTGCCACCCTGTCTTAGCGTAACGCGAGTCGAGGCGGACGTCGTCGCGGTAGTGACGACGGACGCCGAGATGAGCACGTGACACCACTGCCACCCTGTCTTAGCGTAATGCGAGTCGAGGCGGACGTCGTTGCGGTAGCGACGACGGACGCCGAGACGAGCACGTGACACCACTGCCACCCTGTCTTAGCGTAACGCGAGTCGAAGCGGACGTCGTCGCGGTAGCGACGACGGACGCCGAGACGAGCACGTGACACCACTGCCACCCTGTCTTAGCGTAACGCGAGTCGAGGCGGACGTCGTCGCGGTAGCGACGACGGATGCCGAGACGAGCATGTGACACCACTGCCTCCCTGTCTTACCGCAACGCGAGTCGAGGCGGACGTCGTCGCGTTAGTGATGACGGACGCCGAGACGAGCACGTGACACCACTGCCACCCTGTCTATCTTAGGATTATGCGAGTCGAGGTGGACGTCGTCGCGGTAGCGACGACGGACGCCGAGACGAGCACGTGACACCACTGCCACCCTGTCTATCTTAGGGTAACGCGAGTCGAGACGGACGTCGTCGCGGTAGCGACGACGGACGCCGAGACGAGCACGTGACACCACTGCCACCCTGTCTTAGTGAAACGCGAGTCGAGGCGGACGTCGTCACAGTAGCGATGACGGACGCCGAGACGAGCTCGTGACACCACTGCAAACCTGTCTTAGCGTAACGCGAGTCGAGGCGGACGTCGTCGCGGTAGCGACGACGGATGCCGAGATGAGCACGTGACACCACTGCCACCCTGTGTTACCGAAACGCGAGTCGAGGCGGACGTCGAGACGAGCACGTGACACCACTGCCACCCTGTCTTACCGAAACGCGAGTCGAGGCGGACGTCGTCGCGGTAGCGACGATGGACACCGAGACGAGCACGTGACACCACTGCGACCCAGTCTTACCGAAACGCGAGTCGAGGCGGACGTCGAGACGAGCACGTGACACCACTGCCACCCTGTCTATCTTAGGGTAACGCGAGTCGAGGCGGACGTCGTCGCGGTAGCGACGACGGTTGCCGAGACGAGCCCATGACACCACTGCCACCCTGTCTTAGTGTAACGCGAGTCGAGGCGGACGTCGTCGCGGTAGCCACGACGGACGCCGAGACGAGCACGTGACACCACTGCCACCCTGTCTTACCGAAATGCGAGTCGAGGCGGACGTCGTCGCGGTAGCGACGACGGACGCCGAGACGAGCACGTGACACCACTGCCACCCTATCTTAGCGTAACGCAAGTCGAGGCGGACATCGTCGCAGTAGCGACGATGGACGCCGAGATGAGCACGTGACACCACTGCCACCCTATCTTAGCGTAACGCGAGTCGAGGAGGACGTCGTCGCGGTAGCGACGACGGATGCCGAGACGAGCACGTGACACCACTGCCACCCTGTCTATCTTAGGGTTACGCGAGTCGACGCGGACGTCGTCGCGGTAGCGACGACGGATGCCGAGACAAGCACGTGACACTACTGCCACCCTGTCAATCTTAGGGTTACGTGAGTCGAGGCGGACGTCGTCGCGGTACGCCAAGACGAGCAAGTGACACCACTGCCTCCCTGTCTTAGCCTAACGCGAGTCGAGGCGGACGTCATCGCGTTAGCGACAAAGGACACCGAGACGAGCACGTGACACCACTGCCACCCTGTCTATCTTAGGGTTACGTGAGTCGAGGCGGACGTCGTCGCGGTAGCGACGGCGGACGCCGAGACGAGCACGTGACACCACTGCCTCCCTGTCTTACTGTAACGCGAGTCGAGGCGGACGTCGTCGCGGTAGCGACGACGGACGCCGAGACGAGCACGTGACACCACTGCCACCCTGTCTTAGTGTAACGCGAGTCGAGGCGGACGTCGTCGCGGTAGCGACGACGAACGCCGAGACGAGCACGTGACACCACTGCCACCCTGTCTTAGCGTAACGCGAGTCAAGGGGGACGTCGTCGCGGTAGCGACAACGGACGCCGAGACGAGCACGTGACACCACTGCCACCCTGTCTTAGCGTAACGCGAGTCGAGGCGGACGTCGTCGCGGTAGCGACGACGGACGCCGAGACGAGCACGTGACACCACTGCCACCCTGTCTTAGGGTAACGCGAGTCGAGGCGGACGTCGTCGCGGTAGTGACGACGGACGCCGAGACGAGCACGTGACACCACTGCCTCCCTGTCTTACCATAACGCGAGTCGAGGCGGACGTCGTCGCGTTAGCGACGACGGAGGCCGAGACGAGCACGTGACACCACTGCCACACTGTCTATCTTAGGGTTACGCGAGTCGAGGCGGACGTCGTCGCGGTAGCGACGACGGACGCCGAGACGAGCACGTGACACCACTGCCACCCTGTCTATCTTAGGGTAATGCGAGTCGAGGCGGACGTCGTCGCGGTAGCGACGACGGACGCCGAGACGAGCACGTGACACCACTGCCACCCTGTCTTAGCGTAACGCGAGTCGAGGCGGACGTCGTCGCGGTAGTGACGACGGACGCCGAGATGAGCACGTGACACCACTGCCACCCTGTCTTAGCGTAATGCGAGTCGAGGCGGACGTCGTCGCGGTAGCGACGACGGACGCCGAGACGAGCACGTGACACCACTGCCACCCTGTCTTAGCGTAACGCGAGTCGAAGCGGACGTCGTCGCGGTAGCGACGACGGACGCCGAGACGAGCACGTGACACCACTGCCACCCTGTCTTAGCGTAACGCGAGTCGAGGCGGACGTCGTCGCGGTAGCGACGACGGATGCCGAGACGAGCATGTGACACCACTGCCTCCCTGTCTTACCGCAACGCGAGTCGAGGCGGACGTCGTCGCGTTAGCGATGACGGACGCCGAGACGAGCACGTGACACCACTGCCACCCTGTCTATCTTAGGATTATGCGAGTCGAGGTGGACGTCGTCGCGGTAGCGACGACGGACGCCGAGACGAGCACGTGACACCACTGCCACCCTGTCTATCTTAGGGTAACGCGAGTCGAGACGGACGTCGTCGCGGTAGCGACGACGGACGCCGAGACGAGCACGTGACACCACTGCCACCCTGTCTTAGTGAAACGCGAGTCGAGGCGGACGTCGTCACAGTAGCGATGACGGACGCCGAGACGAGCTCGTGACACCACTGCAAACCTGTCTTAGCGTAACGCGAGTCGAGGCGGACGTCGTCGCGGTAGCGACGACGGATGCCGAGATGAGCACGTGACACCACTGCCACCCTGTGTTACCGAAACGCGAGTCGAGGCGGACGTCGAGACGAGCACGTGACACCACTGCCACCCTGTCTTACCGAAACGCGAGTCGAGGCGGACGTCGTCGCGGTAGCGACGACGGACGCCGAGACGAGCACGTGACACCACTGCGACCCAGTCTTACCGAAACGCGAGTCGAGGCGGACGTCGAGACGAGCACGTGACACCACTGCCACCCTGTCTATCTTAGGGTAACGCGAGTCGAGGCGGACGTCGTCGCGGTAGCGACGACGGTTGCCGAGACGAGCCCATGACACCACTGCCACCCTGTCTTAGTGTAACGCGAGTCGAGGCGGACGTCGTCGCGGTAGCCACGACGGACGCCGAGACGAGCACGTGACACCACTGCCACCCTGTCTTACCGAAATGCGAGTCGAGGCGGACGTCGTCGCGGTAGCGACGACGGACGCCGAGACGAGCACGTGACACCACTGCCACCCTATCTTAGCGTAACGCAAGTCGAGGCGGACATCGTCGCAGTAGCGACGATGGACGCCGAGATGAGCACGTGACACCACTGCCACCCTATCTTAGCGTAACGCGAGTCGAGGAGGACGTCGTCGCGGTAGCGACGACGGATGCCGAGACGAGCACGTGACACCACTGCCACCCTGTCTATCTTAGGGTTACGCGAGTCGACGCGGACGTCGTCGCGGTAGCGACGACGGATGCCGAGACAAGCACGTGACACTACTGCCACCCTGTCAATCTTAGGGTTACGTGAGTCGAGGCGGACGTCGTCGCGGTACGCCAAGACGAGCAAGTGACACCACTGCCTCCCTGTCTTAGCGTAACGCGAGTCGAGGCGGACGTCATCGCGTTAGCGACAAAGGACACCGAGACGAGCACGTGACACCACTGCCACCCTGTCTATCTTAGGGTTACGTGAGTCGAGGCGGACGTCGTCGCGGTAGCGACGGCGGACGCCGAGACGAGCACGTGACACCACTGCCTCCCTGTCTTACTGTAACGCGAGTCGAGGCGGACGTCGTCGCGGTAGCGACGACGGACGCCGAGACGAGCACGTGACACCACTGCCACCCTGTCTTAGTGTAACGCGAGTCGAGGCGGACGTCGTCGCGGTAGCGACGACGAACGCCGAGACGAGCACGTGACACCACTGCCACCCTGTCTTAGCGTAACGCGAGTCAAGGGGGACGTCGTCGCGGTAGCGACAACGGACGCCGAGACGAGCACGTGACACCACTGCCACCCTGTCTTAGCGTAACGCGAGTCGAGGCGGACGTCGTCGCGGTAGCGACGACGGACGCCGAGACGAGCACGTGACACCACTGCCACCCTGTCTTAGGGTAACGCGAGTCGAGGCGGACGTCGTCGCGGTAGTGACGACGGACGCCGAGACGAGCACGTGACACCACTGCCTCCCTGTCTTACCATAACGCGAGTCGAGGCGGACGTCGTCGCGTTAGCGACGACGGAGGCCGAGACGAGCACGTGACACCACTGCCACACTGTCTATCTTAGGGTTACGCGAGTCGAGGCGGACGTCGTCGCGGTAGCGACGACGGACGCCGAGACGAGCACGTGACACCACTGCCACCCTGTCTATCTTAGGGTAATGCGAGTCGAGGCGGACGTCGTCGCGGTAGCGACGACGGACGCCGAGACGAGCACGTGACACCACTGCCACCCTGTCTATCTTAGGGTAACGCGAGTCGAGGCGGACGTCGTCGCGGTAGCGACGACGGACGCCGAGACGAGCACGTGACACCACTGCCACCCTGTCTTACCGAAACGCGAGTCGAGGCGGACGTCGTCGCGGTAGCGACGACGGACGCCGAGATGAGCACGTGACACCACTGCCACCCTGTCTTAGCGTAACGCGAGTCGAAGCGGACGTCGTCGCGGTAGCGACGACGGACGCCGAGACGAGCACGTGACACCACTGCCACCCTGTCTTAGCGTAACGCGAGTCGAGGCGGACGTCGTCGCGGTAGCGACTACGGATGCCGAGACAAGCACGTGACACCACTGCCACCCTGTCTTAGCGTAACGCGAGTCAAGGCGGACGTCGTCGCGGTAGCGACGACGGACGCCGAGATGAGCATGTGACACCACTGCCTCCCTGTCTTACCGTAACGCGAGTCGAGGCGGACGTCGTCGCGTTAGCGACGACGGACGCCGAGACGAGCACGTGACACCACTGCCACCCTGTCTATCTTAGGATTATGCGAGTCGAGGCGGACGTCGTCGCGGTAGCGACGACGGACGCCGAGACGAGCACGTGACACCACTGCCACCCTGTCTATCTTAGGCTAACGCGAGTCGAGACAGACGTCGTCGCGGTAGCGACGACGGACGCCGAGACGAGCACGTGACACCACTGCCACCCTGTCTTAGTGAAACGCGAGTCGAGGCGGACGTCGTCGCAGTAGCGATGACGGACGCCGAGACGAGCCCGTGACACCACTGCCAACCTGTCTTAGCGTAACGCGAGTCGAGGCGGACGTCGTCGCAGTAGCGACGACGGATGCCGAGACGAGCACGTGACACCACTGCCACCCTATCTTACCAAAACGTGAGTCGAGGCGGACGTCGTCGCGGTAGCGACGACGGACGCCGAGACGAGCACGTGACACCACTGCCACCCTGTCTTACCGAAACGCGAGTCGAGGCGGACGTCGAGACGAGCACGTGACACCACTGCCTCCCTGTCATAGCGTACCGCGAGTCGAGGCGGACGTCATCGCGGTAGCGACGACGAATGCCGAGATGAGCACGTGACACCACTGCCACCCTGTCTTAGCGTAACGCGAGTCGAGGCGGACGTCGTCGCGGTAGCGACGACGGACGCCGATATGAGCACGTGACACCACTGCCACCCTGTCTTAGCGTAACGCGAGTCGAGGCGGACGTCGTTGCGGTAGCGACGACGGACGCCGAGACGAGCACGTGACACCACTGCCACCCTGTTTTAGCGTAACGCGAGTCGAAGCGGACGTCGTCGCGATAGCGACGACAGACGCCGAGACGAGCACGTGACACCACTGCCACCCTGTCTTAGCGTAACGCGAGTCGAGGCGAACGTCGTCGCGGTAGCGACGACGGATGCGGAGACGAGCATGTGACACCACTGCCTCCCTGTCTTACCGCAACGCGAGTCGAGGCGGACGTCGTCGCGTTAGCGACGACGGACGCCGAGACGAGCACGTGACACCACTGCCACCCTGTCTATCTTAGGATTATGCGAGTCGAGGCGGACGTCGTCGCGGTAGCGACGACGGACGCCGAGACGAGCACGTGACACCACTGCCACCCTGTCTATCTTAGGGTAACGCGAGTCGAGACAGACGTCGTCGCGGTAGCGACGACGGACGCCGAGACGAGCACGTGACACCACTGCCACCCTGTCTTAGTGAAACGCGAGTCGAGGCGGACGTCGTCACAGTAGCGATGACGGACGCCGAGACGAGCCCGTGACACCACTGCCAACCTGTCTTAGTGTAACGCGAGTCGAGGCGGACGTCGTCGCGGTAGCGACGACGGACGCCGAGACGAGCACGTGACACCACTGCGACCCAGTCTTACCGAAACGCGAGTCGAGGCGGACGTCGAGACGAGCACGTGACACCACTGCCACCCTGTCTATCTTAGGGTAACGCGAGTCGAGGCGGACGTCGTCGCGGTAGCGACGACGGTTGCCGAGACGAGCCCATGACACCACTGCCACCCTGTCTTAGTGTAACGCGAGTCGAGGCGGACGTCGTCGCGGTAGCCACGACGGACGCCGAGACGAGCACGTGACACCACTGCCACCCTGTCTTACCGAAATGCGAGTCGAGGCGGACGTCGTCGCGGTAGCGACGACGGACGCCGAGACGAGCACGTGACACCACTGCCACCCTATCTTAGCGTAACGCAAGTCGAGGCGGACATCGTCGCAGTAGCGACGATGGACGCCGAGATGAGCACGTGACACCACTGCCACCCTATCTTAGCGTAACGCGAGTCGAGGAGGACGTCGTCGCGGTAGCGACGACGGATGCCGAGACGAGCACGTGACACCACTGCCACCCTGTCTATCTTAGGGTTACGCGAGTCGACGCGGACGTCGTCGCGGTAGCGACGACGGATGCCGAGACAAGCACGTGACACTACTGCCACCCTGTCAATCTTAGGGTTACGTGAGTCGAGGCGGACGTCGTCGCGGTACGCCAAGACGAGCAAGTGACACCACTGCCTCCCTGTCTTAGCGTAACGCGAGTCGAGGCGGACGTCATCGCGTTAGCGACAAAGGACACCGAGACGAGCACGTGACACCACTGCCACCCTGTCTATCTTAGGGTTACGTGAGTCGAGGCGGACGTCGTCGCGGTAGCGACGGCGGACGCCGAGACGAGCACGTGACACCACTGCCTCCCTGTCTTACTGTAACGCGAGTCGAGGCGGACGTCGTCGCGGTAGCGACGACGGACGCCGAGACGAGCACGTGACACCACTGCCACCCTGTCTTAGTGTAACGCGAGTCGAGGCGGACGTCGTCGCGGTAGCGACGACGAACGCCGAGACGAGCACGTGACACCACTGCCACCCTGTCTTAGCGTAACGCAAGTCAAGGGGGACGTCGTCGCGGTAGCGACAACGGACGCCGAGACGAGCACGTGACACCACTGCCACCCTGTCTTAGCGTAACGCGAGTCGAGGCGGACGTCGTCGCGGTAGCGACGACGGACGCCGAGACGAGCACGTGACACCACTGCCACCCTGTCTTAGGGTAACGCGAGTCGAGGCGGACGTCGTCGCGGTAGTGACGACGGACGCCGAGGCGAGCACGTGACACCACTGCCTCCCTGTCTTACCATAACGCGAGTCGAGGCGGACGACGTCGCGTTAGCGACGACGGAGGCCGAGACGAGCACGTGACACCACTGCCACACTGTCTATCTTAGGGTTACGCGAGTCGAGGCGGACGTCGTCGCGGTAGCGACGACGGACGCCGAGACGAGCACGTGACACCACTGCCACCCTGTCTATCTTAGGGTAACGCGAGTCGAGGCGGACGTCGTCGCGGTAGCGACGACGGACGCCGAGACGAGCACGTGACACCACTGCCACCCTGTCTATCTTAGGGTAACGCGAGTCGAGGCGGACGTCGTCGCGGTAGCGACGACGGACGCCGAGACGAGCACGTGACACCACTGCCACCCTGTCTTACCGAAACGCGAGTCGAGGCGGACGTCGTCGCGGTAGCGACGACGGACGCCGAGATGAGCACGTGACACCACTGCCACCCTGTCTTAGCGTAACGCGAGTCGAAGCGGACGTCGTCGCGGTAGCGACGACGGACGCCGAGACGAGCACGTGACACCACTGCCACCCTGTCTTAGCGTAACGCGAGTCGAGGCGGACGTCGTCGCGGTAGCGACTACGGATGCCGAGACGAGCACGTGACACCACTGCCACCCTGTCTTAGCGTAACGCGAGTCAAGGCGGACGTCGTCGCGGTAGCGACGACGGACGCCGAGATGAGCATGTGACACCACTGCCTCCCTGTCTTACCGTAACGCGAGTCGAGGCGGACGTCGTCGCGTTAGCGACGACGGACGCCGAGACGAGCACGTGACACCACTGCCACCCTGTCTATCTTAGGATTATGCGAGTCGAGGCGGACGTCGTCGCGGTAGCGACGACGGACGCCGAGACGAGCACGTGACACCACTGCCACCCTGTCTATCTTAGGCTAACGCGAGTCGAGACGGACGTCGTCGCGGTAGCGACGACGGACGCCGAGACGAGCACGTGACACCACTGCCACCCTGTCTTAGTGAAACGCGAGTCGAGGCGGACGTCGTCGCAGTAGCGATGACGGACGCCGAGACGAGCCCGTGACACCACTGCCAACCTGTCTTAGCGTAACGCGAGTCGAGGCGGACGTCGTCGCAGTAGCGACGACGGATGCCGAGACGAGCACGTGACACCACTGCCACCCTATCTTACCAAAACGTGAGTCGAGGCGGACGTCGTCGCGGTAGCGACGACGGACGCCGAGACGAGCACGTGACACCACTGCCACCCTGTCTTACCGAAACGCGAGTCGAGGCGGACGTCGAGACGAGCACGTGACACCACTGCCTCCCTGTCATAGCGTACCGCGAGTCGAGGCGGACGTCATCGCGGTAGCGACGACGAATGCCGAGATGAGCACGTGACACCACTGCCACCCTGTCTTAGCGTAACGCGAGTCGAGGCGGACGTCGTCGCGGTAGCGACGACGGACGCCGATATTTGAGCACGTGACACCACTGCCACCCTGTCTTAGCGTAACGCGAGTCGAGGCGGACGTCGTTGCGGTAGCGACGACGGACGCCGAGACGAGCACGTGACACCACTGCCACCCTGTTTTAGCGTAACGCGAGTCGAAGCGGACGTCGTCGCGATAGCGACGACAGACGCCGAGACGAGCACGTGACACCACTGCCACCCTGTCTTAGCGTAACGCGAGTCGAGGCGAACGTCGTCGCGGTAGCGACGACGGATGCGGAGACGAGCATGTGACACCACTGCCTCCCTGTCTTACCGCAACGCGAGTCGAGGCGGACGTCGTCGCGTTAGCGACGACGGACGCCGAGACGAGCACGTGACACCACTGCCACCCTGTCTATCTTAGGATTATGCGAGTCGAGGCGGACGTCGTCGCGGTAGCAACGACGGACGCCGAGACGAGCACGTGACACCACTGCCACCCTGTCTATCTTAGGGTAACGCGAGTCGAGACAGACGTCGTCGCGGTAGCGACGACGGACGCCGAGACGAGCACGTGACACCACTGCCACCCTGTCTTAGTGAAACGCGAGTCGAGGCGGACGTCGTCACAGTAGCGATGACGGACGCCGAGACGAGCCCGTGACACCACTGCCAACCTGTCTTAGTGTAACGCGAGTCGAGGCGGACGTCGTCGCGGTAGCGACGACGGATGCCGAGACGAGCACGTGACACCACTGCCACCCTGTCTTACCGAAACGCGAGTCGAGGCGGACGTCGAGACGAGCACGTGACACCACTGCCTCCCTGTCTTAGCGTACCGCGAGTTGAGGCGGACGTCGTCGCGGTAGCGACGACGAACGCCGAGATGAGCACGTGACACCACTGCCACCCTGTCTTAGCGTAACGCCAGTCGAGGCAGACGTCGTCGCGGTAGCGACGACGGACGCCGAGACAAGCACGTGACACCACTGCCACCCTGTCTTAGGGTAACGCGAGTCGAGGCGGACGTCGTCGCGGTAGCGACGACGGACGCCGAGACGAGCACGTGACACCACTGCCACCCTGTCTTACCGAAACGCGAGTCGAGGCGGACGTCATCGCGGTAGCGACGACGGACGCCGAGACGAGCACGTGACACCACTGCGACCCAGTCTTACCGAAACGCGAGTCGAGGCGGACGCCGAGATGAGCACGTGACACCACTGCCACCCTGTCTTAGCGTAACGCGAGTCGAAGCGGACGTCGTCGCGGTAGCGACGACGGACGCCGAGACGAGCACGTGACACCACTGCCACCCTGTCTTAGCGTAACGCGAGTCGAGGCAGACGTCGTCGCGGTAGCGACTACGGATGCCGAGACGAGCACGTGACACCACTGCCACCCTGTCTTAGCGTAACGCGAGTCGAGGCGGACGTCGTCGCGGTAGCGACGACGGACGCCGAGACGAGCATGTGACACCACTGCCTCCCTGTCTTACCGTAACGCGAGTCGAGGCGGACGTCGTCGCGTTAGCGACGACGGACGCCGAGACGAGCACGTGACACCACTGCCACCCTGTCTATCTTAGGATTATGCGAGTCGAGGCGGACGTCGTCGCGGTAGCGACGACGGACGCCGAGACGAGCACGTGACACCACTGCCACCCTGTCTATCTTAGGCTAACGCGAGTCGAGACGGACGTCGTCGCGGTAGCGACGACGGACGCCGAGACGAGCACGTGACACCACTGCCACCCTGTCTTAGTGAAACGCGAGTCGAGGCGGACGTCGTCGCAGTAGCGATGACGGACGCCGAGACGAGCCCGTGACACCACTGCCAACCTGTCTTAGCGTAACGCGAGTCGAGGCGGACGTCGTCGCAGTAGCGACGACGGATGCCGAGACGAGCACGTGACACCACTGCCACCCTATCTTACCAAAACGTGAGTCGAGGCGGACATCGTCGCAGTAGCGACGACGGACGCCGAGACGAGCACGTGACACCACTGCCACCCTGTCTTACCGAAACGCGAGTCGAGGCGGACGTCGAGACGAGCACGTGACACCACTGCCTCCCTGTCTTAGCGTACCGCGAGTCGAGGCGGACGTCATCGCGGTAGCGACGACGAACGCCGAGATGAGCACGTGACACCACTGCCACCCTGTCTTAGCGTAACGCGAGTCGAGGCGGACGTCGTCGCGGTAGCGACGACGGACGCCGATATAAGCACGTGACACCACTGCCACCCTGTCTTAGCGTAACGCGAGTCGAGGCGGACGTCGTTGCGGTAGCGACGACGGACGCCGAGACGAGCACGTGACACCACTGCCACCCTGTTTTAGCGTAACGCGAGTCGAAGCGGACGTCGTCGCGGTAGCGACGACAGACGCCGAGACGAGCACGTGACACCACTGCCACCCTGTCTTAGCGTAACGCGAGTCGAGGCTGACGTCGTCGCGGTAGCGACGACGGATGCGGAGACGAGCATGTGACACCACTGCCTCCCTGTCTTACCGCAACGCGAGTCGAGGCGGACGTCGTCGCGTTAGCGACGACGGACGCCGAGACGAGCACGTGACACCACTGCCACCCTGTCTATCTTAGGATTATGCGAGTCGAGGCGGACGTCGTCGCGGTAGCGACGACGGACGCCGAGACGAGCACGTGACACCACTGCCACCCTGTCTATCTTAGGGTAACGCGAGTCGAGACAGACGTCATCGCGGTAGCGACGACGGACGCCGAGACGAGCACGTGACACCACTGCCACCCTGTCTTAGTGAAACGCGAGTCGAGGCGGACGTCGTCACAGTAGCGATGACGGACGCCGAGACGAGCCCGTGACACCACTGCCAACCTGTCTTAGTGTAACGCGAGTCGAGGCGGACGTCGTCGCGGTAGCGACGACGGATGCCGAGACGAGCACTTGACACCACTGCCACCCTGTCTTACCGAAACGCGAGTCGAGGCGGACGTCGAGACGAGCACGTGACACCACTGCCTCCCTGTCTTAGCGTACCGCGAGTTGAGGCGGACGTCGTCGCGGTAGCGACGACGAACGCCGAGATGAGCACGTGACACCACTGCCACCCTGTCTTAGCGTAACGCCAGTCGAGGCGGACGTCGTCGCGGTAGCGACGACGGACGCCGAGACAAGCACGTGACACCACTGCCACCCTGTCTTAGGGTAACGCGAGTCGAGGCGGACGTCGTCGCGGTAGCGACGACGGACGCCGAGACGAGCACGTGACACCACTGCCACCCTGTCTTACCGAAACGCGAGTCGAGGCGGACGTCGTCGCGGTAGCGACGACGGACGCCGAGACGAGCACGTGACACCACTGCGACCCAGTCTTACCGAAACGCGAGTCGAGGCGGACGTCGAGACGAGCACGTGACACCACTGCCACCCTGTCTATCTTAGGGTAACGCGAGTCGAGGCGGACGTCGTCGCGGTAGCGACGACTGACGCCGAGACGAGCACGTGACACCACTGCCACCCTGTCTTACCGAAATGCGAGTCGAGGCGGACGTCGTCGCGGTAGCGACGACGGACGCCGAGATGAGCACGTGACACCATTGCCACCCTGTCTTAGCGTAACGCGAGTCGAAGCGGACGTCGTCGCGGTAGCGACGACGGACGCCGAGATGAGCATGTGACACCACTGCCTCCCTGTCTTACCGTAACGCGAGTCGAGGCGGACGTCGTCGCGTTAGCGACGACGGACGCCGAGACGAGCACGTGACACCACTGCCACCCTGTCTATCTTAGGATTATGCGAGTCGAGGCGGACGTCGTCGCGGTGGCGACGACGGACGCCGAGACGAGCACGTGACACCACTGCCACCCTGTCTATCTTAGGCTAACGCGAGTCGAGACGGACGTCGTCGCGGTAGCGACGACGGACGCCGAGACGAGCACGTGACACCACTGCCACCCTGTCTTAGTGAAACGCGAGTCGAGGCGGACGTCGTCGCAGTAGCGATGACGAACGCCGAGACGAGCCCGTGACACCACTGCCAACCTGTCTTAGCGTAACGCGAGTCGAGGCGGACGTCGTCGCAGTAGCGACGACGGATGCCGAGACGAGCACGTGACACCACTGCCACCCTATCTTACCAAAACGTGAGTCGAGGCGGACATCGTCGCAGTAGCGACGACGGACGCCGAGACGAGCACGTGACACCACTGCCACCCTGTCTTACCGAAACGCGAGTCGAGGCGGACGTCGAGACGAGCACGTGACACCACTGCCTCCCTGTCTTAGCGTACCGCGAGTCGAGGCGGACGTCATCGCGGTAGCGACGACGAACGCCGAGATGAGCACGTGACACCACTGCCACCCTGTCTTAGCGTAACGCGAGTCGAGGCGGACGTCGTCGCGGTAGCAACGACGGACGCCGATATGAGCACGTGACACCACTGCCACCCTGTCTTAGCGTAACGCGAGTCGAGGCGGACGTCGTTGCGGTAGCGACGACGGACGCCGAGACGAGCACGTGACACCACTGCCACCCTGTTTTAGCGTAACGCGAGTCGACGTGGACGTCGTCGCGGTAGCGACGACAGACGCCGAGACGAGCACGTGACACCACTGCCACCCTGTCTTAGCGTAACGCGAGTCGAGGCTGACGTCGTCGCGGTAGCGACGACGGATGCGGAGACGAGCATGTGACACCACTGCCTCCCTGTCTTACCGCAACGCGAGTCGAGGCGGACGTCGTCGCGTTAGCGACGACGGACGCCGAGACGAGCACGTGACACCACTGCCACCCTGTCTATCTTAGGATTATGCGAGTCGAGGCGGACGTTGTCGCGGTAGCGACGACGGACGCCGAGACGAGCACGTGACACCACTGCCACCCTGTCTATCTTAGGGTAACGCGAGTCGAGACAGACGTCATCGCGGTAGCGACGACGGACGCCGAGATGAGCACGTGACACCACTGCCACCCTGTCTTAGTGAAACGCGAGTCGAGGCGGACGTCGTCACAGTAGCGATGACGGACGCCGAGACGAGCCCGTGACACCACTGCCAACCTGTCTTAGTGTAACGCGAGTCGAGGCGGACGTCGTCGCGGTAGCGACGACGGATGCCGAGACGAGCACGTGACACCACTGCCACCCTGTCTTACCGAAACGCGAGTCGAGGCGGACGTCGAGACGAGCACGTGACACCACTGCCTCCCTGTCTTAGCGTACCGCGAGTTGAGGCGGACGTCGTCGCGGTAGCGACGACGAACGCCGAGATGAGCACGTGACACCACTGCCACCCTGTCTTAGCGTAACGCCAGTCGAGGCGGACGTCGTCGCGGTAGCGACGACGGACGCCGAGACAAGCACGTGACACCACTGCCACCCTGTCTTAGGGTAACGCGAGTCGAGGCGGACGTCGTCGCGGTAGCGACGACGGACGCCGAGACGAGCACGTGACACCACTGCCACCCTGTCTTACCGAAACGCGAGTCGAGGCGGACGTCGTCGCGGTAGCGACGACGGACGCCGAGACGAGCACGTGACACCACTGCGACCCAGTCTTACCGAAACGCGAGTCGAGGCGGACGTCGAGACGAGCACGTGACACGACTGCCACCCTGTCTATCTTAGGGTAACGCGAGTCGAGGCGGACGTCGTCGCGGTAGCGACGACTGACGCCGAGACGAGCACGTGACACCACTGCCACCCTGTCTATCTTAGGGTAACGCGAGTCGAGGCGGACGTCGTCGCGGTAGCGACGACGGACGCCGAGACGAGCACGTGACACCACTGCCACCCTGTCTTACCGAAATGCGAGTCGAGGCGGACGTCGTCGCGCTAGCGACGACGGACGCCGAGATGAGCACGTGACACCATTGCCACCCTGTCTTAGCGTAACGCGAGTCGAGGCGGACGTCGTCGCGGTAGCGACTACGGATGCCGAGACGAGCACGTGACACCACTGCCACCCTGTCTTAGCGTAACGCGAGTCGAGGCGGACGTCGTCGCGGTAGCGACGACGGACGCCGAGACGAGCATGTGACACCACTGCCTCCCTGTCTTACCGTAACGCGAGTCGAGGCGGACGTCGTCGCCGTAGCGACGACAGATGCCGAGACGAGCACGTGACACCACTGCCACCCTGTCTATCTTAGGATTATGCGAGTCGAGGCGGACGTCGTCGCGGTAGCGACGACGGACGCCGAGACGAGCACGTGACACCACTGCCACCCTGTCTATCTTAGGGTAACGCGAGTCGAGACGGACGTCGTCGCGGTAGCGACGACGGACGCCGAGACGAGCACGTGACACCACTGCCACCCTGTCTTAGTGAAACGCGAGTCGAGGCGGACGTCGTCGCAGTAGCGATGACGGACGCCGAGACGAGCCCGTGACACCACTGCCAACCTGTCTTAGCGTAACGCGAGTCGAGGCGGACGTCGTCGCAGTAGCGACGACGGATGCCGAGACGAGCACGTGACACCACTGCCACCCTATCTTATCAAAACGTGAGTCGAGGCGGACGTCGTCGCGGTAGCGACGATGGACGCCAAGACGAGCACGTGACACCACTGCCACCCTGTCTTACCGAAACGCGAGTCGAGGCGGACGTCGAGACGAGCACGTGACACCACTGCCTCCCTGTCTTAGCGTACCGCGAGTCGAGGAGGACGTCGTCGCGGTAGCGACGACGGATGCCGAGACGAGCACGTGACACCACTGCCACCCTGTCTATCTTAGGGTTACGCGAGTCGACGCGGACGTCTTCGCGGTAGCGACGACGGATGCCGAGACAAGCACGTGACACTACTGCCACCCTGTCAATCTTAGGGTTACGTGAGTCGAGGCAGACGTCGTCGCGGTACGCCAAGACGAGCAAGTGACACCACTGCCTCCCTGTCTTAGCGTAACGCGAGTCGAGGCGGACGTCATCGCGTTAGCGACAACGGACACCAAGATGAGCACGTGACACCACTGCCACCCTGTCTATCTTAGGGTTACGCGAGTCGAGGCGGACGTCGTCGCGGTAGCGACGGCGGACGCCGAGACGAGCACGTGACACCACTGCCTCCCTGTCTTACTGTAACGCGAGTCGAGGCGGACGTCGTCGCGGTAGCGACGACGGACGCCGAGACGAGCACGTGACACCACTGCCACCCTGTCTTAGTGTAACGCGAGTCGAGGCGGACATCGTCGCGGTAGTGACGACGGACGCCGAGACGAGCACGTGACACCACTGCCTCCCTGTCTTACCATAACGCGAGTCGAGGCGGACGTCGTCGCGTTAGCGACGACGGACGCCGAGACGAGCACGTGACACCACTGCCACACTGTCTATCTTAGGGTTACGCGAGTCGAGGCGGACGTCGTCGCGGTAGCGACGACGGACGCCGAGACGAGCACGTGACACCACTGCCACCCTGTCTATCTTAGGGTAAACCGAGTCGAGGCGGACGTCGTCGCGGTAGCGACGACGGACGCCGAGACGAGCACGTGACACCACTGCCACCCTGTCTTACCGAAACGCGAGTCGAGGCGGACGTCGTCGTGGTAGCGACGACGGACGCCGAGATGAGCACGTGACACCACTGCCACCCTGTCTTAGCGTAACGCGAGTCGAAGCGGACGTCGTCGCGGTAGCGACGACGGACGCCGAGACGAGCACGTGACACCACTGCCACCCTGTCTTAGCGTAACGCGAGTCGAGGCGGACGTCGTCGCGGTAGCGACTACGGAGGCCGAGACGAGCACGTGACACCACTGCCACCCTGTCTTAGCGTAACGCGAGTCGAGGCGGACGTCGTCGCGGTAGCGACGACGGACGCCGAGACGAGCATGTGACACCACTGCCTCCCTGTCTTACCGTAACGCGAGTCGAGGCGGACGTCGTCGCGTTAGCGACGACGGACGCCGAGACGAGCACGTGACACCACTGCCACCCTGTCTATCTTAGGATTATGCGAGTCGAGGCGGACGTCGTCGCGGTAGCGACGACGGACGCCGAGACGAGCACGTGACACCACTGCCACCCTGTCTATCTTAGGGTAACGCGAGTCGAGACGGACGTCGTCGCGGTAGCGACGACGGACGCCGAGACGAGCACGTGACACCACTGCCACCCTGTCTTAGTGAAACGCGAGTCGAGGCGGACGTCGTCGCAGTAGCGATGACGGACGCCAAGACGAGCCCGTGACACCACTGCCAACCTGTCTTAGCGTAACGCGAGTCGAGGCGGACGTCGTCGCAGTAGCGACGACGGATGCCGAGACGAGCACGTGACACCACTGCCACCCTATCTTACCAAAACGTGAGTCGAGGCGGACGTCGTCGCGGTAGCGACGACGGACGCCGAGACGAGCACGTGACACCACTGCCACCCTGTCTTACCGAAACGCGAGTCGAGGCGGACGTCGAGACGAGCACGTGACACCACTGCCTCCCTGTCTTAGCGTACCGCGAGTCGAGGCGGACGTCGTCGCGGTAGCGACGACGAACGCCGAGATGAGCACGTGACACCACTGCCACCCTGTCTTAGCGTAACGCGAGTCGAGGCGGACGTCGTCGCGGCAGCGACGACGGACGCCGAGATGAGCACGTGACACCACTGCCACCCTGTCTTAGCGTAACGCGAGTCGAGGCGGACGTCGTTGCGGTAGCGACGACGGACGCCGAGACGAGCACGTGACACCACTGCCACCCTGTCTTAGCGTAACGCGAGTCGAAGCGGACGTCGTCGCGGTAGCGACGACAGACGCCGAGACGAGCACGTGACACCACTGCCACCCTGTCTTAGCGTAACGCGAGTCGAGGCGGACGTCGTCGCGGTAGCGACGACGGATGCGGAGACGAGCATGTGACACCACTGCCTCCCTGTCTTACCGCAACGCGAGTCGAGGCGGACGTCGTCGCGTTAGCGACGACGGACGCCGAGACGAGCACGTGACACCACTGCCACCCTGTCTATCTTAGGATTATGCGAGTCGAGGCGGACGTCGTCGCGGTAGCGACGACGGACGCCGAGACGAGCACGTGACACCACTGCCACCCTGTCTATCTTAGGGTAACGCGAGTCGAGACAGACGTCGTCGCGGTAGCGACGACGGACGCCGAGACGAGCACGTGACACCACTGCCACCCTGTCTTAGTGAAACGCGAGTCGAGGCGGACGTCGTCACAGTAGCGATGACGGACGCCGAGACGAGCCCGTGACACCACTGCCAACCTGTCTTAGTGTAACGCGAGTCGAGGCGGACGTCGTCGCGGTAGCGACGACGGATGCCGAGACGAGCACGTGACACCACTGCCACCCTGTCTTACCGAAACGCGAGTCGAGGCGGACGTCGAGACGAGCACGTGACACCACTGCCTCCCTGTCTTAGCGTACCGCGAGTCGAGGCGGACGTCGTCGCGGTAGCGACGACGAACGCCGAGATGAGCACGTGACACCACTGCCACCCTGTCATAGCGTAACGCCAGTCGAGGCGGACGTCGTCGCGGTAGCGACGACGGACGCCGAGACAAGCACGTGACACCACTGCCACCCTGTCTTAGGGTAACGCGAGTCGAGGCGGACGTCGTCGCAGTAGCGACGACGGACGCCGAGACGAGCACGTGACACCACTGCCACCCTGTCTTACCGAAACGCGAGTCGAGGCGGACGTCGTCGCGGTAGCGACGACGGACGCCGAGACGAGCACGTGACACCACTGCGACCCAGTCTTACCGAAACGCGAGTCGAGGCGGACGTCGAGACGAGCACGTGACACCACTGCCACCCTGTCTATCTTAGGGTAACGCGAGTCGAGACAGACGTCGTCGCGGTAGCGACGACGGACGCCGAGACGAGCACGTGACACCACTGCCACCCTGTCTATCTTAGGGTAACGCGAGTCGAGACAGACGTCGTCGCGGTAGCGACGACGGACGCCGAGACGAGCACGTGACACCACTGCCACCCTGTCTTAGTGAAACGCGAGTCGAGGCGGACGTCGTCACAGTAGCGATGACGGACGCCGAGACGAGCCCGTGACACCACTGCCAACCTGTCTTAGTGTAACGCGAGTCGAGGCGGACGTCGTCGCGGTAGCGACGACGGATGCCGAGACGAGCACGTGACACCACTGCCACCCTGTCTTACCGAAACGCGAGTCGAGGCGGACGTCGAGACGAGCACGTGACACCACTGCCTCCCTGTCTTAGCGTACCGCGAGTCGAGGCGGACGTCGTCGCGGTAGCGACGACGGACGCCGAGACGAGCACGTGACACCACTGCCACCCTGTCTTAGCGTAACGCGAGTCGAGGCGGACGTCGTCGCGGTAGCGACTACGGATGCCGAGACGAGCACGTGACACCACTGCCACCCTGTCTTAGCGTAACGCGAGTCGAGGCGGACGTCGTCGCGGTAGCGACGACAGACGCCGAGACGAGCATGTGACACCACTGCCTCCCTGTCTTACCGTAACGCGAGTCGAGGCGGACGTCGTCGCGTTAGTGACGACGGACGCCGAGACGAGCACGTGACACCACTGCCACCCTGTCTATCTTAGGATTATGCGAGTCGAGGCGGACGTCGTCGCGGTAGCGACGACGGACGCCGAGACGAGCACGTGACACCACTGCCACCCTGTCTATCTTAGGCTAACGCGAGTCAAGACGGACGTCGTCGCGGTAGCGACGACGGACGCCGAGACGAGCACGTGACACCACTGCCACCCTGTCTTAGTGAAACGCGAGTCGAGGCGGACGTCGTCGCAGTAGCGATGACGGACGCCGAGACGAGCCCGTGACACCACTGCCAACCTGTCTTAGCGTAACGCGAGTCGAGGCGGACGTCGTCGCAGTAGCGACGACGGATGCCGAGACGAGCACGTGACACCACTGCCACCCTATCTTACCAAAACGTGAGTCGAGGCGGACATCGTCGCAGTAGCGACGACGGACGCCGAGACGAGCACGTGACACCACTGCCACCCTGTCTTACCGAAACGCGAGTCGAGGCGGACGTCGAGACGAGCACGTGACACCACTGCCTCCCTGTCTTAGCGTACCGCGAGTCGAGGCGGACGTCATCGCGGTAGCGACGACGAACGCCGAGATGAGCACGTGACACCACTGCCACCCTGTCTTAGCGTAACGCGAGTCGAGGCGGACGTCGTCGCGGTAGCGACGACGGACGCCGATATGAGCACGTGACACCACTGCCACCCTGTCTTAGCGTAACGCGAGTCGAGGCGGACGTCGTTGCGGTAGCGACGACGGACGCCGAGACGAGCACGTGACACCACTGCCACCCTGTTTTAGCGTAACGCGAGTCGAAGCGGACGTCGTCGCGGTAGCGACGACAGACGCCGAGACGAGCACGTGACACCACTGCCACCCTGTCTTAGCGTAACGCGAGTCGAGGCTGACGTCGTCGCGGTAGCGACGACGGATGCGGAGACGAGCATGTGACACCACTGCCTCCCTGTCTTACCGCAACGCGAGTCGAGGCGGACGTCGTCGCGTTAGCGACGACGGACGCCGAGACGAGCACGTGACACCACTGCCACCCTGTCTATCTTAGGATTATGCGAGTCGAGGCGGACGTCGTCGCGGTAGCGACGACGGACGCCGAGACGAGCACGTGACACCACTGCCACCCTGTCTATCTTAGGGTAACGCGAGTCGAGACAGACGTCATCGCGGTAGCGACGACGGACGCCGAGACGAGCACGTGACACCACTGCCACCCTGTCTTAGTGAAACGCGAGTAGAGGCGGACGTCGTCACAGTAGCGATGACGGACGCCGAGACGAGCCCGTGACACCACTGCCAACCTGTCTTAGTGTAACGCGAGTCGAGGCGGACGTCGTCGCGGTAGCGACGACGGATGCCGAGACGAGCACGTGACACCACTGCCACCCTGTCTTACCGAAACGCGAGTCGAGGCGGACGTCGAGACGAGCACGTGACACCACTGCCTCCCTATCTTAGCGTACCGCGAGTTGAGGCGGACGTCGTCGCGGTAGCGACGACGAACGCCGAGATGAGCACGTGACACCACTGCCACCCTGTCTTAGCGTAACGCCAGTCGAGGCGGACGTCGTCGCGGTAGCGACGACGGACGCCGAGACAAGCACGTGACACCACTGCCACCCTGTCTTAGGGTAACGCGAGTCGAGGCGGACGTCGTCGCGGTAGCGACGACGGACGCCGAGACGAGCACGTGACACCACTGCCACCCTGTCTTACCGAAACGCGAGTCGAGGCGGACGTCGTCGCGGTAGCGACGACGGACGCCGAGACGAGCACGTGACACCACTGCGACCCAGTCTTACCGAAACGCGAGTCGAGGCGGACGTCGAGACGAGCACGTGACACCACTGCCACCCTGTCTATCTTAGGGTAACGCGAGTCGAGGCGGACGTCGTCGCGGTAGCGACGACGGACGCCGAGACGAGCACGTGACACCACTGCCACCCTGTCTATCTTAGGGTAACGCAAGTCGAGGCGGACGTCGTCGCGGTAGCGACGACGGACGCCGAGACGAGCACGTGACACCACTGCCACCCTGTCTTACCGAAATGCGAGTCGAGGCGGACGTCGTCGCGGTAGCGACGACGGACGCCGAGATGAGCACGTGACACCATTGCCACCCTGTCTTAGCGTAACGCGAGTCGAAGCGGACGTCGTCGCGGTAGCGACGACGGACGCCGAGACGAGCACGTGACACCACTGCCACCCTGTCTTAGCGTAACGCGAGTCGAGGCGGACGTCGTCGCGGTAGCGACTACGGATGCCGAGACGAGCACGTGACACCACTGCCACCCTGTCTTAGCGTAACGCGAGTCGAGGCGGACGTCGTCGCGGTAGCGACGACGGACGCCGAGACGAGCATGTGACACCACTGCCTCCCTGTCTTACCGTAACGCGAGTCGAGGCGGACGTCGTCGCAGTAGCGACGACGGATGCCGAGACGAGCACGTGACACCACTGCCACCCTGTCTATCTTAGGATTATGCGAGTCGAGGCGGACGTCGTCGCGGTAGCGACGACGGACGCCGAGACGAGCACGTGACACCACTGCCACCCTGTCTATCTTAGGGTAACGCGAGTCGAGACGGACGTCGTCGCGGTAGCGACGACGGACGCCGAGACGAGCACGTGACACCACTGCCACCCTGTCTTAGTGAAACGCGAGTCGAGGCGGACGTCGTCGCAGTAGCGATGACGGACGCCGAGACGAGCCCGTGACACCACTGCCAACCTGTCTTAGCGTAACGCGAGTCGAGGCGGACGTCGTCGCAGTAGCGACGACGGATGCCGAGACGAGCACGTGACACCACTGCCACCCTATCTTACCAAAACGTGAGTCGAGGCGGACGTCGTCGCGGTAGCGACGATGGACGCCAAGACGAGCACGTGACACCACTGCCACCCTGTCTTACCGAAACGCGAGTCGAGGCGGACGTCGAGACGAGCACGTGACACCACTGCCTCCCTGTCTTAGCGTACCGCGAGTCGAGGAGGACGTCGTCGCGGTAGCGACGACGGATGCCGAGACGAGCACGTGACACCACTGCCACCCTGTCTATCTTAGGGTTACGCGAGTCGACGCGGACGTCGTCGCGGTAGCGACGACGGATGCCGAGACAAGCACGTGACACTACTGCCACCCTGTCAATCTTAGGGTTACGTGAGTCGAGGCGGACGTCGTCGCGGTACGCCAAGACGAGCAAGTGACACCACTGCCTCCCTGTCTTAGCGTAACGCGAGTCGAGGCGGACGTCATCGCGTTAGCGACAACGGACACCGAGACGAGCACGTGACACCACTGCCACCCTGTCTATCTTAGGGTTACGCGAGTCGAGGCGGACGTCGTCGCGGTAGCGACGGCGGACGCCGAGACGAGCACGTGACACCACTGCCTCCCTGTCTTACTGTAACGCGAGTCGAGGCGGACGTCGTCGCGGTAGCGACGACGGACGCCGAGACGAGCACGTGACACCACTGCCACCCTGTCTTAGTGTAACGCGAGTCGAGGCGGACGTCGTCGCGGTAGCGACGACGAACGCCGAGACGAGCACGTGACACCACTGCCACCCTGTCTTAGCGTAACGCGAGTCAAGGGGGACGTCGTCGCGGTAGCGACAACGGACGCCGAGACGAGCACGTGACACCACTACCACCCTGTCTTAGCGTAACGCGAGTCGAGGCGGACGTCGTCGCGGTAGCGACGACGGACGCCGAGACGAGCACGTGACACCACTGCCACCCTGTCTTAGGGTAACGCGAGTCGAGGCGGACATCGTCGCGGTAGTGACGACGGACGCCGAGACGAGCACGTGACACCACTGCCTCCCTGTCTTACCATAACGCGAGTCGAGGCGGACGTCGTCGCGTTAGCGACGACGGACGCCGAGACGAGCACGTGACACCACTGCCACACTGTCTATCTTAGGGTTACGTGAGTCGAGGCGGACGTCGTCGCGGTAGCGACGACGGACGCCGAGACGAGCACGTGACACCACTGCCACCCTGTCTATCTTAGGGTAACGCGAGTCGAGGCGGACGTCGTCGCGGTAGCGACGATGGACGCCGAGACGAGCACGTGACACCACTGCCACCCTGTCTTACCGAAACGCGAGTCGAGGCGGACGTCGTCGTGGTAGCGACGACGGACGCCGAGAGGAGCACGTGACACCACTGCCACCCTGTCTTAGCGTAACGCGAGTCGAGGCGGATGTCGTCGCGGTAGCGACTACGGAGGCCGAGACGAGCACGTGACACCACTGCCACCCTGTCTTAGCGTAACGCGAGTCGAGGCGGACGTCGTCGCGGTAGCGACGACGGACGCCGAGACGAGCACGTGACACCACTGCCTCCCTGTCTTAGCGTAACGCGAGTCGAGGCGGACGTCGTCGCGTTAGCGACGACGGACGCCGAGACGAGCATGTGACACCACTGCCTCCCTGTCTTACCGTAACGCGAGTCGAGGCGGACGTCGTCGCGTTAGCGACGACGGACGCCGAGACGAGCACGTGACACCACTGCCACCCTGTTTTAGCGTAACGCGAGTCGAAGCGGACGTCGTCGCGGTAGCGACGACAGACGCCGAGACGAGCACGTGACACCACTGCCACCCTGTCTTAGCGTAACGCGAGTCGAGGCTGACGTCGTCGCGGTAGCGACGACGGATGCGGAGACGAGCATGTGACACCACTGCCTCCCTGTCTTACCGCAACGCGAGTCGAGGCGGACGTCGTCGCGTTAGCGACGACGGACGCCGAGACGAGCACGTGACACCACTGCCACCCTGTCTATCTTAGGATTATGCGAGTCGAGGCGGACGTCGTCGCGGTAGCGACGACGGACGCCGAGACGAGCACGTGACACCACTGCCACCCTGTCTATCTTAGGGTAACGCGAGTCGAGACAGACGTCATCGCGGTAGCGACGACGGACGCCGAGACGAGCACGTGACACCACTGCCACCCTGTCTTAGTGAAACGCGAGTAGAGGCGGACGTCGTCACAGTAGCGATGACGGACGCCGAGACGAGCCCGTGACACCACTGCCAACCTGTCTTAGTGTAACGCGAGTCGAGGCGGACGTCGTCGCGGTAGCGACGACGGATGCCGAGACGAGCACGTGACACCACTGCCACCCTGTCTTACCGAAACGCGAGTCGAGGCGGACGTCGAGACGAGCACGTGACACCACTGCCTCCCTATCTTAGCGTACCGCGAGTTGAGGCGGACGTCGTCGCGGTAGCGACGACGAACGCCGAGATGAGCACGTGACACCACTGCCACCCTGTCTTAGCGTAACGCCAGTCGAGGCGGACGTCGTCGCGGTAGCGACGACGGACGCCGAGACAAGCACGTGACACCACTGCCACCCTGTCTTAGGGTAACGCGAGTCGAGGCGGACGTCGTCGCGGTAGCGACGACGGACGCCGAGACGAGCACGTGACACCACTGCCACCCTGTCTTACCGAAACGCGAGTCGAGGCGGACGTCGTCGCGGTAGCGACGACGGACGCCGAGACGAGCACGTGACACCACTGCGACCCAGTCTTACCGAAACGCGAGTCGAGGCGGACGTCGAGACGAGCACGTGACACCACTGCCACCCTGTCTATCTTAGGGTAACGCGAGTCGAGGCGGACGTCGTCGCGGTAGCGACGACGGACGCCGAGACGAGCACGTGACACCACTGCCACCCTGTCTATCTTAGGGTAACGCAAGTCGAGGCGGACGTCGTCGCGGTAGCGACGACGGACGCCGAGACGAGCACGTGACACCACTGCCACCCTGTCTTACCGAAATGCGAGTCGAGGCGGACGTCGTCGCGGTAGCGACGACGGACGCCGAGATGAGCACGTGACACCATTGCCACCCTGTCTTAGCGTAACGCGAGTCGAAGCGGACGTCGTCGCGGTAGCGACGACGGACGCCGAGACGAGCACGTGACACCACTGCCACCCTGTCTTAGCGTAACGCGAGTCGAGGCGGACGTCGTCGCGGTAGCGACTACGGATGCCGAGACGAGCACGTGACACCACTGCCACCCTGTCTTAGCGTAACGCGAGTCGAGGCGGACGTCGTCGCGGTAGCGACGACGGACGCCGAGACGAGCATGTGACACCACTGCCTCCCTGTCTTACCGTAACGCGAGTCGAGGCGGACGTCGTCGCAGTAGCGACGACGGATGCCGAGACGAGCACGTGACACCACTGCCACCCTGTCTATCTTAGGATTATGCGAGTCGAGGCGGACGTCGTCGCGGTAGCGACGACGGACGCCGAGACGAGCACGTGACACCACTGCCACCCTGTCTATCTTAGGGTAACGCGAGTCGAGACGGACGTCGTCGCGGTAGCGACGACGGACGCCGAGACGAGCACGTGACACCACTGCCACCCTGTCTTAGTGAAACGCGAGTCGAGGCGGACGTCGTCGCAGTAGCGATGACGGACGCCGAGACGAGCCCGTGACACCACTGCCAACCTGTCTTAGCGTAACGCGAGTCGAGGCGGACGTCGTCGCAGTAGCGACGACGGATGCCGAGACGAGCACGTGACACCACTGCCACCCTATCTTACCAAAACGTGAGTCGAGGCGGACGTCGTCGCGGTAGCGACGATGGACGCCAAGACGAGCACGTGACACCACTGCCACCCTGTCTTACCGAAACGCGAGTCGAGGCGGACGTCGAGACGAGCACGTGACACCACTGCCTCCCTGTCTTAGCGTACCGCGAGTCGAGGAGGACGTCGTCGCGGTAGCGACGACGGATGCCGAGACGAGCACGTGACACCACTGCCACCCTGTCTATCTTAGGGTTACGCGAGTCGACGCGGACGTCGTCGCGGTAGCGACGACGGATGCCGAGACAAGCACGTGACACTACTGCCACCCTGTCAATCTTAGGGTTACGTGAGTCGAGGCGGACGTCGTCGCGGTACGCCAAGACGAGCAAGTGACACCACTGCCTCCCTGTCTTAGCGTAACGCGAGTCGAGGCGGACGTCATCGCGTTAGCGACAACGGACACCGAGACGAGCACGTGACACCACTGCCACCCTGTCTATCTTAGGGTTACGCGAGTCGAGGCGGACGTCGTCGCGGTAGCGACGGCGGACGCCGAGACGAGCACGTGACACCACTGCCTCCCTGTCTTACTGTAACGCGAGTCGAGGCGGACGTCGTCGCGGTAGCGACGACGGACGCCGAGACGAGCACGTGACACCACTGCCACCCTGTCTTAGTGTAACGCGAGTCGAGGCGGACGTCGTCGCGGTAGCGACGACGAACGCCGAGACGAGCACGTGACACCACTGCCACCCTGTCTTAGCGTAACGCGAGTCAAGGGGGACGTCGTCGCGGTAGCGACAACGGACGCCGAGACGAGCACGTGACACCACTGCCACCCTGTCTTAGCGTAACGCGAGTCGAGGCGGACGTCGTCGCGGTAGCGACGACGGACGCCGAGACGAGCACGTGACACCACTGCCACCCTGTCTTAGGGTAACGCGAGTCGAGGCGGACATCGTCGCGGTAGTGACGACGGACGCCGAGACGAGCACGTGACACCACTGCCTCCCTGTCTTACCATAACGCGAGTCGAGGCGGACGTCGTCGCGTTAGCGACGACGGACGCCGAGACGAGCACGTGACACCACTGCCACACTGTCTATCTTAGGGTTACGTGAGTCGAGGCGGACGTCGTCGCGGTAGCGACGACGGACGCCGAGACGAGCACGTGACACCACTGCCACCCTGTCTATCTTAGGGTAACGCGAGTCGAGGCGGACGTCGTCGCGGTAGCGACGATGGACGCCGAGACGAGCACGTGACACCACTGCCACCCTGTCTTACCGAAACGCGAGTCGAGGCGGACGTCGTCGTGGTAGCGAC
The DNA here is from genome assembly GCA_963921465.1 of Triticum timopheevii. Classification (NCBI taxonomy): domain Eukaryota; kingdom Viridiplantae; phylum Streptophyta; class Magnoliopsida; order Poales; family Poaceae; genus Triticum; species Triticum timopheevii. Next base: position 312,014,157 of record OY997266.1, on the reverse strand, counting down.
GACGGACGCCGAGAGGAGCACGTGACACCACTGCCACCCTGTCTTAGCGTAACGCGAGTCGAGGCGGACGTCGTCGCGGTAGCGACTACGGAGGCCGAGACGAGCACGTGACACCACTGCCACCCTGTCTTAGCGTAACGCGAGTCGAGGCGGACGTCGTCGCGGTAGCGACGACGGACGCCGAGACGAGCACGTGACACCACTGCCTCCCTGTCTTAGCGTAACGCGAGTCGAGGCGGACGTCGTCGCGTTAGCGACGACGGACGCCGAGACGAGCATGTGACACCACTGCCTCCCTGTCTTACCGTAACGCGAGTCGAGGCGGACGTCGTCGCGTTAGCGACGACGGACGCCGAGACGAGCACGTGACACCACTGCCACCCTGTCTATCTTAGGATTATGCGAGTCGAGGCGGACGTCGTCGCGGTAGCGACGACGGACGCCGAGACGAGCACGTGACACCACTGCCACCCTGTCTATCTTAGGGTAACGCGAGTCGAGACGGACGTCATCGCGGTAGCGACGACGGACGCCGAGACGAGCACGTGACACCACTGCCACCCTGTCTTAGTGAAACGCGAGTCGAGGCGGACGTCGTCGCAGTAGCGATGACGGACGCCAAGACGAGCCCGTGACACCACTGCCAACCTGTCTTAGCGTAACACGAGTCGAGGCGGACGTCGTCGCAGTAGCGACGACGGATGCCGAGACGAGCACGTGACACCACTGCCACCCTATCTTACCAAAACGCGAGTCGAGGCGGACGTCGTCGCGGTAGCGACGACGGACGCCGAGACGAGCACGTGACACCACTGCCACCCTGTCTATCTTAGGGTAACGCAAGTCGAGGCGGACGTCGTCGCGGTAGCGACGACGGACGCCGAGACGAGCACGTGACACCACTGCCACCCTGTCTTACCGAAATGCGAGTCGAGGCGGACGTCGTCGCGGTAGCGACGACGGACGCCGAGATGAGCACGTGACACCATTGCCACCCTGTCTTAGCGTAACGCGAGTCGAAGCGGACGTCGTCGCGGTAGCGACGACGGACGCCGAGACGAGCACGTGACACCACTGCCACCCTGTCTTAGCGTAACGCGAGTCGAGGCGGACGTCGTCGCGGTAGCGACTACGGATGCCGAGACGAGCACGTGACACCACTGCCACCCTGTCTTAGCGTAACGCGAGTCGAGGCGGACGTCGTCGCGGTAGCGACGACGGACGCCGAGACGAGCATGTGACACCACTGCCTCCCTGTCTTACCGTAACGCGAGTCGAGGCGGACGTCGTCGCAGTAGCGACGACGGATGCCGAGACGAGCACGTGACACCACTGCCACCCTGTCTATCTTAGGATTATGCGAGTCGAGGCGGACGTCGTCGCGGTAGCGACGACGGACGCCGAGACGAGCACGTGACACCACTGCCACCCTGTCTATCTTAGGGTAACGCGAGTCGAGACGGACGTCGTCGCGGTAGCGACGACGGACGCCGAGACGAGCACGTGACACCACTGCCACCCTGTCTTAGTGAAACGCGAGTCGAGGCGGACGTCGTCGCAGTAGCGATGACGGACGCCGAGACGAGCCCGTGACACCACTGCCAACCTGTCTTAGCGTAACGCGAGTCGAGGCGGACGTCGTCGCAGTAGCGACGACGGATGCCGAGACGAGCACGTGACACCACTGCCACCCTATCTTACCAAAACGTGAGTCGAGGCGGACGTCGTCGCGGTAGCGACGATGGACGCCAAGACGAGCACGTGACACCACTGCCACCCTGTCTTACCGAAACGCGAGTCGAGGCGGACGTCGAGACGAGCACGTGACACCACTGCCTCCCTGTCTTAGCGTACCGCGAGTCGAGGAGGACGTCGTCGCGGTAGCGACGACGGATGCCAAGACGAGCACGTGACACCACTGCCACCCTGTCTATCTTAGGGTTACGCGAGTCGACGCGGACGTCGTCGCGGTAGCGACGACGGATGCCGAGACAAGCACGTGACACTACTGCCACCCTGTCAATCTTAGGGTTACGTGAGTCGAGGCGGACGTCGTCGCGGTACGCCAAGACGAGCAAGTGACACCACTGCCTCCCTGTCTTAGCGTAACGCGAGTCGAGGCGGACGTCATCGCGTTAGCGACAACGGACACCGAGACGAGCACGTGACACCACTGCCACCCTGTCTATCTTAGGGTTACGCGAGTCGAGGCGGACGTCGTCGCGGTAGCGACGGCGGACGCCGAGACGAGCACGTGACACCACTGCCTCCCCGTCTTACTGTAACGCGAGTCGAGGCGGACGTCGTCGCGGTAGCGACGACGGACGCCGAGACGAGCACGTGACACCACTGCCACCCTGTCTTAGTGTAACGCGAGTCGAGGCGGACGTCGTCGCGGTAGCGACGACGAACGCCGAGACGAGCACGTGACACCACTGCCACCCTGTCTTAGCGTAACGCGAGTCAAGGGGGACGTCGTCGCGGTAGCGACAACGGACGCCGAGACGAGCACGTGACACCACTGCCACCCTGTCTTAGCGTAACGCGAGTCGAGGCGGACGTCGTCGCGGTAGCGACGACGGACGCCGAGACGAGCACGTGACACCACTGCCACCCTGTCTTAGGGTAACGCGAGTCGAGGCGGACATCGTCGCGGTAGTGACGACGGACGCCGAGACGAGCACGTGACACCACTGCCTCCCTGTCTTACCATAACGCGAGTCGAGGCGGACGTCGTCGCGTTAGCGACGACGGACGCCGAGACGAGCACGTGACACCACTGCCACACTGTCTATCTTAGGGTTACGTGAGTCGAGGCGGACGTCGTCGCGGTAGCGACGACGGACGCCGAGACGAGCACGTGACACCACTGCCACCCTGTCTATCTTAGGGTAACGCGAGTCGAGGCGGACGTCGTCGCGGTAGCGACGACGGACGCCGAGACGAGCACGTGACACCACTGCCACCCTGTCTTACCGAAACGCGAGTCGAGGCGGACGTCGTCGTGGTAGCGACGACGGACGCCGAGAGGAGCACGTGACACCACTGCCACCCTGTCTTAGCGTAACGCGAGTCGAAGCGGACGTCGTCGCGGTAGCGACGACGGACGCCGAGACGAGCACGTGACACCACTGCCACCCTGTCTTAGCGTAACGCGAGTCGAGGCGGACGTCGTCGCGGTAGCGACTACGGAGGCCGAGACGAGCACGTGACACCACTGCCACCCTGTCTTAGCGTAACGCGAGTCGAGGCGGACGTCGTCGCGGTAGCGACGACGGACGCCGAGACGAGCATGTGACACCACTGCCTCCCTGTCTTACCGTAACGCGAGTCGAGGCGGACGTCGTCGCGTTAGCGACGACGGACGCCGAGACGAGCACGTGACACCACTGCCACCCTGTCTATCTTAGGATTATGCGAGTCGAGGCGGACGTCGTCGCGGTAGCGACGACGGACGCCGAGACGAGCACGTGACACCACTGCCACCCTGTCTATCTTAGGGTAACGCGAGTCGAGACGGACGTCATCGCGGTAGCGACGACGGACGCCGAGACGAGCACGTGACACCACTGCCACCCTGTCTTAGTGAAACGCGAGTCGAGGCGGACGTCGTCGCAGTAGCGATGACGGACGCCAAGACGAGCCCGTGACACCACTGCCAACCTGTCTTAGCGTAACGCGAGTCGAGGCGGACGTCGTCGCAGTAGCGACGACGGATGCCGAGACGAGCACGTGACACCACTGCCACCCTATCTTACCAAAACGCGAGTCGAGGCGGACGTCGTCGCGGTAGCGACGACGGACGCCGAGACGAGCACGTGACACCACTGCCACCCTGTCTATCTTAGGGTAACGCGAGTCGAGGCGGACGTCGTCGCGGTAGCGACGACGGACGCCGAGACGAGCACGTGACACCACTGCCACCCTGTCTTACCGAAACGCGAGTCGAGGCGGACGTCGTCGTGGTAGCGACGACGGACGCCGAGATGAGCACGTGACACCACTGCCACCCTGTCTTAGCGTAACGCGAGTCGAAGCGGACGTCGTCGCGGTAGCGACGACGGACGCCGAGACGAGCACGTGACACCACTGCCACCCTGTCTTAGCGTAACGCGAGTCGAGGCGGACGTCGTCGCGGTAGCGACTACGGAGGCCGAGACGAGCACGTGACACCACTGCCACCCTGTCTTAGCGTAACGCGAGTCGAGGCGGACGTCGTCGCGGTAGCGACGACGGACGCCGAGACGAGCATGTGACACCACTGCCTCCCTGTCTTACCGTAACGCGAGTCGAGGCGGACGTCGTCGCGTTAGCGACGACGGACGCCGAGACGAGCACGTGACACCACTGCCACCCTGTCTATCTTAGGATTATGCGAGTCGAGGCGGACGTCGTCGCGGTAGCGACGACGGACGCCGAGACGAGCACGTGACACCACTGCCACCCTGTCTATCTTAGGGTAACGCGAGTCGAGACGGACGTCGTCGCGGTAGCGACGACGGACGCCGAGACGAGCACGTGACACCACTGCCACCCTGTCTTAGTGAAACGCGAGTCGAGGCGGACGTCGTCGCAGTAGCGATGACGGACGCCAAGACGAGCCCGTGACACCACTGCCAACCTGTCTTAGCGTAACGTGAGTCGAGGCGGACGTCGTCGCAGTAGCGACGACGGATGCCGAGACGAGCACGTGACACCACTGCCACCCTATCTTACCAAAACGTGAGCCGAGGCGGACGTCGTCGCGGTAGCGACGACGGACGCCGAGACGAGCACGTGACACCACTGCCACCCTGTCTTACCGAAACGCGAGTCGAGGCGGACGTCGAGACGAGCACGTGACACCACTGCCTCCCTGTCTTAGCGTACCGCGAGTCGAGGCGGACGTCGTCGCGGTAGCGACGACGAACGCCGAGATGAGCACGTGACACCACTGCCACCCTGTCTTAGCGTAACGCGAGTCGAGGCGGACGTCGTCGCGGTAGCGACGACGGACGCCGAGATGAGCACGTGACACCACTGCCACCCTGTCTTAGCGTAACGCGAGTCGAAGCGGACGTCGTCGCGGTAGCGACGACAGACTCCGAGACGAGCACGTGACACCACTGCCACCCTGTCTTAGCGTAACGCGAGTCGAGGCGGACGTCGTCGCGGTAGCGACGACGGATGCGGAGACGAGCATGTGACACCACTGCCTCCCTGTCTTACCGCAACGCGAGTCGAGGCGGACGTCGTCGCGTTAGCGACGACGGACGCCGAGACGAGCACGTGACACCACTGCCACCCTGTCTATCTTAGGATTATGCGAGTCGAGGCGGACGTCGTCGCGGTAGCGACGACGGACGCCGAGACGAGCACGTGAAACCACTGCCACCCTGTCTATCTTAGGGTAACGCGAGTCGAGACATACGTCGTCGCGGTAGCGACGACGGACGCCGAGACGAGCACGTGACACCACTGCCACCCTGTCTTAGTGAAACGCGAGTCGAGGCGGACGTCGTCACAGTAGCGATGACGGACGCCGAGACGAGCCCGTGACACCACTGCCAACCTGTCTTAGTGTAATGCGAGTCGAGGCGGACGTCGTCGCGGTAGCGACGACGGATGCCGAGACGAGCACGTGACACCACTGCCACCCTGTCTTACCGAAACGCGAGTCGAGGCGGACGTCGAGACGAGCACGTGACACCACTGCCTCCCTGTCTTAGCGTACCGCGAGTCGAGGCGGACGTCGTCGCGGTAGCGACGACGAACGCCGAGATGAGCACGTGACACCACTGCCACCCTGTCATAGCGTAACGCCAGTCGAGGCGGACGTCGTCGCGGTAGCGACGACGGACGCCGAGACAAGCACGTGACACCACTGCCACCCTGTCTTAGGGTAACGCGAGTCGAGGCGGACGTCGTCGCGGTAGCGACGACGGACGCCGAGACGAGCACATGACACCATTGCCACCCTGTCTTACCGAAACGCGAGTCGAGGCGGACGTCGTCGCGGTAGCGACGACGGACGCCGAGACGAGCACGTGACACCACTGCGACCCAGTCTTACCGAAACGCGAGTCGAGGCGGACGTCGAGACGAGCACGTGACACCACTGCCACCCTGTCTATCTTAGGGTAACGCGAGTCGAGGCGGACGTCGTCGCGGTAGCGACGACGGACGCCGAAACGAGCACGTGACACCACTGCCACCCTGTCTATCTTAGGGTAACGCGAGCCGAGGCGGACGTCGTCGCGGTAGCGACGACGGACGCCGAGACGAGCACGTGACACCACTGCCACCCTGTCTTACCGAAACGCGAGTCGAGGCGGACGTCGTCACGGTAGCGACGACGGACGCCGAGATGAGCACGTGACACCACTGCCACCCTGTCTTAGCGTAACGCGAGTCGAAGCGGACGTCGTCGCGGTAGCGACGACGGACGCCGAGACGAGCACGTGACACCACTGCCACCCTGTCTTAGCGTAACGCGAGTCGAGGCGGACGTCGTCGCGGTAGCGACTACGGATGCCGAGACGAGCACGTGACACCACTGCCACCCTGTCTTAGCGTAACGCGAGTCGAGGCGGACGTCGTCGCGGTAGCGACGACGGACGCCGAGACGAGCATGTGACACCACTGCCACCCTGTCTTACCGAAACGCGAGTCGAGGCGGACGTCAAGACGAGCACGTGACACCACTGCCTCCCTGTCTTAGCGTACCGCGAGTCGAGGAGGACGTCGTCGCGGTAGCGACGACGGATGCCGAGACGAGCACGTGACACCACTGCCACCCTGTCTATCTTAGGGTTACGCGAGTCGACGCGGACGTCGTCGCGGTAGCGACGACGGATGCCGAGACAAGCACGTGACACTACTGCCACCCTGTCAATCTTAGGGTTACGCGAGTCGAGGCGGACGTCGTCGCGGTACGCCAAGACGAGCAAGTGACACCACTGCCTCCCTGTCTTAGCGTAACGCGAGTCGAGGCGGACGTCATCGCGTTAGCGACAACGGACACCGAGACGAGCACGTGACACCACTGCCACCCTGTCTATCTTAGGGTTACGCGAGTCGAGGCGGACGTCGTCGCGGTAGCGACGGCGGACGCCGAGACGAGCACGTGACACCACTGCCTCCCTGTCTTACTGTAACGCGAGTCGAGGCGGACGTCGTCGCGGTAGCGACGACGGACGCCGAGACGAGCACGTGACACCACTGCCACCCTGTCTTAGTGTAATGCGAGTCGAGGCGGACGTCGTCGCGGTAGCGACGACGAACGCCGAGACGAGCACGTGACACCACTGCCACCCTGTCTTAGCGTAACGCGAGTCAAGGGGGACGTCGTCGCGGTAGCGACAACGGACGCCGAGACGAGCACGTGACACCACTGCCACCCTGTCTTAGCGTAACGCGAGTCGAGGCGGACGTCGTCGCGGTAGCGACGACGGACGCCGAGACGAGCACGTGACACCACTGCCACCCTGTCTTAGGGTAACGCGAGTCGAGGCGGACATCGTCGCGGTAGTGACGACGGACGCCGAGACGAGCACGTGACACCACTGCCTCCCTGTCTTACCATAACGCGAGTCGAGGCGGACGTCGTCGCGTTAGCGACGACGGACGCCGAGACGAGCACGTGACACCACTGCCACACTGTCTATCTTAGGGTTACGCGAGTCGAGGCGGACGTCGTCGCGGTAGCGACGACGGACGCCGAGACGAGCACGTGACAGCACTGCCACCCTGTCTATCATAGGGTAACGCGAGTCGAGGCGGACGTCGTCGCGGTAGCGACGACGGACGCCGAGACGAGCACGTGACACCACTGCCACCCTGTCTATCTTAGGGTAACGCGAGTCGAGGCGGACGTCGTCGCGGTAGCGACGACGGACGCCGAGACGAGCACGTGACACCACTGCCACCCTGTCTTACCGAAACGCGAGTCGAGGCGGACGTCGTCGCGGTAGCGACGACGGACGCCGAGATGAGCACGTGACACCACTGCCACCCTGTCTTAGCGTAACGCGAGTCGAAGCGGACGTCGTCGCGGTAGCGACGACGGACGCCGAGACGAGCACGTGACACCACTGCCACCCTGTCTTAGCGTAACGCGAGTCGAGGCGGACGTCGTCGTGGTAGCGACTACGGATGCAGAGACGAGCACGTGACACCACTGCCACCCTGTCTTAGCGTAACGCGAGTCGAGGCGGACGTCGTCACGGTAGCGACGACGGACGCCGAGACGAGCATGTGACACCACTGCCTCCCTGTCTTACCGTAACGCGAGTCGAGGCGGACGTCGTCGCGTTAGCGACGACGGACGCCGAGACGAGCACGTGACACCACTGCCACCCTGTCTATCTTAGGATTATGCGAGTCGAGGCGGACGTCGTCGCGGTAGCGACGACGGACGCCGAGACGAGCACGTGACACCACTGCCACCCTGTCTATCTTAGGGTAACGCGAGTCGAGACGGACGTCGTCGCGGTAGCGACGACGGACGCCGAGACGAGCACGTGACACCACTGCCACCCTGTCTTAGTGAAACGCGAGTCGAGGCGGACGTCGTCGCAGTAGCGATGACGGACGCCAAGACGAGCCCGTGACACCACTGCCAACCTGTCTTAGCGTAACGCGAGTCGAGGCGGACGTCGTCGCAGTAGCGACGACGGATGCCGAGACGAGCACGTGACACCACTGCCACCCTATCTTACCAAAACGTGAGTCGAGGCGGACGTCGTCGCGGTAGCGACGACGGACGCCGAGACGAGCACGTGACACCACTGCCACCCTGTCTTACCGAAACGCGAGTCGAGGCGGACGTCGAGACGAGCACGTGACACCACTGCCTCCCTGTCTTAGCGTACCGCGAGTCGAGGCGGACGTCGTCGCGGTAGCGACGACGAACGCCGAGATGAGCACGTGACACCACTGCCACCCTGTCTTAGCGTAACGCGAGTCGAGGCGGACGTCGTCGCGGTAGCGACGACGGACGCCGAGATGAGCACGTGACACCACTGCCACCCTGTCTTAGCGTAACGCGAGTCGAGGCGGACGTCGTTGCGGTAGCGACGACGGACGCCGAGACGAGCACGTGACACCACTGCCACCCTGTCTTAGCGTAACGCGAGTCGAAGCGGACGTCGTCGCGGTAGCGACGACAGACGCCGAGACGAGCACGTGACACCACTGCCACCCTGTCTTAGCGTAACGCGAGTCGAGGCGGACGTCGTCGCGGTAGCGACGACGGATGCAGAGACGAGCATGTGACACCACTGCCTCCCTGTCTTACCGCAACGCGAGTCGAGGCGGACGTCGTCGCGTTAGCGACGACGGACGCCGAGACGAGCACGTGACACCACTGCCACCCTGTCTATCTTAGGATTATGCGAGTCGAGGCGGACGTCGTCGCGGTAGCGACGACGGACGCCGAGACGAGCACGTGACACCACTGCCACCCTGTCTATCTTAGGGTAACGCGAGTCGAGACAGACGTCGTCGCGGTAGCGACGACGGACGCCGAGACGAGCACGTGACACCACTGCCACCCTGTCTTAGTGAAACGCGAGTCGAGGCAGACGTCGTCACAGTAGCGATGACGGACGCCGAGACGAGCCCGTGACACCACTGCCAACCTGTCTTAGTGTAACGCGAGTCGAGGCGGACGTCGTCGCGGTAGCGACGACGGATGCCGAGACAAGCACGTGACACCACTGCCACCCTGTCTTACCGAAACGCGAGTCGAGGCGGACGGCGAGACGAGCACGTGACACCACTGCCTCCCTGTCTTAGCGTACCGCGAGTCGAGGCGGACGTCGTCGCGGTAGCGACGACGAACGCCGAGATGAGCACGTGACACCACTACCACCCTGTCTTAGCGTAACGCCAGTCGAGGCGGACGTCGTCGCGGTAGCGACGACGGACGCCGAGACAAGCACGTGACACCACTGCCACCCTGTCTTAGGGTAACGCGAGTCGAGGCGGACGTCGTCGCGGTAGCGACGACGGACGCCGAGACGAGCACGTGACACCACTGCCACCCTGTCTTACCGAAACGCGAGTCGAGGCGGACGTCGTCGCGGTAGCGACGACGGACGCCGAGACGAGCACGTGACACCACTGCGACCCAGTCTTACCGAAACGCGAGTCGAGGCGGACGTCGAGACGAGCACGTGACACCACTGCCACCCTGTCTATCTTAGGGTAACGCGAGTCGAGGCGGACGTCATCGCGGTAGCGACGACGGACGCCGAAACGAGCACGTGACACCACTGCCACCCTGTCTATCTTAGGGTAACGCGAGTCGAGGCGGACGTCGTCGCGGTAGCAACGACGGACGCCGAGACGAGCACGTGACACCACTGCCACCCTGTCTTACCGAAACGCGAGTCGAGGCGGACGTCGTCGCGGTAGCGACGACGGACGCCGAGATGAGCACGTGACACCACTGCCACCCTGTCTTAGCGTAACGCGAGTCGAAGCGGACGTCGTCGCGGTAGCGACGACGGACGCCGAGACGAGCACGTGACACCACTGCCACCCTGTCTTAGCGTAACGCGAGTCGAGGCGGACGTCGTCGCGGTAGCGACTACGGATGCCGAGACGAGCACGTGACACCACTGCCACCCTGTCTTAGCGTAACGCAAGTCGAGGCGGACGTCGTCGCGGTAGCGACGACGGACGCCGAGACGAGCATGTGACACCACTGCCTCCCAGTCTTACCGTAACGCGAGTCGAGGCGGACGTCGTCGCGTTAGCGATGACGGACGCCGAGACGAGCACGTGACACCACTGCCACCCTGTCTATCTTAGGATTATGCGAGTCGAGGCGGCCGTTGTCGCGGTAGCGACGACGGACGCCGAGACGAGCACGTGACACCACTGCCACCCTGTCTATCTTAGGGTAACGCGAGTCGAGACGGACGTCGTCGCGGTAGCGACGACGGACGCCGAGATGAGCACGTGACACCACTGCCACCCTGTCTTAGTGAAACGCGAGTCGAGGCGGACGTCGTCGCAGTAGCGATGACGGACGCCGAGACGAGCCCGTGACACCACTGCCAACCTGTCTTAGCGTAACGCGAGTCGAGGCGGACGTCGTCGCAGTAGCGACGACGGATGCCGAGACGAGCACGTGACACCACTGCCACCCTATCTTACCAAAACGTGAGTCGAGGCGGACGTCGTCGCGGTAGCGACGACGGACGCCGAGACGAGCACGTGACACCACTGCCACCCTGTCTTACCGAAACGCGAGTCGAGGCGGACGTCGAGACGAGCACGTGACACCACTGCCTCCCTGTCTTAGCGTACCGCGAGTCGAGGCGGACGTCGTCGCGGTAGCGACGACGAACGCCGAGATGAGCACGTGACACCACTGCCACCCTGTCTTAGCGTAACGCGAGTCGAGGTGGACGTCGTCGTGGTAGCGACGACGGACGCCGAGATGAGCACGTGACACCACTGCCACCCTGTCTTAGCGTAACGCGAGTCGAGGCGGACGTCGTTGCGGTAGCGACGACGGACGCCGAGACGAGCACGTGACACCACTGCCTCCCTATCTTACCGCAACGCGAGTCGAGGCGGACGTCGTCGCGGTAGCGACGACGGACGCCGAGACGAGCACGTGACACCACTGCCACCCTGTCTATCTTAGGATTATGCGAGTCGAGGCGGACGTCGTCGCGCTAGCGACGACGGACGCCGAGACGAGCACGTGACATCACTGCCACCCTGTCTATCTTAGGGTAACGCGAGTCGAGACAGACGTCGTCGCGGTAGCGACGACGGACGCCGAGTCGAGCACGTGACACCACTGCCACCCTGTCTTAGTGAAACGCCAGTCGAGGCGGACGTCGTCACAGTAGCGATGACGGACGCCGAGACGAGCCCGTGACACCACTGCCAACCTGTCTTAGTGTAACGCGAGTCGAGGCGGACGTCGTCGCGGTAGCGACGACGGATGCCGAGACGAGCACGTGACACCACTGCCACCCTGTCTTACCGAAACGCGAGTCGAGGCGGACGTCGAGACGAGCACGTGACACCACTGCCTCCCTGTCTTAGCGTACCGCGAGTCGAGGCGGACGTCGTCGCGGTAGCGACGATGAACGCCGAGATGAGCACGTGACACCACTGCCACCCTGTCTTAGCGTAACGCCAGTCGAGGCGGACGTCGTCGCGGTAGCGACGACGGACGCCGAGACAAGCACGTGACACCACTGCCACCCTGTCTTAGGGTAACGCGAGTCGAGGCGGACGTCGTCGCGGTAGCGACGACGGACGCCGAGACGAGCACGTGACACCACTGCCACCCTGTCTTACCGAAACGCGAGTCGAGGCGGACGTCGTCGCGGTAGCGACGACGGACGCCGAGACGAGCACGTGACACCACTGCGACCCAGTCTTACCGAAACGCGAGTCGAGGCGGACGTCGAGACGAGCACGTGACACCACTGCCACCCTGTCTATCTTAGGGTAACGCGAGTCGAGGCGGACGTCGTCGCGGTAGCGACGATGGTTGCCGAGACGAGCCCATGACACCACTGCCACCCTGTCTTAGTGTAACGCGAGTCGAGGCGGACGTCGTCGCGGTAGCCACGACGGACGCGGAGACGAGCACGTGACACCACTGCCACCCTGGCTTACCGAAATGCGAGTCGAGGCGGACGTCGTCGCGGTAGCGACGACGGACGCCGAGACGAGCACGTGACACCACTGCCACCCTATCTTAGCGTAACGCAAGTCGAGGCGGACATCGTCGCAGTAGCGACGATGGACGCCGAGATGAGCACCTGACACCACTGCCACCCTGTCTTAGCGTAACGCGAGTCGAGGAGGACGTCGTCGCGGTAGCGACGAAGGATGCCGAGACGAGCACGTGACACCACTGCCACCCTGTCTATCTTAGGGTTACGCGAGTCGACGCGGACGTCGTCGCGGTAGCGACGACGGATGCCGAGACAAGCACGTGACACTACTGCCACCCTGTCAATCTTAGGGTTACGTGAGTCGAGGCGGACGTCGTCGTGGTACGCCAAGACGAGCAAGTGACACCACTGCCTCCCTGTCTTAGCGTAACGCGAGTCGAGGCGGACGTCATCGCGTTAGCGACGACGGACACCGAGACGAGCATGTGACACCACTGCCACCCTGTCTATCTTAGGGTTACGCGAGTCGAGGCGGACGTCGTCGCGGTAGCGACGGCGGACGCCGAGACGAGCACGTGACACCACTGCCTCCCTGTCTTACTGTAACGCGAGTCGAGGCGGACGTCGTCGCGGTAGCGACGACGGACGCCGAGACGAGCACGTGACACCACTGCCACCCTGTCTTAGCGTAACGCGAGTCGAGGCGGACGTCGTCGCGGTAGCGACGACGAACGCCGAGACGAGCACGTGACACCACTGCCACCCTGTCTTAGCGTAACGCGAGTCAAGGGGGACGTCGTCGCGATAGCGACAACGGACGCCGAGACGAGCACGTGACACCACTGCCACCCTGTCTTAGCGTAACGCGAGTCGAGGCGGACGTCGTCGCGGTAGCGACGACGGACGCCGAGACGAGCATGTGACACCACTGCCACCCTGTCTTAGGGTAACGCGAGTCGAGGCGGACGTCGTCGCGGTAGTGACGACGGACGCCGAGACGAGCACGTGACACCACTGCCTCCCTGTCTTACCATAACGCGAGTCGAGGCGGACGTCGTCGCGTTAGCGACGACGGACGCCGAGACGAGCACGTGACACCACTGCCACACTGTCTATCTTAGGGTTACGCGAGTCGAGGCGGACGTCGTCGCGGTAGCGACAACGGACGCCAAGACAAGCACGTGACACCACTGCCACCCTGTCTATCTTAGGGTAACGCGAGTCGAGGCGTACGTCGTCGCGGTAGCGACGACGGACGCCGAGACGAGCACGTGACACCACTGCCACCCTGTCTTAGTGAAACGCGAGTCGAGGCGGACGTCGTCGCAGTTGCGACGACGGACGCCGAGACGAGCCCGTGACACCACTGCCACCCTGTCTTACCGAAACGCGAGTCAAGGCGGACGTCGTCGCGGTAGCGACGACGGATGCCGAGACAAGCACGTGACACTACTGCCACCCTGTCAATCTTAGGGTTACGTGAGTCGAGGCGGACGTCGTCGCGGTACGCCAAGACGAGCAAGTGACACCACTGCCTCCCTGTCTTAGCGTAACGCGAGTCGAGGCGGACGTCATCGCGTTAGCGACGACGGACACCGAGACGAGCACGTGACACCACTGCCACCCTGTCTATCTTAGGGTTACGCGAGTCGAGGCGGACGTCGTCGCGGTAGCGACGGCGGACGCCGAGACGAGCACGTGACACCACTGCCTCCCTGTCTTACTGTAACGCGAGTCGAGGCGGACGTCGTCGCGGTAGCGACGACGGACGCCGAGACGAGCACGTGACACCACTGCCACCCTGTCTTAGTGTAACGCGAGTCGAGGCGGACGTCGTCGCGGTAGCGACGACGAACGCCGAGACGAGCACGTGACACCACTGCCACCCTGTCTTAGCGTAACGCGAGTCAAGGGGGACGTCGTCGCGATAGCGACAACGGACGCCGAGACGAGCACGTGACACCACTGCCACCCTGTCTTAGCGTAACGCGAGTCGAGGCGGACGTCGTCGCGGTAGCGACGACGGACGCCGAGACGAGCACGTGACACCACTGCCACCCTGTCTTAGGGTAACGCGAGTCGAGGCGGACGTCGTCGCGGTAGTGACGACGGACGCCGAGACGAGCACGTGACACCACTGCCTCCCTGTCTTACCATAACGCGAGTCGAGGCGGACGTCGTCGCATTAGCGACGACGGACGCCGAGACGAGCACGTGACACCACTTCCACACTGTCTATCTTAGGGTTACGCGAGTCGAGGCGGACGTCGTCGCGGTAGCGACAACGGACGCCGAGACGAGCACGTGACACCACTGCCACCCTGTCTATCTTAGGGTAACGCGAGTCGAGGCGTACGTCGTCGCGGTAGCGACGACGGACGCCGAGACGAGCACGTGACACCACTGCCACCCTGTCTATCTTAGGGTAACGCGAGTCGAGGCGGACGTCGTCGCGGTAGCGACGACGGACGCCGAGACGAGCACGTGACACCACTGCCACCCTGTCTTAGTGAAACGCGAGTCGAGGCGGACGTCGTCGCAGTTGCGACGACGGACGCCGAGACGAGCCCGTGACACCACTGCCACCCTGTCTTACCGAAACGCGAGTCAAGGCGGACGTCGTCGCGGTAGCAACGACGGACGCCGAGATGAGCACGTGACACCACTGCCACCCTGTATTAGCGTAACGCGAGTCGAGGCGGACGTCGTCGCGGTAGCGACGACGGACGCCGAGACGAGCACGTGACACCACTGCCACCCTGTCTTAGCGTAACGCGAGTCGAGGAGGACGTCGTCGCGGTAGCGACGACGGATGCCGAGACGAGCACGTGACACCACTGCCACCCTGTCTATCTTAGGGTAATGCGAGTCGAGGCGGACGTCGTCGCGGTAGCGACGACGGACGCCGAGACGAGCACGTGACACCACTGCCACCCTGTCTTAGTGAAACGCGAGTCGAGGCGGACGTCGTCGCAGTTGCGACGACGGACGCCGAGACGAGCCCGTGACACCACTGCCACCCTGTCTTAGCGTAACGCGAGTCGAGGCGGACGTCGTCGCGGTAGCGACGACGGACACCGAGACGAGCACGTGACACCACTGCCACCCTGTCTTACCGAAATGCGAGTCGAGGCAGACGTCATCGCGGTAGCGACGACGGACGCCGAGACGAGCACGTGACACCACTGCCACCCTGTCTTACAGAAACGCGAGTCGAGGCGGACGTCGCGACGAGCATGTGACACCACTGCCACCCTGTCTATCTTAGGGTTACGCGAGTCGAGGCGGACGTCGTCGCGGTAGCGATGACGGACGCCGAGACGAGCCCGTGACACTACTGCCACCCTGTCTATCTTAGGGTTACGCGAGTCGAGGAGGACGTCGTCGCGGTAGCGACGACGGACGCCGAGACGAGCACGTGACACCACTGCCACCCTGTCTTACCGAAACGCGAGTCAAGGCGGACGTCGTCGCGGTAGCGACGACGGACGCCGAGATGAGCACGTGACACCACTGCCACCCTGTATTAGCGTAACGCGAGTCGAGGCGGACGTCGTCGCGGTAGCGACGACGGACGCCGAGACGAGCACGTGACACCACTGCCACCCTGTCTATCTTAGGGTTACGCGAGTCGAGGCGGACGTTCTCGCGGTAGCGACGACGGACGCCAAGACGAGCACGTGACACTACTGCCACCCTGTCTATCTTAGGGTTACGTGAGTCGAGGCGGACGTCATCGCGGTAGCGACGATGGACGCCGAGACGAGCACGTGACTCCACTGCCTCCCTGTCTTAGCGTAACGCGAGTCGAGGCGGACGTCGTCGCGGTAGCGACGACGGACGCCGAGACGAGCACGTGACACCACTGCCACCCTGTCTTAGCGTAACGCGAGTCGAGGCGGACGTCGTCGCGGTAGCGACGACGGTCGCCGAGACGAGCACGTGACACCACTTCCACCCTGTCTTAGCGTAACGCGAGTCGAGGTGGACGTCGTTGCGGTAGCGACGACGGACGCCGAGACGAGCACGTGACACCACTGCCACCCTGTCTTAGGGTAACGCGAGTCGAGGCGGACATCGTCGCGGTAGCGATGACGGACGCCGAGACGAGCACGTGACACCACTGCCACCCTATCTATCTTAGGGTTACGCGAGTCGAGGCGGACGTCGTCGCGGTAGCGACGACGGACGCCGAGACGAGCACGTGACACCACTGCCACCCTGTCTTAGGGTAACGCGAGTCGAGGCGGACATCGTCGCGGTAGCGATGACGGACGCCGAGACGAGCACGTGACACCACTGCCACCCTGTCTATCTTAGGGTAACGCGAGTCGATGCGGACGTCGTCGCGGTAGCGACGACGGACGCCGAGACAAGCACGTGACACTACTGCCACCCTGTCTATCTTAGGGTTACGTGAGTCGAGGCGGACGTCGTCGCGGTAGCGACGACGGACGCCGAGACGAGCATGTGACACCACTGCCTCCCTGTCTTAGCGTAACGCGAGTCGAGGCGGACGTCGTCGCGGTAGCGACGACGGACGCCGAGACGAGAACGTGACACCACTGCCACCCTGTCTATCTTAGGGTAACGCGAGTCGAGGCGAACGTCATCGCGGTAGCGACGACGGACGCCGAGACGAGCACGTGACACCACTACCACCATGTCTATCTTAGGGTAATGCGAGTCGAGGCGTACGTCGTCGCGATAGCGACGGCGGACGCCGAGACGAGCACGTGACACCACTGCCTTCCTGTCTTACTGTAACGTGAGTCGAGGCGGACGTCGTCGCGGTAGCGACGACGGCCGCCGAGACGAGCACGTGACAACACTGCCACCCTGTCTTAGCGTAACGCGAGTCGAGGCGGACGTCGTCGCGGAAGCGACGACGAACGCCGAGACAAGCACGTGACACCACAGCCACCCTGTCTTAGCGTAACGCGAGTCGAAGCGGACGTCGTCGCGGTAGCGACGACGGACGCCGAGACAAGCACGTGACACTACTGCCACCCTGTCTATCTTAGGGTTACGTGAGTCGAGGCGGACGTCGTCGCGGTAGCGACGACGGCCGCCGAGACGAGCACGTGACACCACTGCCTCCCTGTCTTAGCGTAACGCGAGTCGAGGCAGACGTCGTCGCGGAAGCGACGACAAACGCCGAGACGAGCACGTGACACCACTGCCATCCTGTCTTAGCGTAATGCGAGTCGAAGCGGGCGTCGTCGCGGTAGCGACGACGGACGCCGAGACGAGCACGTGACACCACTGCCACCCTGTCTTAGCATAACGCGAGTCGAGGCAGACGTCGTCGCGGTAGCGACGACGAACGCCGAGACGAGCACGTGACACCATTGCCACCCTGTCTTAGCGTAACGCGAGTCGAGGCGGACGTCGTCGCGGTAGCGACGACGGACGCCGAGACGAGCACGTGACACCACTGCCACCCTGTCTTAGCGTGACGCGAGTCGAGGCGGACGTCGTGGCAGTAGCGACGACAGACGCCGAGACGAGCACGTGACACCACTGCCACCCTGTCTTAGGGTAACGCGAGTCGAGGCGGACGTCGTCGCGGTAGCGACGACGGACGCCGAGACGAGCACGTGACACCACTGCCTCCCTGTCTTACCGTAACGCGAGTCGAGGCGGACGTCGTCGCGTTAGCGACGACGGACGCCGAGACGAGGACGTGACACCACTGCCACCCTGTCTATAGGGTAACGCGAGTCGAGGCGGACGTCGTCGCGGTAGCGACGACGGACGCCGAGACGAGCACGTGACACCACTGCCACCCTGTCTATCTTAGGGTAACGCGAGTCGAGGCGGACGTCGTCGCGGTAGCGACGACGGACGCCGAGACGAGCACGTGACACCACTGCCACCCTGTCTTAGTGAAACGCGAGTCGAGGCGGACGTCGTCGCAGTTGCGACGACGGACGCCGAGACGAGCCCGTGACACCACTGCCACCCTGTCTTACCGAAACGCGAGTCAAGGCGAACGTCGTCGCGGTAGCAACGACGGACGCCGAGATGAGCACGTGACACCACTGCCACCCTGTATTAGCGTAACGCGAGTCGAGGCGGACATCGTCGCGGTAGCGACGACGGACGCCGAGACGAGCACGTGACACCACTGCCACCCTGTCTATCTTAGGGTTACGCGAGTCGAGGCGGATGTCGTCGCGGTAGCGACGACGGACGCCGAGACGAGCACGTGACACCACTGCCACCCTGTCTTAGTGAAACGCGAGTCGAGGCGGACGTCGTCGCAGTTGCGACGACGGACGCCGAGACGAGCCCGTGACACCACTGCCACCCTGTCTTACCGAAACGCGAGTCAAGGCGGACGTCGTCGCGGTAGCAACGACGGACGCCGAGATGAGCACGTGACACCACTGACACCCTGTATTAGCGTAACGCGAGTCGAGGCGGACGTCGTCGCGGTAGCAACGACGGACGCCGAGACGAGCACGTGACACCACTGCCACCCTGTCTTAGCGTAACGCGAGTCGAGGAGGACGTCGTCGCGGTAGCGACGACGGATGCCGGGACGAGCACGTGACACGACTGCCACCCTGTCTATCTTAGGGTAATGCGAGTCGAGGCGGACGTCGTCGCGGTAGCGACGACGGACGCCGAGACGAGCACGTGACACCACTGCCACCCTGTCTTAGTGAAACGCGAGTCGAGGCGGACGTCGTCGCAGTTGCGACGACGGACGCCGAGACGAGCCCGTGACACCACTGCCACCCTGTCTTAGCGTAACGCGAGTCGAGGCGGACGTCGTCGCGGTAGCGACGACGGACGCCGAGACGAGCACGTGACACCACTGCCACCCTGTCTTACCGAAATGCGAGTCGAGGCAGACGTCGTCGCGGTAGCGACGACGGACGCCGAGACGAGCACGTGACACCACTGCCACCCTGTCTTACAGAAACGCGAGTCGAGGCGGACGTCGAGACGAGCATGTGACACCACTGCCACCCTGTCTATCTTAGGGTTACGCGAGTCAAGGCGGACGTCGTCGCGGTAGCGACGACGGACGCCGAGATGAGCACGTGACACCACTGCCACCCTGTATTAGCGTAACGCGAGTCGAGGCGGACGTCGTCGCGGTAGCGACGACGGACGCCGAGACGAGCACGTGACACCACTGCCACCCTGTCTATCTTAGGGTTACGCGAGTCGAGGCGGACGTTGTCGCGGTAGCGACGACGGACGCCAAGACGAGCACGTGACACTACTGCCACCCTGTCTATCTTAGGGTTACGTGAGTCGAGGCGGACGTCATCGCGGTAGCGACGATGGACGCTGAGACGAGCACGTGACTCCACTGCCTCCCTGTCTATCTTAGGGTAATGCGAGTCGAGGCGGACGTCGTCGCGGTAGCGACGACGGTTGCCGAGTCGAGCCCATGACACCACTGCCACCCTGTCTTAGTGTAACGCGAGTCGAGGCGGACGTCGTCGTGGTAGCCACGACGGACGCCGAGACGAGCACGTGACACCACTGCCACCCTGTCTTACCGAAATGCGAGTCGAGGCGGACGTCGTCGCGGTAGCGACGACGGACGCCGAGACGAGCACGTGACACCACTGCCACCCTATCTTAGCGTAACGCGAGTCGAGGCGGACATCGTCGCAGTAGCGACGATGGACGCCGAGATGAGCACGTGACACCACTGCCACCCTGTCTTAGCGTAACGCGAGTCGAGGAGGACGTCGTCGCGGTAGCGACGACGGATGCCGAGACGAGCACGTGACACCACTGCCACCCTGTCTATCTTAGGGTAATGCGAGTCGAGGCGGACGTCGTCGCGGTAGCGACGACGGACGCCGAGACGAGCACGTGACACCACTGCCACCCTGTCTTAGTGAAACGCGAGTCGAGGCGGACATCGTCGCAGTTGCGACGACGGACGCCGAGACGAGCCCGTGACACCACTGCCACCCTGTCTTAGCGTAACGCGGGTCGAGGCGGACGTCGTCGCGGTAGCGACGACGGACGCCGAGACGAGCACGTGACACCACTGCCACCCTGTCTTACAGAAACGCGAGTCGAGGCGGACGTCGAGACGAGCATGTGACACCACTGCCACCCTGTCTATCTTAGGGTTACCCGAGTCGAGGCGGACGTCGTCGCGGTAGCGATGACGGACGCCGAGACGAGCCCGTGACACTACTGCCACCCTGTCTTAGCGTAACGCGAGTCGAGGAGGACGTCGTCGCGGTAGCGACGACGGACGCCGAGACGAGCACGTGACACCACTGCCACCCTGTCTTACCGAAACGCGAGTCAAGGCGGACGTCGTCGCGGTAGCGACGACGGACACCGAGATGAGCACGTGACACCACTGCCACCCTGTATTAGCGTAACGCGAGTCGAGGCGGACGTCGCCGCGGTAGCGACGACGGACGCCGAGACGAGCACGTGACACCACTGCCACCCTGTCTATCTTAGGGTTACGCGAGTCGAGGCAGACGTTGTCGCGGTAGCGACGACGGACGCCAAGACGAGCACGTGACACTACTGCCACCCTGTCTATCTTAGGGTTACGTGAGTCGAGGCGGACGTCATCGCGGTAGCGACGACGGACGCCGAGACGAGCACGTGACTCCACTGCCTCCCTGTCTTAGCGTAACGCGAGTCGAGGCGGACGTCGTCGCGGTAGCGACGACGGACGCCGAGACGAGCACGTGACACCACTGCCACCCTGTCTTAGCGTAACGCGAGTCGAGGCGGACGTCGTCGCGGTAGCGACGACGGACGCCGAGACGAGCACGTGACACCACTGCCACCCTGTCTTAGCGTAACGCGAGTCGAGGCGGACGTCGTTGCGGTAGCGACGACGGACGCCGAGACGAGCACGTGACACCACTGCCACCCTGTCTTAGGGTAACGCGAGTCGAGGCGGACGTCGTCGCGGTAGCGACGACGGACGCCGAGACGAGCACGTGACACCACTGCCACCCTATCTATCTTACGGTTACGCGAGTCGAGGCGGACGTCGTCGCGGTAGCGACGACGAACGCCGAGACAAGCACGTGACACTACTGCCACCCTGTCTATCTTAGGGTTACGTGAGTCGAGGCGGACGTCGTCGCGGTAGCGACGACGGACGCCGAGACGAGCACGTGACACCACTGCCTCCCTGTCTTAGCGTAACGCGAGTCGAAGTGGGCGTCGTCGCGGTAGCGACGACGGACGCCGAGACGAGCACGTGACACCACTGCCACCCTGTCTATCTTAGGGTAACGCGAGTCGAGGCGAACGTCATCGCGGTAGCGACGACGGACGCCGAGACGAGCACGTGACACCACTGCCACCATGTCTATCTTAGGGTAATGCGAGTCGAGGCGGACGTCGTCGCGGTAGCGACGGCGGACGCCGAGACGAGCACGTGACACCACTGCCTTCCTGTGTTACTGTAACGTGAGTCGAGGCGGACGTCGTCGCGGTAGCGACGACGGCCGCCGAGACGAGCACGTGACACCACTGCCTCCCTGTCTTAGCGTAACGCGAGTCGAGGCGGACATCGTCGCGGAAGCGACGACAAACGCCGAGACGAGCACGTGACACCACTGCCACCCTGTCTTAGCGTAACGCGAGTCGAAGCGGGCGTCGTCGCGGTAGCGACGACGGACGCCGAGACGAGCACGTGACACCACTGCCACCCTGTCTATCTTAGGGTAACGCGAGTCGAGGCGAACGTCATCGCGGTAGCGACGACGGACGCCGAGACGAGCACGTGACACCACTACCACCATGTCTATCTTAGGGTAATGCGAGTCGAGGCGGACGTCGTCGCGGTAGCGACGGCGGACGCCGAGACGAGCACGTGACACCACTGCCTTCCTGTGTTACTGTAACGTGAGTCGAGGCGGACGTCGTCGCGGTAGCGACGACGGCCGCCGAGACGAGCACGTGACACCACTGCCACCCTGTCTTAGCATAACGCGAGTCGAGGCGGACGTCGTCGCGGAAGCGACGACGAACGCCGAGACGAGCACGTGACACCACAGCCACCCTGTCTTAGCGTAACGCGAGTCGAAGCGGACGTCGTCGCGGTAGCGACGACGGACGCCGAGACGAGCACGTGACACCACTGCCACCCTGTCTTAGCGTAACGCGAGTCGAGGCGGACGTCGTCGCGGTAGCGACGACGGACGCCGAGACGAGCACGTGACACCACTGCCACCCTGTCTTAGCGTAACGCGAGTCGACGCGGACGTCGTCGCGGTAGCGACGACGGACGCCGAGACGAGCATGTGACACCACTGGCTCCCTGTCTTACCACAATGCGAGTCGAGGCGGACGTCGTCGCGTTAGCGACGACGGACGCCGAGACGAGCACGTGACACCACTGCCACCCTGTCTATCTTAGGATTATGCGAGTCGAGGCGGACGTCGTCGCGGTAGCGACGACGGACGCCGAGACGAGCACGTGACACCACTGCCACCCTGTCTATCTTAGGGTAACGCGAGTCGAGACGGACGTCGTCGCGGTAGCGACGACGGACGCCGAGACGAGCACGTGACACCACTGCCACCCTGTCTTAGTGAAACGCGAGTCGAGGCGGACGTCGTCGCAGTAGCGATGACGGACGCCGAGACGAGCCCGTGACACCACTGCCAACCTGTCTTAGCGTAACGCGAGTCGAGGCGGACGTCGTCGCGGTAGCGACGACGGATGCCGAGACGAGCACGTGACACCACTGCCACCCAGTCTTACCAAAACGTGAGTCGAGGCGGACGTCGTCGCGGTAGCGACGACGGACGCCGAGACGAGCACGTGACACCACTGCCACCCTGTCTTACCGAAACGCGAGTCGAGGCGGACGTCGAGACGAGCACGTGACACCACTGCCTCCCTGTCTTAGCGTACCGCGAGTCGAGGCGGACGTCGTCGCGGTAGCGACGACGAACGCCGAGATGAGCACGTGACACCACTGCCACCCTGTCTTAGCGTAACGCGAGTCGAGGCGGACGTCGTCGCGGTAGCGACGACGGACGCCGAGACAAGCACGTGACACCACTGCCACCCTGTCTTAGGGTAACGCGAGTCGAGGCGGACGTCGTCACGGTAGCGACGACGGACGCCGAGACGAGCACGTGACACCACTGCCACCCTGTCTTACCGAAACGCGAGTCGAGGCGGACGTCGTCGCGGTAGCGACGACGGACGCCGAGACGAGCACGTGACACCACTGCGACCCAGTCTTACTGAAACGCGAGTCGAGGCGGACGTCGAGACGAGCACGTGACACCACTGCCACCCTGTCTATCTTAGGGTAACGCGAGTCGAGGCGGACGTCGTCGCGGTAGCGACGACGGTTGCCGAGTCGAGCCCATGACACCACTGCCACCCTGTCTCAGTGTAACGCGAGTCGAGGCGGACGTCGTCGTGGTAGCCACGACGGACGCCGAGACGAGCACGTGACACCACTGCCACCCTGTCTTACCGAAATGCGAGTCGAGGCGGGCGTCGACGCGGTAGCGACGACGGACGCCGAGACGAGCACGTGACACCACTGCCACCCTATCTTAGCGTAACGCGAGTCGAGGCGGACATCGTCGCAGTAGCGACGATGGACGCCGAGATGAGCACGTGACACCACTGCCACCCTGTCTTAGCGTAACGCGAGTCGAGGAGGACGTCGTCGCGGTAGCGACGACGGATGCCGAGACGAGCACGTGACACCACTGCCACCCTGTCTATCTTAGGGTAATGCGAGTCGAGGCGGACGTCGTCGCGGTAGCGACGACGGACGCCGAGACGAGCACGTGACACCACTGCCACCCTGTCTTAGTGAAACGCGAGTCGAGGCGGACGTCGTCGTAGTTGCGACGACGGACGCCGAGACGAGCCCGTGACACCACTGCCACCCTGTCTTAGCGTAACGCGAGTCGAGGCGGACGTCGTCGCGGTAGCGACGACGGACGCCGAGACGAGCACGTGACACCACTGCCACCCTGTCTTACCGAAATGCGAGTCGAGGCAGACGTCGTCGCGGTAGCGACGACGGACGCCGAGACGAGCACGTGACACCACTGCCACCCTGTCTTACAGAAACGCGAGTCGAGGCGGACGTCGAGACGAGCATGTGACACCACTGCCACCCTGTCTATCTTAGGGTTACCCGAGTCGAGGCGGACGTCGTCGCGGTAGCGATGACGGACGCCGAGACGAGCCCGTGACACTACTGCCACCCTGTCTTAGCGTAACGCGAGTCGAGGCGGACGTCGTCGCGGTAGCGACGACGGACGCCGAGACGAGAACGTGACACCACTGCCACCCTGTCTATCTTAGGGTAATGCGAGTCGAGGCGGACGTCGTCGCGGTAGCGACGACGGACGCCGAGACGAGCACGTGACACCACTGCCACCCTGTCTTAGTGAAACGCGAGTCGAGGCGGACGTCGTCGCAGTTGCGATGACGGACGCCGAGACGAGCCCGTGACACCACTGCCACCCTGTCTTAGCGTAACGCGAGTCGAGGCGGACGTCGTCGCGGTAGCGACGACGGACGCCGAGACGAGCACGTGACACCACTGCCACCCTGTCTTACCGAAATGCGAGTCGAGGCAGACGTCGTCGCGGTAGCGACGACGGACGCCGAGACGAGCACGTGACACCACTGCCACCCTGTCTTACAGAAACGCGAGTCGAGGCGGACGTCGAGACGAGCATGTGACACCACTGCCACCCTGTCTACCTTAGGGTTACGCGAGTCGAGGCGGACGTCGTCGCGGTAGCGATGACGGACGCCGAGACGAGCCCGTGACACTACTGCCACCCTGTCTTAGCGTAACGCGAGTCGAGGAGGACGTCGTTGCGGTAGCGACGACGGACGCCGAGACGAGCACGTGACACCACTGCCACCCTGTCTTACCGAAACGCGAGTCAAGGCGGACGTCGTCGCGGTAGCGACGACGGACGCCGAGATGAGCACGTGACACCACTGCCACCCTGTATTAGCGTAACGCGAGTCGAGGCGGACGTCGTCGCGGTAGCGACGACGGACGCCGAGACGAGCACGTGACACCACTGCCACCCTGTCTATCTTAGGGTTACGTGAGTCGAGGCGGACGTCATCGCGGTAGCGACGACGGACGCCGAGACGAGCACGTGACTCCACTGCCTCCCTGTCTTAGCGTAACGCGAGTCGAGGCGGACGTCGTCGCGGTAGCGACGACGGACGCCGAGACGAGCACGTGACACCACTGCCACCCTGTCTTAGCGTAACGCGAGTCGAGGCGGACGTCGTTGCGGTAGCGACGACGGACGCCGAGACGAGCACGTGACACCACTGCCACCCTGTCTTAGGGTAACGCGAGTCGAGGCGGACGTCGTCGCGGTAGCGACGACGGACGCCGAGACGAGCACGTGACACCACTGCCACCCTATCTATCTTAGGGTTACGCGAGTCGAGGCGGACGTCGTCGCGGTAGCGACGACGAACGCCGAGACAAGCACGTGACACTACTGCCACCCTGTCTATCTTAGGGTTACGTGAGTCGAGGCAGACGTCGTCGCGGTAGCGACGACGGACGCCGAGATGAGCACGTGACACCACTGCCTCCCTGTCTTAGCGTAACGCGAGTCGAGGCGGACGTCGTCGCGGTAGCGACGACGGACGCCGAGACGAGAACGTGACACCACTGCCACCCTGTCTATCTTAGGGTAACGCGAGTCGAGGCGAACGTCATCGCGGTAGCGACGACGGACGCCGAGACGAGCACGTGACACCACTGCCACCATGTCTATCTTAGGGTAATGCGAGTCGAGGCGGACGTCGTCGCGGTAGCGACGGCGGACGCCGAGACGAGCACGTGACACCACTGCCTTCCTATCTTACTGTAATGTGAGTCGAGGCGGACGTCGTCGCGGTAGCGACGACGGCCGCCGAGACGAGCACGTGACACCACTGCCACCCTGTCTTAGCGTAACGCGAGTTGAGGCGGACGTCGTCGCGGAAGCGACGACGAACGCCGAGACGAGCACGTAACACCACTGCCACCCTGTCTTAGCGTAACGCGAGTCGAAGCGGACGTCGTCGCGGTAGCGACGACGGACGCCGAGACGAGCACGTGACACCACTGCCACCCTGTCTTAGCGTAATGCGAGTCGAGGCGGACGTTGTCGCGGTAGCGACGACGGATGCCGAGACGAGCACGTGACACCACTGCCACCCTGTCTTAGCGTAACGCGAGACGACGCGGACGTCGTCGCGGTAGCGACGACGGACGCCGAGACGAGCATGTGACACCACTGCCTCCCTGTCTTACGGCAACGCGAGTCGAGGCGGACGTCGTCGCGTTAGCGACGACGGACGCCGAGACGAGCACGTGACACCACTGCCACCCTCTCTATCTTAGGATTATGCTAGTCGAGGCGGACGTCGTCGCGGTAGCGACGACGGACGCCGAGACGAGCACGTGACACCACTGCCACCCTGTCTATCTTAGGGTAACGCGAGTCGAGACGGACGTCGTCGCGGTAGCGACGACGGACGCCGAGACGAGCACGTGACACCACTGCCACCCTGTCTTAGTGAAACGCGAGTCGAGGCGGACGTCGTCGCAGTAGCGATGACGGACGCCGAGACGAGCTCGTGACACCACTGCCAACCTGTCTTAGCGTAACGCGAGTCGAGGCGGACGTCGTCGCGGTAGCGACGACGGATGCCGAGACGAGCACGTGACACCACTGCCACCCTGTCTTACCAAAACGTGAGTCGAGGCGGACGTCGTCGCGGTAGCGACGACGGACGCTGAGACGAGCACGTGACACCACTGCCACCCTGTCTTACCGAAACGCGAGTCGAGGCGGACGTCGAGACGAGCACGTGACACCACTGTCTTCCTGTCTTAGCGTACCGCGAGTCGAGGCGGACGTCGTCGCGGTAGCGACGACGAACGCCGAGATGAGCACGTGACACCACTGCCACCCTGTCTTAGCGTAACGCGAGTCGAGGCGGACGTCGTCGCGGTAGCGACGACGGACGCCGAGACAAGCACGTGACACCACTGCCACCCTGTCTTAGGGTAACGCGAGTCGAGGCGGACGTTGTCGCGGCAGCGACGACGGACGCCGAGACGAGCACGTGACACCACTGCCACCCCGTCTTACCGAAACGCGAGTCGAGGCGGACGTCGTCGCGGTAGCGACGACGGACGGCGAGACGAGCACGTGACACCACTGCGACCTAGTCTTACCGAAACGCGAGTCGAGGCGGACATCGAGACGAGCACGTGACACCACTGCCACCCTGTCTATCTTAGGGTAACGCGAGTCGAGGCGGACGTCGTCGCGGTAGCGACGACGGTTGCCGAGACGAGCCCATGACACCACTGCCACCCTGTCTTAGTGTAACGCGAGTCGAGGCGGACGTCGTCGCGGTAGCCACGACGGACGCCGAGACGAGCACGTGACACCACTGCCACCCTGTCTTACCGAAATGCGAGTCGAGGCGGACGTCGTCGCGGTAGCGACGACGGACGCCGAGACGAGCACGTGACACCACTGCCACCCTATCTTAGCGTAACGCGAGTCGAGGCGGACATCGTCGCAGTAGCGACGATGGACGCCGAGATGAGCACGTGACACCACTGCCACCCTGTCTTAGTGTAACGCGAGTCGAGGAGGACGTCGTCGCGGTAGCGACGACGGATGCCGAGACAAGCACGTGACACCACTGCCACCCTGTCTATCTTAGGGTTACGCGAGTCGACGCGGACGTCGTCGCGGTAGCGACGACGGATGCCGAGACAAGCACGTGACACTACTGCCACCCTGTCAATCTTAGGGTTACGTGCGTCGAGGCGGACGTCGTCGCGGTACGCCAAGACGAGCAAGTGACACCACTGCCTCCCTGTCTTAGCGTAACGCGAGTCGAGGCGGACGTCATCGCGTTAGCGACGACGGACACCGAGACGAGCACGTGACACCACTGCCACCCTGTCTATCTTAGGGTTACGCGAGTCGAGGCGGACGTCGTCGCGGTAGCGACGACGGACGCCGAGACGAGCACGTGACACCACTGCCTCCCTGTCTTACTGTAACGCGAGTCGAGGCGGACGTCGTCGCGGTAGCGACGACGGACGCCGAGACGAGCATGTGACACCACTGCCACCCTGTCTTAGTGTAACGCGAGTCGAGGCGGACGTCGTCGCGGTAGCGACGACGAACGCCGAGACGAGCACGTGACACCACCGCCACCCTGTCTTAGCGTAACGCGAGTCAAGGGGGACGTCGTCGCGGTAGCGACAACGGACGCCGAGACGAGCACGTGACACCACTGCCACCCAGTCTTAGCGTAACGCGAGTCGAGGCGGACGTCGTCGCGGTAGCGACGACGGACGCCGAGACGAGCACGTGACACCACTGCCACCCTGTCTTAGGGTAACGCGAGTCGAGGCGGACGTCGTCGCGGTAGTGACGACGGACGCCGAGACGAGCACGTGACACCACTGCCTCCCTGTCTTACCATAACGCGAGTCGAGGCGGACGTCGTCGCGTTAGCGACAACGGACGCCGAGACGAGCACGTGACACCACTGCCACACTGTCTATCTTAGGGTTACGCGAGTCGAGGCGGACGTCGTCGCGGTAGCGACGACGGACGCCGCGACGAGCACGTGACACCACTGCCACCCTGTCTTAGCATAACGCGAGTCGAAGCGGACGTCGTCGCGGTAGCGACGACGGACGCCGAGACGAGCATGTGACACCACTGCCTCCCTGTCTTACCGTAACGCGAGTCGAGGCGGACGTCGTTGCGTTAGCGACGACGGACGCCGAGACGAGCACGTGACACCACTGCCACCCTGTCTATCTTAGGATTATGCGAGTCGAGGCGGACGTCGTCGCGGTAGCGACGACGGACGCCGAGACGAGCACGTGACACCACTGCCACCCTGTCTATCTTAGGGTAACGCGGGTCGAGACGGACGTCGTCGCGGTAGCGATGACGGACGCCGAGACGAGCACGTGACACCACTGCCACCCTGTCTTAGTGAAACGCGAGTCGAGGCGGACGTCGTCGCAGTAGCAATGACGGACGCCGAGACGAGCCCGTGACACCACTGCCAACCTGTCTTAGCGTAACGCGAGTCGAGGCGGACGTCGTCGCAGTAGCGACGACGGATGCCGAGACGAGCACGTGACACCACTGCCACCCTGTCTTACCGAAACGCGAGTCGAGGCGGACGTCGAGACGAGCACGTGACACCACTGCCTCCCTGTCTTAGCGTAACGCGAGTCGAGGCGGACGTCGTCGCGGTAGCGACGACGGACGCCGAGACGAGCACGTGACACCACTGCCACCCTGTCTTAGCGTAACGCGAGTCGAGGCGGACGTCATTGCGGTAGCGACGACGGACGCCGAGACGAGCACGTGACACCACTGCCACCCTGTCTTAGGGTAACGCGAGTCGAGGCGGACGTCGTCGCGGTAGCGACGACGGACGCCGAGACGAGCACGTGACACCACTGCCACCCTATCTATCTTAGGGTTACGCGAGTCGAGGCGGACGTCGTCGCGGTAGCGACGACGAACGCCGAGACAAGCACGTGACACTACTACCACCCTGTCTATCTTAGGGTTACGTGAGTCGAGGCGGACGTCGTCGCGGTAGCGACGACGGACGCCGAGACGAGCACGTGACACCACTGCCTCCCTGTCTTAGCGTAACGCGAGTCGAGGCGGACGTCGTCGCGGTAGCGACGACGGACGCCGAGACGAGAACGTGACACCACTGCCACCCTGTCTATCTTAGGGTAATGCGAGTCGAGGCGGACGTCGTCGCGGTAGCGACGACGGACGCCGAGACGAGCACGTGACACCACTGCCACCCTGTCTTAGTGAAACGCGAGTCGAGGCGGACGTCGTCGCAGTTGCGACGACGGACGCAGAGACGAGCCCGTGACACCACTGCCACCCTGTCTTAGCGTAACGCGAGTCGAGGCGGACGTCGTCGCGGTAGCGACGACGGACGCCGAGACGAGCACGTGACACCACTGCCACCCTGTCTTACCGAAATGCGAGTCGAGGCAGACGTCGTCGCGGTAGCGACGACGGACGCCGAGACGAGCACGTGACACCACTGCCACCCTGTCTTACAGAAACGCGAGTCGAGGCGGACGTCGAGACGAGCATGTGACACCACTGCCACCCTGTCTACCTTAGGGTTACGCGAGTCGAGGCGGACGTCGTCGCGGTAGCGATGACGGACGCCGAGACGAGCCCGTGACACTACTGCCACCCTGTCTTAGCGTAACGCGAGTCGAGGAGGACGTCGTTGCGGTAGCGACGACGGACGCCGAGACGAGCACGTGACACCACTGCCACCCTGTCTTACCGAAACGCGAGTCAAGGCGGACGTCGTCGCGGTAGCGACGACGGACGCCGAGATGAGCACGTGAAACCACTGCCACCCTGTATTAGCGTAACGCGAGTCGAGGCGGACGTCGTCGCGGTAGCGACGACGGACGCCGAGACGAGCACGTGACACCACTGCCACCCTGTCTATCTTAGGGTTACGTGAGTCGAGGCGGACGTCATCGCGGTAGCGACGACGGACGCCGAGACGAGCACGTGACTCCACTGCCTCCCTGTCTTAGCGTAACGCGAGTCGAGGCGGACGTCGTCGCGGTAGCGACGACGGACGCCGAGACGAGCACGTGACACCACTGCCACCCTGTCTTAGCGTAACGCGAGTCGAGGCGGACGTCGTTGCGGTAGCGACGACGGACGCCGAGACGAGCACGTGACACCACTGCCACCCTGTCTTAGGGTAACGCGAGTCGAGGCGGACGTCGTCGCGGTAGCGACGACGGACGCCGAGACGAGCACGTGACACCACTGCCACCCTATCTATCTTAGGGTTACGCGAGTCGAGGCGGACGTCGTCGCGGTAGCGACGACAAACGCCGAGACAAGCACGTGACACTACTGCCACCCTGTCTATCTTAGGGTTACGTGAGTCGAGGCAGACGTCGTCGCGGTAGCGACGACGGACGCCGAGATGAGCACGTGACACCACTGCCTCCCTGTCTTAGCGTAACGCGAGTCGAGGCGGACGTCGTCGCGGTAGCGACGACGGACGCCGAGACGAGAACGTGACACCACTGCCACCCTGTCTATCTTAGGGTAACGCGAGTCGAGGCGAACGTCATCGCGGTAGCGACGACGGACGCCGAGACGAGCACGTGACACCACTGCCACCATGTCTATCTTAGGGTAATGCAAGTCGAGGCGGACGTCGTCGCGGTAGCGACGGCGGACGCCGAGACGAGCACGTGACACCACTGCCTTCCTATCTTACTGTAATGTGAGTCGAGGCGGACGTCGTCGCGGTAGCGACGACGGCCGCCGAGACGAGCACGTGACACCACTGCCACCCTGTCTTAGCGTAACGCGAGTCGAGGCGGACGTCGTCGCGGAAGCGACGACGAACGCCGAGACGAGCACGTAACACCACTGCCACCCTGTCTTAGCGTAACGCGAGTCGAAGCGGACGTCGTCGCGGTAGCGACGACGGACGCCGAGACGAGCACGTGACACCACTGCCACCCTGTCTTAGCGTAATGCGAGTCGAGGCGGACGTTGTCGCGGTAGCGACGACGGATGCCGAGACGAGCACGTGACACCACTGCCACCCTGTCTTAGCGTAACGCGAGACGACGCGGACGTCGTCGCGGTAGCGACGACGGACGCCGAGACGAGCATGTGACACCACTGCCTCCCTGTCTTACCGCAACGCGAGTCGAGGCGGACGTCGTCGCGTTAGCGACGACGGACGCCGAGACGAGCACGTGACACCACTGCCACCCTCTCTATCTTAGGATTATGCTAGTCGAGGCGGACGTCGTCGCGGTAGCGACGACGGACGCCGAGACGAGCACGTGACACCACTGCCACCCTGTCTATCTTAGGGTAACGCGAGTCGAGACGGACGTCGTCGCGGTAGCGACGACGGACGCCGAGACGAGCACGTGACACCACTGCCACCCTGTCTTAGTGAAACGCGAGTCGAGGCGGACGTCGTCGCAGTAGCGATGACGGACGCCGAGACGAGCTCGTGACACCACTGCCAACCTGTCTTAGCGTAACGCGAGTCGAGGCGGACGTCGTCGCGGTAGCGACGACGGATGCCGAGACGAGCACGTGACACCACTGCCACCCTGTCTTACCAAAACGTGAGTCGAGGCGGATGTCGTCGCGGTAGCGACGACGGACGCTGAGACGAGCACGTGACACCACTGCCACCCTGTCTTACCGAAACGCGAGTCGAGGCGGACGTCGAGACGAGCACGTGACACCACTGTCTTCCTGTCTTAGCGTACCGCGAGTCGAGGCGGACGTCGTCGCGGTAGCGACGACGAACGCCGAGATGAGCACGTGACACCACTGCCACCCTGTCTTAGCGTAACGCGAGTCGAGGCGGACGTCGTCGCGGTAGCGACGACGGACGCCGAGACAAGCACGTGACACCACTGCCACCCTGTCTTAGGGTAACGCGAGTCGAGGCGGACGTTGTCGCGGCAGCGACGACGGACGCCGAGACGAGCACGTGACACCACTGCCACCCCGTCTTACCGAAACGCGAGTCGAGGCGGACGTCGTCGCGGTAGCGACGACGGACGGCGAGACGAGCACGTGACACCACTGCGACCCAGTCTTACCGAAACGCGAGTCGAGGCGGACGTCGACACGAGCACGTGACACCACTGCCACCCTGTCTATCTTAGGGTAACGCGAGTCGAGGCGGACGTCGTCGCGGTAGCGACGACGGTTGCCGAGACGAGCCCATGACACCACTGCCACCCTGTCTTAGTGTAACGCGAGTCGAGGCGGACGTCGTCGCGGTAGCCACGACGGACGCCGAGACGAGCACGTGACACCACTGCCACCCTGTCTTACCGAAATGCGAGTCGAGGCGGACGTCGTCGCGGTAGCGACGACGGACGCCGAGACGAGCACGTGACACCACTGCCACCCTATCTTAGCGTAACGAGAGTCGAGGCGGACATCGTCGCAGTAGCGACGATGGACGCCGA
The DNA here is from genome assembly GCA_963921465.1 of Triticum timopheevii. Taxonomy (NCBI): domain Eukaryota; kingdom Viridiplantae; phylum Streptophyta; class Magnoliopsida; order Poales; family Poaceae; genus Triticum; species Triticum timopheevii. Next base: position 311,980,463 of record OY997266.1, on the reverse strand, counting down.
GATGAGCACGTGACACCACTGCCACCCTGTCTTAGTGTAACGCGAGTCGAGGAGGACGTCGTCGCGGTAGCGACGACGGATGCCGAGACGAGCACGTGACACCACTGCCACCCTGTCTATCTTAGGGTTACGCGAGTCGACGCGGACGTCGTCGCGGTAGCGACGACGGATGCCGAGACAAGCACGTGACACTACTGCCACCCTGTCAATCTTAGGGTTACGTGCGTCGAGGCGGACGTCGTCGCGGTACGCCAAGACGAGCAAGTGACACCACTGCCTCCCTGTCTTAGCGTAACGCGAGTCGAGGCGGACGTCATCGCGTTAGCGACGACGGACACCGAGACGAGCACGTGACACCGCTGCCACCCTTTCTATCTTAGGGTTACGCGAGTCGAGGCGGACGTCGTCGCGGTAGCGACGACGGACGCCGAGACGAGCACGTGACACCACTGCCTCCCTGTCTTACTGTAACGCGAGTCGAGGCGGACGTCGTCGTGGTAGCGACGACGGACGCCGAGACGAGCATGTGACACCACTGCCACCCTGTCTTAGTGTAACGCGAGTCGAGGCGGACGTCGTCGCGGTAGCGACGACGAACGCCGAGACGAGCACGTGACACCACCGCCACCCTGTCTTAGCGTAACGCGAGTCAAGGGGGACGTCGTCGCGGTAGCGACAACGGACGCCGAGACGAGCACGTGACACCACTGCCACCCAGTCTTAGCGTAACGCGAGTCGAGGCGGACGTCGTCGCGGTAGCGACGACGGACGCCGAGACGAGCACGTGACACCACTGCCACCCTGTCTTAGGGTAACGCGAGTCGAGGCGGACGTCGTCGCGGTAGTGACGACGGACGCCGAGACGAGCACGTGACACCACTGCCTCCCTGTCTTACCATAACGCGAGTCGAGGCGGACGTCGTCGCGTTAGCGACAACGGACGCCGAGACGAGCACGTGACACCACTGCCACACTGTCTATCTTAGGGTTACGCGAGTCGAGGCGGACGTCGTCGCGGTAGCGACGACGGACGCCGAGACGAGCACGTGACACCACTGCCACCCTGTCTTAGCATAACGCGAGTCGAAGCGGACGTCGTCGCGGTAGCGACGACGGACGCCGAGACGAGCATGTGACACCACTGGCTCCCTGTCTTACCGTAACGCGAGTCGAGGCGGACGTCGTCGCGTTAGCGACGACGGACGCCGAGACGAGCACGTGACACCACTGCCACCCTGTCTATCTTAGGATTATGCGAGTCGAGGCGGACGTCGTCGCGGTAGCGACGACGGACGCCGAGACGAGCACGTGACACCACTGCCACCCTGTCTATCTTAGGGTAACGCGGGTCGAGACGGACGTCGTCGCGGTAGCGACGACGGACGCCGAGACGAGCACGTGACACCACTGCCACCCTGTCTTAGTGAAACGCGAGTCGAGGCGGACGTCGTCGCAGTAGCGATGACGGACGCCGAGACGAGCCCGTGACACCACTGCCAACCTGTCTTAGCGTAACGCGAGTCGAGGCGGACGTCGTCGCAGTAGCGACGACGGATGCCGAGACGAGCACGTGACACCACTGCCACCCTGTCTTACCGAAACGCGAGTCGAGGCGGACGTCGAGACGAGCACGTGACACCACTGCCTCCTGTCTTAGCGTAACGCGAGTCGAGGCGGACGTCGTCGCGGTAGCGACGACGAACGCCGAGACGAGCACGTGACACCACTGCCACCCTGTCTTAGGGTAACGCGAGTCGAGGCGGACGTTGTCGCGGCAGCGACGACGGACGCCGAGACGAGCACGTGACACCACTGCCACCCCGTCTTACCGAAACGCGAGTCGAGGCGGACGTCGTCGCGGTAGCGACGACGGACGGCGAGACGAGCACGTGACACCACTGCGACCCAGTCTTACCGAAACGCGAGTCGAGGCGGACGTCGAGACGAGCACGTGACACCACTGCCACCCTGTCTATCTTAGGGTAACGCGAGTCGAGGCGGACGTCGTCGCGGTAGCGACGACGGTTGCCGAGACGAGCCCATGACACCACTGCCACCCTGTCTTAGTGTAACGCGAGTCGAGGCGGACGTCGTCGCGGTAGCCACGACGGACGCCGAGACGAGCACGTGACACCACTGCCACCCTGTCTTACCGAAATGCGAGTCGAGGCGGACGTCGTCGCGGTAGCGACGACGGACGCCGAGACGAGCACGTGACACCACTGCCACCCTATCTTAGCGTAACGAGAGTCGAGGCGGACATCGTCGCAGTAGCGACGATGGACGCCGAGATGAGCACGTGACACCACTGCCACCCTGTCTTAGTGTAACGCGAGTCGAGGAGGACGTCGTCGCGGTAGCGACGACGGATGCCGAGACGAGCACGTGACACCACTGCCACCCTGTCTATCTTAGGGTTACGCGAGTCGACGCGGACGTCGTCGCGGTAGCGACGACGGATGCCGAGACAAGCACGTGACACTACTGCCACCCTGTCAATCTTAGGGTTACGTGCGTCGAGGCGGACGTCGTCGCGGTACGCCAAGACGAGCAAGTGACACCACTGCCTCCCTGTCTTAGCGTAACGCGAGTCGAGGCGGACGTCATCGCGTTAGCGACGACGGACACCGAGACGAGCACGTGACACCGCTGCCACCCTTTCTATCTTAGGGTTACGCGAGTCGAGGCGGACGTCGTCGCGGTAGCGACGACGGACGCCGAGACGAGCACGTGACACCACTGCCTCCCTGTCTTACTGTAACGCGAGTCGAGGCGGACGTCGTCGTGGTAGCGACGACGGACGCCGAGACGAGCATGTGACACCACTGCCACCCTGTCTTAGTGTAACGCGAGTCGAGGCGGACGTCGTCGCGGTAGCGACGACGAACGCCGAGACGAGCACGTGACACCACCGCCACCCTGTCTTAGCGTAACGCGAGTCAAGGGGGACGTCGTCACGGTAGCGACAACGGACGCCGAGACGAGCACGTGACACCACTGCCACCCAGTCTTAGCGTAACGCGAGTCGAGGCGGACGTCGTCGCGGTAGCGACGACGGACGCCGAGACGAGCACGTGACACCACTGCCACCCTGTCTTAGGGTAACGCGAGTCGAGGCGGACGTCGTCGCGGTAGTGACGACGGACGCCGAGACGAGCACGTGACACCACTGCCTCCCTGTCTTACCATAACGCGAGTCGAGGCGGACGTCGTCGCGTTAGCGACAACGGACGCCGAGACGAGCACGTGACACCACTGCCACACTGTCTATCTTAGGGTTACGCGAGTCGAGGCGGACGTCGTCGCGGTAGCGACGACGGACGCCGAGACGAGCACGTGACACCACTGCCACCCTGTCTTAGCATAACGCGAGTCGAAGCGGACGTCGTCGCGGTAGCGACGACGGACGCCGAGACGAGCATGTGACACCACTGCCTCCCTGTCTTACCGTAACGCGAGTCGAGGCGGACGTCGTCGCGTTAGCGACGACGGACGCCGAGACGAGCACGTGACACCACTGCCACCCTGTCTATCTTAGGATTATGCGAGTCGAGGCGGACGTCGTCGCGGTAGCGACGACGGACGCCGAGACGAGCACGTGACACCACTGCCACCCTGTCTTAGTGTAACGCGAGTCGAGGAGGACGTCGTCGCGGTAGCGACGACGGATGCCGAGACGAGCACGTGACACCACTGCCACCCTGTCTATCTTAGGGTTACGCGAGTCGACGCGGACGTCGTCGCGGTAGCGACGACGGATGCCGAGACAAGCACGTGACACTACTGCCACCCTGTCAATCTTAGGGTTACGTGCGTCGAGGCGGACGTCGTCGCGGTACGCCAAGACGAGCAAGTGACACCACTGCCTCCCTGTCTTAGCGTAACGCGAGTCGAGGCGGACGTCATCGCGTTAGCGACGACGGACACCGAGACGAGCACGTGACACCGCTGCCACCCTTTCTATCTTAGGGTTACGCGAGTCGAGGCGGACGTCGTCGCGGTAGCGACGACGGACGCCGAGACGAGCACGTGACACCACTGCCTCCCTGTCTTACTGTAACGCGAGTCGAGGCGGACGTCGTCGTGGTAGCGACGACGGACGCCGAGACGAGCATGTGACACCACTGCCACCCTGTCTTAGTGTAACGCGAGTCGAGGCGGACGTCGTCGCGGTAGCGACGACGAACGCCGAGACGAGCACGTGACACCACCGCCACCCTGTCTTAGCGTAACGCGAGTCAAGGGGGACGTCGTCACGGTAATGACAACGGACGCCGAGACGAGCACGTGACACCACTGCCACCCAGTCTTAGCGTAACGCGAGTCGAGGCGGACGTCGTCGCGGTAGCGACGACGGACGCCGAGACGAGCACGTGACACCACTGCCACCCTGTCTTAGGGTAACGCGAGTCGAGGCGGACGTCGTCGCGGTAGTGACGACGGACGCCGAGACGAGCACGTGACACCACTGCCTCCCTGTCTTACCATAACGCGAGTCGAGGCGGACGTCGTCGCGTTAGCGACAACGGACGCCGAGACGAGCACGTGACACCACTGCCACACTGTCTATCTTAGGGTTACGCGAGTCGAGGCGGACGTCGTCGCGGTAGCGACGACGGACGCCGAGACGAGCACGTGACACCACTGCCACCCTGTCTTAGCATAACGCGAGTCGAAGCGGACGTCGTCGCGGTAGCGACGACGGACGCCGAGACGAGCATGTGACACCACTGCCTCCCTGTCTTACCGTAACGCGAGTCGAGGCGGACGTCGTCGCGTTAGCGACGACGGACGCCGAGACGAGCACGTGACACCACTGCCACCCTGTCTATCTTAGGATTATGCGAGTCGAGGCGGACGTCGTCGCGGTAGCGACGACGGACGCCGAGACGAGCACGTGACACCACTGCCACCCTGTCTATCTTAGGGTAACGCGGGTCGAGACGGACGTCGTCGCGGTAGCGACGACGGACGCCGAGACGAGCACGTGACACCACTGCCACCCTGTCTTAGTGAAACGCGAGTCGAGGCGGACGTCGTCGCAGTAGCGACGACGGACGCCGAGACGAGCACGTGACACCACTGCCACCCTGTCTTAGTGTAACGCGAGTCGAGGAGGACGTCGTCGCGGTAGCGACGACGGATGCCGAGACGAGCACGTGACACCACTGCCACCCTGTCTATCTTAGGGTTACGCGAGTCGACGCGGACGTCGTCGCGGTAGCGACGACGGATGCCGAGACAAGCACGTGACACTACTGCCACCCTGTCAATCTTAGGGTTACGTGCGTCGAGGCGGACGTCGTCGCGGTACGCCAAGACGAGCAAGTGACACCACTGCCTCCCTGTCTTAGCGTAACGCGAGTCGAGGCGGACGTCATCGCGTTAGCGACGACGGACACCGAGACGAGCACGTGACACCGCTGCCACCCTTTCTATCTTAGGGTTACGCGAGTCGAGGCGGACGTCGTCGCGGTAGCGACGACGGACGCCGAGACGAGCACGTGACACCACTGCCTCCCTGTCTTACTGTAACGCGAGTCGAGGCGGACGTCGTCGTGGTAGCGACGACGGACGCCGAGACGAGCATGTGACACCACTGCCACCCTGTCTTAGTGTAACGCGAGTCGAGGCGGACGTCGTCGCGGTAGCGACGACGAACGCCGAGACGAGCACGTGACACCACCGCCACCCTGTCTTAGCGTAACGCGAGTCAAGGGGGACGTCGTCACGGTAGCGACAACGGACGCCGAGACGAGCACGTGACACCACTGCCACCCAGTCTTAGCGTAACGCGAGTCGAGGCGGACGTCGTCGCGGTAGCGACGACGGACGCCGAGACGAGCACGTGACACCACTGCCACCCTGTCTTAGGGTAACGCGAGTCGAGGCGGACGTCGTCGCGGTAGTGACGACGGACGCCGAGACGAGCACGTGACACCACTGCCTCCCTGTCTTACCATAACGCGAGTCGAGGCGGACGTCGTCGCGTTAGCGACAACGGACGCCGAGACGAGCACGTGACACCACTGCCACACTGTCTATCTTAGGGTTACGCGAGTCGAGGCGGACGTCGTCGCGGTAGCGACGACGGACGCCGAGACGAGCACGTGACACCACTGCCACCCTGTCTTAGCATAACGCGAGTCGAAGCGGACGTCGTCGCGGTAGCGACGACGGACGCCGAGACGAGCATGTGACACCACTGCCTCCCTGTCTTACCGTAACGCGAGTCGAGGCGGACGTCGTCGCGTTAGCGACGACGGACGCCGAGACGAGCACGTGACACCACTGCCACCCTGTCTATCTTAGGATTATGCGAGTCGAGGCGGACGTCGTCGCGGTAGCGACGACGGACGCCGAGACGAGCACGTGACACCACTGCCACCCTGTCTATCTTAGGGTAACGCGAGTCGAGACGGACGTCGTCGCGGTAGCGACGACGGACGCCGAGACGAGCACGTGACACCACTGCCACCCTGTCTTAGTGAAACGCGAGTCGAGGCGGACGTCGTCGCAGTAGCGATGACGGACGCCGAGACGAGCTCGTGACACCACTGCCAACCTGTCTTAGCGTAACGCGAGTCGAGGCGGACGTCGTCGCGGTAGCGACGACGGATGCCGAGACGAGCACGTGACACCACTGCCACCCTGTCTTACCAAAACGTGAGTCGAGGCGGATGTCGTCGCGGTAGCGACGACGGACGCTGAGACGAGCACGTGACACCACTGCCACCCTGTCTTACCGAAACGCGAGTCGAGGCGGACGTCGAGACGAGCACGTGACACCACTGTCTTCCTGTCTTAGCGTACCGCGAGTCGAGGCGGACGTCGTCGCGGTAGCGACGACGAACGCCGAGATGAGCACGTGACACCACTGCCACCCTGTCTTAGCGTAACGCGAGTCGAGGCGGACGTCGTCGCGGTAGCGACGACGGACGCCGAGACAAGCACGTGACACCACTGCCACCCTGTCTTAGGGTAACGCGAGTCGAGGCGGACGTTGTCGCGGCAGCGACGACGGACGCCGAGACGAGCACGTGACACCACTGCCACCCCGTCTTACCGAAACGCGAGTCGAGGCGGACGTCGTCGCGGTAGCGACGACGGACGGCGAGACGAGCACGTGACACCACTGCGACCCAGTCTTACCGAAACGCGAGTCGAGGCGGACGTCGACACGAGCACGTGACACCACTGCCACCCTGTCTATCTTAGGGTAACGCGAGTCGAGGCGGACGTCGTCGCGGTAGCGACGACGGTTGCCGAGACGAGCCCATGACACCACTGCCACCCTGTCTTAGTGTAACGCGAGTCGAGGCGGACGTCGTCGCGGTAGCCACGACGGACGCCGAGACGAGCACGTGACACCACTGCCACCCTGTCTTACCGAAATGCGAGTCGAGGCGGACGTCGTCGCGGTAGCGACGACGGACGCCGAGACGAGCACGTGACACCACTGCCACCCTATCTTAGCGTAACGAGAGTCGAGGCGGACATCGTCGCAGTAGCGACGATGGACGCCGAGATGAGCACGTGACACCACTGCCACCCTGTCTTAGTGTAACGCGAGTCGAGGAGGACGTCGTCGCGGTAGCGACGACGGATGCCGAGACGAGCACGTGACACCACTGCCACCCTGTCTATCTTAGGGTTACGCGAGTCGACGCGGACGTCGTCGCGGTAGCGACGACGGATGCCGAGACAAGCACGTGACACTACTGCCACCCTGTCAATCTTAGGGTTACGTGCGTCGAGGCGGACGTCGTCGCGGTACGCCAAGACGAGCAAGTGACACCACTGCCTCCCTGTCTTAGCGTAACGCGAGTCGAGGCGGACGTCATCGCGTTAGCGACGACGGACACCGAGACGAGCACGTGACACCGCTGCCACCCTTTCTATCTTAGGGTTACGCGAGTCGAGGCGGACGTCGTCGCGGTAGCGACGACGGACGCCGAGACGAGCACGTGACACCACTGCCTCCCTGTCTTACTGTAACGCGAGTCGAGGCGGACGTCGTCGTGGTAGCGACGACGGACGCCGAGACGAGCATGTGACACCACTGCCACCCTGTCTTAGTGTAACGCGAGTCGAGGCGGACGTCGTCGCGGTAGCGACGACGAACGCCGAGACGAGCACGTGACACCACCGCCACCCTGTCTTAGCGTAACGCGAGTCAAGGGGGACGTCGTCGCGGTAGCGACAACGGACGCCGAGACGAGCACGTGACACCACTGCCACCCAGTCTTAGCGTAACGCGAGTCGAGGCGGACGTCGTCGCGGTAGCGACGACGGACGCCGAGACGAGCACGTGACACCACTGCCACCCTGTCTTAGGGTAACGCGAGTCGAGGCGGACGTCGTCGCGGTAGTGACGACGGACGCCGAGACGAGCACGTGACACCACTGCCTCCCTGTCTTACCATAACGCGAGTCGAGGCGGACGTCGTCGCGTTAGCGACAACGGACGCCGAGACGAGCACGTGACACCACTGCCACACTGTCTATCTTAGGGTTACGCGAGTCGAGGCGGACGTCGTCGCGGTAGCGACGACGGACGCCGAGACGAGCACGTGACACCACTGCCACCCTGTCTTAGCATAACGCGAGTCGAAGCGGACGTCGTCGCGGTAGCGACGACGGACGCCGAGACGAGCATGTGACACCACTGGCTCCCTGTCTTACCGTAACGCGAGTCGAGGCGGACGTCGTCGCGTTAGCGACGACGGACGCCGAGACGAGCACGTGACACCACTGCCACCCTGTCTATCTTAGGATTATGCGAGTCGAGGCGGACGTCGTCGCGGTAGCGACGACGGACGCCGAGACGAGCACGTGACACCACTGCCACCCTGTCTATCTTAGGGTAACGCGGGTCGAGACGGACGTCGTCGCGGTAGCGACGACGGACGCCGAGACGAGCACGTGACACCACTGCCACCCTGTCTTAGTGAAACGCGAGTCGAGGCGGACGTCATCGCAGTAGCGATGACGGACGCCGAGACGAGCCCGTGACACCACTGCCAACCTGTCTTAGCGTAACGCGAGTCGAGGCGGACGTCGTCGCAGTAGCGACGACGGATGCCGAGACGAGCACGTGACACCACTGCCACCCTGTCTTACCGAAACGCGAGTCGAGGCGGACGTCGAGACGAGCACGTGACACCACTGCCTCCTGTCTTAGCGTAACGCGAGTCGAGGCGGACGTCGTCGCGGTAGCGACGACGAACGCCGAGACGAGCACGTGACACCACTGCCACCCTGTCTTAGGGTAACGCGAGTCGAGGCGGACGTTGTCGCGGCAGCGACGACGGACGCCGAGACGAGCACGTGACACCACTGCCACCCCGTCTTACCGAAACGCGAGTCGAGGCGGACGTCGTCGCGGTAGCGACGACGGACGGCGAGACGAGCACGTGACACCACTGCGACCCAGTCTTACCGAAACGCGAGTCGAGGCGGACGTCGAGACGAGCACGTGACACCACTGCCACCCTGTCTATCTTAGGGTAACGCGAGTCGAGGCGGACGTCGTCGCGGTAGCGACGACGGTTGCCGAGACGAGCCCATGACACCACTGCCACCCTGTCTTAGTGTAACGCGAGTCGAGGCGGACGTCGTCGCGGTAGCCACGACGGACGCCGAGACGAGCACGTGACACCACTGCCACCCTGTCTTACCGAAATGCGAGTCGAGGCGGACGTCGTCGCGGTAGCGACGACGGACGCCGAGACGAGCACGTGACACCACTGCCACCCTATCTTAGCGTAACGAGAGTCGAGGCGGACATCGTCGCAGTAGCGACGATGGACGCCGAGATGAGCACGTGACACCACTGCCACCCTGTCTTAGTGTAACGCGAGTCGAGGAGGACGTCGTCGCGGTAGCGACGACGGATGCCGAGACGAGCACGTGACACCACTGCCACCCTGTCTATCTTAGGGTTACGCGAGTCGACGCGGACGTCGTCGCGGTAGCGACGACGGATGCCGAGACAAGCACGTGACACTACTGCCACCCTGTCAATCTTAGGGTTACGTGCGTCGAGGCGGACGTCGTCGCGGTACGCCAAGACGAGCAAGTGACACCACTGCCTCCCTGTCTTAGCGTAACGCGAGTCGAGGCGGACGTCATCGCGTTAGCGACGACGGACACCGAGACGAGCACGTGACACCGCTGCCACCCTTTCTATCTTAGGGTTACGCGAGTCGAGGCGGACGTCGTCGCGGTAGCGACGACGGACGCCGAGACGAGCACGTGACACCACTGCCTCCCTGTCTTACTGTAACGCGAGTCGAGGCGGACGTCGTCGTGGTAGCGACGACGGACGCCGAGACGAGCATGTGACACCACTGCCACCCTGTCTTAGTGTAACGCGAGTCGAGGCGGACGTCGTCGCGGTAGCGACGACGAACGCCGAGACGAGCACGTGACACCACCGCCACCCTGTCTTAGCGTAACGCGAGTCAAGGGGGACGTCGTCACGGTAGCGACAACGGACGCCGAGACGAGCACGTGACACCACTGCCACCCAGTCTTAGCGTAACGCGAGTCGAGGCGGACGTCGTCGCGGTAGCGACGACGGACGCCGAGACGAGCACGTGACACCACTGCCACCCTGTCTTAGGGTAACGCGAGTCGAGGCGGACGTCGTCGCGGTAGTGACGACGGACGCCGAGACGAGCACGTGACACCACTGCCTCCCTGTCTTACCATAACGCGAGTCGAGGCGGACGTCGTCGCGTTAGCGACAACGGACGCCGAGACGAGCACGTGACACCACTGCCACACTGTCTATCTTAGGGTTACGCGAGTCGAGGCGGACGTCGTCGCGGTAGCGACGACGGACGCCGAGACGAGCACGTGACACCACTGCCACCCTGTCTTAGCATAACGCGAGTCGAAGCGGACGTCGTCGCGGTAGCGACGACGGACGCCGAGACGAGCATGTGACACCACTGCCTCCCTGTCTTACCGTAACGCGAGTCGAGGCGGACGTCGTCGCGTTAGCGACGACGGACGCCGAGACGAGCACGTGACACCACTGCCACCCTGTCTATCTTAGGATTATGCGAGTCGAGGCGGACGTCGTCGCGGTAGCGACGACGGACGCCAAGACGAGCACGTGACACCACTGCCACCCTGTCTTAGTGTAACGCGAGTCGAGGAGGACGTCGTCGCGGTAGCGACGACGGATGCCGAGACGAGCACGTGACACCACTGCCACCCTGTCTATCTTAGGGTTACGCGAGTCGACGCGGACGTCGTCGCGGTAGCGACGACGGATGCCGAGACAAGCACGTGACACTACTGCCACCCTGTCAATCTTAGGGTTACGTGCGTCGAGGCGGACGTCGTCGCGGTACGCCAAGACGAGCAAGTGACACCACTGCCTCCCTGTCTTAGCGTAACGCGAGTCGAGGCGGACGTCATCGCGTTAGCGACGACGGACACCGAGACGAGCACGTGACACCGCTGCCACCCTTTCTATCTTAGGGTTACGCGAGTCGAGGCGGACGTCGTCGCGGTAGCGACGACGGACGCCGAGACGAGCACGTGACACCACTGCCTCCCTGTCTTACTGTAACGCGAGTCGAGGCGGACGTCGTCGTGGTAGCGACGACGGACGCCGAGACGAGCATGTGACACCACTGCCACCCTGTCTTAGTGTAACGCGAGTCGAGGCGGACGTCGTCGCGGTAGCGACGACGAACGCCGAGACGAGCACGTGACACCACCGCCACCCTGTCTTAGCGTAACGCGAGTCACGGGGGACGTCGTCACGGTAGCGACAACGGACGCCGAGACGAGCACGTGACACCACTGCCACCCAGTCTTAGCGTAACGCGAGTCGAGGCGGACGTCGTCGCGGTAGCGACGACGGACGCCGAGACGAGCACGTGACACCACTGCCACCCTGTCTTAGGGTAACGCGAGTCGAGGCGGACGTCGTCGCGGTAGTGACGACGGACGCCGAGACGAGCACGTGACACCACTGCCTCCCTGTCTTACCATAACGCGAGTCGAGGCGGACGTCGTCGCGTTAGCGACAACGGACGCCGAGACGAGCACGTGACACCACTGCCACACTGTCTATCTTAGGGTTACGCGAGTCGAGGCGGACGTCGTCGCGGTAGCGACGACGGACGCCGAGACGAGCACGTGACACCACTGCCACCCTGTCTTAGCATAACGCGAGTCGAAGCGGACGTCGTCGCGGTAGCGACGACGGACGCCGAGACGAGCATGTGACACCACTGCCTCCCTGTCTTACCGTAACGCGAGTCGAGGCGGACGTCGTCGCGTTAGCGACGACGGACGCCGAGACGAGCACGTGACACCACTGCCACCCTGTCTATCTTAGGATTATGCGAGTCGAGGCGGACGTCGTCGCGGTAGCGACGACGGACGCCGAGACGAGCACGTGACACCACTGCCACCCTGTCTATCTTAGGGTAACGCGGGTCGAGACGGACGTCGTCGCGGTAGCGACGACGGACGCCGAGACGAGCACGTGACACCACTGCCACCCTGTCTTAGTGAAACGCGAGTCGAGGCGGACGTCGTCGCAGTAGCGACGACGGACGCCGAGACGAGCACGTGACACCACTGCCACCCTGTCTTAGTGTAACGCGAGTCGAGGAGGACGTCGTCGCGGTAGCGACGACGGATGCCGAGACGAGCACGTGACACCACTGCCACCCTGTCTATCTTAGGGTTACGCGAGTCGACGCGGACGTCGTCGCGGTAGCGACGACGGATGCCGAGACAAGCACGTGACACTACTGCCACCCTGTCAATCTTAGGGTTACGTGCGTCGAGGCGGACGTCGTCGCGGTACGCCAAGACGAGCAAGTGACACCACTGCCTCCCTGTCTTAGCGTAACGCGAGTCGAGGCGGACGTCATCGCGTTAGCGACGACGGACACCGAGACGAGCACGTGACACCGCTGCCACCCTTTCTATCTTAGGGTTACGCGAGTCGAGGCGGACGTCGTCGCGGTAGCGACGACGGACGCCGAGACGAGCACGTGACACCACTGCCTCCCTGTCTTACTGTAACGCGAGTCGAGGCGGACGTCGTCGTGGTAGCGACGACGGACGCCGAGACGAGCATGTGACACCACTGCCACCCTGTCTTAGTGTAACGCGAGTCGAGGCGGACGTCGTCGCGGTAGCGACGACGAACGCCGAGACGAGCACGTGACACCACCGCCACCCTGTCTTAGCGTAACGCGAGTCAAGGGGGACGTCGTCACGGTAGCGACAACGGACGCCGAGACGAGCACGTGACACCACTGCCACCCAGTCTTAGCGTAACGCGAGTCGAGGCGGACGTCGTCGCGGTAGCGACGACGGACGCCGAGACGAGCACGTGACACCACTGCCACCCTGTCTTAGGGTAACGCGAGTCGAGGCGGACGTCGTCGCGGTAGTGACGACGGACGCCGAGACGAGCACGTGACACCACTGCCTCCCTGTCTTACCATAACGCGAGTCGAGGCGGACGTCGTCGCGTTAGCGACAACGGACGCCGAGACGAGCACGTGACACCACTGCCACACTGTCTATCTTAGGGTTACGCGAGTCGAGGCGGACGTCGTCGCGGTAGCGACGACGGACGCCGAGACGAGCACGTGACACCACTGCCACCCTGTCTTAGCATAACGCGAGTCGAAGCGGACGTCGTCGCGGTAGCGACGACGGACGCCGAGACGAGCATGTGACACCACTGCCTCCCTGTCTTACCGTAACGCGAGTCGAGGCGGACGTCGTCGCGTTAGCAACGACGGACGCCGAGACGAGCACGTGACACCACTGCCACCCTGTCTATCTTAGGATTATGCGAGTCGAGGCGGACGTCGTCGCGGTAGCGACGACGGACGCCGAGACGAGCACGTGACACCACTGCCACCCTGTCTTAGTGTAACGCGAGTCGAGGAGGACGTCGTCGCGGTAGCGACGACGGATGCCGAGACGAGCACGTGACACCACTGCCACCCTGTCTATCTTAGGGTTACGCGAGTCGACGCGGACGTCGTCGCGGTAGCGACGACGGATGCCGAGACAAGCACGTGACACTACTGCCACCCTGTCAATCTTAGGGTTACGTGCGTCGAGGCGGACGTCGTCGCGGTACGCCAAGACGAGCAAGTGACACCACTGCCTCCCTGTCTTAGCGTAACGCGAGTCGAGGCGGACGTCATCGCGTTAGCGACGACGGACACCGAGACGAGCACGTGACACCGCTGCCACCCTTTCTATCTTAGGGTTACGCGAGTCGAGGCGGACGTCGTCGCGGTAGCGACGACGGACGCCGAGACGAGCACGTGACACCACTGCCTCCCTGTCTTACTGTAACGCGAGTCGAGGCGGACGTCGTCGTGGTAGCGACGACGGACGCCGAGACGAGCATGTGACACCACTGCCACCCTGTCTTAGTGTAACGCGAGTCGAGGCGGACGTCGTCGCAGTAGCGACGACGAACGCCGAGACGAGCACGTGACACCACCGCCACCCTGTCTTAGCGTAACGCGAGTCAAGGGGGACGTCGTCACGGTAGCGACAACGGACGCCGAGACGAGCACGTGACACCACTGCCACCCAGTCTTAGCGTAACGCGAGTCGAGGCGGACGTCGTCGCGGTAGCGACGACGGACGCCGAGACGAGCACGTGACACCACTGCCACCCTGTCTTAGGGTAACGCGAGTCGAGGCGGACGTCGTCGCGGTAGTGACGACGGACGCCGAGACGAGCACGTGACACCACTGCCTCCCTGTCTTACCATAACGCGAGTCGAGGCGGACGTCGTCGCGTTAGCGACAACGGACGCCGAGACGAGCACGTGACACCACTGCCACACTGTCTATCTTAGGGTTACGCGAGTCGAGGCGGACGTCGTCGCGGTAGCGACGACGGACGCCGAGACGAGCACGTGACACCACTGCCACCCTGTCTTAGCATAACGCGAGTCGAAGCGGACGTCGTCGCGGTAGCGACGACGGACGCCGAGACGAGCATGTGACACCACTGCCTCCCTGTCTTACCGTAACGCGAGTCGAGGCGGACGTCGTCGCGTTAGCGACGACGGACGCCGAGACGAGCACGTGACACCACTGCCACCCTGTCTATCTTAGGATTATGCGAGTCGAGGCGGACGTCGTCGCGGTAGCGACGACGGACGCCGAGACGAGCACGTGACACCACTGCCACCCTGTCTATCTTAGGGTAACGTGGGTCGAGACGGACGTCGTCGCGGTAGCGACGACGGACGCCGAGACGAGCACGTGACACCACTGCCACCCTGTCTTAGTGAAACGCGAGTCGAGGCGGACGTCGTCGCAGTAGCGATGACGGACGCCGAGACGAGCCCGTGACACCACTGCCAACCTGTCTTAGCGTAACGCGAGTCGAGGCGGACGTCGTCGCAGTAGCGACGACGGATGCCGAGACGAGCACGTGACACCACTGCCACCCTGTCTTACCGAAACGCGAGTCGAGGCGGACGTCGAGACGAGCACGTGACACCACTGCCTCCTGTCTTAGCGTAACGCGAGTCGAGGCGGACGTCGTCGCGGTAGCGACGACGAACGCCGAGACGAGCACGTGACACCACTGCCACCCTGTCTTAGCGTAACGCGAGTCGAGGCGGACGTCGTCGCCGTAGCGACGACGGACGCCGAGACGAGCACGTGACACCACTGCCACCCTGTCTTAGCGTAACGCGAGTCGAGGCGGACGTCGTTGTGGTAGCGACGACGGACGCCGAGACGAGCACGTGACACCACTGCCACCCTGTCTTAGGGTAACCCGAGTCGAGGCGGACGTCGTGCGGTAGCGACGACGGACGCCGAGACGAGCACGTGACACCACTACCACCCTGTCTTACCGAAACGCGAGTCGAGGCGGACGTCGTCGCGGTAGCGACGACGGACGCCGAGACGAGCACGTGACACCACTGCCACCCTGTCTTAGCATAACGCGAGTCGAAGCGGACGTCGTCGCGGTAGCGACGACGGACGCCGAGACGAGCACGTGACACCACTGCCACCCTATCTTAGCGTAACGCGAGTCGAGGCGGACGTCGTCGCGGTAGCGACTACGGATGCCGAGACGAGCATGTGACACCACTGCCACCCTGTCTTAGCGTAACGCGAGTCGAGGCGGACGTCGTCGCGGTAGCGACGACGGACGCCGAGACGAGCATGTGACACCACTGCCTCCCTGTCTTACCGTAACGCGAGTCGAGGCGGACGTCGTCGCGTTAGCGACGACGGACGCCGAGACGAGCACGTGACACCACTGCCACCCTGTCTATCTTAGGATTATGCGAGTCGAGGCGGACGTCGTCGCGGTAGCGACGACGGACGCCGAGACGAGCACGTGACACCACTGCCACCCTGTCTATCTTAGGGTAACGCGGGTCGAGACGGACGTCGTCGCGGTAGCGACGACGGACGCCGAGACGAGCACGTGACACCACTGCCACCCTGTCTTAGTGAAACGCGAGTCGAGGCGGACGTCATCGCAGTAGCGATGACGGACGCCGAGACGAGCCCGTGACACCACTGCCAACCTGTCTTAGCGTAACGCGAGTCGAGGCGGACGTCGTCGCAGTAGCGACGACGGATGCCGAGACGAGCACGTGACACCACTGCCACCCTGTCTTACCAAAACGTGAGTCGAGGCGGACGTCGTCGCGGTAGAGACGACGGACGCCGAGACGAGCACGTGACACCACTGCCACCCTGTCTTACCGAAACGCGAGTCGAGGCGGACGTCGAGACGAGCACGTGACACCACTGCCTCCCTGTCTTAGCGTACCGCGAGTCGAGGCGGACGTCGTCGTGGTAGCGACGACGAACGCCGAGATGAGCACGTGACACCACTGCCACCCTGTCTTAGCGTAACGCGAGTCGAGGCGGACGTCGTCGCGGTAGCGACGACGGACGCCGAGATGAGCACGTGACACCACTGCCACCCTGTCTTAGCGTAATGCGAGTCGAGGCGGACGTCGTTGCGGTAGCGACGACGGACGCCGAGACGAGCACGTGACACCACTGCCACCCTGTCTTAGCGTAACGCGAGTCGAAGCGGACGTCGTCGCGGTAGCGACGACGGACGCCGAGACGAGCACGTGACACCACTGCCACCCTGTCTTAGCGTAACGCGAGTCGAGGCGGACGTCGTCGCGGTAGCGACGACGGATGCCGAGACGAGCATGTGACACCACTGCCTCCCTGTCTTACCGCAACGCGAGTCGAGGCGGACGTCGTCGCGTTAGCGACGACGGACGCCGAGACGAGCATGTGACACCACTGCCACCCTGTCTATCTTAGGATTATGCGAGTCGAGGTGGACGTCGTCGCGGTAGCGACGACGGACGCCGAGACGAGCACGTGACACCACTGCCACCCTGTCTATCTTAGGGTAACGCGAGTCGAGACGGACGTCGTCGCGGTAGCGACGACGGACGCCGAGACGAGCACGTGACACCACTGCCACCCTGTCTTAGTGAAACGCGAGTCGAGGCGGACGTCGTCATAGTAGCGATGACGGACGCTGAGACGAGCCCGTGACACCACTGCAAACCTGTCTTAGCGTAACGCGAGTCGAGGCGGACGTCGTCGCGGTAGCGACGACGGATGCCGAGACGAGCACGTGACACCACTGCCACCCTGTCTTACCGAAACGCGAGTCGAGGCGGACGTCGAGACGAGCACGTGACACCACTGCCTCCCTGTCTTAGCGTACCGCAAGTCGAGGCGTACGTCGTCGCGGTAGCGACGACGAACGCCAAGATGAGCACGTGACACCACTGCCACCCTGTCTTAGCGTAACGCGAGTCGAGGCGGACGTCGTCGCGGTAGCGACGACGGACGCCGAGACAAGCACGTGACACCACTGCCACCCTGTCTTAGGGTAACGCGAGTCGAGGCGGACGTCGTCGCGGTAGCGACGACGGACGCCGAGACGAGCACGTGACACCACTGCCACCCTGTCTTACCGAAACGCGAGTCGAGGCGGACGTCGTCGCGGTAGCGACGACGGACGCCGAGACGAGCACGTGACACCACTGCGACCCAGTCTTACCGAAACGCGAGTCGAGGCGGACGTCGAGACGAGCACGTGACACCACTGCCACCCTGTCTATCTTAGGGTAACGCGAGTCGAGGCGGACGTCGTCGCGGTAGCGACGACGGTTGCCGAGACGAGCCCATGACACCACTGCCACCCTGTCTTAGTGTAACGCGAGTCGAGGCGGACGTCGTCGCGGTAGCCACGACGGACGCCGAGACGAGCACGTGACACCACTGCCACCTTGTCTTACCGAAATGCGAGTCGAGGCGGACGTCGTCGCGGTAGCGACGACGGACGCCGAGACGAGCACGTGACACCACTACCACCCTATCTTAGCGTAACGCAAGTCGAGGCGGACATCGTCGCAGTAGCGACGATGGACGCCGAGATGAGCACGTGACACCACTGCCACCCTGTCTTAGCGTAACGCGAGTCGAGGAGGACGTCGTCGCGGTAGCGAAGACGGATGCCGAGACGAGCACGTGACACCACTGCCACCCTGTCTATCTTAGGGTTACGCGAGTCGACGCGGACGTCGTCGCGGTAGCGACGACGGATGCCGAGACAAGCACGTGACACTACTGCCACCCTGTCAATCTTAGGGTTACGTGAGTCGAGGCGGACGTCGTCGCGGTACGCCAAGACGAGCAAGTGACACCACTGCCTCCCTGTCTTAGCGTAACGCGAGTCGAGGCGGACGTCATCGCGTTAGCGACAACGGACACCGAGACGAGCACGTGACACCACTGCCACCCTGTCTATCTTAGGGTTACGCGAGTCGAGGCGGACGTCGTCGCGGTAGCGACGGCGGACGCCGAGACGAGCACGTGACACCACTGCCTCCCTGTCTTACTGTAACGCGAGTCGAGGCGGACGTCGTCGCGGTAGCGACGACGGACGCCGAGACGAGCACGTGACACCACTGCCACCCTGTCTTAGTGTAACGCGAGTCGAGGCGGACGTCGTCGCGGTAGCGACGACGAACGCCGAGACGAGCACGTGACACCACTGCCACCCTGTCTTAGCGTAACGCGAGTCAAGGGGGACGTCGTCGCGGTAGCGACAACGGACGCCGAGACGAGCACGTGACACCACTGCCACCCTGTCTTAGCGTAACGCGAGTCGAGGCGGACGTCGTCGCGGTAGCGACGACGGACGCCGAGACGAGCACGTGACACCACTGCCACCCTGTCTTAGGGTAACGCGAGTCGAGGCGGACGTCGTCGCGGTAGTGACGACGGACGCCGAGACGAGCACGTGACACCACTGCCACACTGTCTATCTTAGGGTTACGCGAGTCGAGGCGGACGTCGTCGCGGTAGTGACGACAGACGCCGAGACGAGCACGTGACACCACTGCCTCCCTGTCTTACCATAACGCGAGTCGAGGCGGACGTCGTCGCGTTAGCGACGACGGTTGCCGAGACGAGCCCATGACACCACTGCCACCCTGTCTTAGTGTAACGCGAGTCGAGGCGGACGTCGTCGCGGTAGCCACGACGGACACCGAGACGAGCACGTGACACCACTGCCACCCTGTCTTACCGAAATTCGAGTCGAGGCGGACGTCGTCGCGGTAGCGACGACGGACGCCGAGACGAGCACGTGACACCACTGCCACCCTATCTTAGCGTAACGCAAGTCGAGGCGGACATCGTCGCAGTAGCGACGATGGACGCCGAGATGAGCACCTGACACCACTGCCACCCTGTCTTAGCGTAACGCGAGTCGAGGAGGACGTCGTCGCGGTAGCGACGACGGATGCCGAGACGAGCACGTGACACCACTGCCACCCTGTCTATCTTAGGGTTACGCGAGTCGACGCGGACGTCGTCGCGGTAGCGACGACGGATGCCGAGACAAGCACGTGACACTACTGCCACCCTGTCAATCTTAGGGTTACGTGAGTCGAGGCGGACGTCGTCGCGGTACGCCAAGACGAGCAAGTGACACCACTGCCTCCCTGTCTTAGCGTAACGCGAGTCGAGGCGGACGTCATCGCGTTAGCGACGACGGACACCGAGACGAGCACGTGACACCACTGCCACCCTGTCTATCTTAGGGTTACGCGAGTCGAGGCGGACGTCGTCGCGGTAGCGACGGCGGACGCCGAGACGAGCACGTGACACCACTGCCTCCCTGTCTTACTGTAACGCGACTCGAGGCGGACGTCGTCGCGGTAGCGACGACGGACGCCGAGACGAGCACGTGACACCACTGCCACCCTGTCTTAGTGTAACGCGAGTCGAGGCGGACGTCGTCGCGGTAGCGACGACGAACGCCGAGACGAGCACGTGACACCACTGCCACCCTGTCTTAGCGTAACGCGAGTCAAGGGGGACGTCGTCGCGATAGCGACAACGGACGCCGAGACGAGCACGTGACACCACTGCCACCCTGTCTTAGCGTAACGCGAGTCGAGGCGGACGTCGTCGCGGTAGCGACGACGGACGCCGAGACGAGCACGTGACACCACTGCCACCCTGTCTTAGGGTAACGCGAGTCGAGGCGGACATCGTCGCGGTAGTGACGACGGACGCCGAGACGAGCACGTGACACCACTGCCTCCCTGTCTTACCATAACGCGAGTCGAGGCGGACGTCGTCGCGTTAGCGACGACGGACACCGAGACGAGCACGTGACACCACTGCCACACTGTCTATCTTAGGGTTACGCGAGTCGAGGCGGACGTCGTCGCGGTAGCGACAACGGACGCCGAGACGAGCACGTGACACCACTGCCACCCTGTCTATCTTAGGGTAACGCGAGTCGAGGCGTACGTCGTCGCGGTAGCGACGGCGGACGCCGAGACGAGCACGTGACACCACTGCCACCCTGTCTATCTTAGGGTAACGCGAGTCGAGGCGGACGTCGTCGCGGTAGCGACGACGGACGCCGAGACGAGCACGTGACACCACTGCCACCCTGTCTTAGTGAAACGCGAGTCGAGGTGGACGTCGTCGCAGTAGCGACGACGGACGCCGAGACGAGCCCGTGACACCACTGCCAACCTGTCTTAGCGTAACGCGAGTCGAGGCGGACGTCGTCGCGGTAGCGATGACGGATGCCGAGACGAGCACGTGACACCACTGCCACCCTGTCTTACCAAAACGTGAGTCGAGGCGGACGTCGTCGCGGTAGCGATGACGGACGCCGAGACGAGCACGTGACACCACTGCCACCCTGTCTTACCGAAATGTGAGTCGAGGCGGACGTCGAGACGAGCACGTGACACCACTGCCTCCCTGTCTTAGCGTAACGCGAGTCGAGGCGGACGTCGTCGCGGTAGCGACGACGGACGCCGACACGAGCACGTGACACCACTGCCACCCTGTCTTAGCGTAACGCGAGTCGAGGCGGACGTCGTTGCGGTAGCGACGACGGACGCCGAGACGAGCACGTGACACCACTGCCACCCTGTCTTAGGGTAACGCGAGTCGAGGCGGACGTCGTGCGGTAGTGACGACGGACGCCGAGACGAGCACGTGACACCATTGCCACCCTGTCTTACCGAAACGCGAGTCGAGGCAGACGTCGTCGAGGTAGCGACGACGGACGCCGAGACGAGCACGTGACACCACTGCCACCCTGTCTTAGCGTAACGCGAGTCGAAGCGGACGTCGTCGCGGTAGCGACGATGGACGCCGAGACGAGCACGTGACACCACTGCCACCCTGTCTTAGCGTAACGCGAGTCGAGGCGGACGTCGTCGCGGTAGCGACTACGGATGCCGAGACGAGCACGTGACACCACTGCCACCCTGTCTTAGCGTAACGCGAGTCGAGGCGGACGTCGTCGCGTTAGCGACGACGGTTGCCGAGACGAGCCCATGACACCACTGCCACCCTGTCTTAGTGTAACGCGAGTCGAGGCGGACGTCGTCGCGGTAGCCACGACGGACACCGAGACGAGCACGTGACACCACTGCCACCCTGTCTTACCGAAATTCGAGTCGAGGCGGACGTCGTCGCGGGTAGCGACGACGGACGCCGAGACGAGCACGTGACACCACTGCCACCCTATCTTAGCGTAACGCAAGTCGAGGCGGACATCGTCGCAGTAGCGACGATGGACGCCGAGATGAGCACCTGACACCACTGCCACCCTGTCTTAGCGTAACGCGAGTCGAGGAGGACGTCGTCGCGGTAGCGACGACGGATGCCGAGACGAGCACGTGACACCACTGCCACCCTGTCTATCTTAGGGTTACGCGAGTCGACGCGGACGTCGTCGCGGTAGCGACGACGGATGCCGAGACAAGCACGTGACACTACTGCCACCCTGTCAATCTTAGGGTTACGTGAGTCGAGGCGGACGTCGTCGCGGTACGCCAAGACGAGCAAGTGACACCACTGCCTCCCTGTCTTAGCGTAACGCGAGTCGAGGCGGACGTCATCGCGTTAGCGACGACGGACACCGAGACGAGCACGTGACACCACTGCCACCCTGTCTATCTTAGGGTTACGCGAGTCGAGGCGGACGTCGTCGCGGTAGCGACGGCGGACGCCGAGACGAGCACGTGACACCACTGCCTCCCTGTCTTACTGTAACGCGACTCGAGGCGGACGTCGTCGCGGTAGCGACGACGGACGCCGAGACGAGCACGTGACACCACTGCCACCCTGTCTTAGTGTAACGCGAGTCGAGGCGGACGTCGTCGCGGTAGCGACGACGAACGCCGAGACGAGCACGTGACACCACTGCCACCCTGTCTTAGCGTAACGCGAGTCAAGGGGGACGTCGTCGCGATAGCGACAACGGACGCCGAGACGAGCACGTGACACCACTGCCACCCTGTCTTAGCGTAACGCGAGTCGAGGCGGACGTCGTCGCGGTAGCGACGACGGACGCCGAGACGAGCACGTGACACCACTGCCACCCTGTCTTAGGGTAACGCGAGTCGAGGCGGACATCGTCGCGGTAGTGACGACGGACGCCGAGACGAGCACGTGACACCACTGCCTCCCTGTCTTACCATAACGCGAGTCGAGGCGGACGTCGTCGCGTTAGCGACGACGGACACCGAGACGAGCATGTGACACCACTGCCACACTGTCTATCTTAGGGTTACGCGAGTCGAGGCGGACGTCGTCGCGGTAGCGACAACGGACGCCGAGACGAGCACGTGACACCACTGCCACCCTGTCTATCTTAGGGTAACGCGAGTCGAGGCGTACGTCGTCGCGGTAGCGACGACGGACGCCGAGACGAGCACGTGACACCACTGCCACCCTGTCTATCTTAGGGTAACGCGAGTCGAGGCGGACGTCGTCGCGGTAGCGACGACGGACGCCGAGACGAGCACGTGACACCACTGCCACCCTGTCTTAGTGAAACGCGAGTCGAGGTGGACGTCGTCGCAGTAGCGACGACGGACGCCGAGACGAGCCCGTGACACCACTGCCAACCTGTCTTAGCGTAACGCGAGTCGAGGCGGACGTCGTCGCGGTAGCGATGACGGATGCCGAGACGAGCACGTGACACCACTGCCACCCTGTCTTACCAAAACGTGAGTCGAGGCGGACGTCGTCGCGGTAGCGACGACGGACGCCGAGACGAGCACGTGACACCACTGCCACCCTGTCTTACCGAAACGTGAGTCGAGGCGGACGTCGAGACGAGCACGTGACACCACTGCCTCCCTGTCTTAGCGTAACGCGAGTCGAGGCGGACGTCGTCGCGGTAGCGACGACGGACGCCGACACGAGCACGTGACACCACTGCCACCCTGTCTTAGCGTAACGCGAGTCGAGGCGGACGTCGTTGCGGTAGCGACGACGGACGCCGAGACGAGCACGTGACACCACTGCCACCCTGTCTTAGGGTAACGCGAGTCGAGGCGGACGTCGTGCGGTAGTGACGACGGACGCCGAGACGAGCACGTGACACCATTGCCACCCTGTCTTACCGAAACGCGAGTCGAGGCAGACGTCGTCGAGGTAGCGACGACGGACGCCGAGACGAGCACGTGACACCACTGCCACCCTGTCTTAGCGTAACGCGAGTCGAAGCGGACGTCGTCGCGGTAGCGACGATTGACGCCGAGACGAGCACGTGACACCACTGCCACCCTATCTTAGCGTAACGCGAGTCGAGGCGGACGTCGTCGCGGTAGCGACTACGGATGCCGAGACGAGCACGTGACACCACTGCCACCCTGTCTTAGCGTAACGCGAGTCGAGGCGGACGTCGTCGCGTTAGCGACGACGGTTGCCGAGACGAGCCCATGACACCACTGCCACCCTGTCTTAGTGTAACGCGAGTCGAGGCGGACGTCGTCGCGGTAGCCACGACGGACACCGAGACGAGCACGTGACACCACTGCCACCCTGTCTTACCGAAATTCGAGTCGAGGCGGACGTCGTCGCGGTAGCGACGACGGACGCCGAGACGAGCACGTGACACCACTGCCACCCTATCTTAGCGTAACGCAAGTCGAGGCGGACATCGTCGCAGTAGCGACGATGGACGCCGAGATGAGCACCTGACACCACTGCCACCCTGTCTTAGCGTAACGCGAGTCGAGGAGGACGTCGTCGCGGTAGCGACAACGGATGCCGAGACGAGCACGTGACACCACTGCCACCCTGTCTATCTTAGGGTTACGCGAGTCGACGCGGACGTCGTCGCGGTAGCGACGACGGATGCCGAGACAAGCACGTGACACTACTGCCACCCTGTCAATCTTAGGGTTACGTGAGTCGAGGCGGACGTCGTCGCGGTACGCCAAGACGAGCAAGTGACACCACTGCCTCCCTGTCTTAGCGTAACGCGAGTCGAGGCGGACGTCATCGCGTTAGCGACGACGGACACCGAGACGAGCACGTGACACCACTGCCACCCTGTCTATCTTAGGGTTACGCGAGTCGAGGCGGACGTCGTCGCGGTAGCGACGGCGGACGCCGAGACGAGCACGTGACACCACTGCCTCCCTGTCTTACTGTAACGCGACTCGAGGCGGACGTCGTCGCGGTAGCGATGACGGACGCCGAGACGAGCACGTGACACCACTGCCACCCTGTCTTAGTGTAACGCGAGTCGAGGCGGACGTCGTCGCGGTAGCGACGACGAACGCCGAGACGAGCACGTGACACCACTGCCACCCTGTCTTAGCGTAACGCGAGTCAAGGGGGACGTCGTCGCGATAGCGACAACGGACGCCGAGACGAGCACGTGACACCACTGCCACCCTGTCTTAGCGTAACGCGAGTCGAGGCGGACGTCGTCGCGGTAGCGACGACGGACGCCGAGACGAGCACGTGACACCACTGCCACCCTGTCTTAGGGTAACGCGAGTCGAGGCGGACATCGTCGCGGTAGTGACGACGGACGCCGAGACGAGCACGTGACACCACTGCCTCCCTGTCTTACCATAACGCGAGTCGAGGCGGACGTCGTCGCGTTAGCGACGACGGACACCGAGACGAGCACGTGACACCACTGCCACACTGTCTATCTTAGGGTTACGCGAGTTGAGGCGGACGTCGTCGCGGTAGCGACAACGGACGCCGAGACGAGCACGTGACACCACTGCCACCCTGTCTATCTTAGGGTAACGCGAGTCGAGGCGTACGTCGTCGCGGTAGCGACGACGGACGCCGAGACGAGCACGTGACACCACTGCCACCTTGTCTATCTTAGGGTAACGCGAGTCGAGGCGGACGTCGTCGCGGTAGCGACGACGGACGCCGAGACGAGCACGTGACACCACTGCCACCCTGTCTTAGTGAAACGCGAGTCGAGGTGGACGTCGTCGCAGTAGCGACGACGGACGCCGAGACGAGCCCGTGACACCACTGCCAACCTGTCTTAGCGTAACGCGAGTCGAGGCGGACGTCGTCGCGGTAGCGATGACGGATGCCGAGACGAGCACGTGACACCACTGCCACCCTGTCTTACCAAAACGTGAGTCGAGGCGGACGTCGTCGCGGTAGCGACGACGGACGCCGAGACGAGCACGTGACACCACTGCCACCCTGTCTTACCGAAACGCGAGTCGAGGCGGACGTCGAGACGAGCACGTGACACCACTGCCTCCCTGTCTTAGCGTAACGCGAGTCGAGGCGGACGTCGTCGCGGTAGCGACGACGGACGCCGACACGAGCACGTGACACCACTGCCACCCTGTCTTAGCGTAACGCGAGTCGAGGCGGACGTCGTTGCGGTAGCGACGACGGACGCCGAGACGAGCACGTGACACCACTGCCACCCTGTCTTAGGGTAACGCGAGTCGAGGCGGACGTCGTGCGGTAGTGACGACGGACGCCGAGACGAGCACGTGACACCATTGCCACCCTGTCTTACCGAAACGCGAGTCGAGGCAGACGTCGTCGAGGTAGCGACGACGGACGCCGAGACGAGCACGTGACACCACTGCCACCCTGTCTTAGCGTAACGCGAGTCGAAGCGGACGTCGTCGCGGTAGCGACGATGGACGCCGAGACGAGCACGTGACACCACTGCCACCCTGTCTTAGCGTAACGCGAGTCGAGGCGGACGTCGTCGCGGTAGCGACTACGGATGCCGAGACGAGCACGTGACACCACTGCCACCCTGTCTTAGCGTAACGCGAGTCGAGGCGGACGTCGTCGCGGTAGCGACGACGGACGCCGAGACGAGCATGTGACACCACTGCCTCCCTGTCTTACCGTAACGCGAGTCGAGGCGGACGTCGTCGCGGTAGCGACGACGGACGCCGAGACGAGCACGTGACACCACTGCCACCCTGTCTATCTTAGGGTAACGCGAGTCGAGACGGACGTCGTCGCGGTAGCGACGACGGATGCCGAGACGAGCACATGACACCACGGCCACCCTGTCTTACCAAAACGTGAGTCGAGGCGGACGTCGTCGCGGTAGCGACGACGGACGCCGAGACGAGCACGTGACACCACTGCCACCCTGTCTTACCGAAACGCGAGTCGAGGCGGACGTCGAGACGAGCACGTGACACCACTGCCTCCCTGTCTTAGCGTACCGCGAGTCGAGGCGGACGTCGTCGCGGTAGCGACGACGAACGCCGAGATGAGCACGTGACACCACTGCCACCCTGTCTTAGCGTAATGCGAGTCGAGGCGGACGTCGTCGCGGTAGCGACGACGGACGCCGAGACGAGCACGTGACACCACTGCCACCCTGTCTTAGCGTAACCCGAGTCGAGGCGGACGTCGTTGCGGTAGCGACAACGGACGCCGAGACGAGCACGTGACACCACTGCCACCCTGTCTTAGCGTAACATGAGTCGAAGCGGACGTCGTCGCGGTAGCGACGACGGACGCCGAGACGAGCACGTGACACCACTGCCACCCTGTCTTAGCGTAACGCGAGTTGAGGCGGACGTCGTCGCGGTAGCGACGACGGATGCCGAGACGAGCACGTGACACCACTGCCACCCTGTCTTAGCGTAACGCGAGTCGAGGCGGACGTCGTCGCGGTAGCGACGACGGACGCCGAGACGAGCATGTGACACCACTGCCTCCCTGTCTTACCGTAACGCAAGTCGAGGCGGACGTCGTCGCGTTAGCGACGACGAACGCCGAGACGAGCACGTGACACCACTGCCACCCTGTCTATCTTAGGATTATGCGAGTCGAGGCGGACGTCGTCGCGGTAGCGACGACGGACGCCGAGACGAGCACGTGACACCACTGCCACCCTGTCTATCTTAGGGTAACGCGAGTCGAGACGGACGTCGTCGCAGTAGTGACGACGG
The DNA here is from genome assembly GCA_963921465.1 of Triticum timopheevii. NCBI lineage: Eukaryota > Viridiplantae > Streptophyta > Magnoliopsida > Poales > Poaceae > Triticum > Triticum timopheevii. Next base: position 311,952,669 of record OY997266.1, on the reverse strand, counting down.
ACGCCGAGACGAGCACGTGACACCACTGCCACCCTGTCTTAGTGAAACGCGAGTCGAGGCGGACGTCGTCGCAGTAGCGATGACGGACGCCGAGACGAGCCCGTGACACCACTGCCAACCTGTCTTAGCGTAACGCGAGTCGAGGCGGACGTCGTCGCGGTAGCGACGACGGATGCCGAGACGAGCACGTGACACCACTGCCACCCTGTCTTACCAAAACGTGAGTCGAGGTGGATGTCGTCGCGGTAGCGACGACGGACGCCGAGACGAGCACATGACACCACTGCCACCCTGTCTTACCGAAACGCGAGTCGAGGCGGACGTCGAGACGAGCACGTGACACCACTGCCTCCCTGTCTTAGCGTACCGCGAGTCGAGGCGGACGTCGTCGCGGTAGCGACGATGAACGCCGAGATGAGCACGTGACACCACTGCCACCCTGTCTTAGCGTAACGCGAGTCGAGGCGGACGTCGTCGCGGTAGCGACAACGGACGCCGAGATGAGCACGTGACACCACTGCCACCCTGTCTTAGCGTAACGCGAGTCGAGGCGGACGTCGTTGCGGTAGCGACGACGGACGCCGAGACGAGCACGTGACACCACTGCCACCCTGTCTTAGGGTAACGCGAGTCGAGGCGGACGTCGTCGCGGTAGCGACGACGGACGCCGAGACGAGCACGTGACACCACTGCGACCCATTCTTACCGAAACGCGAGTCGAGGCGGACGTCGAGACGAGCACGTGACACCACTGCCACCCTGTCTATCTTAGGGTAACGCGAGTCGAGGCGGACGTCGTCGCCGTAGCGACGACGGTTGCCGAGACGAGCCCATGACACCACTGCCACCCTGTCTTAGTGTAACGCGAGTCGAGGCGGACGTCGTCGCGGTAGCCACGACGGACGCCGAGAGGAGCACGTGACACCACTGCCACCCTGTCTTACCGAAATGCGAATCGAGGCAGACGTCGTCGCGGTAGCGACGACGGATGCCGAGACGAGCACGTGACACCACTGCCACCCTATCTTAGCGTAACGCGAGTCGAGGTGGACATCGTCGCAGTAGCGACGATGGACGCCGAGATGAGCACGTGACACCACTGCCACCCTGTCTTAGCGTAACGCGAGTCGAGGAGGACGTCGTTGCGGTAGCGACGACGGATGCCGAGACGAGCACGTGACACCACTGCCACCCTGTCTATCTTAGGGTTACGCGAGTCGACGCGGACGTCGTCGCGGTAGCGACGACGGATGCCGAGACAAGCACGTGACACTACTGCCACCCTGTCAATCTTAGGGTTACGTGAGTCGAGGCGGACGTCGTCGTGGTACGCCAAGACGAGCAAGTGACACCACTGCCTCCCTGTCTTAGCGTAACGCGAGTCGAGGCGGACGTCATCGCGTTAGTGACGACGGACACCGAGACGAGCACGTGACACCACTGCCACCCTGTCTATCTTAGGGTTACGCGAGTCGAGGCGGACGTCGTCGCGGTAGCGACGGCGGACGCCGAGACGAGCACGTGACACCACTGCCTCCCTGTCTTACTGTAACGCGAGTCGAGGCGGACGTCGTCGCGGTAGCGACGACGGACGCCGAGACGAGCACGTGACACCACAGCCACCCTGTCTTAGCGTAACGCGAGTCGAGGCAGATGTCGTCGCGGTAGCGACGACGAACGCCGAGACGAGCACGTGACACCACTGCCACCCTGTCTTAGCGTAACGCGAGTCAAGGGGGACGTCGTCGCGGTAGCGACAACGGACGCCGAGACGAGCACGTGACACCACTGCCACCCTGTCTTAGCGTAACGCGAGTCCAGGCGGACGTCGTCGCGGTAGCGACGACGGACGCCGAGACGAGCACGTGACACCACTGCCACCCTGTCTTAGGGTAACGCGAGTCGAGGCGGACGTCGTCGCGGTAGTGACGACGGACGCCGAGACGAGCACGTGACACCACTGCCACCCTGTCTTAGCGTAACCCGAGTCGAGGCGGACGTCGTTGCGGTAGCGACGACGGACGCCGAGACGAGCACGTGACACCACTGCCACCCTGTCTTAGCGTAACATGAGTCGAAGCGGACGTCGTCGCGGTAGCGACGACGGACGCCGAGACGAGCACGTGACACCACTGCCACCCTGTCTTAGCGTAACGCGAGTTGAGGCGGACGTCGTCGCGGTAGCGACGACGGATGCCGAGACGAGCACGTGACACCACTGCCACCCTGTCTTAGCGTAACGCGAGTCGAGGCGGACGTCGTCGCGGTAGCGACGACGGACGCCGAGACGAGCATGTGACACCACTGCCTCCCTGTCTTACCGTAACGCAAGTCGAGGCGGACGTCGTCGCGTTAGCGACGACGAACGCCGAGACGAGCACGTGACACCACTGCCACCCTGTCTATCTTAGGATTATGCGAGTCGAGGCGGACGTCGTCGCGGTAGCGACGACGGACGCCGAGACGAGCACGTGACACCACTGCCACCCTGTCTATCTTAGGGTAACGCGAGTCGAGACGGACGTCGTCGCAGTAGTGACGACGGACGCCGAGACGAGCACGTGACACCACTGCCACCCTGTCTTAGTGAAACGCGAGTCGAGGCGGACGTCGTCGCAGTAGCGATGACGGACGCCGAGACGAGCCCGTGACACCACTGCCAACCTGTCTTAGCGTAACGCGAGTCGAGGCGGACGTCGTCGCAGTAGCGACGACGGATGCCGAGACGAGCACGTGACACCACTGCCACCCTGTCTTACCAAAACGTGAGTCGAGGTGGATGTCGTCGCGGTAGCGACGACGGACGCCGAGACGAGCACATGACACCACTGCCACCCTGTCTTACCGAAACGCGAGTCGAGGCGGACGTCGAGACGAGCACGTGACACCACTGCCTCCCTGTCTTAGCGTACCGCGAGTCGAGGCGGACGTCGTCGCGGTAGCGACGATGAACGCCGAGATGAGCACGTGACACCACTGCCACCCTGTCTTAGCGTAACGCGAGTCGAGGCGGACGTCGTCGCGGTAGCGACAACGGACGCCGAGATGAGCACGTGACACCACTGCCACCCTGTCTTAGCGTAACGCGAGTCGAGGCGGACGTCGTTGCGGTAGCGACGACGGACGCCGAGACGAGCACGTGACACCACTGCCACCCTGTCTTAGGGTAACGCGAGTCGAGGCGGACGTCGTCGCGGTAGCGACGACGGACGCCGAGACGAGCACGTGACACCACTGCGACCCATTCTTACCGAAACGCGAGTCGAGGCGGACGTCGAGACGAGCACGTGACACCACTGCCACCCTGTCTATCTTAGGGTAACGCGAGTCGAGGCGGACGTCGTCGCGGTAGCGACGACGGTTGCCGAGACGAGCCCATGACACCACTGCCACCCTGTCTTAGTGTAACGCGAGTCGAGGCGGACGTCGTCGCGGTAGCCACGACGGACGCCGAGAGGAGCACGTGACACCACTGCCACCCTGTCTTACCGAAATGCGAATCGAGGCAGACGTCGTCGCGGTAGCGACGACGGATGCCGAGACGAGCACGTGACACCACTGCCACCCTATCTTAGCGTAACGCGAGTCGACGTGGACATCGTCGCAGTAGCGACGATGGACGCCGAGATGAGCACGTGACACCACTGCCACCCTGTCTTAGCGTAACGCGAGTCGAGGAGGACGTCGTTGCGGTAGCGACGACGGATGCCGAGACGAGCACGTGACACCACTGCCACCCTGTCTATCTTAGGGTTACGCGAGTCGACGCGGACGTCGTCGCGGTAGCGACGACGGATGCCGAGACAAGCACGTGACACTACTGCCACCCTGTCAATCTTAGGGTTACGTGAGTCGAGGCGGACGTCGTCGTGGTACGCCAAGACGAGCAAGTGACACCACTGCCTCCCTGTCTTAGCGTAACGCGAGTCGAGGCGGACGTCATCGCGTTAGCGACGACGGACACCGAGACGAGCACGTGACACCACTGCCACCCTGTCTATCTTAGGGTTACGCGAGTCGAGGCGGACGTCGTCGCGGTAGCGACGGCGGACGCCGAGACGAGCACGTGACACCACTGCCTCCCTGTCTTACTGTAACGCGAGTCGAGGCGCACGTCGTCGCGGTAGCGACGACGGACGCCGAGACGAGCACGTGACACCACTGCCACCCTGTCTTAGCGTAACGCGAGTCGAGGCAGATGTCGTCGCGGTAGCGACGACGAACGCCGAGACGAGCACGTGACACCACTGCCACCCTGTCTTAGCGTAACGCGAGTCAAGGGGGACGTCGTCGCGGTAGCGACAACGGACGCCGAGACGAGCACGTGACACCACTGCCACCCTGTCTTAGTGAAACGCGAGTCGAGGCGGACGTCGTCGCAGTAGCGATGACGGACGCCGAGACGAGCCCGTGACACCACTGCCAACCTGTCTTAGCGTAACGCGAGTCGAGGCGGACGTCGTCGCGGTAGCGACGACGGATGCCGAGACGAGCACGTGACACCACTGCCACCCTGTCTTACCAAAACGTGAGTCGAGGTGGATGTCGTCGCGGTAGCGACGACGGACGCCGAGACGAGCACATGACACCACTGCCACCCTGTCTTACCGAAACGCGAGTCGAGGCGGACGTCGAGACGAGCACGTGACACCACTGCCTCCCTGTCTTAGCGTACCGCGAGTCGAGGCGGACGTCGTCGCGGTAGCGACGATGAACGCCGAGATGAGCACGTGACACCACTGCCACCCTGTCTTAGCGTAACGCGAGTCGAGGCGGACGTCGTCGCGGTAGCGACAACGGACGCCGAGATGAGCACGTGACACCACTGCCACCCTGTCTTAGCGTAACGCGAGTCGAGGCGGACGTCGTTGCGGTAGCGACGACGGACGCCGAGACGAGCACGTGACACCACTGCCACCCTGTCTTAGGGTAACGCGAGTCGAGGCGGACGTCGTCGCGGTAGCGACGACGGACGCCGAGACGAGCACGTGACACCACTGCGACCCATTCTTACCGAAACGCGAGTCGAGGCGGACGTCGAGACGAGCACGTGACACCACTGCCACCCTGTCTATCTTAGGGTAACGCGAGTCGAGGCGGACGTCGTCGCGGTAGCGACGACGGTTGCCGAGACGAGCCCATGACACCACTGCCACCCTGTCTTAGTGTAACGCGAGTCGAGGCGGACGTCGTCGCGGTAGCCACGACGGACGCCGAGAGGAGCACGTGACACCACTGCCACCCTGTCTTACCGAAATGCGAATCGAGGCAGACGTCGTCGCGGTAGCGACGACGGATGCCGAGACGAGCACGTGACACCACTGCCACCCTATCTTAGCGTAACGCGAGTCGAGGTGGACATCGTCGCAGTAGCGACGATGGACGCCGAGATGAGCACGTGACACCACTGCCACCCTGTCTTAGCGTAACGCGAGTCGAGGAGGACGTCGTTGCGGTAGCGACGACGGATGCCGAGACGAGCACGTGACACCACTGCCACCCTGTCTATCTTAGGGTTACGCGAGTCGACGCGGACGTCGTCGCGGTAGCGACGACGGATGCCGAGACAAGCACGTGACACTACTGCCACCCTGTCAATCTTAGGGTTACGTGAGTCGAGGCGGACGTCGTCGTGGTACGCCAAGACGAGCAAGTGACACCACTGCCTCCCTGTCTTAGCGTAACGCGAGTCGAGGCGGACGTCATCGCGTTAGCGACGACGGACACCGAGACGAGCACGTGACACCACTGCCACCCTGTCTATCTTAGGGTTACGCGAGTCGAGGCGGACGTCGTCGCGGTAGCGACGGCGGACGCCGAGACGAGCACGTGACACCACTGCCTCCCTGTCTTACTGTAACGCGAGTCGAGGCGGACGTCGTCGCGGTAGCGACGACGGACGCCGAGACGAGCACGTGACACCACTGCCACCCTGTCTTAGCGTAACGCGAGTCGAGGCAGATGTCGTCGCGGTAGCGACGACGAACGCCGAGACGAGCACGTGACACCACTGCCACCCTGTCTTAGCGTAACGCGAGTCAAGGGGGACGTCGTCGCGGTAGCGACAACGGACGCCGAGACGAGCACGTGACACCACTGCCACCCTGTCTTAGCGTAACGCGAGTCCAGGCGGACGTCGTCGCGGTAGCGACGACGGACGCCGAGACGAGCACGTGACACCACTGCCACCCTGTCTTAGGGTAACGCGAGTCGAGGCGGACGTCGTCGCGGTAGTGACGACGGACGCCGAGACGAGCACGTGACACCACTGCCACCCTGTCTTAGCGTAACCCGAGTCGAGGCGGACGTCGTTGCGGTAGCGACGACGGACGCCGAGACGAGCACGTGACACCACTGCCACCCTGTCTTAGCGTAACATGAGTCGAAGCGGACGTCGTCGCGGTAGCGACGACGGACGCCGAGACGAGCACGTGACACCACTGCCACCCTGTCTTAGCGTAACGCGAGTTGAGGCGGACGTCGTCGCGGTAGCGACGACGGATGCCGAGACGAGCACGTGACACCACTGCCACCCTGTCTTAGCGTAACGCGAGTCGAGGCGGACGTCGTCGCGGTAGCGACGACGGACGCCGAGACGAGCATGTGACACCACTGCCTCCCTGTCTTACCGTAACGCAAGTCGAGGCGGACGTCGTCGCGTTAGCGACGACGAACGCCGAGACGAGCACGTGACACCACTGCCACCCTGTCTATCTTAGGATTATGCGAGTCGAGGCGGACGTCGTCGCGGTAGCGACGACGGACGCCGAGACGAGCACGTGACACCACTGCCACCCTGTCTATCTTAGGGTAACGCGAGTCGAGACGGACGTCGTCGCAGTAGTGACGACGGACGCCGAGACGAGCACGTGACACCACTGCCACCCTGTCTTAGTGAAACGCGAGTCGAGGCGGACGTCGTCGCAGTAGCGATGACGGACGCCGAGACGAGCCCGTGACACCACTGCCAACCTGTCTTAGCGTAACGCGAGTCGAGGCGGACGTCGTCGCGGTAGCGACGACGGATGCCGAGACGAGCACGTGACACCACTGCCACCCTGTCTTACCAAAACGTGAGTCGAGGTGGATGTCGTCGCGGTAGCGACGACGGACGCCGAGACGAGCACATGACACCACTGCCACCCTGTCTTACCGAAACGCGAGTCGAGGCGGACGTCGAGACGAGCACGTGACACCACTGCCTCCCTGTCTTAGCGTACCGCGAGTCGAGGCGGACGTCGTCGCGGTAGCGACGATGAACGCCGAGATGAGCACGTGACACCACTGCCACCCTGTCTTAGCGTAACGCGAGTCGAGGCGGACGTCGTCGCGGTAGCGACAACGGACGCCGAGATGAGCACGTGACACCACTGCCACCCTGTCTTAGCGTAACGCGAGTCGAGGCGGACGTCGTTGCGGTAGCGACGACGGACGCCGAGACGAGCACGTGACACCACTGCCACCCTGTCTTAGGGTAACGCGAGTCGAGGCGGACGTCGTCGCGGTAGCGACGACGGACGCCGAGACGAGCACGTGACACCACTGCGACCCATTCTTACCGAAACGCGAGTCGAGGCGGACGTCGAGACGAGCACGTGACACCACTGCCACCCTGTCTATCTTAGGGTAACGCGAGTCGAGGCGGACGTCGTCGCGGTAGCGACGACGGTTGCCGAGACGAGCCCATGACACCACTGCCACCCTGTCTTAGTGTAACGCGAGTCGAGGCGGACGTCGTCGCGGTAGCCACGACGGACGCCGAGAGGAGCACGTGACACCACTGCCACCCTGTCTTACCGAAATGCGAATCGAGGCCGACGTCGTCGCGGTAGCGACGACGGATGCCGAGACGAGCACGTGACACCACTGCCACCCTATCTTAGCGTAACGCGAGTCGACGTGGACATCGTCGCAGTAGCGACGATGGACGCCGAGATGAGCACGTGACACCACTGCCACCCTGTCTTAGCGTAACGCGAGTCGAGGAGGACGTCGTTGCGGTAGCGACGACGGATGCCGAGACGAGCACGTGACACCACTGCCACCCTGTCTATCTTAGGGTTACGCGAGTCGACGCGGACGTCGTCGCGGTAGCGACGACGGATGCCGAGACAAGCACGTGACACTACTGCCACCCTGTCAATCTTAGGGTTACGTGAGTCGAGGCGGACGTCGTCGTGGTACGCCAAGACGAGCAAGTGACACCACTGCCTCCCTGTCTTAGCGTAACGCGAGTCGAGGCGGACGTCATCGCGTTAGCGACGACGGACACCGAGACGAGCACGTGACACCACTGCCACCCTGTCTATCTTAGGGTTACGCGAGTCGAGGCGGACGTCGTCGCGGTAGCGACGGCGGACGCCGAGACGAGCACGTGACACCACTGCCTCCCTGTCTTACTGTAACGCGAGTCGAGGCGCACGTCGTCGCGGTAGCGACGACGGACGCCGAGACGAGCACGTGACACCACTGCCACCCTGTCTTAGCGTAACGCGAGTCGAGGCAGATGTCGTCGCGGTAGCGACGACGAACGCCGAGACGAGCACGTGACACCACTGCCACCCTGTCTTAGCGTAACGCGAGTCAAGGGGGACGTCGTCGCGGTAGCGACAACGGACGCCGAGACGAGCACGTGACACCACTGCCACCCTGTCTTAGCGTAACGCGAGTCCAGGCGGACGTCGTCGCGGTAGCGACGACGGACGCCGAGACGAGCACGTGACACCACTGCCACCCTGTCTTAGGGTAACGCGAGTCGAGGCGGAAGTCGTCGCGGTAGTGACGACGGACGCCGAGACGAGCACGTGACACCACTGCCTCCCTGTCTTACCATAACGCGAGTCGAGGCGGACGTCGTCGCGTTAGCGACGACGGACGCCGAGACGAGCACGTGACACCACTGCCACACTGTCTATCTTAGGGTTATGCAAGTCGAGGCGGACGTCGTCGCGGTAGCGACGACGGACGCCGAGACGAGCACGTGACACCACTGCCACCCTGTCTATCTTAGGGTAACGCGAGTCGAGGCGGACGTCGTCGCGGTAGCGACGACGGACGCCGAGACGAGCACGTGACACCACTGCCACCCTGTCTATCTTAGGGTAACGCGAGTCGAGGCGGACGTCGTCGCGGTAGCGACGACGGACGCCGAGACGAGCACGTGAGACCACTGCCACCCTGTCTTAGTGAAACGCGAGTCGAGGCGGACGTCGTCGCAGTAGCGACGACGGACGCCGAGACGAGCCCGTGACACCACTGCCAACCTGTCTTAGCGTAACGCGAGTCGAGGCGGACGTCGTCGCGGTAGCGATGACGGATGCCGAGACGAGCACGTGACACCACTGCCACCCTGTTTTACCAAAATGTGAGTCGAGGCGGACGTCGTCGCGGTTGCGACGACGGACGCCGAGACGAGCACGTGACACCACTGCCACCCTGTCTTACCGAAACGCGAGTCGAGGCGGACGTCGAGACGAGCACGTGACACCACTGCCTCCCTGTCTTAGCGTAACGCGAGTCGAGGCGGACGTCGTCGCGGTAGCGACGACGAACGCCGAAACGAGCACGTGACACCACTGCCACCCTGTCTTAGCGTAACGCGAGTCGAGGCGGACGTCGTCGCGGTAGCGACGACGGACGCCGAGACGAGCACGTGACACCACTGCCACCCTGTCTTAGCGTAACGCGACTCGAGGCGGACGTCGTTGCGGTAGCGACGACGGACGCCGAGACGAGCACGTGACACCACTGCGACCCATTCTTACCGAAACGCGAGTCGAGGCGGACGTCGAGACGAGCACGTGACACCACTGCCACCCTGTCTATCTTAGGGTAACGCGAGTCGAGGCGGACGTCGTCGCGGTAGCGACGACGGTTGCCGAGACGAGCCCATGACACCACTGCCACCCTGTCTTAGTGTAACGCGAGTCGAGGCGGACGTCGTCGCGGTAGCCACGACGGACGCCGAGAGGAGCACGTGACACCACTGCCACCCTGTCTTACCGAAATGCGAATCGAGGCCGACGTCGTCGCGGTAGCGACGACGGATGCCGAGACGAGCACGTGACACCACTGCCACCCTATCTTAGCGTAACGCGAGTCGACGTGGACATCGTCGCAGTAGCGACGATGGACGCCGAGATGAGCACGTGACACCACTGCCACCCTGTCTTAGCGTAACGCGAGTCGAGGAGGACGTCGTTGCGGTAGCGACGACGGATGCCGAGACGAGCACGTGACACCACTGCCACCCTGTCTATCTTAGGGTTACGCGAGTCGACGCGGACGTCGTCGCGGTAGCGACGACGGATGCCGAGACAAGCACGTGACACTACTGCCACCCTGTCAATCTTAGGGTTACGTGAGTCGAGGCGGACGTCGTCGTGGTACGCCAAGACGAGCAAGTGACACCACTGCCTCCCTGTCTTAGCGTAACGCGAGTCGAGGCGGACGTCATCGCGTTAGCGACGACGGACACCGAGACGAGCACGTGACACCACTGCCACCCTGTCTATCTTAGGGTTACGCGAGTCGAGGCGGACGTCGTCGCGGTAGCGACGGCGGACGCCGAGACGAGCACGTGACACCACTGCCTCCCTGTCTTACTGTAACGCGAGTCGAGGCGCACGTCGTCGCGGTAGCGACGACGGACGCCGAGACGAGCATGTGACACCACTGCCACCCTGTCTTAGCGTAACGCGAGTCGAGGCAGATGTCGTCGCGGTAGCGACGACGAACGCCGAGACGAGCACGTGACACCACTGCCACCCTGTCTTAGCGTAACGCGAGTCAAGGGGGACGTCGTCGCGGTAGCGACAACGGACGCCGAGACGAGCACGTGACACCACTGCCACCCTGTCTTAGCGTAACGCGAGTCCAGGCGGACGTCGTCGCGGTAGCGACGACGGACGCCGAGACGAGCACGTGACACCACTGCCACCCTGTCTTAGGGTAACGCGAGTCGAGGCGGAAGTCGTCGCGGTAGTGACGACGGACGCCGAGACGAGCACGTGACACCACTGCCTCCCTGTCTTACCATAACGCGAGTCGAGGCGGACGTCGTCGCGTTAGCGACGACGGACGCCGAGACGAGCACGTGACACCACTGCCACACTGTCTATCTTAGGGTTATGCAAGTCGAGGCGGACGTCGTCGCGGTAGCGACGACGGACGCCGAGACGAGCACGTGACACCACTGCCACCCTGTCTATCTTAGGGTAACGCGAGTCGAGGCGGACGTCGTCGCGGTAGCGACGACGGACGCCGAGACGAGCACGTGACACCACTGCCACCCTGTCTATCTTAGGGTAACGCGAGTCGAGGCGGACGTCGTCGCGGTAGCGACGACGGACGCCGAGACGAGCACGTGAGACCACTGCCACCCTGTCTTAGTGAAACGCGAGTCGAGGCGGACGTCGTCGCAGTAGCGACGACGGACGCCGAGACGAGCCCGTGACACCACTGCCAACCTGTCTTAGCGTAACGCGAGTCGAGGCGGACGTCGTCGCGGTAGCGATGACGGATGCCGAGACGAGCACGTGACACCACTGCCACCCTGTTTTACCAAAATGTGAGTCGAGGCGGACGTCGTCGCGGTTGCGACGACGGACGCCGAGACGAGCACGTGACACCACTGCCACCCTGTCTTACCGAAACGCGAGTCGAGGCGGACGTCGAGACGAGCACGTGACACCACTGCCTCCCTGTCTTAGCGTAACGCGAGTCGAGGCGGACGTCGTCGCGGTAGCGACGACGAACGCCGAAACGAGCACGTGACACCACTGCCACCCTGTCTTAGCGTAACGCGAGTCGAGGCGGACGTCGTCGCGGTAGCGACGACGGACGCCGAGACGAGCACGTGACACCACTGCCACCCTGTCTTAGCGTAACGCGACTCGAGGCGGACGTCGTTGCGGTAGCGACGACGGACGCCGAGACGAGCACGTGACACCACTGCCACCCTGTCTTAGGGTAACGCGAGTCGAGGCGGACATCGTGCGGTAGCGACGACGGACGCCGAGACGAGCACGTGACACCACTGCCACCCTGTCTTACCGAAACGCGAGTCGAGGCGGACGTCGTCGCGGTAGCGACGACGGACGCCGAGATGAGCACGTGACACCACTGCCACCCTGTCTTACCGAAACGCGAGTCGAGGCGGACGTCGAGATGAGCACGTGACACCACTGCCACCCTGTCTATCTTAGGGTAACGCGAGTCGAGGCGGACGTCGTCGCGGTAGCAACGACGGTTGCCGTGACGAGCCCGTGACACCACTGCCACCCTGTCTTAGCGTAACGCGAGTCGAGGCGGACGTCGTCGCGGTAGCCACGACGGACGCCGAGACGAGCACGTGACACCACTGCCACCCTGTCTTACCGAAATGCGAGTCGAGGCGGACGTCGTCGCGGTAGCGACGACGGACGCCGAGACGAGCACGTGACACCACTGCCACCCTATCTTAGCGTAACGCGAGTCGAGGCGGACATCGTCGCGGTAGCGACGATGGACGCCGAGATGAGCACGTGACACCACTGCCACCCTGTCTTAGCGTAACGCGAGTCGAGGCGGACGTCGTCGCGGTAGCGACGACGGATGCCGAGACGAGCACGTGACACCACTGCCACCCTGTCTATCTTAGGGTTACGCGAGTCGAGGCGGACGTCGTCGCGGTAGCGATGACGGACGCCGAGACAAGCACGTGACAATACTGCCATCCTGTCTATCTTAGGGTTACGTGAGTCAAGGCGGACATCATCGCGGTACGCCAAGACGAGCAAGTGACACCACTGCCTCCCTGTCTTAGCGTAACGCGAGTCGAGGCGGACGTCATCGCGTTAGTGACTACGGACACCGAGACGAGCACGTGACACCACTGCCACCCTGTCTATCTTAGGGTTACGCGAGTCGAGGCGGACGTCGTCGCGGAAGCGACGGCGGACGCCGAGACGAGCACGTGACACCACTGCCTCCCTGTCTTACTGTAACGTGAGTCGAGGTGGACGTCGTCGCGGTAGTGACGACGGACGCCGAGACAAGCACGTGACACCACTGCCACCCTGTCCTAGTGTAACGCGAGTCGAGGCGGACGTCGTCGCGGTAGCGACGACGAACGCCGAGACGAGCACGTGACACCACTGCCACCCTGTCTTAGCGTAACGCGAGTCGAGGCGGACGTCGTCGCGGTAGCGACGACGGACGCCGAGACGAGCACGTGACACCACTGCCACCCTGTCTTAGGGTAACGCGAGTCGAGGCGGACGTCGTCGCGGTAGTGACGACGGACGCCGAGACGAGCACGTGACACCACTGCCTCCCTGTCTTACCGTAACGCGAGTCGAGGCGGACGTCGTCGCGTTAGCGACGATGGACGCCGAGACGAGCACGTGACACCACTGCCACACTGTCTATCTTAGGGTTACGCGAGTCGAGGCGGACGTCGTCGCGGTAGCGACGATGGACGCCGAGACGAGCACGTGACACCACTGCCACCCTGTCTATCTTAGGGTAACGCGAGTCGAGGCGGACGTCGTCGCGGTAGCGACGACAGACGCCGAGATGAGCACGTGACACCACTGCCGCCCTATCTTAGCGTAATGCGAGTCGAGGCGGACATCGTCGCGGTAGCGACGATGGACGCCGAGATGAGCACGTGACACCACTGCCACCCTGTCTTAGCGTAACGCGAGTCGAGGCGGACGTCGTCGCGGTAGCGACGACGGATGCCGAGACGAGCACGTGACACCACTGCCACCCTGTCTATCTTAGGGTAACGCGAGTCGAGACGGACGTCGTCGCAGTAGTGACGACGGACGCCGAGACGAGCACGTGACACCACTGCCACCCTGTCTTAGTGAAACGCGAGTCGAGGCGGACGTCGTCGCAGTAGCGATGACGGACGCCGAGACGAGCCCGTGACACCACTGCCAACCTGTCTTAGCGTAACGCGAGTCGAGGCGGACGTCGTCGCGGTAGCGACGACGGATGCCGAGACGAGCACGTGACACCACTGCCACCCTGTCTTACCAAAACGTGAGTCGAGGTGGATGTCGTCGCGGTAGCGACGACGGACGCCGAGACGAGCACATGACACCACTGCCACCCTGTCTTACCGAAACGCGAGTCGAGGCGGACGTCGAGACGAGCACGTGACACCACTGCCTCCCTGTCTTAGCGTACCGCGAGTCGAGGCGGACGTCGTCGCGGTAGCGACGATGAACGCCGAGATGAGCACGTGACACCACTGCCACCCTGTCTTAGCGTAACGCGAGTCGAGGCGGACGTCGTCGCGGTAGCGACAACGGACGCCGAGATGAGCACGTGACACCACTGCCACCCTGTCTTAGCGTAACGCGAGTCGAGGCGGACGTCGTTGCGGTAGCGACGACGGACGCCGAGACGAGCACGTGACACCACTGCCACCCTGTCTTAGGGTAACGCGAGTCGAGGCGGACGTCGTCGCGGTAGCGACGACGGACGCCGAGACGAGCACGTGACACCACTGCGACCCATTCTTACCGAAACGCGAGTCGAGGCGGACGTCGAGACGAGCACGTGACACCACTGCCACCCTGTCTTACCGAAATGCGAATCGAGGCCGACGTCGTCGCGGTAGCGACGACGGATGCCGAGACGAGCACGTGACACCACTGCCACCCTATCTTAGCGTAACGCGAGTCGACGTGGACATCGTCGCAGTAGCGACGATGGACGCCGAGATGAGCACGTGACACCACTGCCACCCTGTCTTAGCGTAACGCGAGTCGAGGAGGACGTCGTTGCGGTAGCGACGACGGATGCCGAGACGAGCACGTGACACCACTGCCACCCTGTCTATCTTAGGGTTACGCGAGTCGACGCGGACGTCGTCGCGGTAGCGACGACGGATGCCGAGACAAGCACGTGACACTACTGCCACCCTGTCAATCTTAGGGTTACGTGAGTCGAGGCGGACGTCGTCGTGGTACGCCAAGACGAGCAAGTGACACCACTGCCTCCCTGTCTTAGCGTAACGCGAGTCGAGGCGGACGTCATCGCGTTAGCGACGACGGACACCGAGACGAGCACGTGACACCACTGCCACCCTGTCTATCTTAGGGTTACGCGAGTCGAGGCGGACGTCGTCGCGGTAGCGACGGCGGACGCCGAGACGAGCACGTGACACCACTGCCTCCCTGTCTTACTGTAACGCGAGTCGAGGCGCACGTCGTCGCGGTAGCGACGACGGACGCCGAGACGAGCACGTGACACCACTGCCACCCTGTCTTAGCGTAACGCGAGTCGAGGCAGATGTCGTCGCGGTAGCGACGACGAACGCCGAGACGAGCACGTGACACCACTGCCACCCTGTCTTAGCGTAACGCGAGTCAAGGGGGACGTCGTCGCGGTAGCGACAACGGACGCCGAGACGAGCACGTGACACCACTGCCACCCTGTCTTAGCGTAACGCGAGTCCAGGCGGACGTCGTCGCGGTAGCGACGACGGACGCCGAGACGAGCACGTGACACCACTGCCACCCTGTCTTAGGGTAACGCGAGTCGAGGCGGAAGTCGTCGCGGTAGTGACGACGGACGCCGAGACGAGCACGTGACACCACTGCCTCCCTGTCTTACCATAACGCGAGTCGAGGCGGACGTCGTCGCGTTAGCGACGACGGACGCCGAGACGAGCACGTGACACCACTGCCACACTGTCTATCTTAGGGTTATGCAAGTCGAGGCGGACGTCGTCGCGGTAGCGACGACGGACGCCGAGACGAGCACGTGACACCACTGCCACCCTGTCTATCTTAGGGTAACGCGAGTCGAGGCGGACGTCGTCGCGGTAGCGACGACGGACGCCGAGACGAGCACGTGACACCACTGCCACCCTGTCTATCTTAGGGTAACGCGAGTCGAGGCGGACGTCGTCGCGGTAGCGACGACGGACGCCGAGACGAGCACGTGAGACCACTGCCACCCTGTCTTAGTGAAACGCGAGTCGAGGCGGACGTCGTCGCAGTAGCGACGACGGACGCCGAGACGAGCCCGTGACACCACTGCCAACCTGTCTTAGCGTAACGCGAGTCGAGGCGGACGTCGTCGCGGTAGCGATGACGGATGCCGAGACGAGCACGTGACACCACTGCCACCCTGTTTTACCAAAATGTGAGTCGAGGCGGACGTCGTCGCGGTTGCGACGACGGACGCCGAGACGAGCACGTGACACCACTGCCACCCTGTCTTACCGAAACGCGAGTCGAGGCGGACGTCGAGACGAGCACGTGACACCACTGCCTCCCTGTCTTAGCGTAACGCGAGTCGAGGCGGACGTCGTCGCGGTAGCGACGACGAACGCCGAAACGAGCACGTGACACCACTGCCACCCTGTCTTAGCGTAACGCGAGTCGAGGCGGACGTCGTCGCGGTAGCGACGACGGACGCCGAGACGAGCACGTGACACCACTGCCACCCTGTCTTAGCGTAACGCGACTCGAGGCGGACGTCGTTGCGGTAGCGACGACGGACGCCGAGACGAGCACGTGACACCACTGCCACCCTGTCTTAGGGTAACGCGAGTCGAGGCGGACATCGTGCGGTAGCGACGACGGACGCCGAGACGAGCACGTGACACCACTGCCACCCTGTCTTACCGAAACGCGAGTCGAGGCGGACGTCGTCGCGGTAGCGACGACGGACGCCGAGATGAGCACGTGACACCACTGCCACCCTGTCTTACCGAAACGCGAGTCGAGGCGGACGTCGAGATGAGCACGTGACACCACTGCCACCCTGTCTATCTTAGGGTAACGCGAGTCGAGGCGGACGTCGTCGCGGTAGCAACGACGGTTGCCGTGACGAGCCCGTGACACCACTGCCACCCTGTCTTAGCGTAACGCGAGTCGAGGCGGACGTCGTCGCGGTAGCCACGACGGACGCCGAGACGAGCACGTGACACCACTGCCACCCTGTCTTACCGAAATGCGAGTCGAGGCGGACGTCGTCGCGGTAGCGACGACGGACGCCGAGACGAGCACGTGACACCACTGCCACCCTATCTTAGCGTAACGCGAGTCGAGGCGGACATCGTCGCGGTAGCGACGATGGACGCCGAGATGAGCACGTGACACCACTGCCACCCTGTCTTAGCGTAACGCGAGTCGAGGCGGACGTCGTCGCGGTAGCGACGACGGATGCCGAGACGAGCACGTGACACCACTGCCACCCTGTCTATCTTAGGGTTACGCGAGTCGAGGCGGACGTCGTCGCGGTAGCGATGACGGACGCCGAGACAAGCACGTGACAATACTGCCATCCTGTCTATCTTAGGGTTACGTGAGTCAAGGCGGACATCATCGCGGTACGCCAAGACGAGCAAGTGACACCACTGCCTCCCTGTCTTAGCGTAACGCGAGTCGAGGCGGACGTCATCGCGTTAGTGACTACGGACACCGAGACGAGCACGTGACACCACTGCCACCCTGTCTATCTTAGGGTTACGCGAGTCGAGGCGGACGTCGTCGCGGAAGCGACGGCGGACGCCGAGACGAGCACGTGACACCACTGCCTCCCTGTCTTACTGTAACGTGAGTCGAGGTGGACGTCGTCGCGGTAGTGACGACGGACGCCGAGACAAGCACGTGACACCACTGCCACCCTGTCCTAGTGTAACGCGAGTCGAGGCGGACGTCGTCGCGGTAGCGACGACGAACGCCGAGACGAGCACGTGACACCACTGCCACCCTGTCTTAGCGTAACGCGAGTCGAGGCGGACGTCGTCGCGGTAGCGACGACGGACGCCGAGACGAGCACGTGACACCAC
Organism: Triticum timopheevii; assembly: GCA_963921465.1. NCBI lineage: Eukaryota > Viridiplantae > Streptophyta > Magnoliopsida > Poales > Poaceae > Triticum > Triticum timopheevii. The sequence goes on along the minus strand of OY997266.1, from coordinate 311,934,869 downwards.
TGCCACCCTGTCTTAGGGTAACGCGAGTCGAGGCGGACGTCGTCGCGGTAGTGACGACGGACGCCGAGACGAGCACGTGACACCACTGCCTCCCTGTCTTACCGTAACGCGAGTCGAGGCGGACGTCGTCGCGTTAGCGACGATGGACGCCGAGACGAGCACGTGACACCACTGCCACACTGTCTATCTTAGGGTTACGCGAGTCGAGGCGGACGTCGTCGCGGTAGCGACGATGGACGCCGAGACGAGCACGTGACACCACTGCCACCCTGTCTATCTTAGGGTAACGCGAGTCGAGGCGGACGTCGTCGCGGTAGCGACGACAGACGCCGAGATGAGCACGTGACACCACTGCCGCCCTATCTTAGCGTAATGCGAGTCGAGGCGGACATCGTCGCGGTAGCGACGATGGACGCCGAGATGAGCACGTGACACCACTGCCACCCTGTCTTAGCGTAACGCGAGTCGAGGCGGACGTCGTCGCGGTAGCGACGACGGATGCCGAGACGAGCACGTGACACCACTGCCACCCTGTCTATCTTAGGGTTACGCGAGTCGAGGCGGACGTCATCGCGGTACGCCAAGACGAGCAAGTGACACCACTGCCTCCCTGTCTTAGCGTAACGCGAGTCGAGGCGGACGTCATCGTGTTAGTGACGACGGACACCGAGACGAGCACGTGACACCACTGCCACCCTGTCTATCTTAGGGTTACGCGAGTCGAGGCGGACGTCATCGCGGTAGCGACGGCGGACTCCGAGACGAGCACGTGACACCACTGCCTCCCTGTCTTACTGTAACGCGAGTTGAGGTGGACGTCATCGCGGTAGCGACGACGGACGCCGAGACAAGCACGTGACACCACTGCCACCCTGTCTTAGTGTAACGCGAGTCGAGGCGGACGTCGTCGCGGTAGCGACGACGAACACCGAGACGAGCACGTGACACCACTGCCACCCTGTCTTAGCGTAACGCGAGTCGAGGTGGACGTCGTCGCGGTAGCGACGCCGGACGCCGAGACGAGCACGTGACACCACTGCCACCCTGTCTTAGCGTAACGCGAGTCGAGGCGGACGTCATCGCGGTAGCGACGACGGACGCCGAGACGAGCACGTGACACCACTGCCACCCTGTCTTAGGGTAACGCGAGTCGAGGCGGACGTCGTCGCAGTAGCGACGACGGACGCCGAGACGAGCCCGTGACACCACTGCCATCCTGTCTTAGCGTAACGCGAGTCGAGGCAGACGTCGTCGTGGTAGCGACGACGGACGCCGAGACAAGCACGTGACACCACTGCCACCCTGTCTTACCGAAACGCGAGTCGAGGCGGACGTCGTCGCGGTAGCGATGACGGACGCCGAGACGAGCACGTGACACCACTGCCACCCTGTCTTACAGAAATGCGAGTCGAGGCGGACGTCGAGACGAGCATGTGACACCACTGCCACCCTGTCTATCTTAGGGTTACGCGAGTCAAGGCGGACGTCGTCGCGGTAGCGACGACGAACGCCGAGATGAGCACGTGACACCACTGCCACCCTGTCTTAGCGTAACGCGAGTCGAGGCAGACGTCGTCGCGGTAGCGACGACGGACGCCGAGACGAGCACGTGACACCACTGCCACCCTGTCTTAGCGTAACGCGAGTCGAGGCGGACGTCGTCGCGGTAGCGACGACGGACGCCAAGACGAGCACGTGACACCACTGCCACCCTGTCTTACAGAAACGCGAGTTGATTCGTACGTCATCGCGTTAGCGACGACGGACACTTAGACGAGGACGTGACACCACTGCCACCCTGTCTATCTTAGGGTTACGCGAGTCGAGGCGGACGTCGTCGCGGTAGCGACGTTGGACGCCGAGACGAGCACGTGACACCACTGCCTCCCTGTCTTACTGTAACGCGAGTCGAGGCGGACGTCGTCGCGGTAGCGACGACGGACAACGAGACAAGCACATGACACCACTGCCACCCTGTCTTAGTGTAACGCGAGTCGAGGCGGACGTCGTCGCGGTAGCGACGACGAACGCCGAGACGAGCACGTGACACCACTGCCACCCTGTCTTAGCGTAACGCGAGTCGAGGGGGACGTCGTCGCGGTAGCGACGACGGACGCCGAGACGAGCACGTGACACCACTGCCACCCTGTCTTAGCGTAACGCGAGTCGAGGCGGACGTCGTCGCGGTAGCGACGACGGACGCCGAGACGAGCACGTGACACCACTGCCACCCTATCTTAGGGTAACGCGAGTCGAGGCGGACGTCGTCGCGGTAGTGACGACGGACGCCGAGACGAGCACGTGACACCACTGCCACACTGTCTATCTTAGGGTTACGCGAGTCGAGGCGGACGTCGTCGCGGTAGCGACGATGGACGCCGAGACGAGCACGTGACACCACTGCCACCCTGTCTATCTTAGGGTAACGCGAGTCGAGGCGGACGTCGTCGCGGTAGCGACGACGGACGCCGAGACGAGCAAGTGACACCACTGCCACCCTGTCTTAGGGAAACGCGAGTCGAGGCGGACGTCGTCGCTGTAGCGACGACGGACGCCGAGACGAGCCCGTGACACCACTGCCACCCTGTCTTAGCGTAACGCGAGTCGAGGCAGACGTCGTCGCGGTAGCGACGACGGACGCTGAGACAAGCACGTGACACCACTGCCACCCTGTCTTACCGAAACGCGAGTCGAGGCGGACGTCGTCGCGGTAGCGACGACGGACGCCGAGACGAGCACGTGACACCACTGCCACCCTGTCTTACAGAAACGCGAGTCGAGGCGGACGTCGAGACGAGCATGTGACACCACTGCCACCCTGTCTATCTTAGGGTTACGCGAGTCAAGGAGGACGATGTCGCGTTAGCGACGACGAACGCCGAGATGAGCACGTGACACCACTGCCACCCTGTCTTAGCGTAACGCGAGTCGAGGCAGACATCGTTGCGGTAGCGACGACGGACGCCGAGACGAGCACGTGACACCACTGCCACCCTGTCTTAGCGTAACGCGAGTCGAGGCGGACGTCGTCGCGGTAGCGACGACGGACGCCGAGACGAGCACGTGACACCACTGCCACCCTGTCTTACAGAAACGCGAGTCGAGGCGGACGCCAAGACGAGCAAGTGACACTACTGCCACCCTATCTATCTTAGGGTTACGTGAGTCGAGGCGGACGTCGTCGCGGTAGCGACGACGGACGCCTAGACGAGCACGTGACTCCACTGCCTCCCTGTCTTAGCGTAACGCGAGTCGAGGCGGACGTCGTCGCGGTAGCGACGACGGACGCCGAGACGAGCACGTGACACTACTGCCACCCTGTCTATCTTAGGGTAACGCGAGTCGAGGCGGACGTCGTCGCGGTAGCGACGACGGACGCCGAGACGAGCACGTGACACCACTGCCACCCTGTCTTAGCGTAACGCGAGTCGAGGCGGACGTCGTCGCGTTAGCGACGACGGATGCCGAGACGAGCACGTGACACCACTGCCACCCTGTCTATCTTAGGGTTACGCGAGTCGAGGCGGACGTCATCGCGGTACGCCAAGACGAGCAAGTGACACCACTGCCTCCCTGTCTTAGCGTAACGCGAGTCGAGGCGGACGTCATCGTGTTAGTGACGACGGACACCGAGACGAGCACGTGACACCACTGCCACCCTGTCTATCTTAGGGTTACGCGAGTCGAGGCGGACGTCATCGCGGTAGCGACGGCGGACTCCGAGACGAGCACGTGACACCACTGCCTCCCTGTCTTACTGTAACGCGAGTTGAGGTGGACGTCATCGCGGTAGCGACGACGGACGCCGAGACAAGCACGTGACACCACTGCCACCCTGTCTTAGTGTAACGCGAGTCGAGGCGGACGTCGTCGCGGTAGCGACGACGAACGCCGAGACGAGCACGTGACACCACTGCCACCCTGTCTTAGCGTAACGCGAGTCGAGGTGGACGTCGTCGCGGTAGCGACGACGGACGCCGAGACGAGCACGTGACACCACTGCCACCCTGTCTTAGCGTAACGCGAGTCGAGGCGGACGTCATCGCGGTAGCGACGACGGACGCCGAGACGAGCACGTGACACCACTGCCACCCTGTCTTAGGGTAACGCGAGTCGAGGCGGACGTCGTCGCAGTAGCAACGACGGACGCCGAGACGAGCCCGTGACACCACTGCCATCCTGTCTTAGCGTAACGCGAGTCGAGGCAGACGTCGTCGTGGTAGCGACGACGGACGCCGAGACAAGCACGTGACACCACTGCCACCCTGTCTTACCGAAACGCGAGTCGAGGCGGACGTCGTCGCGGTAGCGATGACGGACGCCGAGACGAGCACGTGACACCACTGCCACCCTGTCTTACAGAAATGCGAGTCGAGGCGGACGTCGAGACGAGCATGTGACACCACTGCCACCCTGTCTATCTTAGGGTTACGCGAGTCGAGGCGGACGTCATCGCGGTACGCCAAGACGAGCAAGTGACACCACTGCCTCCCTGTCTTAGCGTAACGCGAGTCGAGGCGGACGTCATCGTGTTAGTGACGACGGACACCGAGACGAGCACGTGACACCACTGCCACCCTGTCTATCTTAGGGTTACGCGAGTCGAGGCGGACGTCATCGCGGTAGCGACGGCGGACTCCGAGACGAGCACGTGACACCACTGCCTCCCTGTCTTACTGTAACGCGAGTTGAGGTGGACGTCATCGCGGTAGCGACGACGGACGCCGAGACAAGCACGTGACACCACTGCCACCCTGTCTTAGTGTAACGCGAGTCGAGGCGGACGTCGTCGCGGTAGCGACGACGAACGCCGAGACGAGCACGTGACACCACTGCCACCCTGTCTTAGCGTAACGCGAGTCGAGGTGGACGTCGTCGCGGTAGCGACGACGGACGCCGAGACGAGCACGTGACACCACTGCCACCCTGTCTTAGCGTAACGCGAGTCGAGGCGGACGTCATCGCGGTAGCGACGACGGACGCCGAGACGAGCACGTGACACCACTGCCACCCTGTCTTAGGGTAACGCGAGTCGAGGCGGACGTCGTCGCAGTAGCGACGACGGACGCCGAGACGAGCCCGTGACACCACTGCCATCCTGTCTTAGCGTAACGCGAGTCGAGGCAGACGTCGTCGTGGTAGCGACGACGGACGCCGAGACAAGCACGTGACACCACTGCCACCCTGTCTTACCGAAACGCGAGTCGAGGCGGACGTCGTCGCGGTAGCGATGACGGACGCCGAGACGAGCACGTGACACCACTGCCACCCTGTCTTACAGAAATGCGAGTCGAGGCGGACGTCGAGACGAGCATGTGACACCACTGCCACCCTGTCTATCTTAGGGTTACGCGAGTCAAGGCGGACGTCGTCGCGGTAGCGACGACGAACGCCGAGATGAGCACGTGACACCACTGCCACCCTGTCTTAGCGTAACGCGAGTCGAGGCAGACGTCGTCGCGGTAGCAACGACGGACGCCGAGACGAGCACGTGACACCACTGCCACCCTGTCTTAGCGTAACGCGAGTCGAGGCGGACGTCGTCGCGGTAGCGACGACGGACGCCAAGACGAGCACGTGACACCACTGCCACCCTGTCTTACAGAAACGCGAGTTGATTCGTACGTCATCGCGTTAGCGACGACGGACACTTAGACGAGGACGTGACACCACTGCCACCCTGTCTATCTTAGGGTTACGCGAGTCGAGGCGGACGTCGTCGCGGTAGCGACGTTGGACGCCGAGACGAGCACGTGACACCACTGCCTCCCTGTCTTACTGTAACGCGAGTCGAGGCGGACGTCGTCGCGGTAGCGACGACGGACGACGAGACAAGCACATGACACCACTGCCACCCTGTCTTAGTGTAACGCGAGTCGAGGCGGACGTCGTCGCGGTAGCGACGACGAACGCCGAGACGAGCACGTGACACCACTGCCACCCTGTCTTAGCGTAACGCGAGTCGAGGGGGACGTCGTCGCGGTAGCGATGACGGACGCCGAGACGAGCACGTGACACCACTGCCACCCTGTCTTAGCGTAACGCGAGTCGAGGCGGACGTCGTCGCGGTAGCGACGACGGACGCCGAGACGAGCACGTGACACCACTGCCACCCTATCTTAGGGTAACGCGAGTCGAGGCGGACGTCGTCGCGGTAGTGACGACGGACGCCGAGACGAGCACGTGACACCACTGCCACACTGTCTATCTTAGGGTTACGCGAGTCGAGGCGGACGTCGTCGCGGTAGCGACGATGGACGCCGAGACGAGCACGTGACACCACTGCCACCCTGTCTATCTTAGGGTAACGCGAGTCGAGGCGGACGTCGTCGCGGTAGCGACGACGGACGCCGAGACGAGCACGTGACACCACTGCCACCCTGTCTATCTTAGGGTAACGCGAGTCGAGGCGGACGTCGTCGCGGTAGCGACGACGGACGCCGAGACGAGCAAGTGACACCACTGCCACCCTGTCTTAGGGAAACGCGAGTCGAGGCGGACGTCGTCGCTGTAGCGACGACGGACGCCGAGACGAGCCCGTGACACCACTGCCACCCTGTCTTAGCGTAACGCGAGTCGAGGCAGACGTCGTCGCGGTAGCGACGACGGACGCTGAGACAAGCACGTGACACCACTGCCACCCTGTCTTACCGAAACGCGAGTCGAGGCGGACGTCGTCGCGGTAGCGACGACGGACGCCGAGACGAGCACGTGACACCACTGCCACCCTGTCTTACAGAAACGCGAGTCGAGGCGGACGTCGAGACGAGCATGTGACACCACTGCCACCCTGTCTATCTTAGGGTTACGCGAGTCAAGGAGGACGATGTCGCATTAGCGACGACGAACGCCGAGATGAGCACGTGACACCACTGCCACCCTGTCTTAGCGTAACGCGAGTCGAGGCAGACATCGTTGCGGTAGCGACGACGGACGCCGAGACGAGCACGTGACACCACTGCCACCCTGTCTTAGCGTAACGCGAGTCGAGGCGGACGTCGTCGCGGTAGCGACGACGGACGCCGAGACGAGCACGTGACACCACTGCCACCCTGTCTTACAGAAACGCGAGTCGAGGCGGACGCCAAGACGAGCAAGTGACACTACTGCCACCCTATCTATCTTAGGGTTACGTGAGTCGAGGCGGACGTCGTCGCGGTAGCGACGACGGACGCCTAGACGAGCACGTGACTCCACTGCCTCCCTGTCTTAGCGTAACGCGAGTCGAGGCGGACGTCGTCGCGGTAGCGACGACGGACGCCGAGACGAGCACGTGACACTACTGCCACCCTGTCTATCTTAGGGTAACGCGAGTCGAGGCGGACGTCGTCGCGGTAGCGACGACGGACGCCGAGACGAGCACGTGACACCACTGCCACCCTTTTCTTAGCGTAACGCGAGTTGAGGCGGACGTCGTCGCGGTAGTGACGACGGATGCCGAGACGAGCACGTGACACCACTGCCACCCTGTCTTAGCGTAACGCGAGTCGAGGCGGACATCGTCGCGGTAGCGACGACGGACGCCGAGATGAGCACGTGACACCACTACCACCCTGTCTTAGCGTAACGCGAGTCGAGGCGGACGTCGTCGCGGTAGCGACAATGGACGCTGAGACGAGCACGTGACACCACTGCCACCCTGTCTATCTTAGGGTTACGAGAGTCGAGGCGGACGTCGTCGCGGTAGCGACGACGGACGCCGAGACGAGCACGTGACACGACTGCCACCCTATCTATCTTAGGGTTACGTGAGTCGAGGCGGACGTCGTCGCGGTAGCGACGACGGACGCCGAGACGAGCACGTGACACCACTGCCTCCCTGTCTTAGCGTAACGCGAGTCGAGGCAGACGTCGTCGCGGTAGCGACGACGGACGCTGAGACGAGCACGTGACACCACTGCCACCCTGTCTATCTTAGGGTAACGCGAGTCGAGGCGAACGTCATCGCGGTAGCGACGACGGACGCCGAGACGAGCATGTGACACCACTGCCACCCTGTCTATCTTAGGGTAACGCGAGTCGAGGCGGACGTCGTAGCCGTAGCGACGGCGGGAGCCGAGACGAGCACGTGACACCACTGCCTCCCTGTCTTACTGTAACGCGAGTCGAGGCGGACGTCGTTGCGGTAGCGACGACGGACGCCGAGACGAGCACGTGACACCACTGCCACCCTGTCTTAGCGTAACGCGAGTCGAGGCGGACGTCATCGCGGTAGCGACGACGAACGCCGAGACGAGCACGTGACACCACTGCCACCCTGTCTTAGCGTAACGCGAGTCGAGGCGGACGTCATCGCGGTAGCGACGACGGACGCCGAGACGAGCACGTGACACCACTGCCACCCTGTCTTAGCGTAACGCGAGTCGAGGCGGACGTCATCGCGGTAGCGACGACGGACGCCGAGACGAGCACGTGACACCACTACCACCCTGTCTTAGCGTAACGCGAGTCGAGGCGGACGTCGTCGTGGTAGCGACGACGGACGCCGAGACGAGCACGTGACACCACTGCCACCCTGTCTTAGGGTAACGCGAGTCGAGGCGGACGTCGTCGCGGTAGCGACGACGGACGCCGAGACGAGCAGGTGACACCACTGCCTCCCTGTCTTACCGTAACGCGAGTCGAGGCGGACGTCGTCGCGTTAGCGACGACGGACGCCGAGACGAGCACGTGACACCACTGCACCCTGTCTATCTTAGGGTTACGCGAGTCGAGGCGGACGTCGTCGCGGAAGCGACGGCGGACGCCGAGACGAGCACGTGACACCACTGCCTCCCTGTCTTACTGTAACGTGAGTCGAGGTGGACGTCGTCGCGGTAGTGACGACGGACGCCGAGACAAGCACGTGACACCACTGCCACCCTGTCTTAGTGTAACGCGAGTCGAGGCGGACGTCGTCGCGGTAGCGACGACGAACGCCGAGACGAGCACGTGACACCACTGCCACCCTGTCTTAGCGTAACGCGAGTCGAGGCGGACGTCGTCGCGGTAGCGACGACGGACGCCGAGACGAGCACGTGACACCACTGCCACCCTGTCTTAGGGTAACGCGAGTCGAGGCGGACGTCGTCGCGGTAGTGACGACGGACGCCGAGACGAGCACGTGACACCACTGCCTCCCTGTCTTACCGTAACGCGAGTCGAGGCGGACGTCGTCGCGTTAGCGACGACGGACGCCGAGACGAGCACGTGACACCACTGCCACACTGTCTATCTTAGGGTTACGCGAGTCGAGGCGGACGTCGTCGCGGTAGCGACGATGGACGCCGAGACGAGCACGTGACACCACTGCCACCCTGTCTATCTTAGGGTAACGCGAGTCGAGGCGGACGTCGTCGCGGTAGCGATGACAGACGCCGAGACGAGCACGTGACACCACTGCCACCCTATCTTAGCGTAACGCGAGTCGAGGCGGACATCGTCGCGGTAGCGACGATGGACGCCGAGATGAGCACGTGACACCACTGCCACCCTGTCTTAGCGTAACGCGAGTCGAGGCGGACGTCGTCGCGGTAGCGACGACGGATGCCGAGACGAGCACGTGACACCACTGCCACCCTGTCTATCTTAGGGTTACGCGAGTCGAGGCGGACGTCATCGCGGTACGCCAAGACGAGCAAGTGACACCACTGCCTCCCTGTCTTAGCGTAACGCGAGTCGAGGCGGACGTCATCGTGTTAGTGACGACGGACACCGAGACGAGCACGTGACACCACTGCCACCCTGTCTATCTTAGGGTTACGCGAGTCGAGGCGGACGTCGTCGCGGTAGCGACGGCGGACTCCGAGACGAGCACGTGACACCACTGCCTCCCTGTCTTACTGTAACGCGAGTTGAGGTGGACGTCATCGCGGTAGCGACGACGGACGCCGAGACAAGCACGTGACACCACTGCCACCCTGTCTTAGTGTAACGCGAGTCGAGGCGGACGTCGTCGCGGTAGCGACGACGAACGGCAAGACGAGCACGTGACACCACTGCCATCCTGTCTTAGCGTAACGCGAGTCGAGGTGGACGTCGTCGCGGTAGCGACGACGGACGCCGAGACGAGCACGTGACACCACTGCCACCCTGTCTTAGCGTAACGCGAGTCGAGGCGGACGTCATCGCGGTAGCGACGACGGACGCCGAGACGAGCACGTGACACCACTGCCACCCTGTCTATCTTAGGGTAACGCGAGTCGAGGCGGACGTCGTCGCGGTAGCGACGACGGACGCCGAGACGAGCACGTGACACCACTGCCACCCTGTCTTAGGGAAACGCGAGTCGAGGCGGACGTCGTCGCTGTAGCGACGACGGACGCCGAGACGAGCCCGTGACACCACTGCCACCCTGTCTTAGCGTAACGCGAGTCGAGGCAGACGTCGTCGCGGTAGCGACGACGGACGCTGAGACAAGCACGTGACACCACTGCCACCCTGTCTTACCGAAACGCGAGTCGAGGCGGACGTCGTCGCGGTAGCGACGACGGACGCCGAGACGAGCACGTGACACCACTGCCACCCTGTCTTACAGAAACGCGAGTCGAGGCGGACGTCGAGACGAGCATGTGACACCACTGCCACCCTGTCTATGTTAGGGTTACGCGAGTCAAGGAGGACGATGTCGCGTTAGCGACGACGAACGCCGAGATGAGCACGTGACACCACTGCCACCCTGTCTTAGCGTAACGCGAGTCGAGGCAGACATCGTTGCGGTAGCGACGACGGACGCCGAGACGAGCACGTGACACCACTGCCACCCTGTCTTAGCGTAACGCGAGTCGAGGCGGACGTCGTCGCGGTAGCGACGACGGACGCCGAGACGAGCACGTGACACCACTGCCACCCTGTCTTACAGAAACGCGAGTCGAGGCGGACGCCAAGACGAGCAAGTGACACTACTGCCACCCTATCTATCTTAGGGTTACGTGAGTCGAGGCGGACGTCGTCGCGGTAGCGACGACGGACGCCTAGACGAGCACGTGACTCCACTGCCTCCCTGTCTTAGCGTAACGCGAGTCGAGGCGGACGTCGTCGCGGTAGCGACGACGGACGCCGAGACGAGCACGTGACACTACTGCCACCCTGTCTATCTTAGGGTAACGCGAGTCGAGGCGGACGTCGTCGCGGTAGCGACGACGGACGCCGAGACGAGCACGTGACACCACTGCCACCCTTTTCTTAGCGTAACGCGAGTTGAGGCGGACGTCGTCGCGGTAGTGACGACGGATGCCGAGACGAGCACGTGACACCACTGCCACCCTGTCTTAGCGTAACGCGAGTCGAGGCGGACATCGTCGCGGTAGCGACGACGGACGCCGAGATGAGCACGTGACACCACTACCACCCTGTCTTAGCGTAACGCGAGTCGAGGCGGACGTCGTCGCGGTAGCGACAATGGACGCTGAGACGAGCACGTGACACCACTGCCACCCTGTCTATCTTAGGGTTACGCGAGTCGAGGCGGACGTTGTCGCGGTAGCGACGACGGACGCCGTGACGAGCACGTGACACGACTGCCACCCTATCTATCTTAGGGTTACGTGAGTCGAGGCGGACGTCGTCGCGGTAGCGACGACGGACGCCGAGACGAGCACGTGACACCACTGCCTCCCTGTCTTAGCGTAACGCGAGTCGAGGCAGACGTCGTCGCGGTAGCGACGACGGACGCTGAGACGAGCACGTGACACCACTGCCACCCTGTCTATCTTAGGGTAACGCGAGTCGAGGCGAACGTCATCGCGGTAGCGACGACGGACGCCGAGACGAGCATGTGACACCACTGCCACCCTGTCTATCTTAGGGTAACGCGAGTCGAGGCGGACGTCGTAGCCGTAGCGACGGCGGGAGCCGAGACGAGCACGTGACACCACTGCCTCCCTGTCTTACTGTAACGCGAGTCGAGGCGGACGTCGTTGCGGTAGCGACGACGGACGCCGAGACGAGCACGTGACACCACTGCCACCCTGTCTTAGCGTAACGCGAGTCGAGGCGGACGTCATCGCGGTAGCGACGACGAACGCCGAGACGAGCACGTGACACCACTGCCACCCTGTCTTAGCGTAACGCGAGTCGAGGCGGACGTCATCGCGGTAGCGACGACGGACGCCGAGACGAGCACGTGACACCACTGCCACCCTGTCTTAGCGTAACGCGAGTCGAGGCGGACGTCATCGCGGTAGCGACGACGGACGCCGAGACGAGCACGTGACACCACTCCCACCCTGTCTTAGCGTAACGCGAGTCGAGGCGGACGTCGTCGTGGTAGCGACGACGGACGCCGAGACGAGCACGTGACACCACTGCCACCCTGTCTTAGGGTAACTTGAGTCGAGGCGGACGTCGTCGCGGTAGAGACGACGGACGCCGAGACGAGCAGGTGACACCACTGCCTCCCTGTCTTACCGTAACGCGAGTCGAGGCGGACGTCGTCGCGTTAGCGATGACGGACGCCGAGACGAGCACGTGACACCACTGCCACCCTGTCTATCTTAGGGTTACGCGAGTCGAGGCGGACGTCGTCGCGGAAGCGACGGCGGACGCCGAGACGAGCACGTGACACCACTGCCTCCCTGTCTTACTGTAACGTGAGTCGAGGTGGACGTCGTCGCGGTAGTGACGACGGACGCCGAGACAAGCACGTGACACCACTGCCACCCTGTCTTAGTGTAACGCGAGTCGAGGCGGACGTCGTCGCGGTAGCGACGACGAACGCCGAGACGAGCACGTGACACCACTGCCACCCTGTCTTAGCGTAACGCGAGTCGAGGCGGACGTCGTCGCGGTAGCGACGACGGACGCCGAGACGAGCACGTGACACCACTGCCACCCTGTCTTAGGGTAACGCGAGTCGAGGCGGACGTCGTCGCGGTAGTGACGACGGACGCCGAGACGAGCACGTGACACCACTGCCTCCCTGTCTTACCGTAACGCGAGTCGAGGCGGACGTCGTCGCGTTAGCGACGACGGACGCCGAGACGAGCACGTGACACCACTGCCACACTGTCTATCTTAGGGTTACGCGAGTCGAGGCGGACGTCGTCGCGGTAGCGACGATGGACGCCGAGACGAGCACGTGACACCACTGCCACCCTGTCTATCTTAGGGTAACGCGAGTCGAGGCGGACGTCGTCGCGGTAGCGATGACAGACGCCGAGACGAGCACGTGACACCACTGCCACCCTATCTTAGCGTAACGCGAGTCGAGGCGGACATCGTCGCGGTAGCGACGATGGACGCCGAGATGAGCACGTGACACCACTGCCACCCTGTCTTAGCGTAACGCGAGTCGAGGCGGACGTCGTCGCGGTAGCGACGACGGATGCCGAGACGAGCACGTGACACCACTGCCACCCTGTCTATCTTAGGGTTACGCGAGTCGAGGCGGACGTCATCGCGGTACGCCAAGACGAGCGAGTGACACCACTGCCTCCCTGTCTTAGCGTAACGCGAGTCGAGGCGGACGTCATCGTGTTAGTGACGACGGACACCGAGACGAGCACGTGACACCACTGCCACCCTGTCTATCTTAGGGTTACGCGAGTCGAGGCGGACGTCGTCGCGGTAGCGACGGCGGACTCCGAGACGAGCACGTGACACCACTGCCTCCCTGTCTTACTGTAACGCGAGTTGAGGTGGACGTCATCGCGGTAGCGACGACGGACGCCGAGACAAGCACGTGACACCACTGCCACCCTGTCTTAGTGTAACGCGAGTCGAGGCGGACGTCGTCGCGGTAGCGACGACGAACGCCAAGACGAGCACGTGACACCACTGCCATCCTGTCTTAGCGTAACGCGAGTCGAGGTGGACGTCGTCGCGGTAGCGACGACGGACGCCGAGACGAGCACGTGACACCACTGCCACCCTGTCTTAGCGTAACGCGAGTCGAGGCGGACGTCATCGCGGTAGCGACGACGGACGCCGAGACGAGCACGTGACACCACTGCCACCCTGTCTTAGGGTAACGCGAGTCGAGGCGGACGTCGTCGCAGTAGCGACGACGGACGCCGAGACGAGCCCGTGACACCACTGCCATCCTGTCTTAGCGTAACGCGAGTCGAGGCAGACGTCGTCGTGGTAGCAACGACGGACGCCGAGACAAGCACGTGACACCACTGCCACCCTGTCTTACCGAAACGCGAGTCGAGGCGGACGTCGTCGCGGTAGCGACGACGGACGCCGAGACGAGCACGTGACACCACTGCCACCCTGTCTTACAGAAATGCGAGTCGAGGCGGACGTCGAGACGAGCATGTGACACCACTGCCACCCTGTATATCTTAGGGTTACGCGAGTCAAGGCGGACGTCGTCGCGGTAGCGACGACGAACGCCGAGATGAGCACGTGACACCACTGCCACCCTGTCTTAGCGTAACGCGAGTCAAGGCAGACGTCGTCGCGGTAGCGACGACGGACGCCGAGACGAGCACGTGACACCACTGCCACCCTGTCTTAGCGTAACGCGAGTCGAGGCGGACGTCGTCGCGGTAGCGACGACGGACGCCAAGACGAGCACGTGACACCACTGCCACCCTGTCTTACAGAAACGCGAGTCGATTCGTACGTCATCGCGTTAGCGACGACGGACACTTAGACGAGCACGTGACACCACTGCCACCCTGTCTATCTTAGGGTTACGCGAGTCGAGGCGGACGTCGTCGCGGTAGCGACGTCGGACGCCGAGACGAGCACGTGACACCACTGCCTCCCTGTCTTACTGTAACGCGAGTCGAGGCGGACGTCGTCGCGGTAGCGACGACGGACGACGAGACAAGCACATGACACCACTGCCACCCTGTCTTAGCGTAACGCGAGTCGAGGCGGACGTCGTCGCGGTAGCGACAACGGACGCCGAGACGAGCACGTGACACCACTGCCACCCTGTCTTAGGGTAACGCGAGTCGAGGCGGACGTCGTCGCGGTAGTGACGACGGACGCCGAGACGAGCACGTGACAACACTGCCTCCCTGTCTTACCGTAACGCGAGTCGAGGCGGACGTCGTCGCTTTAGCGACGACAGACGCCGAGACGAGCACGTGACACCACTGCCACACTGTCTATCTTAGGGTTACGCGAGTCGAGGCGGATGTCGTCGCGGTAGCGACGATGGACGCCGAGACGAGCACGTGACACCACTGCCACCCTGTCTATCTTAGGGTAACGCGAGTCGAGGCGGACGTCGTCGCGGTAGCGACGACGGACACCGAGACGAGCACGTGACACCACTGCCACCCTGTCTATCTTAGGGTAACGCGAGTCGAGGCGGACGTCGTCGCGGTAGCGACGACGGACGCCGAGACGAGCACGTGACACCACTGCCACCCTGTCTTAGGGAAACGCGAGTCGAGGCGGACGTCGTCGCTGTAGCGACGACGGACGCCGAGACGAGCCCGTGACACCACTGCCACCCTGTCTTAGCGTAACGCGAGTCGAGGCAGACGTCGTCGCGGTAGCGACGACGGACGCTGAGACAAGCACGTGACACCACTGCCACCCTGTCTTACCGAAACGCGAGTCGAGGCGGACATCGTCGCGGTAGCGACGACGGACGCCGAGACGAGCACGTGACACCACTGCCACCCTGTCTTACAGAAACGCGAGTCGAGGCGGACGTCGAGACGAGCATGTGACACCACTGCCACCCCGTCTATCTTAGGGTTACGCGAGTCAAGGCGGACGTCGTCGCGTTAGCGACGACGAACGCCGAGATGAGCACGTGACACCACTGCCACCCTGTCTTAGCGTAACGCGAGTCGAGGCAGACATCGTTGCGGTAGCGACGACGGACGCCGAGACGAGCACGTGACACCACTGCCACCCTGTCTTACAGAAACGCGAGTCGATTCGTACGTCATCGCGTTAGCGACGACGGACACTTAGACGAGCACGTGACACCACTGCCACCCTGTCTATCTTAGGGTTACGCGAGTCGAGGCGGACGTCGTCGCGGTAGCGACGTCGGACGCCGAGACGAGCACGTGACACCACTGCCTCCCTGTCTTACTGTAACGCGAGTCGAGGCGGACGTCGTCGCGGTAGCGACGACGGACGACGAGACAAGCACATGACACCACTGCCACCCTGTCTTAGTGTAACGCGAGTCGAGGCGGACGTCGTCGCGGTAGCGACGACGAACGCCGAGACGAGCACGTGACACCACTGCCACCCTGTCTTAGCGTAACGCGAGTCGAGGGGGACGTCGTCGCGGTAGCGACGACGGACGCCGAGACGAGCACGTGACACCACCGCCACCCTGTCTTAGCGTAACGCGAGTCGAGGCGGACGTCGTCGCGGTAGCGACAACGGACGCCGAGACGAGCACGTGACACCACTGCCACCCTGTCTTAGGGTAACGCGAGTCGAGGCGGACGTCGTCGCGGTAGTGACGACGGACGCCGAGACGAGCACGTGACACCACTGCCTCCCTGTCTTACCGTA
The DNA here is from genome assembly GCA_963921465.1 of Triticum timopheevii. Taxonomy (NCBI): domain Eukaryota; kingdom Viridiplantae; phylum Streptophyta; class Magnoliopsida; order Poales; family Poaceae; genus Triticum; species Triticum timopheevii. The sequence goes on along the minus strand of OY997266.1, from coordinate 311,918,447 downwards.
ACGCGAGTCGAGGCGGACGTCGTCGCATTAGCGACGACGGACGCCGAGACGAGCACGTGACACCACTGCCACACTGTCTATCTTAGGGTTACGCGAGTCGAGGCGGACGTCGTCGCGGTAGCGACGATGGACGCCGAGACGAGCACGTGACACCACTGCCACCCTGTCTATCTTAGGGTAACGCGAGTCGAGGCGGACGTCGTCGCGGTAGCGACGACGGACGCCGAGACGAGCACGTGACACCACTGCCACCCTGTCTATCTTAGGGTAACGCGAGTCGAGGCGGACGTCGTCGCGGTAGCGACGACGGACGCCGAGACGAGCACGTGACACCACTGCCACCCTGTCTATCTTAGGGAAACGCGAGTCGAGGCGGACGTCGTCGCTGTAGCGACGACGGACGCCGAGACGAGCCCGTGACACCACTGCCACCCTGTCTTAGCGTAACGCGAGTCGAGGCAGACGTCGTCGCGGTAGCGACGACGGACGCTGAGGCAAGCACGTGACACCACTGCCACCCTGTCTTACCGAAACGCGAGTCGAGGCGGACGTCGTCGCGGTAGCGACGATGGACGCCGAGACGAGCACGTGACACCACTGCCACCCTGTCTTACAGAAACGCGAGTCGAGGCGGACGTCGAGACGAGCATGTGACACCACTGCCACCCTGTCTATCTTAGGGTTACGCGAGTCAAGGCGGACGTCGTCGCGTTAGCGACGACGAACGCCGAGATGAGCACGTGACACCACTGCCACCCTGTCTTAGCGTAACGCGAGTCGAGGCAGACATCGTTGCGGTAGCGACGACGGACGCCGAGACGAGCACGTGACACCACTGCCACCCTGTCTTAGCGTAACGCGAGTCGAGGCGGACGTCATCGCGGTAGCGACGACGGACGCCGAGACGAGCACGTGACACCACTGCCACCCTGTCTTACAGAAACGCGAGTCGAGGCGGACGCCAAGACGAGCAAGTGACACTACTGCCACCCTATCTATCTTAGGGTTACGTGAGTCGAGGCGGACGTCGTCGCGGTAGCGACGACGGACGCCTAGACGAGCACGTGACTCCACTGCCTCCCTGTCTTAGCGTAACGCGAGTCGAGGCGGACGTCGTCGCGGTAGCGACGACGGACGCCGAGAGGAGCACGTGACACTACTGCCACCCTGTCTATCTTAGGGTAACGCGAGTCGAGGCGGACGTCGTCGCGGTAGCGACGACGGACGCCGAGACGAGCACGTGACACCACTGCCACCCTTTTCTTAGCGTAACGCGAGTTGAGGCGGACGTCGTCGCGGTAGTGACGACGGACGCCGAGACAAGCACATGACACCACTGCCAGCCTGTCTTACCGAAATGCGAGTCGAGGCGGACGTCGTCGCGGTAGCGACGACGGATGCCGAGACGAGCACGTGACACCACTGCCACCCTGTCTTAGCGTAACGCGAGTCGAGGCAGACATCGTCGCGGTAGCGACGACGGACGCCGAGATGAGCACGTGACACCACTACCACCCTGTCTTAGCGTAACGCGAGTCGAGGCGGACGTCGTCGCGGTAGCGACAACGGAAGCTGAGACGAGCACGTACACCACTGCCACCCTGTCTATCTTAGAGTTACGCGAGTCGAGGCGGACGTCGTCGCGTTAGCGACGACGGACGCCGAGACGAGCACGTGACACCACTGCCACACTGTCTATCTTAGGGTTACGCGAGTCGAGGCGGACGTCGTCGCGGTAGCGACGATGGACGCCGAGACGAGCACGTGACACCACTGCCACCCTGTCTATCTTAGGGTAACGCGAGTCGAGGCGGACGTCGTCGCGGTAGCGATGACAGACGCCGAGACGAGCACGTGACACCACTGCCACCCTATCTTAGCGTAACGCGAGTCGAGGCGGACATCGTCGCGGTAGCGACGATGGACGCCGAGATGAGCACGTGACACCACTGCCACCCTGTCTTAGCGTAACGCGAGTCGAGGCGGACGTCGTCGCGGTAGCGACGACGGATGCCGAGACGAGCACGTGACACCACTGCCACCCTGTCTATCTTAGGGTTACGCGAGTCGTGGCGGACGTCATCGCGGTACGCCAAGACGAGCAAGTGACACCACTGCCTCCCTGTCTTAGTGTAACGCGAGTCGAGGCGGACGTCATCGTGTTAGTGACGACGGACACCGAGACGAGCACGTGACACCACTGCCACCCTGTCTATCTTAGGGTTACGCGAGTCGAGGCGGACGTCGTCGCGGTAGCGACGGCGGACTCCGAGACGAGCACGTGACACCACTGCCTCCCTGTCTTACTGTAACGCGAGTTGAGGTGGACGTCATCGCGGTAGCGACGACGGACGCCGAGACAAGCACGTGACACCACTGCCACCCTGTCTTAGTGTAACGCGAGTCGAGGCGGACGTCGTCGCGGTAGCGACGACGAACGCCAAGACGAGCACGTGACACCACTGCCATCCTGTCTTAGCGTAACGCGAGTCGAGGTGGACGTCGTCGCGGTAGCGACGACGGACGCCGAGACGAGCACGTGACACCACTGCCACCCTGTCTTAGCGTAACGCGAGTCGAGGCGGACGTCATCGCGGTAGCGACGACGGACGCCGAGACGAGCACGTGACACCACTGCCACCCTGTCTTAGGGTAACGCGAGTCGAGGCGGACGTCGTCGCAGTAGCGACGACGGACGCCGAGACGAGCCCGTGACACCACTGCCATCCTGTCTTAGCGTAACGCGAGTCGAGGCAGACGTCGTCGTGGTAGCGACGACGGACGCCGAGACAAGCACGTGACACCACTGCCACCCTGTCTTACCGAAACGCGAGTCGAGGCGGACGTCGTCGCGGTAGCGACGACGGACGCCGAGACGAGCACGTGACACCACTGCCACCCTGTCTTACAGAAATGCGAGTCGAGGCGGACGTCGAGACGAGCATGTGACACCACTGCCACCCTGTATATCTTAGGGTTACGCGAGTCAAGGCGGACGTCGTCGCGGTAGCGACGACGAACGCCGAGATGAGCACGTGACACCACTGCCACCCTGTCTTAGCGTAACGCGAGTCGAGGCAGACGTCGTCGCGGTAGCGACGACGGACGCCGAGACGAGCACGTGACACCACTGCCACCCTGTCTTAGCGTAACGCGAGTCGAGGCGGACGTCGTCGCGGTAGCGACGACGGACGCCAAGACGAGCACGTGACACCACTGCCACCCTGTCTTACAGAAACGCGAGTCGATTCGTACGTCATCGCGTTAGCGACGACGGACACTTAGACGAGCACGTGACACCACTGCCACCCTGTCTATCTTAGGGTTACGCGAGTCGAGGCGGACGTCGTCGCGGTAGCGACGTCGGACGCCGAGACGAGCACGTGACACCACTGCCTCCCTGTCTTACTGTAACGCGAGTCGAGGCGGACGTCATCGCGGTAGCGACGACGGACGATGAGACAAGCACATGACACCACTGCCACCCTGTCTTAGCGTAACGCGAGTCGAGGCGGACGTCGTCGCGGTAGCGACAACGGACGCCGAGACGAGCACGTGACACCACTGCCACCCTGTCTTAGGGTAACGCGAGTCGAGGCGGACGTCGTCGCGGTAGTGACGACGGACGCCGAGACGAGCACGTGACAACACTGCCTCCCTGTCTTACCGTAACGCGAGTCGAGGCGGACGTCGCCGCTTTAGCGACGACAGACGCCGAGACGAGCACGTGACACCACTGCCACACTGTCTATCTTAGGGTTACGCGAGTCGAGGCGGACGTCGTCGCGGTAGCGACGATGGACGCCGAGACGAGCACGTGACACCACTGCCACCCTGTCTATCTTAGGGTAACGCGAGTCGAGGCGGACGTCGTCGCGGTAGCGACGACGGACGCCGAGACGAGCACGTGACACCACTGCCACCCTGTTTATCTTAGGGTAACGCGAGTCGAGGCGGACGTCGTCGCGGTAGCGATGACGGACGCCGAGACGAGCACGTGACACCACTGCCACCCTGTCTTAGGGAAACGCGAGTCGAGGCGGACGTCGTCGCTGTAGCGACGACGGACGCCGAGACGAGCCCGTGACACCACTGCCACCCTGTCTTAGCGTAACGCGAGTCGAGGCAGACGTCGTTGCGGTAGCGACGACGGACGCTGAGACAAGCACGTGACACCACTGCCACCCTGTCTTACCGAAACGCGAGTCGAGGCGGACATCGTCGCGGTAGCGACGACGGACGCCGAGACGAGCACGTGACACCACTGCCACCCTGTCTTACAGAAACGCGAGTCGAGGCGGACGTCGAGACGAGCATGTGACACCACTGCCACCCCGTCTATCTTAGGGTTACGCGAGTCAAGGCGGACGTCGTCGCGTTAGCGACGACGAACGCCGAGATGAGCACGTGACACCACTGCCACCCTGTCTTAGCGTAACGCGAGTCGAGGCAGACATCGTTGCGGTAGCGACGACGGACGCCGAGACGAGCACGTGACACCACTGCCACCCTGTCTTACAGAAACGCGAGTCGATTCGTACGTCATCGCGTTAGCGACGACGGACACTTAGACGAGCACGTGACACCACTGCCACCCTGTCTATCTTAGGGTTACGCGAGTCGAGGCGGACGTCGTCGCGGTAGCGACGTTGGACGCCGAGACGAGCACGTGACACCACTGCCTCCCTGTCTTACTGTAACGCGAGTCGAGGCGGACGTCGTCGCGGTAGCGACGACGGACGACGAGACAAGCACATGACACCACTGCCACCCTGTCTTAGTGTAACGCGAGTCGAGGCGGACGTCGTCGCGGTAGCGACGACGAACGCCGAGACGAGCACGTGACACCACTGCCACCCTGTCTTAGCGTAACGCGAGTCGAGGGGGACGTCGTCGCGGTAGCGACGACGGACGCCGAGACGAGCACGTGACACCACTGCCACCCTGTCTTAGCGTAACGCGAGTCGAGGCGGACGTCGTCGCGGTAGCGACAACGGACGCCGAGACGAGCACGTGACACCACTGCCACCCTGTCTTAGGGTAACGCGAGTCGAGGCGGACGTCGTCGCGGTAGGGACGACGGACGCCGAGACGAGCACGTGACACCACTGCCTCCCTGTCTTACCGTAACGCGAGTCGAGGCGGACGTCGTCGCGTTAGCGACGACGGACGCCAAGACGAGCACGTGACACCACTGCCACACTGTCTATCTTAGGGTTACGCGAGTCGAGGCGGACGTCGTCGCGGTAGCGACGATGGACGCCGAGACGAGCACGTGACACCACTGCCACCCTGTCTATCTTAGGGTAACGCGAGTCGAGGCGGTCGTCGTCGCGGTAGCGACGACGGACGCCGAGACGAGCACGTGACACCACTGCCACCCTGTCTATCTTAGGGTAACGCGAGTCGAGGCGGACGTCGTCGCGGTAGCGACGACGGACGCCGAGACGAGCACGTGACACCACTGCCACCCTGTCTATCTTAGGGAAACGCGAGTCGAGGCGGACGTCGTCGCTGTAGCGACGACGGACGCCGAGACGAGCCCGTGACACCACTGCCACCCTGTCTTAGCGTAACGCGAGTCGAGGCAGACGTCGTCGCGGTAGCGACGACGGACGCTGAGGCAAGCACGTGACACCACTGCCACCCTGTCTTACCGAAACGCGAGTCGAGGCGGACGTCGTCGCGGTAGCGATGACGGACGCCGAGACGAGCACGTGACACCACTGCCACCCTGTCTTACAGAAACGCGAGTCGAGGCGGACGTCGAGACGAGCATGTGACACCACTGCCACCCTGTCTATCTTAGGGTTACGCGAGTCAAGGCGGACGTCGTCGCGTTAGCGACGACGAACGCCGAGATGAGCACGTGACACCACTGCCACCCTGTCTTAGCGTAACGCGAGTCGAGGCAGACATCGTTGCGGTAGCGACGACGGACGCCGAGACGAGCACGTGACACCACTGCCACCCTGTCTTAGCGTAACGCGAGTCGAGGCAGACATCGTTGCGGTAGCGACGACGGACGCCGAGACGAGCACGTGACACCACTGCCACCCTGTCTTAGCGTAACGCGAGTCGAGGCGGACGTCATCGCGGTAGCGACGACGGACGCCGAGACGAGCACGTGACACCACTGCCACCCTGTCTTACAGAAACGCGAGTCGATTCGTACGTCATCGCGTTAGCGACGACGGACACTTAGACGAGCACGTGACACCACTGCCACCCTGTCTATCTTAGGGTTACGCGAGTCGAGGCGGACGTCGTCGCGGTAGCGACGTCGGACGCCGAGACGAGCACGTGACACCACTGCCTCCCTGTCTTACTGTAACGCGAGTCGAGGCGGACGTCGTCGCGGTAGCGACGACGGACGACGAGACAAGCACATGACACCACTGCCACCCTGTCTTAGTGTAACGCGAGTCGAGGCGGACGTCGTCGCGGTAGCGACGACGAACGCCGAGACGAGCACGTGACACCACTGCCACCCTGTCTTAGCGTAACGCGAGTCGAGGGGGACGTCGTCGCGGTAGCGACGACGGACGCCGAGACGAGCACGTGACACCACTGCCACCCTGTCTTAGCGTAACGCGAGTCGAGGCGGACGTCGTCGCGGTAGCGACAACGGACGCCGAGACGAGCACGTGACACCACTGCCACCCTGTCTTAGGGTAACGCGAGTCGAGGCGGACGTCGTCGCGGTAGTGACGACGGACGCCGAGACGAGCACGTGACACCACTGCCTCCCTGTCTTACCGTAACGCGAGTCGAGGCGGACGTCGTCGCGTTAGCGACGACGGACGCCGAGACGAGCACGTGACACCACTGCCACACTGTCTATCTTAGGGTTACGCGAGTCGAGGCGGACGTCGTCGCGGTAGCGACGATGGACGCCGAGACGAGCACGTGACACCACTGCCACCCTGTCTATCTTAGGGTAACGCGAGTCGAGGCGGTCGTCGTCGCGGTAGCGACGACGGACGCCGAGACGAGCACGTGACACCACTGCCACCCTGTCTATCTTAGGGTAACGCGAGTCGAGGCGGACGTCGTCGCGGTAGCGACGACGGACGCCGAGACGAGCACGTGACACCACTGCCACCCTGTCTATCTTAGGGAAACGCGAGTCGAGGCGGACGTCGTCGCTGTAGCGACGACGGACGCCGAGACGAGCCCGTGACACCACTGCCACCCTGTCTTAGCGTAACGCGAGTCGAGGCAGACGTCGTCGCGGTAGCGACGACGGACGCTGAGGCAAGCACGTGACACCACTGCCACCCTGTCTTACCGAAACGCGAGTCGAGGCGGACGTCGTCGCGGTAGCGATGACGGACGCCGAGACGAGCACGTGACACCACTGCCACCCTGTCTTACAGAAACGCGAGTCGAGGCGGACGTCGAGACGAGCATGTGACACCACTGCCACCCTGTCTATCTTAGGGTTACGCGAGTCAAGGCGGACGTCGTCGCGTTAGCGACGACGAACGCCGAGATGAGCACGTGACACCACTGCCACCCTGTCTTAGCGTAACGCGAGTCGAGGCAGACATCGTTGCGGTAGCGACGACGGACGCCGAGACGAGCACGTGACACCACTGCCACCCTGTCTTAGCGTAACGCGAGTCGAGGCGGACGTCATCGCGGTAGCGACGACGGACGCCGAGACGAGCACGTGACACCACTGCCACCCTGTCTTACAGAAACGCGAGTCGAGGCGGACGCCAAGACGAGCAAGTGACACTACTGCCACCCTATCTATCTTAGGGTTACGTGAGTCGAGGCGGACGTCGTCGCGGTAGCGACGACGGACGCCGAGACGAGCACGTGACACCACTGCCTCCCTGTCTTAGCGTAACGCGAGTCGAGGCAGACGTCGTCGCGGTACCGACGACGGATGCCGAGACGAGCACGTGACACCACTGCCACCCTGTCTATCTTAGGGTAACGCGAGTCGAGGCGAACGTCATCGCGGTAGCGACGACGGACGCCGAGACGAGCATGTGACACCACTGCCACCCTGTCTATCTTAGGGTAACGCGAGTCGAGGCGGACGTCGTAGCCGTAGCGACGGCGGGAGCCGAGACGAGCACGTGACACCGCTGCCTCCCTGTCTTACTGTAACGCGAGTCAAGGCGGACGTCGTTGCGGTAGCGACGACGGACGCCGAGACGAGCACGTGACACCACTGCCACCCTGTCTTAGCGTAACGCGAGTCGAGGCGGATGTCATCGCGGTAGCGACGACGAACGCCGAGACGAGCACGTGACACCACTGCCACCCTGTCTTAGCGTAACGCGAGTCGAGGCGGACGTCATCGCGGTAGCGACGACGGACGCCGAGACGAGCACGTGACACCACTACCACCCTGTCTTAGCGTAACGCGAGTCGAGGCGGACGTCGTCGTGGTAGCGACGACGGACGCCGAGACGAGCACGTGACACCACTGCCACCCTGTCTTAGGGTAACGCGAGTCGAGGAGGACGTCGTCGCGGTAGCGACGACGAACGCCGAGACGAGCAGGTGACACCACTGCCTCCCTGTCTTACCGTAACGCGAGTCGAGGCGGACGTCGTCGCGTTAGCGACGACGGACGCCGAGACGAGCACATGACACCACTGCCACCCTGTCTATCTTAGGGTTACGCGATTCGAGGCGGACGTCGTCGCGGTAGCGACGACGGATGCCGAGACGAGCACGTGACACCACTGCCACCCTGTCTATCTTAGGGTAACGCGAGTCGAGGCGGACGTCGCTGCGGTAGCGACGACGGATGCCGAGACGAGCACGTGACACCACTGCCACCCTGTCTTAGTGAAACGCGAGTCGAGGCGGACGTCGTCGCGGTAGCGACGACGGACACCGAGACGAGCACGTGACACCACTGCCACCCTATCTTAGCGTAACGCGAGTCGAGGCGGACATCGTCGCGGTAGCAACGATGGACGCCGAGATGAGCACGTGACACCACTGCCACCCTGTCTTAGCGTAACGCGAGTCGAGGCGGATGTCGTCGCGGTAGCGACGACGGATGCCGAGACGAGCACGTGACACCACTGCCACCCTGTCTATCTTTGGGTTACGCGAGTCGAGGCGTACGTCGTCGCGGTAGCGACGCCGGACGCCGAGACAAGCACGTGACACTACTGCCACCCTGTCTATCTTAGGGTTACGTGAGTCGAGGCGGACGTCGTCGCGGTACGCCAAGACGCGCAAGTGACACCACTGCCTCCCTGTCTTAGCGTAACGCGAGTCGAGGCGGACGTCATCGCGTTAGCGACGACGGACACCGAGACGAGCACGTGACACCACTGCCACCCTGTCTATCTTAGGGCTACGCGAGTCGAGGCGGACGTCGTCGCGGTAGCGACGACGGACGCCGAGACAAGCACGTGACACTACTGCCACCCTGTCTATCTTAGGGTTACGTGAGTCGAGGCGGACGTCGTCGCGGTACGCCAAGACGAGCAAGTGACACCACTGCCTCCCTGTCTTAGCGTAACGCGAGTCGAGGCGGACGTCATCGCGTTAGCGACGGCGGACGCCGAGACGAGCACGTGACACCACTGCGTCCCTGTCTTACTGTAACGCGAGTCGAGGCGGACGTCGTCGCGGTAGCGACGACGGACGCCGAGATGAGCACGTGACACCACTGCCACCCTGTCTTAGTGTAACGCGAGTCGAGGCGGACGTCGTCGCGGTAGCGACGACAAACGCCGAGACGAGCACGTGACACCACTGCCACCCTGTCTATCTTAGGGTAACGCGAGTCGAGGCGGACGTTGTCGCGGTAGCGACGACGGACGTCGAGACGAGCACGTGACACCACTGCCACCCTGTCTTAGCGTAACGCGAGTTGAGGCGGACGTCGTCGCGGTAGTGACGACGGACGCCAGACGAGCACATGACACCACTGCCACCCTGTCTTACCGAAATGCGAGTCGAGGCGGACATCGTCGCGGTAGCGACGACGGACGCCGAGATGAGCACGTGACACCACTACCACCCTGTCTTAGCGTAACGCGAGTCGAGGCGGACGTCGTCGCGGTAGCGACGACGGACGCTGAGACGAGCACGTGACACCACTGCCACCCTGTCTATCTTACGGTTACGCGAGTCGAGGCGGACGTCGTCGCGGTAGCGACGACGGACGCCGAGACGAGCACGTGACACTACTGCCAACCTGTCTATCTTAGGGTTACGTGAGTCGAGGCGGACGTCGTCGCGGTAGCGACGACGGACGCCGAGACAAGCACGTGACACCACTGCCTCCCTGTCTTAGCGTAACGCGAGTCGAGGCGGACGTCGTCGCGGTAGCGACGATGGACGCCGAGACGAGCACGTGACACCACTGCCACCCTGTCTATCTTAGGGTAACACGAGTCGAGGTGAACGTCGTCGCGGTAGCGACGATGGACGCCGAGACGAGCATGTGACACCACTGCCACCCTGTCTATCTTAGGGTAACGCGAGTCGAGGCGGACATCGTAGTGGTAGCGACGGCGGGAGCCGAGACGAGCACGTGACACCACTGCCTTCATGTCTTACTGTAACGCGAGTCGAGGCGGACATCGTTGCGGTAGCGACGACGGACGCCAAGACGAGCACGTGACACCACTGCCACCCTGTCTATCTTAGGGTAACGCGAGTCGAGGCGGACGTCGTCGCGGTAGCGACGACGGAGGCCGAGACGAGCCCGTGACACCACTGCCACCCTGTCTTAGCGTAACGCGAGTCGAGGCGGACGTCGTCGCGGTAGCCACGACGGACGCCGAGACGAGCACGTGACACCACTGCCACCCTGTCTATCTTAGGGTTACGCGAGTCGAGGCGGACGTCGTCGCGGTAGCGACGACGGACGCCGAGACAAGCACTTGACACTACTGCCACCCTGTCTATCTTAGGGTTACGTGAGTCGAGGCGAACGTCGTCGCTGTACGCCAAGACGAGCAAGTGACACCACTGCCTCCCTGTCTTAGCGTAACGCGAGTCGAGGCGGACGTCATCGCGTTAGCGACGGCGGACGCCGAGACGAGCACGTGACACCGTTGCGTCCCTGTCTTACTGTAACGCGAGTCGAGGCGGACGTCGTCGCGGTAGCGACGACGGACGCCGAGATGAGCACGTGACACCACTGCCACCCTGTCTTAGTGTAACGCGAGTCGAGGCGGACGTCGTCGCGGTAGCGACGACGAACGCCGAGACGAGCACGTGACACCACTGCCACCCTGTCTATCTTAGGGTAACGCGAGTCGAGGCGGAGGTCGTCGCGGTAGCGACGACGGACGCCGAGACGAGCACGTGACACCACTGCCACCTTGTCTTTGCGTAACGCGAGTTGAGGCGGACGTCGTCGCGGTAGTGACGACGGACGCCGAGACGAGCACATGACACCACTGCCACCCTGTCTTACCGAAATGCGAGTCGAGGCGGACATCGTCGCGGTAGCGACGACGGACGCCGAGATGAGCATGTGACACCACTACCACCCTGTCTTAGCGTAACGCGAGTCGAGGCGGACGTCGTCGCGGTAGCGACGACGGACGCCGAGACGAGCACGTGACACTACTGCCAACCTGTCTATCTTAGGGTTACGTGAGTCGAGGCGGACGTCGTCGCGGTAGCGACGACGGACGCCGAGACGAGCACGTGACACCACTGCCTCCCTGTCTTAGCGTAACGCGAGTCGAGGCGGACGTCCTCGCGGTAGCGACGATGGACGCCGAGACGAGCACGTGACACCACTGCCACCCTGTCTATCTTAGGGTAACGCGAGTCCAGGCGGATGTCGTAGTGATAGCGACGGCGGGAGCCGAGACGAGCACGTGACACCACTGCCTTCATGTCTTACTGTAACGCGAGTCGAGGCGGACATCGTTGCGGTAGCGACGACGGACGCCGAGACGAGCACGTGACACCACTGCCACCCTGTCTATCTTAGGGTAACGCGAGTCGAGGCGGACGTCGTCGCGGTAGCGACGACGGAGGCCGAGACGAGCCCGTGACACCACTGCCACCCTGTCTTAGCTTAACGCGAGTCGAGGCGGACGTCGTCGCGGTAGCCACGACGGACGCCGAGACGAGCACGTGACACCACTGCCACCCTGTCTATCTTAGGGTTACGCGAGTCGAGGCGGACGTCGTCGCGGTAGCGACGACGGACGCCGAGACAAGCACGTGACACTACTGCCACCCTGTCTATCTTAGGGTTACGTGAGTCGAGGCGAACGTCGTCGCGGTACGCCAAGACGAGCAAGTGACACCACTGCCTCCCTATCTTAGCGTAACGCGAGTCGAGGCGGACGTCATCGCGTTAGCGACGGCGGACGCCGAGACGAGCACGTGACACCACTGCGTCCCTGTCTTACTGTAACGCGAGTCGAGGCGGACGTCGTCGCGGTAGCGACGACGGACGCCGAGATGAGCACGTGACACCACTGCCACCCTGTCTTAGTGTAACGCGAGTCGAGGCGGACGTCGTCGCGGTAGCGACGACGGACGCCGAGACGAACACGTGACACCACTGCCACCCTGTCTTAGCGTAACGCGAGTTGAGGCGGACGTCGTCGCGGTAGTGATGACGGACGCCGAGACGAGCACATGACACCACTGCCACCCTGTCTTACCGAAATGCGAGTCGAGGCGGACATCGTCGCGGTAGCGACGACGGACGCCGAGATGAGCACGTGACACCACTACCACCTTGTCTTAGCGTAACGCGAGTCGAGGCGGACGTCGTCGCGGTAGCGACGACGGACGCTGAGACGAGCACGTGACACCACTGCCACCCTGTCTATCTTACGGTTACGCGAGCCGAGGGGGACGTCATCGCGGTAGCGACGACGGACGCCGAGACGAGCACGTGACACTACTGCCAACCTGTCTATCTTAGGGTTACGTGAGTCGAGGCGGACGTCGTCGCGGTAGCGACGACGGACGCCGAGACGAGCACGTGACACCACTGCCTCCCTGTCTTAGTGTAACGCGAGTCGAGGCGGACGTCGTCGCGGTAGCGACGATGGACGCCGAGACGAGCACGTGACACCACTGCCACCCTGTCTATCTTAGGGTAACATGAGTCGAGGCGAACGTCGTCGCGGTAGCGACGATGGACGCCGAGATGAGCACGTGACACCACTACCACCCTGTCTTAGCGTAACGCGATTCGAGGCGGACGTCGTCGCGGTAGCGACGACGGACGCCGAGACGAGCACGTGACACTACTGCCAACCTGTCTATCTTAGGGTTACGTGAGTCGAGGCGGACGTCGTCGCGGTAGCGACGACGGACGCCGAGACGAGCACGTGACACCACTGCCTCCCTGTCTTAGCGTAACGCGAGTCGAGGCGGACGTCGTCGCGGTAGCGACGATGGACGCCGAGACGAGCACGTGACACCACTGCCACCCTGTCTATCTTAGGGTAACATGAGTCGAGGCGAACGTCGTCGCGGTAGCGACGATGGACGCCGAGACGAGCATGTGACACCACTGCCACCCTGTCTATCTTAGGGTAACGCGAGTCGAGGCGGACGTCGTAGTGGTAGCGACGGCGGGAGCCGAGACGGGCACGTGACACCACTGCCTTCATGTCTTACTGTAACGCAAGTCGAGGTGGACATCGTTGCGGTAGCGACGACGGACGCCGAGACGAGCATGTGACACCACTGCCACCCTGTCTATCTTAGGGTAACGCGAGTCGAGGCGGACGTCATCGCGGTAGCGACGACGGAGGCCGAGACGAGCCCGTGACACCACTGCCACCCTGTCTTAGCGTAACGCGAGTCGAGGCGGACGTCGTCGCGGTAGCCACGATGGACGCCGAGACGAGCACGTGACACCACTGCCACCCTGTCTTACCGAAATGCGAGTCGAGGCGGACGTCGTCGCGGTAGCGACGACGGACGCCGAGACGAGCACGTGACACCACTGCCACCCTGTCTTAGCGTAATGCGAGTCGAGGCGGACGTCGTCGCGGTAGCGACGACGGACGCCGAGACGAGCACGTGACACCACTGCCACCCTGTCTTAGGGTAACGCGAGTCGAGGCGGACGTCGTCGCGGTAGCGACGACGGTCGCCGAGACGAGCAGGTGACACCACTGCCTCCCTGTCTTACCGTAACGCGAGTCGAGGCGGACGTCGTCGCGTTAGCGACGACGGACGCCGAGACGAGCACGTGACATCACTGCCACCCTGTCTATCTTAGGGTTACGCGAGTCGAGGCGGACGTCGTCGTGGTAGCGACGACGGACGCCGAGACGAGCACGTGACACCACTGCCACCCTGTCTATCTTAGGGTTACGCGAGTCGAGGCGGACGTTGTCGCGGTAGCGACGACGGACGCCAAGACGAGCAAGTGACACTACTGCCACCCTGTCTATCTTAGGGTTACGTGAGTCGAGGCAGACATCGTCGCGGTAGCGACGACGGACGCCGAGACGAGCACGTGACACCACTGCCTCCCTGTCTTAGCGTAACACGAGTCGAGGCGGACGTCGTCGCGGTAGCGACGACGGACGCCGAGACGAGCACGTGACACCACTGCCACCCTGTCTATCTTAGGGTAACATGAGTCGAGGCGAACGTCGTCGTGGTAGCGACGACGGACGCCGAGACGAGCATGTGACACCACTGCCACCCTGTCTTAGCGTAACGCGAGTCGAGGCGGACGTCGTCGCGGTAGCGACGACGGACGCCGAGACGAGCACGTGACACTACTGCCAACCTGTCTATCTTAGGGTTACGTGAGTCGAGGCGGACGTCGTCGCGGTAGCGACGACGGACGCCGAGACGAGCACGTGACACCACTGCCTCCCTGTCTTAGCGTAACGCGAGTCGAGGCGGACGTCCTCGCGGTAGCGACGATGGACGCCGAGACGAGCACGTGACACCACTGCCACCCTGTCTATCTTAGGGTAACGCGAGTCCAGGCGGATGTCGTAGTGATAGCGACGGCGGGAGCCGAGACGAGCACGTGACACCACTGCCTTCATGTCTTACTGTAACGCGAGTCGAGGCGGACATCGTTGCGGTAGCGACGACGGACGCCGAGACGAGCACGTGACACCACTGCCACCCTGTCTATCTTAGGGTAACGCGAGTCGAGGCGGACGTCGTCGCGGTAGCGACGACGGAGGCCGAGACGAGCCCGTGACACCACTGCCACCCTGTCTTAGCTTAACGCGAGTCGAGGCGGACGTCGTCGCGGTAGCCACGACGGACGCCGAGACGAGCACGTGACACCACTGCCACCCTGTCTATCTTAGGGTTACGCGAGTCGAGGCGGACGTCGTCGCGGTAGCGACGACGGACGCCGAGACAAGCACGTGACACTACTGCCACCCTGTCTATCTTAGGGTTACGTGAGTCGAGGCGAACGTCGTCGCGGTACGCCAAGACGAGCAAGTGACACCACTGCCTCCCTATCTTAGCGTAACGCGAGTCGAGGCGGACGTCATCGCGTTAGCGACGGCGGACGCCGAGACGAGCACGTGACACCACTGCGTCCCTGTCTTACTGTAACGCGAGTCGAGGCGGACGTCGTCGCGGTAGCGACGACGGACGCCGAGATGAGCACGTGACACCACTGCCACCCTGTCTTAGTGTAACGCGAGTCGAGGCGGACGTCGTCGCGGTAGCGACGACGGACGCCGAGACGAACACGTGACACCACTGCCACCCTGTCTTAGCGTAACGCGAGTTGAGGCGGACGTCGTCGCGGTAGTGATGACGGACGCCGAGACGAGCACATGACACCACTGCCACCCTGTCTTACCGAAATGCGAGTCGAGGCGGACATCGTCGCGGTAGCGACGACGGACGCCGAGATGAGCACGTGACACCACTACCACCTTGTCTTAGCGTAACGCGAGTCGAGGCGGACGTCGTCGCGGTAGCGACGACGGACGCTGAGACGAGCACGTGACACCACTGCCACCCTGTCTATCTTACGGTTACGCGAGCCGAGGGGGACGTCATCGCGGTAGCGACGACGGACGCCGAGACGAGCACGTGACACTACTGCCAACCTGTCTATCTTAGGGTTACGTGAGTCGAGGCGGACGTCGTCGCGGTAGCGACGACGGACGCCGAGACGAGCACGTGACACCACTGCCTCCCTGTCTTAGTGTAACGCGAGTCGAGGCGGACGTCGTCGCGGTAGCGACGATGGACGCCGAGACGAGCACGTGACACCACTGCCACCCTGTCTATCTTAGGGTAACATGAGTCGAGGCGAACGTCGTCGCGGTAGCGACGATGGACGCCGAGATGAGCACGTGACACCACTACCACCCTGTCTTAGCGTAACGCGATTCGAGGCGGACGTCGTCGCGGTAGCGACGACGGACGCCGAGACGAGCACGTGACACTACTGCCAACCTGTCTATCTTAGGGTTACGTGAGTCGAGGCGGACGTCGTCGCGGTAGCGACGACGGACGCCGAGACGAGCACGTGACACCACTGCCTCCCTGTCTTAGCGTAACGCGAGTCGAGGCGGACGTCGTCGCGGTAGCGACGATGGACGCCGAGACGAGCACGTGACACCACTGCCACCCTGTCTATCTTAGGGTAACATGAGTCGAGGCGAACGTCGTCGCAGTAGCGACGATGGACGCCGAGACGAGCATGTGACACCACTGCCACCCTGTCTATCTTAGGGTAACGCGAGTCGAGGCGGACGTCGTAGTGGTAGCGACGGCGGGAGCCGAGACGGGCACGTGACACCACTGCCTTCATGTCTTACTGTAACGCAAGTCGAGGTGGACATCGTTGCGGTAGCGACGACGGACGCCGAGACGAGCATGTGACACCACTGCCACCCTGTCTATCTTAGGGTAACGCGAGTCGAGGCGGACGTCATCGCGGTAGCGACGACGGAGGCCGAGACGAGCCCGTGACACCACTGCCACCCTGTCTTAGCGTAACGCGAGTCGAGGCGGACGTCGTCGCGGTAGCCACGATGGACGCCGAGACGAGCACGTGACACCACTGCCACCCTGTCTTACCGAAATGCGAGTCGAGGCGGACGTCGTCGCGGTAGCGACGACGGACGCCGAGACGAGCACGTGACACCACTGCCACCCTGTCTTAGCGTAATGCGAGTCGAGGCGGACGTCGTCGCGGTAGCGACGACGGACGCCGAGACGAGCACGTGACACCACTGCCACCCTGTCTTAGGGTAACGCGAGTCGAGGCGGACGTCGTCGCGGTAGCGACGACGGTCGCCGAGACGAGCAGGTGACACCACTGCCTCCCTGTCTTACCGTAACGCGAGTCGAGGCGGACGTCGTCGCGTTAGCGACGACGGACGCCGAGACGAGCACGTGACATCACTGCCACCCTGTCTATCTTAGGGTTACGCGAGTCGAGGCGGACGTCGTCGTGGTAGCGACGACGGACGCCGAGACGAGCACGTGACACCACTGCCACCCTGTCTATCTTAGGGTTACGCGAGTCGAGGCGGACGTTGTCGCGGTAGCGACGACGGACGCCAAGACGAGCAAGTGACACTACTGCCACCCTGTCTATCTTAGGGTTACGTGAGTCGAGGCAGACATCGTCGCGGTAGCGACGACGGACGCCGAGACGAGCACGTGACACCACTGCCTCCCTGTCTTAGCGTAACACGAGTCGAGGCGGACGTCGTCGCGGTAGCGACGACGGACGCCGAGACGAGCACGTGACACCACTGCCACCCTGTCTATCTTAGGGTAACATGAGTCGAGGCGAACGTTGTCGTGGTAGCGACGACGGACGCCGAGACGAGCATGTGACACCACTGCCACCCTGTCTATCTTAGGGTAACGCGAGTCGAGGCGGACGTCGTAGCGGTAGCGACGGCGGGAGCCGAGACGAGCACGTGACACCACTGCCTTCATGTCTTACTGTAACGCGAGTCGAGGCGGATGCCGTTGCGGTAGCGACGACGGACACCCAGACGAGCACGTGACACCACTGCCACCCTGTCTATCTTAGGGTAACGCGAGTCGAGGCGGACGTCGTCGCGGTAGCGACGACGGAGGCCGAGACGAGCCCGTGACACCACTGCCACCCTGTCTTAGTGTAACGCGAGTCGAGGCGGACGTCGTCGCGGTAGCGATGACGGACGCCGAGACAAGCACGTGACACTACTGCCACCCTGTCTATCTTAGGGTTACGTCAGTCGAGGCGAACGTCGTCGCGGTACGCCAAGACGAGCAAGTGACACCACTGCCTCCCTATCTTAGCGTAACGCGAGTCGAGGCGGACGTCATCGCGTTAGCGACGGCGGACGCCGAGACGAGCACGTGACACCACTGCGTCCCTGTCTTACTGTAACGCGAGTCGAGGCGGACGTCGTCGCGGTAGCGACGACGGACGCCGAGATGAGCACGTGACACCACTGCCACCCTGTCTTAGTGTAACGCGAGTCGAGGCGGACGTCGTCGCGGTAGCGACGACGGACGCCGAGACGAGCACGTGACACCACTGCCACCCTGTCTATCTTACGGTTACGCGAGCCGAGGCGGACGTCGTCGCGGTAGCGACGACGGACGCCGAGACGAGCACGTGACACTACTGCCAACCTATCTATCTTAGGGTTACGTGAGTCGAGGCGGACGTCATCGCGGTAGCGACGACGGACGCCGAGACGAGGACGTGACACCACTGCCTCCCTGTCTTAGCGTAACGCGAGTTGAGGCGGACGTCGTCGCGGTAGTGACGACGGACGCCGAGACGAGCACATGACACCACTGCCACCCTGTCTTACCGAAATGCGAGTCGAGGCGGACATCGTCGCGGTAGCGACGACGGACGCCGAGACAAGCACGTAACACTACTGCCACCCTGTCTATCTTAGGGTTACGTGAGTCGAGGCGAACGTCGTCGCGGTACGCCAAGACGAGCAAGTGACACCACTGCCTCCCTGTCTTAGCGTAACGCGAGTCGAGGCGGACGTCATCGCGTTAGCGACGGCGGACGCCGAGACGAGCACGTGACACCGCTGCGTCCCTGTCTTACTGTAACGCGAGTCGAGGCGGACGTCGTCGCGGTAGCGACGACGAACGCCGAGACGAGCACGTGACACCACTGCCACCCTGTCTATCTTAGGGTAACGCGAGTCGAGGCGGACGTCGTCGCGGTAGCGACGACGGACGTCGAGACGAGCACGTGACACCACTGCCACCCTGTCTTAGCGTAACGCGAGTTGAGGCGGACGTCGTCGCGGTAGTGACGACGGACGCCGAGACGAGCACATGACACCACTGCCACCCTGTCTTACCGAAATGCGAGTCGAGGCGGACATCGTCGCGGTAGCGACGACGGACGCCGAGATGAGCACGTGACACCACTACCACCCTGTCTTAGCGTAACGCGAGTCGAGGCGGACGTCGTCGCGGTAGCGACGACGGACGCCGAGACGAGCACGTGACACTACTGCCAACCTGTCTATCTTAGGGTTACGTGAGTCGAGGCGGACGTCGTCGCGGTAGCGACGACGGACGCCGAGACGAGCACGTGACACCACTGCCTCCCTGTCTTAGCGTAACGCGAGTCGAGGCGGACGTCGTCGCGGTAGCGACGATGGACGCCGAGACGAGCACGTGACACCACTGCCACCCTGTCTATCTTAGGGTAACACGAGTTGAGGCGAACGTCGTCGCGGTAGCGACGATGGACGCCGAGACGAGCATGTGACACCACTGCCACCCTGTCTATCTTAGGGTAACGCGAGTCGAGGCGGACGTCGTAGTGGTAGCGACGGCGGGAGCCGAGACGAGCACGTGACACCACTGCCTTCATGTCTTACTGTAACGCGAGTCGAGGCGGACATCGTTGCGGTAGCGACGACGGACGCCGAGACGAGCACGTGACACCACTGCCACCCTGTCTATCTTAGGGTAACGCGAGTCGAGGCGGACGTCGTCGCGGTAGCGACGACGGAGGCCGAGACGAGCCCGTGACACCACTGCCACCCTGTCTTAGCTTAACGCGAGTCGAGGCGGACGTCGTCGCGGTAGCCACGACGGACGCCGAGACGAGCACGTGACACCACTGCCACCCTGTCTATCTTAGGGTTACGCGAGTCGAGGCGGACGTCGTCGCGGTAGCGACGACGGACGCCGAGACAAGCACGTGACACTACTGCCACCCTGTCTATCTTAGGGTTACGTGAGTCGAGGCGAATGTCGTCGCGGTACGCCAAGACGAGCAAGTGACACCACTGCCTCCCTATCTTAGCGTAACGCGAGTCGAGGCGGACGTCATCGCGTTAGCGACGGCGGACGCCGAGACGAGCACGTGACACCACTGCGTCCCTGTCTTACTGTAACGCGAGTCGAGGCGGACGTCGTCGCGGTAGCGACGACGGACGCCGAGATGAGCACGTGACACCACTGCCACCCTGTCTTAGTGTAACGCGAGTTGAGGCGGACGTCGTCGCGGTAGCGACGACGGACGCCGAGACGAGCACGTGACACCACTACCACCCTGTCTTAGCGTAACGCGAGTTGAGGCGGACGTCGTCGCGGTAGTGACGACGGACGCCGAGACGAGCACATGACACCACTGCCACCCTGTCTTACCGAAATGCGAGTCGAGGCGGACATCGTCGCGGTAGCGACGACGGACGCTGAGATGAGCACGTGACACCACTACCACCTTGTCTTAGCGTAACGCGAGTCGAGGCGGACGTCGTCGCGGTAGCGACGACGGACGCTGAGACGATCACGTGACACCACTGCCACCCTGTCTATCTTACGGTTACGCGAGCCGAGGGGGACGTCGTCGCGGTAGCGACGATGGACGCCGAGACGAGCACGTGACACTACTGCCAACCTGTCTATCTTAGGGTTACGTGAGTCGAGGCGGACGTCGTCGCGGTAGCGACGACGGACGCCGAGACGAGCACGTGACACCACTGCCTCCCTGTCTTAGCGTAACGTGAGTCGAGGCGGACGTCGTCGCGGTAGCGACGATGGACGCCGAGACGAGCACGTGACACCACTGCCACCCTGTCTATCTTAGGGTAACATGAGTCGAGGCGAACGTCGTCGCGGTAGCGACGATGGACGCCGAGATGAGCACGTGACACCACTACCACCCTGTCTTAGCGTAACGCGAGTCGAGGCGGACGTCGTCGCGGTAGCGACGACGGACGCCAAGACGAGCACGTGACACTACTGCCAACCTGTCTATCTTAGGGTTACGTGAGTCGAGGCGGACGTCGTCGCGGTAGCGACGACGGACGCCGAGACGAGCACGTGACACCACTGCCTCCCTGTCTTAGCGTAACGCGAGTCGAGGCGGACGTCGTCGCGGTAGCGACGATGGACGCTGAGACGAGCACGTGACACCACTGCCACCCTGTCTATCTTAGGGTAACATGAGTCGAGGCGAACGTCGTCGCGGTAGCGACGATGGACGCCGAGACGAGCATGTGACACCACTGCCACCCTGTCTATCTTAGGGTAACGCGAGTCGAGGCGGACGTCGTAGTGGTAGCGACGGCGGGAGCCGAGACGAGCACGTGACACCACTGCCTTCATGTCTTACTGTAACGCGAGTCGAGGTGGACATCATTGCGGTAGCGACGACGGACGCCGAGACGAGCACGTGACACCACTACCACCCTGTCTTAGCGTAACGCGAGTTGAGGCGGACGTCGTCGCGGTAGTGACGACGGACGCCGAGACGAGCACATGACACCACTGCCACCCTGTCTTACCGAAATGCGAGTCGAGGCGGACATCGTCGCGGTAGCGACGACGGACGCCGAGATGAGCACGTGACACCACTACCACCTTGTCTTAGCGTAACGCGAGTCGAGGCGGACGTCGTCGCGGTAGCGACGACGGACGCTGAGACGATCACGTGACACCACTGCCACCCTGTCTATCTTACGGTTACGCGAGCCGAGGGGGACGTCGTCGCGGTAGCGACGATGGACGCCGAGACGAGCACGTGACACTACTGCCAACCTGTCTATCTTAGGGTTACGTGAGTCGAGGCGGACGTCGTCGCGGTAGCGACGATGGACGCCGAGACGAGCACGTGACACCACTGCCTCCCTGTCTTAGCGTAACGCGAGTCGAGGCGGACGTCGTCGCGGTAGCGACGATGGACGCCGAGACGAGCACGTGACACCACTGCCACCCTGTCTATCTTAGGGTAACATGAGTCGAGGCGAACGTCGTCGCGGTAGCGACGATGGACGCCGAGATGAGCACGTGACACCACTACCACCCTGTCTTAGCGTAACGCGAGTCGAGGCGGACGTCGTCGCGGTAGCGACGACGGACGCCAAGACGAGCACGTGACACTACTGCCAACCTGTCTATCTTAGGGTTACGTGAGTCGAGGCGGACGTCGTCGCGGTAGCGACGACGGACGCCGAGACGAGCACGTGACACCACTGCCTCCCTGTCTTAGCGTAACGCGAGTCGAGGCGGACGTCGTCGCGGTAGCGACGATGGACGCTGAGACGAGCACGTGACACCACTGCCACCCTGTCTATCTTAGGGTAACATGAGTCGAGGCGAACGTCGTCGCGGTAGCGACGATGGACGCCGAGACGAGCATGTGACACCACTGCCACCCTGTCTATCTTAGGGTAACGCGAGTCGAGGCGGACGTCGTAGTGGTAGCGACGGCGGGAGCCGAGACGAGCACGTGACACCACTGCCTTCATGTCTTACTGTAACGCGAGTCGAGGTGGACATCATTGCGGTAGCGACGACGGACGCCGAGACGAGCACGTGACACCACTGCCACCCTGTCTATCTTAGGGTAACGCGAGTCGAGGCGGACATCGTCGCGGTAGCGACGACGGACGCCGAGACAAGCACGTAACACTACTGCCACCCTGTCTATCTTAGGGTTACGTGAGTCGAGGCGAACGTCGTCGCGGTACGCCAAGACGAGCAAGTGACACCACTGCCTCCTTGTCTTAGCGTAACGCGAGTCGAGGCGGACGTCATCGCGTTAGCGACGGCGGACGCCGAGACGAGCACGTGACACCGCTGCGTCCCTGTCTTACTGTAACGCGAGTCGAGGCGGACGTCGTCGCGGTAGCGACGACGGACGCCGAGACGAGCACGTGACACCACTGCCACCCTGTCTTAGCGTAACGCGAGTTGAGGCGGACGTCGTCGCGGTAGTGACGACGGACGCCGAGACGAGCACATGACACCACTGCCACCCTGTCTTACCGAAATGCGAGTCGAGGCGGACATCGTCGCGGTAGCGACGACGGACGCCGAGATGAGCACGTGACACCAGTACCACCCTGTCTTAGCGTAACGCGAGTCGAGGCGGACGTCGTCGCGGTAGCGACGACGGACGCCGAGACGAGCACGTGACACTACTGCCAACCTGTCTATCTTAGGGTTACGTGAGTCGAGGCGGACGTCGTCGCGGTAGCGACGACGGACGCCGAGACGAGCACGTGACACCACTGCCTCCCTGTCTTAGCGTAACGCGAGTCGAGGCGGACGTCGTCGCGGTAGCGACGATGGACGCCGAGACGAGCACGTGACACCACTGCCACCCTGTCTATCTTAGGGTAACACGAGTCGAGGCGAACGTCGTCGCGGTAGCGACGATGGACGCCGAGACGAGCATGTGACACCACTGCCACCCTGTCTATCTTAGGGTAACGCGAGTCGAGGCGGACGTCGTAGTGGTAGCGACGGCGGGAGCCGAGACGAGCACGTGACACCACTGCCTTCATGTCTTACTGTAACGCGAGTCGAGGCGGACATCGTTGCGGTAGCGACGACGGACGCCGAGACGAGCATGTGACACCACTGCCACCCTGTCTATCTTAGGGTAACGCGAGTCGAGGCGGACGTCGTCGCGGTAGCGACGACGGAGGCCGAGACGAGCCCGTGACACCACTGCCACCCTGTCTTAGCTTAACGCGAGTCCAGGCGGACGTCGTCGCGGTAGCCACGACGGACGCCGAGACGAGCACGTGACACCACTGCCACCCTGTCTATCTTAGGGTTACGCGAGTCGAGGCGGACGTCGTCGCGGTAGCGACGACGGACGCCGAGACAAGCACGTGACACTACTGCCACCCTGTCTATCTTAGGGTTACGTGAGTCGAGGCGAACGTCGTCGCGGTACGCCAAGATGAGCAAGTGACACCACTGCCTCCCTATCTTAGGGTAACGCGAGTCGAGACGGACGTCATCGCGTTAGCGACGGCGGACGCCGAGACGAGCACGTGACACCACTGCGTCCCTGTCTTACTGTAACGCGAGTCGAGGCGGACGTCGTCGCGGTAGCGACGACGGACGCCGAGATGAGCACGTGACACCACTGCCACCCTGTCTTAGTGTAACGCGAGTCGAGGCGGACGTCGTCGCGGTAGCGACGACGGACGCCGAGACGAGCACGTGACACCACTGCCACCCTGTCTTAGCGTAACGCGAGTTGAGGCGGACGTCGTCGCGGTAGTGACGACGGACGCCGAGACGAGCACATGACACCACTGCCACCCTGTCTTACCGAAATGCGAGTCGAGGCGGACATCGTCGCGGTAGCGACGACGGACGCCGAGATGAGCACGTGACACCACTACCACCTTGTCTTAGCGTAACGCGAGTCGAGGCGGACGTCGTCGCGGTAGCGACGACGGACGCTGAGACGATCACGTGACACCACTGCCACCCTGTCTATCTTAGGGTAACGCGAGTCGAGGCGGACGTCGTAGCGGTAGCGACGGCGGGAGCCGAGACGAGCACGTGACACCACTGCCTTCATGTCTTACTGTAACGCGAGTCGAGGCGGATGCCGTTGCGGTAGCGACGACGGACACCCAGACGAGCACGTGACACCACTGCCACCCTGTCTATCTTAGGGTAACGCGAGTCGAGGCGGACGTCGTCGCGGTAGCGACGACGGAGGCCGAGACGAGCCCGTGACACCACTGCCACCCTGTCTTAGTGTAACGCGAGTCGAGGCGGACGTCGTCGCGGTAGCGATGACGGACGCCGAGACAAGCACGTGACACTACTGCCACCCTGTCTATCTTAGGGTTACGTCAGTCGAGGCGAACGTCGTCGCGGTACGCCAAGACGAGCAAGTGACACCACTGCCTCCCTATCTTAGCGTAACGCGAGTCGAGGCGGACGTCATCGCGTTAGCGACGGCGGACGCCGAGACGAGCACGTGACACCACTGCGTCCCTGTCTTACTGTAACGCGAGTCGAGGCGGACGTCGTCGCGGTAGCGACGACGGACGCCGAGATGAGCACGTGACACCACTGCCACACTGTCTTAGTGTAACGCGAGTCGAGGCGGACGTCGTCGCGGTAGCGACGACGGACGCCGAGACGAGCACGTGACACCACTGCCACCCTGTCTATCTTACGGTTACGCGAGCCGAGGCGGACGTCGTCGCGGTAGCGACGACGGACGCCGAGACGAGCACGTGACCCTACTGCCAACCTATCTATCTTAGGGTTACGTGAGTCGAGGCGGACGTCATCGCGGTAGCGACGACGGACGCCGAGACGAGCACGTGACACCACTGCCTCCCTGTCTTAGCGTAACGCGAGTTGAGGCGGACGTCGTCGCGGTAGTGACGACGGACGCCGAGACGAGCACATGACACCACTGCCACCCTGTCTTACCGAAATGCGAGTCGAGGCGGACATCGTCGCGGTAGCGACGACGGACGCCGAGACAAGCACGTAACACTACTGCCACCCTGTCTATCTTAGGGTTACGTGAGTTGAGGCGAACGTCGTCGCGGTACGCCAAGACGAGCAAGTGACACCACTGCCTCCCTGTCTTAGCGTAACGCGAGTCGAGGCGGACGTCATCGCGTTAGCGACGGCGGACGCCAAGACGAGCACGTGACACCGCTGCGTCCCTGTCTTACTGTAACGCGAGTCGAGGCGGACGTCGTCGCGGTAGCGACGACGAACGCCGAGACGAGCACGTGACACCACTGCCACCCTGTCTATCTTAGGGTAACGCGAGTCGAGGCGGACGTCGTCGCGGTAGCGACGACGGACGTCGAGACGAGCACGTGACACCACTGCCACCCTGTCTTAGCGTAACGCGAGTTGAGGCGGACGTCGTCGCGGTAGTGACGACGGACGCCGAGACGAGCACATGACACCACTGCCACCCTGTCTTACCGAAATGCGAGTCGAGGCGGACATCGTCGCGGTAGCGACGACGGACGCCGAGATGAGCACGTGACACCACTACCACCCTGTCTTAGCGTAACGCGAGTCGAGGCGGACGTCGTCGCGGTAGCGACGACGGACGCCGAGACGAGCACGTGACACTACTGCCAACCTGTCTATCTTAGGGTTACGTGAGTCGAGGCGGACGTCGTCGCGGTAGCGACGACGGACGCCGAGACGAGCACGTGACACCACTGCCTCCCTGTCTTAGCGTAACGCGAGTCGAGGCGGACGTCGTCGCGGTAGCGACGATGGACGCCGAGACGAGCACGTGACACCACTGCCACCCTGTCTATCTTAGGGTAACACGAGTTGAGGCGAACGTCGTCGCGGTAGCGACGATGGACGCCGAGACGAGCATGTGACACCACTGCCACCCTGTCTATCTTAGGGTAACGCGAGTCGAGGCGGACGTCGTAGTGGTAGCGACGGCGGGAGCCGAGACGAGCACGTGACACCACTGCCTTCATGTCTTACTGTAACGCGAGTCGAGGCGGACATCGTTGCGGTAGCGACGACGGACGCCGAGACGAGCACGTGACACCACTGCCACCCTGTCTATCTTAGGGTAACGCGAGTCGAGGCGGACGTCGTCGCGGTAGCGACGACGGAGGCCGAGACGAGCCCGTGACACCACTGCCACCCTGTCTTAGCTTAACGCGAGTCGAGGCGGACGTCGTCGCGGTAGCCACGACGGACGCCGAGACGAGCACGTGACACCACTGCCACCCTGTCTATCTTAGGGTTACGCGAGTCGAGGCGGACGTCGTCGCGGTAGTGACGACGGACGCCGAGACAAGCACGTGACACTACTGCCACCCTGTCTATCTTAGGGTTACGTGAGTCGAGGCGAATGTCGTCGCGGTACGCCAAGACGAGCAAGTGACACCACTGCCTCCCTATCTTAGCGTAACGCGAGTCGAGGCGGACGTCATCGCGTTAGCGACGGCGGACGCCGAGACGAGCACGTGACACCACTGCGTCCCTGTCTTACTGTAACGCGAGTCGAGGCGGACGTCGTCGCGGTAGCGACGACGGACGCCGAGATGAGCACGTGACACCACTGCCACCCTGTCTTAGTGTAACGCGAGTTGAGGCGGACGTCGTCGCGGTAGCGACGACGGACGCCGAGACGAGCACGTGACACCACTACCACCCTGTCTTAGCGTAACGCGAGTTGAGGCGGACGTCGTCGCGGTAGTGACGACGGACGCCGAGACGAGCACATGACACCACTGCCACCCTGTCTTACCGAAATGCGAGTCGAGGCGGACATCGTCGCGGTAGCGACGACGGACGCCGAGATGAGCACGTGACACCACTACCACCTTGTCTTAGCGTAACGCGAGTCGAGGCGGACGTCGTCGCGGTAGCGACGACGGACGCTGAGACGATCACGTGACACCACTGCCACCCTGTCTATCTTACGGTTACGCGAGCCGAGGGGGACGTCGTCGCGGTAGCGACGATGGACGCCGAGACGAGCACGTGACACTACTGCCAACCTGTCTATCTTAGGGTTACGTGAGTCGAGGCGGACGTCGTCGCGGTAGCGACGACGGACGCCGAGACGAGCACGTGACACCACTGCCTCCCTGTCTTAGCGTAACGCGAGTCGAGGCGGACGTCGTCGCGGTAGCGACGATGGACGCCGAGACGAGCACGTGACACCACTGCCACCCTGTCTATCTTAGGGTAACATGAGTCGAGGCGAACGTCGTCGCGGTAGCGACGATGGACGCCGAGATGAGCACGTGACACCACTACCACCCTGTCTTAGCGTAACGCGAGTCGAGGCGGACGTCGTCGCGGTAGCGACGACGGACGCCAAGACGAGCACGTGACACTACTGCCAACCTGTCTATCTTAGGGTTACATGAGTCGAGGCGGACGTCGTCGCGGTAGCGACGACGGACGCCGAGACGAGCACGTGACACCACTGCCTCCCTGTCTTAGCGTAAGGCGAGTCGAGGCGGACGTCGTCGCGGTAGCGACGATGGACGCTGAGACGAGCACGTGACACCACTGCCACCCTGTCTATCTTAGGGTAACATGAGTCGAGGCGAACGTCGTCGCGGTAGCGACGATGGACGCCGAGACGAGCATGTGACACCACTGCCACCCTGTCTATCTTAGGGTAACGCGAGTCGAGGCGGACGTCGTAGTGGTAGCGACGGCGGGAGCCGAGACGAGCACGCGACACCACTGCCTTCATGTCTTACTGTAACGCGAGTCGAGGTGGACATCATTGCGGTAGCGACGACGGACGCCGAGACGAGCACGTGACACCACTGCCACCCTGTCTATCTTAGGGTAACGCGAGTCGAGGCGGACATCGTCGCGGTAGCGACGACGGACGCCGAGACAAGCACGTAACACTACTGCCACCCTGTCTATCTTAGGGTTACGTGAGTCGAGGCGAACGTCGTCGCGGTACGCCAAGACGAGCAAGTGACACCACTGCCTCCTTGTCTTAGCGTAACGCGAGTCGAGGCGGACGTCATCGCGTTAGCGACGGCGGACGCCGAGACGAGCACGTGACACCGCTGCGTCCCTGTCTTACTGTAACGCGAGTCGAGGCGGACGTCGTCGCGGTAGCGACGACGAACGCCGAGACGAGCACGTGACACCACTGCCACCCTGTCTATCTTAGGGTAACGCGAGTCGAGGCGGACGTCGTCGCGGTAGCGACGACGGACACCGAGACGAGCACGTGACACCACTGCCACCCTGTCTTAGCGTAACGCGAGTTGAGGCGGACGTCGTCGCGGTAGTGACGACGGACGCCGAGACGAGCACATGACACCACTGCCACCCTGTCTTACCGAAATGCGAGTCGAGGCGGACATCGTCGCGGTAGCGACGACGGACGCCGAGATGAGCACGTGACACCAGTACCACCCTGTCTTAGCGTAACGCGAGTCGAGGCGGACGTCGTCGCGGTAGCGACGACGGACGCCGAGACGAGCACGTGACACTACTGCCAACCTGTCTATCTTAGGGTTACGTGAGTCGAGGCGGACGTCGTCGCGGTAGCGACGACGGACGCCGAGACGAGCACGTGACACCACTGCCTCCCTGTCTTAGCGTAACGCGAGTCGAGGCGGACGTCGTCGCGGTAGCGACGATGGACACCGAGACGAGCACGTGACACCACTGCCACCCTGTCTATCTTAGGGTAACACGAGTCGAGGCGAACGTCGTCGCGGTAGCGACGATGGACGCCGAGACGAGCATGTGACACCACTGCCACCCTGTCTATCTTAGGGTAACGCGAGTCGAGGCGGACGTCGTAGTGGTAGCGACGGCGGGAGCCGAGACGAGCACGTGACACCACTGCCTTCATGTCTTACTGTAACGCGAGTCGAGGCGGACATCGTTGCGGTAGCGACGACGGACGCCGAGACGAGCACGTGACACCACTGCCACCCTGTCTATCTTAGGGTAACGCGAGTCGAGGCGGACGTCGTCGCGGTAGCGACGACGGAGGCCGAGACGAGCCCGTGACACCACTGCCACCCTGTCTTAGCTTAACGCGAGTCCAGGCGGACGTCGTCGCGGTAGCCACGACGGACGCCGAGACGAGCACGTGACACCACTGCCACCCTGTCTATCTTAGGGTTACGCGAGTCGAGGCGGACGTCGTCGCGGTAGCGACGACGGACGCCGAGACAAGCACGTGACACTACTGCCACCCTGTCTATCTTAGGGTTACGTGAGTCGAGGCGAACGTCGTCGCGGTACGCCAAGATGAGCAAGTGACACCACTGCCTCCCTATCTTAGGGTAACGCGAGTCGAGACGGACGTCATCGCGTTAGCGACGGCGGACGCCGAGACGAGCACGTGACACCACTGCGTCCCTGTCTTACTGTAACGCGAGTCGAGGCGGACGTCGTCGCGGTAGCGACGACGGACGCCGAGATGAGCACGTGACACCACTGCCACCCTGTCTTAGTGTAACGCGAGTCGAGGCGGACGTCGTCGCGGTAGCGACGACGGACGCCGAGACGAGCACGTGACACCACTGCCACCCTGTCTTAGCGTAACGCGAGTTGAGGCGGACGTCGTCGCGGTAGTGACGACGGACGCCGAGACGAGCACATGACACCACTGCCACCCTGTCTTACCGAAATGCGAGTCGAGGCAGACATCGTCGCGGTAGCGACGACGGACGCCGAGATGAGCACGTGACACCACTACCACCTTGTCTTAGCGTAACGCGAGTCGAGGCGGACGTCGTCGCGGTAGCGACGACGGACGCTGAGACGATCACGTGACACCACTGCCACCCTGTCTATCTTACGGTTACGCGAGCCGAGGGGGACGTCGTCGCGGTAGCGACGATGGACGCCGAGACGAGCACGTGACACTACTGCCAACCTGTCTATCTTAGGGTTACGTGAGTCGAGGCGGACGTCGTCGCGGTAGCGACGACGGACGCCGAGACGAGCACGTGACACCACTGGCTCCCTGTCTTAGCGTAACGCGAGTCGAGGCGGACGTCGTCGCGGTAGCGACGATGGACGCCGAGACGAGCACGTGACACCACTGCCACCCTGTCTATCTTAGGGTAACATGAGTCGAGGCGAACGTCGTCGCGGTAGCGACGATGGACGCCGAGATGAGCATGTGACACCACTACCACCCTGTCTTAGCGTAACGCGAGTCGAGGCGGACGTCGTCGCGGTAGCGACGACGGACGCCGAGACGAGCACGTGACACTACTGCCAACCTGTCTATCTTAGGGTTACGTGAGTCGAGGCGGACGTCGTCGCGGTAGCGACGACGGACGCCGAGACGAGCACGTGACACCACTGCCACCCTGTCTATCTTAGGGTTACGTGAGTCGAGGCGGACGTCGTCGCGGTAGCGACGACGGACGCCGAGACGAGCACGTGAGACCACTGCCTCCCTGTCTTAGCTTAACGCGAGTCGAGGCGGACGTCGTCGCGGTAGCGACGATGGACGCCGAGACGAGCACGTGACACCACTGCCACCCTGTCTATCTTAGGGTAACATGAGTCGAGGCGAACGTCGTCGCGGTAGCGACGATGGACGCCGAGACGAGCATGTGACACCACTGCCACCCTGTCTATCTTAGGGTAACGCGAGTCGAGGCGGACGTCGTAGTGGTAGCGACGGCGGGAGCCGAGACGAGCATGTGACACCACTGCCTTCATGTCTTACTGTAACGCGAGTCGAGGTGGACATCGTTGCGGTAGCGACGACGGACGCCGAGACGAGCACGTGACACCACTGCCACCCTGTCTATCTTAGGGTAACGCGAGTCGAGGCGGACGTCATCGCGGTAGCGACGACGGAGGCCGAGACGAGCCCGTGACACCACTGCCACCCTGTCTTAGCGTAACGCGAGTCGAGGCGGACGTCGTCGCGGTAGCCACGACGGACGCCGAGACGAGCACGTGACACCACTGCCACCCTGTCTTACCGAAATGCGAGTTGAGGCGGACGTCGTCGCGGTAGCGACGACGGACGCCGAGACGAGCACGTGACACCACTGCCACCCTGTCTTAGCGTAATGCGAGTCGAGGCGGACGTTGTCGCGGTAGCGACGACGGACGCCGAGACGAGCACGTGACACCACTGCCACCCTGTCTTTGGGTAACGCGAGTCGAGGCGGACGTCGTCGCGGTAGCGACGACGGTCGCCGACACGAGCAGGTGACACCACTGCCTCCCTGTCTTACCGTAACGCGAGTCGAGGCGGACGTCGTCGCGTTAGCGACGACGGACGCCGAGACGAGCACGTGACATCACTGCCACCCTGTCTATCTTAGGGTTACGCGAGTCGAGGCGGACGTCGTCGTGGTAGCGACGACGGACGCCGAGACGAGCACGTGACACCACTGCCACCCTGCCTATCTTAGGGTTACGCGAGTCGAGGCGGACGTCGTCGCGGTAGCGACGACGGACGCCAAGACGAGCAACTGACACTACTGCCACCCTGTCTATCTTAGGGTTACGTGAGTCGAGGCAGATGTCGTCGCGGTAGCGACGACGGACGCCGAGACGAGCACGTGACACCACTGCCTCCCTGTCTTAGCGTAACGCGAGTCGAGGCGGACGTCGTCGCGGTAGCGACGACGGACGCCGAGACGAGCACGTGACACCACTGCCACCCTGTCTATCTTAGGGTAACATGAGTCGAGGCGAACGTCGTCGCGGTAGCGACGACGGACGCCGAGACGAGCATGTGACACCACTGCCACCCTGTCTATCTTAGGGTAACGCGAGTCGAGGCGGACGTCGTAGCGGTAGCGACGGCGGGAGCCGAGACGAGCACGTGACACCACTGCCTTCATGTCTTAATGTAACGCGAGTCGAGGCGGATGTCGTTGCGGTAGCGACGACGGACACCCAGACGAGCACGTGACACCACTGCCACCCTGTCTATCTTAGGGTAACGCGAGTCGAGGAGGACGTCGTCGCGGTAGCGACGACGGAGGCCGAGACGAGCCCGTGACACCACTGCCACCCTGTCTTAGCGTAACGCGAGTCGAGGCGGACGTCGTCGCGGTAGCGACGACGGACGCCGAGACAAGCACGTGACACTACTGCCACCCTGTCTATCTTAGGGTTACGTGAGTCGAGGCGAACGTCGTCGCGGTACGCCAAGACGAGCAAGTGACACCACTGCCTCCCTATCTTAGCGTAACGCGAGTCGAGGCGGACGTCATCGCGTTAGCGACGGCGGACGCCGAGACGAGCACGTGACACGACTGCGTCCCTGTCTTACTGTAACGCGAGTCGAGGCGGACGTTGTCGCGGTAGCGACGACGGACGCCGAGATGAGCACGTGACACCACTGCCACCCTGTCTTAGTGTAACGCGAGTCGAGGCGGACGTCATCGCGGCAGCGACGACGGACGCCGAGACGAGCACGTGACACCACTGCCACCCTGTCTTAGCGTAACGCGAGTTGAGGCGGACGTCGTCGCGGTAGTGACGACGGACGCCGAGACGAGCACATGACACCACTGCCACCCTGTCTTACCGAAATGCGAGTCGAGGCGGACATCGTCGCGGTAGCGACGACGGACGCCGAGATGAGCACGTGACACCACTACCACCTTGTCTTAGCGTAACGCGAGTCGAGGCGGACGTCGTCGCGGTAGCGACGACGGACGCTGAGACGAGCACGTGACACCACTGCCACCCTGTCTATCTTACGGTTACGCGAGCCGAGGCGGACGTCGTCGCGGTAGCGACGACGGACGCCGAGACGAGCACGTGACACCACTGCCACCCTGTCTATCTTAGGGTAACATGAGTCGAGGCGAACGTCGTCGCGGTAGCGACGATGGACGCCGAGATGAGCACGTGACACCACTACCACCCTGTCTTAGCGTAACGCGAGTCGAGGCGGACGTCGTCGCGGTAGCGACGACGGACGCCGAGACGAGCACGTGACACTACTGCCAACCTGTCTATCTTAGGGTTACGTGAGTCGAGGCGGACGTCGTCGCGGTAGCGACGACGGACGCCGAGACGAGCACGTGACACCACTGCCTCCCTGTCTTAGCGTAACGCGAGTCGAGGCGGACGTCGTCGCGGTAGCGACGATGGACGCCGAGACGAGCACGTGACACCACTGCCACCCTGTCTATCTTAGGGTAACATGAGTCGAGGCGAACGTCGTCGCGGTAGCGACGATGGACGCCGAGACGAGCATGTGACACCACTGCCACCCTGTCTATCTTAGGGTAACGCGAGTCGAGGCGGACGTCGTAGTGGTAGCGACGGCGGGAGCTGAGACGAGCACGTGACACCACTGCCTTCATGTCTTACTGTAACGCGAGTCGAGGTGGACATCGTTGCGGTAGCGACGACGGACGCCGAGACGAGCACGTGACACCACTGCCACCCTGTCTATCTTAGGGTAACGCGAGTCGAGGCGGACGTCATCGCGGTAGCGACGACGGAGGCCGAGACGAGCCCGTGACACCACTGCCACCCTGTCTTAGCGTAACGCGAGTCGAGGCGGACGTCGTCGCGGTAGCCACGACGGACGCCGAGACGAGCACGTGACACCACTGCCACCCTGTCTTACCGAAATGCGAGTCGAGGCGGACGTCGTCGCGGTAGCGACGACGGACGCCGAGACGAGCACGTGACACCACTTCCACCCTGTCTTAGCGTAATGCGAGTCGAGGCGGACGTCGTCGCGGTAGCGACGACGGACGCCGAGACGAGCAGGTGACACCACTGCCACCCTGTCTTAGGGTAACGCGAGTCGAGGCGGACGTCGTCGCGTTAGCGACGACGGACGCCGGGACGAGCACGTGACATCACTGCCACCCTGTCTATCTTAGGGTTACGCGAGTCGAGGCGGACGTCGTCGTGGTAGCGACGACGGACGCCGAGACGAGCACGTGACACCACTGCCACCCTGTCTATCTTAGGGTTACGCGAGTCGAGGCGGACGTCGTCGCGGTAGCGACGACGGACGCCAAGACGAGCAAGTGAAACTACTGCCACCCTGTCTATCTTAGGGTTATGTGAGTCGAGGCAGACGTCGTCGCGGTAGCGACGACGGACGCCGAGACGAGCACGTGACACCACTGCCTCCCTGTCTTAGCGTAACGCGAGTCGAGGCGGACGTCGTCGCGGTAGCGACGACGGACGCCGAGACGAGCACGTGACACCACTGCCACCCTGTCTATCTTAGGGTAACATGAGTCGAGGCGAACGTCGTCGCGGTAGTGACGACGGACGCCGAGACGAGCATGTGACACCACTGCCGCCCTGTCTATCTTAGGGTAACGCGAGTCGAGGCGGACGTCGTAGCGGTAGCGACGGCGGGAGCCGAGACGAGCACGTGACACCACTGCCTTCATGTCTTACAGTAACGCGAGTCGAGGCGGATGTCGTTGCGGTAGCGACGACGGACACCCAGACGAGCACGTGACACCACTGCCACCCTGTCTATCTTAGGGTAACGCGAGTCGAGGCGGACGTCGTCGCGGTAGCGACGACGGACGCCGAGACAAGCACGTGACACTACTGCCACCCTGTCTATCTTAGGGTTACGTGAGTCGAGGCGAACGTCGTCGCGGTACGCCAAGACGAGCAAGTGACACCACTGCCTCCCTGTCTTAGCGTAACGCGAGTCGAGGCGGACGTCATCGCGTTAGCGACGGCGGACGCCGAGACGAGCACGTGACACCACTGCGTCCCTGTCTTACTGTAACGCGAGTCGAGGCGGACGTCGTCGCGGTAGCGACGACGGACGCCGAGATGAGCACGTGACACCACTGCCACCCTGTCTTAATGTAACGCGAGTCGAGGCGGACATCGTCGCGGTAGCGACGACGAACGCCGAGACGAGCACGTGACACCACTGCCACCCTGTCTATCTTAGGGTAACGCGAGTCGAGGCGGACGTCGTCGCGGTAGCGACGACGGACGCCGAGACGAGCACGTGACACCACTGCCACCCTGTCTTAGCGTAACGCGAGTTGAGGCGGACGTCGTCGCCGTAGTGACGACGGACGCCGAGACGAGCACATGACACCACTGCCACCCTGTCTTACCGAAATGCGAGTCGAGGCGGACATCGTCGCGGTAGCGACGACGGACGCCGAGATGAGCACGTGACACCACTACCACCTTGTCTTAGCGTAACGCGAGTCGAGGCGGACGTCGTCGCGGTAGCGACGACGGACGCTGAGACGAGCACGTGACACCACTGCCACCCTGTCTATCTTACGGTTACGCGAGTCGAGGCGGACGTCGTCGCGGTAGCGACGACGGACGCCGAGACGAGCACGTGACACTACTGCCAACCTGTCTATCTTAGGGTTACGTGAGTCGAGGCGGACGTCGTCTCGGTAGCGACGACGGACGCCGAGACGAGCACGTGACACCACTGCCCCCCTGTCTTAGCGTAACGCGAGTCGAGGCGGACGTCGTCGCGGTAGCGACGATGGACGCCGAGACGAGCACGTGACACCACTGCCACCCTGTCTATCTTAGGGTAACATGAGTCGAGGCGAACGTCGTCGCGGTAGCGACGATGGACGCCGAGACGAGCATGTGACACCACTGCCACCCTGTCTATCTTAGGGTAACGCGAGTCGAGGCGGACGTCGTAGTGGTAGCGACGGCGGGAGCCGAGACGAGCACGTGACACCACTGCCTTCATGTCTTACTGTAACGCGAGTCGAGGCGGACATCGTTGCGGTAGCGACGACGGACGCCGAGACGAGCACGTGACACCACTGCCACCCTGTCTATCTTAGGGTAACGCGAGTCGAGGCGGACGTCGTTGCGGTAGCGACGACGGAGGCCGAGACGAGCCCGTGACACCACTGCCACCCTGTCTTAGCGTAACGCGAGTCGAGGCGGACGTCGTCGCGGTAGCCACGACGGACGCCGAGACGAGCACGTGACACCACTGCCACCCTGTCTTACCGAAATGCGAGTCGAGGCGGACGAGCGACGATGGACGCCGAGACGAGCACGTGACACCACTGCCACCCTGTCTTAGCGTAATGCGAGTCGAGGCGGACGTCGTCGCGGTAGCGACGACGGACACCGAGACGAGCACGTGACACCACTGCCACCCTGTCTTAGGGTAACGTGAGTCGAGGCGGACGTCGTCGCGGTAGCGACGACAGTCGCCGAGACGAGCATGTGACACCACTGCCTCCCTGTCTTACCGTAACGCGAGTCGAGGCGGACGTCGTCGCGTTAGCGACGACGGACGCCGAGACGAGCACGTGACATCACTGCCACCCTGTCTATCTTAGGGTTACGCGAGTCGAGGCGGACGTCGTCGTGGTAGCGACGACGGACGCCGAGACGAGCACGTGACACCACTGCCACCCTGTCTATCTTAGGGTTACGCGAGTCGAGGCGGACGTCGTCGCGGTAGCGACGACGGACGCCAAGACGAGCAAGTGACACTACTGCCACCCTGTCTATCTTAGGGTTACGTGAGTCGAGGCAGACATCGTCGCGGTAGCGACGACGGACGCCGAGACGAGCACGTGACACCACTGCCTCCCTGTCTTAGCGTAACGTGAGTCGAGGCGGACGTCGTCGCGGTAGCGACGACGGACGCCGAGACGAGCACGTGACACCACTGCCACCCTGTCTATCTTAGGGTAATTTGAGTCGAGGCGAACGTCGTCGCGGTAGCGACGACGGACGCCTAGACGAGCATGTGACACCACTGCCACCCTGTCTATCTTAGGGTAACGCGAGTCGAGGCGGACGTCGTAGTGGTAGCGACGGCGGGAGCCGAGACGAGCACGTGACACCACTGCCTTCATGTCTTACTGTAACGCGAGTCGAGTCGGATGTCGTTGCGGTAGCGACGACGGACACCGAGACGAGCACGTGACACCACTGCCACCCTGTCTATCTTAGGGTAACGCGAGTCGAGGCGAACGTCGTCGCGGTAGCGACGACGGAGGCCGAGACGAGCCCGTGACACCACTGCCACCCTGTCTTAGCATAACGCGAGTCGAGGCGGACGTCGTCGCGGTAGCCACAACGGACGCCGAGACGAGCACGTGACACCACTGCCACCCTGTCTTACCGAAATGCGAGTCGAGGCGGACGTCGTCGCGGTAGCGACGACGGACGCCGAGACGAGCACGTGACACCACTGCCACCCTGTCTTAGCGTAACGCGAGTCGAGGCGGACGTCGTCGCGGTAGCGACGATGGACGCCGAGACGAGCACGTGACACCACCGCCACCCTGTCTTAGGGTAACGCGAGTCGAGGCGGACGTCGTCGCGGTAGCGACGTCGGTCGCCGAGACGAGCATGTGACACCACTGCCTCCCTGTCTTACCTTAACGCGAGTCGAGGCGGACGTCGTCGCGTTAGCGACGACGGACGCCGAGACGAGCACGTGACATCACTCCCACCCTGTCTATCTTAGGGTTACGCGAGTCGAGGCGGACGTCGTCGTGGTAGCGACGACGGACGCCGAGACGAGCACGTGACACCACTGCCACCCTGTCTATCTTAGGGTTACGCGAGTCGAGGCGGACGTCGTCGCGGTAGCGACGACGGACGCCAAGACGAGCAAGTGACACTACTGCCACCCTGTCTATCTTAGGGTTACGAGAGTCGAGGCGGACGTCGTCGCGGTAGCGACGACGGACGCCGAGACGAGCACGTGACTCCACTGCCTCCCTGTCTTAGCGTAACGCGAGTCGAGGCGGACGTCGTCGCGGTAGCGACGACGGACGCCGAGACGAGCACGTGACACTACTGCCACCCTGTCTATCTTAGGGTAACGCGAGTCGAGGCGTACGTCGTCGCGGTAGCGACGACGGACGCCGAGATGAGCACGTGACACCACTGCCACCCTGTCTTAGCGTAACGCGAGTTGAGGCGGACGTCGTCGCGGTAGTGACGACGAACGCCGAGACGAGCACATGACACCACTGCCACCCCGTCTTACCGAAATGCGAGTCGAGGCGGACGTCGTCGCGGTAGCGACGACGGATGCCGAGACGAGCACGTGACACCACTGCCACCCTGTCTTAGCGTAACGCGAGTCGAGGCGGACATCGTCGCGGTAGCGACGACGGACGCCGAGATGAGCACGTGACACCACTACCACCCTGTCTTAGCGTAACGCGAGTCGAGGCGGACGTTGTCGCGGTAGCGACAACGGACGCTGAGACGAGCACGTGACACCACTGCCACCCTGTCTATCTTACGGTTACGCGAGTCGAGGCGGACGTCGTCGCGGTAGCGACGACGGACGCCGAGACGAGCACGTGACACTACTGCCAACCTGTCTATCTTAGGGTTACGTGAGTCGAGGCGGACGTCGTAGTGGTAGCGACGGCGGGAGCCGAGACGAGCACGTGACACCACTGCCTTCATGTCTTACTGTAACGCGAGTCGAGGCGGACATCGTTGCGGTAGCGACGACGGACGCCGAGACGAGCACGTGACACCACTGCCACCCTGTCTATCTTAGGGTAACGCGAGTCGAGGCGGACGTCGTCGCGATAGCGACGACGGAGGCCGAGACGAGCCCGTGACACCACTGCCACCCTGTCTTAGCATAACGCGAGTCGAGGCGGACGTCGTCGCGGTAGCCACGACGGACGCCGAGACGAGCACGTGACACCACTGCCACCCTGTCTTACCGAAATGCGAGTCGAGGCGGACGTCGTCGCGGTAGCGACGACGGACGCCGAGACGAGCACGTGACACCACTGCCACCCTGTCTTAGCGTAATGCGAGTCGAGGCGGACGTCGTCGCGGTAGCGACGACGGACGCCGAGACGAGCACGTGACACCACTGCCACCCTGTCTTAGGGTAACGTGAGTCGAGGCGGACGTCGTCGCGGTAGCGACGACGGTCGCCGAGACGAGCATGTGACACCACTGCCTCCCTGTCTTACCGTAACGCGAGTCGAGGCGGACGTCGTCGCGTTAGCGACGACGGACGCCGAGACGAGCACGTGACATCACTGCCACCCTGTCTATCTTAGGGTTACGCGAGTCGAGGCGGACGTCGTCGTGGTAGCGACGACGGACGCCGAGACGAGCACGTGACACCACTGCCACCCTGTCTATCTTAGGGTTACGCGAGTCGAGGCGGACGTCGTCGCGGTAGCGACGACGGATGCCAAGACGAGCAAGTGACACTACTGCCACCCTGTCTATCTTAGGGTTACGTGAGTCGAGGCAGACGTCGTCGCGGTAGCGACGACGGACGCCGAGACGAGCACGTGACACCACTGCCTCCCTGTCTTAGCGTAACGTGAGTCGAGGCGGACGTCGTCGCGGTAGCGACGACGGACGCCGAGACGAGCACGTGACACCACTGCCACCCTGTCTATCTTAGGGTAATTTGAGTCGAGGCAAACGTCGTCGCGGTAGCGACGACGGACGCCTAGACGAGCATGTGACACCACTGCCACCCTGTCTATCTTAGGGTAACGCGAGTCGAGGAGGACGTCGTAGTGGTAGCGACGGCGGGAGCCGAGACGAGCACGTGACACCACTGCCTTCATGTCTTACTGTAACGCGAGTCGAGGCGGATGTCGTTGCGGTAGCGACGACGGACACCGAGACGAGCACGTGACACCACTGCCACCCTGTCTATCTTAGGGTAACGCGAGTCGAGGCGAACGTCGTCGCGGTAGCGACGACGGAGGCCGAGACGAGCCCGTGACACCACTGCCACCCTTTCTTAGCGTAACGCGAGTCGAGGCGGACGTCGTCGCGGTAGCCACAACGGACGCCGAGACGAGCACGTGACACCACTGCCACCCTGTCTTACCGAAATGCGAGTCGAGGCGGACGTCGTCGCGGTAGCGACGACGGACGCCGAGACGAGCACGTGACACCACTGCCACCCTGTCTTAGCGTAACGCGAGTCGAGGCGGACGTCGTCGCGGTAGCGACGATGGACGCCGAGACGAGCACGTGACACCACCACCACCCTGTCTTAGGGTAACGCGAGTCGAGGCGGACGTCGTCGCGGTAGCGACGACGGTCGCCGAGACGAGCATGTGACACCACTGCCTCCCTGTCTTACCTTAACGCGAGTCGAGGCGGACGTCGTCGCGTTAGCGACGACGGACGCCGAGACGAGCACGTGACATCACTGCCACCCTGTCTATCTTAGGGTTACGCGAGTCGAGGCGGACGTCGTCGTGGTAGCGACGACGGACGCCGAGATGAGCACGTGACACCACTGCCACCCTGTCTATCTTAGGGTTACGCGAGTCGAGGCGGACGTCGTCGCGGTAGCGACGACGGACGCCAAGACGAGCAAGTGACACTACTGCCACCCTGTCTATCTTAGGGTTACGAGAGTCGAGGCGGACGTCGTCGCGGTAGCGACGACGGACGCCGAGACGAGCACGTGACTCCACTGCCTCCCTGTCTTAGCGTAACGCGAGTCGAGGCGGACGTCGTCGCGGTAGCGACGACGGACGCCGAGACGAGCACGTGACACTACTGCCACCCTGTCTATCTTAGGGTAACGCGAGTCGAGGCGGACGTCGTCGCGGTAGCGACGACGGACACCGAGACGAGCACGTGACACCACTGCCACCCTGTCTTAGCGTAACGCGAGTTGAGGCGGACGTCGTCGCGGTAGTGACGACGGACGCCGAGACGAGCACATGACACCACTGCCACCCCGTCTTACCGAAATGCGAGTCGAGGCGGACGTCGTCGCGGTAGCGACGACGGATGCCGAGACGAGCACGTGACACCACTGCCACCCTGTCTTAGCGTAACGCGAGTCGAGGCGGACATCGTCGCGGTAGCGACGACGGACGCCGAGATGAGCACGTGACACCACTACCACCCTGTCTTAGCGTAACGCGAGTCGAGGCGGACGTCGTCGCGGTAGCGACAACGGACGCTGAGACGAGCACGTGACACCACTGCCACCCTGTCTATCTTACGGTTACGCGAGTCGAGGCGGACGTCGTCGCGGTAGCGACGACGGACGCCGAGACGAGCA
The DNA here is from genome assembly GCA_963921465.1 of Triticum timopheevii. NCBI lineage: Eukaryota > Viridiplantae > Streptophyta > Magnoliopsida > Poales > Poaceae > Triticum > Triticum timopheevii. Next base: position 311,876,779 of record OY997266.1, on the reverse strand, counting down.
CGTGACACTACTGCCAACCTGTCTATATTAGGGTTACGTGAGTCGAGGCGGACGTCGTCTCGGTAGCGACGACGGACGCCGAGACGAGCACGTGACACCACTGCCTCCCTGTCTTAGCGTAACGCGAGTCGAGGCGGACGTCGTCGCGGTAGCGACGATGGACGCCGAGACGAGCACGTGACACCACTGCCACCCTGTCTATCTTAGGGTAACATGAGTCGAGGCGAACGTCGTCGCGGTAGCGACGATGGACGCCGAGACGAGCATGTGACACCACTGCCACCCTGTCTATCTTAGGGTAACGCGAGTCGAGGCGGACGTCGTAGTGGTAGCGACGGCGGGAGCCGAGACGAGCACGTGACACCACTGCCTTCATGTCTTACTGTAACGCGAGTCGAGGCGGACATCGTTGCGGTAGCGACGACGGACGCCGAGACGAGCACGTGACACCACTGCCACCCTGTCTGTCTTAGGGTAACGCGAGTCGAGGCGGACGTCGTCGCGGTAGCGACGACGGAGGCCGAGACGAGCCCGTGACACCACTGCCACCCTGTCTTAGCGTAACGCGAGTCGAGGCGGACGTCGTCGCGGTAGCCACGACGGACGCCGAGACGAGCACGTGACACCACTGCCACCCTGTCTTAGCGTAATGCGAGTCGAGGCGGACGTCGTCGCGGTAGCGACGACGGACGCCGAGACGAGCACGTGACATCACTGCCACCCTGTCTATCTTAGGGTTACGCGAGTCGAGGCGGACGTCGTCGTGGTAGCGACGACGGACGCCGAGACGAGCACGTGACACCACTGCCACCCTGTCTATCTTAGGGTTACGCGAGTCGAGGCGGACGTCGTCGCGGTAGCGACGACGGACGCCAAGACGAGCAAGTGACACTACTGCCACCCTGTCTATCTTAGGGTTACGTGAGTCGAGGCAGTCGTCGTGCCTCCCTGTCTTAGCGTAACGGGAGTCGAGGCGGACGTCGTCGCGGTAGCGACGACGGACGCCGAGACGAGCACGTGACACCACTGCCAGCCTGTCTATCTTAGGGTAATTTGAGTCGAGGCAAACGTCGTCGCGGTAGCGACGACGGACGCCGAGACGAGCATGTGACACCACTGCCACCCTGTCTATCTTAGGGTAACGCGAGTCGAGGCGGACGTCATAGTGGTAGCGACGGCGGGAGCCGAGACGAGCACGTGACACCACTGCCTTCATGTCTTACTGTAACGCGAGTCGAGGCGGATGTCGTTGCGGTAGCGACGACGGACACCGAGACGAGCACGTGACACCACTGCCACCCTGTCTATCTTAGGGTAACGCGAGTCGAGGCGGACGTCGTCGCGGTAGCGACGACGGAGGCCGAGACGAGCCCGTGACACCACTGCCACCCTGTCTTACCGAAATGCGAGTCGAGGCGGACGTCGACGCGGTAGCGACGACGGACGCCGAGACGAGCACGTGACACCACTGCCACCCTGTCTTAGCGTAACGCGAGTCGAGGCGGACGTCGTCGCGGTAGCGACGATGGACGCCGAGACGAGCACGTGACACCACAGCCACCCTGTCTTAGGGTAACGCGAGTCGAGGCGGACGTCGTCGCGGTAGCGACGACGGTCGCCGAGACGAGCATGTGACACCACTGCCTCCCTGTCTTACCTTAACGCGAGTCGAGGCGGACGTCGTCGCGTTAGCGACGACGGACGCCGAGACGAGCACGTGACATCACTGCCACCCTGTCTATCTTAGGGTTACGCGAGTCGAGGCGGACGTCGTCGTGGTAGCGACGACGGACGCCGAGACGAGCACGTGACACCACTGCCACCCTGTCTATCTTAGGGTTACGCGAGTCGAGGCGGACGTCGTCGCGGTAGCGACGACGGACGCCAAGATGAGCAAGTGACACTACTGCCACCCTGTCTATCTTAGGGTTACGAGAGTCGAGGCGGACGTCGTCGCGGTAGCGACGACGGACGCCGAGACGAGCACGTGACTCCACTGCCTCCCTGTCTTAGCGTAACGCGAGTCGAGGCGGACGTCGTCGCGGTAGCGACGACGGACGCCGAGACGAGCACGTGACACTACTGCCACCCTGTCTATCTTAGGGTAACGCGAGTCGAGGCGGACGTCGTCGCGGTAGCGACGACGGACGCCGAGACAAGCACGTGACACCACTGCCACCCTGTCTTAGCGTAACGCGAGTTGAGGCGGACGTCGTCGCGGTAGTGACGACGGACGCCGAGACGAGCACATGAGACCACTGCCACCCCGTCTTACCGAAATGCGAGTCGAGGCGGACGTCGTCGCGGTAGCGACGACGGATGCCGAGACGAGCACGTGACACCACTGCCACCCTGTCTTAGCGTAACGCGAGTCGAGGCGGACATCGTCGCGGTAGCGACGACGGACGCCGAGATGAGCACGTGACACCACTACCACCCTGTCTTAGCGTAACGCGAGTCGAGGCGGACGTCGTCGCGGTAGCGACAACGGACGCTGAGACGAGCACGTGACACCACTGCCACCCTGTCTATCTTACGGTTACGCGAGTCGAGGCGGACGTCGTCGCGGTAGCGACGACGGACGCCGAGACGAGCACGTGACACTACTGCCATCCTGTCTATATTAGGGTTACGTGAGTCGAGGCGGACGTCGTCTCGGTAGCGACGACGGACGCCGAGACGAGCACGAGACACCACTGCCTCCCTGTCTTAGCGTAACGCGAGTCGAGGCGGACGTCGTCGCGGTAGCGACGATGGACGCCGAGACGAGCACGTGACACCACTGCCACCCTGTCTATCTTAGGGTAACATGAGTCGAGGCGAACGTCGTCGCGGTAGCGACGATGGACGCCGAGACGAGCATGTGACACCACTGCCACCCTGTCTATCTTAGGGTAACGCGAGTCGAGGCGGACGTCGTAGTGGTAGCGACGGCGGGAGCCGAGACGAGCACGTGACACCACTGCCTTCATGTCTTACTGTAACGCGAGTCGAGGCGGACATCGTTGCGGTAGCGACGACGGACGCCGAGACGAGCACGTGACACCACTGCCACCCTGTCTGTCTTAGGGTAACGCGAGTCGAGGCGGACGTCGTCGCGGTAGCGACGACGGAGGCCGAGATGAGCCCGTGACACCACTGCCACCCTGTCTTAGCGTAACGCGAGTCGAGGCGGACGTCGTCGCGGTAGCCACGACGGACGCCGAGACGAGCACGTGACACCACTGCCACCCTGTCTTACCGAAATGCGAGTCGAGGCGGACGTCGTCGCGGTAGCGACGACGGACGCCGAGACGAGCACGTGACACCACTGCCACCCTGTCTTAGCGTAATGCGAGTCGAGGCGGATGTCGTCGCGGTAGCGACGACGGACGCCGAGACGAGCACGTGACACCACTGCCACCCTGTCTTAGGGTAACGTGAGTCGAGGCGGACGTCGTCGCGGTAGCGACGACGGTCGCCGAGACGAGCATGTGACACCACTGCCTCCCTGTCTTACCGTAACGCGAGTCGAGGCGGACGTCGTCGCGTTAGCGACGACGGACGCCGAGACGAGCACGTGACATCACTGCCACCCTGTCTATCTTAGGGTTACGCGAGTCGAGGCGGACGTCGTCGTGGTAGCGACGACGGACGCCGAGACGAGCACGTGACACCACTGCCACCCTGTCTATCTTAGGGTTACGCGAGTCGAGGCGGACGTCGTCGCGGTAGCGACGACGGACGCCAAGACGAGCAAGTGACACTACTGCCACCCTGTCTATCTTAGGGTTACGTGAGTCGAGGCAGACGTCGTGCCTCCCTGTCTTAGCGTAACGTGAGTCGAGGCGGACGTCGTCGCGGTAGCGACGACGGACGCCGAGACGAGCACGTGACACCACTGCCACCCTGTCTATCTTAGGGTAATTTGAGTCGAGGCAAACGTCGTCGCGGTAGCGACGACGGACGCCGAGACGAGCATGTGACACCACTGCCACCCTGTCTATCTTAGGGTAACGCGAGTCGAGGCGGACGTCATAGTGGTAGCGACGGCGGGAGCCGAGACGAGCACGTGACACCACTGCCTTCATGTCTTACTGTAACGCGAGTCGAGGCGGATGTCGTTGCGGTAGCGACGACGGACACCGAGACGAGCACGTGACACCACTGCCACCCTGTCTATCTTAGGGTAACGCGAGTCGAGGCGGACGTCGTCGCGGTAGCGACGACGGAGGCCGAGACGAGCCCGTGACACCACTGCCACCCTGTCTTAGCGTAACGCGAGTCGAGGCGGACGTCGTCGCGGTAGCCACGACGGACGCCGAGACGAGCACGTGACACCACTGCCACCCTGTCTTACCGAAATGCGAGTCGAGGCGGACGTCGACGCGGTAGCGACGACGGACGCCGAGACGAGCACGTGACACCACTGCCACCCTGTCTTAGCGTAACGCGAGTCGAGGCGGACGTCGTCGCGGTAGCGACGATGGACGCCGAGACGAGCACGTGACACCACCGCCACCCTGTCTTAGGGTAACGCGAGTCGAGGCGGACGTCGTCGCGGTAGCGACGACGATCGCCGAGACGAGCATGTGACACCACTGCCTCCCTGTCTTACCTTAACGCGAGTCGAGGCGGACGTCGTCGCGTTAGCGACGACGGACGCCGAGACGAGCACGTGACATCACTGCCACCCTGTCTATCTTACGGTTACGCGAGTCGAGGCGGACGTCGTCGTGGTAGCGACGACGGACGCCGAGACGAGCACGTGACACCACTGCCACCCTGTCTATCTTAGGGTTACGCGAGTCGAGGCGGACGTCGTCGCGGTAGCGACGACGGACGCCAAGACGAGCAAGTGACACTACTGCCACCCTGTCTATCTTAGGGTTACGAGAGTCGAGGCGGACGTCGTCGCGGTAGCGACGACGGACGCCGAGACGAGCACGTGACTCCACTGCCTCCCTGTCTTAGCGTAACGCGAGTCGAGGCGGACGTCGTCGCGGTAGCGACGACGGACGCCGAGACGAGCACGTGACACTACTGCCACCCTGTCTATCTTAGGGTAACGCGAGTCGAGGCGGACGTCATCGCGGTAGCGACGACGGACGCCGAGACGAGCACGTGACACCACTGCCACCCTGTCTTAGCGTAACGCGAGTTGAGGCGGACGTCGTCGCGGTAGTGACGACGGACGCCGAGACGAGCACATGACACCACTGCCACCCCGTCTTACCGAAATGCGAGTCGAGGCGGACGTCGTCGCGGTAGCGACGACGAATGCCGAGACGAGCACGTGACACCACTGCCACCCTGTCTTAGCGTAACGCGAGTCGAGGCGGACATCGTCGCGGTAGCGACGACGGATGCCGAGATGAGCACGTGACACCACTACCACCCTGTCTTAGCGTAACGCGAGTCGAGGCGGACGTCGTCGCGGTAGCGACAACGGACGCTGAGACGAGCACGTGACACCACTGCCACCCTGTCTATCTTACGGTTACGCGAGTCGAGGCGGACGTCGTCGCGGTAGCGACGATGGACGCCGAGACGAGCACGTGACACTACTGCCAACCTGTCTATATTAGGGTTACGTGAGTCAAGGCGGACGTCGTCTCGGTAGCGACGACGGACGCCGAGACGAGCACGTGACACCACTGCCTCCCTGTCTTAGCGTAACGCGAGTCGAGGCGGACGTCGTCGCGGTAGCGACGATGGACGCCGAGACGAGCACGTGACACCACTGCCACCCTGTCTATCTTAGGGTAACATGAGTCGAGGCGAACGTCGTCGCGGTAGCGACGATGGACGCCGAGACGAGCATGTGACACCACTGCCACCCTGTCTATCTTAGGGTAACGCGAGTCGAGGCGGACGTCGTAGTGGTAGCGACGGCGGGAGCCGAGACAAGCACGTGACACCACTGCCTTCATGTCTTACTGTAACGCGAGTCGAGGCGGACATCGTTGCGGTAGCGACGACGGACGCCGAGACGAGCACATGACACCACTGCCACCCTGTCTGTCTTAGGGTAACGCGAGTCGAGGCGGACGTCGTCGCGGTAGCGACGACGGAGGCCGAGACGAGCCCGTGACACCACTGCCACCCTGTCTTAGCGTAACGCGAGTCGAGGCGGACGTCGTCGCGGTAGCCACGACGGACGCCGAGACGAGCACGTGACACCACTGCCACCCTGTCTTACCGAAATGCGAGTCGAGGCGGACGTCGTCGCGGTAGCGACGACGGACGCCGAGACGAGCACGTGACACCACTGCCACCCTGTCTTAGCGTAATGCGAGTCGAGGCGGACGTCGTCGCGGTAGCGACGACGGACGCCGAGACGAGCACGTGACACCACTGCCACCCTGTCTTAGGGTAACGTGAGTCGAGGCGGACGTCGTCGCGGTAGCGACGACGGTCGCCGAGACGAGCATGTGACACCACTGCCTCCCTGTCTTACCGTAACGCGAGTCGAGGCGGACGTCGTCGCGTTAGCGACGACGGACGCCGAGACGAGCACGTGACATCACTGCCACCCTGTCTATCTTAGGGTTACGCGAGTCGAGGCGGACGTCGTCGTGGTAGCGACGACGGACGCCGAGACGAGCACGTGACACCACTGCCACCCTGTCTATCTTAGGGTTACGCGAGTCGAGGCGGACGTCGTCGCGGTAGCGACGACGGACGCCAAGACGAGCAAGTGACACTACTGCCACCCTGTCTATCTTAGGGTTACGTGAGTCGAGGCAGACGTCGTGCCTCCCTGTCTTAGCGTAACGTGAGTCGAGGCGGACGTCGTCGCGGTAGCGACGACGGACGCCGAGACGAGCACGTGACACCACTGCCAGCCTGTCTATCTTAGGGTAATTTGAGTCGAGGCAAACGTCGTCGCGGTAGCGACGACGGATGCCGAGACGAGCACGTGACACCACTGCCACCCTGTCTTAGCGTAACGCGAGTCGAGGCGGACATCGTCGCGGTAGCGACGATGGACGCCGAGATGAGCACGTGACACCACTACCACCCTGTCTTAGCGTAACGCGAGTCGAGGCGGACGTCGTCGCGGTAGCGACAACGGACGCTGAGACGAGCACGTGACACCACTGCCACCCTGTCTATCTTACGGTTACGCGAGTCGAGGCGGACGTCGTCGCGGTAGCGACGACGGACGCCGAGACGAGCACGTGACACTACTGCCAACCTGTCTATATTAGGGTTACGTGAGTCGAGGCGGACGTCGTCTCGGTAGCGACGACGGACGCCGAGACGAGCACGTGACACCACTGCCTCCCTGTCTTAGCGTAACGCGAGTCGAGGCGGACGTCGTCGCGGTAGCGACGATGGACGCCGAGACGAGCACGTGACACCACTGCCACCCTGTCTATCTTAGGGTAACATGAGTCGAGGCGAACGTCGTCGCGGTAGCGACGATGGACGCCGAGACGAGCATGTGACACCACTGCCACCCTGTCTATCTTAGGGTAACGCGAGTCGAGGCGGACGTCGTAGTGGTAGCGACGGCGGGAGCCGAGACGAGCACGTGACACCACTGCCTTCATGTCTTACTGTAACGCGAGTCGAGGCGGACATCGTTGCGGTAGCGACGACGGACGCCGAGACGAGCACGTGACACCACTGCCACCCTGTCTGTCTTAGGGTAACGCGAGTCGAGGCGGACGTCGTCGCGGTAGCGACGACGGAGGCCGAGACGAGCCCGTGACACCACTGCCACCCTGTCTTAGCGTAACGCGAGTCGAGGCGGACGTCGTCGCGGTAGCCACGACGGACGCCGAGACGAGCACGTGACACCACTGCCACCCTGTCTTAGCGTAATGCGAGTCGAGGCGGACGTCGTCGCGGTAGCGACGACGGACGCCGAGACGAGCACGTGACACCACTGCCACCCTGTCTTAGGGTAACGTGAGTCGAGGCGGACGTCGTCGCGGTAGCGACGACGGTCGCCGAGACGAGCATGTGACACCACTGCCTCCCTGTCTTACCGTAACGCGAGTCGAGGCGGACGTCGTCGCGTTAGCGACGACGGACGCCGAGACGAGCACGTGACATCACTGCCACCCTGTCTATCTTAGGGTTACGCGAGTCGAGGCGGACGTCGTCGTGGTAGCGACGACGGACGCCGAGACGAGCACGTGACACCACTGCCACCCTGTCTATCTTAGGGTTACGCGAGTCGAGGCGGACGTCGTCGCGGTAGCGACGACGGACGCCAAGACGAGCAAGTGACACTACTGCCACCCTGTCTATCTTAGGGTTACGTGAGTCGAGGCAGACGTCGTGCCTCCCTGTCTTAGCATAACGGGAGTCGAGGCGGACGTCGTCGCGGTAGCGACGACGGACGCCGAGACGAGCACGTGACACCACTGCCAGCCTGTCTATCTTAGGGTAATTTGAGTCGAGGCAAACGTCGTCGCGGTAGCGACGACGGACGCCGAGACGAGCATGTGACACCACTGCCACCCTGTCTATCTTAGGGTAACGCGAGTCGAGGCGGACGTCATAGTGGTAGCGACGGCGGGAGCCGAGACGAGCACGTGACACCACTGCCTTCATGTCTTACTGTAACGCGAGTCGAGGCGGATGTCGTTGCGGTAGCGACGACGGACACCGAGACGAGCACGTGACACCACTGCTACCCTGTCTATCTTAGGGTAACGCGAGTCGAGGCGGACGTCGTCGCGGTAGCGACGACGGAGGCCGAGACGAGCCCGTGACACCACTGCCACCCTGTCTTACCGAAATGCGAGTCGAGGCGGACGTCGACGCGGTAGCGACGACGGACGCCGAGACGAGCACGTGACACCACTGCCACCCTGTCTTAGCGTAACGCGAGTCGAGGCGGACGTCGTCGCGGTAGCGACGATGGACGCCGAGACGAGCACGTGACACCACAGCCACCCTGTCTTAGGGTAACGCGAGTCGAGGCGGACGTCGTCGCGGTAGCGACGACGGTCGCCGAGACGAGCATGTGACACCACTGCCTCCCTGTCTTACCTTAACGCGAGTCGAGGCGGACGTCGTCGCGGTAGCGACGACGGACGCCGAGACGAGCACGTGACATCACTGCCACCCTGTCTATCTTAGGGTTACGCGAGTCGAGGCGGACGTCGTCGTGGTAGCGACGACGGACGCCGAGACGAGCACGTGACACCACTGCCACCCTGTCTATCTTAGGGTTACGCGAGTCGAGGCGGACGTCGTCGCGGTAGCGACGACGGACGCCAAGACGAGCAAGTGACACTACTGCCACCCTGTCTATCTTAGGGTTACGAGAGTCGAGGCGGACGTCGTCGCGGTAGCGACGACGGACGCCGAGACGAGCACGTGACTCCACTGCCTCCCTGTCTTAGCGTAACGCGAGTCGAGGCGGACATCGTCGCGGTAGCGACGACGGACGCCGAGACGAGCACGTGACACTACTGCCACCCTGTCTATCTTAGGGTAACGCGAGTCGAGGCGGACGTTGTCGCGGTAGCGACGACGGACGCCGAGACAAGCACGTGACACCACTGCCACCCTGTCTTAGCGTAACGCGAGTTGAGGCGGACGTCGTCGCGGTAGTGACGACGGACGCCGAGACGAGCACATGACACCACTGCCACCCCGTCTTACCGAAATGCGAGTCGAGGCGGACGTCGTCGCGGTAGCGACGACGGATGCCGAGACGAGCACGTGACACCACTGCCACCCTGTCTTAGCGTAACGCGAGTCGAGGCGGACATCGTCGCGGTAGCGACGACGGACGCCGAGATGAGCACGTGACACCACTGCCAACCTGTCTATATTAGGGTTACGTGAGTCGAGGCGGACGTCGTCTCGGTAGCGACGACGGACGCCGAGACGAGCACGAGACACCACTGCCTCCCTGTCTTAGCGTAACGCGAGTCGAGGCGGACGTCGTCGCGGTAGCGACGATGGACGCCGAGACGAGCACGTGACACCACTGCCACCCTGTCTATCTTAGGGTAACATGAGTCGAGGCGAACGTCGTCGCGGTAGCGACGATGGACGCCGAGACGAGCATGTGACACCACTGCCACCCTGTCTATCTTAGGGTAACGCGAGTCGAGGCGGACGTCGTAGTGGTAGCGACGGCGGGAGCCGAGACGAGCACGTGACACCACTGCCTTCATGTCTTACTGTAACGCGAGTCGAGGCGGACATCGTTGCGGTAGCGACGACGGACGCCGAGACGAGCACGTGACACCACTGCCACCCTGTCTGTCTTAGGGTAACGCGAGTCGAGGCGGACGTCGTCGCGGTAGCGACGACGGAGGCCGAGATGAGCCCGTGACACCACTGCCACCCTGTCTTAGCGTAACGCGAGTCGAGGCGGACGTCGTCGCGGTAGCCACGACGGATGCCGAGACGAGCACGTGACACCACTGCCACCCTGTCTTACCGAAATGCGAGTCGAGGCGGACGTCGTCGCGGTAGCGACGACGGACGCCGAGACGAGCACGTGACACCACTGCCACCCTGTCTTAGCGTAATGCGAGTCGAGGCGGATGTCGTCGCGGTAGCGACGACGGACGCCGAGACGAGCACGTGACACCACTGCCACCCTGTCTTAGGGTAACGTGAGTCGAGGCGGACGTTGTCGCGGTAGCGACGACGGTCGCCGAGACGAGCATGTGACACCACTGCCTCCCTGTCTTACCGTAACGCGAGTCGAGGCGGACGTCGTCGCGTTAGCGACGACGGACGCCGAGACGAGCACGTGACATCACTGCCACCCTGTCTATCTTAGGGTTACGCGAGTCGAGGCGGACGTCGTCGTGGTAGCGACGACGGACGCCGAGACGAGCACGTGACACCACTGCCACCCTGTCTATCTTAGGGTTACGCGAGTCGAGGCGGACGTCGTCGCGGTAGCGACGACGGACGCCAAGACGAGCAAGTGACACTACTGCCACCCTGTCTATCTTAGGGTTACGTGAGTCGAGGCAGACGTCGTGCCTCCCTGTCTTAGCGTAACGTGAGTCGAGGCGGACGTCGTCGCGGTAGCGACGACGGACGCCGAGACGAGCACGTGACACCACTGCCACCCTGTCTATCTTAGGGTAATTTGAGTCGAGGCAAACGTCGTCGCGGTAGCGACGACGGACGCCGAGACGAGCATGTGACACCATTGCCACCCTGTCTATCTTAGGGTAACGCGAGTCGAGGCGGACGTCATAGTGGTAGCGACGGCGGGAGCCGAGACGAGCACGTGACACCACTGCCTTCATGTCTTACTGTAACGCGAGTCGAGGCGGATGTCGTTGCGGTAGCGACGACGGACACCGAGACGAGCACGTGACACCACTGCCACCCTGTCTATCTTAGGGTAACGCGAGTCGAGGCGGACGTCGTCGCGGTAGCGACGACGGAGGCCGAGACGAGCCCGTGACACCACTGCCACCCTGTCTTAGCGTAACGCGAGTCGAGGCGGACGTCGTCGCGGTAGCCACGACGGACGCCGAGACGAGCACGTGACACCACTGCCACCCTGTCTTACGAAATGCGAGTCGAGGCGGACGTCGACGCGGTAGCGACGACGGACGCCGAGACGAGCACGTGACACCACTGCCACCCTGTCTTAGCGTAACGCGAGTCGAGGCGGACGTCGTCGCGGTAGCGACGATGGACGCCGAGACGAGCACGTGACACCACCGCCACCCTGTCTTAGGGTAACGCGAGTCGAGGCGGACGTCGTCGCGGTAGCGACGACGGTCGCCGAGACGAGCATGTGACACCACTGCCTCCCTGTCTTACCTTAACGCGAGTCGAGGCGGACGTCGTCGCGTTAGCGACGACGGACGCCGAGACGAGCACGTGACATCACTGCCACCCTGTCTATCTTAGGGTTACGCGAGTCGAGGCGGACGTCGTCGTGGTAGCGACGACGGACGTCGAGACGAGCACGTGACACCACTGCCACCCTGTCTATCTTAGGGTTACGCGAGTCGAGGCGGACGTCGTCGCGGTAGCGACGACGGACGCCAAGACGAGCAAGTGACACTACTGCCACCCTGTCTATCTTAGGGTTACGAGAGTCGAGGCGGACGTCGTCGCGGTAGCGACGACGGACGCCGAGACGAGCACGTGACTCCACTGCCTCCCTGTCTTAGCGTAACGCGAGACGAGGCGGACGTCGTCGCGGTAGCGACGACGGACGCCGAGACGAGCACGTGACACTACTGCCACCCTGTCTATCTTAGGGTAACGCGAGTCGAGGCGGACGTCGTCGCGGTAGCGACGACGGACGCCGAGACGAGCACGTGACACCACTGCCACCCTGTCTTAGCGTAACGCGAGTTGAGGCGGACGTCGTCGCGGTAGTGACGACGGACGCCGAGACGAGCACATGACACCACTGCCACCCCGTCTTACCGAAATGCGAGTCGAGGCGGACGTCGTCGCGGTAGCGACGACGAATGCCGAGACGAGCACGTGACAGCACTGCCACCCTGTCTTAGCGTAACGCGAGTCGAGGCGGACATCGTCGCGGTAGCGACGACGGACGCCGAGATGAGCACGTGACACCACTACCACCCTGTCTTAGCGTAACGCGAGTCGAGGCGGACGTCGTCGCGGTAGCGACAACGGACGCTGAGACGAGCACGTGACACCACTGCCACCCTGTCTATCTTACGGTTACGCGAGTCGAGGCGGACGTCGTCGCGGTAGCGACGATGGACGCCGAGACGAGCACGTGACACTACTGCCAACCTGTCTATATTAGGGTTACGTGAGTCGAGGCGGACGTCGTCTCGGTAGCGACGACGGACGCCGAGACGAGCACGTGACACCACTGCCTCCCTGTCTTAGCGTAACGCGAGTCGAGGCGGACGTCGTCGCGGTAGCGACGATGGACGCCGAGACGAGCACGTGACACCACTGCCACCCTGTCTATCTTAGGGTAACATGAGTCGAGGCGAACGTCGTCGCGGTAGCGACGATGGACGCCGAGACGAGCATGTGACACCACTGCCACCCTGTCTATCTTAGGGTAACGCGAGTCGAGGCGGACGTCGTAGTGGTAGCGACGGCGGGAGCCGAGACAAGCACGTGACACCACTGCCTTCATGTCTTACTGTAACGCGAGTCGAGGCGGACATCGTTGCGGTAGCGACGACGGACGCCGAGACGAGCACGTGACACCACTGCCACCCTGTCTGTCTTAGGTAACGCGAGTCGAGGCGGACGTCGTCGCGGTAGCGACGACGGAGGCCGAGACGAGCCCGTGACACCACTGCCACCCTGTCTTAGCGTAACGCGAGTCGAGGCGGACGTCGTCGCGGTAGCCACGACGGACGCCGAGACGAGCACGTGACACCACTGCCACCCTGTCTTACCGAAATGCGAGTCGAGGCGGACGTCGTCGCGGTAGCGACGACGGACGCCGAGACGAGCACGTGACACCACTGCCACCCTGTCTTAGCGTAATGCGAGTCGAGGCGGACGTCGTCGCGGTAGCGACGACGGACGCCGAGACGAGCACGTGACACCACTGCCACCCTGTCTTAGGGTAACGTGAGTCGAGGCGGACGTCGTCGCGGTAGCGACGACGGTCGCCGAGACGAGCATGTGACACCACTGCCTCCCTGTCTTACCGTAACGCGAGTCGAGGCGGACGTCGTCGCGTTAGCGACGACGGACGCCGAGACGAGCACGTGACATCACTGCCACCCTGTCTATCTTAGGGTTACGCGAGTCGAGGCGGACGTCGTCGTGGTAGCGACGACGGACGCCGAGACGAGCACGTAAAACCACTGCCACCCTGTCTATCTTAGGGTTACGCGAGTCGAGGCGGACGTCGTCGCGGTAGCGACGACGGACGCCAAGACGAGCAAGTGACACTACTGCCACCCTGTCTATCTTAGGGTTACGTGAGTCGAGGCAGACGTCGTGCCTCCCTGTCTTAGCGTAACGTGAGTCGAGGCGGACGTCGTCGCGGTAGCGACGACGGACGCCGAGACGAGCACGTGACACCACTGCCAGCCTGTCTATCTTAGGGTAATTTGAGTCGAGGCAAACGTCGTCGCGGTAGCGACGACGGACGCCGAGACGAGCATGTGACACCACTGCCACCCTGTCTATCTTAGGGTAACGCGAGTCGAGCCGGACGTCATAGTGGTAGCGACGGCGGGAGCCGAGACGAGCACGTGACACCACTGCCTTCATGTCTTACTGTAACGCGAGTCGAGGCGGATGTCGTTGCGGTAGCGACGACGGACACCGAGACGAGCACGTGACACCACTGCCACCCTGTCTATCTTAGGGTAACGCGAGTCGAGGCGGACGTCGTCGCGGTAGCGACGATGGAGGCCGAGACGAGCCCGTGACACCACTGCCACCCTGTCTTAGCGTAACGCGAGTCGAGGCGGACGTCGTCGCGGTAGCCACGACGGACGCCGAGACGAGCACGTGACACCACTGCCACCCTGTCTTACCGAAATGCGAGTCGAGGCGGACGTCGTCGCGGTAGCGACGACGGACGCCGAGACGAGCACGTGACACCACTGCCACCCTGTCTTAGCGTAACGCGAGTCGAGGCGGACGTCGTCGCGGTAGCGACGATGGACGCCGAGACGAGCACGTGACACCACCGCCACCCTGTCTTAGGGTAACGCGAGTTGAGGCGGACGTCGTCGCGGTAGCGACGACGGTCGCCGAGACGAGCATGTGACACCACTGCCTCCCTGTCTTACCGTAACGCGAGTCGAGGCGGACTTCGTCGCGTTAGCGACGACGGACGCCGAGACGAGCACGTGACATCACTGCCACCCTGTCTATCTTAGGGTTACGCGAGTCGAGGCGGACGTCGTCGTGGTAGCGACGACGGACGCCGAGACTAGCACGTGACACCACTGCCACCCTGTCTATCTTAGGGTTACGCGAGTCGAGGCGGACGTCGTCGCGGACGTCGTCGCGGTAGCGACGACGGACGCCAAGACGAGCAAGTGACACTACTGCCACCCTGTCTATCTTAGGGTTACGAGAGTCGAGGCGGACGTCGTCGCGGTAGCGACGACGGACGCCGAGACGAGCACGTGACTCCACTGCCTCCCTGTCTTAGCGTAACGCGAGTCGAGGTGGACGTCGTCGCGGTAGCGACGACAGACGCCGAGACGAGCACGTGACACTACTGCCACCCTGTCTATATTAGGGTAACGCGAGTCAAGGCGGACGTCGTCGCGGTAGCGACGACGGACGCCGAGACGAGCACGTGACACCACTGCCACCCTGTCTTAGCGTAACGCGAGTTGAGGCGGACGTCGTCGCGGTAGTGACGACGGACGCCGAGACGAGCACATGACACCACTGCCACCCTGTCTTACCGAAATGCGAGTCGAGGCGGACGTCGTCGCGGTAGCGACGACGGATGCCGAGACGAGCACGTGACACCACTGCCACCCTGTCTTAGCGTAACGCGAGTCGAGGCGGACATCGTCGCGGTAGCGACGACGGACGCCGAGATGAGCACGTGACACCACTACCACCCTGTCTTAGCGTAACGCGAGTCGAGGCGGACGTCGTCGCGGTAGCGACAACGGACGCTGAGACGAGCATGTGACACCACTGCCTCCCTGTCTTACCGTAACGCGAGTCGAGGCGGACGTCGTCGCGTTAGCGACGACGGACGCCGAGACGAGCACATGACATCACTGCCACCCTGTCTATCTTAGGGTTACGCGAGTCGAGGCGGACGTCGTCGTGGTAGCGACGACGGACGCCGAGACGAACACGTGACACCACTGCCACCCTGTCTATCTTAGGGTTACGCGAGTCGAGGCGGACGGCGTCGCGGTAGCGACGACGGACGCCAAGACGAGCAAGTGACACTACTGCCACCCTGTCTATCTTAGGGTTACGAGAGTCGAGGCGGACGTCGTCGCGGTAGCGACGACGGACGCCGAGACGAGCACGTGACTCCACTGCCTCCCTGTCTTAGCGTAACGCGAGTCGAGGTGGACGTCGTCGCGGTAGCGACGACGGACGCCGAGACGAGCACGTGACACTACTGCCACCCTGTCTATCTTAGGGTAACGCGAGTCGAGGAGGACGTCGTCGCGGTAGTGACGACGGACGCCGAGACGAGCACGTGACACTACTGCCACCCTGTCTATCTTAGGGTAACGCGAGTCGAGGCGGACGTCGTCGCGGTAGTGACGACGGACGCCGAGACGAGCACGTGACACCACTGCCACCCTGTCTTAGCGTAACGCGAGTTGAGGCGGACGTCGTCGCGGTAGTGACGACGGACGCCGAGACGAGCACATGACACCACTGCCACCCTGTCTTACCGAAATGCGAGTCGAGGCGGACGTCGTCGCGGTAGCGACGACGGATGCCGAGACGAGCACGTGACACCACTGCCACCCTGTCTTAGCGTAACGCGAGTCGAGGCGGACATCGTCGCGGTAGCGACGACGGACGCCGAGATGAGCACGTGACACCACTACCACCCTGTCTTAGCGTAACGCGAGTCGAGGCGGACGTCGTCGCGGTAGCGACAACGGACGCTGAGACGAGCACGTGACACCACTGCCACCCTGTCAATCTTAGGGTTACGCGAGTCGAGGCGGACATCGTCGCGGTAGCGACGACGGACGCCGAGACAAGCACGTGACACGACTGCCACCCTGTCTATCTTAGGGTTACGTGAGTCGAGGCGGACGTCATCGCGGTAGCGACGACGGACGCCGAGACGAGCACGTGACACCACTGCCTCCCTGTCTTAGCGTAACGCGAGTCGAGGCGGACGTCGTCGCGGTAGCGACGACGGACGCCGAGACGAGCACGTGACACCACTGCCACCCTGTCTATCTTAGGGTAACGCGAGTCGAGGCGAACGTCATCGCGGTAGCGACGACGGACGCCGAGACGAGCATGTGACACCACTGCCACCCTGTCTATCTTAGGGTAACGCGAGTCGAGGCGGACGTCGTAGCCGTAGCGACGGCGGGAGCCGAGACGAGCACGTGACACCACTGCCTCCCTGTCTTACTATAACGCGAGTCGAGGCGGACGTCGTTGGGGTAGCGACGACGGACGCCGAGACGAGCACGTGACACCACTGCCACGCTGTCTTAGCGTAACGCGAGTCGAGGCGGACGTCATCGCGGTAGCGACGACGAACGCCGAGACGAGCACGTGACACCACTGCCACCCTGTCTTAGCGTAACGCGAGTCGAGGCGGACGTCATCGCGGTAGCGACGACGAACGCCGAGACGAGCACGTGACACCACTGCCACCCTGTCTTAGCGTAACGCGAGTCGAGGCGGACGTCATCGCGGTAGCGACGACGAACGCCGAGACGAGCATGTGACACCACTGCCTCCCTGTCTTACCGTAACGCGAGTCGAGGCGGACGTCGTCGCGTTAGCGACGACGGACGCCGAGACAAGCACGTGACACCACTGCCACCCTGTCTATCTTAGGGTAACGCGAGTCGAGGCGAACGTCATCGCGGTAGCGACGACGGACGCCGAGACGAGCATGTGACACCACTGCCACCCTGTCTATCTTAGGGTAACGCGAGTCGAGGCGGACGTCGTAGCCGTAGCGACGGCGGGAGCCGAGACGAGCACGTGACACCACTGCCTCCCTGTCTTACTATAACGCGAGTCGAGGCGGACGTCGTTGCGGTAGCGACGACGGACGCCGAGACGAGCACGTGACACCACTGCCACCCTGTCTTAGCGTAACGCGAGTCGAGGCGGACGTCATCGCGGTAGCGACGACGAACGCCGAGACGAGCATGTGACACCACTGCCACCCTGTCTTAGCGTAACGCGAGTCGAGGCGGACGTCATCGCGGTAGCGACGACGGACGCCGAGACGAGCACGTGACACCACTACCACCCTGTCTTAGCGTAACACGAGTCGAGGTGGACGTCGTCGCGGTAGCGACGACGGACGCCGAGACGAGCACGTGACACCACTGCCACCCTGTCTTAGGGTAACGCGAGTCGAGGCGGACGTCGTCGCGGTAGCGACGACGGACGCCGAGACGAGCATGTGACACCACTGCCTCCCTGTCTTACCGTAACGCGAGTCGAGGCGGACGTCGTCGCGTTAGCGACGACGGACGCCGAGACGAGCACGTGACACCACTGCCACCCTATCTATCTTAGGGTTACGCGAGTCGAGGCGGACGTCGTCGCGGTAGCGACGACGGAGGCCGAGACGAGCCCGTGACACCACTGCCACCCTGTCTTAGCGTAACGCGAGTCGAGGCGGACGTCGTCGCGGTAGCCACGACGGACGCCGAGACGAGCACGTGACACCACTGCCACCCTGTCTTACCGAAATGCGAGTCGAGGCGGACGTCGTCGCGGTAGCGACGACGGACGCCGAGACGAGCACGTGACACCACTGCCACCCTGTCTTAGCGTAATGCGAGTCGAGGCGGACGTCGTCGCGGTAGCGACGACGGACGCCGAGACGAGCACGTGACACCACTGCCACCCTGTCTTAGGGTAACGTGAGTCGAGGCGGACGTCGTCGCGGTAGCGACGACGGTCGCCGAGACGAGCATGTGACACCACTGCCTCCCTGTCTTACCGTAACGCGAGTCGAGGCGGACGTCGTCGCGTTAGCGACGACGGACGCCGAGACGAGCACGTGACATCACTGCCACCCTGTCTATCTTAGGGTTACGCGAGTCGAGGCGGACGTCGTCGTGGTAGCGACGACGGACGCCGAGACGAGCACGTGACACCACTGCCACCCTGTCTATCTTAGGGTTACGCGAGTCGAGGCGGACGTCGTCGCGGTAGCGACGACGGACGCCAAGACGAGCAAGTGACACTACTGCCACCCTGTCTATCTTAGGGTTACGTGAGTCGAGGCAGACGTCGTGCCTCCCTGTCTTAGCGTAACGTGAGTCGAGGCGGACGTCGTCGCGGTAGCGACGACGGACGCCGAGACGAGCACGTGACACCACTGCCAGCCTGTCTATCTTAGGGTAATTTGAGTCGAGGCAAACGTCGTCGCGGTAGCGACGACGGACGCCGAGACGAGCATGTGACACCACTGCCACCCTGTCTATCTTAGGGTAACGCGAGTCGAGCCGGACGTCATAGTGGTAGCGACGGCGGGAGCCGAGACGAGCACGTGACACCACTGCCTTCATGTCTTACTGTAACGCGAGTCGAGGCGGATGTCGTTGCGGTAGCGACGACGGACACCGAGACGAGCACGTGACACCACTGCCACCCTGTCTATCTTAGGGTAACGCGAGTCGAGGCGGACGTCGTCGCGGTAGCGACGATGGAGGCCGAGACGAGCCCGTGACACCACTGCCACCCTGTCTTAGCGTAACGCGAGTCGAGGCGGACGTCGTCGCGGTAGCCACGACGGACGCCGAGACGAGCACGTGACACCACTGCCACCCTGTCTTACCGAAATGCGAGTCGAGGCGGACGTCGTCGCGGTAGCGACGACGGACGCCGAGACGAGCACGTGACACCACTGCCACCCTGTCTTAGCGTAACGCGAGTCGAGGCGGACGTCGTCGCGGTAGCGACGATGGACGCCGAGACGAGCACGTGACACCACCGCCACCCTGTCTTAGGGTAACGCGAGTTGAGGCGGACGTCGTCGCGGTAGCGACGACGGTCGCCGAGACGAGCATGTGACACCACTGCCTCCCTGTCTTACCGTAACGCGAGTCGAGGCGGACTTCGTCGCGTTAGCGACGACGGACGCCGAGACGAGCACGTGACATCACTGCCACCCTGTCTATCTTAGGGTTACGCGAGTCGAGGCGGACGTCGTCGTGGTAGCGACGACGGACGCCGAGACTAGCACGTGACACCACTGCCACCCTGTCTATCTTAGGGTTACGCGAGTCGAGGCGGACGTCGTCGCGGACGTCGTCGCGGTAGCGACGACGGACGCCAAGACGAGCAAGTGACACTACTGCCACCCTGTCTATCTTAGGGTTACGAGAGTCGAGGCGGAACTCGTCGCGGTAGCGACGACGGACGCCGAGACGAGCACGTGACTCCACTGCCTCCCTGTCTTAGCGTAACGCGAGTCGAGGTGGACGTCGTCGCGGTAGCGACGACGGACGCCGAGACGAGCACGTGACACTACTGCCACCCTGTCTATATTAGGGTAACGCGAGTCGAGGCGGACGTCGTCGCGGTAGCGACGACGGACGCCGAGACGAGCACGTGACACCACTGCCACCCTGTCTTAGCGTAATGCGAGTTGAGGCGGACGTCGTCGCGGTAGTGACGACGGACGCCGAGACGAGCACATGACACCACTGCCACCCTGTCTTACCGAAATGCGAGTCGAGGCGGACGTCGTCGCGGTAGCGACGACGGATGCCGAGACGAGCACGTGACACCACTGCCACCCTGTCTTAGCGTAACGCGAGTCGAGGCGGACATCGTCGCGGTAGCGACGACGGACGCCGAGATGAGCACGTGACACCACTACCACCCTGTCTTAGCGTAACGCGAGTCGAGGCGGACGTCGTCGCGGTAGCGACAACGGACGCTGAGACGAGCATGTGACACCACTGCCTCCCTGTCTTACCGTAACGCGAGTCGAGGCGGACGTCGTCGCGTTAGCGACGACGGACGCCGAGACGAGCACATGACATCACTGCCACCCTGTCTATCTTAGGGTTACGCGAGTCGAGGCGGACGTCGTCGTGGTAGCGACGACGGACGCCGAGACGAACACGTGACACCACTGCCACCCTGTCTATCTTAGGGTTACGCGAGTCGAGGCGGACGGCGTCGCGGTAGCGACGACGGACGCCAAGACGAGCAAGTGACACTACTGCCACCCTGTCTATCTTAGGGTTACGAGAGTCGAGGCGGACGTCGTCGCGGTAGCGACGACGGACGCCGAGACGAGCACGTGACTCCACTGCCTCCCTGTCTTAGCGTAACGCGAGTCGAGGTGGACGTCGTCGCGGTAGCGACGACGGACGCCGAGACGAGCACGTGACACTACTGCCACCCTGTCTATCTTAGGGTAACGCGAGTCGAGGAGGACGTCGTCGCGGTAGTGACGACGGACGCCGAGACGAGCACGTGACACTACTGCCACCCTGTCTATCTTAGGGTAACGCGAGTCGAGGCGGACGTCGTCGCGGTAGTGACGACGGACGCCGAGACGAGCACGTGACACCACTGCCACCCTGTCTTAGCGTAACGCGAGTTGAGGCGGACGTCGTCGCGGTAGTGACGACGGACGCCGAGACGAGCACATGACACCACTGCCACCCTGTCTTACCGAAATGCGAGTCGAGGCGGACGTCGTCGCGGTAGCGACGACGGATGCCGAGACGAGCACGTGACACCACTACCACCCTGTCTTAGCGTAACGCGAGTCGAGGCGGACGTCGTCGCGGTAGCGACAACGGACGCTGAGACGAGCACGTGACACCACTGCCACCCTGTCAATCTTAGGGTTACGCGAGTCGAGGCGGACATCGTCGCGGTAGCGACGACGGACGCCGAGACAAGCACGTGACACGACTGCCACCCTGTCTATCTTAGGGTTACGTGAGTCGAGGCGGACGTCATCGCGGTAGCGACGACGGACGCCGAGACGAGCACGTGACACCACTGCCTCCCTGTCTTAGCGTAACGCGAGTCGAGGCGGACGTCGTCGCGGTAGCGACGACGGACGCCGAGACGAGCACGTGACACCACTGCCACCCTGTCTATCTTAGGGTAACGCGAGTCGAGGCGAACGTCATCGCGGTAGCGACGACGGACGCCGAGACGAGCATGTGACACCACTGCCACCCTGTCTATCTTAGGGTAACGCGAGTCGAGGCGGACGTCGTAGCCGTAGCGACGGCGGGAGCCGAGACGAGCACGTGACACCACTGCCTCCCTGTCTTACTATAACGCGAGTCGAGGCGGACGTCGTTGGGGTAGCGACGACGGACGCCGAGACGAGCACGTGACACCACTGCCACGCTGTCTTAGCGTAACGCGAGTCGAGGCGGACGTCATCGCGGTAGCGACGACGAACGCCGAGACGAGCACGTGACACCACTGCCACCCTGTCTTAGCGTAACGCGAGTCGAGGCGGACGTCATCGCGGTAGCGACGACGAACGCCGAGACGAGCACGTGACACCACTGCCACCCTGTCTTAGCGTAACGCGAGTCGAGGCGGACGTCATCGCGGTAGCGACGACGAACGCCGAGACGAGCATGTGACACCACTGCCTCCCTGTCTTACCGTAACGCGAGTCGAGGCGGACGTCGTCGCGTTAGCGACGACGGACGCCGAGACAAGCACGTGACACCACTGCCACCCTGTCTATCTTAGGGTAACGCGAGTCGAGGCGAACGTCATCGCGGTAGCGACGACGGACGCCGAGACGAGCATGTGACACCACTGCCACCCTGTCTATCTTAGGGTAACGCGAGTCGAGGCGGACGTCGTAGCCGTAGCGACGGCGGGAGCCGAGACGAGCACGTGACACCACTGCCTCCCTGTCTTACTATAACGCGAGTCGAGGCGGACGTCGTTGCGGTAGCGACGACGGACGCCGAGACGAGCACGTGACACCACTGCCACCCTGTCTTAGCGTAACGCGAGTCGAGGCGGACGTCATCGCGGTAGCGACGACGAACGCCGAGACGAGCATGTGACACCACTGCCACCCTGTCTTAGCGTAACGCGAGTCGAGGCGGACGTCATCGCGGTAGCGACGACGGACGCCGAGACGAGCACGTGACACCACTACCACCCTGTCTTAGCGTAACACGAGTCGAGGTGGACGTCGTCGTGGTAGCGACGACGGACGCCGAGACGAGCACGTGACACCACTGCCACCCTGTCTTAGGGTAACGCGAGTCGAGGCGGACGTCGTCGCGGTAGCGACGACGGACGCCGAGATGAGCATGTGACACCACTGCCTCCCTGTCTTACCGTAACGCGAGTCGAGGCGGACGTCGTCGCGTTAGCGACGACGGACGCCGAGACGAGCACGTGACACCACTGCCACCCTATCTATCTTAGGGTTACGCGAGTCGAGGCGGACGTCGTCGCGGTAGCGACGACGGAGGCCGAGACGAGCCCGTGACACCACTGCCACCCTGTCTTAGCGTAACGCGAGTCGAGGCGGACGTCGTCGCGGTAGCCACGACGGACGCCGAGACGAGCACGTGACACCACTGCCACCCTGTCTTACCGAAATGCGAGTCGAGGCGGACGTCGTCGCGACGACGGACGCCGAGACGAGCACGTGACACCACTGCCACCCTGTCTTAGCGTAATGCGAGTCGAGGCGGACGTCGTCGCGGTAGCGACGACGGACGCCGAGACGAGCACGTGACACCACTGCCACCCTGTCTTAGGGTAACGTGAGTCGAGGCGGACGTCGTCGCGGTAGCGACGACGGTCGCCGAGACGAGCATGTGACACCACTGCCTCCCTGTCTTACCGTAACGCGAGTCGAGGCGGACGTCGTCGCGTTAGCGACGACGGACGCCGAGACGAGCACGTGACATCACTGCCACCCTGTCTATCTTAGGGTTACGCGAGTCGAGGCGGACGTCGTCGTGGTAGCGACGACGGACGCCGAGACGAGCACGTGACACCACTGCCACCCTGTCTATCTTAGGGTTACGCGAGTCGAGGCGGACGTCGTCGCGGTAGCGACGACGGACGCCAAGACGAGCAAGTGACACTACTGCCACCCTGTCTATCTTAGGGTTACGTGAGTCGAGGCAGACGTCGTGCCTCCCTGTCTTAGCGTAACGTGAGTCGAGGCGGACGTCGTCGCGGTAGCGACGACGGACGCCGAGACGAGCACGTGACACCACTGCCAGCCTGTCTATCTTAGGGTAATTTGAGTCGAGGCAAACGTCGTCGCGGTAGCGACGACGGACGCCGAGACGAGCATGTGACACCACTGCCACCCTGTCTATCTTAGGGTAACGCGAGTCGAGCCGGACGTCATAGTGGTAGCGACGGCGGGAGCCGAGACGAGCACGTGACACCACTGCCTTCATGTCTTACTGTAACGCGAGTCGAGGCGGATGTCGTTGCGGTAGCGACGACGGACACCGAGACGAGCACGTGACACCACTGCCACCCTGTCTATCTTAGGGTAACGCGAGTCGAGGCGGACGTCGTCGCGGTAGCGACGATGGAGGCCGAGACGAGCCCGTGACACCACTGCCACCCTGTCTTAGCGTAACGCGAGTCGAGGCGGACGTCGTCGCGGTAGCCACGACGGACGCCGAGACGAGCACGTGACACCACTGCCACCCTGTCTTACCGAAATGCGAGTCGAGGCGGACGTCGTCGCGGTAGCGACGACGGACGCCGAGACGAGCACGTGACACCACTGCCACCCTGTCTTAGCGTAACGCGAGTCGAGGCGGACGTCGTCGCGGTAGCGACGATGGACGCCGAGACGAGCACGTGACACCACCGCCACCCTGTCTTAGGGTAACGCGAGTTGAGGCGGACGTCGTCGCGGTAGCGACGACGGTCGCCGAGACGAGCATGTGACACCACTGCCTCCCTGTCTTACCGTAACGCGAGTCGAGGCGGACTTCGTCGCGTTAGCGACGACGGACGCCGAGACGAGCACGTGACATCACTGCCACCCTGTCTATCTTAGGGTTACGCGAGTCGAGGCGGACGTCGTCGTGGTAGCGACGACGGACGCCGAGACTAGCACGTGACACCACTGCCACCCTGTCTATCTTAGGGTTACGCGAGTCGAGGCGGACGTCGTCGCGGACGTCGTCGCGGTAGCGACGACGGACGCCAAGACGAGCAAGTGACACTACTGCCACCCTGTCTATCTTAGGGTTACGAGAGTCGAGGCGGACGTCGTCGCGGTAGCGACGACGGACGCCGAGACGAGCACGTGACTCCACTGCCTCCCTGTCTTAGCGTAACGCGAGTCGAGGTGGACGTCGTCGCGGTAGCGACGACGGACGCCGAGACGAGCACGTGACACTACTGCCACCCTGTCTATATTAGGGTAACGCGAGTCGAGGCGGACGTCGTCGCGGTAGCGACGACGGACGCCGAGACGAGCACGTGACACCACTGCCACCCTGTCTTAGCGTAATGCGAGTTGAGGCGGACGTCGTCGCGGTAGTGACGACGGACGCCGAGACGAGCACATGACACCACTGCCACCCTGTCTTACCGAAATGCGAGTCGAGGCGGACGTCGTCGCGGTAGCGACGACGGATGCCGAGACGAGCACGTGACACCACTGCCACCCTGTCTTAGCGTAACGCGAGTCGAGGCGGACATCGTCGCGGTAGCGACGACGGACGCCGAGATGAGCACGTGACACCACTACCACCCTGTCTTAGCGTAACGCGAGTCGAGGCGGACGTCGTCGCGGTAGCGACAACGGACGCTGAGACGAGCATGTGACACCACTGCCTCCCTGTCTTACCGTAACGCGAGTCGAGGCGGACGTCGTCGCGTTAGCGACGACGGACGCCGAGACGAGCACATGACATCACTGCCACCCTGTCTATCTTAGGGTTACGCGAGTCGAGGCGGACGTCGTCGTGGTAGCGACGACGGACGCCGAGACGAACACGTGACACCACTGCCACCCTGTCTATCTTAGGGTTACGCGAGTCGAGGCGGACGGCGTCGCGGTAGCGACGACGGACGCCAAGACGAGCAAGTGACACTACTGCCACCCTGTCTATCTTAGGGTTACGAGAGTCGAGGCGGACGTCGTCGCGGTAGCGACGACGGACGCCGAGACGAGCACGTGACTCCACTGCCTCCCTGTCTTAGCGTAACGCGAGTCGAGGTGGACGTCGTCGCGGTAGCGACGACGGACGCCGAGACGAGCACGTGACACTACTGCCACCCTGTCTATCTTAGGGTAACGCGAGTCGAGGAGGACGTCGTCGCGGTAGTGACGACGGACGCCGAGACGAGCACGTGACACTACTGCCACCCTGTCTATCTTAGGGTAACGCGAGTCGAGGCGGACGTCGTCGCGGTAGTGACGACGGACGCCGAGACGAGCACGTGACACCACTGCCACCCTGTCTTAGCGTAACGCGAGTTGAGGCGGACGTCGTCGCGGTAGTGACGACGGACGCCGAGACGAGCACATGACACCACTGCCACCCTGTCTTACCGAAATGCGAGTCGAGGCGGACGTCGTCGCGGTAGCGACGACGGATGCCGAGACGAGCACGTGACACCACTGCCACCCTGTCTTAGCGTAACGCGAGTCGAGGCGGACATCGTCGCGGTAGCGACGACGGACGCCGAGAGGAGCACGTGACACCACTACCACCCTGTCTTAGCGTAACGCGAGTCGAGGCGGACGTCGTCGCGGTAGCGACAACGGACGCTGAGACGAGCACGTGACACCACTGCCACCCTGTCAATCTTAGGGTTACGCGAGTCGAGGCGGACATCGTCGCGGTAGCGACGACGGACGCCGAGACAAGCACGTGACACGACTGCCACCCTGTCTATCTTAGGGTTACGTGAGTCGAGGCGGACGTCATCGCGGTAGCGACGACGGACGCCGAGACGAGCACGTGACACCACTGCCTCCCTGTCTTAGCGTAACGCGAGTCGAGGCGGACGTCGTCGCGGTAGCGACGACGGACGCCGAGACGAGCACGTGACACCACTGCCACCCTGTCTATCTTAGGGTAACGCGAGTCGAGGCGAACGTCATCGCGGTAGCGACGACGGACGCCGAGACGAGCATGTGACACCACTGCCACCCTGTCTATCTTAGGGTAACGCGAGTCGAGGCGGACGTCGTAGCCGTAGCGACGGCGGGAGCCGAGACGAGCACGTGACACCACTGCCTCCCTGTCTTACTATAACGCGAGTCGAGGCGGACGTCGTTGGGGTAGCGACGACGGACGCCGAGACGAGCACGTGACACCACTGCCACCCTGTCTTAGCGTAACGCGAGTCGAGGCGGACGTCATCGCGGTAGCGACGACGAACGCCGAGACGAGCACGTGACACCACTGCCACCCTGTCTTAGCGTAACGCGAGTCGAGGCGGACGTCATCGCGGTAGCGACGACGAACGCCGAGACGAGCACGTGACACCACTGCCACCCTGTCTTAGCGTAACGCGAGTCGAGGCGGACGTCATCGCGGTAGCGACGACGAACGCCGAGACGAGCATGTGACACCACTGCCTCCCTGTCTTACCGTAACGCGAGTCGAGGCGGACGTCGTCGCGTTAGCGACGACGGACGCCGAGACAAGCACGTGACACCACTGCCACCCTGTCTATCTTAGGGTAACGCGAGTCGAGGCGAACGTCATCGCGGTAGCGACGACGGACGCCGAGACGAGCATGTGACACCACTGCCACCCTGTCTATCTTAGGGTAACGCGAGTCGAGGCGGACGTCGTAGCCGTAGCGACGGCGGGAGCCGAGACGAGCACGTGACACCACTGCCTCCCTGTCTTACTATAACGCGAGTCGAGGCGGACGTCGTTGCGGTAGCGACGACGGACGCCGAGACGAGCACGTGACACCACTGCCACCCTGTCTTAGCGTAACGCGAGTCGAGGCGGACGTCATCGCGGTAGCGACGACGAACGCCGAGACGAGCATGTGACACCACTGCCACCCTGTCTTAGCGTAACGCGAGTCGAGGCGGACGTCATCGCGGTAGCGACGACGGACGCCGAGACGAGCACGTGACACCACTACCACCCTGTCTTAGCGTAACACGAGTCGAGGTGGACGTCGTCGCGGTAGCGACGACGGACGCCGAGACGAGCACGTGACACCACTGCCACCCTGTCTTAGGGTAACGCGAGTCGAGGCGGACGTCGTCGCGGTAGCGACGACGGACGCCGAGACGAGCATGTGACACCACTGCCTCCCTGTCTTACCGTAACGCGAGTCGAGGCGGACGTCGTCGCGTTAGCGACGACGGACGCCGAGACGAGCACGTGACACCACTGCCACCCTATCTATCTTAGGGTTACGCGAGTCGAGGCGGACGTCGTCGCGGTAGCGACGACGGATGCCGAGACAATCACGTGACACCACTTCCACCCTGTCTATCTTAGGGTAACGCGAGTCGAGGCGGACGTCGTTGCGGTAGCGACGACGGACGCCGAGACGAGCACGTGACACCACTGCCACCCTGTCTTAGTGAAACGCGAGTCGAGGCGGACGTCGTCGCGGTAGTGACGACGGACATCGAGACGAGCACGTGACACCACTGCCACCCTATCTTAGCGTAACGCGAGTCGAGGCGGACATCGTCGCGGTAGCGACGATGGACGCCGAGATGAGCACGTGACAGCACTGCCACCCTGTCTTAGCGTAACGCGAGTCGAGGCGGACGTCGTCGCGGTAGCGACGACGGATGCCGAGACGAGCACGTGACACCACTGCCACCCTGTCTATCTTAGGGTTACGCGAGTCGAGGAGGACATCGTCACGGTAGCGACGACGGACGCCGAGACAAGCACGTGACACTACTGCCACCCTGTCTATCTTAGGGTTACGTGAATCGAGGCGGACGTCGTCGCGGTACGCCAAGACGAGCAAGTGACACCACTGCCTCCCTGTCTTAGCGTAACGCGAGTCGAGGCGGACGTCATCGCGTTAGCGACGACGGACACCGAGACGAGCACGTGACACCACTGCACCCTTTTTATCTTAGGGTTACGCGAGTCGAGGCGGATGTCGTCGCGGTAGCGACGGCGGACGCCGAGACGAGCACGTGACACCACTGCCTCCCTGTCTTACTGTAACGCGAGTCGAGGCGGACGTCGTCGCGGTAGCGACGACGGACGCCGAGATGAGCACGTGACACCACTGCCACCCTGTCTTAGTGTAACGCGAGTCGAGGCCGACGTCGTCGCGGTAGCGACGACAAACGCCGAGACGAGCACGTGACAACACTGCCACCCTGTCTATCTTAGGGTAACGCGAGTCGAGGCGGACGACGTCGCGGTAGCGACGACGAACGCCGAGACGAGCACGTGACACCACTGCCACCCTGTCTTAGCGTAACGCGAGTTGAGGCGGACGTCGTCGCGGTAGTGACGACGGACGCCGAGACGAGCACATGACACCACTGCCACCCTGTCTTACCGAAATGCGAGTCGAGGCGGACGTCGTCGCGGTAGCGACGACGGATGCCGATACGAGCACGTGACACCACTGCCATCCTGTCTGAGCGTAACGCGAGTCGAGGCGGACATCGTCGCGGTAGCGACGACGGACACCGAGATGAGCACGTGACACCACTACCACCCTGTCTTAGCGTAACGCGAGTCGAGGCGGACGTCGTCGCGGTAGCGACGACGGACGCCGAGACGAGCACGTGACACCACTGCCACCCTGTCTATCTTAGGGTTACGCGAGTCGAGGCGGACGTCGTCGCGGTAGCGACGACGGACGCCGAGACGAGCACGTGACACCACTGCCACCCTGTCTATCTTAGGGTTACGCGAGTCGAGGCGGACGTCGTCGCGGTAGCGACGACGGACGCCGAGACGAGCACGTGACACTACTGCCACCCTGTCTATCTTAGGGTTACGTGAGTCGAGGCGGACGTCGTCGCGGTAGCGACGACGGACGCCGAGACGAGCACGTGACACCACTGCCTCCCTGTCTTAGCGTAACGCGAGTCGAGGCGGACGTCGTCGCGGTAGCGACGACGGACACCGAGACGAGCACGTGACACCACTGCCACCCTATCTATCTTAGGGTAACACGAGTCGAGGCGAACGTCGTCGCGGTAGCGACGACGGACGCCGAGACGAGAATGTGACACCACTGCCACCCTGTCTATCTTAGGGTAACGCGAGTCGAGGCGGACGTCGTAGCGGTAGCGACGGCGGGAGCCGAGACGAGCACGTGACACCACTGCCTTCATGTCTTACTGTAACGCGAGTCGAGGTGGACGTCGTTGCGGTAGCGACGACGGACGCCGAGACGAGCACGTGACACCACTGCCACCCTGTCTTAGCATAACGCGAGTCGAGGCGGATGTCGTCGCGGTAGCGACGACGAACGCCGAGACGAGCACGTGACACCACTGCCACCCTGTCTTAGCGTAACGCGAGTCGAGGCGGACGTCGTCGCGGTAGCGACGACGGACGCCGAGACGAGCATGTGACACCACTGCCACCCTGTCTTACCGAAACGCGAGTCGAGGCAGATGTCGTCACAGTAGAGATGACGGACACCGAGACGAGCACGTGACACCACTGCCACCCTGTCTTACCGAAACGCGAGTCGAGGCGGACGTCGAGACGAGCACGTGACACCACTGCCACCCTGTCTATCTTAGGGTAACGCGAGTCGAGGCGGACGTCGTCGCGGTAGCGACGACGGTCGCCGAGACGAGCATGTGACACCACTGCCTCCCTGTCTTACCGTAACGCGAGTCGAGGCGGACGTCGTCGCGTTAGCGACGACGGACGCCGAGACGAGCACGTGACATCACTGCCACCCTGTCTATCTTAGGGTTACGCGAGTCGAGGCGGACGTCGTCGCGGTAGCCACGACGGATACCGAGACGAGCACGTGACACCACTGCCACCCTGTCTATCTTAGGGTTACACGAGTCGAGGTGGATGTCGTCGCGGTAGCGACGACGGACGCCTAGACGAGCACGTGACTCCACTGCCTCCCTGTCTTAGCGTAACGCGAGTCGAGGCGGACGTCGTCGCGGTAGCGACGACGGACGCCGAGACGATCACGTGACACTACTGCCACCCTGTCTATCTTAGGGTAACGCGAGTCGAGGCGGACGTCGTAGCGGTAGCGACGGCGGGAGCCGAGACGAGCACGTGACACCACTGCCTCCCTGTCTTACTGTAACGCGAGTCGAGGCGGACGTCGTTGCGGTTGCGACCACGGACGCCGAGACGAGCACGTGACACCACTGCCACCCTGTCTTAGCGTAACGCGAGTCGAGGCGGACGTCTTCGAGGTAGCGACGACGAACGCCGAGACGAGCACGTGACACCACTGCCACCCTGTCTTACCGAAACGCGAGTCGAGGTGGACGTCGTCGCGGTAGCGACGACGGACGCCGAGACGAGCACGTGACACCACTGCCACCCTGTCTTACTGAAACGCGAGTCGAGGCGGACGTCGAGACGAGCACGTGACGCCACTGCCACCCTGTCTATCTTAGGGTAACGCGAGTCGAGGCGGACGTCGTCGCGGTAGCGACGACGGTCGCCGAGACGAGCATGTGACACCACTGCCTCCCTGTCTTACCGTAACGCGAGTCGAGGCGGACGTCGTCGCGTTAGCGACGACGGACGCCGAGACGAGCACGTGACATCACTGCCACCCTGTCTATCTTAGGGTTACGCGAGTCGAGGCGGACGTCGTCGCGGTAGCGACGACGGACGGCGAGACGAGCACGTGACACCACTGCCACCCTGTCTATCTTAGGGTTACACGAGTCGAGGCGGACGTCGTCGCGGTAGCGACGACGGACGCCAAGACGAGCAAGTGACACTACTGCCACCCTGTCTATCTTAGGGTTACGTGAGTCGAGGCGGACGTCGTCGCGGTAGCGACGACGGACGCCTAGACGAGCACGTGACTCCACTGCCTCCCTGTCTTAGCGTAACGCGAGTCGAGGCGGACGTCGTCGCGGTAGCGACGACGGATGCCGAGACGATCACGTGACACTACTGCCACCCTGTCTATCTTAGGGTAACGCGAGTCGAGGCGGACGTCGTCGCGGTAGCGACGACGGACGCCGAGACGAGCACGTGACACCACTGCCACCCTGTCTTAGCGTAACGCGAGTTGAGGCGGACGTCGTCGCGGTAGTGACGACGGACGCCGAGACGAGCACATGACACCACTGCCATCCTGTCTTACCGAAATGCGAGTCGAGGCGGACGTCGTCGCGGTAGCGACGACGGATGCCGAGACGAGCACGTGACACCACTGCCACCCTGTCTTAGCGTAACGCGAGTCGAGGCGGACATCGTCGCGGTAGCGACAACGGACGCCGAGATGAGTACGTGACACCACTACCACCCTGTCTTAGCGTAACGCGAGTCGAGGCGGACGTCGTCGCGGTAGCGAAGACGGACGCTGAGACGAGCACGTGACACCACTGCCACCCTGTCTATCTTAGGGTTACGCGAGTCGAGGCGGACGTCGTCGCGGTAGCGACGACGGACGCCGAGACGAGCATGTGACACCACTGCCTCCCTGACT
The DNA here is from genome assembly GCA_963921465.1 of Triticum timopheevii. NCBI lineage: Eukaryota > Viridiplantae > Streptophyta > Magnoliopsida > Poales > Poaceae > Triticum > Triticum timopheevii. The sequence continues at coordinate 311,844,601 of OY997266.1, read as the reverse complement.
TACCGTAACGCGAGTCGAGGTGGACGTCGTCGCGTTAGCGACGACGGATGCCGAGACGAGCACGTGACACCACTGCCACCCTGTCTATCTTAGGGTTACGCGAGTCGAGGCGGACGTCGTCGCGGTAGCGACGACGGATGCCGAGACGAGCACGTGACACCACTGCCACCCTGTCTATCTTAGGGTAACGCGAGTCGAGGCGGACGTCGTTGCGGTAGCGACGAGGACGCCGAGACGAGCACGTGACACCACTGCCACCCTGTCTTAGTGAAACGCGAGTCGAGGCGGACGTCTTCGCAGTAGCGACGACGGACGCCGAGACGAGCCCGTGACACCACTGCCACCCTGTCTTAGCGTAACACGAGTCGAGGCGGACGTCGTCGAGGTAGCGACGACGGACGCCGAGACGAGCACGTGACACCACTGCCACCCTGTCTTACCGAAACGCGAGTCGAGGCGGACGTCGAGACGAGCACGTGACACCACTGCCACCCTGTCTATCTTAGGGTAACGCGAGTCGAGGCGGACGTCATCGCGGTAGCGACGACGGTCGCCGAGACGAGCCCGTGACACCACTGCCACCCTGTCTTAGCGTAGCGCGAGTCGAGGCAGACGTCGTCGCGGTAGCGACGACGGACGCTGAGACGAGCACGTGACACCACTGCCACCCTGTCTTACCGAAATGCGAGTCAAGGCGGACGTCGTCGCGGTAGTGACGACGGACGCCGAGACGAGCACATGACACCAATGCCACCCTGTCTTACCGAAATGCGAGTCGAGGCGGACGTCGTCGCGGTAGCGACGACGGATGCCGAGACGAGCACGTGACACCACTGCCACCCTGTCTTAGCATAACGCGAGTCGAGGCGGACATCGTCGCGGTAGCGACAACGGACGCCGAGATGAGTACGTGACACCACTACCACCCTGTCTTAGCGTAACGCGAGTCGAGGCAGACATCGTCGCGGTAGCGACGACGGACGCTGAGACGAGCACGTGACACCACTGCCACCCTGTCTATCTTAGGGTTACGCGAGTCGAGGCGGACGTCGTCGCGGTAGCGACGACGGACGCCGAGACGAGCACGTGACACTACTGCCACCCTGTCTATCTTAGGGTTACGTGAGTCGAGGCGGACGTCGTCGCGGTAGCGACGACGGACGCTGAGACGAGCACGTGACACCACTGCCTTCCTGTCTTAGCGTAATGCGAGTCGAGGCGGACGTCGTCGCAGTAGCGACGACGGACGCCGAGACGAGCACGTGACACCACTGCCACCCTGTCTATCTTAGGGTAACGCGAGTCGAGGCGAACGTCGTCGCGGTAGCGACGACGGACGCCGAGACGAGCATGTGACACCACTGCCACCCTGTCTATCTTAGGGTAACGCGAGTCGAGGCGGACGTCGTAGCGGTAGCGACGGCGGGAGCCGAGACGAGCACGTGACACCACTGCCTCCCTGTCTTACTGTAACGCGAGTCGAGGCGGACGTCGTTGCGGTAGCGACCACGGACGCCGAGACGAGCACGTGACACCACTGCCACCCTGTCTTAGCGTAACGCGAGTCGAGGCGGACGTCTTCGAGGTAGCGACGACGAACGCCGAGACGAGCACGTGACACCACTGCCACCCTGTCTTACCGAAACGCGAGTCGAGGCGGACGTCGTTGCGGTAGCGACGACGGACGCCGAGACGAGCACGTGACACCACTGCCACCCTGTCTTACTGAAACGCGAGTCGAGGCGGACATCGAGACGAGCACGTGACGCCACTGCCACCCTGTCTATCTTAGGGTAACGCGAGTCGAGGCGGACGTCGTCGCGGTAGCGACGACGGTCGCCGAGACGAGCATGTGACACCACTGCCTCCCTGTCTTACCGTAACGCGAGTCGAGGCGGACGTCGTCGCGTTAGTGACGACGGACGCCGAGACGAGCACGTGACATCACTGCCACCCTGTCTATCTTAGGGTTACGCGAGTCGAGGCGGACGTCGTCGCGGTAGCGACGACGGACGGCGAGACGAGCACGTGACACCACTGCCACCCTGTCTATCTTAGGGTTACACGAGTCGAGGCGGACGTCGTCGCGGTAGCGACGACGGACGCCAAGACGAGCAAGTGACACTACTGCCACCCTGTCTATCTTAGGGTTACGTGAGTCGAGGCGGACGTCGTCGCGGTAGCGACGATGGACGCCTAGACGAGCACGTGACTCCACTGCCTCCCTGTCTTAGCGTAACGCGAGTCGAGGCGGACGTCGTCGCGGTAGCGACGACGGACGCCGAGACGATCACGTGACACTACTGCCACCCTGTCTATCTTAGGGTAACGCGAGTCGAGGCGGACGTCGTCGCGGTAGCGACGACGGACGCCGAGACGAGCACGTGACACCACTGCCACCCTGTCTTAGCGTAACGCGAGTTGAGGCGGACGTCGTCGCGGTAGTGACGACGGACGCCGACACGAGCACATGACACCACTGCCATCCTGTCTTACCGAAATGCGAGTCGAGGCGGACGTCGTCGCGGTAGCGACGACGGATGCCGAGACGAGCACGTGACACCACTGCCACCCTGTCTTAGCGTAACGCGAGTCGAGGCGGACATCGTCGCGGTAGCGACAACGGACGCCGAGATGAGTACGTGACACCACTACCACCCTGTCTTAGCGTAACGCGAGGCGAGGCGGACGTCGTCGCGGTAGCGAAGACGGACGCTGAGACGAGCACGTGACACCACTGCCACCCTGTCTATCTTAGGGTTACACGAGTCGAGGCGGACGTCGTCGCGGTAGCGACGACGGACGCCGAGACGAGCATGTGACACCACTGCCTCCCTGTCTTACCGTAACGCGAGTCGAGGCGGACGTCGTCGCGTTAGCGACGACGGATGCCGAGACGAGCACGTGACACCACTGCCACCCTGTCTATCTTAGGGTTACGCGAGTCGAGGCGGACGTCGTCGCGGTAGCGACGATGGATGCCGAGACGAGCACGTGACACCACTGCCACCCTGTCTATCTTAGGGTAACGCGAGTCGAGGCGGACGTCGTTGCGGTAGCGACGAGGACGCCGAGACGAGCACGTGACACCACTGCCACCCTGTCTTAGTGAAACGCGAGTCGAGGCGGACGTCTTCGCAGTAGCGACGACGGACGCCGAGACGAGCCCGTGACACCACTGCCACCCTGTCTTAGCGTAACGCGAGTCGAGGCGGACGTCGTCGAGGTAGCGACGACGGACGCCGAGACGAGCACGTGACACCACTGCCACCCTGTCTTAGTGAAACGCGAGTCGAGGCGGACGTCTTCGCAGTCGCGACGACGGACGCCGAGACGAGCCCGTGACACCACTGCCACCCTGTCTTAGCGTAACGCGAGTCGAGGCGGACGTCGTCGAGGTAGCGACGACGGACGCCGAGACGAGCACGTGACACCACTGCCACCCTGTCTTACCGAAACGCGAGTCGAGGCGGACGTCGTCGCGGTAGCGACGGCGGACACCGAGACGAGCACGTGACACCACTGCCACCCTGTCTTACCGAAACGCGAGTCGAGGCGGACGTCGAGACGAGCACGTGACACCACTGCCACCCTGTCTATCTTAGGGTAACGCGAGTCAAGGCGGACGTCATCGCGGTAGCGACGACGGTCGCCGAGACGAGCCCGTGACACCACTGCCACCCTGTCCTAGCGTAGCGCGAGTCGAGGCAGACGTCATCGCGGTAGCGACGACGGACACTGAGACGAGCACGTGACACCACTGCCACCCTGTCTTACCGAAATGCGAGTCAAGGCGGACGTCGTCGCGGTAGTGACGACGGACGCCGAGACGAGCACATGACACCAATGCCACCCTGTCTTACCGAAATGCGAGTCGAGGCGGACGTCGTCGCGGTAGCGACGACGGATGCCGAGACGAGCACGTGACACCACTGCCACCCTGTCTTAGCATAACGCGAGTCGAGGCGGACATCATCGCGGTAGCGACAACGGACGCCGAGACGAGTACGTGACACCACTACCACCCTGTCTTAGCGTAACGCGAGTCGAGGCAGACATCGTCGCGGTAGCGACGACGGACGCTGAGATGAGCACGTGACACCACTGCCACCCTGTCTATCTTAGGGTTACGCGAGTCGAGGCGGACGTCGTCGCGGTAGCGACGACAGACGCCGAGACGAGCACGTGACACTACTGCCACCCTGTCTATCTTAGGGTTACGTGAGTCGAGGCGGACGTCGTCGCGGTAGCGACGACGGACGCTGAGACGAGCACGTGACACCACTGCCTTCCTGTCTTAGCGTAACGCGAGTCGAGGCGGACGTCGTCGCAGTAGCGACGACGGACGCCGAGACGAGCACGTGACACCACTGCCACCCTGTCTATCTTAGGGTAACGCGAGTCGAGGCGAACGTTGTCGCGGTAGCGATGACGGACGCCGAGACGAGCATGTGACACCACTGCCACCCTGTCTATCTTAGGGTAACGCGAGTCGAGGCGGACGTCGTAGCGGTAGCGACGGCGGGAGCCGAGACGAGCACGTGACACCACTGCCTCCCTGTCTTACTGTAACGCGAGTCGAGGCGGACGTCGTTGCGGTAGCGACCACGGACGCCGAGACGAGCACGTGACACCACTGCCACCCTGTCTTAGCGTAACGCGAGTCGAGGCGGACGTCGTCGAGGTAGCGACGACGAACGCCGAGACGAGCACGTGACACCACTGCCACCCTGTCTTACCGAAACGCGAGTCGAGGCGGACGTCGTCGCGGTAGCGACGACGGACGCCGAGACGAGCACGTGACACCACTGCCACCCTGTCTTACTGAAACGCGAGTCGAGGCGGACGTCGAGACGAGCACGTGACGCCACTGCCACCCTGTCTATCTTAGGGTAACGCGAGTCGAGGCGGACGTCGTCGTGGTAGCGACGACGGTCGCCGAGACGAGCATGTGACACCACTGCCTCCCTGTCTTACTTTAACACGAGTCGAGGCGGACGTCGTTGCGGTAGCGACGACGGACGCCGAGACGAGCACGTGACACCACTGCCACCCTGTGTTAGCGTAACGCGAGTCGAGGCGGACGTCGTTGTGGTAGCGACGACGAACGCCGAGACGAGCACGTGACACCACTGCCACCCTGTCTTAGCGTAACGCGAGTCGAGGCGGACGTCGTCGCGGTAGCGACGACGGACGCCGAGACGAGCACATGACACCACTGCCACCCTGTCTTAGCGTAACGCGAGTCGAGGCGGACATCGTCGCGGTAGCGACGACGGACGCCGAGACGAGCACGTGACACCACTGCCACCCTGTCTTAGGGTAACGCGCGTCGAGGCGGACGTCGTCGCGGTAGCGACGACGGACGCCGAGACGAGCATGTGACACCACTGCCTCCCTGTCTTACCGTAACGCGAGTCGAGGCGGACGTCATCGCGGTAGCGATGACGGACGCCGAGACGAGCACGTGACACCACTGCCACCCTGTCTTAGCGTAACGCGAGTCGAGGCGGACATCGTCGCGGTAGCGACGACGGACGGCGAGACGAGCACGTGACACCACTGCCACCCTGTCTTAGGGTAACGCGAGTCGAGGCGGACGTCGTCGCGGTAGCGACGACGGACGCCGAGACGAGCATGTGACACCACTGCCTCCCTGTCTTACCGTAACGCGAGTCGAGGAGGACGTCGTCGCGTTAGCGACGACGGACGCCGAGACGAGCACGTGACACCACTGCCACCCTGTCTATCTTAGGGTTACGCGAGTCGAGGCGGACGTCGTCGCGGTAGCGACGACGGATGCCGAGACGAGCACGTGACACCACTGCCACCCTGTCTATCTTAGGGTAACGCGAGTCGAGGCGGACGTCGTTGCGGTAGCGACGAGGACGCCGAGACGAGCACGTGACACCACTGCCACCCTGTCTTAGTGAAACGCGAGTCGAGGCGGACGTCTTCGCAGTAGCGACGACGGACGCCGAGACGAGCCCGTGACACCACTGCCACCCTGTCTTAGCGTAACGCGAGTCGAGGCGGACGTCGTCGAGGTAGCGACGACGGACGCCGAGACGAGCACGTGACACCACTGCCACCCTGTCTTACCGAAACGCGAGTCGAGGCGGACGTCGTCGCGGTAGCGACGGCGGACACCGAGACGAGCACGTGACACCACTGCCACCCTGTCTTACCGAAACGCGAGTCGAGGCGGACGTCGAGACGAGCACGTGACACCACTGCCACCCTGTCTATCTTAGTGTAACGCGAGTCGAGGCGGACGTCATCGCGGTAGCGACGAAGGTCGCCGAGACGAGCCCGTGACACCACTGCCACCCTGTCTTAGCGTAGCGCGAGTCGAGGCAGACGTCGTCGCGGTAGCGACGACGGACGCTGAGACGAGCACGTGACACCACTGCCACCCTGTCTTACCGAAATGCGAGTCAAGGCGGACGTCGTCGCGGTAGCGGCGACGGACGCCAAGACGAGCACGTGACACCACTGCCACCCTGTCTTAGCGTAACGCGAGTCGAGGCGGACATCGTCGCGGTAGCGACGATGGACACCGAGATGAGCACGTGACACCACTGCCAACCTGTCTTAGCGTAACGCGAGTCGAGGCGGACGTCGTCGCGGTAGCGACGACGGATGCCGAGACGAGCACGTGACACCACTGCCACCATGTCTATCTTAGGGTTACGCGAGTCGAGGCGGACGTCGTCGCGGTAGCGACGAAGGACGCCGAGAGGAGCACATGACACTACTACCACCCTGTCTATCTTAGGGTTACGTGAGTCGAGGCGGACGTCGTCGCGGTACGCCAAGACGAGCACGTGACACCACAGCCTCCCAGTCTTAGCGTAACGCGAGTCGAGGCGGACGTCATCGCGTTAGCGACGACGGACACCGAGACGAGCATGTGACACCACTGCCACCCTGTCTATCTTAGGGTTACGCGAGTCGAGGCGGACGTCGTCGCGGTAGCGACGGCGGACGCCGAGACGAGCACGTGACACCACTGCCACCCTGTCTTACTGAAACGCGAGTCGAGGCGGACGTCGAGACGAGCACGTGACACCACTGCCACCCTGTCTATCTTAGGGTAACGCGAGTCGAGGCGGACGTCGACGCGGTAGTGACGACGGTCGCCGAGACGAGCATGTGACACCACTGCCTCCCAGTCTTACCGTAACGTGAGTCGAGGCGGACGTCGTCGCGTTAGCGATGACGGACGCCGAGACGAGCACGTGACATCACTGCCACCCTGTCTATCTTAGGGTTACGCGAGTCGAGGCGGACGTCGTCGCGGTAGCGACGACGGACGGCGAGACGAGCACGTGACACCACTGCCACCCTGTCTATCTTAGGGTTACACGAGTCGAGGCAGACGTCGTCGCGGTAGCGACGACAGACGCCAAGACGAGCAAGTGACACCACTACCACCCTGTCTATCTTAGGGTAACGCGAGTCGAGGAGGACGTCGACGCGGTAGCGACGGCGGACGCCGAGACGAGCATGTGACACCACTGCCTCCCTGTCTTACCTTAACGCGAGTCGAGGCGGACGTCGTCGCGGTAGCGACGACGGACGCCGAGACGAGCACGTGACACCACTGCCACCCTGTCTTAGCGTAACGCGAGTCGAGGCGGACGTCATCGCGGTAGCGACGACGGACGGCGAGACGAGCACGTGACACCACTGCCACCCTGTCTTAGGGTAACGCGAGTCGAGGCGGACGTCGTCGCGGTAGCGACGACGGACGCCGAGACGAGCATGTGACACCACTGCTTCCCTGTCTTACCGTAACGCGAGTCGAGGCGGACGTCGTCGCGTTAGCGACGACGGACTCCGAGACGAGCACGTGACACCACTGCCACCCTGTCTATCTTAGGGTTACGCGAGTCGAGGCGGACGTCGTCGCGGTAGCGACGACGGATGCCGAGACGAGCACGTGACACCACTGCCACCCTGTCTATCTTAGGGTAACGCGAGTCAAGGCGGACGTCGTTGCGGTAGCGACGAGGACGCCGAGACGAGCACGTGACACCACTGCCACCCTGTCTTAGTGAAACGCGAGTCGAGGCGGACGTCGTCGCAGCAGCGACGACGGACGCCGAGACGAGCCCGTGACACCACTGCCACCCTGTCTTAGCGTAACGCGAGTCGAGGCGGACGTCGTCGAGGTAGCGACGACGGACGCCGAGACGAGCACGTGACACCACTGCCACCCTGTCTTACCGAAACGCGAGTCGAGGCGGACATCGTTGCGGTAGCGACGGCGGACGCCGAGACGAGCACGTGACACCACTGCCACCCTGTCTTACCGAAACGCGAGTCGAGGCGGACGTCGAGACGAGCACGTGACACCACTGCCACCCTGTCTATCTTAGGGTAATGCGAGTCGAGGCGGACGTCGTCGCGATAGCGACGATGGTCGCCGAGACGAGCCCGTGACACCACTGCCACCCTGTCTTAGCGTAGCGCGAGTAGAGGCGGACGTCGTCGTGGTAGCGACGACGGACGCTGAGACGAGCACGTGACACCACTGCCACCCTGTCTTACCGAAATGCGAGTCAAGGCGGACGTCGTCGCGGTAGCGGCGACGGACGCCAAGACGAGCACGTGACACCACTGCCACCCTGTCTTAGCGTAACGCGAGTCGAGGCGGACATCGTCGCGGTAGCGACGATGGACACCGAGATGAGCACGTGACACCACTGCCAACCTGTCTTAGCGTAACGCGAGTCGAGGCGGACGTCGTCGCGATAGCGACGACGGATGCCGAGACGAGCACGTGACACCACTGCCACCCTGTCTATCTTAGGGTTACGCGAGTCGAGGCGGACGTCGTCGCGGTAGCGACGATGGACGCCGAGACGAGCACATGACACTACTGCCACCCTGTCTATCTTAGGGTTACGTGACTCGAGGCGGACGTCGTCGCGGTACGCCAAGACGAGCACGTGACACCACAGCCTCCCTGTCTTAGCGTAACGCGACTCGAGGTGGACGTCATCGCGTTAGCGACGACGGACACCGAGACGAGCACGTGACACCACTGCCACCCTGTCTATCTTAGGGTTACGCGAGTCGAGGCGGACGTCGTCGCGGTAGCGACGGCGGACACCGAGACGAGCACGTGACACCACTGCCACCCTGTCTTACTGAAACGCGAGTCGAGGCGGACGTCGAGACGAGCACGTGACACCACTGCCACCCTGTCTATCTTAGGGTAACGCGAGTCGAGGCGGACGTCGACGCGGTAGCGACGACGGTCGCCAAGACGAGCATGTGACACCACTGCCTCCCTGTCTTACCGTAACGTGAGTCGAGGCGGATGACGTCGAGTTAGCGACGACGGACGCCGAGACGAGCACGTGACATCACTGCCACCCTGTCTATCTTAGGGTTACGCGAGTCGAGGCGGACATCGTCGCGGTAGCGACGACGGACGGCGAGACGAGCACGTGACACCACTGCCACCCTGTCTATCTTAGGGTTACACGAGTCGAGGCGGACGTCGTCGCGGTAGCGACGACGGACGCCAAGACGAGCAAGTGACACCACTGCCACCCTGTCTATCTTAGGGTAACGCGAGTCGAGGCGGACGTCGACGCGGTAGCGACGACGGACGCCGAGACGAGTATGTGACACCACTGCCTCCCTGTCTTACCGTAACGCGAGTCGAGGCGGACGTCGTCGCGGTAGCGACGATGGACGCCGAGACGAGCACGTGACACCACTGCCACCCTGTCTTAGCGTAACGCGAGTCGAGGCGGACGTCGTCGCGGTAGCGATGACGGACGGCGAGACGAGCACGTGACACCACTGCCACCCTGTCTTAGGGTAACGCGAGTCGAGGCGGACGACGTCGCGGTAGCGACGACGGACGCCGAGACGAGCATGTGACACCACTGCCTCCCTGTCTTACCGTAACGCGAGTCGAGGCGGACGTCGTCGCGTTAGCGACGACGGACGCCGAGACGAGCACGTGACACCACTGCCACCCTGTCTATCTTAGGGTTACGCGAGTCGAGGCGGATGTCGTCGCGGTAGCGACGACGGATGCCGAGACGAGCACGTGACACCACTGCCACCCTGTCTATCTTAGGGTAACGCGAGTCGAGGCGGACGTCGTTGCGGAAGCTACGAGGACGCCGAGACGAGCACGTGACACCACTGCCACCCTGTCTTAGTGAAACGCGAGTCAAGGCGGACGTCGTCGCAGTAGCGACGACGGACGACGAGACGAGCCCGTGACACCACTGCCACCCTGTCTTAGCGTAACGCGAGTCGAGGCGGACGTCGTCGAGGTAGCGACGACGGACGCCGAGAGGAGCACGTGACACCACTGCCACCCTGTCTTACCGAAATGCGAGTCGAGGCGGACGTCGTCGCGGTAGCGACGGCGGACGCCGAGACGAGCACGCGACACCACTGCCACCCTGTCTTACCGAAACGCGAGTCGAGGCGGACGTCGAGACGAGCACGTGACACCACTGCCACCCTGTCTATCTTAGGGTAACGCGAGTCGAGGCGGACGTCGTCGCAGTAGCGACGACGGTCGCTGAGACGAGCCCGTGACACCACTGCCACCCTGTCTTAGCGTAGCGCGAGTCGAGGCGGACGTCGTCGCGGTAGCGACGACGGACGCTGAGACGAGCATGTGACACCACTGCCACCCTGTCTTACCGAAATGCGAGTCAAGGCGGACGTCATCGCGGTAGCGGCGACGGACGCCAAGACGAGCACGTGACACCACTGCCACCCTGTCTTAGCGTAACGTGAGTCGATGCAGACATCGTCGCGGTAGCGATGATGGACACCGAGATGAGCACGTGACACCACTGCCAACCTGTCTTAGCGTAACGTGAGTCGAGGCGGATGTCGTCGCGGTAGCGACGACGGATGCCGAGACGAGCACGTGACACCACTGCCACCCTGTCTATCTTAGGGTTGCGCGAGTCGAGGCGGACGTCATCGCGGTAGCGACGACGGACGCCGAGACGATCACATGACACTACTGCCACCCTGTCTATCTTAGGGTTACGTGAGTCGAGGCGGACGTCGTCGCGGTACGCCAAGACGAGCACGTGACACCACAGCCTCCCTGTCTTAGCGTAACGCGAGTCGAGGCGGACGTCATCGCGTTAGCGACGACGGACACCGAGACGAGCACGTGACATCACTGCCACCCTGTCTATCTTAGGGTTACGCGAGTCGAGGCGGACGTCGTCGCGGTAGCGATGGCGGACGCCGAGACGAGCACGTGACAACACTGCCACCCTCTCTTACTGAAACGCGAGTCGAGGCGGACGTCGAGACGAGCACGTGACACCACTGCCACCCTGTCTATCTTAGGGTAACGCGAGTCGAGGCGGACGTCGACGCGGTAGTGACGACGGTCGCCGAGACGAGCATGTGACACCACTGCCTCCCTGTCTTACCGTAACGCGAGTCGGGGTGGACGTCATCGCGTTAGCGACGACGGACGCCGAGACGAGCACGTGACATCACTGCCACCCTGTCTATCTTAGGGTTACGCGAGTCGAGGCGGACGTCGTCGCGGTAGCGACGACGGACGGCGAGACGAGCACCTAACACCACTGCCACCCTGTCTATCTTAGGGTTACACGAGTCGAGGCGGACGTCGTCGCGGTAGCGACGATGGACGCCAAGACGAGCAAGTGACACTACTGCCACCCTGTCTATCTTAGGGTTACGTGAGTCGAGGCGGACGTCGTCGCGGTAGCGACGACGGACGCCTAGACGAGCACGTGACTCCACTGCCTCCATGTCTTAGCGTAACGCGAGTCGAGGCGGTCGTCGTCGCGGTAGCGACGACGGACGCCGAGACGATCACGTGACACTACTGCCACCCTGTCTATCTTAGGGTAACGCGAGTCGAGGCAGACGTCGTCGCGGTAGCGACGACGGACGCCGAGACGAGCACGTGACACCACTTCCACCCTGTCTTAGCGTAACGCGAGTTGAGGCGGACGTCGTCGCGGTAGTGACGACGGACGCCGAGACGAGCACATGACACCACTGCCACCCTGTCTTACCGAAATGCGAGTCGAGGCGGACGTCGTCGCGGTAGCGACGACGGATGCCGAGACGAGCACGTGACACCACTGCCACCCTGTCTTAGCGTAACGCGAGTCGAGGCGGACATCGTCGCGGTAGCGACAACGGACGCCGAGATGAGTACGTGACACCACTACCACCCTGTCTTAGCGTAACACGAGTCGAGGCGGACGTCGTCGCGGTAGCGACGACGGACGCTGAGACGAGCACGTGACACCACTGCCACCCTGTCTATCTTAGGGTTACGCGAGTCGAGGCGGACGTCGTCGCGGTAGCGACGACGGACGCCGAGACGAGCACGTGACACTACTGCCACCCTGTCTATCTTAGGGTTACGTGAGTCGAGGTGTACGTCGTCGCGGTAGCGACGACGGATGCCGAGACGAGCACGTGACACCACTGCCTCCCTGTCTTAGCGTAACGCGAGTCGAGGCGGACGTCGTCGCGGTAGCGATGACGGACGCCGAGACGAGCACGTGACACCACTGCCACCCTGTCTATCTTAGGGTAACGCGAGTCGAGGCGAACGTCGTCGCGGTAGCGACGACGGACGCCGAGACGAGCATGTGACACCACTGCCACCCTGTCTATCTTAGGGTAACGCGAGTCGAGGCGGACGTCGTAGCGGTAGCGACGGCGGGAGCCGAGACGAGCACGTGACACCACTGCCTCCCTGTCTTACTGTAACGCGAGTCGAGGCGGACGTCGTTGCGGTAGCGACGACGGACGCCGAGACGAGCACGTGACACCACTGCCACCCTGTGTTAGCGTAACGCGAGTCGAGGCGGACGTCGTCGCGGTAGCGACGACGAACGCCGAGACGAGCACGTGACACCACTGCCACCCTGTCTTAGCGTAACGCGAGTCGAGGTGGACGTCGTCGCGGTAGCGACGACGGACGCCGAGACGAGCACCTGACACCACTGCCACCCTGTCTTAGCGTAACGCGAGTCGAGGCGGACGTCGTCGCGGTAGCGACGACGGACGCCGAGACGAGCACGTGACACCACTGCCACCTTGTCTATCTTAGGGTTACGCGAGTCGAGGCGGACGTCGTCGCGGTAGCGACGGCGGACGCCGAGACGAGCACGTGACACCACTGCCACCCTGTCTTACTGAAACGCGAGTCGAGGCGGACGTCGAGACGAGCACGTGACACCACTGCCACCCTGTCTATCTTAGGGTAACGCGAGTCGAGGCGGACGTCGACGCGGTAGCGACGATGGTCGCCGAGACGAGCATGTGACACCACTGCCTCCCTGTCTTACCGTAACGCGAGTCGAGGCGGACGTCATCGCGTTAGCGACGACGGACGCCGAGACGAGCACGTGACATCACTGCCACCCTGTCTATCTTAGGGTTACGCGAGTCGAGGCGGACGTCGTCGCGGTAGCGACGACGGACGGCGAGACGAGCACCTGACACCACTGCCACCCTGTCTATCTTAGGGTTACACGAGTCGAGGCGGACGTCGTCGCGGTAGCGACGATGGACGCCAAGACGAGCAAGTGACACTACTGCCATCCTGTCTATCTTAGGGTTATGTGAGTCGAGGCGGACATCGTCGCGGTAGCGACGACGGACGCCTAGACGAGCACGTGACTCCACTGCCTCCATGTCTTAGCGTAACGCGAGTCGAGGCGGACGTCGTCGCGGTAGCGACGACGGACGCCGAGACGATCACGTGACACTACTGCCACCCTGTCTATCTTAGGGTAACGCGAGTCGAGGCGGACGTCGTCGCGGTAGCGACGACGGACGCCGAGACGAGCACGTGACACCACTGCCACCCTGTCTTAGCGTAACGCGAGTTGAGGCGGACGTCGTCGCGGTAGTGACGACGGACGCCGAGACGAGCACATGACACCACTGCCACCCTGTCTTACCGAAATGCGAGTCGAGGCGGACGTCGTCGCGGTAGCGACGACGGATGCCGAGGCGAGCACGTGACACCACTGCCACCCTGTCTTAGCGTAACGCGAGTCGAGGCGGACATCGTCGCGGTAGCGACAACGGACGCCGAGATGAGTACGTGACACCACTACCACCCTGTCTTAGCGTAACGCGAGTCGAGGCGGACGTCGTCGCGGTACCGACGACGGACGCTGAGACGAGCACATGACACCACTGCCACCCTATCTATCTTAGGGTTACGTGAGTCGAGGCGGACGTCGTCGCGGTAGCGACAACGGACACCGAGATGAGTACGTGACACCACTACCACCCTGTCTTAGCGTAACGCGAGTCGAGGCGGACGTCGTCGCGGTAGCGACGACGGACGCTGAGACGAGCACGTGACACCACTGCCACCCTGTCTATCTTAGGGTTACGCGAGTCGAGGCGGACGTCGTCGCGGTAGCGACGACGGACGCCGAGACGAGCACGTGACACTACTGCCACCCTGTCTATCTTAGGGTTACGTGAGTCGAGGTGGACGTCGTCGCGGTAGCGACGACGGACGCCGAGACGAGCACGTGACACCACTGCCTCCCTGTCTTAGCGTAACACGAGTCGAGGCGGACGTCGTCGCGGTAGCGATGACGGATGCCGAGACGAGCACGTGACACCACTGCCACCCTGTCTATCTTAGGGTAACGCGAGTCGAGGCGGACGTCGTCGCGGTAGCGACGACGGACACCGAGACGAGCATGTGACACCACTGCCTCCCTGTCTTACCGTAACGCGAGTCGAGGCGGACGTCGTCGCGTTAGCGACGACGGACGCCGAGACGAGCACGTGACACCACTGCCACCCTGTCTATCTTAGGGTTACGCGAGTCGAGGCGGATGTCGTCGCGGTAGCGATGACGGATGCCGAGACGAGCACGTGACACCACTGCCACCCTGTCTATCTTAGGGTAACGCGAGTCGAGGCGGACGTCGTTGCGGAAGCGACGAGGACGCCGAGACGAGCACGTGACACCACTGCCACCCTGTCTTAGTGAAACGCGAGTCGAGGCGGACGTCGTCGCAGTAGCGACGACGGACGCCGAGACGAGCCAGTGACACCACTGCCACCCTGTCTTAGCGTAACGCGAGTCGAGGCGGACGTCGTCGAGGTAGCGACGACGGACGCCGAGACGAGCACGTGACACCACTGCCACCCTGTCTTACCGAAATGTGAGTCGAGGCGGACGTCGTCGCGGTAGCGACGGCGGACGCCGAGACGAGCACGTGACACCACTGCCACTCTGTCTTACCGAAACGCGAGTCGAGGCGGACGTCGAGACGAGCACGTGACACCACTGCCACCC
The DNA here is from genome assembly GCA_963921465.1 of Triticum timopheevii. NCBI lineage: Eukaryota > Viridiplantae > Streptophyta > Magnoliopsida > Poales > Poaceae > Triticum > Triticum timopheevii. Next base: position 311,829,267 of record OY997266.1, on the reverse strand, counting down.
TGTCTATCTTAGGGTAACGCGAGTCGACGCGGACGTCGTCGCGGTAGCGACGACGGTCGCCGAGACGAGCCCGTGACACCACTGCCACCCTGTCTTAGCGTAGCGCGAGTCGAGGCGGACGTCGTCGCGGTAGCGAGGACGGACGCTGAGACGAGCACGTGACACCACTGCCACCCTGTCTTACCGAAATGCGAGTCAAGGCGGACGTCATCGCGGTAGCGGCGACGGACGCCAAGACGAGCACGTGACACCACTGCCACCCTGTCTTAGCGTAACGCGAGTTGAGGCGGACGTCGTTGCGGTAGTGACGACGGACGCCGAGACGAGCACATGACACCACTGCCACCCTGTCTTACCGAAATGCGAGTCGAGGCGGACGTCGTCGCGGCAGCGACGACGGATGCCGAGACGAGCACGTGACACCACTGCCACCCTGTCTTAGCGTAACGCGAGTCGAGGCGGACGTCGTCGTGGTAGCGACGACGGACGCTGAGACGAGCACGTGACACCACTGCCACCCTGTCTATCTTAGGGTTACGCGAGTCGAGGCGGATGTCGTCGCGGTAGCGACGACGGACGCCGAGACGAGCACGTGACACCACTGCCTCCCTGTCTTAGCGTAACACGAGTCGAGGCGGACGTCGTCGCGGTAGCGATGACGGACGCCGAGACGAGCACGTGACACCACTGCCACCCTGTCTATCTTAGGGTAACGCGAGTCGAGGCGGACGTCGTCGCGGTAGCGACGACGGACGCCGAGACGAGCATGTGACACCACTGCCTCCCTGTCTTACCGTAACGCGAGTCGAGGCGGACGTCGTCGCGTTAGCGACGACGGACGCCGAGACGAGCACGTGACACCACTGCCACCCTGTCTATCTTAGGGTTACGCGAGTCGAGGCGGATGTCGTCGCGGTAGCGACAACGGACGCCGAGATGAGTACGTGACACCACTACCACCCTGTCTTAGCGTAACGCGAGTCGAGGCGGACGTCGTCGCGGTAGCGACGACGGACGCTGAGACGAGCACGTGACACCACTGCCACCCTGTCTATCTTAGGGTTACGCGAGTCGAGGCGGACGTCGTCGCGGTAGCGACGACGGACGCCGAGACGAGCACGTGACACTACTGCCACCCTGTCTATCTTAGGGTTACGTGAGTCGAGGTGGACGTCGTCGCGGTAGCGACGACGGACGCCGAGACGAGCACGTGACACCACTGCCTCCCTGTCTTAGCGTAACACGAGTCGAGGCGGACGTCGTCGCGGTAGCGATGACGGACGCCGAGACGAGCACGTGACACCACTGCCACCCTGTCTATCTTAGGGTAACGCGAGTCGAGGCGGACGTCGTCGCGGTAGCGACGACGGACGCCGAGACGAGCATGTGACACCACTGCCTCCCTGTCTTACCGTAACGCGAGTCGAGGCGGACGTCGTCGCGTTAGCGACGACGGACGCCGAGACGAGCACGTGACACCACTGCCACCCTGTCTATCTTAGGGTTACGCGAGTCGAGGCGGATGTCGTCGCGGTAGCGATGACGGATGCCGAGACGAGCACGTGACACCACTGCCACCCTGTCTATCTTAGGGTAACGCGAGTCGAGGCGGACGTCGTTGCGGAAGCGACGAGGACGCCGAGACGAGCACGTGACACCACTGCCACCCTGTCTTAGTGAAACGCGAGTCGAGGCGGACGTCGTCGCAGTAGCAACGACGGACGCCGAGACGAGCCAGTGACACCACTGCCACCCTGTCTTAGCGTAACGCGAGTCGAGGCGGACGTCGTCGAGGTAGCGACGACGGACGCCGAGACGAGCACGTGACACCACTGCCACCCTGTCTTACCGAAATGCGAGTCGAGGCGGACGTCGTCGCGGTAGCGACGGCGGACGCCGAGACGAGCACGTGACACCACTGCCACTCTGTCTTACCGAAACGCGAGTCGAGGCGGACGTCGAGACGAGCACGTGACACCACTGCCACCCTGTCTATCTTAGGGTAACGCGAGTCGAGGCGGACGTCGTCGCGGTAGCGACGACGGTCGCCGAGACGAGCCCGTGACACCACTGCCACCCTGTCTTAGCGTAGCGCGAGTCGAGGCGGACGTCGTCGCGGTAGCGATGACGGACGCTGAGACGAGCACGTGACACCACTGCCACCCTGTCTTACCGAAATGCGAGTCAAGGCGGACGTCATCGTGGTAGCGGCGACGGACGCCAAGACGAGCACGTGACACCACTGCCACCCTGTCTTAGCGTAACGCGAGTTGAGGCGGACGTCGTTGCGGTAGTGACGACGGACGCCGAGACGAGCACATGACACCACTGCCACCCTGTCTTACCGAAATGCGAGTCGAGGCGGACGTCGTCGCGGCAGCGACGACAGATGCCGAGACGAGCACGTGACACCACTGCCACCCTGTCTTAGCGTAACGCGAGTCGAGGCGGACATCGTCGCGGTAGCGACAACGGACGCCGAGATGAGTACGTGACACCACTACCACCCTGTCTTAGCGTAACGCGAGTCGAGGCGGACGTCGTCGCGGTAGCGACGACGGACGCTGAGACGAGCACGTGACACCACTGCCACCCTGTCTATCTTAGGGTTACGCGAGTCGAGGCGGACGTCGTCGCGGTAGCGACGACGGACGCCGAGACGAGCACGTGACACTACTGCCACCCTGTCTATCTTAGGGTTACGTGAGTCGAGGCGGACGTCGTTGCGGTAGTGACGACGGACGCCGAGACGAGCACATGACACCACTGCCACCCTGTCTTACCGAAATGCGAGTCGAGGCGGACGTCGTCGCGGCAGCGACGACGGATGCCGAGACGAGCACGTGACACCACTGCCACCCTGTCTTAGCGTAACGCGAGTCGAGGCGGACATCGTCGCGGTAGCGACAACGGACGCCGAGATGAGTACGTGACACCACTACCACCCTGTCTTAGCGTAACGCCAGTCGAGGCGGACGTCCTCGCGGTAGCGACGACGGACGCTGAGACGAGCACGTGACACCACTGCCACCCTGTCTATCTTAGGGTAACGCGAGTCGAGGCGGACGTCGTCGCGGTAGCGACGACGGACGCCGAGACGAGCATGTGACACCACTGCCTCCCTGTCTTACCGTAACGCGAGTCGAGGTTGACGTCGTCGCGTTAGCGACGACGGACGCCGAGACGAGCACGTGACACCACTGCCACCCTGTCTATCTTAGGGTTACGCGAGTCGAGGCGGATGTCGTCGCGGTAGCGACGACGGATGCCGAGACGAGCACGTGACACCACTGCCACCCTGTCTATCTTAGGGTAACGCGAGTCGAGGCGGACGTCGTTGCGGAAGCGACGAGGACGCCGAGACGAGCACGTGACACCACTGCCACCCTGTCTTAGTGAAACGTGAGTCGAGGCGGACGTCGTCGCAGTAGCGACGACGGACGCCGAGACGAGCCCGTGACACCACTGCCACCCTGTCTTAGCGTAACGCGAGTCGAGGCGGACGTCGTCGAGGTAGCGACGACGGACGCCGAGACGAGCACGTGACACCACTGCCACCCTGTCTTACCGAAATGCGAGTCGAGGCGGACGTCGTCGCGGTAGCGACGGCGGACGCCGAGACGAGCACGTCACACCACTGCCACTCTGTCTTACCGAAACGCGAGTCGAGGCGGACGTCGAGACGAGCACGTGACACCACTGCCACCCTGTCTATCTTAGAGTAACGCGAGTCGAGGCGGACGTCGTCGCGGTAGCGACGACGGTCGCCGAGACGAGCCCGTGACACCACTGCCACCCTGTCTTAGCGTAGCGCGAGTCGAGGCGGACGTCGTCGCGGTAGCGACGACGGACGCTGAGACGAGCACGTGACACCACTGCCACCCTGTCTTACCGAAATGCGAGTCAAGGCGGACGTCATCGCGGTAGCGGCGACGGACGCCAAGACGAGCACGTGACACCACTGCCACCCTGTCTTAGCGTAACGCGAGTCGAGGCAGACATCGTCGCGGTAGCGATGATGGACACCGAGATGAGCACGTGACACCACTGCCAACCTGTCTTAGCGTAACGCGAGTCGAGGCGGATGTCGTCGCGGTAGCGACGACGGATGCCGAGACGAGCACGTGACACCACTGCCACCCTGTCTATCTTAGGGTTGCGCGAGTCGAGGCGGACGTCATCGCGGTAGCGACGACGGACGCCGAGAGGAGCACATGACACTACTGCCACCCTGTCTATCTTAGGGTTACGTGAGTCGAGGCGGACGTCGTCGCGGTACGCCAAGACGAGCACGTGACACCACAGCCTCCCTGTCTTAGCGTAACGCGAGTCGAGGCAGACGTCATCGCGTTAGCGACGACGGACACCGAGACGAGCACGTGACACCACTGCCACCCTGTCTATCTTAGGGTTACGCGAGTCGAGGCGGACGTCGTCGCGGTAGCGACGGCGGACGCCGAGACGAGCACGTGACACCACTGCCACCCTGTCTTACTGAAACGCGAGTCGAGGCGGACGTCGAGACGAGCACGTGACACCACTGCCACCCTGTCTATCTTAGGGTAACGCGAGTCGAGGCGGACGTCGACGCGGTAGCGACGACGGTCGCCGAGACGAGCATGTGACACCACTGCCTCCCTGTCTTACCGTAACGCGAGTCGGGGCGGACGTCATCGCGTTAGCGACAACGGACGCTGAGACGAGCACGTGACATAACTGCCACCCTGTCTATCTTAGGGTTACGCGAGTCGAGGCGGACGTCGTCGCGGTAGCGACGACGGACGGCGAGACGAGCACCTGACACCACTGCCACCCTGTCTATCTTAGGGTTACACGAGTCGAGGCGGATGTCGTCGCGGTAGCGACGATGGACGCCAAGACGAGCAAGTGACACTACTGCCACCCTGTCTATCTTAGGGTTACGTGAGTCGAGGCGGACGTCGTCGCGGTAGCGACGACGGACGCCTAGACGAGCACGTGACTCCACTGCCTCCATGTCTTAGCGTAACGCGAGTCGAGGCGGACGTCGTCGCGGTAGCGACGACGGACGCCGAGACGATCACGTGACACTACTGCCACCATGTCTATCTTAGGGTAACGCGAGTCGAGGCGGACGTCGTCGCGGTAGCGACGACGGACGCCGAGACGAGCACGTGACACCACTTCCACCCTGTCTTAGCGTAACGCGAGTTGAGGCGGACGTCGTCGCGGTAGTGACGACGGACGCCGAGACGAGCACATGACACCACTGCCACCCTGTCTTACCGAAATGCGAGTCGAGGCGGACGTCGTCGCGGTAGCGACGACGGATGCCGAGACGAGCACGTGACACCACTGCCACCCTGTCTTAGCGTAACGCGAGTCGATGCGGACATCGTCGCGGTAGCGACAACGGACGCCGAGATGAGTACGTGACACCACTACCACCCTGTCTTAGCGTAACGCGAGTCGAGGCGGACGTCGTCGCGGTAGCGACGACGGACACTGAGACGAGCACGTGACACCACTGCCACCCTGTCTATCTTAGGGTTACGCGAGTCGAGGCGGATGTCGTCGTGGTAGCGACGACGGACGCCGAGACGAGCACGTGACACTACTGCCACCCTGTCTATCTTAGGGTTACGTGAGTCGAGGTGGACGTCGTCGCGGTAGCGACGACGGACGCCGAGACGAGCACGTGACACCACTGCCTCCCTGTCTTAGTGTAACGCGAGTCGAGGCGGACGTCGTCGCGGTAGCGAGGACGGACGCCGAGACGAGCACGTGACACCACTGCCACCCTGTCTATCTTAGGGTAACGCGAGTCGAGGCGAACGTCGTCGCGGTAGCGACGACGGACGCCGAGACGAGCATGTGACACCACTGCCACCCTGTCTATCTTAGGGTAACGCGAGTCGAGGCGGACGTCGTAGCGGTAGCGACGGCGGGAGCCGAGACGAGCACGTGACACCACTGCCTCCCTGTCTTACTGTAACGCGAGTCGAGGCGGACGTCGTTGCGGTAGCGACGACGGACGCCGAGACGAGCACGTGACACCACTGCCACCCTGTCTTAGCGTAACGCGAGTCGAGGCGGACGTCGTCGCGGTAGCGACGACGGACACTGAGACGAGCACGTGACACCACTGCCACCCTGTCTATCTTAGGGTTACGCGAGTCGAGGCGGACGTCGTCGCGGTAGCGACGACGGACGCCGAGACGAGCACGTCACACTACTGCCACCCTGTCTATCTTAGGGTTACGTGAGTCGAGGTGGACGTCGTCGCGGTAGCGACGACGGACGCCGAGACGAGCGCGTGACACCACTGCCTCCCTGTCTTAGCGTAACGCGAGTCGAGGCGGACGTCGTCGCGGTAGCGAGGACGGACGTCGAGACGAGCACGTGACACCACTGCCACCCTGTCTATCTTAGGGTTACGCGAGTCGAGGCGGACGTCGTCGCGGTAGCGACGATGGACACTGAGACGAGCATGTGACACCACTGCCACCCTGTCTATCTTAGGGTTAGGCGAGTCGAGGCGGACGTCGTCGCGGTAGCGACGACGGACGCCGAGACGAGCACGTGACACTACTGCCACCCTGTCTATCTTAGGGTTACGTGAGTCGAGGTGGACGTCGTCGCGGTAGCGACGACGGACGCCGAGACGAGCCAGTGACACCACTGCCACCCTGTCTTAGCGTAACGCGAGTCGAGGCGGACGTCGTCGAGGTAGCGACGACGGACGCCGAGACGAGCACGTGACACCACTGCCACCCTGTCTTACCGAAATGCGAGTCGAGGCGGACGTCGTCGCGGTAGCGACGGCGGACGCCGAGACGAGCACGTGACACCACTGCCACTCTGTCTTACCGAAACGCGAGTCGAGGCGGACGTCGAGACAAGCACGTGACACCACTGCCACCCTGTCTATCTTAGGGTAACGCGAGTCGAGGCGGACGTCGTCGCGGTAGCGACGACGGTCGCCGAGACGAGCCCGTGACACCACTGCCACCCTGTCTTAGCGTAGCGCGAGTCGAGGCGGACGTCGTCGCGGTAGCGACGACGGACGCTGAGACGAGCACGTGACACCACTGCCACCCTGTCTTACTGAAATGCGAGTCAAGGCGGACGTCATCGCGGTAGCGGCGACGGACGCCAAGACGAGCACGTGACACCACTGCCACCCTGTCTTAGCGTAACGTGAGTTGAGGCGGACGTCGTCGCGGTAGTGACGACGGACGCCGAGACGAGCACATGACACCACTGCCACCCTGTCTTACCGAAATGCGAGTCGAGGCGGACGTCGTCGCGGTAGCGACGACGGATGCCGAGACGAGCACGTGACACCACTGCCACCCTGTCTTAGCGTAACGCGAGTCGAGGCGGACATCGTCGCGGTAGCGACAACGGACGCCGAGATGAGTACGTGACACCACTACCACCCTGTCTTAGCGTAACGCGAGTCGAGGCGGACGTCGTCGCGGTAGCGACGACGGACGCTGAGACGAGCACGTGACACCACAGCCACCCTGTCTATCTTAGGGTTACGCGAGTCGAGGCGGACGTCGTCGCGGTAGCGACGACGGACGCCGAGACGAGCACGTGACACTACTGCCACCCTGTCTATCTTAGGGTTACGCGAGTCGAGGCGGACGTCGTCGCGGTAGCGACGACGGACGCCGAGACGAGCACGTGACACCACTGCCTCCCTGTCTTAGCGTAACGCGAGTCGAGGCGGACGTCGTCGCGGTAGCGATGACGGACACCGAGACGAGCACGTGACACCACTGCCACCCTGTCTATCTTAGGGTAACGCGAGTCGAGGCGGACGTCGTCGCGGTAGCGACGACGGACGCCGAGACGAGCATGTGACACCACTGCCTCCCTGTCTTACCGTAACGCGAGTCGAGGCGGACGTCGTCGCGTTAGCGACGACGGACGCCGAGACGAGCACGTGACACCACTGCCACCCTGTCTATCTTAGGGTTACGCGAGTCGAGGCGGATGTCGTCGCGGTAGCGATGACGGATGCCGAGACGAGCACGTGACACCACTGCCACCCTGTCTATCTTAGGGTTGCGCGAGTCGAGGCGGACGTCATCGCGGTAGCGACGACGGACGCCGAGAGGAGCACATGACACTACTGCCACCCTGTCTATCTTAGGGTTACGTGAGTCGAGGCGGACGTCGTCGCGGTACGCCAAGACGAGCACGTGACACCACAGCCTCCCTGTCTTAGCGTAACGCGAGTCGAGGCGGACGTCATCGCGTTAGCGACGACGGACACCGAGACGAGCACGTGACACCACTGCCACCCTGTCTATCTTAGGGTTACGCGAGTCGAGGCGGACGTCGTCGCGGTAGCGACGGCGGACGCCGAGACGAGCACGTGACACCACTGCCACCCTGTCTTACTGAAACGCGAGTCGAGGCGGACGTCGAGACGAGCACGTGACACCACTGCCACCCTGTCTATCTTAGGGTAACGCGAGTCGAGGCGGACGTCGACGCGGTAGCGACGACGGTCGCCGAGACGAGCATGTGACACCACTGCCTCCCTGTCTTACCGTAACGCGAGTCGGGGCGGACGTCATCGCGTTAGCGACGACGGACGCTGAGACGAGCACGTGACATAACTGCCACCCTGTCTATCTTAGGGTTACGCGAGTCGAGGCGGACGTCGTCGCGGTAGCGACGACGGACGGCGAGACGAGCACCTGACACCACTGCCACCCTGTCTATCTTAGGGTTACACGAGTCGAGGCGGACGTCGTCGCGGTAGCGACGATGGACGCCAAGACGAGCAAGTGACACTACTGCCACCCTGTCTATCTTAGGGTTACGTGAGTCGAGGCGGACGTCGTCGCGGTAGCGACGACGGACGCCTAGACGAGCACGTGACTCCACTGCCTCCATGTCTTAGCGTAACGCGAGTCGAGGCGGACGTCGTCGCGGTAGCGACGACGGACGCCGAGACGATCACGTGACACTACTGCCACCATGTCTATCTTAGGGTAACGCGAGTCGAGGCGGACGTCGTCGCGGTAGCGACGACGGACGCCGAGACGAGCACGTGACACCACTTCCACCCTGTCTTAGCGTAACGCGAGTTGAGGCGGACGTCGTCGCGGTAGTGACGACGGACGCCGAGACGAGCACATGACACCACTGCCACCCTGTCTTACCGAAATGCGAGTCGAGGCGGACGTCGTCGCGGTAGCGACGACGGATGCCGAGACGAGCACGTGACACCACTGCCACCCTGTCTTAGCGTAACGCGAGTCGAGGCGGACATCGTCGCGGTAGCGACAACGGACGCCGAGATGAGTACGTGACACCACTACCACCCTGTCTTAGCGTAACGCGAGTCGAGGCGGACGTCGTCGCGGTAGCGACGACGGACACTGAGACGAGCACGTGACACCACTGCCACCCTGTCTATCTTAGGGTTACGCGAGTCGAGGCGGACGTCGTCGTGGTAGCGACGACGGACGCCGAGACGAGCACGTGACACTACTGCCACCCTGTCTATCTTAGGGTTACGTGAGTCGAGGTGGACGTCGTCGCGGTAGCGACGACGGACGCCGAGACGAGCACGTGACACCACTGCCTCCCTGTCTTAGCGTAACGCGAGTCGAGGCGGACGTCGTCGCGGTAGCGAGGACGGACGCCGAGACGAGCACGTGACACCACTGCCACCCTGTCTATCTTAGGGTAACGCGAGTCGAGGCGAACGTCGTCGCGGTAGCGACGACGGACGCCGAGACGAGCATGTGACACCACTGCCACCCTGTCTATCTTAGGGTAACGCGAGTCGAGGCGGACGTCGTAGCGGTAGCGACGGCGGGAGCCGAGACGAGCACGTGACACCACTGCCTCCCTGTCTTACTGTAACGCGAGTCGAGGCGGACGTCGTTGCGGTAGCGACGACGGACGCCGAGACGAGCACGTGACACCACTGCCACCCTGTCTTAGCGTAACGCGAGTCGAGGCGGACGTCGTCGCGGTAGCGACGACGGACACTGAGACGAGCACGTGACACCACTGCCACCCTGTCTATCTTAGGGTTACGCGAGTCGAGGCGGACGTCGTCGCGGTAGCGACGACGGACGCCGAGACGAGCACGTCACACTACTGCCACCCTGTCTATCTTAGGGTTACGTGAGTCGAGGTGGACGTCGTCGCGGTAGCGACGATGGACGCCGAGACGAGCGCGTGACACCACTGCCTCCCTGTCTTAGCGTAACGCGAGTCGAGGCGGACGTCGTCGCGGTAGCGAGGACGGACGTCGAGACAAGCACGTGACACCACTGCCACCCTGTCTATCTTAGGGTTACGCGAGTCGAGGCGGACGTCGTCGCGGTAGCGACGACGGACACTGAGACGAGCACGTGACACCACTGCCACCCTGTCTATCTTAGGGTTAGGCGAGTCGAGGCGGACGTCGTCGCGGTAGCGACGACGGACGCCGAGACGAGCACGTGACACTACTGCCACCCTGTCTATCTTAGGGTTACGTGAGTCGAGGTGGACGTCGTCGCGGTAGCGACGACGGACGCCGAGACGAGCCAGTGACACCACTGCCACCCTGTCTTAGCGTAACGCGAGTCGAGGCGGACGTCGTCGAGGTAGCGACGACGGACGCCGAGACGAGCACGTGACACCACTGCCACCCTGTCTTACCGAAATGCGAGTCGAGGCGGACGTCGTCGCGGTAGCGACGGCGGACGCCGAGACGAGCACGTGACACCACTGCCACTCTGTCTTACCGAAACGCGAGTCGAGGCGGACGTCGAGACAAGCACGTGACGCCACTGCCACCCTGTCTATCTTAGGGTAACGCGAGTCGAGGCGGACGTCGTCGCGGTAGCGACGACGGTCGCCGAGACGAGCCCGTGACACCACTGCCACCCTGTCTTAGCGTAGCGCGAGTCGAGGTGGAAGTCGTCGCGGTAGCGACGACGGACGCTGAGACGAGCACGTGACACCACTGCCACCCTGTCTTACTGAAATGCGAGTCAAGGCGGACGTCATCGCGGTAGCGGCGACGGACGCCAAGACGAGCACGTGACACCACTGCCACCCTGTCTTAGCGTAACGTGAGTTGAGGCGGACGTCGTCGCGGTAGTGACGACGGACGCCGAGACGAGCACATGACACCACTGCCACCCTGTCTTACCGAAATGCGAGTCGAGGCGGACGTCGTCGCGGTAGCGACGACGGATGCCGAGACGAGCACGTGACACCACTGCCACCCTGTCTTAGCGTAACGCGAGTCGAGGCGGACATCGTCGCGGTAGCGACAACGGACGCCGAGATGAGTACGTGACACCACTACCACCCTGTCTTAGCGTAACGCGAGTCGAGGCGGACGTCGTCGCGGTAGCGACGACTGACGCTGAGACGAGCACGTGACACCACAGCCACCCTGTCTATCTTAGGGTTACGCGAGTCGAGGCGGACGTCGTCGCGGTAGCGACGACGGACGCCGAGACGAGCACGTGACACTACTGCCACCCTGTCTATCTTAGGGTTACGCGAGTCGAGGCGGACGTCGTCGCGGTAGCGACGACGGACGCCGAGACGAGCACGTGACACCACTGCCTCCCTGTCTTAGCGTAACGCGAGTCGAGGCGGACGTCGTCGCGGTAGCGATGACGGACACCGAGACGAGCACGTGACACCACTGCCACCCTGTCTATCTTAGGGTAACGCGAGTCGAGGCGGACGTCGTCGCGGTAGCGACAACGGACGCCGAGACGAGCATGTGACACCACTGCCTCCCTGTCTTACCGTAACGCGAGTCGAGGCGGACGTCGTCGCGTTAGCGACGACGGACGCCGAGACGAGCACGTGACACCACTGCCACCCTGTCTATCTTAGGGTTACGCGAGTCGAGGCGGATGTCGTCGCGGTAGCGATGACGGATGCCGAGACGAGCACGTGACACCACTGCCACCCTGTCTATCTTAGGGTTGCGCGAGTCGAGGCGGACGTCATCGCGGTAGCGACGACGGACGCCGAGAGGAGCACATGACACTACTGCCACCCTGTCTATCTTAGGGTTACGTGAGTCGAGGCGGACGTCGTCGCGGTACGCCAAGACGAGCACGTGACACCACAGCCTCCCTGTCTTAGCGTAACGCGAGTCGAGGCGGACGTCATCGCGTTAGCGACGACGGACACCGAGACGAGCACGTGACACCACTGCCACCCTGTCTATCTTAGGGTTACGCGAGTCGAGGCGGACGTCGTCGCGGTAGCGACGGCGGACGCCGAGACGAGCACGTGACACCACTGCCACCCTGTCTTACTGAAACGCGAGTCGAGGCGGACGTCGAGACGAGCACGTGACACCACTGCCACCCTGTCTATCTTAGGGTAACGCGAGTCGAGGCGGACGTCGACGCGGTAGCGACGACGGTCGCCGAGACGAGCATGTGACACCACTGCCTCCCTGTCTTACCGTAACGCGAGTCGGGGCGGACGTTATCGCGTTAGCGACGACGGACGCTGAGACGAGCACGTGACATAACTGCCACCCTGTCTATCTTAGGGTTACGCGAGTCGAGGCAGACGTCGTCGCGGTAGCGACGACGGACGGCGAGACGAGCACCTGACACCACTGCCACCCTGTCTATCTTAGGGTTACACGAGTCGAGGCGGACGTCGTCGCGGTAGCGACGATGGACGCCAAGACGAGCAAGTGACACTACTGTCACCCTGTCTATCTTAGGGTTACGTGAGTCGAGGCGGACGTCGTCGCGGTAGCGACGACGGACGCCTAGACGAGCACGTGACTCCACTGCCTCCATGTCTTAGCGTAACGCGAGTCGAGGCGGACGTCGTCGCGGTAGCGACGACGGATGCCGAGACGATCACGTGACACTACTGCCACCATGTCTATCTTAGGGTAACGCGAGTCGAGGCGGACGTCGTCGCGGTAGCGACAACGGACGCCGAGACGAGCACGTGACACCACTTCCACCCTGTCTTAGCGTAACGCGAGTTGAGGCGGACGTCGTCGCGGTAGTGACGACGGACGCCGAGACGAGCACATGACACCACTGCCACCCTGTCTTACCGAAATGCGAGTCGAGGCGGACGTCGTCGCGGTAGCGACGACGGATGCCGAGACGAGCACGTGACACCACTGCCACCCTGTCTTAGCGTAACGCGAGTCGAGGCGGACATCGTCGCGGTAGCGACAACGGACGCCGAGATGAGTACGTGACACCACTACCACCCTGTCTTAGCGTAACGCGAGTAGAGGCGGACGTCGTCGCGGTAGCGACGACGGACACTGAGACGAGCACGTGACACCACTGCCACCCTGTCTATCTTAGGGTTACGCGAGTCGAGGCGGACGTCGTCGTGGTAGCGACGACGGACGCCGAGACGAGCACGTGACACTACTGCCACCGTGTCTATCTTAGGGTTACGTGAGTCGAGGTGGACGTCGTCGTGGTAGCGACGACGGACGCCGAGACGAGCACGTGACACCACTGCCTCCCTGTCTTAGCGTAACGCGAGTCGAGGCGGACGTCGTCGCGGTAGCGAGGACGGACGCCGAGACGAGCACGTGACACCACTGCCACCCTGTCTATCTTAGGGTAACGCGAGTCGAGGCGAACGTCGTCGCGGTAGCGACGACGGACGCCGAGACGAGCATGTGACACCACTGCCACCCTGTCTATCTTAGGGTAACGCGAGTCGAGGCGGACGTCGTAGCGGTAGCGACGGCGGGAGCCGAGACGAGCACGTGACACCACTGCCTCCCTGTCTTACTGTAACGCGAGTCGAGGCGGACGTCGTTGCGGTAGCGACGACGGATGCCGAGACGAGCACGTGACACCACTGCCACCCTGTCTTAGCGTAACGCGAGTCGAGGCGGACGTCGTCGCGGTAGCGACGACGGACACTGAGACGAGCACGTGACACCACTGCCACCCTGTCTATCTTAGGGTTACGCGAGTCGAGGCGGACGTCGTCGCGGTAGCGACGACGGACGCCGAGACGAGCACGTCACACTACTGCCACCCTGTCTATCTTAGGGTTACGTGAGTCGAGGTGGACGTCGTCGCGGTAGCGACGACGGACGCCGAGACGGGCGCGTGACACCACTGCCTCCCTGTCTTAGCGTAACGCGAGTCGAGGCGGACGTCGTCGCGGTAGCGAGGACGGACGTCGAGACGAGCACGTGACACCACTGCCACCCTGTCTATCTTAGGGTTACGCGAGTCGAGGCGGACGTCGTCGCGGTAGCGACGACGGACACTGAGACGAGCACGTGACACCACTGCCACCCTGTCTATCTTAGGGTTAGGCGAGTCGAGGCGGACGTCGTCGTGGTAGCGACGACGGACGCCGAGACGAGCACGTGACACTACTGCCACCCTGTCTATCTTAGGGTTACGTGAGTCGAGGTGGACGTCGTCGCGGTAGCGAGGACGGACGCTGAGACGAGCCAGTGACACCACTGCCACCCTGTCTTAGCGTAACGCGAGTCGAGGCGGACGTCGTCGAGGTAGCGACGACGGACGCCGAGACGAGCACGTGACACCACTGCCACCCTGTCTTACCGAAATGCGAGTCGAGGCGGACGTCGTCGCGGTAGCGACGGCGGACGCCGAGACGAGCACGTGACACCACTGCCACTCTGTCTTACCGAAACGCGAGTCGAGGCGGACGTCGAGACAAGCACGTGACACCACTGCCACCCTGTCTATCTTAGGGTAACGCGAGTCGAGGCGGACGTCGTCGCGGTAGCGACGACGGTCGCCGAGACGAGCCCGTGACACCACTGCCACCCTGTCTTAGCGTAGCGCGAGTCGAGGCGGACGTCGTCGCGGTAGCGACGACGGACGCTGAGACGAGCACGTGACACCACTGCCACCCTGTCTTACCGAAATGCGAGTCAAGGCAGACGTCATCGCGGTAGCGGCGACGGACGCCAAGACGAGCACGTGACACCACTGCCACCCTGTCTTACCGAAATGCGAGTCGAGGCGGACGTCGTCGCGGTAGCGACGACGGATGCCGAGACGAGCACGTGACACCACTGCCACCCTGTCTTAGCGTAACGCGAGTCGAGGCGGACGTCGTCGCGGTAGCGACAACGGAGGCCGAGATGAGTACGTGACACCACTACCACCCTGTCTTAGCGTAACGCGAGTCGAGGCGGACGTCGTCGCGGTAGCGACGACGGACGCTGAGACGAGCACGTGACACCACAGCCACCCTGTCTATCTTAGGGTTACGCGAGTCGAGGCGGACGTCGTCGCGGTAGCGACGACGGACGCCGAGACGAGCACGTGACACTACTGCCACCCTGTCTATCTTAGGGTTACGCGAGTCGAGGCGGACGTCGTCGCGGTAGCGACGACGGACGCCGAGACGAGCACGTGACACCACTGCCTCCCTGTCTTAGCGTAACGCGAGTCGAGGCGGACGTCGTCGCGGTAGCGATGACGGACGCCGAGACGAGCACGTGACACCACTGCCACCCTGTCTATCTTAGGGTAACGCGAGTCGAGGCGGACGTCGTCGCGGTAGCGACGACGGACGCCGAGACGAGCATGTGACACCACTGCCTCCCTGTCTTACCGTAACGCGAGTCGAGGCGGACGTCGTCACGTTAGCGACGACGGACGCCGAGACGAGCACGTGACACCACTGCCACCCTGTCTATCTTAGGGTTACGCGAGTCGAGGCGGATGTCGTCGCGGTAGCGATGACGGATGCCGAGACGAGCACGTGACACCACTGCCACCCTGTCTATCTTAGGGTAACGCGAGTCGAGGCGGACGTCGTTGCGGAAGCGACGAGGACGCCGAGACGAGCACGTGACACCACTGCCACCCTGTCTTAGTGAAACGCGAGTCGAGGCGGACGTCGTCGCAGTAGCGACGACGGACGCCGAGACGAGCCAGTGACACCACTGCCACCCTGTCTTAGCGTAACGCGAGTCGAGGCGGACGTCGTCGAGGTAGCGACGACGGACGCCGAGACGAGCACGTGACACCACTGCCACCCTGTCTTACCGAAATGCGAGTCGAGGCGGACGTCGTCGCGGTAGCGACGGCGGACGCCGAGACGAGCACGTGACACCACTACCACTCTGTCTTACCGAAACGCGAGTCGAGGCGGACGTCGAGACGAGCACGTGACACCACTGCCACCCTGTCTATCTTAGGGTAACGCGAGTCGAGGCGGACGTCGTCGCGGTAGCGACGACGGTCGCCGAGACGAGCCCGTGACACCACTGCCACCCTGTCTTAGCGTAGCGCGAGTCGAGGCGGACGTCGTCGCGCTAGCGACGACGGACGCTGAGACGAGCACGTGACACCACTGCCACCCTGTCTTACTGAAATGCGAGTCAAGGCGGACGTCATCGCGGTAGCGGCGACGGACGCCAAGACGAGCACGTGACACCACTGCCACCCTGTCTTAGCGTAACGCGAGTCGAGGCAGACATCGTCGCGGTAGTGACGACGGACGCCGAGACGAGCACATGACACCACTGCCAACCTGTCTTAGCGTAACGCGAGTCGAGGCGGATGTCGTCGCGGTAGGGACGACGGATGCCGAGACGAGCACGTGACACCACTGCCACCCTGTCTATCTTAGGGTTGCGCGAGTCGAGGCGGACGTCATCGCGGTAGCGACGACGGACGCCGAGAGGAGCACATGACACTACTGCCACCCTGTCTATCTTAGGGTTACGTGAGTCGAGGCGGACGTCGTCGCGGTACGCCAAGACGAGCACGTGACACCACAGCTTCCCTATCTTAGCGTAACGCGAGTCGAGGCGGACGTCATCGCGTTAGCGACGACGGACACCGAGACGAGCACGTGACACCACTGCCACCCTGTCTATCTTAGGGTTACGCGATTCGAGGCGGACGTCGTCGCGGTAGCGACGGCGGACGCCGAGACGAGCACGTGACACCACTGCCACCCTGTCTTACTGAAAAGCGAGTCGAGGCGGACGTCGAGACGAGCACGTGACACCACTGCCACCCTGTCTATCTTAGGGTAACGCGAGTCGAGGCGGACGTCGACGCGGTAGCGACGACGGTCGCCGAGACGAGCATGTGACACCACTGCCTCCCTGTCTTACCGTAACGCGAGTCGGGGCGGACGTCATCGCGTTAGCGACGACGGACGCCGAGACGAGCACGTGACATAACTGCCACCCTGTCTATCTTAGGGTTACGCGAGTCGAGGCGGACGTCGTCGCGGTAGCGACGACGGACGGCGAGACGAGCACCTGACACCACTGCCACCCTGTCTATCTTACGGTTACACGAGTCGAGGCGGACGTCGTCGCGGTAGCGACGATGGACGCCAAGACGAGCAAGTGACACTACTGCCACCCTGTCTATCTTAGGGTTACGTGAGTCGAGGCGGACGTCGTCGCGGTAGCGACGACGGACGCCAAGACGAGCACGTGACTCCACTGCCTCCATGTCTTAGCGTAACGCGAGTCGAGGCGGACGTCGTCGCGGTAGCGACGACGGACGCCGAGACGATCACGTGACACTACTGCCACCGTGTCTATCTTAGGGTAACGCGAGTCGAGGCGGACGTCGTCGCGGTAGCGACGACGGACGCCGAGACGAGCACGTGACACCACTTCCACCCTGTCTTAGCGTAACGCGAGTTGAGGCGGACGTCGTCGCGGTAGTGACGACGGACGCCGAGACGAGCACATGACACCACTGCCACCCTGTCTTACCGAAATGCGAGTCGAGGCGGACGTCGTCGCGGTAGCGACGACGGATGCCGAGACGAGCACGTGACACCACTGCCACCCTGTCTTAGCGTAACGCGAGTCGAGGCGGACATCGTCGCGGTAGCGACAACGGACGCCGAGATGAGTACGTGACACCACTACCACCCTGTCTTAGCGTTACGCGAGTCGAGGCGGACGTCGTCGCGGTAGCGACGACGGACACTGAGACGAGCACGTGACACCACTGCCACCCTGTCTATCTTAGGGTTACGCGAGTCGAGGCGGACGTCGTCGCGGTAGCGATGACGGACGCCGAGACGAGCACGTGACACTACTGCCACCCTGTCTATCTTAGGGTTACGTGAGTCGAGGTGGACGTCGTCGCGGTAGCGACGACGGACGCCGAGACGAGCACGTGACACCACTGCCTCCCTGTCTTAGCGTAACGCGAGTCGAGGCGGACGTCGTCGCGATAGCGAGGACGGACGCCGAGACGAGCACGTGACACCACTGCCACCCTGTCTATCTTAGGGTAACGCGAGTCGAGGCGAACGTCGTCGCGGTAGCGACGACGGACGCCGAGACGAGCATGTGACACCACTGCCACCCTGTCTATCTTAGGGTAACGCGAGTCGAGGCGGACGTCGTAGCGGTAGCGACGGCGGGAGCCGAGACGAGCACGTGACACCACTGCCACCCTGTCTTAGTGAAACGCGAGTCGAGGCGGACGTCGTCGCAGTAGCGACGACGGACGCCGAGACGAGCCAGTGACACCACTGCCACCCTGTCTTAGCGTAACGCGAGTCGAGGCGGACGTCGTCGAGGTAGCGACGACGGACACCGAGACGAGCACGTGACACCACTGCCACCCTGTCTTACCGAAATGCGAGTCGAGGCGGACGTCGTCGCGGTAGCGACGGCGGACGCCGAGACGAGCACGTGACACCACTACCAGTCTGTCTTACCGAAACGCGAGTCGAGGCGGACGTCGAGACGAGCACGTGACACCACTGCCACCCTGTCTATCTTAGGGTAACGCGAGTCGAGGCGGACGTCGTCGCGGTAGCGACGACGGTCGCCGAGACGAGCCCGTGACACCACTGCCACCCTGTCTTAGCGTAGCGCGAGTCGAGGCAGACGTCGTCGCGCTAGCGACGACGGACGCTGAGACGAGCACGTGACACCACTGCCACCCTGTCTTACTGAAATGCGAGTCAAGGCGGACGTCATCGCGGTAGCGGCGACGGACGCCAAGACGAGCACGTGACACCACTGCCACCCTGTCTTAGCGTAACGCGAGTCGAGGCAGACATCGTCGCGGTAGTGACGACGGACGCCGAGACGAGCACATGACACCACTGCCAACCTGTCTTAGCGTAACGCGAGTCGAGGCGGATGTCGTCGCGGTAGGGACGACGGATGCCGAGACGAGCACGTGACACCACTGCCACCCTGTCTATCTTAGGGTTGCGCGAGTCGAGGCGGACGTCATCGCGGTAGCGACGACGGACGCCGAGAGGAGCACATGACACTACTGCCACCCTGTCTATCTTAGGGTTACGTGAGTCGAGGCGGACGTCGTCGCGGTACGCCAAGACGAGCACGTGACACCACAGCCTCCCTGTCTTAGCGTAACGCGAGTCGAGGCGGACGTCATCGTGTTAGCGACGACGGACACCGAGACGAGCACGTGACACCACTGCCACCCTGTCTATCTTAGGGTTACGCGATTCGAGGCGGACGTCGTCGCGGTAGCGACGGCGGACGCCGAGACGAGCACGTGACACCACTGCCACCCTGTCTTACTGAAACGCGAGTCGAGGCGGACGTCGAGACGAGCACGTGACACCACTGCCACCCTGTCTATCTTAGGGTAACGCGAGTCGAGGCGGACGTCGACGCGGTAGCGACGACGGTCGCCGAGACGAGCATGTGACACCACTGCCTCCCTGTCTTACCGTAACGCGAGTCGGGGCGGACGTCATCGCGTTAGCGACGACGGACGCCGAGACGAGCACGTGACATAACTTCCACCCTGTCTATCTTAGGGTTACGCGAGTCGAGGCGGACGTCGTCGCGGTAGCGACGACGGACGGCGAGACGAGCACCTGACACCACTGCCACCCTGTCTATCTTACGGTTACACGAGTCGAGGCGGACGTCGTCGCGGTAGCGACGATGGACGCCAAGACGAGCAAGTGACACTACTGCCACCCTGTCTATCTTAGGGTTACGTGAGTCGAGGCGGACGTCGTCGCGGTAGCGACGACGGACGCCTAGACGAGCACGTGACTCCACTGCCTCCATGTCTTAGCGTAACGCGAGTCGTGGTGGACGTCGTCGCGGTAGCGACGACGGACGCCGAGACGATCACGTGACACTACTGCCACCGTGTCTATCTTAGGGTAACGCGAGTCGAGGCGGACGTCGTCGCGGTAGCGACGACGGACGCCGAGACGAGCACGTGACACCACTTCCACCCTGTCTTAGTGTAACGCGAGTTGAGGCGGACATCGTCGCGGTAGTGACGACGGACGCCGAGACGAGCACATGACACCACTGCCACCCTGTCTTACCGAAATGCGAGTCGAGGCGGACGTCGTCGCGGTAGCGACGACGGATGCCGAGACGAGCACGTGACACCACTGCCACCCTGTCTTAGCGTAACGCGAGTCGAGGCGGACATCGTCGCGGTAGCGACAACGGACGCCGAGATGAGTACGTGACACCACTACCACCCTGTCTTAGCGTAACGCGAGTCGAGGCGGACGTCGTCGCGGTAGCGACGACGGACACTGAGACGAGCACGTGACACCACTGCCACCCTGTCTATCTTAGGGTTACGCGAGTCGAGGCGGACGTCGTCGCGGTAGCGATGACGGACGCCGAGACGAGCACGTGACACTACTGCCACCCTGTCTATCTTAGGGTTACGTGAGTCGAGGTGGACGTCGTCGCGGTAGCGACGACGGACGCCGAGACGAGCACGTGACACCACTGCCTCCCTGTCTTAGCGTAACGCGAGTCGAGGCGGACGTCGTCGCGGTAGCGAGGACGGACGCCGAGACGAGCCCGTGACACCACTGCCACCCTGTCTATCTTAGGGTAATGCGAGTCGAGGCGAACGTCGTCGCGGTAGCGACGACGGACGCCGAGACGAGCATGTGACACCACTGCCACCCTGTCTATCTTAGGGTAACGCGAGTCGAGGCGGACGTCGTAGCGGTAGCGACGGCGGGAGCCGAGACGAGCACGTGACACCACTGCCAACCTGTCTTACTGTAACGCGAGTCGAGGCGGACGTCGTTGCGGTAGCGACGACGGACGCCGAGACGAGCACGTGACACCACTGCCACCCTGTCTTAGCGTAACGCGAGTCGAGGCGGACGTCGTCGCGGTAGCGACGACGGACACTGAGACGAGCACGTGACACCACTGCCACCCTGTCTATCTTAGGGTTACGCGAGTCGAGGCGGACGTCGTCGCGGTAGCGACGACGGACGCCGAGACGAGCACGTGACACTACTGCCACCCTGTCTATCTTAGGGTTACGTGAGTCGAGGTGGACGTCGTCGCGGTAGCGACGACGGACGCCGAGACGAGCACGTGTCACCACTGCCTCCCTGTCTTAGCGTAACGCGAGTCGAGGCGGACGTCGTCGCGGTAGCGAGGACGGACGTCGAGACGAGCACGTGACACCACTGCCACCCTGTCTATCTTAGGGTAACGCGAGTCGAGGCGAACGTCGTCGCGGTAGCGACGACGGATGCCGAGACGAGCATGTGACACCACTGCCACCCTGTCTATCTTAGGGTAACGCGAGTCGAGGCGGACGTCGTAGCGGTAGCGACGGCGGGAGCCGAGACGAGCACGTGACACCACTGCCTCCCTGTCTTACTGTAACGCGAGTCGAGGCGGACGTCGTTGCGGTAGCGACGACGGACGCCGAGACGAGCACGTGACACCACTGCCACCCTGTCTTAGCGTAACGCGAGTCGAGGCGGACGTCGTCGCGGTAGCGACGACGGACGCCGAGACGAGCACCTGACACCACTGCCACCCTGTCTTAGCGTAACGCGAGTCGAGGCGGACGTCGTCGCGGTAGCGACGACGGACGCCGAGACGAGCACGTGACACCACTGCCACCCTGTCTATCTTAGGGTTACGCGAGTCGAGGCGGACGTCGTCGCGGTAGCGACGGCGGACGCCGAGACGAGCAGACACCACTGCCAACCTGTCTTACTGAAACGCGAGTCGAGGCGGACGTCGAGACGAGCACGTGACACCACTGCCACCCTGTCTATCTTAGGGTAACGCGAGTCGAGGCGGACGTCGACGCGGTAGCGACGACGGTCGCCGAGACGAGCATGTGACACCACTGCCTCCCTGTCTTACCGTAACGCGAGTCGAGGCGGACGTCATCGCGTTAGCGACGATGGACGCCGAGACGAGCACGTGACATCACTGCCACCCTGTCTATCTTAGGGTTACGCGAGTCGAGGCGGACGTCGTCGCGGTAGCGACGACGGACGGCGAGACGAGCACCTGACACCACTGCCACCCTGTCTATCTTAGGGTTACACGAGTCGAGGCGGACGTCGTCACGGTAGCGACGATGGACGCCAAGACGAGCAAGTGACACTACTGCCACCCTGTCTATCTTAGGGTTACGTGAGTCGAGGCGGACGTCGTCGCGGTAGCGACGACGGACGCCTAGACGAGCACGTGACTCCACTGCCTCCATGTCTTAGCGTAACGCGAGTCGAGGCGGACGTCGTTGCGGTAGCGACGACGGACGCCGAGACGATCACGTGACACTACTGCCACCCTGTCTATCTTAGGGTAACGCGAGTCGAGGCGGACGTCGTAGCGGTAGCGACGGCGGGAGCCGAGACGAGCACGTGACACCACTGCCTCCCTGTCTTACTGTAACGCGAGTCGAGGCGGACGTCGTTGCGGTAGCGACGACGGACGCCGAGACGAGCACGTGACACCACTGCCACCCTGTCTTAGCGTAACGCGAGTCGAGGCGGACGTCGTCGCGGTAGCGACGACGGACACTGAGACGAGCACGTGACACCACTGCCACCCTGTCTATCTTAGGGTTACGCGAGTCGAGGCGGACGTCGTCGCGGTAGCGACGACGGACGCCGAGACGAGCACGTGACACTACTGCCACCCTGTCTATCTTAGGGTTACGTGAGTCGAGGTGGACGTCGTCGCGGTAGCGACGACGGACGCCGAGACGAGCACGTGACACCACTGCCTCCCTGTCTTAGCGTAACGCGAGTCGAGGCGGACGTCGTCGCGGTAGCGAGGACGGACGTCGAGACGAGCACGTGACACCACTGCCACCCTGTCTATCTTAGGGTAACGCGAGTCGAGGCGAACGTCGTCGCGGTAGCGACGACGGATGCCGAGACGAGCATGTGACACCACTGCCACCCTATCTATCTTAGGGTAACGCGAGTCGAGGCGGACGTCGTAGCGGTAGCGACGGCGGGAGCCGAGACGAGCACGTGACACCACTGCCTCCCTGTCTTACTGTAACGCGAGTCGAGGCGGACGTCGTTGCGGTAGCGACGACGGACGCCGAGACGAGCACGTGACACCACTGCCACCCTGTCTTAGCGTAGCGCGAGTCGAGGCGGACGTCGTCGCGGTAGCGACGACGGACGCCGAGACGAGCACCTGACACCACTGCCACCCTGTCTTAGCGTAACGCGAGTCGAGGCGGACGTCGTCGCGGTAGCGACGACGGACGCCGAGACGAGCACGTGACACCACTGCCACCCTGTCTATCTTAGGGTTACGCGAGTCGAGGCGGACGTCGTCGCGGTAGCGACGGCGGACGCCGAGACGAGCAGACACCACTGCCAACCTGTCTTACTGAAACGCGAGTCGAGGCGGACGTCGAGACGAGCACGTGACACCACTGCCACCCTGTCTATCTTAGGGTAACGCGAGTCGAGGCGGACGTCGACGCGGTAGCGACGACGGTCGCCGAGACGAGCATGTGACACCACTGCCTCCCTGTCTTACCGTAACGCGAGTCGAGGCGGACGTCATCGCGTTAGCGACGATGGACGCCGAGACGAGCACGTGACATCACTGCCACCCTGTCTATCTTAGGGTTACGCGAGTCGAGGCGGACGTCGTCGCGGTAGCGACGACGGACGGCGAGACGAGCACCTGACACCACTGCCACCCTGTCTATCTTAGGGTTACACGAGTCGAGGCGGACGTCGTCACGGTAGCGACGATGGACGCCAAGACGAGCAAGTGACACTACTGCCACCCTGTCTATCTTAGGGTTACGTGAGTCGAGGCGGACGTCGTCGCGGTAGCGACGACGGACGCCTAGACGAGCACGTGACTCCACTGCCTCCATGTCTTAGCGTAACGCGAGTCGAGGCGGACGTCGTTGCGGTAGCGACGACGGACGCCGAGACGATCACGTGACACTACTGCCACCCTGTCTATCTTAGGGTAACGCGAGTCGAGGCGGACGTCGTCGCGGTAGCGACGACGGACGCCGAGACGAGCACGTGACACCACTGCCACCCTGTCTTAGCGTAACGCGAGTTGAGGCGGACGTCGTCGCGGTAGTGACGACGGACGCCGAGACGAGCACATGACACCACTGCCACCCTGTCTTACCGAAATGCGAGTCGAGGCGGACGTCGTCGCGGTAGCGACGACGGATGCCGAGACGAGCACGTGACACCACTGCCACCCTGTCTTACTGAAAAGCGAGTCGAGGCGGACGTCGAGACGAGCACGTGACACCACTGCCACCCTGTCTATCTTAGGGTAACGCGAGTCGAGGCGGACATCGACGCGGTAGCGACGACGGTCGCCGAGACGAGCATGTGACACCACTGCCTCCCTGTCTTACCGTAACGCGAGTCGGGGCGGACGTCATCGCGTTAGCGACGACGGACGCCGAGACGAGCACGTGACATAACTGCCACCCTGTCTATCTTAGGGTTACGCGAGTCGACGCGGACGTCGTCGCGGTAGCGACGACGGACGGCGAGACGAGCACCTGACACCACTGCCACCCTGTCTATCTTACGGTTACACGAGTCGAGGCGGACGTCGTCGCGGTAGCGACGATGGACGCCAAGACGAGCAAGTGACACTACTGCCACCCTGTCTATCTTAGGGTTACGTGAGTCGAGGCGGACGTCGTCGCGGTAGCGACGACGGACGCCTAGACGAGCACGTGACTCCACTGCCTCCATGTCTTAGCGTAACGCGAGTCGAGGCGGACGTCGTCGCGGTAGCGACGACGGACGCCGAGACGATCACGTGACACTACTGCCACCGTGTCTATCTTAGGGTAACGCGAGTCGAGGCGGACGTCGTCGCGGTAGCGACGACGGACGCCGAGACGAGCACGTGACACCACTTCCACCCTGTCTTAGCGTAACGCGAGTTGAGGCGGACGTCGTCGCGGTAGTGACGACGGACGCCGAGACGAGCACATGACACCACTGCCACCCTGTCTTACCGAAATGCGAGTCGAGGCGGACGTCGTCGCGGTAGCGACGACGGATGCCGAGACGAGCACGTGACACCACTGCCACCCTGTCTTAGCGTAACGCGAGTCGAGGCGGACATCGTCGCGGTAGCGACAATGGACGCCGAGATGAGTACGTGACACCACTACCACCCTGTCTTAGCGTAACGCGAGTCGAGGCGGACGTCGTCGCGGTAGCGACGACGGACACTGAGACGAGCACGTGACACCACTGCCACCCTGTCTATCTTAGGGTTACGCGAGTCGAGGCGGACGTCGTCGCGGTAGCGATGACGGACGCCGAGACGAGCACGTGACACTACTGCCACCCTGTCTATCTTAGGGTTACGTGAGTCGAGGTGGACGTCGTCGCGGTAGCGACGACGGACGCCGAGACGAGCACGTGACACCACTGCCTCCCTGTCTTAGCGTAACGCGAGTCGAGGCGGACGTCGTCGCGGTAGCGAGGACGGACGCCGAGACGAGCACGTGACACCACTGCCACCCTGTCTATCTTAGGGTAACGCGAGTCGAGGCGAACGTCGTCGCGGTAGCGACGACGGACGCCGAGACGAGCATGTGACACCACTGCCACCCTGTCTATCTTAGGGTAACGCGAGTCGAGGCGGACGTCGTAGCGGTAGCGACGGCGGGAGCCGAGACGAGCACGTGACACCACTGCCACCCTGTCTTAGTGAAACGCGAGTCGAGGCGGACGTCGTCGCAGTAGCGACGACGGACGCCGAGACGAGCCAGTGACACCACTGCCACCCTGTCTTAGCGTAACGCGAGTCGAGGCGGACGTCGTCGAGGTAGCGACGACGGACACCGAGACGAGCACGTGACACCACTGCCACCCTGTCTTACCGAAATGCGAGTCGAGGCGGACGTCGTCGCGGTAGCGACGGCGGACGCCGAGACGAGCACGTGACACCACTACCAGTCTGTCTTACCGAAACGCGAGTCGAGGCGGACGTCGAGACGAGCACGTGACACCACTGCCACCCTGTCTATCTTAGGGTAACGCGAGTCGAGGCGGACGTCGTCGCGGTAGCGACGACGGTCGCCGAGACGAGCCCGTGACACCACTGCCACCCTGTCTTAGCGTAGCGCGAGTCGAGGCGGACGTCGTCGCGCTAGCGACGACGGACGCTGAGACGAGCACGTGACACCACTGCCACCCTGTCTTACTGAAATGCGAGTCAAGGCGGACGTCATCGCGGTAGCGGCGACGGACGCCAAGACGAGCACGTGACACCACTGCCACCCTGTCTTAGCGTAACGCGAGTCGAGGCAGACATCGTCGCGGTAGTGACGACGGACGCCGAGACGAGCACATGACACCACTGCCAACCTGTCTTAGCGTAACGCGAGTCGAGGCGGATGTCGTCGCGGTAGGGACGACGGATGCCGAGACGAGCACGTGACACCACTGCCACCCTGTCTATCTTAGGGTTGCGCGAGTCGAGGCGGACGTCATCGCGGTAGCGACGACGGACGCCGAGAGGAGCACATGACACTACTGCCACCCTGTCTATCTTAGGGTTACGTGAGTCGAGGCGGACGTCGTCGCGGTACGCCAAGACGAGCACGTGACACCACAGCCTCCCTGTCTTAGCGTAACGCGAGTCGAGGCGGACGTCATCGCGTTAGCGACGACGGACACCGAGACGAGCACGTGACACCACTGCCACCCTGTCTATCTTAGGGTTACGCGATTCGAGGCGGACGTCGTCGCGGTAGCGACGGCGGACGCCGAGACGAGCACGTGACACCACTGCCACCCTGTCTTACTGAAACGCGAGTCGAGGCGGACGTCGAGACGAGCACGTGACACCACTGCCACCCTGTCTATCTTAGGGTAACGCGAGTCGAGGCGGACGTCGACGCGGTAGCGACGACGGTCGCCGAGACGAGCATGTGACACCACTGCCTCCCTGTCTTACCGTAACGCGAGTCGGGGCGGACGTCATCGCGTTAGCGACGACGGACGCCGAGACGAGCACGTGACATAACTGCCACCCTGTCTATCTTAGGGTTACGCGAGTCGAGGCGGACGTCGTCGCGGTAGCGACGACGGACGGCGAGACGAGCACCTGACACCACTGCCACCCTGTCTATCTTACGGTTACACGAGTCGAGGCGGACGTCGTCGCGGTAGCGACGATGGACGCCAAGACGAGCAAGTGACACTACTGCCACCCTGTCTATCTTAGGGTTACGTGAGTCGAGGCGGACGTCGTCGCGGTAGCGACGACGGACGCCTAGACGAGCACGTGACTCCACTGCCTCCATGTCTTAGCGTAACGCGAGTCGAGGTGGACGTCGTCGCGGTAGCGACGACGGACGCCGAGACGATCACGTGACACTACTGCCACCGTGTCTATCTTAGGGTAACGCGAGTCGAGGCGGACGTCGTCGCGGTAGCGACGACGGACGCCGAGACGAGCACGTGACACCACTTCCACCCTGTCTTAGCGTAACGCGAGTTGAGGCGGACGTCGTCGCGGTAGTGACGACGGACGCCGAGACGAGCACATGACACCACTGCCACCCTGTCTTACCGAAATGCGAGTCGAGGCGGACGTCGTCGCGGTAGCGACGACGGATGCCGAGACGAGCACGTGACACCACTGCCACCCTGTCTTAGCGTAACGCGAGTCGAGGCGGACATCGTCGCGGTAGCGACAACGGACGCCGAGATGAGTACGTGACACCACTACCACCCTGTCTTAGCGTAACGCGAGTCGAGGCGGACGTCGTCGCGGTAGCGACGACGGACACTGAGACGAGCACGTGACACCACTGCCACCCTGTCTATCTTAGGGTTACGCGAGTCGAGGCGGACGTCGTCGCGGTAGCGATGACGGACGCCGAGACGAGCACGTGACACTACTGCCACCCTGTCTATCTTAGGGTTACGTGAGTCGAGGTGGACGTCGTCGCGGTAGCGACGACGGACGCCGAGACGAGCACGTGACACCACTGCCTCCCTGTCTTAGCGTAACGCGAGTCGAGGCGGACGTCGTCGCGGTAGCGAGGACGGACGCCGAGACGAGCACGTGACACCACTGCCACCCTGTCTATCTTAGGGTAACGCGAGTCGAGGCGAACGTCGTCGCGGTAGCGACGACGGACGCCGAGACGAGCATGTGACAACACTGCCACCCTGTCTATCTTAGGGTAACGCGAGTCGAGGCGGACGTCGTAGCGGTAGCGACGGCGGGAGCCGAGACGAGCACGTGACACCACTGCCTCCCTGTCTTACTGTAACGCGAGTCGAGGCGGACGTCGTTGCGGTAGCGACGACGGACGCCGAGACGAGCACGTGACACCACTGCCACCCTGTCTTAGCGTAACGCGAGTCGAGGCGGACGTCGTCGCGGTAGCGACGACGGACACTGAGACGAGCACGTGACACCACTGCCACCCTGTCTATCTTAGGGTTACACGAGTCGAGGCGGACGTCGTCGCGGTAGCGACGACGGACGCCGAGACGAGCACGTGACACTACTGCCACCCTGTCTATCTTAGGGTTACGTGAGTTGAGGTGGACGTCGTCGCGGTAGCGACGACGGACGCCGAGACGAGCACGTGACACCACTGCCTCCCTGTCTTAGCGTAACGCGAGTCGAGGCGGACGTCGTCGCGGTAGCGAGGACGGACGTCGAGACGAGCACGTGACACCACTGCCACCCTGTCTATCTTAGGGTAACGCGAGTCGAGGCGAACGTCGTCGCGGTAGCGACGACGGATGCCGAGACGAGCATGTGACACCACTGCCACCCTGTCTATCTTAGGGTAACGCGAGTCGAGGCGGACGTCGTAGCGGTAGCGACGGCGGGAGCCGAGACGAGCACGTGCACCACTGCCTCCCTGTCTTACTGTAACGCGAGTCGAGGCGGACGTCGTTGCGGTAGCGACGACGGACGCCGAGACGAGCACGTGACACCACTGCCACCCTGTCTTAGCGTAACGCGAGTCGAGGCGGACGTCGTCGCGGTAGCGACGACGGACGCCGAGACGAGCACCTGACACCACTGCCACCCTGTCTTAGCGTAACGCGAGTCGAGGCGGACGTCGTCGCGGTAGCGACGACGGACGCCGAGACGAGCACGTGACACCACTGCCACCCTGTCTATCTTAGGGTTACGCGAGTCGAGGCGGACGTCGTCGCGGTAGCGACGGCGGACGCCGAGACGAGCAGACACCACTGCCAACCTGTCTTACTGAAACGCGAGTCGAGGCGGACGTCGAGACGAGCACGTGACACCACTGCCACCCTGTCTATCTTAGGGTAACGCGAGTCGAGGCGGACGTCGACGCGGTAGCGACGACGGTCGCCGAGACGAGCATGTGACACCACTGCCTCCCTGTCTTACCGTAACGCGAGTCGAGGCGGACGTCATCGCGTTAGCGACGATGGACGCCGAGACGAGCACGTGACATCACTGCCACCCTGTCTATCTTAGGGTTACGCGAGTCGAGGCGGACGTCGTCGCGGTAGCGACGACGGACGGCGATACGAGCACCTGACACCACTGCCACCCTGTCTATCTTAGGGTTACACGAGTCGAGGCGGACGTCGTCACGGTAGCGACGATGGATGCCAAGACGAGCAAGTGACACTACTGCCACCCTGTCTATCTTAGGGTTACGTGAGTCGAGGCGGACGTCGTCGCGGTAGCGACGACGGACGCCTAGACGAGCACGTGACTCCACTGCCTCCATGTCTTAGCGTAACGCGAGTCGAGGCGGACGTCGTTGCGGTAGCGACGACGGACGCCGAGACGATCACGTGACACTACTGCCACCCTGTCTATCTTAGGGTAACGCGAGTCGAGGCGGACGTCGTCGCGGTAGCGACGACGGACGCCGAGACGAGCACGTGACACCACTGCCACCCTGTCTTAGCGTAACGCGAGTTGAGGCGGACGTCGTCGCGGTAGTGACGACGGACACCGAGACGAGCACATGACACCACTGCCACCCTGTCTTACCGAAATGCGAGTCGAGGCGGACGTCGTCGCGGTAGCGACGACGGATGCCGAGACGAGCACGTGACACCACTGCCACCCTGTCTTAGCGTAACGCGAGTCGAGGCGGACATCGTCGCGGTAGCGACAACGGACGCCGAGATGAGTACGTGACACCACTACCACCCTGTCTAAGAGTAACGCGAGTCGAGGCGGACGTCGTCGCGGTAGCGACGACGGACGCTGAGACGAGCACGTGACACCACTGCCACCCTGTCTATCTTAGGGTTACGCGAGTCGAGGCGGACGTCGTCGCGGTAGCGACGACGGACGCCGAGACGAGCACGTGACACTACTGCCACCCTGTCTATCTTAGGGTTACGTGAGTCGAGGCGGACGTCGTCGCGGTAGCGACGGCGGACGCCGAGACGAGCAGACACCACTGCCAACCTGTCTTACTGAAACGCGAGTCGAGGCGGACGTCGAGACGAGCACGTGACACCACTGCCACCCTGTCTATCTTAGGGTAACGCGAGTCGAGGCGGACGTCGACGCGGTAGCGACGACGGTCGCCGAGACGAGCATGTGACACCACTGCCTCCCTGTCTTACCGTAACGCGAGTCGAGGCGGACGTCATCGCGTTAGCGACGATGGACGCCGAGACGAGCACGTGACATCACTGCCACCCTGTCTATCTTAGGGTTACGCGAGTCGAGGCGGACGTCGTCGCGGTAGCGACGACGGACGGCGAGACGAGCACCTGACACCACTGCCACCCTGTCTATCTTAGGGTTACACGAGTCGAGGCGGACGTCGTCGCGGTAGCGACGATGGACGCCAAGACGAGCAAGTGACACTACTGCCACCCTGTCTATCTTAGGGTTACGTGAGTCGAGGCGGACGTCGTCGCGGTAGCGACGACGGACGCCTAGACGAGCACGTGACTCCACTGCCTCCATGTCTTAGCGTAACGCGAGTCGAGGCGGACGTCGTTGCGGTAGCGACGACGGACGCCGAGACGATCACGTGACACTACTGCCACCCTGTCTATCTTAGGGTAACGCGAGTCGAGGCGGACGTCGTCGCGGTAGCGACGACGGACGCCGAGACGAGCACGTGACACCACTGCCACCCTGTCTTAGCGTAACGCGAGTTGAGGCGGACGTCGTCGCGGTAGTGACGACGGACGCCGAGACGAGCACATGACACCACTGCCACCCTGTCTTACCGAAATGCGAGTCGAGGCGGACGTCGTCGCGGTAGCGACGACGGATGCCGAGACGAGCACGTGACACCACTGCCACCCTGTCTTAGCGTAACGCGAGTCGAGGCGGACATCGTCGCGGTAGCGACAACGGACGCCGAGATGAGTACGTGACACCACTACCACCCTGTCTAAGAGTAACGCGAGTCGAGGCGGACGTCGTCGCGGTAGCGACGACGGACGCTGAGACGAGCACGTGACACCACTGCTACCCTGTCTATCTTAGGGTTACGCGAGTCGAGGTGGACGTCGTCGCGGTAGCGACGACGGACGCCGAGACGAGCACGTGACACTACTGCCACCCTGTCTATCTTAGGGTTACGTGAGTCGAGGCGGACGTCGTCGCGGTAGCGACGACGGACGCCGAGACGAGCACGTGACACCACTGCCTCCCTGTCTTAGCGTAACGCGAGTCGAGGCGGACGTCGTCGCGGTAGCGAGGACGGACGTCGAGACGAGCACGTGACACCACTGCCACCCTGTCTATCTTAGGGTAACGCGAGTCGAGGCGAACGTCGTCGCGGTAGCGACGACGGATGCCGAGACGAGCATGTGACACCACTGCCACTCTGTCTATCTTAGGGTAACGCGAGTCGAGGCGGACGTCGTAGTGGTAGCGACGGCGGGAGCCGAGACGAGCACGTGACACCACTGCCTCCCTGTCTTACTGTAACGCGAGTCGAGGCGGACGTCGTTGCGGTAGCGATGACGGACGCCGAGACGAGCACGTGACACCACTGCCACCCTGTCTTAGCGTAACGCGAGTCGAGGCGGACGTCGTCGCGGTAGCGACGATGGACGCCGAGACGAGCACCTGACACCACTGCCACCCTGTCTTAGCGTAACGCGAGTCGAGGCGGACGTCGTCGCGGTAGCGACGACGGACGCCGAGACGAGCACGTGACACCACTGCCACCCTGTCTATCTTAGGGTTACGCGAGTCGAGGCGGACATCGTCGCGGTAGCGACGGCGGACGCCGAGACGAGCAGACACCACTGCCAACCTGTCTTACTGAAACGCGAGTCGAGGCGGACGTCGAGACGAGCACGTGACACCACTGCCACCCTGTCTATCTTAGGGTAACGCGAGTCGAGGCGGACGTCGAGACGAGCACGTGACACCACGGCCACCCTGTCTATCTTAGGGTAACGCGAGTCGAGGCGGACGTCGACGCGGTAGCGACGACGGTCGCCGAGACGAGCATGTGACACCACTGCCTCCCTGTCTTACCGTAATGCGAGTCGAGGCGGACGTCATCGCGTTAGCGACGATGGACGCCGAGACGAGCACGTGACATCACTGCCACCCTGTCTATCTTAGGGTTACGCGAGTCGAGGCGGACGTCGTCGCGGTAGCGACGACGGACGGCGAGACGAGCACCTGACACCACCGCCACCCTGTCTATCTTAGGGTTACACGAGTCGAGGCGGACGTCGTCGCGGTAGCGACGATGGACGCCAAGACGAGCAAGTGACACTACTGCCACCCTGTCTATCTTAGGGTTACGTGAGTCGAGGCGGACGTCGTCGCGGTAGCGACGACGGACGCCTAGACGAGCACGTGACTCCACTGCCTCCATGTCTTAGCGTAACGCGAGTCGAGGCGGACGTCGTTGCGGTAGCGACGACGGACGCCGAGACGATCACGTGACACTACTGCCACCCTGTCTATCTTAGGGTAACGCGAGTCGAGGCGGACGTCGTCGCGGTAGCGACGACGGACGCCGAGACGAGCACGTGACACCACTGCCACCCTGTCTTAGCGTAACGCGAGTTGAGGCGGACGTCGTCGCGGTAGTGACGACGGACGCCGAGACGAGCACATGACACCACTGCCACCCTGTCTTACCGAAATGCGAGTCGAGGCGGACGTCGTCGCGGTAGCGACGACGGATGCCGAGACGAGCACGTGACACCACTGCCACCCTGTCTTAGCGTAACGCGAGTCGAGGCGGACATCGTCGCGGTAGCGACAACGGACGCCGAGATGAGTACGTGACACCACTACCACCCTGTCTAAGAGTAACGCGAGTCGAGGCGGACGTCGTCGCGGTAGCGACGACGGACGCTGAGACGAGCACGTGACACCACTGCCACCCTGTCTATCTTAGGGTTACGCGAGTCGAGGTGGACGTCGTCGCGGTAGCGACGACGGACGCCGAGACGAGCACGTGACACTACTGCCACCCTGTCTATCTTAGGGTTACGTGAGTCGAGGCGGACGTCGTCGCGGTAGCGACGACGGACGCCGAGACGAGCACGTGACACCACTGCCTCCCTGTCTTAGCGTAACGCGAGTCGAGGCGGACGTCGTCGCGGTAGCGAGGACGGACGTCGAGACGAGCACGTGACACCACTGCCACCCTGTCTATCTTAGGGTAACGCGAGTCGAGGCGAACGTCGTCGCGGTAGCGACGACGGATGCCGAGACGAGCATGTGACACCACTGCCACTCTGTCTATCTTAGGGTAACGCGAGTCGAGGCGGACGTCGTAGTGGTAGCGACGGCGGGAGCCGAGACGAGCACGTGACACCACTGCCTCCCTGTCTTACTGTAACGCGAGTCGAGGCGGACGTCGTTGCGGTAGCGATGACGGACGCCGAGACGAGCACGTGACACCACTGCCACCCTGTCTTAGCGTAACGCGAGTCGAGGCGGACGTCGTCGCGGTAGCGACGATGGACGCCGAGACGAGCACCTGACACCACTGCCACCCTGTCTTAGCGTAACGCGAGTCGAGGCGGACGTCGTCGCGGTAGCGACGACGGACGCCGAGACGAGCACGTGACACCACTGCCACCCTGTCTATCTTAGGGTTACGCGAGTCGAGGCGGACATCGTCGCGGTAGCGACGGCGGACGCCGAGACGAGCAGACACCACTGCCAACCTGTCTTACTGAAACGCGAGTCGAGGCGGACGTCGAGACGAGCACGTGACACCACTGCCACCCTGTCTATCTTAGGGTAACGCGAGTCGAGGCGGACGTCGAGACGAGCACGTGACACCACGGCCACCCTGTCTATCTTAGGGTAACGCGAGTCGAGGCGGACGTCGACGCGGTAGCGACGACGGTCGCCGAGACGAGCATGTGACACCACTGCCTCCCTGTCTTACCGTAATGCGAGTCGAGGCGGACGTCATCGCGTTAGCGACGATGGACGCCGAGACGAGCACGTGACATCACTGCCACCCTATCTATCTTAGGGTTACGCGAGTCGAGGCGGACGTCGTCGCGGTAGCGACGACGGACGGCGAGACGAGCACCTGACACCACCGCCACCCTGTCTATCTTAGGGTTACACGAGTCGAGGCGGACGTCGTCGCGGTAGCGACGATGGACGCCAAGACGAGCAAGTGACACTACTGCCACCCTGTCTATCTTAGGGTTACGTGAGTCGAGGCGGACGTCGTCGCGGTAGCGACGACGGACGCCTAGACGAGCACGTGACTCCACTGCCTCCATGTCTTAGCGTAACGCGAGTCGAGGCGGACGTCGTTGCGGTAGCGACGACGGACGCCGAGACGATCACGTGACACTACTGCCACCCTGTCTATCTTAGGGTAACGCGAGTCGAGGCGGACGTCGTCGCGGTAGCGACGACGGACGCCGAGACGAGCACGTGACACCACTGCCACCCTGTCTTAGCGTAACGCGAGTTGAGGCGGACGTCGTCGCGGTAGTGACGACGGACGCCGAGACGAGCACATGACACCACTGCCACCCTGTCTTACCGAAATGCGAGTCGAGGCGGACGTCGTCGCGGTAGCGACGACGGATGCCGAGACGAGCACGTGACACCACTGCCACCCTGTCTTAGCGTAACGCGAGTCGAGGCGGACATCGTCGCGGTAGCGACAACGGACGCCGAGATGAGTACGTGACACCACTACCACCCTGTCTAAGAGTAACGCGAGTCGAGGCGGACGTCGTCGCGGTAGCGACGACGGACGCTGAGACGAGCACGTGACACCACTGCCACCCTGTCTATCTTAGGGTTACGCGAGTCGAGGTGGACGTCGTCGCGGTAGCGACGACGGACGCCGAGACGAGCACGTGACACTACTGCCACCCTGTCTATCTTAGGGTTACGTGAGTCGAGGCGGACGTCGTCGCGGTAGCGACGACGGACGCCGAGACGAGCACGTGACACCACTGCCTCCCTGTCTTAGCGTAACGCGAGTCGAGGCGGACGTCGTCGCGGTAGCGAGGACGGACGTCGAGACGAGCACGTGACACCACTGCCACCCTGTCTATCTTAGGGTAACGCGAGTCGAGGCGAACGTCGTCGCGGTAGCGACGACGGATGCCGAGACGAGCATGTGACACCACTGCCACTCTGTCTATCTTAGGGTAACGCGAGTCGAGGCGGACGTCGTAGTGGTAGCGACGGCGGGAGCCGAGACGAGCACGTGACACCACTGCCTCCCTGTCTTACTGTAACGCGAGTCGAGGCGGACGTCGTTGCGGTAGCGACGACGGACGCCGAGACGAGCACGTGACACCACTGCCACCCTGTCTTAGCGTAACGCGAGTCGAGGCGGACGTCGTCGCGGTAGCGACGACGGACGCCGAGACGAGCACCTGACACCACTGCCACCCTGTCTTAGCGTAACGCGAGTCGAGGCGGACGTCGTCGCGGTAGCGACGACGGACGCCGAGACGAGCACGTGACACCACTGCCACCCTGTCTATCTTAGGGTTACGCGAGTCGAGGCGGACGTCGTCGCGGTAGCGACGGCGGACGCCGAGACGAGCAGACACCACTGCCAACCTGTCTTACTGAAACGCGAGTCGAGGCGGACGTCGAGACGAGCACGTGACACCACTGCCACCCTGTCTATCTTAGGGTAACGCGAGTCGAGGCGGACGTCGACGCGGTAGCGACGACGGTCGCCGAGACGAGCATGTGACACCACTGCCTCCCTGTCTTACCGTAACGCGAGTCGAGGCGGACGTCATCGCGTTAGCGACGATGGACGCCGAGACGAGCACGTGACATCACTGCCACCCTGTCTATCTTAGGGTTACGCGAGTCGAGGCGGACGTCGTCGCGGTAGCGACGACGGACGGCGAGACGAGCACCTGACACCACAGCCACCCTGTCTATCTTAGGGTTACACGAGTCGAGGCGGACGTCGTCGCGGTAGCGACGATGGACGCCAAGACGAGCAAGTGACACTACTGCCACCCTGTCTATCTTAGGGTTACGTGAGTCGAGGCGGACGTCGTCGCGGTAGCGACGATGGACGCCTAGACGAGCACGTGACTCCACTGCCTCCATGTCTTAGCGTAACACGAGTCGAGGCGGACGTCGTTGCGGTAGCGACGACGGACGCCGAGACGATCACGTGACACTACTGCCACCCTGTCTATCTTAGGGTAACGCGAGTCGAGGCGGACGTCGTCGCGGTAGCGACGACGGACGCCGAGACGAGCACGTGACACCACTGCCACCCTGTCTTAGCGTAACGCGAGTTGAGGCGGACGTCGTCGCGGTAGTGACGACGGACGCCGAGACGAGCACATGACACCACTGCCACCCTGTCTTACCGAAATGCGAGTCGAGGCGGACGTCGTCGCGGTAGCGACGACGGATGCCGAGACGAGCACGTGACACCACTGCCACCCTGTCTTAGCGTAACGCGAGTCGAGGCGGACATCATCGCGGTAGCGACAACGGACGCCGAGATGAGTACGTGACACCACTACCACCCTGTCTAAGCGTAACGCGAGTCGAGGCGGACGTCGTCGCGGTAGCGACGACGGACGCTGAGACGAGCACGTGACACCACTGCCACCCTGTCTATCTTAGGGTTACGCGAGTCGAGGCGGACGTCGTCGCGGTAGCGACGACGGACGCCGAGACGAGCACGTGACACTACTGCCACCCTGTCTATCTTAGGGTTACGTGAGTCGAGGCGGACGTCGTCGCGGTAGCGACGACGGACGCCGAGACGAGCACGTGACACCACTGCCTCCCTATCTTAGCGTAACGCGAGTCGAGGCGGACGTCGTCGCGGTAGCGATGACGGACGCCGAGACGAGCACGTGACACCACTGACACCCTGTCTATCTTAGGGTAACGCGAGTCGAGGCGAACGTCGTCGCGGTAGCGACGACGGACGCCGAGACGAGCATGTGACACCACTGCCACCCTATCTATCTTAGGGTAACGCGAGTCGAGGCGGACGTCGTAGCGGTAGCGATGGCGGGAGCCGAGACGAGCACGTGACACCACTGCCTCCCTGTCTTACTGTAACGCGAGTCGAGGCGGACGTCATTGCGGTAGCGACGAGGGACGCCGAGACGAGCACGTGACACCACTGCCACCCTGTGTTAGCGTAACGCGAGTCGAGGCGGACGTCGTCGCGGTAGCGACGACGAACGCCGAGACGAGCACGTGACACCACTGCCACCCTGTCTTAGCGTAACGCGAGTCGAGGCGGACGTCGTCGCGGTAGCGACGATGGACGCCGAGACGAGCACCTGACACCACTGCCACCCTGTCTTAGCGTAACGCGAGTCGAGGCGGACATCGTCGCGGTAGCGACGACGGACGCCGAGACGAGCACGTGACACCACTGCCACCCTGTCTTATGGTAACGCGAGTCGAGGCGGACGTCGTCGCGGTAGCGACGACGGACGCCGAGACGAGCATGTGACACCACTGCCTCCCTGTCTTACCGTAACGCGAGTCGAGGCGGACGTCGTCGCGGTAGCGACGACGGACGCCGAGACGAGCACGTGACACCACTGCCACCCTGTCTTAGCATAACGCGAGTCGAGGCGGACGTCGTCGCGGTAGCGACGACAGACGGCGAGACGAGCACGTGACACCACTGCCACCCTGTCTTAGGGTAACGCGAGTCGAGGCGGACGTCGTCGCCGTAGCGACGACGGACGCCGAGACGAGCATGTGACACCACTGCCTTCCTGTCTTACCGTAACGTGAGTCGAGGCGGACGTCGTCGCGTTAGCGACGACGGACGCCGGGACGAGCACGTGACATCACTGCCACCCTGTCTATCTTAGGGTTACGCGAGTCGAGGCGGACGTCGTCGCGGTAGCGACGACGGACGGCGAGACGAGCACGTGACACCACTGCCACCCTGTCTATCTTAGGGTAATGCGAGTCGAGGCGGACGTCGACGCGGTAGCGACGACGGTCGCCGAGACGAGCATGTGACACAACTGCCTCCCTGTCTTACCGTAACGCGAGTCGAGGCGGACGTCATCGCGTTAGCGACGACGGACGCCGAGACGAGCACGTGACATCACTGCCACCCTATCTATCTTAGGGTTACGCGAGTCGAGGCGGACGTCGTCGCGGTAGCGACGACGGACGGCGAGACGAGCACCTGACACCACTGCCACCCTGTCTATCTTAGGGTTACACGAGTCGAGGCGGACGTCGTCGCGGTAGCGACGATGGACGCCAAGACGAGCAAGTGACACTACTGCCACCCTGTCTGTCTTAGGGTTACGTGAGTCGAGGCGGACGTCGTCGCGGTAGCGACGACGGATGCCTAGACGAGCACGTGACTCCACTGCCTCCATGTCTTAGCGTAACGCGAGTCGAGGCGGACGTCGTCGCGGTAGCGACGACGGACGCCGAGACGATCACGTGACACTACTGCCACCCTGTCTATCTTACGGTAACGCGAGTCGAGGCGGACGTCGTCGCGGTAGCGACGACGGACGCCGAGACGAGCACGTGACACCACTGCCACCCTGTCTTAGCGTAACGCGAGTTGAGGCGGACGTCGTCGCGGTAGTGACGACGGACGCCGAGACGAGCACATGACACCACTGCCACCTTGTCTTACCGAAATGCGAGTTGAGGCGGACGTCGTCGCGGTAGCGACGACGGATGCCGAGACGAGCACGTGACACCACTGCCACCCTGTCTTAGCGTAACGCGAGTCGAGGCGGACATCGTCGCGGTAGCGACAACGGACGCCGAGATGAGTACGTGACACCACTACCACCCTGTCTTAGCGTAACGCGAGTCGAGGCGGACGTCGTCGCGGTAGCGACGACGGACGCTGAGACGAGCACGTGACACCACTGCCACCCTGTCTATCTTAGGGTTACGCGAGTCGAGGCGGACGTCGTCACGGTAGCGACGACGGACGCCGAGACGAGTACGTGACACTACTGCCACTCTGTCTATCTTAGGGTTACGTGAGTCGAGGCAGACGTCGTCGCGGTAGCGACGACGGACGCCGAGACGAGCAGGTGACACCACTGCCTCCCTGTCTTAGCGTAACGCGAGTCGAGGCGGACGTCGTCGTGGTAGCGATGACGGACGCCGAGACGAGCACGTAACACCACTGCCACCCTGTCTATCTTAGGGTAACGCGAGTCGAGGCGAACGTCGTCGCGGTAGCAACGACGGACACCGAGATAAGCATGTGACACCACTGCCACCCTGTCTATCTTAGGGTTACACGAGTCGAGGCGGACGTCGTCGCGGTAGCGACGATGGACGCCAAGACGAGCAAGTGACACTACTGCCACCCTGTCTATTTTAGGGTTACGTGAGTCGAGGCGGACGTCGTCGCGGTAGCGACGATGGACGCCTAGACGAGCACGTGACTCCACTGCCTCCATGTCTTAGCGTAACACGAGTCGAGGCGGACGTCGTTGCGGTAGCGACGACGGACGCCGAGACGATCACGTGACACTACTGCCACCCTGTCTATCTTAGGGTAACGCGAGTCGAGGCGGACGTCGTCGCGGTAGCGACGACGGACGCCGAGACGAGCACGTGACACCACTGCCACCCTGTCTTAGCGTAACGCGAGTTGAGGCGGACGTCGTCGCGGTAGTGACGACGGACGCCGAGACGAGCACATGACACCACTGCCACCCTGTCTTACCGAAATGCGAGTCGAGGCGGACGTCGTCGCGGTAGCGACGACGGATGCCGAGACGAGCACGTGACACCACTGCCACCCTGTCTTAGCGTAACGCGAGTCGAGGCGGACATCATCGCGGTAGCGACAACGGACGCCGAGATGAGTACGTGACACCACTACCACCCTGTCTAAGCGTAACGCGAGTCGAGGCGGACGTCGTCGCGGTAGCGACGACGGACGCTGAGACGAGCACGTGACACCACTGCCACCCTGTCTATCTTAGGGTTACGCGAGTCGAGGCGGACGTCGTCGCGGTAGCGACGACGGACGCCGAGACGAGCACGTGACACTACTGCCACCCTGTCTATCTTAGGGTTACGTGAGTCGAGGCGGACGTCGTCGCGGTAGCGACGACGGACGCCGAGACGAGCACGTGACACCACTGCCTCCCTATCTTAGCGTAACGCGAGTCGAGGCGGACGTCGTCGCGGTAGCGATGACGGACGCCGAGACGAGCACGTGACACCACTGACACCCTGTCTATCTTAGGGTAACGCGAGTCGAGGCGAACGTCGTCGCGGTAGCGACGACGGACGCCGAGACGAGCATGTGACACCACTGCCACCCTATCTATCTTAGGGTAACGCGAGTCGAGGCGGACGTCGTAGCGGTAGCGATGGCGGGAGCCGAGACGAGCACGTGACACCACTGCCTCCCTGTCTTACTGTAACGCGAGTCGAGGCGGACGTCATTGCGGTAGCGACGAGGGACGCCGAGACGAGCACGTGACACCACTGCCACCCTGTGTTAGCGTAACGCGAGTCGAGGCGGACGTCGTCGCGGTAGCGACGACGAACGCCGAGACGAGCACGTGACACCACTGCCACCCTGTCTTAGCGTAACGCGAGTCGAGGCGGACGTCGTCGCGGTAGCGACGATGGACGCCGAGACGAGCACCTGACACCACTGCCACCCTGTCTTAGCGTAACGCGAGTCGAGGCGGACATCGTCGCGGTAGCGACGACGGACGCCGAGACGAGCACGTGACACCACTGCCACCCTGTCTTATGGTAACGCGAGTCGAGGCGGACGTCGTCGCGGTAGCGACGACGGACGCCGAGACGAGCATGTGACACCACTGCCTCCCTGTCTTACCGTAACGCGAGTCGAGGCGGACGTCGTCGCGGTAGCGACGACGGACGCCGAGACGAGCACGTGACACCACTGCCACCCTGTCTTAGCATAACGCGAGTCGAGGCGGACGTCGTCGCGGTAGCGACGACAGACGGCGAGACGAGCACGTGACACCACTGCCACCCTGTCTTAGGGTAACGCGAGTCGAGGCGGACGTCGTCGCCGTAGCGACGACGGACGCCGAGACGAGCATGTGACACCACTGCCTTCCTGTCTTACCGTAACGTGAGTCGAGGCGGACGTCGTCGCGTTAGCGACGACGGACGCCGGGACGAGCACGTGACATCACTGCCACCCTGTCTATCTTAGGGTTACGCGAGTCGAGGCGGACGTCGTCGCGGTAGCGACGACGGACGGCGAGACGAGCACGTGACACCACTGCCACCCTGTCTATCTTAGGGTAATGCGAGTCGAGGCGGACGTCGACGCGGTAGCGACGACGGTCGCCGAGACGAGCATGTGACACCACTGCCTCCCTGTCTTACCGTAACGCGAGTCGAGGCGGACGTCATCGCGTTAGCGACGACGGACGCCGAGACGAGCACGTGACATCACTGCCACCCTATCTATCTTAGGGTTACGCGAGTCGAGGCGGACGTCGTCGCGGTAGCGACGACGGACGGCGAGACGAGCACCTGACACCACTGCCACCCTGTCTATCTTAGGGTTACACGAGTCGAGGCGGACGTCGTCGCGGTAGCGACGATGGACGCCAAGACGAGCAAGTGACACTACTGCCACCCTGTCTGTCTTAGGGTTACGTGAGTCGAGGCGGA
Source organism: Triticum timopheevii (assembly GCA_963921465.1). Classification (NCBI taxonomy): domain Eukaryota; kingdom Viridiplantae; phylum Streptophyta; class Magnoliopsida; order Poales; family Poaceae; genus Triticum; species Triticum timopheevii. The sequence goes on along the minus strand of OY997266.1, from coordinate 311,786,951 downwards.
CGTCGTCGCGGTAGCGACGACGGATGCCTAGATGAGCACGTGACTCCACTGCCTCCATGTCTTAGCGTAACGCGAGTCGAGGCGGACGTCGTCGCGGTAGCGACGACGGACGCCGAGACGATCACGTGACACTACTGCCACCCTGTCTATCTTACGGTAACGCGAGTCGAGGCGGACGTCGTCGCGGTAGCGACGACGGACGCCGAGACGAGCACGTGACACCACTGCCACCCTGTCTTAGCGTAACGCGAGTTGAGGCGGACGTCGTCGCGGTAGTGACGACGGACGCCGAGACGAGCACATGACACCACTGCCACCTTGTCTTACCGAAATGCGAGTTGAGGCGGACGTCGTCGCGGTAGCGACGACGGATGCCGAGACGAGCACGTGACACCACTGCCACCCTGTCTTAGCGTAACGCGAGTCGAGGCGGACATCGTCGCGGTAGCGACAACGGACGCCGAGATGAGTACGTGACACCACTACCACCCTGTCTTAGCGTAACGCGAGTCGAGGCGGACGTCGTCGCGGTAGCGACGACGGACGCTGAGACGAGCACGTGACACCACTGCCACCCTGTCTATCTTAGGGTTACGCGAGTCGAGGCGGACGTCGTCACGGTAGCGACGACGGACGCCGAGACGAGTACGTGACACTACTGCCACTCTGTCTATCTTAGGGTTACGTGAGTCGAGGCAGACGTCGTCGCGGTAGCGACGACGGACGCCGAGACGAGCAGGTGACACCACTGCCTCCCTGTCTTAGCGTAACGCGAGTCGAGGCGGACGTCGTCGTGGTAGCGATGACGGACGCCGAGACGAGCACGTAACACCACTGCCACCCTGTCTATCTTAGGGTAACGCGAGTCGAGGCGAACGTCGTCGCGGTAGCAACGACGGACACCGAGATAAGCATGTGACACCACTGCCACCCTGTCTATCTTAGGGTAACGTGAGTCGAGGCGGACGTCGTAGCGGTAGCGACGGCGGGAGCCGAGACGAGCACGTGACACCACTGCCTCCCTGTCTTACTGTAACGCGAGTCGAGGCGGACGTCGTTGCGGTAGCGACGACGGACGCCGAGACGAGCACGTGACACCACTGCCACCCTGTGTTAGCGTAACGCGAGTCGAGGCGGACGTCGTCGCGGTAGCGACGACGAACGCCGAGACGAGCACGTGACACATCTGCCACCCTGTCTTAGCGTAACGCGAGTCGAGGCGGACGTCGTCGCGGTAGCGACGACGGACGCCGAGACGAGCACCTGACACCACTGCCACCCTGTCTTAGCGTAACGCGAGTCGAGGCGGACGTCGTTGCCGTAGCGACGACGGATGCTGAGACGAGCACGTGAGACCACTACCACCCTGTCTTAGGGTAACGCGAGTCGAGGCGGACGTCGTCGCGGTAGCGACGACGGACGCCGAGACGAGCATGTGACACCACTGCCTCCCTGTCTTACCGTAACGCGAGTCGAGGCGGACGTCGTCGCGGTAGCGACGACGGACGGCGAGACGAGCACGTGACACCACTGCCACCCTGTCTTAGGGTAACGCGAGTCGAGGCGGACGTCGTCGCGGTAGCGACGACGGACGCCGAGACGAGCATGTGACACTACTGCCTCCCTGTCTTACCGTAACGTGAGCCGAGGCGGACGTCGTCGCATTAGCGACGACGGACGCCGGGACGAGCACGTGACATCACTGCCACCCTGTCTATCTTAGGGTTACGCGAGTCGAGGCGGACGTCGTCGCGGTAGCGACGACGGACGGCGAGACGAGCACGTGAAACCACTGCCACCCTGTCTATCTTAGGGTTACACGAGTCGAGGCGGACGTCGTCGCGGTAGCGACGACGGACGCCAAGACGAGCAAGTGACACCACTGCCACCCTGTCTATCTTAGGGTAACGGGAGTCGAGGCGGACGTCGTCGCGGTAGCGACGACGGACGCCGAGACGATCACGTGACACTACTGCCACCCTGTCTATCTTAGGGTAACGCGAGTCGAGGCGGACGTCGTCGCGGTAGCGACGACGGACGCCGAGACGAGCACGTGACACCACTGCCACCCTGTCTTAGCGTAACGCGAGTTGAGGCGGACGTCGTCGCGGTAGTGACGACGGACGCCGAGACGAGCACATGACACCACTGCCACCCTGTCTTACCGAAATGCGAGTCGAGGCGGACGTCGTCGCGGTAGCGACGACGGATGCCGAGACGAGCACGTGACACCACTGCCACCCTGTCTTAGCGTAACGCGAGTCGAGGCGGACATCATCGCGGTAGCGACAACGGACGCCGAGATGAGTACGTGACACCACTACCACCCTGTCTAAGCGTAACGCGAGTCGAGGCGGACGTCGTCGCGGTAGCGACGACGGACGCTGAGACGAGCACGTGACACCACTGCCACCCTGTCTATCTTAGGGTTACGCGAGTCGAGGCGGACGTCGTCGCGGTAGCGACGACGGACGCCGAGACGAGCACGTGACACTACTGCCACCCTGTCTATCTTAGGGTTACGTGAGTCGAGGCGGACGTCGTCGCGGTAGCGACGACGGACGCCGAGACGAGCACGTGACACCACTGCCTCCCTATCATAGCGTAACGCGAGTCGAGGCGGACGTCGTCGCGGTAGCGATGACGGACGCCGAGACGAGCACGTGACACCACTGACACCCTGTCTATCTTAGGGTAACGCGAGTCGAGGCGAACGTCGTCGCGGTAGCGACGACAGACGCGGAGACGAGCATGTGACACCACTGCCACCCTATCTATCTTAGGGTAACGCGAGTCGAGGCGGACGTCGTAGCGGTAGCGATGGCGGGAGCCGAGACGAGCACGTGACACCACTGCCTCCCTGTCTTACTGTAACGCGAGTCGAGGCGGACGTCGTTGCGGTTGCGACGAGGGACGCCGAGACGAGCACGTGACACCACTGCCACCCTGTGTTAGCGTAACGCGAGTCGAGGCGGACGTCGTCGCGGTAGCGACGACGAACGCCGAGACGAGCACGTGACACCACTGCCACCCTGTCTTAGCGTAACGCGAGTCGAGGCGGACGTCGTCGCGGTAGCGACGATGGACGCCGAGACGAGCACCTGACACCACTGCCACCCTGTCTTAGCGTAACGCGAGTCGAGGCGGACGTCGTCGCGGTAGCGACGACGGACGCCGAGACGAGCACGTGACACCACTGCCACCCTGTCTTAGGGTAACGCGAGTCGAGGCGGACGTCGTCGCGGTAGCGACGACGGACACCGAGACGAGCATGTGACACCACTGCCTCCCTGTCTTACCGTAACGCGAGTCGAGGCGGACGTCGTCGCGGTAGCGACGACGGACGCCGAGACGAGCACGTGACACCACTGCCACCCTGTCTTAGCATAACGCGAGTCGAGGCGGACGTCGTCGCGGTAGCGACGACAGACGGCGAGACGAGCACGTGACACCACTGCCACCCTGTCTTAGGGTAACGCGAGTCGAGGCGGACGTCGTCGCCGTAGCGACGACGGACGCCGAGACGAGCATGTGACACCACTGCCTTCCTGTCTTACCGTAACGTGAGTCGAGGCGGACGTCGTCGCGTTAGCGACGACGGACGCCGGGACGAGCACGTGACATCACTGCCACCCTGTCTATCTTAGGGTTACGCGAGTCGAGGCGGACGTCGTCGCGGTAGCGACGACGGACGGCGAGACGAGCACGTGACACCACTGCCACCCTGTCTATCTTAGGGTAATGCGAGTCGAGGCGGACGTCGACGCGGTAGCGACGACGGTCGCCGAGACGAGCATGTGACACCACTGCCTCCCTGTCTTACCGTAACGCGAGTCGAGGCGGACGTCATCGCGTTAGCGACGACGGACGCCGAGACGAGCACGTGACATCACTGCCACCCTATCTATCTTAGGGTTACGTGAGTCGAGGCGGACGTCGTCGCGGTAGCGACGACGGACGGCGAGACGAGCACCTGACACCACTGCCACCCTGTCTATCTTAGGGTTACACGAGTCGAGGCGGACGTCGTCGCGGTAGCGACGATGGACGCCAAGACGAGCAAGTGACACTACTGCCACCCTGTCTGTCTTAGGGTTACGTGAGTCGAGGCGGACGTCGTCGCGGTAGCGACGACGGATGCCTAGACGAGCACGTGACTCCACTGCCTCCATGTCTTAGCGTAACGCGAGTCGAGGCGGACGTCGTCGCGGTAGCGACGACGGACGCCGAGACGATCACGTGACACTACTGCCACCCTGTCTATCTTACGGTAACGCGAGTCGAGGCGGACGTCGTCGCGGTAGCGACGACGGACGCCGAGACGAGCACGTGACACCACTGCCACCCTGTCTTAGCGTAACGCGAGTTGAGGCGGACGTCGTCGCGGTAGTGACGACGGACGCCGAGACGAGCACATGACACCACTGCCACCCTGTCTTACCGAAATGCGAGTTGAGGCGGACGTCGTCGCGGTAGCGACGACGGATGCCGAGATGAGTACGTGACACCACTGCCACCCTGTCTTAGCGTAACGCGAGTCGAGGCGGACGTCGTCGCGGTAGCGACGACGGACGCTGAGACGAGCACGTGACACCACTGCCACCCTGTCTATCTTAGGGTTACGCGAGTCGAGGCGGACGTCGTCACGGTAGCGACGACGGACGCCGAGACGAGTACGTGACACTACTGCCACTCTGTCTATCTTAGGGTTACGTGAGTCGAGGCAGACGTCGTCGCGGTAGCGACGACGGACGCCGAGACGAGCAGGTGACACCACTGCCTCCCTGTCTTAGCGTAACGCGAGTCGAGGCGGACGTCGTCGTGGTAGCGATGACGGACGCCGAGACGAGCACGTAACACCATTGCCACCCTGTCTATCTTAGGGTAACGCGAGTCGAGGCGAACGTCGTCGCGGTAGCAACGACGGACACCGAGATAAGCATGTGACACCACTGCCACCCTGTCTATCTTAGGGTAACGTGAGTCGAGGCGGACGTCATAGCGGTAGCGACGGCGGGAGCCGAGACGAGCACGTGACACCACTGCCTCCCTGTCTTACTGTAACGCGAGTCGAGGCGGACGTCGTTGCGGTAGCGACGACGGACGCCGAGACGAGCACGTGACACCACTGCCACCCTGTGTTAGCGTAACGCGAGTCGAGGCGGACGTCGTCGCGGTAGCGACGACGAACGCCGAGACGAGCACGTGACACATCTGCCACCCTGTCTTAGCGTAACGCGAGTCGAGGCGGACGTCGTCGCGGTAGCGACGACGGACGCCGAGACGAGCACCTGACACCACTGCCACCCTGTCTTAGCGTAACGCGAGTCGAGGCGGACGTCGTTGCGGTAGCGACGACGGATGCTGAGACGAGCACGTGACACCACTACCACCCTGTCTTAGGGTAACGCGAGTCGAGGCGGACGTCGTCGCGGTAGCGACGACGGACGCCGAGACGAGCATGTGACACCACTGCCTCCCTGTCTTACCGTAACGCGAGTCGAGGCGGACGTCGTCGCGGTAGCGACGACGGACGCCGAGACGAGCACGTGACACCACTGCCACCCTGTCTTAGCGTAACGCGAGTCGAGGCGGACGTCGTCGCGGTAGCGACGACGGACGGCGAGACGAGCACGTGACACCACTGCCACCCTGTCTTAGGGTAACGCGAGTCGAGGCGGACGTCGTCGCGGTAGCGACGACGGACGCCGAGACGAGCATGTGACACTACTGCCTCCCTGTCTTACCGTAACGTGAGCCGAGGCGGACGTCGTCGCATTAGCGACGACGGACGCCGGGACGAGCACGTGACATCACTGCCACCCTGTCTATCTTAGGGTTACGCGAGTCGAGGCGGACGTCGTCGCGGTAGCGACGACGGACGGCGAGACGAGCACGTGAAACCACTGCCACCCTGTCTATCTTAGGGTTACACGAGTCGAGGCGGACGTCGTCGCGGTAGCGACGACGGACGCCAATACGAGCAAGTGACACCACTGCCACCCTGTCTATCTTAGGGTAACGGGAGTCGAGGCGGACGTCGTCGCGGTAGCGACGACGGACGCCGAGACGATCACGTGACACTACTGCCACCCTGTCTATCTTAGGGTAACGCGAGTCGAGGCGGACGTCGTCGCGGTAGCGACGACGGACGCCGAGACGAGCACGTGACACCACTGCCACCCTGTCTTAGCGTAACGCGAGTTGAGGCGGACGTCGTCGCGGTAGTGACGACGGACGCCGAGACGAGCACATGACACCACTGCCACCCTGTCTTACCGAAATGCGAGTCGAGGCGGACGTCGTCGCGGTAGCGACGACGGATGCCGAGACGAGCACGTGACACCACTGCCACCCTGTCTTAGCGTAACGCGAGTCGAGGCGGACATCATCGCGGTAGCGACAACGGACGCCGAGATGAGTACGTGACACCACTACCACCCTGTCTAAGCGTAACGCGAGTCGAGGCGGACGTCGTCGCGGTAGCGACGACGGACGCTGAGACGAGCACGTGACACCACTGCCACCCTGTCTATCTTAGGGTTACGCGAGTCGAGGCGGACGTCGTCGCGGTAGCGACGACGGACGCCGAGACGAGCACGTGACACTACTGCCACCCTGTCTATCTTAGGGTTACGTGAGTCGAGGCGGACGTCGTCGCGGTAGCGACGACGGACGCCGAGACGAGCACGTGACACCACTGCCTCCCTATCTTAGCGTAACGTGAGTCGAGGCGGACGTCGTCGCGGTAGCGATGACGGACGCCGAGACGAGCACGTGACACCACTGACACCCTGTCTATCTTAGGGTAACGCGAGTCGAGGCGAACGTCGTCGCGGTAGCGACGACAGACGCCGAGACGAGCATGTGACACCACTGCCACCCTATCTATCTTAGGGTAACGCGAGTCGAGGCGGACGTCGTAGCGGTAGCGATGGCGGGAGCCGAGACGAGCACGTGACACCACTGCCTCCCTGTCTTACTGTAACGCGAGTCGAGGCGGACGTCGTTGCGGTAGCGACGAGGGACGCCGAGACGAGCACGTGACACCACTGCCACCCTGTGTTAGCGTAACGCGAGTCGAGGCGGACGTCGTCGCGGTAGCGACGACGAACGCCGAGACGAGCACGTGACACCACTGCCACCCTGTCTTAGCGTAACGCGAGTCGAGGCGGACGTCGTCGCGGTAGCGACGATGGACGCCGAGACGAGCACCTGACACCACTGCCACCCTGTCTTAGCGTAACGCGAGTCGAGGCGGACGTCGTCGCGGTAGCGACGACGGACGCCGAGACGAGCACGTGACACCACTGCCACCCTGTCTTAGGGTAACGCGAGTCGAGGCGGACGTCGTCGCGGTAGCGACGACGGACGCCGAGACGAGCATGTGACACCACTGCCTCCCTGTCTTACCGTAACGCGAGTCGAGGCGGACGTCGTCGCGGTAGCGACGACGGACGCCGAGACGAGCACGTGACACCACTGCCACCCTGTCTTAGCATAACGCGAGTCGAGGCGGACGTCGTCGCGGTAGCGACGACAGACGGCGAGACGAGCACGTGACACCACTGCCACCCTGTCTTAGAGTAACGCGAGTCGAGGCGGACGTCGTCGCCGTAGCGACGACGGACGCCGAGACGAGCATGTGACACCACTGCCTTCCTGTCTTACCGTAACGTGAGTCGAGGCGGACGTCGTCGCATTAGCGACGACGGACGCCGGGACGAGCACGTGACATCACTGCCACCCTGTCTATCTTAGGGTTACGCGAGTCGAGGCGGACGTCGTCGCGGTAGCGACGACGGACGGCGAGACGAGCACGTGACACCACTGCCACCCTGTCTATCTTAGGGTAATGCGAGTCGAGGCGGACGTCGACGCGGTAGCGACGACGGTCGCCGAGACGAGCATGTGACACCACTGCCTCCCTGTCTTACCGTAACGCGAGTCGAGGCGGACGTCATCGCGTTAGCGACGACGGACGCCGAGACGAGCACGTGACATCACTGCCACCCTATCTATCTTAGGGTTACGCGAGTCGAGGCGGACGTCGTCGCGGTAGCGACGATGGACGGCGAGACGAGCACCTGACACCACTGCCACCCTGTCTATCTTAGGGTTACACGAGTCGAGGCGGACGTCGTCGCGGTAGCGACGATGGACGCCAAGACGAGCAAGTGACACTACTGCCACCCTGTCTGTCTTAGGGTTACGTGAGTCGAGGCGGACGTCGTCGCGGTAGCGACGACGGATGCCTAGACGAGCACGTGACTCCACTGCCTCCATGTCTTAGCGTAACGCGAGTCGAGGCGGACGTCGTCGCGGTAGCGACGACGGACGCCGAGACGACCACGTGACACTACTGCCACCCTGTCTATCTTACGGTAACGCGAGTCGAGGCGGACGTCGTCGCGGTAGCGACGACGGACGCCGAGACGAGCACGTGACACCACTGCCACCCTGTCTTAGCGTAACGCGAGTTGAGGCGGACGTCATCGCGGTAGTGACGACGGACGCCGAGACGAGCACATGACACCACTGCCACCCTGTCTTACCGAAATGCGAGTTGAGGCGGACGTCGTCGCGGTAGCGACGACGGATGCCGAGACGAGCACGTGACACCACTGCCACCCTGTCTTAGTGTAACGCGAGTCGAGGCAGACATCGTCGCGGTAGCGACAACGGACGCCGAGATGAGTACGTGACACCACTACCACCCTGTCTTAGCGTAACGCGAGTCGAGGCGGACGTCGTCGCGGTAGCGACGACGGACGCTGAGACGAGCACGTGACACCACTGCCACCCTGTCTATCTTAGGGTTACGCGAGTCGAGGCGGACGTCGTCACGGTAGCGACGACGGACGCCGAGACGAGCACGTGACACTACTGCCACTCTGTCTATCTTAGGGTTACGTGAGTCGAGGCAGACGTCGTCGCGGTAGCGACGACGGACGCCGAGACGAGCAGGTGACACCACTGCCTCCCTGTCTTAGCGTAACGCGAGTCGAGGCGGACGTCGTCGCGTTAGCGACGACGGACGCCGGGACGAGCACGTGACATCACTGCCACCCTGTCTATCTTAGGGTTACGCGAGGCGAGGCGGACGTCGTCGCGGTAGCGACGACGGACGGCGAGACGAGCACGTGACACCACTGCCACCCTGTCTATCTTAGGGTAATGCGAGTCGAGGCGGACGTCGACGCGGTAGCGACGACGGTCGCCGAGACGAGCATGTGACACCACTGCCTCCCTGTCTTACCGTAACGCGAGTCGAGGCGGACGTCATCGCGTTAGCGACGACGGACGCCGAGACGAGCACGTGACATCACTGCCACCCTATCTATCTTAGGGTTACGCGAGTCGAGGCGGACGTCGTCGCGGTAGCGACGACGGACGGCGAGACGAGCACCTGACACCACTGCCACCCTGTCTATCTTAGGGTTACACGAGTCGAGGCGGACGTCGTCGCGGTAGCGATGATGGACGCCAAGACGAGCAAGTGACACTACTGCCACCCTGTCTGTCTTAGGGTTACGTGAGTCGAGGCGGACGTCGTCGCGGTAGCGACGACGGATGCCTAGACGAGCACGTGACTCCACTGCCTCCATGTCTTAGCGTAACGCGAGTCGAGGCGGACGTCGTCGCGGTAGCGACGACGGACGCCGAGACGATCACGTGAAACTACTGCCACCCTGTCTATCTTACGGTAACGCGAGTCGAGGCGGACGTCGTCGCGGTAGCGACGACGGACGCCGAGACGAGCACGTGACACCACTGCCACCCTGTCTTAGCGTAACGCGAGTTGAGGCGGACGTCGTCGCGGTAGTGACGACGGACGCCGAGACGAGCACATGACACCACTGCCACCCTGTCTTACCGAAATGCGAGTTGAGGCGGACGTCGTCGCGGTAGCGACGACGGATGCCGAGACGAGCACGTGACACCACTGCCACTCTGTCTTAGCGTAACGCGAGTCGAGGCGGACATCGTCGCGGTAGCGACAACGGACGCCGAGATGAGTACGTGACACCACTACCACCCTGTCTTAGCGTAACGCGAGTCGAGGCGGACGTCGTCGCGGTAGCGACGACGGACGCTGAGACGAGCACGTGACACCACTGCCACCCTGTCTATCTTAGGGTTACGCGAGTCGAGGCGGACGTCGTCACGGTAGCGACGACGGACGCCGAGACGAGCACGTGACACTACTGCCACTCTGTCTATCTTAGGGTTACGTGAGTCGAGGCAGACGTCGTCGCGGTAGCGATGACGAACGCCGAGACGAGCACGTGACACCACTGCCACCCTGTCTTAGCGTAACGCGAGTCGAGGCGGACGTCGTCGCGGTAGCGACGATGGACGCCGAGACGAGCACCTGACACCACTGCCACCCTGTCTTAGCGTAACGCGAGTCGAGGCGGACGTCGTCGCGGTAGCGACGACGGACGCCGAGACGAGCACGTGACACCACTGCCACCCTATCTTAGGGTAACGCGAGTCGAGGCGGACGTCGTCGCGGTAGCGACGACGGACGCCGAGACGAGCATGTGACACCACTGCCTCCCTGTCTTACCGTAACGCGAGTCGAGGCGGACGTCGTCGCGGTAGCGACGACGGACGCCGAGACGAGCACGTGACACCACTGCCACCCTGTCTTAGCATAACGCGAGTCGAGGCGGACGTCGTCGCGGTAGCGACGACAGACGGCGAGACGAGCACGTGACACCACTGCCACCCTGTCTTAGGGTAACGCGAGTCGAGGCGGACGTCGTCGCCGTAGCGACGACGGACGCCGAGACGAGCATGTGACACCACTGCCTTCCTGTCTTACCGTAACGTGAGTCGAGGCGGACGTCGTCGCGTTAGCGACGACGGACGCCGGGACGAGCACGTGACATCACTGCCACCCTGTCTATCTTAGGGTTACGCGAGTCGAGGCGGACGTCGTCGCGGTAGCGACGACGGACGGCGAGACGAGCACGTGACACCACTGCCACCCTGTCTATCTTAGGGTAATGCGAGTCGAGGCGGACGTCGACGCGGTAGCGACGACGGTCGCCGAGACGAGCATGTGACACCACTGCCTCCCTGTCTTACCGTAACGCGAGTCGAGGCGGACGTCATCGCGTTAGCGACGACGGACGCCGAGACGAGCACGTGACATCACTGCCACCCTATCTATCTTAGGGTTACGCGAGTCGAGGCGGACGTCGTCGCGGTAGCGACGACGGACGGCGAGACGAGCACCTGACACCACTGCCACCCTGTCTATCTTAGGGTTACACGAGTCGAGGCGGACGTCGTCGCGGTAGCGACGATGGACGCCAAGACGAGCAAGTGACACTACTGCCACCCTGTCTGTCTTAGGGTTACGTGAGTCGAGGCGGACGTCGTCGCGGTAGCGACGACGGATGCCTAGACGAGCACGTGACTCCACTGCCTCCATGTCTTAGCGTAACGCGAGTCGAGGCGGACGTCGTCGCGGTAGCGACGACGGACGCCGAGACGATCACGTGACACTACTGCCACCCTGTCTATCTTACGGTAACGCGAGTCGAGGCGGACGTCGTCGCGGTAGCGACGACGGACGCCGAGACGAGCACGTGACACCACTGCCACCCTGTCTTAGCGTAACGCGAGTTGAGGCGGACGTCGTCGCGGTAGTGACGACGGACGCCGAGACGAGCACATGACACCACTGCCACCCTGTCTTACCGAAATGCGAGTTGAGGCGGACGTCGTCGCGGTAGCGACGACGGATGCCGAGACGAGCACGTGACACCACTGCCACCCTGTCTTAGCGTAACGCGAGTCGAGGCGGACATCGTCGCGGTAGCGACAACGGACGCCGAGATGAGTACGTGACACCACTACCACCCTGTCTTAGCGTAACGCGAGTCGAGGCGGACGTCGTCGCGGTAGCGACGACGGACGCTGAGACGAGCACGTGACACCACTGCCACCCTGTCTATCTTAGGGTTACGCGAGTCGAGGCGGACGTCGTCACGGTAGCGACGACGGACGCCGAGACGAGCACGTGACACTACTGCCACTCTGTCTATCTTAGGGTTACGTGAGTCGAGGCAGACGTCGTCGCGGTAGCGACGACGGACGCCGAGACGAGCAGGTGACACCACTGCCTCCCTGTCTTAGCGTAACGCGAGTCGAGGCGGACGTCGTCGTGGTAGCGATGACGGACGCCGAGACGAGCACGTGACACCACTGCCACCCTGTCTATCTTAGGGTAACGCGAGTCGAGGCGAACGTCGTCGCGGTAGCAACGACGGACACCGAGATAAGCATGTGACACCACTGCCACCCTGTCTATCTTAGGGTAACGTGAGTCGAGGCGGACGTCGTAGCGGTAGCGACGGCGGGAGCCGAGATGAGCACGTGACACCACTGCCTCCCTGTCTTTCTGTAACGCGAGTCGAGGCGGACGTCGTTGCGGTAGCGACGACGGACGCCGAGACGAGCACGTGACACCACTGCCACCCTGTGTTAGCGTAACGCGAGTCGAGGCGGACGTCGTCGCGGTAGCGACGACGAACGCCGAGACGAGCACGTGACACATCTGCCACCCTGTCTTAGCGTAACGCGAGTCGAGGCGGACGTCGTCGCGGTAGCGACGACGGACGCCGAGACGAGCACCTGACACCACTGCCACCCTGTCTTAGCGTAACGCGAGTCGAGGCGGACGTCGTTGCGGTAGCGACGACGGATGCTGAGATGAGCACGTGACACCACTACCACCCTGTCTTAGGGTAACGCGAGTCGAGGCGGACGTCGTCGCGGTAGCGACGACGGACGCCGAGACGAGCATGTGACACCACTGCCTCCCTGTCTTACCGTAACGCGAGTCGAGGCGGACGTCGTCGCGGTAGCGACGACGGACGCCGAGACGAGCACGTGACACCACTGCCACCCTGTCTTAGCGTAACGCGAGTCGAGGCGGACGTCGTCGCGGTAGCGACGACGGACGGCGAGACGAGCACGTGACACCACTGCCACCCTGTCTTAGGGTAACGCGAGTCGAGGCGGACGTCGTCGCGGTAGCGACGACGGACGCCGAGACGAGCATGTGACACTACTGCCTCCCTGTCTTACCGTAATGTGAGCCGAGGCGGACGTCGTCGCATTAGCGACGACGGACGCCGGGACGAGCACGTGACATCACTGCCACCCTATCTATCTTAGGGTTACGCGAGTCGAGGCGGACGTCGTCGCGGTAGCGATGACGGACGGCGAGACGAGCACGTGAAACCACTGCCACCCTGTCTATCTTAGGGTTACACGAGTCGAGGCGGACGTCGTCGCGGTAGCGACGACGGACGCCAAGACGAGCAAGTGACACCACTGCCACCCTGTCTATCTTAGGGTAACGGGAGTCGAGGCGGACGTCGATGCGGTAGCGACGACGGACGCCAAGACGAGCATGTGACATCACTGCCTCCCTGTCTTACCGTAACGCGAGTCGAGGCGGACGTCATCGCGGTAGCGACGACGGACGCCGAGACGAGCACGTGACACCACTGCCACCCTGTCTTAGTGTAACGCGAGTCGAGGCGGACGTCGTCGCGGTAGCGACGACGGACGGCGAGACGAGCACGTGACACCACTGCCACCCTGTCTTAGGGTAACGCGAGTCGAGGCGGACGTCGTCGCGGTAGCGACGACGGACGCCGAGACGAGCATGTGACACCACTGCCTCCCTGTCTTACCGTAACGCGAGTCGAGGCGGACGTCGTCGCGTTAGCGACGACGGACGCCGAGACGAGCACGTGACACTACTGCCACCCTGTCTATCTTAGGGTTACGCGAGTCGAGGCGGACGTCGTCGCGGTAGCGACAACGGATGCCGAGACGAGCACGTGACACCACTGCCACCCTGTCTATCTTAGGGTAACGCGAGTCGAGGCGGACGTCGTTGCGGTAGCGACGAGGACGCCGAGACGAGCACGTGACACCACTGCCACCCTGTCTTAGTGAAACGCGAGTCGAGGCGGACGTCGTCGCAGTAGCGACGACGGACGCCGAGACGAGCCCGTGACACCACTGCCACCCTGTCTTAGCGTAACGCGAGTCGAGGCGGACGTTGTCGAGGTAGCGACGACGGACACCGAGACGAGCACGTGACACCACTGCCACCCTGTCTTACCGAAACGCGAGTCGAGGCGGACATCGTCGCGGTAGCGACGGCGGACGCCGAGACGAGCACGTGACACCACTGCCACCCTGTCTTACCGAAACGCTAGTCGAGGCGGACGTCGAGACGAGCACGTGACACCACTGCCACCCTGTCTATCTTAGGGTAACGCGAGTCCAGGCGGACGTCGTCGCGGTAGCGACGACGGTCGCCGAGACGAGCCCGTGACACCACTGCCACCCTGTCTTAGCGTAGCGCGAGTCGAGGCGGACGTCGTCGCGGTAGCGACGACGGACGCTGAGACGAGCACGTGACACCACTGCCACCCTGTCTTACCGAAATGCGAGTCAAGGCGGACGTCATCGCGGTAGCGACGACGGACGCCAAGAGGAGCACGTGACACCACTGCCACCCTGTCTTAGCGTAACGCGAGTCGAGGCGGACATCGTCGCGGTAGCGACGATGGACACCGAGATGAGCACGTGACACCACTGCCAACCTCTCTTAGCGTAACGCGAGTCGAGGCGGACGTCGTCGCGGTAGCGACGACGGATGCCGAGACGAGCACGTGACACCACTGCCACCCTGTCTATCTTAGGGTTACGCGAGTCGAGGCGGACGTCGTCGCGGTAGCGACGACGGACGCCGAGACGAGCACATGACACTACTGCCACCCTTTCTATCTTAGGGTTACGTGAGTCGAGGCGGACGTCGTCGCGGTACGCCAAGACGAGCACGTGACACCACTGCCACCCTGTCTTACTGAAACGCGAGTCGAGGCGGACGTCGAGACGAGCACGTGACACCACTGCCACCCTGTCTATCTTAGGGTAACGCGAGTCGAGGCGGACGTCGACGCGGTAGCGACGACAGTCGCCGAGACGAGCATGTGACACCACTGCCTCCCTGTCTTACCGTAACGCGAGTCGAGGCGGACGTCGTCGCGTTAGCGACGACGGACGCCGAGACGAGCACGTGACATCACTGCCACCCTGTCTATCTTAGGGTTACGCGAGTCGAGGCGGACGTCGTCGTGGTAGCGACGATGGACGCCAAGACGAGCAAGTGACACTACTGCCACCCTGTCTATCTTAGGGTTACGTGAGTCGAGGCGGACGTCGTCGCGGTAGCGACGACGGACGCCTAGACGAGCACGTGACTCCACTGACTCCATGTCTTAGCGTAACGCGAGTTGAGGCGGACGTCGTCGCGGTAGCGACGACGGACGCCGAGACGATCACGTGACACTACTGCCACCCTGTCTATCTTAGGGTAACGCGAGTCGAGGCGGACGTCGTCGCGGTAGCGACGACGGACGCCGAGACGAGCACGTGACACCACTGCCACCCTGTCTTAGCGTAACGCGAGTTGAGGGGGACGTCATCGCGGTAGTGACGACGGACGCCGAGACGAGCACATGACATCACTGCCACCCTGTCTTACCGAAATGCGAGTCGAGGCGGACGTCGTCGCGGTAGCGACGACGGATGCCGGGACGAGCACGTGACACCACTGCCACCCTGTCTTAGCGTAACGCGAGTCGAGGCGGACATCGTCGCGGTAGCGACAACGGACGCCGAGATGAGTACGTGACACCACTACCACCCTGTCTTAGCGTAACGCGAGTCGAGGCGGACGTCGTCGCGGTAGCGACGACGGACGCTGAGACGAGCACGTGACACCACTGCCACCCTGTCTATCTTAGGGTTACGCGAGTCGAGGCGGACGTCGTCGCGGTAGCGATGACGGACGCCGAGACGAGCACATGACACTACTGCCACCCTGTCTATCTTAGGGTTACGTGAGTCGAGGCGGACGTCGTCGCGGTAGCGACGACGGACGCCGAGACGAGTACGTGACACCACTGCCTCCCTGTCTTAGCGTAACACAAGTCGAGGCGGACGTCGTCGCGGTAGCGATGACGGACGCCGAGACGAGCACGTGACACCACTGCCACCCTGTCTATCTTAGGGTAACGCGAGTCGAGGCGAACGTCGTCGCGGTAGCGACGACGGACGCCGAGACGAGCATGTGACACCACTGCCACCCTGTCTATCTTAGGGTAACGCGAGTCGAGGCGGACGTCGTAGCGGTAGCGACGGCGGGAGCCGAGACGAGCACGTGACACCACTGCCTCCCTGTCTTACTGTAACGCGAGTCGAGGCGGACGTCGTTGCGGTAGCGACGACGGACGCCGAGGCGAGCACGTGGCACCACTGCCACCCTGTGTTAGCGTAACGCGAGTCGAGGCGGACGTCGTCGCGGTAGCGACGACGAACGCCGAGACGAGCACATGACACCACTGCCACCCTGTCTTAGCGTAACGCGAGTCGAGGCGGACGTCGTCGCGGTAGCAACGACGGACACCGAGACGAGCACCTGACACCACTGCCACCCTGTCTTAGTGTAACGCGAGTCGAGGCAGACGTCGTCGCGGTAGCGACGACGGACGCCGAGACGAGCACGTGACACCACTGCCACCCTGTCTTAGGGTAACGCGAGTCGAGGCGGACGTCGTCGCGGTAGCGACGACGGACGCCGAGACGAGCATGTGACACCGCTGCCTCCCTGTCTTACCGTAACGCGAGTCGAGGCGGACGTCGTCGCGGTAGCGACGACGGACGCCGAGACGAGCACGTGACACCACTGCCACCCTGTCTTAGCGTAACGCGAGTCGAGGCGGACGTCGTCGCGGTAGCGACGACGGACGGCGAGACGAGCACGTGACACCACTGCCACCCTGTCTTAGGGTAACGCGAGTCGAGGCGGACGTCGTCGCGGTAGCGACGACGGACGCCGAGACGAGCATGTGACACCACTGCCTCCATGTCTTACCGTAACGCGAGTCGAGGCGGACGTCATCGCGTTAGCGACGACGGACGCCGAGACGAGCACGTGACACCACTGCCACCCTGTCTATCTTAGGGTTACGCGAGTCGAGGCAGACGTCGTCGCGGTAGCGACGACGGATGCCGAGACGAGCACGTGACACCACTGCCACCCTGTCTATCTTAGGGTAACGCGAGTCGAGGCGGACGTCGTTGCGGTAGCGACGAGGACGCCGAGACGAGCACGTGACACCACTGCCACCCTGTCTTAGTGAAACGCGAGTCGAGGCGGACGTCGTCGCAGTACCGACGACGAACGCCGAGACGAGCCCGTGACACCACTGCCACCCTGTCTTAGCGTAACGCGAGTCGAGGCGGACGTCGTCGAGGTAGCGACGACGGACGCCGAGACGAGCACGTGACACCACTGCCACCCTGTCTTACCGAAACGCGAGTCGAGGCGGACGTCGTCGCGGTAGCGACGGCGGACGCCGAGACGAGCACGTGACACCACTGCCACCCTGTCTTACCGAAACGCGAGTCGAGGCGGACGTCGAGACGAGCACGTGACACCACTGCCACCTTGTCTATCTTAGGGTAACGCGAGTCGAGGTGGACGTCGTCGCGGTAGCGACGACGGTCGCCGAGACGAGCCCGTGACACCACTGCCACCCTGTCTTAGCGTAGCGTGAGTCGAGGCGGACGTCGTCGCGGTAGCGATGACGGACGCTGAGACGAGCACGTGACACCACTGCCACCCTGTCTTACCGAAATGCGAGTCAAGGCGGACGTCGTCGCGGTAGCGGCGACGGACGCCAAGACAAGCACGTGACACCACTGCCACCCTGTCTTAGCGTAACGCGAGTCGAGGCGGACATCGTCGCGGTAGCGACGACGGACGGTGAGACGAGCACGTGACACCACTGCCACCCTGTCTTAGCGATGCGCGAGTCGAGGCGGACGTCGTCGCGGTAGCCACGACGGACGCCGAGACGAGCATGTGACACCACTGCCTCCCTGTCTTACCGTAACGCGAGTCGAGGCGGACGTCGTCGCGGTAGCGACGACGGACGCCGAGACGAGCACGTGACACCACTGCCACCCTGTCTTAGCGTAACGCGAGTCGAGGCGGACGTCGTCGTGGTAGCGACGACGGACGGCGAGACGAGCACGTGATACCACTGCCACCCTGTCTTAGGGTAACGCGAGTCGAGGCGGACGTCGTCGCGGTAGCGACGACGGACGCCGAGACGAGCATGTGACACCACTGCCTCCCTGTCTTACCGTAACGCGAGTCGAGGCGGACGTCGTCGCGTTAGCGACGACGGACGCCGAGACGAGCACGTGACACCACTGCCACCCTGTCTATCTTAGGGTTACGCGAGTCGAGGCGGACCTCGTCGAGGTAGCGACGACGGACGCCGAGACGAGCACGTGACACCACTGCCACCCTGTCTTACCGAAACGCGAGTCGAGGCGGACGTCGTCGCGGTAGCGACGGCGGATGCCGAGACGAGCACGTGACACCACTGCCACCCTGTCTTACCGAAACGCGAGTCGAGGCGGACGTCGAGACGAGCACATGACACCACTGCCACCTTGTCTATCTTAGGGTAACGCGAGTCGAGGCGGACGTCGTCGCGGTAGCGACGATGGTCGCCGAGACGAGCCCGTGACACCACTGCCACCCTGTCTTAGCGTAGCGCGAGTCGAGGCGGACGTCGTCGCGGTAGCGACGACGGACGCTGAGACGAGCACGTGACACCACTGCCACCCTGTCTTACCGAAATGCGAGTCAAGGCGGACGTCATCGCGGTAGCGGCGACGGACACCAAGACAAGCACGTGACACCACTGCCACCCTGTCTTAGCGTAACGCGAGTCGAGGCGGACGTCGTCGAGGTAGCGACGACGGACGCCGAGACGAGCACGTGACACCACTGCCACCCTGTCTTACCGAAACGCGAGTCGAGGTGGACGTCGTCGCGGTAGCGACGGCGGACGCCGAGACGAGCACGTGACACCACTGCCACCCTGTCTTACCGAAACGCGAGTCGAGGCGGACGTCGAGACGAGCACGTGACACCACTGCCACCTTGTCTATCTTAGGGTAACGCGAGTCGAGGCGGACATCGTCGCGGTAGCGACGACGGACGCCGAGACGAGCACGTGACACTACTGCCACCCTGTCTATCTTAGGGTTACGTGAGTCGAGGCGGACGTCGTCGCGGTAGCGACGACGGACGCCGAGACGAGCACGTGACACCACTGCCTCCCTGTCTTAGCGTAACACGAGTCGAGGCGGACGTCGTCGCGGTAGCGATGATGGACGCCGAGACGAGCACGTGACACCACTGCCACCCTTTCTATCTTAGGGTAACGCGAGTCGAGGCGAACGTCGTCGCGGTAGCGACGACGGACGCCGAGACGAGCATGTGACACCACTGCCACCCTGTCTATCTTAGGGTAAGGCGAGTCGAGGCGGACGTCGTAGCGGTAGCGACGGCGGGAGCCGAGACGAGCACGTGACACCACTGCCTCCCTGTCTTACTGTAACGCGAGTCGAGGCGGACGTCGTTGCGGTAGCGACGACGGACGCCGAGACGAGCACGTGGCACCACTGCCACCCTGTGTTAGCGTAACGCGAGTCGAGGCGGACGTCGTCGCGGTAGCGACGACGAACGCCGAGACGAGCACATGACACCACTGCCACCCTGTCTTAGCGTAACGCGAGTCGAGGCGGACGTCGTCGCGGTAGCGACGACGGACACCGAGACGAGCACCTGACACCACTGCCACCCTGTCTTAGTGTAACGCGAGTCGGGGCGGACGTCGTCGCGGTAGCGACGACGGACGCCGAGACGAGCACGTGACACCACTGCCACCCTGTCTTAGGGTAATGCGAGTCGAGGCGAACGTCGTCGCGGTAGCGACGACGGACGCCGAGACGAGCATGTGACACCACTGCCTCCCTGTCTTACCGTAACGCGAGTCGAGGCGGACGTCGTCGCGGTAGCGACGACGGACGCCGAGACGAGCACGTGACACCACTGCCACCCTGTCTTAGCGTAACGCGAGTCGAGGCGGACGTCGTCGCGGTAGCGACGACGGACGGCGAGACGAGCACGTGACACCACTGCCACCCTGTCTTAGGGTAATGCGAGTCGAGGCGGACGTCGTCGCGGTAGCGACGACGGACGCCGAGACGAGCATGTGACACCACTGCCTCCATGTCTTACCGTAACGCGAGTCGAGGCGGACGTCGTCGCGTTAGCGAGTCGAGCATGTGACACCACTGCCTCCATGTCTTAGGGTTACGCGAGTCGAGGCGGACGTCGTCGCGGTAGCGACGACGGCTGCCGAGACGAGCACGTGACACCACTGCCACCCTGTCTATCTTAGGGTAACGCGAGTCGAGGCGGACGTCGTTGCGGTAGCGACGAGGACGCCGAGACGAGCACGTGACACCACTGCCACCCTGTCTTAGTGAAACGCGAGTCGAGGCGGACGTTGTCGCAGTACCGACGACGGACGCCGAGACGAGCCCGTGACACCACTGCCACCCTGTCTTAGCGTAACGCGAGTCGAGGCGGACGTCGTCGAGGTAGCGACGACGGACGCCGAGACGAGCACGTGACACCACTGCCACCCTGTCTTACCGAAACGCGAGTCGAGGCGGACGTCGTCGCGGTAGCGACGGCGGACGCCGAGACGAGCACGTGACACCACTGCCACCCTGTCTTACCGAAACGCGAGTCGAGGCGGACGTCGGGACGAGCACGTGACACCGCTGCCACCTTGTCTATCTTAGGGTAATGCGAGTCGAGGCGGACGTCGTCGCGGTAGCGACGACGGTCGCCGAGACGAGCCCGTGACACCACTGCCACCCTGTCTTAGCGTAGCGCGAGTCGAGGCGGACGTCGTCGCGGTAGCGACGACGGACGCTGAGACGAGCACGTGACACCACTGCCACCCTGTCTTACCGAAATGCGAGTCAAGGCGGACGTCGTCGCGGTAGCAGCGACGGACGCCAAGACAAGCACGTGACACCACTGCCACCCTGTCTTAGCGTAACGCGAGTCGAGGCGGACGTCGTCGAGGTAGCGACGACGGACGCCGAGACGAGCACGTGACACCACTGCCACCCTGTCTTACCGAAACGCGAGTCGAGGCGGACGTCGTCGCGGTAGCGACGGCGGACGCCGAGACGAGCACGTGACACCACTGTCACCCTGTCTTACCGAAACGCGAGTCGAGGCGGACGTCGAGACGAGCATGTGACACCACTGCCACCTTGTCTATCTTAGGGTAACGCGAGTCGAGGCGGACATCGTCGCGGTAGCGACGACGGACGCCGAGACGAGCACGTGACACTACTGCCACCCTGTCTATCTTAGGGTTACGTGAGTCGAGGCGGACGTCGTCGCGGTAGCGACGACGGACGCCGAGACGAGCACGTGACACCACTGCCTCCCTGTCTTAGCGTAACACGAGTCGAGGCGGACGTCGTCACGGTAGCGATGATGGACGCCGAGACGAGCACGTGACACCACTGCCACCCTGTCTATCTTAGGGTAACGCGAGTCGAGGCGAACGTCGTCGCGGTAGCGACGACGGACGCCGAGACGAGCATGTGACACCACTGCCACCCTGTCTATCTTAGGGTAAGGCGAGTCGAGGCGGACGTCGTAGCGGTAGCGACGGCGGGAGCCGAGACGAGCACGTGACACCACTGCCTCCCTGTCTTACTGTAACGCGAGTCGAGGCGGACGTCGTTGCGGTAGCGACGACGGACGCCGAGACGAGCACGTGGCACCACTGCCACCCTGTGTTAGCGTAACGCGAGTCGAGGCGGACGTCGTCGCGGTAGCGACGACGAACGCCGAGACGAGCACATGACACCACTGCCACCCTGTCTTAGCGTAACGCGAGTCGAGGCGGACGTCGTCGCGGTAGCGACGACGGACACCGAGACGAGCACCTGACACCACTACCACCCTGTCTTAGTGTAACGCGAGTCGAGGCGGACGTCGTCGCGGTAGCGACGACGGACGCCGAGACGAGCACGTGACACCACTGCCACCCTGTCTTAGGGTAACGCGAGTCGAGGCGGACGTCGTCGCGGTAGCGACGACGGACGCCGAGACGAGCATGTGACACCACTGCCTCCCTGTCTTACCGTAACGCGAGTCGAGGCGGACGTCGTCGCGGTAGCGACGACGGACGCCGAGACGAGCACGTGACACCACTGCCACCCTGTCTTAGCGTAACGCGAGTCGAGGCGGACGTCGTCGCGGTAGCGACGACGGACGGCGAGACGAGCACGTGACACCACTGCCACCCTGTCTTAGGGTAACGCGAGTCGAGGCGGACGTCGTCGCGGTAGCGACGACGGACGCCGAGACGAGCATGTGACACCACTGCCTCCATGTCTTACCGTAACGCGAGTCGAGGCGGACGTCGTCGCGTTAGCGACGACGGACGCCGAGACGAGCACGTGACACCACTGCCACCCTGTCTATCTTAGGGTTACGCGAGTCGAGGCGGACGTCGTCGCGGTAGCGACGACGGCTGCCGAGACGAGCACGTGACACCACTGCCACCCTGTCTATCTTAGGGTAACGCGAGTCGAGGCGGACGTCGTTGCGGTAGCGACGAGGACGCCGAGACGAGCACGTGACACCACTGCCACCCTGTCTTAGTGAAACGCGAGTCGAGGCGGACGTTGTCGCAGTACCGACGACGGACGCCGAGACGAGCCCGTGACACCACTGCCACCCTGTCTTAGCGTAACGCGAGTCGAGGCGGACGTCGTCGAGGTAGCGACGACGGACGCCGAGACGAGCACGTGACACCACTGCCACCCTGTCTTACCGAAACGCGAGTTGAGGCGGACGTCGTCGCGGTAGCGACGGCGGACGCCGAGACGAGCACGTGACACCACTGCCACCCTGTCTTACCGAAACGCGAGTCGAGGCGGACGTCGAGACGAGCACGTGACACCGCTGCCACCTTGTCTATCTTAGGGTAATGCGAGTCGAGGCGGACGTCGTCGCGGTAGCGACGACGGTCGCCGAGACGAGCCCGTGACACCACTGCCACCCTGTCTTAGCGTAGCGCGAGTCGAGGCGGACGTCGTCGCGGTAGCGACGACGGACGCTGAGACGAGCACGTGACACCACTGCCACCCTGTCTTACCGAAATGCGAGTCAAGGCGGACGTCGTCGCGGTAGCAGCGACGGACGCCAAGACAAGCACGTGACACCACTGCCACCCTGTCTTAGCGTAACGCGAGTCGAGGCGGACGGTGAGACGAGCACGTGACACCACTGCCACCCTGTCTTAGCGTAGCGCGAGTCAAGGCGGACGTCATCGCGGTAGCGACGACGGACGCCGAGACGAGCATGTGACACCACTGCCTCCCTGTCTTACCGTAACGCGAGTCGAGGCGGACGTCGTCGCGGTAGCGACGACGGACGCCGAGACGAGCACGTGACACCACTGCCACCCTGTCTTAGCGTAACGCGAGTCGAGGCGGACGTCGTCGCGGTAGCGACGACGGACGGCGAGACGAGCACGTGACACCACTGCCACCCTGTCTTAGGGTAACGCGAGTCGAGGCGGACGTCGTCGCGGTAGCGACGACGGACGCCGAGACGAGCATGTGACACCACTGCCTCCCTGTCTTACCGTAACGCGAGTCGAGGCGGACGTCGTCGCGTTAGCGACGACGGACGCCGAGACGAGCACGTGACACCACTGCCACCCTGTCTATCTTAGGGTTACGCGAGTCGAGGCGGACGTCGTCGAGGTAGCGACGACGGACGCCGAGACGAGCACGTGACACCACTGCCACCTTGTCTTACCGAAACGCGAGTCGAGGCGGACGTCGTCGCGGTAGCGATGGCGGATGACGAGACGAGCACGTGACACCACTGCCACCCTGTCTTACCGAAACGCGAGTCGAGGCGGATGTCGAGACGAGCACGTGACACCACTGCCACCTTGTCTATCTTAGGGTAACGCGAGTCGAGGCGGACGTCGTCGCGGTAGCGACGATGGTCGCCGAGACGAGCCCGTGACACCACTGCCACCCTGTCTTAGCGTAGCGCGAGTCGAGGCGGACGTCGTCGCGGTAGCGACGACGGACGCTGAGACGAGCACGTGACACCACTGCCACCCTGTCTTACCGAAATGCGAGTCAAGGCGGACGTCGTCGCCGTAGCGGCGACGGACACCAAGACAAGCACGTGACACCACTGCCACCCTGTCTTAGCGTAACGCGAGTCGAGGCGGACGTCGTCGAGGTAGCGACGACGGACGCCGAGACGAGCACGTGACACCACTGCCACCCTGTCTTACCGAAACGCGAGTCGAGGCGGACGTCGTCGCGGTAGCGACGGCGGACGCCGAGACGAGCACGTGACACCACTGCCACCCTGTCTTACCGAAACGCGAGTCGAGGCGGACGTCGAGACGAGCACGTGACACCACTGCCACCTTGTCTATCTTAGGGTAACGCGAGTCGTGGCGGACGTCGTCGCGGTAGCGACGACGGTCGCCGAGACGAGCCCGTGACACCACTGCCACCCTGTCTTAGCGTAGCGCGAGTCGAGGCGGAAGTCGTCGCGGTAGCGACGACGGACGCTGAGACGAGCACGTGACACCACTGCCACCCTGTCTTACCGAAATGCGAGTCAAGGCGGACGTCGTCGCGGTAGCGGCGACGGACGCCAAGACAAGCACGTGACACCACTGCCATCCTGTCTTAGCGTAACGCGAGTCGAGGCGGACATCGTCGCGGTAGCGACGACGGACGGTGAGACGAGCACGTGACACCACTGCCACCCTGTCTTAGCGTAGCGCGAGTCGAGGCGGACGTCGTCGCGGTAGCGACGACGGACGCCGAGACGAGCATGTGACAACACTGCCTCCCTGCCTTACCGTAACGCGAGTCGAGGCGGACGTCGTCGCGGTAGCGACGACGGACGCCGAGACGAGCACGTGACACCACTGCCACCCTGTCTTAGCGTAACGCGAGTCGAGGCGGACGTCGTCGCGGTAGCGACGACGGACGGCGAGACGAGCACGTGACACCACTGCCACCCTGTCTTAGGGTAACGCGAGTCGAGGCGGACGTCGTCGCCGTAGCGACGACGGACGCCGAGACGAGCATGTGACACCACTGCCTCCCTGTCTTACCGTAACGCGAGTCGAGGCGGACGTCGTCGCGTTAGCAACGACGGACGCCGAGACGAGCACGTGACACCACTGCCACCCTGTCTATCTTAGGGTTACGCGAGTCGAGGCGGACGTCGTCGCGGTAGCGACGACGGATGCCGAGACGAGCACGTGACACCACTGCCACCCTGTCTATCTTAGGGTAACGCGAGTCGAGGCGGACGTCGTTGCGGTAGCGACGAGGACGCCGAGACGAGCACGTGACACCACTGCCACCTTGTCTTAGTGAAACGCGAGTCGAGGCGGACGTCGTTGCAGTACCGACGACGGACGCCGAGACGAGCCCGTGACACCACTGCCACCCTGTCTTAGCGGAGCGGGAGTCGAGGCGGACGTCGTCGAGGTAGCGACGACGGACGCCGAGACGAGCACGTGACACCACTGCCACCCTGTCTTACCGAAACGCGAGTCGAGGCGGACGTCGTCGCGGTAGCGACGGCGGATGCCGAGACGAGCACGTGACACCACTGCCACCCTGTCTTACCGAAACGCGAGTCGAGGCGGACGTCGAGATGAGCACGTGACACCACTGCCACCATGTCTATCTTAGGGTAACGCGAGTCGAGGCGGACGTCGTCGCGGTAGCGACGATGGTCGCCGAGACGAGCCCGTGACACGACTGCCACCCTGTCTTAGCGTAGCGCGAGTCGAGGCGGACGTCGTCGCGGTAGCGACGACGGACGCTGAGACGAGCACGTGACACCACTGCCACCCTGTCTTACCGAAATGCGTGTCAAGGCGGACGTCGTCGCGGTAGCGGCGACGGACACCAAGACAAGCACGTGACACCACTGCCACCCTGTCTATCTTAGGGTTACGCGAGTCGAGGCGGACGTCGTCGCGGTAGCGACGACGGCTGCCGAGACGAGCACGTGACACCACTGCCACCCTGTCTATCTTAGGGTAACGCGAGTCGAGGCGGACGTCGTTGCGGTAGCGACGAGGACGCCGAGACGAGCACGTGACACCACTGCCACCCTGTCTTAGTGAAACGCGAGTCGAGGCGGACGTTGTCGCAGTACCGACGACGGACGCCGAGACGAGCCCGTGACACCACTGCCACCCTGTCTTAGCGTAACGCGAGTCGAGGCGGACGTCGTCGAGGTAGCGACGACGGACGCCGAGACGAGCACGTGACACCACTGCCACCCTGTCTTACCGAAACGCGAGTCGAGGCGGACGTCGTCGCGGTAGCGACGGCGGACGCCGAGACGAGCACGTGACACCACTGCCACCCTGTCTTACCGAAACGCGAGTCGAGGCGGACGTCGAGACGAGCACGTGACACCGCTGCCACCTTGTCTATCTTAGGGTAATGCGAGTCGAGGCGGACGTCGTCGCGGTAGCGACGACGGTCGCCGAGACGAGCCCGTGACACCACTGCCACCCTGTCTTAGCGTAGCGCGAGTCGAGGCGGACGTCGTCGCGGTAGCGACGACGGACGCTGAGACGAGCACGTGACACCACTGCCACCCTGTCTTACCGAAATGCGAGTCAAGGCGGACGTCGTCGCGGTAGCAGCGACGGACGCCAAGACAAGCACGTGACACCACTGCCACCCTGTCTTAGCGTAACGCGAGTCGAGGCGGACGGTGAGACGAGCACGTGACACCACTGCCACCCTGTCTTAGCGTAGCGCGAGTCAAGGCGGACGTCATCGCGGTAGCGACGACGGACGCCGAGACGAGCATGTGACACCACTGCCTCCCTGTCTTACCGTAACGCGAGTCGAGGCGGACGTCGTCGCGGTAGCGACGACGGACGCCGAGACGAGCACGTGACACCACTGCCACCCTGTCTTAGCGTAACGCGAGTCGAGGCGGACGTCGTCGCGGTAGCGACGACGGACGGCGAGACGAGCACGTGACACCACTGCCACCCTGTCTTAGGGTAACGCGAGTCGAGGCGGACGTCGTCGCGGTAGCGACGACGGACGCCGAGACGAGCATGTGACACCACTGCCTCCCTGTCTTACCGTAACGCGAGTCGAGGCGGACGTCGTCGCGTTAGCGACGACGGACGCCGAGACGAGCACGTGACACCACTGCCACCCTGTCTATCTTAGGGTTACGCGAGTCGAGGCGGACGTCGTCGAGGTAGCGACGACGGACGCCGAGACGAGCACGTGACACCACTGCCACCTTGTCTTACCGAAACGCGAGTCGAGGCGGACGTCGTCGCGGTAGCGATGGCGGATGACGAGACGAGCACGTGACACCACTGCCACCCTGTCTTACCGAAACGCGAGTCGAGGCGGATGTCGAGACGAGCACGTGACACCACTGCCACCTTGTCTATCTTAGGGTAACGCGAGTCGAGGCGGACGTCGTCGCGGTAGCGACGATGGTCGCCGAGACGAGCCCGTGACACCACTGCCACCCTGTCTTAGCGTAGCGCGAGTCGAGGCGGACGTCGTCGCGGTAGCGACGACGGACGCTGAGACGAGCACGTGACACCACTGCCACCCTGTCTTACCGAAATGCGAGTCAAGGCGGACGTCGTCGCCGTAGCGGCGACGGACACCAAGACAAGCACGTGACACCACTGCCACCCTGTCTTAGCGTAACGCGAGTCGAGGCGGACGTCGTCGAGGTAGCGACGACGGACGCCGAGACGAGCACGTGACACCACTGCCACCCTGTCTTACCGAAACGCGAGTCGAGGCGGACGTCGTCGCGGTAGCGACGGCGGACGCCGAGACGAGCACGTGACACCACTGCCACCCTGTCTTACCGAAACGCGAGTCGAGGCGGACGTCGAGACGAGCACGTGACACCACTGCCACCTTGTCTATCTTAGGGTAACGCGAGTCGTGGCGGACGTCGTCGCGGTAGCGACGACGGTCGCCGAGACGAGCCCGTGACACCACTGCCACCCTGTCTTAGCGTAGCGCGAGTCGAGGCGGAAGTCGTCGCGGTAGCGACGACGGACGCTGAGACGAGCACGTGACACCACTGCCACCCTGTCTTACCGAAATGCGAGTCAAGGCGGACGTCGTCGCGGTAGCGGCGACGGACGCCAAGACAAGCACGTGACACCACTGCCATCCTGTCTTAGCGTAACGCGAGTCGAGGCGGACATCGTCGCGGTAGCGACGACGGACGGTGAGACGAGCACGTGACACCACTGCCACCCTGTCTTAGCGTAGCGCGAGTCGAGGCGGACGTCGTCGCGGTAGCGACGACGGACGCCGAGACGAGCATGTGACAACACTGCCTCCCTGCCTTACCGTAACGCGAGTCGAGGCGGACGTCGTCGCGGTAGCGACGACGGACGCCGAGACGAGCACGTGACACCACTGCCACCCTGTCTTAGCGTAACGCGAGTCGAGGCGGACGTCGTCGCGGTAGCGACGACGGACGGCGAGACGAGCACGTGACACCACTGCCACCCTGTCTTAGGGTAACGCGAGTCGAGGCGGACGTCGTCGCCGTAGCGACGACGGACGCCGAGACGAGCATGTGACACCACTGCCTCCCTGTCTTACCGTAACGCGAGTCGAGGCGGACGTCGTCGCGTTAGCAACGACGGACGCCGAGACGAGCACGTGACACCACTGCCACCCTGTCTATCTTAGGGTTACGCGAGTCGAGGCGGACGTCGTCGCGGTAGCGACGACGGATGCCGAGACGAGCACGTGACACCACTGCCACCCTGTCTATCTTAGGGTAACGCGAGTCGAGGCGGACGTCGTTGCGGTAGCGACGAGGACGCCGAGACGAGCACGTGACACCACTGCCACCTTGTCTTAGTGAAACGCGAGTCGAGGCGGACGTCGTTGCAGTACCGACGACGGACGCCGAGACGAGCCCGTGACACCACTGCCACCCTGTCTTAGCGGAGCGGGAGTCGAGGCGGACGTCGTCGAGGTAGCGACGACGGACGCCGAGACGAGCACGTGACACCACTGCCACCCTGTCTTACCGAAACGCGAGTCGAGGCGGACGTCGTCGCGGTAGCGACGGCGGATGCCGAGACGAGCACGTGACACCACTGCCACCCTGTCTTACCGAAACGCGAGTCGAGGCGGACGTCGAGATGAGCACGTGACACCACTGCCACCATGTCTATCTTAGGGTAACGCGAGTCGAGGCGGACGTCGTCGCGGTAGCGACGATGGTCGCCGAGACGAGCCCGTGACACGACTGCCACCCTGTCTTAGCGTAGCGCGAGTCGAGGCGGACGTCGTCGCGGTAGCGACGACGGACGCTGAGACGAGCACGTGACACCACTGCCACCCTGTCTTACCGAAATGCGTGTCAAGGCGGACGTCGTCGCGGTAGCGGCGACGGACACCAAGACAAGCACGTGACACCACTGCCACCCTGTCTTAGCGTAACGCGAGTCGAGGCGGACATCGTCGCGGTAGCGATGACGGACGCCGAGACGAGCACGTGGCAGCACTGCCACCCTGTGTTAGCGTAACGCGAGTCGAGGCGGACGTCGTCGCGGTAGCGACGACGAACACCGAGACGAGCACGTGACACCACTGCCACCCTGTCTTAGCGTAACGCGAGTCGAGGCGGACGTCGTCGCGGTAGCGACGACGGACACCGAGACGAGCACCTGACACCACTGCCACCCTGTCTTAGTGTAACGCGAGTCGAGGCGGACGTCGTCGCGGTAGCGACGACGGACGCCGAGACGAGCACGTGACACCACTGCCACCCTGTCTTAGGGTAACGCGAGTCGAGGCCGACGTCGTCGCGGTAGCGACGACGGACGCCGAGACGAGCATGTGACACCACTGCCTCCCTGTCTTACCGTAACGCGAGTCGAGGCGGACGTCGTCGCGGTAGCGACGACGGACGCCGAGACGAGCACGTGACACCACTGCCACCCTGTCTTAGCGTAACGCGAGTCGAGGCGGACGTCGTCGCGGTAGCGACGACGGACGGCGAGACGAGCACGTGACACCACTGCCACCCTGTCTTAGGGTAACGCGAGTCGAGGCGGACGTCGTCGCGGTAGCGACGACGGACGCCGAGACGAGCATGTGACACCACTGCCTCCCTGTCTTACCGTAACGCGAGTCGAGGCGGACGTCGTCGCGTTAGCGACGACGGACGCCGAGACGAGCACGTGACACCACTGCCACCCTGTCTATCTTAGGGTTACGCGAGTCGAGGCGGACGTCGTCGCGGTAGCGACGACGGATGCCGAGACGAGCACGTGACACCACTGCCACCCTGTCTATCTTAGGGTAACGCGAGTCGAGGCGGACGTCGTTGCGGTAGCGACGAGGACGCCGAGACGAGCACGTGACACCACTGCCACCCTGTCTTAGTGAAACGCGAGTCGAGGCGGACGTCGTCGCAGTACCGACGACGGATGCCGAGACGAGCCCGTGACACCACTGCCACCCTGTCTTAGCGTAACGCGAGTCGAGGCGGACGTCGTCGAGGTAGCGACGACGGACGCCGAGACGAGCACGTGACACCACTGCCACCCTGTCTTACCGAAACGCGAGTCGAGGCGGACGTCGTCGCGGTAGCGACGGCGGACGCCGAGACGAGAACGTGACACCACTGCCACCCTGTCTTACCGAAACGCGAGTCGAGGCGGACGTCGAGACGAGCACGTGACACCACTGCCACCTTGTCTATCTTAGGGTAACGCGAGTCGAGGCGGACGTCGTCGCGGTAGCGACGACGGTCGCCGAGACGAGCCATTGACACCACTGCCACCCTGTCTTAGCGTAGCGCGAGTCGAGGCGGACGTCGTCGCGGTAGCGACGACGGATGCTGAGACGAGCACGTGACACCACTGCCACCCTGTCTTAGCGTAATGCGAGTCGAGGCGGACGTCGTCGCGGTAGCGACGACGGATGCCGAGACGAGCACGTGACACCACTGCCACCCTGTCTATCTTAGGGTTACGCGAGTCGAGGCGGACGTCATTGCGGTAGCGACGACGGACACCGAGACGAGCACATGACACTACTGCCACCCTGTCTATCTTAGGGTTACGTGAGTCGAGGCGGACGTCGTCGCGGTACGCCAAGACGAGCACGTGACACCACAGCCTCCCTGTCTTAGCGTAACGCGAGTCGAGGCGGACGTCATCGCGTTAGCGACGACGGACACCGAGACGAGCACGTGACACCACTGCCACCCTGTCTATCTTAGCGTTACGCGAGTCGAGGCGGACGTCGTCGCGGTAGCGACGACGGACGCTGAGACGAGCACGTGACACCACTGCCACCCTGTCTTACCGAAATGCGAGTCAAGGCGGACGTCGTCGCGGTAGCGGCGACGGACACCAAGACAAGCACGTGACACCACTGCCACCCTGTCTTAGCGTAACGCGAGTCGAGGCGGACATCGTCGCGGTAGCGACGACGGACGCCGAGATGAGCACGTGGCACTAGTGCCTCCCTGTGTTAGCGTAACGCGAGTCGAGGCGGACGTCGTCGCGGTAGCGACGACGAACGCCGAGACGAGCACGTGACACCACTGCCACCCTGTCTTAGCGTAACGCGAGTCGAGGCGGACGTCGTCGCGGTAGCGACGACGGACACCGAGACGAGCACCTGACACCACTGCCACCCTGTCTTAGTGTAACGTGAGTCGAGGCGGACGTCGTCGCGGTAGCGACGACGGACGCCGAGACGAGCACGTGACACCACTGCCACCCTGTCTTAGGGTAACGCGAGTCGAGGCGGACGTCATCGCAGTAGCGACGACGGACGCCGAGACGAGCATGTGACACCATTGTCTCCCTGTCTTACCGTAACGCGAGTCGAGGCGGACGTCGTCGCGGTAGCGACGACGGACGCCGAGACGAGCACGTGACACCACTGCCACCCTGTCTTAGCGTAACGCGAGTCGAGGCGGACGTCGTCGCGGTAGCGACGACGGACGGCGAGACGAGCACGTGACACCACTTCCATCCTGTCTTAGGGTAACGCGAGTCAAGGCGGACGTCGTCGCGGTAGCGACGACGGACGCCGAGACGAGCATGTGACACCACTGCCTCCCTGTCTTACCGTAACGCGAGTCGAGGCGGACGTCGTCACGTTAGCGACGACGGACGCCGAGACGAGCACGTGACACCACTGCCACCCTGTCTATCTTAGGGTTACGCGAGTCGAGGCGGACGTCGTCGCGGTAGCGACGACGGATGCCGAGACGAGCACGTGACACCACTGCCACCCTGTCTATCTTAGGGTAACGCGAGTTGAGGCGGACGTCGTTGCGGTAGCGACGAGGACGCCGAGACGAGCACGTGACACCACTGCCACCCTGTCTTAGTGAAACGCGAGTCGAGGCGGACGTCGTCGCAGTACCGACGACGGACGCCGAGACGAGCCCGTGACACCACTGCCACCCTGTCTTAGCGTAACGCGAGTCGAGGCGGACGTCGTCGAGGTAGCGACGACGGACGCCGAGACGAGCACGTGACACCACTGCCACCCTGTCTTACCGAAACGCGAGTCGAGGCGGACGTCGTCGCGGTAGCGACGGCGGACGCCGAGACGAGCACGTGACACCACTGCCACCCTGTCTTACCGAAACGCGAGTCGAGGCGGACGTCGAGACGAGCACGTGACACCACTGCCACCTTGTCTATCTTAGGGTAACGCGAGTCGAGGCGGACGTCGTCGCGGTAGCGACGACGGTCGCCGAGACGAGCCCGTGACACCACTGCCACCCTGTCTTAGCGTAGCGCGAGTCGAGGCGGACGTCGTCGCGGTAGCGACGACGGACGCTGAGACGAGCACGTGACACCACTGCCACCCTGTCTTACCGAAATGCGAGTCAAGGCGGACGTCGTCGCGGTAGCGGCGATGGACGCCAAGACAAGCACGTGACACCACTGCCACCCTGTCTTAGCGTAACGCGAGTCGAGGCGGACATCGTCGCGGTAGCGACGACGGACGGTGAGACGAGCACGTGAAACCACTGCCACCCTGTCTTAGCGTAGCGCGAGTCGAGGCGGACGTCGTCGCAGTAGCGACGACGGACGCCGAGACGAGCATGTGACACCACTGCCTCCCTGTCTTACCGTAACGCGAGTCAAGGCGGACGTCGTCGCGGTAGCGACGACGGATGCCGAGACGAGCACGTGACACCACTGCCACCCTGTCTATCTTAGGGTTACGCGAGTCGAGGCGGACGTCATTGCGGTAGCGACGACGGACACCGAGACGAGCACATGACACTACTGCCACCCTGTCTATCTTAGGGTTACGTGAGTCGAGGCGGACGTCGTCGCGGTACGCCAAGACGAGCACGTGACACCACAGCCTCCCTGTCTTAGCGTAACGCGAGTCGAGGCGGACGTCATCGCGTTAGCGACGACGGACACCGAGACGAGCACGTGACACCACTGCCACCCTGTCTATCTTAGCGTTACGCGAGTCGAGGCGGACGTCGTCGCGGTAGCGACGACGGACGCTGAGACGAGCACGTGACACCACTGCCACCCTGTCTTACCGAAATGCGAGTCAAGGCGGACGTCGTCGCGGTAGCGGCGACGGACACCAAGACAAGCACGTGACACCACTGCCACCCTGTCTTAGCGTAACGCGAGTCGAGGCGGACATCGTCGCGGTAGCGACGACGGACGCCGAGATGAGCACGTGGCACCACTGCCTCCCTGTGTTAGCGTAACGCGAGTCGAGGCGGACGTCGTCGCGGTAGCGACGACGAACGCCGAGACGAGCACGTGACACCACTGCCACCCTGTCTTAGCGTAACGCGAGTCGAGGCGGACGTCGTCGCGGTAGCGACGACGGACACCGAGACGAGCACCTGACACCACTGCCACCCTGTCTTAGTGTAACGTGAGTCGAGGCGGACGTCGTCGCGGTAGCGACGACGGACGCCGAGACGAGCACGTGACACCACTGCCACCCTGTCTTAGGGTAACGCGAGTCGAGGCGGACGTCATCGCAGTAGCGACGACGGACGCCGAGACGAGCATGTGACACCATTGTCTCCCTGTCTTACCGTAACGCGAGTCGAGGCGGATGTCGTCGCGGTAGCGACGACGGACGCCGAGACGAGCACGTGACACCACTGCCACCCTGTCTTAGCGTAACGCGAGTCGAGGCGGACGTCGTCGCGGTAGCGACGACGGACGGCGAGACGAGCACGTGACACCACTTCCATCCTGTCTTAGGGTAACGCGAGTCAAGGCGGACGTCGTCGCGGTAGCGACGACGGACGCCGAGACGAGCATGTGACACCACTGCCTCCCTGTCTTACCGTAACGCGAGTCGAGGCGGACGTCGTCACGTTAGCGACGACGGACGCCGAGACGAGCACGTGACACCACTGCCACCCTGTCTATCTTAGGGTTACGCGAGTCGAGGCGGACGTCGTCGCGGTAGCGACGACGGATGCCGAGACGAGCACGTGACACCACTGCCACCCTGTCTATCTTAGGGTAACGCGAGTCGAGGCGGACGTCGTTGCGGTAGCGACGAGGACGCCGAGACGAGCACGTGACACCACTGCCACCCTGTCTTAGTGAAACGCGAGTCGAGGCGGACGTCGTCGCAGTACCGACGACGGACACCGAGACGAGCCCGTGACACCACTGCCACCCTGTCTTAGCGTAACGCGAGTCGAGGCGGACGTCGTCGAGGTAGCGACGACGGACGCCGAGACGAGCACGTGACACCACTGCCACCCTGTCTTACCGAAATGCGAGTCAAGGCGGACGTCGTCGCGGTAGCGGCGATGGACGCCAAGACAAGCACGTGACACCACTGCCACCCTGTCTTAGCGTAACGCGAGTCGAGGCGGACATCGTCGCGGTAGCGACGACGGACGGTGAGACGAGCACGTGACACCACTGCCACCCTGTCTTAGCGTAGCGCGAGTCGAGGCGGACGTCGTCGCAGTAGCGACGACGGACGCCGAGACGAGCATGTGACACCACTGCCTCCCTGTCTTACCGTAACGCGAGTCAAGGCGGACGTCGTCGCGGTAGCGACGACGGATGCCGAGACGAGCACGTGACACCACTGCCACCCTGTCTTAGCGTAACGCGAGTCGAGGCGGACGTCGTCGGGTAGCGACGACGGACGGCGAGACGAGCACGTGACACCACTGCCACCCTGTCTTAGGGTAACGCGAGTCGAGGCGGACGTCGTCGCGGTAGCGACGACGGACGCCGAGACGAGCATGTGACACCACTGCCTCCCTGTCTTACCGTAACGCGAGTCGAGGCGGACGTCATCGCGTTAGCGACGACGGACGCCGAGACGAGCACGGGACACCACTGCCACCCTGTCTATCTTAGGGTTACGCGAGTCGAGGCGGACGTCGTCGCGGTAGCGACGACGGATGCCGAGACGAGCATGTGACACCACTGCCACCCTGTCTTAGTGAAACGCGAGTCGAGGCGGACGTCGTTGCAGTACCGACGACGGACGCCGAGACGAGCCCGTGACACCACTGCCACCCTGTCTTAGCGTAACGGGAGTCGAGGCGGACGTCGTCGAGGTAGCGACGACGGACGCCGAGACGAGCACGTGACACCACTGCCACCCTGTCTTACCGAAACGCGAGTCGAGGCGGACGTCGTCGCGGTAGCGACGGCGGATGCCGAGACGAGCACGTGACACCACTGCCACCCTGTCTTACCGAAACGCGAGTCGAGGCGGACGTCGAGACGAGCACGTGACACCACTGCCACCTTGTCTATCTTAGGGTAACGCGAGTCGAGGCGGACGTCGTCGCGGTAGCGACGATGGTCGCCGAGACGAGCCCGTGACACCACTGCCACCTTGTCTTAGCGTAGCGCGAGTCGAGGCGGACGTCGTCGCGGTAGCGACGACGAACGCCGAGACGAGCACGTGACACCACTGCCACCCTGTCTTAGCGTAACGCGAGTCGAGGCGGACGTCGTCAGGGTAGCGACGACGGACACCGAGACGAGCACCTGACACCACTGCCACCCTGTCTTAGTGTAACGCGAGTCGAGGCGGACGTCGTCGCGGTAGCGACGACGGACGCCGAGACAAGCACGTGACACCACTGCCACCTTGTCTTAGGGTAACACGAGTCGAGGCGGACGTCGTCGCGGTAGCGACGACGGACGCCGAGACGAGCATGTGACACCATTGTCTCCCTGTCTTACCGTAACACGAGTCGAGGCGGACGTCGTCGCGGTAGCGACGACGGACGCCGAGACGAGCACGTGACACCACTGCCACCCGGTCTTAGCGTAACGCGAGTCGAGGCGGACGTCGTCGCGGTAGCGACGACGGACAGCGAGACGAGCACGTGACACCACTTCCACCCTGTCTTAGGGTAACGCGAGTCGAGGCAGACGTCGTCGCGGTAGCGACGACGGACGCCGAGACGAGCATGTGACACCACTGCCTCCCTGTCTTACCGTAACGCGAGTCGAGGCAGACGTCGTCGCGTTAGCGACGACGGACGCCGAGACGAGCACGTGACACCACTGCCACCCTGTCTATCTTAGGGTTACGCGAGTCGAGGCGGACGTCATCGCGGTAGCGACGACGGATGCCGAGACGAGCACGTGACACCACTGCCACCCTGTCTATCTTAGGGTAACGCGAGTCGAGGCGGACGTCGTTGCGGGAGCGACGAGGACGCCGAGACGAGCACGTGACACCACTGCCACCCTGTCTTAGTGAAACGCGAGTCGAGGCGGACGTCGTCGCAGTACCGACGACGGACGCCGAGACGAGCCCGTGACACCACTGCCACCCTGTCTTAGCATAACGCGAGTCGAGGCGGACGTCGTCGAGGTAGCGACGACGGACGCCGAGACGAGCACGTGACACCACTGCCACCCTGTCTTACCGAAACGCGAGTCGAGGCGGACGTCGTCGCGGTAGCGACGGCGGACGCCGAGACGAGCACGTGACACCACTGCCACCCTGTCTTACCGAAACGCGAGTCGAGGCGGACGTCGAGACGAGCACGTGACACCACTGCCACCTTGTCTATCTTAGGGTAACGCGAGTCGAGGCGGACGTCGAGACGAGCCCGTGACACCACTGCCACCCTGTCTTAGCGTAGCGCGAGTCGAGGCGGACGTCGTCGCGGTAGCGACGACGGACGCTGAGACGAGCACGTGACACCACTGCCACCCTGTCTTACCGAAATGCGAGTCAAGGCGGACGTCGTCGCGGTAGCGGCGACGGACGCCAAGACAAGCACGTGACACCACTGCCACCCTGTCTTAGCGTAACGCGAGTCGAGGCGGACATCGTCGCGGTAGCGACGACGGACGGTGAGACGAGCATGTGACACCACTGCCACCCTGTCTTAGCGTAGCGCGAGTCGAGGCGGACGTCGTCGCGGTAGCGACGACGGACGCCGAGACGAGCATGTGACACCACTGCCTCCCTGTCTTACCGTAACGCGAGTCGAGGCGGACGTCGTCGCGGTAGCGACGACGGATGCCGAGACGAGCACGTGACACCACTGCCACCCAGTCTTAGCGTAACGCGAGTCGAGGCGGACGTCGTCGCGGTAGCGACGACGGACGGCGAGACGAGCACGTGACACCACTGCCACCCTGTCTTAGGGTAACGCGAGTCGAGGCGGACGTCGTCGCGGTAGCGACGACGGACGCCGAGACGAGCATGTGACACCACTGCCTCCCTGTCTTACCGTAACGCGAGTCGAGGCGGACGTCATTGCGTTAGCGACGACGGACGCCGAGACGAGCACGTGACACCACTGCCACCCTGTCTATCTTAGGGTTACGCGAGTCGAGGCGGACGTCGTCGCGGTAGCGACGACGGATGCCGAGACGAGCACGTGACACCACTGCCACCCTGTCTATCTTAGGGTAACGCGAGTCGAGGCGGACGTCGTTGCGGTAGCGACGAGGACGCCGAGACGAGCACGTGACACCACTGCCACCCTGTCTTAGTGAAACGCGAGTCGAGGCGGACGTCGTTGCAGTACCGACGACGGACGCCGAGACGAGCCCGTGACACCACTGCCACCCTGTCTTAGCGTAACGGGAGTCGAGGCGGACGTCGTCGAGGTAGCGACGACGGACGCCGAGACGAGCACGTGACACCACTGCCACCCTGTCTTACCGAAACGCGAGTCGAGGCGGACGTCGTCGCGGTAGCGACGGCGGATGCCGAGACGAGCACGTGACACCACTGCCACCCTGTCTTACCGAAACGCGAGTCGAGGCGGACGTCGAGATGAGCACGTGACACCACTGCCACCTTGTCTATCTTAGGGTAACGCGAGTCGAGGCGGACGTCGTCGCGGTAGCGACGATGGTCGCCGAGACGAGCCCGTGACACCAGTGCCACCCTGTCTTAGCGTAGCGCGAGTCGAGGCGGACGTCGTCGCGGTAGCGACGACGGACGCTGAGACGAGCACGTGACACCACTGCCACCCTGTCTTACCGAAATGCGAGTCAAGGCGGACGTCGTCGCGGTAGCGGCGACGGACACCAAGACAAGCACGTGACACCACTGCCACCCTGTCTTAGCGTAATGCGAGTCGAGGCGGACATCGTCGCGGTAGCGACGACGGACGCCGAGACGAGCACGTGGCAGCACTGCCACCCTGTGTTAGCGTAACGCGAGTCGAGGCGGACGTCGTCGCGGTAGCGACGACGAACGCCGAGACGAGCACGTGACACCACTGCCACCCTGTCTTAGCGTAACGCGAGTCGAGGCGGACGTCGTCGCGGTAGCGACGACGGACACCGAGACGAGCACCTGACACCACTGCCACCCTGTCTTAGTGTAACGCGAGTCGAGGCGGACGTCGTCGCGGTAGCGACGACGGACGCCGAGACGAGCACGTGACACCACTGCCACCCTGTCTTAGGGTAACGCGAGTCGAGGCCGACGTCGTCGCGGTAGCGACGACGGACGCCGAGACGAGCATGTGACACCACTGCCTCCCTGTCTTACCGTAACGCGAGTCGAGGCGGACGTCATCGCGTTAGCGACGACGGACGCCGAGACGAGCACGTGACACCACTGCCACCCTGTCTATCTTAGGGTTACGCGAGTCGAGGCGGACGTCGTCGCGGTAGCGACGACGGATGCCGAGACGAGCACGTGACACCACTGCCACCCTGTCTATCTTAGGGTAACGCGAGTCGAGGCGGACGTCGTTGCGGTAGCGACGAGGACGCCGAGACGAGCACGTGACACCACTGCCACCCTGTCTTAGTGAAACGCGAGTCGAGGCGGACGTCGTTGCAGTACCGACGACGGACGCCGAGACGAGCCCGTGACACCACTGCCACCCTGTCTTAGCGTAACGGGAGTCGAGGCGGACGTCGTCGAGGTAGCGACGACGGACGCCGAGACGAGCACGTGACACCACTGCCACCCTGTCTTACCGAAACGCGAGTCGAGGCGGACGTCGTCGCGGTAGCGACGGCGGATGCCGAGACGAGCACGTGACACCACTGCCACCCTGTCTTACCGAAACGCGAGTCGAGGCGGACGTCGAGACGAGCACGTGACACCACTGCCACCTTGTCTATCTTAGGGTAACGCGAGTCGAGGCGGACGTCGTCGCGGTAGCGACGATGGTCGCCGAGACGAGCCCGTGACACCACTGCCACCTTGTCTTAGCGTAGCGCGAGTCGAGGCGGACGTCGTCGCGGTAGCGACGACGAACGCCGAGACGAGCACGTGACACCACTGCCACCCTGTCTTAGCGTAATGCGAGTCGAGGCGGACGTCGTCAGGGTAGCGACGACGGACACCGAGACGAGCACCTGACACCACTGCCACCCTGTCTTAGTGTAACGCGAGTCGAGGCGGACGTCGTCGCGGTAGCGACGACGGACGCCGAGACAAGCACGTGACACCACTGCCACCCTGTCTTAGGGTAACACGAGTCGAGGCGGACGTCGTCGCGGTAGCGACGACGGACGCCGAGACGAGCATGTGACACCATTGTCTCCCTGTCTTACCGTAACGCGAGTCGAGGCGGACGTCGTCGCGGTAGCGACGACGGACGCCGAGACGAGCACGTGACACCACTGCCACCCGGTCTTAGCGTAACGCGAGTCGAGGCGGACGTCGTCGCGGTAGCGACGACGGACGGCGAGACGAGCACGTGACACCACTTCCACCCTGTCTTAGGGTAACGCGAGTCGAGGCGGACGTCGTCGCGGTAGCGACGACGGACGCCGAGACGAGCATGTGACACCACTGCCTCCCTGTCTTACCGTAACGCGAGTCGAGGCAGACGTCGTCGCGTTAGCGACGACGGACGCCGAGACGAGCACGTGACACCACTGCCACCCTGTCTATCTTAGGGTTACGCGAGTCGAGGCGGACGTCGTCGCGGTAGCGACGACGGATGCCGAGACGAGCACGTGACACCACTGCCACCCTGTCTATCTTAGGGTAACGCGAGTCGAGGCGGACGTCGTTGCGGGAGCGACGAGGACGCCGAGACGAGCACGTGACACCACTGCCACCCTGTCTTAGTGAAACGCGAGTCGAGGCGGACGTCGTCGCAGTACCGACGACGGACGCCGAGACGAGCCCGTGACACCACTGCCACCCTGTCTTAGCATAACGCGAGTCGAGGCGGACGTCGTCGAGGTAGCGACGACGGACGCCGAGACGAGCACGTGACACCACTGCCACCCTGTCTTACCGAAACGCGAGTCGAGGCGGACGTCGTCGCGGTAGCGACGGCGGACGCCGAGACGAGCACGTGACACCACTGCCACCCTGTCTTACCGAAACGCGAGTCGAGGCGGACGTCGAGACGAGCACGTGACACCACTGCCACCTTGTCTATCTTAGGGTAACGCGAGTCGAGGCGGACGTCGTCGCGGTAGCGACGACGGTCGCCGAGACGAGCCCGTGACACCACTGCCACCCTGTCTTAGCGTAGCGCGAGTCGAGGCGGATGTCGTCGCGGTAGCGACGACGGACGCTGAGACGAGCACGTGACACCACTGCCACCCTGTCTTACCGAAATGCGAGTCAAGGCGGACGTCGTCGCGGTAGCGGCGATGGACGCCAAGACAAGCACGTGACACCACTGCCACCCTGTCTTAGCGTAACGCGAGTCGAGGCGGACATCGTCGCGGTAGCGACGACGGACGGTGAGACGAGCACGTGACACCACTGCCACCCTGTCTTAGCGTAGCGCGAGTCGAGGCGGACGTCGTCGCGGTAGCGACGACGGACGCCGAGACGAGCATGTGACACCACTGCCTCCCTGTCTTACCGTAACGCGAGTCAAGGCGGACGTCGTCGCGGTAGCGACGACGGATGCCGAGACGAGCACGTGACACCACTGCCACCCTGTCTTAGCGTAACGCGAGTCGAGGCGGAC
This sequence comes from Triticum timopheevii, assembly GCA_963921465.1. Classification (NCBI taxonomy): domain Eukaryota; kingdom Viridiplantae; phylum Streptophyta; class Magnoliopsida; order Poales; family Poaceae; genus Triticum; species Triticum timopheevii. The sequence continues at coordinate 311,745,451 of OY997266.1, read as the reverse complement.
GTCGTCGGGTAGCGACGACGGACGGCGAGACGAGCACGTGACACCACTGCCACCCTGTCTTAGGGTAACGCGAGTCGAGGCGGACGTCGTCGCGGTAGCGACGACGGACGCCGAGACGAGCATGTGACACCACTGCCTCCCTGTCTTACCGTAACGCGAGTCGAGGCGGACGTCATCGCGTTAGCGACGACGGACGCCGAGACGAGCACGTGACACCACTGCCACCCTGTCTATCTTAGGGTTACGCGAGTCGAGGCGGACGTCGTCGCGGTAGCGACGACGGATGCCGAGACGAGCATGTGACACCACTGCCACCCTGTCTTAGTGAAACGCGAGTCGAGGCGGACGTCGTTGCAGTACCGACGACGGACGCCGAGACGAGCCCGTGACACCACTGCCACCCTGTCTTAGCGTAACGGGAGTCGAGGCGGACGTCGTCGAGGTAGCGACGACGGACGCCGAGACGAGCACGTGACACCACTGCCACCCTGTCTTACCGAAACGCGAGTCGAGGCGGACGTCGTCGCGGTAGCGACGGCGGATGCCGAGACGAGCACGTGACACCACTGCCACCCTGTCTTACCGAAACGCGAGTCGAGGCGGACGTCGAGACGAGCACGTGACACCACTGCCACCTTGTCTATCTTAGGGTAACGCGAGTCGAGGCGGACGTCGTCGCGGTAGCGACGATGGTCGCCGAGACGAGCCCGTGACACCACTGCCACCTTGTCTTAGCGTAGCGCGAGTCGAGGCGGACGTCGTCGCGGTAGCGACGACGAACGCCGAGACGAGCACGTGACACCACTGCCACCCTGTCTTAGCGTAACGCGAGTCGAGGCGGACGTCGTCAGGGTAGCGACGACGGACACCGAGACGAGCACCTGACACCACTGCCACCCTGTCTTAGTGTAACGCGAGTCGAGGCGGACGTCGTCGCGGTAGCGACGACGGACGCCGAGACAAGCACGTGACACCACTGCCACCCTGTCTTAGGGTAACACGAGTCGAGGCGGACGTCGTCGCGGTAGCGACGACGGACGCCGAGACGAGCATGTGACACCATTGTCTCCCTGTCTTACCGTAACGCGAGTCGAGGCGGACGTCGTCGCGGTAGCGACGACGGACGCCGAGACGAGCACGTGACACCACTGCCACCCGGTCTTAGCGTAACGCGAGTCGAGGCGGACGTCGTCGCGGTAGCGACGACGGACGGCGAGACGAGCACGTGACACCACTTCCACCCTGTCTTAGGGTAACGCGAGTCGAGGCGGACGTCGTCGCGGTAGCGACGACGGACGCCGAGACGAGCATGTGACACCACTGCCTCCCTGTCTTACCGTAACGCGAGTCGAGGCAGACGTCGTCGCGTTAGCGACGACGGACGCCGAGACGAGCACGTGACACCACTGCCACCCTGTCTATCTTAGGGTTACGCGAGTCGAGGCGGACGTCGTCGCGGTAGCGACGACGGATGCCGAGACGAGCACGTGACACCACTGCCACCCTGTCTATCTTAGGGTAACGCGAGTCGAGGCGGACGTCGTTGCGGGAGCGACGAGGACGCCGAGACGAGCACGTGACACCACTGCCACCCTGTCTTAGTGAAACGCGAGTCGAGGCGGACGTCGTCGCAGTACCGACGACGGACGCCGAGACGAGCCCGTGACACCACTGCCACCCTGTCTTAGCATAACGCGAGTCGAGGCGGACGTCGTCGAGGTAGCGACGACGGACGCCGAGACGAGCACGTGACACCACTGCCACCCTGTCTTACCGAAACGCGAGTCGAGGCGGACGTCGTCGCGGTAGCGACGGCGGACGCCGAGACGAGCACGTGACACCACTGCCACCCTGTCTTACCGAAACGCGAGTCGAGGCGGACGTCGAGACGAGCACGTGACACCACTGCCACCTTGTCTATCTTAGGGTAACGCGAGTCGAGGCGGACGTCGTCGCGGTAGCGACGACGGTCGCCGAGACGAGCCCGTGACACCACTGCCACCCTGTCTTAGCGTAGCGCGAGTCGAGGCGGACGTCGTCGCGGTAGCGACGACGGACGCTGAGACGAGCACGTGACACCACTGCCACCCTGTCTTACCGAAATGCGAGTCAAGGCGGACGTCGTCGCGGTAGCGGCGACGGACGCCAAGACAAGCACGTGACACCACTGCCACCCTGTCTTAGCGTAACGCGAGTCGAGGCGGACATCATCGCGGTAGCGACGACGGACGGTGAGACGAGCATGTGACACCACTGCCACCCTGTCTTAGCGTAGCGCGAGTCGAGGCGGACGTCGTCGCGGTAGCGACGACGGACGCCGAGACGAGCATGTGACACCACTGCCTCCCTGTCTTACCGTAACGCGAGTCGAGGCGGACGTCGTCGCGGTAGCGACGACGGATGCCGAGACGAGCACGTGACACCACTGCCACCCAGTCTTAGCGTAACGCGAGTCGAGGCGGACGTCGTCGCGGTAGCGACGACGGACGGCGAGACGAGCACGTGACACCACTGCCACCCTGTCTTAGGGTAACGCGAGTCGAGGCGGACGTCGTCGCGGTAGCGACGACGGACGCCGAGACGAGCATGTGACACCACTGCCTCCCTGTCTTACCGTAACGCGAGTCGAGGCGGACGTCATTGCGTTAGCGACGACGGACGCCGAGACGAGCACGTGACACCACTGCCACCCTGTCTATCTTAGGGTTACGCGAGTCGAGGCGGACGTCGTCGCGGTAGCGACGACGGATGCCGAGACGAGCACGTGACACCACTGCCACCCTGTCTATCTTAGGGTAACGCGAGTCGAGGCGGACGTCGTTGCGGTAGCGACGAGGAAGCCGAGACGAGCACGTGACACCACTGCCACCCTGTCTTAGTGAAACGCGAGTCGAGGCGGACGTCGTTGCAGTACCGACGACGGACGCCGAGACGAGCCCGTGACACCACTGCCACCCTGTCTTAGCGTAACGGGAGTCGAGGCGGACGTCGTCGAGGTAGCGACGACGGACGCCGAGACGAGCACGTGACACCACTGCCACCCTGTCTTACCGAAACGCGAGTCGAGGCGGACGTCGTCGCGGTAGCGACGGCGGATGCCGAGACGAGCACGTGACACCACTGCCACCCTGTCTTACCGAAACGCGAGTCGAGGCGGACGTCGAGACGAGCACGTGACACCACTGCCACCTTGTCTATCTTAGGGTAACGCGAGTCGAGGCGGACGTCGTCGCGGTAGCGACGACGGTCGCCGAGACGAGCCCGTGACACCACTGCCACCCTGTCTTAGCGTAGCGCGAGTCGAGGCGGACGTCGTCGCGGTAGCGACGACGGACGCTGAGACGAGCACGTGACACCACTGCCACCCTGTCTTACCGAAATGCGAGTCAAGGCGGACGTCGTCGCGGTAGCGGCGACGGACGCCAAGACAAGCACGTGACACCACTGCCACCCTGTCTTAGCGTAACGCGAGTCGAGGCGGACATCGTCCCGGTAGCGACGACGGACGGTGAGACGAGCATGTGACACCACTGCCACCCTGTCTTAGCGTAGCGCGAGTCGAGGCGGACGTCGTCGCGGTAGCGACGACGGACGCCGAGACGAGCATGTGACACCACTGCCTCCCTGTCTTACCGTAACGCGAGTCGAGCCGGACGTCGTCGCGGTAGCGACGACGGATGCCGAGACGAGCACGTGACACCACTGCCACCCAGTCTTAGCGTAACGCGAGTCGAGGCGGACGTCGTCGCGGTAGCGACGACGGACGGCGAGACGAGCACGTGACACCACTGCCACCCTGTCTTAGGGTAAAGCGAGTCGAGGCGGACGTCGTCGCGGTAGCGACGACGGACGCCGAGACGAGCATGTGACACCACTGCCTCCCTGTCTTACCGTAACGCGAGTGGAGGCGGACGTCATTGCGTTAGCGACGACGGACGCCGAGACGAGCACGTGACACCACTGCCACCCTGTCTATCTTAGGGTTACGCGAGTCGAGGCGGACGTCGTCGCGGTAGCGACGACGGATGCCGAGACGAGCACGTGACACCACTGCCACCCTGTCTATCTTAGGGTAACGCGAGTCGAGGCGGACGTCGTTGCGGTAGCGACGAGGACGCCGAGACGAGCACGTGACACCACTGCCACCCTGTCTTAGTGAAACGCGAGTCGAGGCGGACGTCGTTGCAGTACCGACGACGGACGCCGAGACGAGCCCGTGACACCACTGCCACCCTGTCTTAGCGTAACGGGAGTCGAGGCGGACGTCGTCGAGGTAGCGACGACGGACGCCGAGACGAGCACGTGACACCACTGCCACCCTGTCTTACCGAAACGCGAGTCGAGGCGGACGTCGTCGCGGTAGCGACGGCGGATGCCGAGACGAGCACGTGACACCACTGCCACCCTGTCTTACCGAAACGCGAGTCGAGGCGGACGTCGAGACGAGCACGTGACACCACTGCCACCTTGTCTATCTTAGGGTAACGCGAGTCGAGGCGGACGTCGTCGCGGTAGCGACGATGGTCGCCGAGACGAGCCCGTGACACCAGTGCCACCCTGTCTTAGCGTAGCGCGAGTCGAGGCGGACGTCGTCGCGGTAGCGACGACGGACGCTGAGACGAGCACGTGACACCACTGCCACCCTGTCTTACCGAAATGCGAGTCAAGGCGGACGTCGTCGCGGTAGCGGCGACGGACACCAAGACAAGCACGTGACACCACTGCCACCCTGTCTTAGCGTAACGCGAGTCGAGGCGGACATCGTCGCGGTAGCAACGACGGACGCCGAGACGAGCACGTGGCAGCACTGCCACCCTGTGTTAGCGTAACGCGAGTCGAGGCGGACGTCGTCGCGGTAGCGACGACGAACGCCGAGACGAGCACGTGACACCACTGCCACCCTGTCTTAGCGTAACGCGAGTCGAGGCGGACGTCGTCGCGGTAGCGACGACGGACACCGAGACGAGCACCTGACACCACTGCCACCCTGTCTTAGTGTAACGCGAGTCGAGGCGGACGTCGTCGCGGTAGCGACGACGGACGCCGAGACGAGCACGTGACACCACTGCCACCCTGTCTTAGGGTAACGCGAGTCGAGGCCGACGTCGTCGCGGTAGCGACGACGGACGCCGAGACGAGCATGTGACACCACTGCCTCCCTGTCTTACCGTAACGCGAGTCGAGGCGGACGTCGTCGCGGTAGCGACGACGGACGCCGAGACGAGCACGTGACACCACTGCCACCCTGTCTATCTTAGGGTTACGCGAGTCGAGGCGGACGTCGTCGCGGTAGCGACGACGGATGCCGAGACGAGCACGTGACACCACTGCCACCCTGTCTATCTTAGGGTAACGCGAGTCGAGGCGGACGTCGTTGCGGTAGCGACGAGGACGCCGAGACGAGCACGTGACACCACTGCCACCCTGTCTTAGTGAAACGCGAGTCGAGGCGGACGTCGTTGCAGTACCGACGACGGACGCCGAGACGAGCCCGTGACACCATTGCCACCCTGTCTTAGCGTAACGGGAGTCGAGGCGGACGTCGTCGAGGTAGCGACGACGGACGCCGAGACGAGCACGTGACACCACTGCCACCCTGTCTTACCGAAACGCGAGTCGAGGCGGACGTCGTCGCGGTAGCGACGGCGGATGCCGAGACGAGCACGTGACACCACTGCCACCCTGTCTTACCGAAACGCGAGTCGAGGCGGACGTCGAGACGAGCACGTGACACCACTGCCACCTTGTCTATCTTAGGGTAACGCGAGTCGAGGCGGACGTCGTCGCGGTAGCGACGATGGTCGCCGAGACGAGCCCGTGACACCACTGCCACCTTGTCTTAGCGTAGCGCGAGTCGAGGCGGACGTCGTCGCGGTAGCGACGACGAACGCCGAGACGAGCACGTGACACCACTGCCACCCTGTCTTAGCGTAATGCGAGTCGAGGCGGACGTCGTCAGGGTAGCGACGACGGACACCGAGACGAGCACCTGACACCACTGCCACCCTGTCTTAGTGTAACGCGAGTCGAGGCGGACGTCGTCGCGGTAGCGACGACGGACGCCGAGACAAGCACGTGACACCACTGCCACCCTGTCTTAGGGTAACACGAGTCGAGGCGGACGTCGTCGCGGTAGCGACGACGGACGCCGAGACGAGCATGTGACACCATTGTCTCCCTGTCTTACCGTAACGCGAGTCGAGGCGGACGTCGTCGCGGTAGCGACGACGGACGCCGAGACGAGCACGTGACACCACTGCCACCCGGTCTTAGCGTAACGCGAGTCGAGGCGGACGTCGTCGCGGTAGCGACGACGGACGGCGAGACGAGCACGTGACACCACTTCCACCCTATCTTAGGGTAACGCGAGTCGAGGCGGACGTCGTCGCGGTAGCGACGACGGACGCCGAGACGAGCATGTGACACCACTGCCTCCCTGTCTTACCGTAACGCGAGTCGAGGCAGACGTCGTCGCGTTAGCGACGACGGACGCCGAGACGAGCACGTGACACCACTGCCACCCTGTCTATCTTAGGGTTACGCGAGTCGAGGCGGACGTCGTCGCGGTAGCGACGACGGATGCCGAGACGAGCACGTGACACCACTGCCACCCTGTCTATCTTAGGGTAACGCGAGTCGAGGCGGACGTCGTTGCGGGAGCGACGAGGACGCCAAGACGAGCACGTGACACCACTGCCACCCTGTCTTAGTGAAACGCGAGTCGAGGCGGACGTCGTCGCAGTACCGACGACGGACGCCGAGACGAGCCCGTGACACCACTGCCACCCTGTCTTAGCATAACGCGAGTCGAGGCGGACGTCGTCGAGGTAGCGACGACGGACGCCGAGACGAGCACGTGACACCACTGCCACCCTGTCTTACCGAAACGCGAGTCGAGGCGGACGTCGTCGCGGTAGCGATGGCGGACGCCGAGACGAGCACGTGACACCACTGCCACCCTGTCTTACCGAAACGCGAGTCGAGGCGGACGTCGAGACGAGCACGTGACACCACTGCCACCTTGTCTATCTTAGGGTAACGCGAGTCGAGGCGGACGTCGTCGCGGTAGCGACGACGGTCGCCGAGACGAGCCCGTGACACCACTGCCACCCTGTCTTAGCGTAGCGCGAGTCGAGGCGGACGTCGTCGCGGTAGCGACGACGGACGCTGAGACGAGCACGTGACACCACTGCCACCCTGTCTTACCGAAATGCGAGTCAAGGCGGACGTCGTCGCGGTAGCGGCGACGGACGCCAAGACAAGCACGTGACACCACTGCCACCCTGTCTTAGCGTAACGCGAGTCGAGGCGGACATCGTCCCGGTAGCGACGACGGACGGTGAGACGAGCATGTGACACCACTGCCACCCTGTCTTAGCGTAGCGCGAGTCGAGGCGGACGTCGTCGCGGTAGCGACGACGGACGCCGAGACGAGCATGTGACACCACTGCCTCCCTGTCTTACCGTAACGCGAGTCGAGGCGGACGTCGTCGCGGTAGCGACGACGGATGCCGAGACGAGCACGTGACACCACTGCCACCCAGTCTTAGCGTAACGCGAGTCGAGGCGGACGTCGTCGCGGTAGCGACGACGGACGGCGAGACGAGCACGTGACACCACTGCCACCCTGTCTTAGGGTAACGCGAGTCGAGGCGGACGTCGTCGCGGTAGCGACGACGGACGCCGAGACGAGCATGTGACACCACTGCCTCCCTGTCTTACCGTAACGCGAGTCGAGGCGGACGTCATTGCGTTAGCGACGACGGACGCCGAGACGAGCACGTGACACCACTGCCACCCTGTCTATCTTAGGGTTACGCGAGTCGAGGCGGACGTCGTCGCGGTAGCGACGACGGATGCCGAGACGAGCACGTGACACCACTGCCACCCTGTCTATCTTAGGGTAACGCGAGTCGAGGCGGACGTCGTTGCGGTAGCGACGAGGACGCCGAGACGAGCACGTGACACCACTGCCACCCTGTCTTAGTGAAACGCGAGTCGAGGCGGACGTCGTTGCAGTACCGACGACGGACGCCGAGACGAGCCCGTGACACCACTGCCACCCTGTCTTAGCGTAACGGGAGTCGAGGCGGACGTCGTCGAGGTAGCGACGACGGACGCAGAGACGAGCACGTGACACCACTGCCACCCTGTCTTACCGAAACGCGAGTCGAGGCGGACGTCGTCGCGGTAGCGACGGCGGATGCCGAGACGAGCACGTGACACCACTGCCACCCTGTCTTACCGAAACGCGAGTCGAGGCGGACGTCGAGACGAGCACGTGACACCACTGCCACCTTGTCTATCTTAGGGTAACGCGAGTCGAGGCGGACGTCGTCGCGGTAGCGACGATGGTCGCCGAGACGAGCCCGTGACACCAGTGCCACCCTGTCTTAGCGTAGCGCGAGTCGAGGCGGACGTCGTCGCGGTAGCGACGACGGACGCTGAGACGAGCACGTGACACCACTGCCACCCTGTCTTACCGAAATGCGAGTCAAGGCGGACGTCGTCGCGGTAGCGGCGACGGACACCAAGACAAGCACGTGACACCACTGCCACCCTATCTTAGCGTAACGCGAGTCGAGGCGGACATCGTCGCGGTAGCAACGACGGACGCCGAGACGAGCACGTGGCAGCACTGCCACCCTGTGTTAGCGTAACGCGAGTCGAGGCGGACGTCATCGCGGTAGCGACGACGAACGCCGAGACGAGCACGTGACACCACTGCCACCCTGTCTTAGCGTAACGCGAGTCGAGGCGGACGTCGTCGCGGTAGCGACGACGGACACCGAGACGAGCACCTGACACCACTGCCACCCTGTCTTAGTGTAACGCGAGTCGAGGCGGACGTCGTCGCGGTAGCGACGACGGACGCCGAGACGAGCACGTGACACCACTGCCACCCTGTCTTAGGGTAACGCGAGTCGAGGCCGACGTCGTCGCGGTAGCGACGACGGACGCCGAGACGAGCATGTGACACCACTGCCTCCCTGTCTTACCGTAACGCGAGTCGAGGCGGACGTCGTCGCGGTAGCGACGACGGACGCCGAGACGAGCACGTGACACCACTGCCACCCTGTCTTAGCGTAACGCGAGTCGAGGCGGACGTCGTCGCGGTAGCGACGACGGACGGCGAGACGAGCACGTGACACCACTGCCACCCTGTCTTAGGGTAACGCTTGTCGAGGCGGACGTCGTCACGGTAGCGACGACGGACGCCGAGACGAGCATGTGACACCACTGCCTCCCTGTCTTACCGTAACGCAAGTCGAGGCGGACGTCGTCGCGTTAGCGACGACGGACGCCGAGACGAGCACGTGACACCACTGCCACCCTGTCTATCTTAGGGTTACGCGAGTCGAGGCGGACGTCGTCGCGGTAGCGACGACGGATGCCGAGACGAGCACGTGACACCACTGCCACCCTGTCTATCTTAGGGTAACGCGAGTCGAGGCGGACGTCGTTGCGGTAGCGACGAGGACGCCGAGACGAGCACGTGACACCACTGCCACCCTATCTTAGTGAAACGCGAGTCGAGACGGACGTCGTCGCAGTACCGACGACGGACGCCGAGACGAGCCCGTGACACCACTGCCACCCTGTCTTAGCGTAACGCGAGTCGAGGCGGACGTCGTCGAGGTAGCGACGACGGACGCCGAGACGAGCACGTGACACCACTGCAACCCTGTCTTACCGAAACGCGAGTCGAGGCGGACGTCGTCGCGGTAGCGACGGCGGACGCCGAGACGAGAACGTGACACCACTGCCACCCTGTCTTACCGAAACGCGAGTCGAGGCGGACGTCGAGACGAGCACGTGACACCACTGCCACCTTGTCTATCTTAGGGTAACGCGAGTCGAGGCGGACGTCGTCGCGGTAGCGACGACGGTCGCCGAGACGAGCCATTGACACCACTGCCACCCTGTCTTAGCGTAGCGCGAGTCGAGGCGGACGTCGTCGCGGTAGCGACGACGGACGCTGAGACGAGCACGTGACACCACTGCCACCCTGTCTTAGCGTAATGCGAGTCGAGGAGGACGTCGTCGCGGTAGCGACGACGGATGCCGAGACGAGCACGTGACACCACTGCCACCCTGTCTATCTTAGGGTTACGCGAGTCGAGGCGGACGTCGTTGCGGTAGCGACGACGGACACCGAGACGAGCACATGACACTACTGCCACCCTGTCTATCTTAGGGTTACGTGAGTCGAGGCGGACGTCGTCGCGGTACGCCAAGACGAGCACGTGACACCACAGCCTCCCTGTCTTAGCGTAACGCGAGTCGAGGCGGACGTCATCGCGTTAGCGACGACGGACACCGAGACGAGCACGTGACACTACTGCCACCCTGTCTATCTTAGGGTTACGCGAGTCGAGGCGGACGTCATCGCGGTAGCGACGACGGACGCTGAGACGAGCACGTGACACCACTGCCACCCTGTCTTACCGAAATGCGAGTCAAGGCGGACGTCGTCGCGGTAGCGGCGACGGACACCAAGACAAGCACGTGACACCACTGCCACCCTGTCTTAGCGTAACCAGAGTCGAGGCGGACATCGTCACGGTAGCGACGACGGACGCCGAGACGAGCACGTGGCACCACTGCCACCCTGTGTTAGCGTAACGCGAGTCGGGGCAGACGTCGTCGCGGTAGCGACGACGAACGCCGAGACGAGCACGTGACACCACTGCCACCCTGTCTTAGCGTAACGCGAGTCGAGGCGGACGTCGTCGCGGTAGCGACGACGAACACCGAGACGAGCACCTGACACCACTGCCACCCTGTCTTAGTGTAACGCGAGTCGAGGCGGACGTCGTCGCGGTAGCGACGACGGACGCCGAGATGAGCACGTGACACCACTGCCACCCTGTCTTAGGGTAACGCGAGTCGAGGCGGACGTCGTCGCGGTAGCGACGACGGACGCCGAGACGAGCATGTGACACCACTGTCTCCCTGTCTTACCGTAACGCGAGTCGAGGCGGACGTCGTCGCGGTAGCGATGACGGACGCCGAGACGAGCACGTGACACCACTGCCACCCTGTCTTAGGGTAACGCGAGTCGAGGCGGACGTCGTCGCGGTAGCGACGACGGACGGCGAGACGAGCACGTGACACCACTGCCACCCTGTCTTAGGGTAACGCGAGTCGAGGCGGACGTCGTCGCGGTAGCGACGACGGACGCCGAGACGAGCATGTGACACCACTGCCTCCCTGTCTTACCGTAACGCGAGTCGAGGCGGACGTCGTCGCGTTAGTGACGACGGACGCCGAGACGAGCACGTGACACCACTGCCACCCTGTCTATCTTAGGGTTACGCGAGTCGAGGCGGACGTCGTCGCGGTAGCGACGACGGATGCCGAGACGAGCACGTGACACCACTGCCACCCTGTCTATCTTAGGGTAACGCGAGTCGAGGCGGACGTCGTTGCGGTAGCGACGAGGACGCCGAGACGAGCACGTGACACCACTGCCACCCTGTCTTAGTGAAACGCGAGTCGAGGCGGACGTCGCCGCAGTACCGACGACGGACGCCGAGACGAGCCCGTGACACCACTGCCACCCTGTCTTAGCGTAACGCGAGTCGAGGCGGACGTCGTCGAGGTAGCGACGACGGACGCCGAGACGAGCACGTGACACCACTGCCACCCTGTCTTACCGAAACGCGAGTCGAGGCGGACGTCGTCGCGGTAGCGACGGCGGACGCCGAGACGAGCACGTGACACCACTGCCACCCTGTCTTACCGAAACGCGAGTCGAGGTGGACGTCGAGACGAGCACGTGACACCACTGCCACCTTGTCTATCTTAGGGTAACGCGAGTCGAGGCGGACGTCGTCGCGGTAGCGACGACGGTCGCCGAGACGAGCCATTGACACCACTGCCACCCTGTCTTAGCGTAGCGCGAGTCGAGGCGGACGTCGTCGCGGTAGCGACGACGGACGCTGAGACGAGCACGTGACACCACTGCCACCCTGTCTTACCGAAATGCGAGTCAAGGCGGACGTCGTCGCGGTAGCGGCGACGGACGCCAAGACAAGCACGTGACACCACTGCCACCCTGTCTTAGCGTAACGCGAGTCGAGGCGGACATCGTCGCGGTAGCGATGATGGACACCGAGATGAGCACGTGACACCACTGCCAACCTGTCTTAGCGTAACGCGAGTCGAGGCGGACGTCGTCGTGGTAGCGACGACGGATGCCGAGACGAGCACGTGACACCACTGCCACCCTGTCTATCTTAGGGTTACGCGAGTCGAGGCGGACGTCGTTGCGGTAGCGACGACGGACACTGAGACGAGCACATGACACTACTACCACCCTGTCTATCTTAGGGTTACGTGAGTCGAGGCGGACTTCGTCGCGGTAGCGACGGCGGACGCCGAGACGAGCACGTGACACCACTGCCACCCTGTCTTACCGAAACGCGAGTCGAGGTGGACGTCGAGACGAGCACGTGACACCACTGCCACCTTGTCTATCTTAGGGTAACGCGAGTCGAGGCGGACGTCGTCGCGGTAGCGACGACGGTCGCCGAGACGAGCCATTGACACCACTGCCACCCTGTCTTAGCGTAGCGCGAGTCGAGGCGGACGTCGTCGCGGTAGCGACGACGAACGCTGAGACGAGCACGTGACACCACTGCCACCCTGTCTTACCGAAATGCGAGTCAAGGCGGACGTCGTCGCGGTAGCGGCGACGGACGCCAAGACAAGCACGTGACACCACTGCCACCCTGTCTTAGCGTAACGCGAGTCGAGGCGGACATCGTCGCGGTAGCGACGATGGACACCGAGATGAGCACGTGACACCACTGCCAACCTGTCTTAGCGTAACGCGAGTCGAGGCGGACGTCGTCGCGGTAGCGACGACGGATGCCGAGACGAGCACGTGACACCACTGCCACCCTGTCTATCTTAGGGTTACGCGAGTCGAGGCGGACGTCGTCGCGGTAGCGACGGCGGACGCCGAGACGAGCACGTGACACCACTGCCTCCCTGTCTTACTGTAACGCGAGTCAAGGCGGACGTCGTCGCGGTAGCGACGAAGGACGCCGAGACGAGCACGTGACACCACTGCCACCCTGTCTTAGTGTAACGCGAGTCGAGGCGGACGTCGTCGCGGTAGCGACGACGAACGCCGAGACGAGCACGTGACACCACTGCCACCCTGTCTTCGCGTAACGCGAGTCGAGGTGGACGTCGTCGCGGTAGCGACGATGGACGCCGAGACGAGCACGTGACACCACTGCCACCCTGTCTTTGTGTAACGCGAGTCGAGGCGGACGAAGTCGCGGTAGTGACGACGGACGCCGAGATGAGCATGTGACACCACTGCCTCCCTGTCTTACCGTAACGCGAGTCGAGCCGGACGTCGTCGCGGTAGCGACGACAGACGCCGAGACGAGCACGTGACACCACTGCCACACTGTCTATCTTAGGGTTACGCGAGTCGAGGCAGACGTCGTCGCGGTAGCGACGACGGACGCCGAGACCAGCACGTGACACCACTGCCACCCTGTCTATCTTAGGGTAACGCGAGTCGAGGCGGACGTCGTCGCGGTAGCGACGACGGACGCCGAGACGAGCACGTGACACCACTGCCACCCTGTCTATCTTAGGGTAACGCGAGTCGAGGCGGACGTCGTCGCGGTAGCGACGACGGATGCCGAGACGAGCACGTGACACCACTGCCACCCTGTCTTAGTGAAATGCGAGTCGAGACGGACGTCGTCGCAGTAGCGACGACGGACGCCGAGACAAGCACGTGACACCACTGCCACCCTGTCTATCTTAGGGTTACGCGAGTCGAGGCGTTCGTCGTCGCGGTAGCGACGACGGACGCTGAGACGAGCACGTGACACCACTGCCACCCTGTCTTACCGAAATGCAAGTCGAGCGGACGTCGTCGCGGTAGCGACGAGGGATGCCGAGACGAACACGTGACACCACTGCCACCCTGTCTTAGCGTAACGCGAGTCGAGGTGGACATCGTCGCGGTAGCGACGACGGACGCCGAGATGAGCACGTGACACCACTGCCACCCTGTCTTAGCGTAACGCGAGTCGAGGCAGACATTGTCACGGTAGCGACGACGGACGCCGTGACGAGCACGTGACACCACTGCCACCCTGTCTATCTTAGGGTTACACGAGTCGAGGCGGACGTCGTCGCGGTAGCGACGACGGACGCCGAGACGAGCACGTGACACTACTGCCACCCTGTCTATCTTAGGGTTACGTGAGTCGAGGCGGACGTCGTCGCGGTAGCGACGACGGACGCCGAGACGAGCACGTGACACCACTGCCACCCTGTCTATCTTAGGGTTACGCGAGTCGAGGCGAACGTCATCGCGGTAGCGACGACGGACGTCGAGACGAGCACGTGACACCACTGCCACCATGTCTATCTTAGGGTAACGCGAGTCGAGGCGGACGTCGTCGCGGTAGCGACGGCGGATGCCTAGACGAGCACGTGACACCACTGCCTTCCTGTCTTACTGTAACGCGAGTCGAGGCGGACGTCGTCGCGGTAGCGAGGACGGACGCCGAGACGAGCACGTGACACCACTTCCACCCTGTCTTACCGAAACGCGAGTCGAGGCGGACGTCGTCGCGGTAGCGACGACGGACGCCGAGACGAGCACGTGACACCACTGCCACCCTGTCTTACAGAAACGCGAGTCGAGGCGGACGTCGAGACGAGCATGTGACACCACTGCCACCCTGTCTATCTTAGGGTTACGCGAGTCGAGGCGGATGTCGTCGCGGTAGCGACGACGGACGCCGAGACGAGCCAATGACACCACTGCCACCCTGTCTTAGCGTAACGCGAGTCGAGGCGGACGTCGTCGCGGTAGCGACGACGGACGCCGAGACGAGCCCATGACACCACTGCCACCCTGTCTTAGCGTAACGCGAGTTGAGGCGGACGTCGTCGCGGTAGCGACGGCGGACGCCGAGACGAGCACGTGACACCACTGCCACCCTGTCTTACCGAAACGCGAGTCGAGGCGGACGTCGAGACGAGCACGTGACACCACTGCCACCCTATCTATCTTAGGGTAACGCAAGTCGAGGCGGACGTCATCGCGGTAGCGACGACGGTCGCCGAGACGAGCCCGTGACACCACTGCCACCCTGTCTTAGCGTAACGCGAGTCGAGGCGGACGTCGTCGCGGTAGCGACGACGGACGCTGAGACGAGCACGTGACACCACTGCCACCCTGTCTTACCGAAATGCGAGTCAAGGCGGACGTCGTCGCGGTCGCGGCGACGGACGCCAAGACGAGCACGTGACACCACTGCCACCCTGTCTTAGCGTAACGCGAGTCGAGGCGGACATCATCGCGGTAGCGACGATGGATGCCGAGATGAGCACGTGACACCACTGCCAACCTGTCTTAGCGTAACGCGCGTCGAGGCGGACGTCGCCGTGGTAGCGACGACGGACGCCGAGACGAGCACATGACACTACTGCCACCCTCTCTATCTTAGGGTTACATGAGTCGAGGCAGACGTCGTCGCGGTATGCCAAGACGAGCACGTGACACCACAGCCTCCCTGTCTTAGCGTAACGCGAGTCGAGGCGGACGTCATCGCGTTAGCGACGACGGACACCGAGACGAGCACGTGACACCACTGCCACCCTGTCTATCTTAGTGTTACGCGAGTCGAGGCGGACGTCGTCGCGGTAGCGACGGCGGACGCCGAGACGAGCACGTGACACCACTGCCTCCCTGTCTTACTGTAACGCGAGTCGAGGCGGACGTCGTCGCGGTAGCGACGACGGACGCCGAGACGAGCCCATGACACCACTGCCACCCTGTCTTAGCGTAACGCGAGTTGAGGCGGACGTCGTCGCGGTAGCGACGGCGGACGCCGAGACGAGCACGTGACACCACTGCCACCCTGTCTTACCGAAACGCGAGTCGAGGCGGACGTCGAGACGAGCACGTGACACCACTGCCACCCTATCTATCTTAGGGTAACGCAAGTCGAGGCGGACGTCATCGCGGTAGCGACGACGGTCGCCGAGACGAGCCCGTGACACCACTGCCACCCTGTCTTAGCGTAACGCGAGTCGAGGCGGACGTCGTCGCGGTAGCGACGACGGACGCTGAGACGAGCACGTGACACCACTGCCACCCTGTCTTACCGAAATGCGAGTCAAGGCGGACGTCGTCGCGGTCGGGGCGACGGACGCCAAGACAAGCACGTGACACCACTGCCACCCTGTCTTAGCGTAACGCGAGTCGAGGCGGACATCATCGCGGTAGCGACGATGGATGCCGAGATGAGCACGTGACACCACTGCCAACCTGTCTTAGCGTAACGCGCGTCGAGGCGGATGTCGCCGTGGTAGCGACGACGGACGCCGAGACGAGCACATGACACTACTGCCACCCTGTCTATCTTAGGGTTACATGAGTCGAGGCAGACGTCGTCGCGGTACGCCAAGACGAGCACGTGACACCACAGCCTCCCTGTCTTAGCGTAACGCGAGTCGAGGCGGACGTCATCGCGTTAGCGACGACGGACACCGAGACGAGCACGTGACACCACTGCCACCCTGTCTATCTTAGTGTTACGCGAGTCGAGGCGGACGTCGTCGCGGTAGCGACGGCGGACGCCGAGACGAGCACGTGACACCACTGCCTCCCTGTCTTACTGTAACGCGAGTCGAGGCGGACGTCGTCGCGGTAGCGACGACGGACGCCGAGACGAGCACGTGACACCACTGCCACCCTGCCTTAGTGTAACGCGAGTTGAGGCGGACGTCGTTGCGGTAGCGACGACGAACGCCGAGACGAGCACGTGACACCACTGCCACCCTGTCTTAGCGTAACGCGAGTCGAGGTGGACGTCATCGCGGTAGCGACGACGGACGCCGAGACGAGCACGTGACACCACTGCCACCCTGTCTTTGCGTAACGCGAGTCGAGGCGGACGTCGTCGCGGTAGCGACGACGGACGCCGAGACGAGCACGTGACACCACTGCCACCCTGTCTTAGGGTAACGCGAGTCGAGGCGGACGTCGTCGCGGTAGTGACGACGGACGCCGAGACGAGCACGTGACACCACTGCCTCCCTGTCTTACCGTAACGCGAGTCGAGGCGGACGTCGTCGCGTTAGCGATGACGAACGCCGAAACGAGCACGTGACACCACTGCCATCCTGTCTATCTTAGGGTAACGCGAGTCGAGGCGGACGTCGTCGCGGTAGCGACGACGGACGCCGAGACGAGCACGTGACACCACTGCCACCCTGTCTATCTTAGGGTAACGCGAGTCGAGGCGGACGTCGTCGCGGTAGCGACTGCGGACGCCGAGACGAGCACGTGACACCACTGCCACCCTGTCTATCTTAGGGTAACGCGAGTCGAGGCGGACGTCGTCGCGGTAGCGACTGCGGACGCCGAGACGAGCACGTGACACCACTGCCACCCTGTCTTAGTGAAACGCGAGTCGAGGCGGACGTCGTCGCAGTAGCGACGACGGACGCCGAGACGAGCACGTGACACCACTGCCACCCTGTCTATCTTAGGGTTACGCGAGTCGAGGCGTTCGTCGTCGCGGTAGCGATGACGGACGTCAAGACGAGCACGTGACACCACTGCCACCCTGTCTTACCGAAATGCAAGTCGAGGCGGACGTCGTCGCGGTAGCG
This sequence comes from Triticum timopheevii, assembly GCA_963921465.1. Taxonomy (NCBI): domain Eukaryota; kingdom Viridiplantae; phylum Streptophyta; class Magnoliopsida; order Poales; family Poaceae; genus Triticum; species Triticum timopheevii. Next base: position 311,727,781 of record OY997266.1, on the reverse strand, counting down.
ATGACGGACGCCGAGACGAACACGTGACACCACTGCCACCCTGTCTTAGCGTAACGCGAGTCGAGGTGGACATCGTCGCGGTAGCCACGACGGACACCGAGATGAGCACGTGACACCACTGCCACCCTGTCTTAGCGTAACGCGAGTCGAGGCAGACGTCGTCACGGTAGTGACGACGGATGCCGAGACGAGCACGTGACACCACTGCTACCCTGTCTATCTTAGGGTTGCGCAAGTCGAGGCGGACGTCGTCGCGGTAGCGACGACGGACGCCGAGACGAGCACGTGACACTACTGCCACCCTGTCTATCTTAGGGTTACGTGAGTTGAGGCGGACGTCGTCGCGGTAGCGACGATGGACGCCGAGACGAGCACGTGACACCACTGCCTCCCTGTCTTAGCGTAACGCGAGTCGAGGCGGACGTCGTCGCGGTAGCGACGACGGACGCCGAGACGAGCACGTGACACCACTGCCACCCTGTCTATCTTAGGGTAACGCGAGTCGAGGCGAACGTCATCGCGGTAGCGACGACGGACGCCGAGACGAGCACGTGACACCACTGCCACCATGTCTATCTTAGGGTAACGCGAGTCGAGGCGGACGTCGTCGCGGTAGCGACGGCGGACGCCGAGACGAGCACGTGACACCACTGCCACCCTGTCTATCTTAGGGTTACGCAAATCGAGGCGGACGTCGTCGCGGTAGCGACGACGGATGCCGAGACGAGCCCATGACACCACTGCCACCCTGTCTTAGCGTAACGCGAGTCGAGGCGGACGTCGTCGCGGTAGCGACGACGGACGCCGAGACGAGCACGTGACACCACTGCCACCCTGTCTTACCGAAACGCGAGTCAAGGCGGACGTCGTCGCGGTAGCGACGACGGACACCGAGATGAGCACGTGACACCACTACCACCCTGTCTATCTTAGGGTTACGCGAGTCGAGGCGGACGTCGTCGCGGTAGCGACGACGGACGCCAAGACGAGCACGTGACACTACTGCCACCCTGTCTATCTTAGGGTTACGTGAGTCGAGGCGGACGTCATCGCGGTAGCGACGACGGACGCCGAGACGAGCACGTGACTCCACTGCCTCCCTATCTTAGCGTAACGCGAGTCGAGGTGGACGTCGTCGCGGTAGCGACGACGGACGCCGAGACGAGCACGTGACACCACTGCCACCCTGTCTTACCGAAATGCAAGTCGAGGTGGACGTCGTCGCGGTAGCGATGACGGACGCCGAGACGAACACGTGACACCACTGCCACCCTGTCTTAGCATAACGTGAGTCGAGGTGGACATCGTCGCGGTAGCGACGATGGACGCCGAGATGAGCACGTGACACCACTGCCACCCTGTCTTAGAGTAACGCGAGTCGAGGCAGACGTCGTCACGGTAGCGACGACGGACGCCGAGACGAGCACGTGACACCACTGCCACCCTGTCTATCTTAGGGTTACGCGAGTCGAGGCGGACGTCGTCGCGGTAGCGACGACGGACGCCGAGACGAGCACGTGACACTACTGCCACCCTGTCTATCTTAGGGTTACGTGAGTCGAGGCGGACGTCGTCGCGGTAGCGACGACGGACGCCGAGACGAGCACGTGACACCACTGCCTCCCTGTCTTAGCGTAACGCGAGTCGGGGCGAACGTCATCGCGGTAGCGACGACGGACGCCGAGACCAGCACGTGACACCATTGCCACCATGTCTATCTTAGGGTAACGCGAGTCGAGGCGGACGTCGTCGCGGTAGCGACGGCAGACGCCGAGACGAGCACCTGACACCACTGCCTTCCTGTCTTACTGTAACGCGAGTCGAGGCGGACGTCGTCGCGGTAGCGACGACGGACGCCGAGACGAGCACGTGACACCACTGCCACCCTGTCTTAGCGTAACGCGAGTCGAGGCGGACGTCATCGCGGTAGCGACGACGAACGCCGAGACGAGCACGTGACACCACTGCCACCCTGTCTTAGCGTAACGCGAGTCGAGGCGGACGTCGTCGCGGTAGCGACAACGGACACCGAGACGAGCACGTGACACCACTGCCACCCTGTCTTAGCGTAACGCGAGTCGAGGCGGACCTCGTTGCGGTAGCGACGACGGACCTCATTGCGCCGTTATCAGCGTCTTTCATCAGAACGTGCACAACCGCAGGATGAGGGAGGAGATGGCAATGTGCAAGATCAGAGACGTCAGCGAGCTCTACGCTCTGGCCGACAAGTGTGCACGGGCTGAGGAGGGGAGGAAAATCCCCAGAGAGGTTGCGGGAGCAGAAGGATCTGACAGTGAGGATACCGCCCCGGCAAGGAAGAACCGGAGACGGAACAACAGGAAGAGAAAGACTAAGGATGTGCTAGCTGTTGAGCATTCCGGCAACGGAGGCGGCTCCGACAAGGCCAAGGCCGATGACTCTAGCGAGGCTGTGGTAGCCGCCGACAAGCAGGATGGCTCCGGCAAGCGGTATTGCAAGATCCACCGCACCAAGGGCCACGATCTCCAAACCTGCAAGAAAGTCGAAGAGATGGCGGAGCTGCAGAAAGCCGATTACGAGCGCCGCGATAAGGAGAGAGCCCAGGGAGGTGGCGGAGGATCCGGCAAGAAACTTCCCGCCCGGGGAGGACACCGCGGCAAGCCCAAGCCGCGGCAAGGAGATAGGCCTCCCCGCGGCCGCGACAAGGACGAAGATGAAGATGAGATGGAGGAAGATGAGACCGATGACCAAGAGTTTTAGAAGGCGACAGAGGTGCTGTGCATCAACGGCGGCGCCTCTCTGCACGCCTCGCACCGCCAACTCAAGCAGTGGGTGCGAGAGGTGAACGCAACGGAGCCATCCATCGAGGCGCACAGGCCTCTGAAATGGTCCGGCACGCCCATCATTTTCGATGTAGAAGACCACCCTGATCGCATCACTGCGGTCGGGTGCTTGCCGATGTTGGTCTCACCAACAATCCGCAACCTCAAGGTCACGAAGATGTTGGTTGACGGCGGGGCCGGCCTGAACCTGATTTCCTCCACAGTGCTCAAGAAGCTCCAGATCCCCGACAGCGAGCTCGAAGAGACTGGTACCTTTCAAGGGATAAATCCGGGAAGGAGCAAGCCCAAGGGGAAGATCACACTGCCAGTGACGTTTGGCAGTGAGCTGAATTTCAGGACAGAGAAGGTCACCTTCGATGTTGCTGATATACCATTACCCTACAATGGGATACTCGGCCGACCAGTGCTTGCCAAGTTCATGGCAGCCTCTCACTACACATACAACATGCTCAAGATGCCTGGCCCGATGAGTATCATTTCTCTCCAAGGTGACAAGAGGGATGCACTCATCTGCGCCGACAAGATTTACCGGGAAGCAGCAGCCGCAGCAGAGCGCGAGCCACTTGCCACTGAAGCTCCCCGGGGGAAGGAGAAGCTCAAGTCCGGCAAGTGCAGCCCTGATGCCCACTCCGGCAAGCGCACCTCCTCGGAGTGCTGCGCTGCCGTCGAGAGCGCACCATCGAGCTCCACCGGCAAGTGCAAGAAAGCAAAAGCAAATCCGCCAAATATCAAGCCCGGCAAGAACAGCTCTGGTATCTGCTCCGGCAAGCACGCCTCCCCGGAGTGCCGCACTGCCGTCGAGGATGCACCATCGAGCTCCACTAGCCAGTAGGGCGAAGAAAGCGTCCAGCTTTAAGCTTCTGGATTGTACTCCCTGAGAATCCGTACCTTGTACGAAGAACCTGCGCGCAGAAGGGTCGAATCGTGGCTAAGTTGCGCCCTTGATCCGTTTCGAGTCCGCTCAACGACGAAAGCGCGCCGCAACTAGCCCGACGAGTTCTTCTTGCCGGAAGCAACACCGCCAGCGGGCTGCTGATGTCCCGCACTCAGCAAGTGTGTTTACACCGGCAGGTTCCCTGAAAGCGCGTGGGGGGGGGGGGGGTAAAAACGTACAAGGGAGGGAATCAAGGGAGGAGCGCGGCTTCGCCGGACCATGAATGACAGAAAAGCTAAGTCACCCGAGCTCGAGCGCATAGCTCTTTTCTTTAGTTTTAAGCGCTTATGTTATGTTCCTCGTACGTTCGTCCCTTGTACGAAAAACCCGTGCGCTGAGGAGCCAACTCATGGTTAAGTTGCGCCCTTGCTTTGTTTTCGAGTCCGCTCAACAATGCAAGCGCGCTGCAACTGGCCCGAGAAGGTTTCTTGCCGGGTACAACACCGCCAGCAGGCTGCTGACGTTCCGCACTCAGCAAGTGTGTTAGCACCGGCAAGTTCCCTAGAAGCGTAGGGCAAAAACGTACAAGGGGTATAATGAAGTCGAGGATGTAACGTAGCAAGCCTTGCCATGGGACGTCCTTTGTATGAGAAACTTGTGCGCAGAGGAGCTAACTCGTGGTTAAGTTGCGCCCTTGCTTTGTTTTCGAGTCCGCTCAACAATGCAAGTGCGCTGCAACTGGCCCGAGGAGGTTTCTTGCCGGGTACAACACCGCCAGCAGGCTGCTGACGTTCCGCACTCAGCAAGTGTGTTAGCACCGGCAAGTTCCCTAGAAGCGTAGAGTGTAAACATGCAAAGGGTGAAACATGGCATCGCATTGCCCAACTTGAGATTACGTTGCAAAGAATAACTTATTTCGGCGCTGTCTTAGTTATTTTTGTGACTGTAATAACAGCGACAAAGAGAAACCAGAAGGGCGCACTGGCAAAGAGGCCCCGGCAAGCCGATTTCACTGGGGGCTGCGGCCGCCAAGATCCCTACACGGCAAGTCAGGGTTCCCCGGGGCTACAATGCTGGCGGCAAGGACAGAGCAAGGTGCACCAGCACTTAGGTCCCGGCGGAGCCAAAGTTGCCGGGGGCTGCAAATATCAAGATTCAGCCCCGGCAAGCCAGAGTCGCCGGGGGCTGTAATACCAGATATGTTTTCCATCCCTCGTCATGCATCCTCTTGTGGGCTGGGGAAAGCGAGGCCGCGTCTCTGAACGATCATGCCTTGTACGAAAAGAACCTGTGCGCGGAGGAACCGACTCATAGCTAGTCGCGTACCGACTGTTGCCTCGAGTCCGCTCGACAATTTAGGTGAACTACGGCTAGCCCGACGACAAGGTGTCTTGTCGGCCGCGACACCGCCGGCAGGTAACCAACTCGTAGCTAGTTGCCTTACTGTCGTTTCGAGTCCGCTCAACGACTTAAGTAAGCCGCGACTAGCTCCGCAACAAGGTTTCCTGTCGGTTGCAATTCCGTTGCCGACATTCCGCACTCGGCGCCCACGGCAAGGTGCCCGCGCCGGCAAGTTCCCTAAAAGTGTAGGGTGAAAACATACAGGGCACGCGATCAAGTAAAAGACTTAATCCAGCAAGCTTTCCCCTCTTTTCATTAAAAAACATCCCTATTTAGTGTGAGTCCATGGAGGATGAAAAACATGATAGAGAGGATTACAAGCTTTAAATACAGCTAAGGCCCGAAGGCTTACAAATTAAAAGATAAGGTGCCCGTAATCCCTCTCCTGTTTTCTCTTCAGGAAGTAGGTCAAGGAGGCCCCGGCAAGAGAAGCTTGCCGGGAAGGGCAAAAGAAACGCCTAGGCGAGCTACGGGTGCCAGAAGACACCAAGAGAACTTCCCGGGGCCCGGCCAGGAGCTTGGCGGAGACGGAGGCGCCGGAGGCAGAGCTCGAAGACGGGGCGGTAGGACGTCAGCACGCTGTCGAGGGCACCCCGCCCTCGTACTCCGACTTGAAGGCCTTGCCGCCACCCCTCTTCCTCTTCCGCCGCCTCCCTACGCCAGCCGCCCAAGGAGACGGCCCCGGGGAGTTCAGAAGGCCGGCGACCCGGATGATGGGGTCGCCGGTGGCGCGCGCGAGGCAGCGTCCGACGCCTAGTCGGACCTGCCGCCCTCGTCGTCGCTGTTGCTCCCCTCCTCGTCACTCTCGCTCGAGGAGGGACCTTCGCTATCGGAGGAGCTGTCCACGCAACATCTCGCCCGGGTGCCGGAGTCCCCGAAGACCTTGACAGCGAGAAGGTTGCCCTCCATTAACTTAAAATGGAGGGTAAACCCCGCCGTCAAGCTATGGATGCGGGCGAACGTCTTCCACCCTCGGTCGAAGTACATCACGCCGGGGGCTGGGGATACGACACTAACTCGAGTGCCGCTGATCCTGCAGCCCCTCATGCGCAACTCCAGCATCTCGGGCGGGTCCGGCTCCATCGCGCTCGCAAATGGAGCCGGAAGACGGAGGCGTCGACGAGGTGCCCGGCGCAGCTTGACGAAGAACTCCCAGGGGTCGTCCCCAATGTGGACCACCTCGAGGAGAGGAGCCGTCGGCGGAGACGGGGGTGGCGCACCACCCCGGCCGCCTCTCCCCCGAGCGCCTCGGCCACACCCTCGACCTCGCCCTCGGCCTCGCCCCCTCCCTCTTCCCCTCTCGACCGGCTCCACCGCCGCAGGAGCGACAGAGGGAGGGATGCGCTGTCTGGCGGCAACCCTCGCCGCCGCCGACGAGGGGCCAGGATTCCCTTTCTCCATGACGAATGGGAGGAAGGAGAGCAGAAGTTAAAAAAAGGAAAGAAGGAGATGAAGGAGTGTGGGCTTCTGTACCCTCCCCCCTGCCCCTTATAAAGGAGCAGGGTGGGAGCCCGGCCGCCCCGCTCAGCGAATCAAGGCACGGGAGAGCAGGGAATCGAGGCCGACCCGCTGCCTCTGCTCACGCCGGCCCGGATTCCCCAATCCCACCGTCCGTGACCCCAAGCGCATGGGAGCCGCGTGGCAGGGATGCAGCGCCGAGTGGACGGGTGAGGCAGTCTCGCCCCACCCCGTGAGCATGGGAGCAGATGCCTCAAAAGCCGCGCGCTAGCCCCGTCCAGTAAATGCACCACGCCCCCACACATACCTCCGTTTAGGAGGGAGGGCGTGGGCCGTCCCCTCCATCATGGCTCAATGCGTGCTCGCGAGGACTCAGCCCCGCACGCACTGCCCACGTCGCCCATGATGCCGCGTTTGACGCGTGCCACTCCGAGCGTGCGCGGTGGAAGCGGAGTCCGATTTTGTGTGGACCCAGGCCACGCGTGCCCGTGCACTGTTTTGGGCCTGGCCAAACAACGCTCGGCACCATGTATGGCCTAGGCCCGGGGGCTACTGTCGGTGTACTAAAGTAGGGGGGTACCTTAGTACCCCGAACTTGTGCACGGGCAGTCGTGGCAACCCGCGGCAGGGCTTGCTAGGCGTCCGCCAAGGTCCTCCGCGGCTACGTTGATGCCGCTCAGGGACAGAATACTCGAGCTAAAAAGCCTCGGCAAGAGGAGCTTGCCGGGAAGGCCAACCAAGGCCCCGGCAAGAGGAGCTCGCCGGGAAGAGAACAAAGGCCCCGACAAGAGGAGCTTGCCGGGAAGGCCGACCGAGGCACCTCCAGGGGACTTGCCGCAGTACCCCGCGCGCCCCGGCAAGGCCCGAGCGCCGGAAGCTTGCCGACACGACAAGAGGAGGACCGCATCAAGGCACTTGCCGCGGCAAGATTGCCAACCAAACTCCAGCACATCCAGCGACGTGTCATCACAAGACCGTCCCAAAGGCACGTGGCGAGGCACTACACAGCCATGCTGAGCGAGGTGGCAAGCGGAGATGACAGAGACGCCATCGTGGCAACCGGTGGCTCACTTGACGATCGCCTCCCTGCACTGTTGGGGCGACCGGACGGGCATTAAATGCCCTTGTCCCCTGCCGTCAGCTAGACTATAAAAGGGAGGCCCATGCGCACAGAGAAGGGGTTCGGCAAGGTAGGTTTTAGGGTTCATCTGAGGACGCAGGATCAGAGTCCGGTCCAGCACATACACATCACACCACCATGCGCTCGTATTCGAGCGAGATCAAATAACAACACAAAGCAGCAGTAGGAGTTTTATCTCTCCAGAGAGCTCCGAAGCTGGGTAAAAATCGCTCGTCTCTCTAACTCCACCGCGCGCCCGGGACCTCGATCCGCTCTGCGCGCGGCCCCCGCACCCCCTCTCCGAACCAGAAAAGGGCCCCCCCGTGCCCCATAGGTGCCCGGCGGCCACGGAAGTAGACCGTGCCCCCGCAGCCGACAGACGTCCGCCTCGACTCGCGTTACCCTAAGATAGACAGGGTGGAAGTGGTGTCACGTGCTCGTCTCGGCGTCCGTCGTCGCTACCGCGACGACGTCCGCCTCGACTCGCGTAACCCTAAGATAGACAGGGTGGCAGTGGTGTCACGTGCTCGTCTCGACGTCCGCCTCGACTCGCGTTTCGGAAAGACAGGGTGGCAGTGGTGTCACGTGCTCGTCTCGGCGTCCGTCGTCGCTACCGCGACGACGTCCGCCTCGACTCGCGTTTCGGTAAGACAGGGTGGTAGTGGTGTCACGTACTCGTCTCGGCGTCCGTCGTCGCTACCTCGACGACGTCCGCCTCGACTCGCGTTACGCTAAGACAGGGTGGCAGTGGTGTCACGGGCTCGTCTCGGCGTCCGTCGTCGCTACAGCCACGATGTCCGCCTCGACTCGCGTTTCACTAAGACAGGGTGGCAGTGGTGTCACGTGCTCGTCTCGGCATTCGTCGTCGCTACCGCAACGACGTCCGCCTCAACTCGCGGTACCCCAAGATAGACAGGGTGGCAGTGGTGTCACGTGCTCGTCCCGGCGTCCGTCGTCGCTACCGCGACGACGTCCGCCTCGACTCGCGTAACCCTAAGATAGACAGGGTGGCAGTGGTGTCATGTGCTCGTCTCGGCGTCCGTCGTCGCTAACGCGACGACGTCCGCCTCGACTCGCGTTACGGTAAGACAGGGAGGCAGTGGTGTCACATGCTCGTCTCGGCGTCCATCGTCGCTACCGCGACGACGTCCGCCTCGACTCGCGTTACCCTAAGACAGGGTGGCAGTGGTGTCACGTGCTCGTCTCGGCGTCCGTCGTCGCTACCGCGACGACGTCCGCCTCGACTCGCATTACGCTAAGACAGGGTGGCAGTGGTGTCACATGCTCATCTCGGCGTCCGTAGTTGCTACCGCAACGACGTCCGCCTTGACTCGCGTTACGCTAAGACAGGGTGGCAGTGGTGTCACGTGCTCGTCTCGGCGTTCGTCGTCGCTACCGCGACGACGTCCGCCTCAACTCGCGTTACGCTAAGACAGGGTGGTAGTGGTGTCACGTGCTCGTCCCGGCGTCCGTCGTCGCTACCGCAACGACGTCCGCCTCGACTCGCGTTACAGTAAGACAGGGAGGTAGTGGTGTCACGTGCTCGTCTCGGCGCACGCCGTCGCTACCGCGACGACGTCCGCCTCGACTCGCGTTACCCTAAGATAGGCAGGGTGGCAATGGTGTCACATGCTCGTCTCGGCGTCCGTCGTCGCTAACGCGACGACGTTCGCCTCGACTCGCGTTACCCTAAGATAGACAGGGTGGCAGTGGTGTCACGTGCTCGTCTCGGCGTCCGTCGTCGCTACCGCGACGACGTCCGCCTCGACTCACGTTACGCTAAGACAGGGAGGCAGTGGTGTCACGTGCTCGTCTCGGCGTCCGTCGTCGCTACCGCGATGACGTCCGCCTCGACTCACGTAACCCTAAGATAGACAGGGTGGCAGTAGTGTCACGTGCTCGTCTTGGCGTCCGTCGTCGCTACCGTGACGACGTCTGCCTCGACTCGCGTAACCCTAAGATGGACAGGGTGGCAGTGGTGTCACGTGCTCGTCTCGGCATCCCTCGTCGCTACCGCGACGACGTCCGCCTCGACTCGCGTTACGCTAAGACAGGGTGGCAGTGGTGTCACGTGCTCATCTCGGTGTCCGTCGTCGCTACCGCGACGATGTCCGCCTCGACTCGCGTTACGCTAAGACAGGGTGGCAGTGGTGTTATGTGCTCGTCTCGGCATCCGTCGTCGCTACCGCGACGATGTCCGCCTCGACTCGCATTTCGGTAAGACAGGGTGGCAGTGGTGTCACGTGCTCGTCTCGGCGTCCGTCATCGCTACCGTGACGACGTCCGCCTCGACTCGCGTTACGCTAAGACAGGGTGGCAGTGGTGTCACGTGCTCATCTCGGCGTCCGTCGTCACTACCGCGACGACGTCCGCCTCGACTCGTGTTTCGGTAAGACAGGGTGGCAGTGGTGTCACGTGCTCGTCTCGGCGTCCGTCGTTGCTACCGCGACGACGTCCGCCTCGACTCGCGTTACGCTAAGACAGGGTGGCAGTGGTGTCACGTGCTCCTCTCGGCGTCCGTCGTCGCTACCGCGACGACGTCCGCCTCGACTCGCGTTTCGGTAAGACAGGGTGGCAGTGGTGTCACGTGCTCGTCTCGGCGTCCGTCGTCGCTACCACGACGACGTCCGCCTCGACTCGCGTTACGCTAAGACAGGGTGGCAGTGGTGTCACGGGCTCGTCTCGGCGTCTGTCGTCGCTACCGCGACGACGGCCGCCTCGACTCGCGTTACCCTAAGATAGACAGGGTGGAAGTGGTGTCACATGCTCGTCTCGGCGTCCGTCGTCGCTACAGCGACGACGTCCGCCTCGACTCGCGTAACCCTAAGATAGACAGGGTGGCAGTGGTGTCACGTGATCGTCTCGACGTCCGCCTCGACTCGCGTTTCGGTAAGACAGGGTGGCAGTGGTGTCACGTGCTCGTCTCGGCGTCCGTCGTCGCTACCGCAACGACGTCCGCCTCGACTCGCGTTACAGTAAGACAGGGAGGTAGTGGTGTCACGTGCTCGTCTCGGCGCACGCCGTCGCTACCGCGACGACGTCCGCCTCGACTCGCGTTACCCTAAGATAGACAGGGTGGCAATGGTGTCACATGCTCGTCTCGGCGTCCGTCGTCGCTACCGCGACGACGTTCGCCTCGACGTCCGCCTCGACTCACGTTACGCTAAGACAGGGAGGCAGTGGTGTCACGTGCTCGTCTCGGCGTCCGTCGTGGCTACCGCGACGACGTCCGCCTCGACTCACGTAACCCTAAGATAGACAGGGTGGCAGTAGTGTCACGTGCTCGTCTTGGCGTCCGTCGTCGCTACCGCGACGACGTCCGCCTCGACTCGCGTAACCCTAAGATAGACAGGGTGGCAGTGGTGTCACGTGCTCGTCTCGGCGTCCCTCGTCGCTACCGCGACGACGTCCGCCTCGACTCGCGTTACGCTAATACAGGGTGGCAGTGGTGTCACGTGCTCATCTCGGCGTCCGTCGTCGCTACCGCGACGATGTCCGCCTCGACTCGCGTTACGCTAAGGCAGGGTGGCAGTGGTGTTATGTGCTCGTCTCGGCATCCGTCGTCGCTACCGTGACGACGTCCGCCTCGACTCGCATTTCGGTAAGACAGGGTGGCAGTGGTGTCACGTGCTCGTCTCGGCGTCCGTCATCGCTACCGTGACGACGTCCGCCTCGACTCGCGTTACGCTAAGACAGGGTGGCAGTGGTGTCACGTGCTCATCTCGGCGTCCGTCGTCACTACCGCGACGACGTCCGCCTCGACTCGTGTTTCGGTAAGACAGGGTGGCAGTGGTGTCACGTGCTCGTCTTGGCGTCCGTCGTCGCTACCGCGAAGACGTCCGCCTTGACTCGCGTAACCCTAAGATAGACAGGGTGGCAGTGGTGTCACGTGCTCGTCTCGGCGTCCGTCGTCGCTACCGCGACGACGTCCGCCTCGACTCGCGTTACGCTAAGACAGGGTGGCAGTGGTGTCACGTGCTCCTCTCGGCGTCCGTCGTCGCTACCGCGACGACGTCCGCCTCGACTCGCGTTTCGGTAAGACAGGGTGGCAGTGGTGTCACGTGCTCGTCTCGGCGTCCGTCGTCGCTACCACGACGACGTCCGCCTTGACTCGCGTTACGCTAAGACAGGGTGGCAGTGGTGTCACGGGCTCGTCTCGGCGTCTGTCGTCGCTACCGCGACGACGGCCGCCTCGACTCGCGTTACCCTAAGATAGACAGGGTGGAAGTGGTGTCACGTGCTCGTCTCGGCGTCCGTCGTCGCTACCGCGACGACGTCCGCCTCGACTCGCGTAACCCTAAGAGAGACAGGGTGGCAGTGGTGTCACGTGATCGTCTCGACGTCCGCCTCGACTCGCGTTTCGGTAAGACAGGGTGGCAGTGGTGTCACGTGCTCGTCTCGGCGTCCGTCGTCGCTACCTCGACGACGTCCGCCTCGACTCGCGTTACGCTAAGACAGGGTGGCAGTGGTGTCACGGGCTCGTCTCGGCGTCCGTCGTCGCTACTGCGACGATGTCCGCCTCGACTCGCGTTTCACTAAGACAGGGTGGCAGTGGTGTCACGTGCTCGTCTCGGCGTCCGTCATCGCTACCGCGACGACGTCCGCCTCGACTCGCGTAACCCTAAGATAGATAGGGTGGCAGTGGTGTCACGTGCTCGTCTCGGCGTCCGTCGTCGCTAACGCGACGACGTCCGCCTCGACTCGCCTTACAGTAAGACAGGGAGGCAGTTGTGTCACATGCTCGTCTTGGCGTCCGTCATCGCTACCGCGACGACGTCCGCCTCGACTCGCGTTACCCTAAGACATGGTGGCAGTGGTGTCACGTGCTCGTCTCGGCGTCCGTCGTCGCTACCGCAATGACGTCCGCCTCGAATCGTGTTTCGGTAAGACAGGGTGGCAGTGGTGTCACGTGCTCGTCTCGGCGTCCGTCGTCGCTACCGCGACGACGTCCGCCTTGACTCGCGTAACCCTAAGATAGACAGGGTGGCAGTGGTGTCACGTGCTCGTCTCGGCGTCCGTCGTCGCTACCGCGACGACGTCCGCCTCGACTCGCGTTACCCTAAGATAGACAGGGTGGCAGTGGTGTCACGTGCTCGTCTCGGCGTCCGTCGTCGCTACCGCGACGACGTCCGCCTCGACTCGCGTTACGCTAAGACAGGGTGGTAGTAGTGTCACGTGCTCGTCTCGGCGTTCGTCGTCGCTACCGCGACGACGTCCGCCTCGACTCGCGTTATGCTAAGACAGGGTGGCAGTGGTGTCACGTGCTCGTCTCGGCGTCCATCGTCGCTACCGCAATGACGTCCGCCTCGACTCGCGTTACAGTAAGACAGGGAAGCAGTGGTGTCACGTGCTCGTCTCGGCGCCCGCCGTCGCTACCGCGACGACGTCCGCCTCGACTCGCGTTACCATAAGATAGACAGGTTGGCAGTGGTGTCACGTGCTCGTCTCGGCGTCCGTCGTCGCTACCGTGACGACATCCACCTCGACTCGCGTTACAGTAAGACAGGGAGGTAGTGGTGTCACGTGCTCGTCTCGGCGCACGCCGTCGCTACCGCGACGACGTCCGCCTCGACTCGCGTTACCCTAAGATAGACAGGGTGGCAATGGTGTCACATGCTCGTCTCGGCGTCCGTCGTCGCTACCGCGACGACGTTCGCCTCGACTCGCGTTACCCTAAGATAGACAGGGTGGCAGTGGTGTCACGTGCTCGTCTCGGCGTCCGTCGTCGCTACCGCGACGACGTCCGCCTCGACTCATGTAACCCTAAGATAGACAGGGTGGCAGTAGTGTCACGTGCTCGTCTTGGCGTCCGTCGTCGCTACCGCGACGACGTCCGCCTCGACTCGCGTAACCCTAAGATAGACAGGGTGGCAGTGGTGTCACGTGCTCGTCTCGGCGTCCCTCGTCGCTACCGCGACGACGTCCGCCTCGACTCGCGTTACGCTAAGACAGGGTGGCAGTGGTGTCACGTGCTCATCTCGGCGTCTGTCGTCGCTACCGCGACGATGTCCGCCTCGACTCGCGTTACGCTAAGACAGGGTGGCAGTGGTGTTATGTGCTCGTCTCGGCATCCGTCGTCACTACCGCGACGACGTCCGCCTCGACTCGCATTTCGGTAAGACAGGGTGGCAGTGGTGTCACGTGCTCGTCTCGGCGTCCGTCATCGCTACCGTGACGATGTCCGCCTCGACTCGCGTTACGCTAAGACAGGGTGGCAGTGGTGTCACGTGCTCATCTCGGCGTCCGTCGTCACTACCGCGACGACATCCGCCTCGAATCGTGTTTCGGTAAGACAGGGTGGCAGTGGTGTCACGTGCTCGTCTCGGCGTCCGTCGTCGCTACCGCGACGACGTCCGCCTTGACTCGCGTAACCCTAAGATAGACAGGGTGGCAGTGGTGTCACGTGCTCGTCTCGGCGTCCGTCGTCGCTACCGCGACGACGTCCGCCTCGACTCGCGTTACGCTAAGACAGGGTGGCAGTGGTGTCACGTGCTCCTCTCGGCGTCCGTCGTCGCTACCGCGACGACGTCCGCCTCGACTCGCGTTTCGGTAAGACAGGGTGGCAGTGGTGTCACGTGCTCGTCTCGGCGTCCGTCGTCGCTACCACGACGACGTCCGCCTCGACTCGCGTTACGCTAAGACAGGGTGGTAGTAGTGTCACGTGCTCGTCTCGGCGTTCGTCGTCGCTACCGCGACGACGTCCGCCTCGACTCGCGTTATGCTAAGACAGGGTGGCAGTGGTGTCACGTGCTCGTCTCGGCGTCCATCGTCGCTACCGCAACGACGTCCGCCTCGACTCGCGTTACAGTAAGACAGGGAAGCAGTGGTGTCACGTGCTCGTCTCGGCGCCCGCCGTCGCTACCGCGACGACGTCCGCCTCGACTCGCGTTACCATAAGATAGACAGGTTGGCAGTGGTGTCACGTGCTCGTCTCGGCGTCCGTCGTCGCTACCGTGACGACGTCCACCTCGGCTCGCATTACAGTAAGACAGGGAGGTAGTGGTGTCACGTGCTCGTCTCGGCGCACGCCGTCGCTACCGCGACGACGTCCGCCTCGACTCGCGTTACCCTAAGATAGACAGGGTGGCAATGGTGTCACATGCTCGTCTCGGCGTCCGTCGTCGCTACCGCGACGACGTTCGCCTCGACTCGCGTTACCCTAAGATAGACAGGGTGGCAGTGGTGTCACGTGCTCGTCTCAGCGTCCGTCGTCGCTACCGCGACGACGTCCGCCTCGACTCACGTAACCCTAAGATAGACAGGGTGGCAGTAGTGTCACGTGCTCGTCTTGGCGTCCGTCGTCGCTACCGCGACGACGTCCGCCTCGACTCGCGTAACCCTAAGATAGACAGGGTGGCAGTGGTGTCACGTGCTCGTCTCGGCGTCCCTCGTCGCTACCGCGACGACGTCCGCCTCGACTCGCGTTACGCTAAGACAGGGTGGCAGTGGTGTCACGTGCTCATCTCGGCGTCTGTCGTCGCTACCGCGACGATGTCCGCCTCGACTCGCGTTACGCTAAGACAGGGTGGCAGTGGTGTTATGTGCTCGTCTCGGCATCCGTCGTCGCTACCGCGACGACGTCCGCCTCGACTCGCATTTCGGTAAGACAGGGTGGCAGTGGTGTCACGTGCTCGTCTCGGCGTCCGTCATCGCTACCGTGACGACGTCCGCCTCGACTCGCGTTACGCTAAGACAGGGTGGCAGTGGTGTCACGTGCTCATCTCGGCGTCCGTCGTCACTACCGCGACGATGTCCGCCTCGACTCGTGTTTCGGTAAGACAGGGTGGCAGTGGTGTCACGTGCTCGTCTCGGCGTCCGTCGTCGCTACCGCGACGACGTCCGCCTTGACTCGCGTAACCCTAAGATAGACAGGGTGGCAGTGGTGTCACGTGCTCGTCTCGGCGTCCGTCGTCGCTACCGCGACGACGTCCGCCTCGACTCGCGTTACGCTAAGACAGGGTGGCAGTGGTGTCACGTGCTCGTCTCGGCGCCCGCCGTCGCTACCGCGACGACGTCCGCCTCGACTCGCGTTACCATAAGATAGACAGGTTGGCAGTGGTGTCACGTGCTCGTCTCGGCGTCCGTCGTCGCTACCGTGACGACGTCCACCTCGACTCGCGTTACAGTAAGACAGGGAGGTAGTGGTGTCACGTGCTTGTCTCGGCGCACGCTGTCGCTACCGCGACGACGTCCTCCTCGACTCGCGTTACCCTAAGATAGACAGGGTGGCAATGGTGTCACATGCTCGTCTCGGCGTCCGTCGTCGCTACCGCGACGACGTTCGCCTCGACTCGCGTTACCCTAAGATAGACAGGGTGGAAGTGGTGTCACGTGCTCGTCTCGGCGTCCGTCGTCGCTACCGCGACGACGTCCGCCTCGACTCGTGTAACCCTAAGATAGACAGGGTGGCAGTGGTGTCACGTGATCGTCTCGACGTCCGCCTCGACTCGCGTTTCGGTAAGACAGGGTGGCAGTGGTGTCACGTGCTCGTCTCGGCGTCCGTCGTCGCTACCTCGACGACGTCCGCCTCGACTCGCGTTACGCTAAGACAGGGTGGCAGTGGTGTCACGGGCTCGTCTCGGCGTCCGTCGTCGCTACTGCGACGATGTCCGCCTCGACTCGCGTTTCACTAAGACAGGGTGGCAGTGGTGTCACGTGCTCGTCTCGGCATCCGTCGTCGCTACCGCAACGACGTCCGCCTCGACTCGCGTTACCCTAAGATAGACAGGGTGGCAGTGGTGTCACGTGCTCGTCTCAGCGTCCGTCATCACTACCGCGACGACGTCCGCCTCGACTCGCGTAACCCTAAGATAGACAGGGTGGCAGTGGTGTCACATGCTCGTCTCGGCGTCCGTCATCGCTACCGCGACGACGTCCGCCTCGACTCGCGTTACCCTAAGACATGGTGGCAGTGGTGTCACGTGCTCGTCTCGGCGTCCGTCGTCGCTACCGCGACGACGTCCGCCTCGACTCGCGTTACGCTAAGACAGGGTGGCAGTGGTGTCACGTGCTCGTCTCGGCGTCCGTCGTCGCTTCCGCGACGACGTCCGCCTCGACTCGCGTTACGCTAAGACAGGGTGGTAGTAGTGTCACGTGCTCGTCTCGGCGTTCGTCGTCGCTACCGCGACGACGTCCGCCTCGACTCGCGTTATGCTAAGACAGGGTGGCAGTGGTGTCACGTGCTCGTCTCGGCGTCCATCGTCGCTACCGCAACGACGTCCGCCTCGACTCGCGTTACAGTAAGACAGGGAAGCAGTGGTGTCACGTGCTCGTCTCGGCGCCCGCCGTCGCTACCGCGACGACGTCCGCCTCGACTCGCGTTACCATAAGATAGACAGGTTGGCAGTGGTGTCACGTGCTCGTCTCGGCGTCCGTCATCGCTACCGTGACGACGTCCACCTCGACTCGCGTTACAGTAAGACAGGGAGGTAGTGGTGTCACGTGCTCGTCTCGGCGCACGCCGTCGCTACCGCGACGACGTCCGCCTCGACTCGCGTTACCCTAAGATAGACAGGGTGGCAATGGTGTCACATGCTCGTCTCGGCGTCCGTCGTCGCTACCGCGACGACGTTCGCCTCGACTCGCGTTACCCTAAGATAGACAGGGTGGCAGTGGTGTCACGTGCTCGTCTCGGCGTCCGTCGTCGCTACCGCGACGACGTCCGCCTCGACTCACGTAACCCTAAGATAGACAGGGTGGCAGTAGTGTCACGTGCTCGTCTTGGCGTCCGTCGTCGCTACCGCGACGACGTCCGCCTCGACTCGCGTAACCCTAAGATAGACAGGGTGGCAGTGGTGTCACGTGCTCGTCTCGGCGTCCCTCGTCGCTACCGCGACGACGTCCGCCTCGACTCGCGTTACGCTAAGACAGGGTGGCAGTGGTGTCACGTGCTCATCTCGGCGTCTGTCGTCGCTACCGCGACGATGTCCGCCTCGACTCGCGTTACGCTAAGACAGGGTGGCAGTGGTGTTATGTGCTCGTCTCGGCATCCGTCGTCGCTACCGCGACGACGTCCGCCTCGACTCGCATTTCGGTAAGACAGGGTGGCAGTGGTGTCACGTGCTCGTCTCGGCGTCCGTCATCGCTACCGTGACGACGTCCGCCTCGACTCGCGTTACGCTAAGACAGGGTGGCAGTGGTGTCACGTGCTCATCTCGGCGTCCGTCGTCACTACCGCGACGATGTCCGCCTCGACTCGTGTTTCGGTAAGACAGGGTGGCAGTGGTGTCACGTGCTCGTCTCGGCGTCCGTCGTCGCTACCGCGACGACGTCCGCCTTGACTCGCGTAACCCTAAGATAGACAGGGTGGCAGTGGTGTCACGTGCTCGTCTCGGCGTCCATCGTCGCTACCGCGACGACGTCCGCCTCGACTCGCGTTACGCTAAGACAGGGTGGCAGTGGTGTCACGTGCTCGTCTCGGCGCCCGCCGTCGCTACCGCGACGACGTCCGCCTCGACTCGCGTTACCATAAGATAGACAGGTTGGCAGTGGTGTCACGTGCTCGTCTCGGCGTCCGTCGTCGCTACCGTGACGACGTCCACCTCGACTCGCGTTACAGTAAGACAGGGAGGTAGTGGTGTCACGTGCTCGTCTCGGCGCACGCCGTCGCTACCGCGACGACGTCCGCCTCGACTCGCGTTACCCTAAGATAGACAGGGTGGCAATGGTGTCACATGCTCGTCTCGGCGTCCGTCGTCGCTACCGCGACGACGTTCGCCTCGACTCGCGTTACCCTAAGATAGACAGGGTGGCAGTGGTGTCACGTGCTCGTCTCGGCGTCCGTCGTCGCTACCGCGATGACGTCCGCCTCGACTCACGTAACCCTAAGATAGACAGGGTGGCAGTGGTGTCACGTGCTCGTCTCAGCGTCCGTCATCACTACCGCGACGACGTCCGCCTCGACTCGCGTAACCCTAAGATAGACAGGGTGGCAGTGGTGTCACATGCTCGTCTCGGCGTCCGTCATCGCTACCGCGACGACGTCCGCCTCGACTCGCGTTACCCTAAGACATGGTGGCAGTGGTGTCACGTGCTCGTCTCGGCGTCCGTCGTCGCTACCGCGACGACGTCCGCCTCGACTCGCGTTACGCTAAGACAGGGTGGCAGTGGTGTCACGTGCTCGTCTCGGCGTCCGTCGTCGCTTCCGCGACGACGTCCGCCTCGACTCGCGTTACGCTAAGACAGGGTGGTAGTAGTGTCACGTGCTCGTCTCGGCGTTCGTCGTCGCTACCGCGACGACGTCCGCCTCGACTCGCGTTATGCTAAGACAGGGTGGCAGTGGTGTCACGTGCTCGTCTCGGCGTCCATCGTCGCTACCGCAACGACGTCCGCCTCGACTCGCGTTACAGTAAGACAGGGAAGCAGTGGTGTCACGTGCTCGTCTCGGCGCCCGCCGTCGCTACCGCGACGACGTCCGCCTCGACTCGCGTTACCATAAGATAGACAGGTTGGCAGTGGTGTCACGTGCTCGTCTCGGCGTCCGTCATCGCTACCGTGACGACGTCCACCTCGACTCGCGTTACAGTAAGACAGGGAGGTAGTGGTGTCACGTGCTCGTCTCGGCGCACGCCGTCGCTACCGCGACGACGTCCGCCTCGACTCGCGTTACCCTAAGATAGACAGGGTGGCAATGGTGTCACATGCTCGTCTCGGCGTCCGTCGTCGCTACCGCGACGACGTTCGCCTCGACTCGCGTTACCCTAAGATAGACAGGGTGGCAGTGGTGTCACGTGCTCGTCTCGGCGTCCGTCGTCGCTACCGCGACGACGTCCGCCTCGACTCACGTAACCCTAAGATAGACAGGGTGGCAGTAGTGTCACGTGCTCGTCTTGGCGTCCGTCGTCGCTACCGCGACGACGTCCGCCTCGACTCGCGTAACCCTAAGATAGACAGGGTGGCAGTGGTGTCACGTGCTCGTCTCGGCGTCCCTCGTCGCTACCGCGACGACGTCCGCCTCGACTCGCGTTACGCTAAGACAGGGTGGCAGTGGTGTCACGTGCTCATCTCGGCGTCTGTCGTCGCTACCGCGACGATGTCCGCCTCGACTCGCGTTACGCTAAGACAGGGTGGCAGTGGTGTTATGTGCTCGTCTCGGCATCCGTCGTCGCTACCGCGACGACGTCCGCCTCGACTCGCATTTCGGTAAGACAGGGTGGCAGTGGTGTCACGTGCTCGTCTCGGCGTCCGTCATCGCTACCGTGACGACGTCCGCCTCGACTCGCGTTACGCTAAGACAGGGTGGCAGTGGTGTCACGTGCTCATCTCGGCGTCCGTCGTCACTACCGCGACGATGTCCGCCTCGACTCGTGTTTCGGTAAGACAGGGTGGCAGTGGTGTCACGTGCTCGTCTCGGCGTCCGTCGTCGCTACCGCGACGACGTCCGCCTTGACTCGCGTAACCCTAAGATAGACAGGGTGGCAGTGGTGTCACGTGCTCGTCTCGGCGTCCATCGTCGCTACCGCGACGACGTCCGCCTCGACTCGCGTTACGCTAAGACAGGGTGGCAGTGGTGTCACGTGCTCGTCTCGGCGCCCGCCGTCGCTACCGCGACGACGTCCGCCTCGACTCGCGTTACCATAAGATAGACAGGTTGGCAGTGGTGTCACGTGCTCGTCTCGGCGTCCGTCGTCGCTACCGTGACGACGTCCACCTCGACTCGCGTTACAGTAAGACAGGGAGGTAGTGGTGTCACGTGCTCGTCTCGGCGCACGCCGTCGCTACCGCGACGACGTCCGC
The DNA here is from genome assembly GCA_963921465.1 of Triticum timopheevii. NCBI lineage: Eukaryota > Viridiplantae > Streptophyta > Magnoliopsida > Poales > Poaceae > Triticum > Triticum timopheevii. Next base: position 311,707,371 of record OY997266.1, on the reverse strand, counting down.
CTCGACTCGCGTTACCCTAAGATAGACAGGGTGGCAATGGTGTCACATGCTCGTCTCGGCGTCCGTCGTCGCTACCGCGACGACGTTCGCCTCGACTCGCGTTACCCTAAGATAGACAGGGTGGCAGTGGTGTCACGTGCTCGTCTCGGCGTCCGTCGTCGCTACCGCGATGACGTCCGCCTCGACTCACGTAACCCTAAGATAGACAGGGTGGTAGTAGTGTCACGTGCTCGTCTTGGCGTCCGTCGTCGCTACCGCGACGACGTCCGCCTCGACTCGCGTAACCCTAAGATAGACAGGGTGGCAGTGGTGTCACGTGCTCGTCTCGGCGTCCCTCGTCGCTACCGCGACGACGTCCGCCTCGACTCGCGTTACGCTAAGACAGGGTGGCAGTGGTGTCACGTGCTCATCTCGGTGTCTGTCGTCGCTACCGCGACGATGTCCGCCTCGACTCGCGTTACGCTAAGACAGGGTGGCAGTGGTGTTATGTGCTCGTCTCGGCGTTCGTCATCGCTACCGTGACGACGTCCGCCTCGACTCGCGTTACGCTAAGACAGGGTGGCAGTGGTGTCATGTGCTCATCTCGGCGTCCGTCGTCACTACCGCGACGACGTCCGCCTCGACTCGTGTTTCGGTAAGACAGGGTGGCAGTGGTGTCACGTGCTCGTCTCGGCGTCCGTCGTCGCTACCGCGACGACGTCCGCCTTGACTCGCGTAACCCTAAGATAGACAGGGTGGCAGTGGTGTCACGTGCTCGTCTCGGCGTCCGTCGTCGCTACCGCGACGAAGTCCGCCTTGACTCGCGTTACGCTAAGACAGGGTGGCAGTGGTGTCACGTGCTCCTCTCGGCGTCCGTCGTCGCTACCGCGACGATGTCCGCCTCGACTCGCGTTTCGGTAAGACAGGGTGGCAGTGGTGTCACGTGCTCGTCTCGGCGTCCATCGTCGCTACCGCGACGACGTCCGCCTCGACTCGCGTTACGCTAAGACAGGGTGGCAGTGGTGTCACGGGCTCGTCTCGGCGTCCGTCGTCGCTACCGCGACGACGGCCGCCTCGACTCGCGTTACCCTAAGATAGACAGGGTGGCAGTGGTGTCACGTGCTCGTCTCAGCGTCCGTCATCGCTACCGCGACGACGTCCGCCTCGACTCGCGTAACCCTAAGATAGACAGGGTGGCAGTGGTGTCACGTGATCGTCTCGACGTCCGCCTCGACTCGCGTTTCGGTAAGACAGGGTGGCAGTGGTGTCACGTGCTCGTCTCGGCGTCCGTCGTCGCTACCTCGACGACGTCCGCCTCGACTCGCGTTACGCTAAGACAGGGTGGCAGTGGTGTCACGGGCTCGTCTCGGCGTCCGTCGTCGCTACTGCGACGATGTCCGCCTCGACTCGCGTTTCACTAAGACAGGGTGGCAGTGGTGTCACGTGCTCGTCTCGGCGTCCGTCGTCGCTACCGCAACGACGTCCGCCTCGACTCGCGTTACCCTAAGATAGACAGGGTGGCAGTGGTGTCACGTGCTCGTCTCAGCGTCCGTCATCGCTACCGCAACGACGTCCGCCTCGACTCGCGTAACCCTAAGATAGACAGGGTGGCAGTGGTGTCACATGCTCGTCTCGGCGTCCGTCATCGCTACCGCGACGACGTCCGCCTCGACTCGCGTTACCCTAAGACATGGTGGCAGTGGTGTCACGTGCTCGTCTTGGCGTCCGTCGTCGCTACTGCGACGACGTCCGCCTCGACTCGCATTACGCTAAGACAGGGTGGCAGTGGTGTCACGTGCTCGTCTCGGCGTCCGTCGTCGCTACCGCGACGACGTCCGCCTCGACTCGCGTTACGCTAAGACAGGGTGGTAGTAGTGTCACGTGCTCGTCTCGGCGTTCGTCGTCGCTACCGCGACGACGTCCGCCTCGACTCGCGTTATGCTAAGACAGGGTGGCAGTGGTGTCACGTGCTCGTCTCGGCGTCCATCGTCGCTACCGCAACGACGTCCGCCTCGACTCGCGTTACAGTAAGACAGGGAAGCAGTGGTGTCACGTGCTCGTCTCGGCGCCCGCCGTCGCTACCGCGACGACATCCGCCTCGACTCGCGTTACCATAAGATAGAAAGGTTGGCAGTGGTGTCACGTGCTCGTCTCGGCGTCCGTCGTCGCTACCGTGACGACGTCCACCTCGACTCGCGTTACAGTAAGACAGGGAGGTAGTGGTGTCACGTGCTCGTCTCGGCGCACGCCGTCGCTACCGCGACGACGTCCGCCTCGACTCGCGTTACCCTAAGATAGACAGGGTGGCAATGGTGTCACATGCTCGTCTCGGCGTCCGTCGTCGCTACCGCGACGACGTTCGCCTCGACTCGCGTTACCCTAAGATAGACAGGGTGGCAGTGGTGTCACGTGCTCGTCTCGGCGTCCGTCGTCGCTACCGCGACGACGTCCGCCTCGACTCACGTAACCCTAAGATAGACAGGGTGGCAGTAGTGTCACGTGCTCGTCTTGGCGTCCGTCGTCGCTACCGCGACGACGTCCGCCTCGACTCGCGTAACCCTAAGATAGACAGGGTGGCAGTGGTGTCACGTGCTCGTCTCGGCGTCCCTCGTCGCTACCGCGACGACGTCCGCCTCGACTCGCGTTACGCTAAGACAGGGTGGCAGTGGTGTCACGTGCTCATCTCGGCGTCTGTCGTCGCTACCGCGACGATGTCCGCCTCGACTCGCGTTACGCTAAGACAGGGTGGCAGTGGTGTTATGTGCTCGTCTCGGCATCCGTCGTCGCTACCGCGACGACGTCCGCCTCGACTCGCATTTCGGTAAGACAGGGTGGCAGTGGTGTCACGTGCTCGTCTCGGCGTCCGTCATCGCTACCGTGACGACGTCCGCCTCGACTCGCGTTACGCTAAGACAGGGTGGCAGTGGTGTCACGTGCTCATCTCGGCGTCCGTCGTCACCACCGCGACGACGTCCGCCTCGACTCGTGTTTTGGTAAGACAGGGTGGCAGTGGTGTCACGTGCTCGTCTCGGCGTCCGTCGTCGCTACCGCGACGACGTCCGCCTTGACTCGCGTAACCCTAAGATAGACAGGGTGGCAGTGGTGTCACGTGCTCGTCTCGGCGTCCGTCGTCGCTACCGCGACGACGTCCGCCTCGACTCGCGTTACGCTAAGACAGGGTGGCAGTGGTGTCACGTGCTCCTCTCGGCGTCCGTCGTCGCTACCGCGACGACGTCCGCCTCGACTCGCGTTTCGGTAAGACAGGGTGGCAGTGGTGTCACGTGCTCGTCTCGGCGTCCGTCGTCGCTACCGCGACGACGTCCGCCTCGACTCGCGTTACGCTAAGACAGGGTGGCAGTGGTGTCACGGGCTCGTCTCGGCGTCCGTCGTCGCTACCGCGACGACGGCCGCCTCGACTCGCGTTACCCTAAGATAGACAGGGTGGAAGTGGTGTCACGTGCTCGTCTCGGCGTCCGTCGTCGCTACCGCGACGATGTCCGCCTCGACTCGCGTAACCCTAAGATAGACAGGGTGGCAGTGGTGTCACATGATCGTCTCGACGTCCGCCTCGACTCGCGTTTCGGTAAGACAGGGTGGCAGTGGTGTCACGTGCTCGTCTCGGCGTCCGTCGTCGCTACCTCGACGATGTCCGCCTCGACTCGCGTTACGCTAAGACAGGGTGGCAGTGGTGTCACGGGCTCGTCTCGGCGTCCGTCGTCGCTACTGCGACGATGTCCGCCTCGACTCGCGTTTCACTAAGACAGGGTGGTAGTGGTGTCACGTGCTCGTCTCGGCGTCCGTCGTCGCTACCGCAACGACGTCCGCCTCGACTCGCGTTACCCTAAGATAGACAGGGTGGCAGTGGTGTCACGTGCTTGTCTCAGCGTCCGTCATCGCTACCGCGACGACGTCCGCCTCGACTCGCGTAACCCTAAGATAGACAGGGTGGCAGTGGTGTCACGTGCTCGTCTCGGCGTCCCTCGTCGCTACCGCGACGACGTCCGCCTCGACTCGCGTTACGCTAAGACAGGGTGGCAGTGGTGTCACGTGCTCATCTCGGTGTCTGTCGTCGCTACCGCGACGATGTCCGCCTCGACTCGCGTTACGCTAAGACAGGGTGGCAGTGGTGTTATGTGCTCGTCTCGGCATCCGTCGTCGCTACCGCGACGACGTCCGCCTCGACTCGCATTTCGGTAAGACAGGGTGGCAGTGGTGTCACGTGCTTGTCTCGGCGTCCGTCATCGCTACCGTGACGACGTCCGCCTCGACTCGCGTTACGCTAAGACAGGGTGGCAGTGGTGTCATGTGCTCATCTCGGCGTCCGTCGTCACTACCGCGACGACGTCCACCTCGACTCGTGTTTCGATAAGACAGGGTGGCAGTGGTGTCACGTGCTCGTCTCGGCGTCCGTCGTCGCTACCGCGACGACGTCCGCCTTGACTCGCGTAACCCTAAGATAGAAAGGGTGGCAGTTGTGTCACGTGCTCGTCTCGGCGTCCGTCGTCGCTACCGCGACGACGTCCGCCTCGACTCGCGTTACGCTAAGACAGGGTGGCAGTGGTGTCACGTGCTCCTCTCGGCGTCCGTCGTCGCTACCGCGACGACGTCCGCCTCGACTCGCGTTTCAGTAAGACAGGGTGGCAGTGGTGTCACGTGCTCGTCTCGGCGTCCGTCGTCGCTACCGCGACGACGTCCGCCTCGACTCGCGTTACGCTAAGACAGGGTGGCAGTGGTGTCACGGGCTCGTCTCGGCGTCCGTCGTCGCTACCGCGACGACGGCCGCCTCGACTCGCGTTACCCTAACATAGACAGGGTGGAAGTGGTGTCACGTGCTCGTCTCGGCGTCCGTCGTCGCTACCGCGACGACGTCCGCCTCGACTCGCGTAACCCTAAGATAGACAGGGTGGCAGTGGTGTCACGTGATCGTCTCGACGTCCGCCTCGACTCGCGTTTCGGTAAGACAGGGTGGCAGTGGTGTCACGTGCTCGTCTCGGCGTCCGTCGTCGCTACCTCGACGACGTCCGCCTCGACTCGCGTTACGCTAAGACAGGGTGGCAGTGGTGTCACGGGCTCGTCTCGGCGTCCGTCGTCGCTACTGCGACGATGTCCGCCTCGACTCGCGTTACCCTAAGATAGACAGGGTGGCAGTGGTGTCACGTGCTCGTCTCAGCGTCCGTCATCGCTACCGCGACGACGTCCGCCTCGACTCGCGTAACCCTAAGATAGACAGGGTGGCAGTGGTGTCACCTGCTCGTCTCGGCGTCCGTCATCGCTACCGCGACGACGTCCGCCTCGACTCGCGTTACCCTAAGACATGGTGGTAGTGGTGTCACGTGCTCGTCTCGGCGTCCGTCGTCGCTACCGCGACGACGTCCGCCTCGACTCGCGTTACGCTAAGACAGGGTGAAAGTGGTGTCACGTGCTCGTCTCGGCGTCCGTCGTCGCTACCGCGACGACGTCCGCCTCGACTCGCGTTACGCTAAGACAGGGTGGTAGTAGTGTCACGTGCTCGTCTCGGCGTTCGTCGTCGCTACCGCGACGACGTCCGCCTCGACTCGCGTTATGCTAAGACAGGGTGGCAGTGGTGTCACGTGCTCGTCTCGGCGTCCATCGTCGCTACCGCAACGACGTCCGCCTCGACTCGCGTTACAGTAAGACAGGGAAGCAGTGGTGTCACGTGCTCGTCTCGGCGCCCGCCGTCGCTACCGCGACGACGTCCACCTCGACTCGCGTTACCATAAGATAGACAGGTTGGCAGTGGTGTCACGTGCTCGTCTCGGCGTCCGTCGTCGCTACCGTGACGACGTCCACCTCGACTCGCGTTACAGTAAGATAGGAAGGTAGTGGTGTCACGTGCTCGTCTCGGCGCACGCCGTCGCTACCGCGACGACGTCCGCCTCGACTCGCGTTACCCTAAGATAGACAGGGTGGCAATGGTGTCACATGCTCGTCTCGGCGTCCGTCGTCGCTACCGCGACGACGTTCGCCTCGACTCGCGTTACCCTAAGATAGACAGGGTGGCAGTGGTGTCACGTGCTCGTCTCGGCGTCCGTCGTCGCTACCGCGACGATGTCCGCCTCGACTCACGTAACCCTAAGATAGACAGGGTGGCAGTAGTGTCACGTGCTCGTCTTGGCGTCCGTCGTCGCTACCGCGACGACGTCCGCCTCGACTCGCGTAACCCTTAGATAGACAGGGTGGCAGTGGTGTCACATGCTCGTCTCGGCGTCCCTCGTCGCTACCGCGACGACGTCCGCCTCGACTCGCGTTACGCTAAGACAGGGTGGCAGTGGTGTCACGTGCTCATCTCGGCGTCTGTCGTCGCTACCGCGACGATGTCCGCCTCGACTCGCGTTACGCAAAGACAGGGTGGCAGTGGTGTTATGTGCTCGTCTCGGCATCCGTCGTCGCTACCGCGACGACGTCCGCCTCGACTCGCATTTCGGTAAGACAGGGTGGCAGTGGTGTCACGTGCTCGTCTCGGCGTCCGTCATCGCTACCGTGACGACGTCCGCCTCGACTCGCGTTACGCTAAGACAGGGTGGCAGTGGTGTCACGTGCTCATCTCGGCGTCCGTCGTCACTACCGCGACGACGTCCGCCTCGACTCGTGTTTCGGTAAGACAGGGTGGCAGTGGTGTCACGTGCTCGTCTCGGCGTCCGTCGTCGCTACCGCGACGACGTCCGCCTTGACTCGCGTAACCCTAAGATAGACAGGGTGGCAGTGGTGTCACGTGCTCGTCTCGGCGTCCGTCGTCGCTACCGCGACGACGTCCGCCTCGACTCGCGTTACGCTAAGACAGGGTGGCAGTGGTGTCACGTGCTCCTCTCGGCGTCCGTCGTCGCTACCGCGACGACGTCCGCCTCGACTCGCGTTTCGGTAAGACAGGGTGGCAGTGGTGTCACGTGCTCGTCTCGGCGTCCGTCGTCGCTACCGCCACGACGTCCGCCTCGACTCGCGTTACGCTAAGACAGGGTGGCAGTGGTGTCACAGGCTCGTCTCGGCGTCCGTCGTCGCTACCGCGACGACGGCCGCCTCGACTCGCGTTACCCTAAGATAGACAGGGTGGAAGTGGTGTCACGTGCTCGTCTCGGCGTCCGTCGTCGCTACCGCGACGACGTCCGCCTCGACTCGCGTAACCCTAAGATAGACAGGGTGGCAGTGGTGTCACATGATCGTCTCGACGTCCGCCTCGACTCGCGTTTCGGTAAGACAGGGTGGCAGTGGTGTCACGTGCTCGTCTCGGCGTCCGTCGTCGCTACCTCGACGACATCCGCCTCGACTCGCGTTACGCTAAGACAGGGTGGCAATGGTGTCACGGCCTCGTCTCGGCGTCCGTCGTCGCTACTGCGACGATGTCCGCCTCGACTCGCGTTTCACTAAGACAGGGTGGCAGTGGTGTCACGTGCTCGTCTCGGCGTCCGTCGTCGCTACCGCAACGACGTCCGCCTCGACTCGCGTTACCCTAAGATAGACAGGGTGGCAGTGGTGTCACGTGCTCGTCTCAGCGTCCGTCATCGCTACCGCGACGACGTCCGCCTCGACTCGCGTAACCCTAAGATAGACAGGGTGGCAGTGGTGTCACGTGCTCGTCTCGGCGTCCGTCGTCGCTAACGCGACGACGTCCGCCTCGACTCGCGTTACAGTAAGACAGGGAGGCAGTTGTGTCACATGCTCGTCTCGGCGTCCGTCGTCGCTACCGCGACGACGTCCGCCTCGACTCGCGTTACACTAAGACATGGTGGCAGTGGTGTCACGTGCTCGTCTCGGCGTCCGTCGTCGCTACCGCGACGATGTCCGCCTCGACTCGCGTTACGCTAAGACAGGGTGGCAGTGGTGTCACGTGCTCGTCTCGGCGTCCGTCATCGCTACCGCGACGACGTCCGCCTCGACTCGCGTTACGCTAGACAGGGTGGTAGTAGTGTCACGTGCTCGTCTCGGCGTTCGTCGTCGCTACCGCGACGACGTCCGCCTCGACTCGCGTTACGCTAAGACAGGGTGGCAGTGGTGTCACGTGCTCGTCTCGGCGTCCATCGTCGCTACCGCAACGACGTCCGCCTCGACTCGCGTTACAGTAAGACAGGGAAGCAGTGGTGTCACGTGCTCATCTCGGCGCCCGCCGTCGCTACCGCGACGTCGTCCGCCTCGACTCGCGTTACCCTAAGATAGACAGGGTGGCAGTGGTGTCACGTGCTCGTCTCGGCGTCCGTCGTCGCTACCGCGACGACGTTCACCTCGACTCGCGTTACCCTAAGATAGACAGGATGGCAGTGGTGTCACGTGCTCGTCTCGGCGTCCGTCGTCGCTACCGCGACGACGTCCGCCTCGACTCGCGTTACGCTAAGACAGGGAGGCAGTGGTGTCACGTGCTCGTCTCGGCATCCGTCGTCGCTACCGTGACGACGTCCGCCTCGACTCACGTAACCCTAAGATAGACAGGGTGGCAGTGGTGTCACGTGCTCGGCGTCCGTCATTGCTACCGCAACGATGTCCGCCTCGACTCACGTAACCCTAAGATAGACAGGGTGGCAGTGGTGTCACGTGCTCGTCTCGGCGTCCGTCGTCGCTACCGCGACGACGTCCGCCTTGACTCGCGTAACCCTAAGATAGACAGGGTGGCAGTGGTGTCACGTGCTCGTCTCGGCGTCCATCGTCGCTACCGCGACGACGTCCGCCTCGACTCGCGTTACCCTAAGATAGACAGGGTGGCAGTGGTGTCACGTGCTCGTCTCGGCATCCGTCGTCGCTACCGCGACGACGTTCGCCTCGACTCGCGTTACCCTAAGATAGACAGGATGGCAGTGGTGTCACGTGCTCGTCTCGGCGTCCGTCGTCGCTACCGCGACGACGTCCGCCTCGACTCGCGTTACGCTAAGACAGGGAGGCAGTGGTGTCACGTGCTCGTCTCGGCATCCGTCGTCGCTACCGTGACGACGTCTGCCTCGACTCACGTAACCCTAAGATAGACAGGGTGGCAGTGGTGTCACGTGCTCGTCTCGGCGTCCGTCATTGCTACCGCAACGACGTCCGCCTCGACTCACGTAACCCTAAGATAGACTGGGTGGCAGTGGTGTCACGTGCTCGTCTCGGCGTCCGTCGTCGCTACCGCGACGACGTCCGCCTTGACTCGCGTAACCCTAAGATAGACAGGGTGGCAGTGGTGTCACGTGCTCGTCTCGGCGTCCGTCGTCGCTACCGCGACGACGTCCGCCTCGACTCGCGTTACGCTAAGACAGGGTGGCAGTGGTGTCACGTGCTCCTCTCGGCGTCCGTCGTCGCTACCGCGACGACGTCCGCCTCGACTCGCGTTTCGGTAAGACAGGGTGGCAGTGGTGTCACGTGCTCGTCTCGGCGTCCGTCGTCGCTACCGCGACGACGTCCGCCTCGACTCGCGTTACGCTAAGACAGGGTGGCAGTCGTGTCACGGGCTCGTCTCGGCGTCCGTCGTCGCTACCGCGACGATGGCCGCCTCGACTCGCGTTACCCTAAGATAGACAGGGTGGAAGTGGTGTCACGTGCTCGTCTCGGCGTCCGTCGTCGCTACCGCGACGACGTCCGCCTCGACTCGCGTAACCCTAAGATAGACAGGGTGGCAGTGGTGTCACATGATCGTCTCGACGTCCGCCTCGACTCGCGTTTCGGTAAGACAGGGTGGCAGTGGTGTCACGTGCTCGTCTCGGCGTCCGTCATCGCTACCTCGACGACGTCCGCCTCGACTCGCGTTACGCTAAGACAGGGTGGCAGTGGTGTCACGGGCTCGTCTCGGTGTCCGTCGTCGCTACTGCGACGATGTCCGCCTCGACTCGCGTTTCACTAAGACAGGGTGGCAGTGGTGTCACGTGCTCGTCTCGGCGTCCGTCGTCGCTACCGCAACGACGTCCGCCTCGACTCGCGTTACCCTAAGATAGACAGGGTGGCAGTGGTGTCACGTGCTCGTCTCAGCGTCCGTCATCGCTACCGCGACGACGTCCGCCTCGACTCGCGTAACCCTAAGATAGACAGGGTGGCAGTGGTGTCACGTGCTCGTCTCGGCGTCCGTCGTCGCTAACGCGATGACGTCCGCCTCGACTCGCGTTACAGTAAGATAGGGAGGCAGTTGTGTCACATGCTCGTCTCGGCGTCCGTCGTCGCTACCGCGACGACGTCCGCCTCGACTCGCGTTACACTAAGACATGGGGGCAGTGGTGTCACGTGCTCGTCTCGGCGTCCGTCGTCGCTACCGCGACGATGTCCGCCTCGACTCGCGTTACGCTAAGACAGGGTGGCAGTGGTGTCACGTGCTCGTCTCGGCGTCCGTCGTCGCTACCGCGACGACGTCCGCCTCGACTCGCGTTACGCTAGACAGGGTGGTAGTAGTGTCACGTGCTCGTCTCGGCGTTCGTCGTCGCTACCGCGACGACGTCCGCCTCGACTCGCGTTACGCTAAGACAGGGTGGCAGTGGTGTCACGTGCTCGTCTCGGCGTCCATCGTCGCTACCGCAACGACGTCCGCCTCGACTCGCGTTACAGTAAGACAGGGAAGCAGTGGTGTCACGTGCTCATCTCGGCGCCCGCCGTCGCTACCGCGACGTCGTCCGCCTCGACTCGCGTTACCCTAAGATAGACAGGGTGGCAGTGGTGTCACGTGCTCGTCTCGGCGTCCATCGTCGCTACCGCGACGACGTTCACCTCGACTCGCGTTACCCTAAGATAGACAGGATGGCAGTGGTGTCACGTGCTCGTCTCTGCGTCCGTCGTCGCTACCGCGACGACGTCCGCCTCGACTCGCGTTACGCTAAGACAGGGAGGCAGTGGTGTCACGTGCTCGTCTCGGCATCCGTCATCGCTACCGTGACGACGTCCGCCTCGACTCACGTAACCCTAAGATAGACAGGGTGGCAGTGGTGTCACGTGCTCGGCGTCCGTCATTGCTACCGCAACGACGTCCGCCTCGACTCACGTAACCCTAAGATAGACAGGGTGGCAGTGGTGTCACGTGCTCGTCTCGGCGTCCGTCGTCGCTACCGCAATGACGTCCGCCTCGACTCGCGTTACAGTAAGACAGGGAAGCAGTGGTGTCACGTGCTCATCTCGGCGCCCGCCGTCGCTACCGCGACGTCGTCCGCCTCGACTCGCGTTACCCTAAGATAGACAGGGTGGCAGTGGTGTCACGTGCTCGTCTCGGCGTCCATCGTCGCTACCGCGACGACGTTCACCTCGACTCGCGTTACCCTAAGATAGACAGGATGGCAGTGGTGTCACGTGCTCGTCTCGGTGTCCGTCGTCGCTACCGCAACGACGTCCGCCTCGACTCGCGTTACGCTAAGACAGGGAGGCAGTGGTGTCACGTGCTCGTCTCGGCATCCATCGTCGCTACCGTGACGACGTCCGCCTCGACTCACGTAACCCTAAGATAGACAGGGTGGCAGTGGTGTCACGTGCTCGGCGTCCGTCATTGCTACCGCAACGACGTCCGCCTCGACTCACGTAACCCTAAGATAGACAGGGTGGCAGTGGTGTCACGTGCTCGTCTCGGCGTCCGTCGTCGCTACCGCGACGACGTCCGCCTTGACTCGCGTAACCCTAAGATAGACAGGGTGGCAGTGGTGTCACGTGCTCGTCTCGGCGTCCATCGTCGCTACCGCGACGACGTCCGCCTCGACTCGCGTTACCCTAAGATAGACAGGGTGGCAGTGGTGTCACGTGCTCGTCTCGGCGTCCGTCGCCGCTACCGCGACGACGTTCGCCTCGACTCGCGTTACCCTAAGATAGACAGGATGGCAGTGGTGTCACGTGCTCGTCTCGGCGTCCGTCGTCGCTACCGCGACGACGTCCGCCTCGACTCGCGTTATGCTAAGATAGGGAGGCAGTGGTGTCACGTGCTCGTCTCGGCATCCGTCGTCGCTACCGTGACGACGTCCGCCTCGACTCATGTAACCCTAAGATAGACAGGGTGGCAGTGGTGTCACGTGCTCGTCTCGGCGTCCGTCATTGCTACCGCAACGACGTCCGCCTCGACTCACGTAACCCTAAGATAGACTGGGTGGCAGTGGTGTCACGTGCTCGTCTCGGCGTCCGTCGTCGCTACCGCGACGACGTCCGCCTTGACTCGCGTAACCCTAAGATAGACAGGGTGGCAGTGGTGTCACGAGCTCGTCTCGGCGTCCGTCGTCGCTACCGCGACGACGTCCGCCTCGACTCGCGTTACGCTAAGACAGGGTGGCAGTGGTGTCACGTGCTCCTCTCGGCGTCCATCGTCGCTACCGCGACGACGTCCGCCTCGACTCGCGTTTCGGTAAGACAGGGTGGCAGTGGTGTCACGTGCTCGTCTCGGCGTCCGTCGTCGCTACCGCGACGACGTCCGCCTCGACTCGCGTTACGCTAAGACAGGGAGGCAGTGGTGTCACGTGCTCGTCTCGGCATCCGTCGTCGCTACCGTGACGACGTCCGCCTCGACTCACGTAACCCTAAGATAGACAGGGTGGCAGTGGTGTCACGTGCTCGGCGTCCGTCATTGCTACCGCAACGATGTCCGCCTCGACTCACGTAACCCTAAGATAGACAGGGTGGCAGTGGTGTCACGTGCTCGTCTCGGCGTCCGTCGTCGCTACCGCGACGACGTCCGCCTTGACTCGCGTAACCCTAAGATAGACAGGGTGGCAGTGGTGTCACGTGCTCGTCTCGGCGTCCATCGTCGCTACCGCGACGACGTCCGCCTCGACTCGCGTTACCCTAAGATAGACAGGGTGGCAGTGGTGTCACGTGCTCGTCTCGGCATCCGTCGTCGCTACCGCGACGACGTTCGCCTCGACTCGCGTTACCCTAAGATAGACAGGATGGCAGTGGTGTCACGTGCTCGTCTCGGCGTCCGTCGTCGCTACCGCGACGACGTCCGCCTCGACTCGCGTTACGCTAAGACAGGGAGGCAGTGGTGTCACGTGCTCGTCTCGGCATCCGTCGTCGCTACCGTGACGACGTCTGCCTCGACTCACGTAACCCTAAGATAGACAGGGTGGCAGTGGTGTCACGTGCTCGTCTCGGCGTCCGTCATTGCTACCGCAACGACGTCCGCCTCGACTCACGTAACCCTAAGATAGACTGGGTGGCAGTGGTGTCACGTGCTCGTCTCGGCGTCCGTCGTCGCTACCGCGACGACGTCCGCCTTGACTCGCGTAACCCTAAGATAGACAGGGTGGCAGTGGTGTCACGTGCTCGTCTCGGCGTCCGTCGTCGCTACCGCGACGACGTCCGCCTCGACTCGCGTTACGCTAAGACAGGGTGGCAGTGGTGTCACGTGCTCCTCTCGGCGTCCGTCGTCGCTACCGCGACGACGTCCGCCTCGACTCGCGTTTCGGTAAGACAGGGTGGCAGTGGTGTCACGTGCTCGTCTCGGCGTCCGTCGTCGCTACCGCGACGACGTCCGCCTCGACTCGCGTTACGCTAAGACAGGGTGGCAGTCGTGTCACGGGCTCGTCTCGGCGTCCGTCGTCGCTACCGCGACGATGGCCGCCTCGACTCGCGTTACCCTAAGATAGACAGGGTGGAAGTGGTGTCACGTGCTCGTCTCGGCGTCCATCGTCGCTACCGCGACGACGTCCGCCTCGACTCGCGTAACCCTAAGATAGACAGGGTGGCAGTGGTGTCACATGATCGTCTCGACGTCCGCCTCGACTCGCGTTTCGGTAAGACAGGGTGGCAGTGGTGTCACGTGCTCGTCTCGGCGTCCGTCATCGCTACCTCGACGACGTCCGCCTCGACTCGCGTTACGCTAAGACAGGGTGGCAGTGGTGTCACGGGCTCGTCTCGGTGTCCGTCGTCGCTACTGCGACGATGTCCGCCTCGACTCGCGTTTCACTAAGACAGGGTGGCAGTGGTGTCACGTGCTCGTCTCGGCGTCCGTCGTCGCTACCGCAACGACGTCCGCCTCGACTCGCGTTACCCTAAGATAGACAGGGTGGCAGTGGTGTCACGTGCTCGTCTCAGCGTCCGTCATCGCTACCGCGACGACGTCCGCCTCGACTCGCGTAACCCTAAGATAGACAGGGTGGCAGTGGTGTCACGTGCTCGTCTCGGCGTCCGTCGTCGCTAACGCGAGGACGTCCGCCTCGACTCGCGTTACAGTAAGACAGGGAGGCAGTTGTGTCACATGCTCGTCTCGGCGTCCGTCGTCGCTACCGCGACGACGTCCGCCTCGACTCGCGTTACACTAAGACATGGGGGCAGTGGTGTCACGTGCTCGTCTCGGCGTCCGTCGTCGCTACCGCGACGATGTCCGCCTCGACTCGCGTTACGCTAAGACAGGGTGGCAGTGGTGTCACGTGCTCGTCTCGGCGTCCGTCGTCGCTACCGCGACGACGTCCGCCTCGACTCGCGTTACGCTAGACAGGGTGGTAGTAGTGTCACGTGCTCGTCTCGGCGTTCGTCGTCGCTACCGCGACGACGTCCGCCTCGACTCGCGTTACGCTAAGACAGGGTGGCAGTGGTGTCACGTGCTCGTCTCGGCGCCCGCCGTCGCTACCGCAACGACGTCCGCCTCGACTCGCGTTACCCTAAGATAGACAGGGTGGCAGTGGTGTCACGTGCTCGTCTCGGCGTCCATCGTCGCTACCGCGACGACGTTCACCTCGACTCGCGTTACCCTAAGATAGACAGGATGCCAGTGGTGTCACGTGCTCGTCTCGGTGTCCGTCGTCGCTACCGCAACGACGTCCGCCTCGACTCGCGTTACGCTAAGACAGGGAGGCAGTGGTGTCACGTGCTCGTCTCGGCATCCGTCGTCGCTACCGTGACGACGTCCGCCTCGACTCACGTAACCCTAAGATAGACAGGGTGGCAGTGGTGTCACGTGCTCGGCGTCCGTCATTGCTACCGCAACGACGTCCGCCTCGACTCACGTAACCCTAAGATAGACAGGGTGGCAGTGGTGTCACGTGCTCGTCTCGGCGTCCGTCGTCGCTACCGCGACGACGTCCGCCTTGACTCGCGTAACCCTAAGATAGACAGGGTGGCAGTGGTGTCACGTGCTCGTCTCGGCGTCCGTCGTCGCTACCGCGACGACGTCCGCCTCGACTCGCGTTACCCTAAGATAGACAGGGTGGCAGTGGTGTCACGTGCTCGTCTCGGCGTCCGTCGCCGCTACCGCGACGACGTTCGCCTCGACTCGCGTTACCCTAAGATAGACAGGATGGCAGTGGTGTCACGTGCTCGTCTCGGCGTCCGTCGTCGCTACCGCGACGACGTCCGCCTCGACTCGCGTTATGCTAAGATAGGGAGGCAGTGGTGTCACGTGCTCGTCTCGGCATCCGTCGTCGCTACCGTGACGACGTCCGCCTCGACTCATGTAACCCTAAGATAGACAGGGTGGCAGTGGTGTCACGTGCTCGTCTCGGCGTCCGTCATTGCTACCGCAACGACGTCCGCCTCGACTCACGTAACCCTAAGATAGACTGGGTGGCAGTGGTGTCACGTGCTCGTCTCGGCGTCCGTCGTCGCTACCGCGACGACGTCCGCCTTGACTCGCGTAACCCTAAGATAGACAGGGTGGCAGTGGTGTCACGTGCTCGTCTCGGCGTCCGTCGTCGCTACCGCGACGACGTCCGCCTCGACTCGCGTTACGCTAAGACAGGGTGGCAGTGGTGTCACGTGCTCCTCTCGGCGTCCATCGTCGCTACCGCGACGACGTCCGCCTCGACTCGCGTTTCGGTAAGACAGGGTGGCAGTGGTGTCACGTGCTCGTCTCGGCGTCCGTCGTCGCTACCGCGACGACGTCCGCCTCGACTCGCGTTACGCTAAGACAGGGAGGCAGTGGTGTCACGTGCTCGTCTCGGCATCCGTCGTCGCTACCGTGACGACGTCCGCCTCGACTCACGTAACCCTAAGATAGACAGGGTGGCAGTGGTGTCACGTGCTCGGCGTCCGTCATTGCTACCGCAACGATGTCCGCCTCGACTCACGTAACCCTAAGATAGACAGGGTGGCAGTGGTGTCACGTGCTCGTCTCGGCGTCCGTCGTCGCTACCGCGACGACGTCCGCCTTGACTCGCGTAACCCTAAGATAGACAGGGTGGCAGTGGTGTCACGTGCTCGTCTCGGCGTCCATCGTCGCTACCGCGACGACGTCCGCCTCGACTCGCGTTACCCTAAGATAGACAGGGTGGCAGTGGTGTCACGTGCTCGTCTCGGCATCCGTCGTCGCTACCGCGACGACGTTCGCCTCGACTCGCGTTACCCTAAGATAGACAGGATGGCAGTGGTGTCACGTGCTCGTCTCGGCGTCCGTCGTCGCTACCGCGACGACGTCCGCCTCGACTCGCGTTACGCTAAGACAGGGAGGCAGTGGTGTCACGTGCTCGTCTCGGCATCCGTCGTCGCTACCGTGACGACGTCTGCCTCGACTCACGTAACCCTAAGATAGACAGGGTGGCAGTGGTGTCACGTGCTCGTCTCGGCGTCCGTCATTGCTACCGCAACGACGTCCGCCTCGACTCACGTAACCCTAAGATAGACTGGGTGGCAGTGGTGTCACGTGCTCGTCTCGGCGTCCGTCGTCGCTACCGCGACGACGCCGCCTTGACTCGCGTAACCCTAAGATAGACAGGGTGGCAGTGGTGTCACGTGCTCGTCTCGGCGTCCGTCGTCGCTACCGCGACGACGTCCGCCTCGACTCGCGTTACGCTAAGACAGGGTGGCAGTGGTGTCACGTGCTCCTCTCGGCGTCCGTCGTCGCTACCGCGACGACGTCCGCCTCGACTCGCGTTTCGGTAAGACAGGGTGGCAGTGGTGTCACGTGCTCGTCTCGGCGTCCGTCGTCGCTACCGCGACGACGTCCGCCTCGACTCGCGTTACGCTAAGACAGGGTGGCAGTCGTGTCACGGGCTCGTCTCGGCGTCCGTCGTCGCTACCGCGACGATGGCCGCCTCGACTCGCGTTACCCTAAGATAGACAGGGTGGAAGTGGTGTCACGTGCTCGTCTCGGCGTCCGTCGTCGCTACCGCGACGACGTCCGCCTCGACTCGCGTAACCCTAAGATAGACAGGGTGGCAGTGGTGTCACATGATCGTCTCGACGTCCGCCTCGACTCGCGTTTCGGTAAGACAGGGTGGCAGTGGTGTCACGTGCTCGTCTCGGCGTCCGTCATCGCTACCTCGACGACGTCCGCCTCGACTCGCGTTACGCTAAGACAGGGTGGCAGTGGTGTCACGGGCTCGTCTCGGTGTCCGTCGTCGCTACTGCGACGATGTCCGCCTCGACTCGCGTTTCACTAAGACAGGGTGGCAGTGGTGTCACGTGCTCGTCTCGGCGTCCGTCGTCGCTACCGCAACGACGTCCGCCTCGACTCGCGTTACCCTAAGATAGACAGGGTGGCAGTGGTGTCACGTGCTCGTCTCAGCGTCCGTCATCGCTACCGCGACGACGTCCGCCTCGACTCGCGTAACCCTAAGATAGACAGGGTGGCAGTGGTGTCACGTGCTCGTCTCGGCGTCCGTCGTCGCTAACGCGATGACGTCCGCCTCGACTCGCGTTACAGTAAGACAGGGAGGCAGTTGTGTCACATGCTCGTCTCGGCGTCCGTCGTCGCTACCGCGACGACGTCCGCCTCGACTCGCGTTACACTAAGACATGGGGGCAGTGGTGTCACGTGCTCGTCTCGGCGTCCGTCGTCGCTACCGCGACGATGTCCGCCTCGACTCGCGTTACGCTAAGACAGGGTGGCAGTGGTGTCACGTGCTCGTCTCGGCGTCCGTCGTCGCTACCGCGACGACGTCCGCCTCGACTCGCGTTACGCTAGACAGGGTGGTAGTAGTGTCACGTGCTCGTCTCGGCGTTCGTCGTCGCTACCGCGACGACGTCCGCCTCGACTCGCGTTACGCTAAGACAGGGTGGCAGTGGTGTCACGTGCTCGTCTCGGCGTCCATCGTCGCTACCGCAACGACGTCCGCCTCGACTCGCGTTACCCTAAGATAGACAGGGTGGCAGTGGTGTCACGTGCTCGTCTCGGCGTCCATCGTCGCTACCGCGACGACGTTCACCTCGACTCGCGTTACCCTAAGATAGACAGGATGGCAGTGGTGTCACGTGCTCGTCTCGGTGTCCGTCGTCGCTACCGCAACGACGTCCGCCTCGACTCGCGTTACGCTAAGACAGGGAGGCAGTGGTGTCACGTGCTCGTCTCGGCATCCGTCGTCGCTACCGTGACGACGTCCGCCTCGACTCACGTAACCCTAAGATAGACAGGGTGGCAGTGGTGTCACGTGCTCGGCGTCCGTCATTGCTACCGCAATGACGTCCGCCTCGACTCACGTAACCCTAAGATAGACAGGGTGGCAGTGGTGTCACGTGCTCGTCTCGGCGTCCGTCGTCGCTACCGCGACGACGTCCGCCTTGACTCGCGTATCCCTAAGATAGACAGGGTGGCAGTGGTGTCACGTGCTCGTCTCGGCGTCCATCGTCGCTACCGCGACGACGTCCGCCTCGACTCGCGTTACCCTAAGATAGACAGGGTGGCAGTGGTGTCACGTGCTCGTCTCGGCGTCCGTCGCCGCTACCGCGACGACGTTCGCCTCGACTCGCGTTACCCTAAGATAGACAGGATGGCAGTGGTGTCACGTGCTCGTCTCGGCGTCCGTCGTCGCTACCGCGACGACGTCCGCCTCGACTCGCGTTATGCTAAGATAGGGAGGCAGTGGTGTCACGTGCTCGTCTCGGCATCCGTCGTCGCTACCGTGACGACGTCCGCCTCGACTCATGTAACCCTAAGATAGACAGGGTGGCAGTGGTGTCACGTGCTCGTCTCGGCGTCCGTCATTGCTACCGCAACGACGTCCGCCTCGACTCACGTAACCCTAAGATAGACTGGGTGGCAGTGGTGTCACGTGCTCGTCTCGGCGTCCGTCGTCGCTACCGCGACGACGTCCGCCTTGACTCGCGTAACCCTAAGATAGACAGGGTGGCAGTGGTGTCACGTGCTCGTCTCGGCGTCCGTCGTCGCTACCGCGACGACGTCCGCCTCGACTCGCGTTACGCTAAGACAGGGTGGCAGTGGTGTCACGTGCTCCTCTCGGCGTCCATCGTCGCTACCGCGACGACGTCTGCCTCGACTCGCGTTTCGGTAAGACAGGGTGGCAGTGGTGTCACGTGCTCGTCTCGGCGTCCGTCGTCGCTACCGCGACGACGTCCGCCTCGACTCGCGTTACGCTAAGACAGGGTGGCAGTGGTGTCACGGGCTCGTCTCGGCGTCTGTCGTCGCTATCGCGACGACGGCCGCCTCAACTCGCGTTACCCTAAGATAGACAGGGTGGAGGTGGTGTCACGTGCTCGTCTTGGCGTCCGTCGTCGCTACCGCGACGACGTCCGCCTCGACTCGCGTAACCCTAAGATAGACAGGGTGGCAGTGGTGTCACGTGATCGTCTCGACGTCCGCCTCGACTCGCGTTTCGGTAAGACAGGGTGGCAGTGGTGTCACGTGCTCGTCTCGGCGTCCGTCGTCGCTACCTCGACGACGTCCGCCTCGACTCGCGTTACGCTAAGACAGGGTGGCAGTGGTGTCACGGGCTCGTCTCGGCGTCCGTCGTCGCTACGGCGACGATGTCCGCCTCGACTCGCGTTTCACTAAGACAGGGTGGCAGTGGTGTCACGTGCTCGTCTCGGCGTCCGTCGTCGCTACCGCAACGACGTCCGCCTCGACTCGCGTTACCCTAAGATAGACAGGATGGCAGTGGTGTCACGTGCTCGTCTCAGCGTCCGTCATCGCTACCGCGACGACGTCCGCCTCGACTCGCGTAACCCTAAGATAGACAGGGTGGCAGTGGTGTCACGTGCTCGTCTCGGCGTCCGTCGTCGCTAATGCGACGACGTCCGCCTCGACTCGCGTTACAGTAAGACACGGAGGCAGTTGTGTCACATGCTCGTCTCGGCGTCCGTCGTCGCTACCGCGACGACGTCCGCCTCGACTCGCGTTACCCTAAGACATGGTGGCAGTGGTGTCACGTGCTCGTCTCGACGTCCGTCGTCGCTACCGCGACGACGTCCGCCTCGACTCGCGTTACGCTAAGACAGGGTGGCAGTGGTGTCACGTGCTCGTCTCGGCGTCCGTCGTCGCTACCGCGACGACGTCCGCCTCGACTCGCGTTACGCTAAGACAGGGTGGTAGTAGTGTCACGTGCTCGTCTCGGCGTTCGTCGTCGCTACCGCGACGACGTCCGCCTCGACTCGCGTTACGCTAAGACAGGGTGGCAGTGGTGTCACGTGCTCGTCTCGGCGTCCATCGTCGCTACCGCAACGACGTCCGCCTCGACTCGCGTTACAGTAAGACAGGGAAGCAGTGGTGTCACGTGCTCGTCTCGGCGCCCGCCGTCGCTACCGCGACGACGTCCGCCTCGACTCGCGTTACCCTAAGATAGACAGGGTGGCAGTGGTGTCACGTGCTCGTCTCGGCGTCCGTCGTCGCTACCGTGACGACGTCCACCTCGACTCGCGTTACAGTAAGACAGGGAGGTAGTGGTGTCACGTGCTCGTCTCGGCACACGCCGTCGCTACCGCGACGACGTCCGCCTCGACTCGCGTTACCCTAAGATAGACAGGATGGCAATGGTGTCACATGCTCGTCTCGGCGTCCGTCGTCGCTACCGCGACGACGTTCGCCTCGACTCGCGTTACCCTAAGATAGACAGGGTGGCAGTGGTGTCACGTGCTCGTCTCGGCGTCCGTCGTCGCTACCGCGACGACGTCCGCCTCGACTCCCGTTACGCTAAGACAGGGAGGCAGTGGTGTCACGTGCTCGTCTCGGCGTCCGTCGTCGCTACCGCGACGACGTCCGCCTCGACTCACGTAACCCTAAGATAGACAGGGTGGCAGTAGTGTCACGTGCTCGTCTTGGCGTCCGTCGTCGCTACCGCGACGACGTCCGCCTCGACTCGCGTAACCCTAAGATAGACATGGTGGCAGTGGTGTCACGTGCTCGTCTCGGCGTCCCTCGTCGCTACCGCGACGACGTCCGCCTCGACTCGCGCTACGCTAAGACAGGGTGGCAGTGGTGTCACGTGCTCATCTCGGCGTCCGTCGTCGCTACCGCGACGATGTCCGCCTCGACTCGCGTTACGCTAAGACAGGGTGGCAGTGGTGTTATGTGCTCGTCTCGGCATCCGTCGTCGCTACCGCGACGACGTCCGCCTCGACTCGCATTTCGGTAAGACAGGGTGGCAGTGGTGTCACGTGCTCGTCTCGGCGTCCGTCATCGCTACCGTGACGACGTCCGCCTCGACTCGCGTTACGCTAAGACAGGGTGGCAGTGGTGTCACGTGCTCATCTCGGCGTCCGTCGTCACTACCGCGACGACGTCCGCCTCGACTCGTGTTTCGGTAAGACAGGGTGGCAGTGGTGTCACGTGCTCGTCTCGGCGTCCGTCGTCGCTACCGCGACGACGTCCGCCTTGACTCGCGTAACCCTAAGATAGACAGGGTGGCAGTGGTGTCACGTGCTCGTCTCGGCGTCCGTCGTCGCTACCGTGACGACGTCCACCTCGACTCGCGTTACAGTAAGACAGGGAGGTAGTGGTGTCACGTGCTCGTCTCGGCACACGCCGTCGCTACCGCGACGACGTCCGCCTCGACTCGCGTTACCCTAAGATAGACAGGATGGCAATGGTGTCACATGCTCGTCTCGGCGTCCGTCGTCGCTACCGCGACGACGTTCGCCTCGACTCGCGTTACCCTAAGATAGACAGGGTGGCAGTGGTGTCACGTGCTCGTCTCGGCGTCCGTCGTCGCTACCGCGACGACGTCCGCCTCGACTCCCGTTACGCTAAGACAGGGAGGCAGTGGTGTCACGTGCTCGTCTCGGCGTCCGTCGTCGCTACCGCGACGACGTCCGCCTCGACTCACGTAACCCTAAGATAGACAGGGTGGCAGTAGTGTCACGTGCTCGTCTTGGCGTCCGTCGTCGCTACCGCGACGACGTCCGCCTCGACTCGCGTAACCCTAAGATAGACATGGTGGCAGTGGTGTCACGTGCTCGTCTCGGCGTCCCTCGTCGCTACTGCGACGACGTCCGCCTCGACTCGCGTTACGCTAAGACAGGGTGGCAGTGGTGTCACGTGCTCATCTCGGCGTCCGTCGTCGCTACCGCGACGATGTCCGCCTCGACTCGCGTTACGCTAAGATAGGGTGGCAGTGGTGTTATGTGCTCGTCTCGGCATCCGTCGTCGCTACCGCGACGACGTCCGCCTCGACTCGCATTTCGGTAAGACAGGGTGGCAGTGGTGTCACGTGCTCGTCTCGGCGTCCGTCATCGCTACCGTGACGACGTCCGCCTCGACTCGCGTTACGCTAAGACAGGGTGGCAGTGGTGTCACGTGCTCATCTCGGCGTCCGTCGTCACTACCGCGACAACGTCCGCCTCGACTCGCGTTACGCTAAGACAGGGTGGCAGTGGTGTCACGGGCTCGTCTCGGCGTCCGTCGTCGCTACCGCGACGACGGCCGCCTCGACTCGCGTTACCCTAAGATAGACAGGGTGGAAGTGGTGTCACGTGCTCGTCTCGGCGTCCGTCGTCGCTACCGCGACGACGTCCGCCTCGACTCGCGTAACCCTAAGATAGAATGGGTGGCAGTGGTGTCACGTGATCGTCTCGACGTCCGCCTCGACTCGCGTTTCGGTAAGACAGGGTGGCAGTGGTGTCACGTGCTCGTCTCGGCGTCCGTCGTCGCTACCTCGACGACGTCCGCCTCGACTCGCGTTACGCTAAGACAGGGTGGCAGTGGTGTCACGGGCTCGTCTCGGCGTCCGTCGTCGCTACTGCAACGATGTCCGCCTCGACTCGCGTTTCACTAAGACAGGGTGGCAGTGGTGTCACGTGCTCGTCTCGGCGTCCGTCGTCGCTACCGCAATGACGTCCGCCTCGACTCGCGTTACCCTAAGATAGACAGGGTGGCAGTGGTGTCACGTGCTCGTCTCAGCGTCCGTCATCGCTACCGCGACGACGTCCGCCTCGACTCGCGTAACCCTACGATAGACAGGGTGGCAGTGGTGTCACGTGCTCGTCTCGGCGTCCGTCGTCGCTACCGCGACGACGTCCGCCTCGACTCGCGTTACCCTAAGACATGGTGGCAGTGGTGTCACGTGCTCGTCTCGGCGTCCGTCGTCGCTACCGCGACGACGTCCGCCTCGACTCGCGTTACGCTAAGACAGGGTGGCAGTGGTGTCACGTGCTCGTCTCGGCGTCCGTCGTCGCTACCGCGACGACGTCCGCCTCGACTCGCGTTACGCTAAGACAGGGTGGTAGTAGTGTCACGTGCTCGTCTCGGCGTTCGTCGTCGCTACCGCGACGACGTCCGCCTCGACTCGCGTTACGCTAAGACAGGGTGGCAGTGGTGTCACGTGCTCGTCTCGGCGTCCATCGTTGCTACCGCAACGACGTCCGCCTCGACTCGCGTTAAAGTAAGACAGGGAAGCACTGGTGTCACGTGCTCATCTCGGCGCCCGCCGTCGCTACCGCGACGTCGTCCGCCTCGACTCGCGTTAAAGTAAGACAGGGAAGCACTGGTGTCACGTGCTCATCTCGGCGCCCGCCGTCGCTAACGCGACGTCGTCCGCCTCGACTCGCGTTACCCTAAGATAGACAGGGTGGCAGTGGTGTCACGTGCTCGTCTCGGCGTCCGTCGTCGCTACCTCGACGACGTTCGCCTCGACTCGCGTTACCCTAAGATAGACAGGATGGCAGTGGTGTCACGTGCTCGTCTCGGCGTCCGTCGTCGCTACCACGACGACGTCCGCCTCGACTCGCGTTACGCTAAGACAGGGAGGCAGTGGTGTCACGTGCTCGTCTCGGCATCCGTCGTCGCTACCGTGACGACGTCCGCCTCGACTCACGTAACCCTAAGATAGACAGGGTGGCAGTGGTGTCACGTGCTCGTCTCGGCGTCCGTCATTGCTACCGCAACGACGTCCGCCTCGACTCACGTAACCCTAAGATAGACAGGGTGGCAGTGGTGTCACGTGCTCGTCTCGGCGTCCGTCGTCGCTACCGCGACGACGTTCGCCTCGACTCGCGTTACCCTAAGATAGACAGGGTGGCAGTGGTGTCAGGTGATCGTCTCGACGTCCGCCTCGACTCGCGTTTCGGTAAGACAGGGTGGCAGTGGTGTCACGTGCTCGTCTCGGCGTCCGTCGTCGCTACCTCGACGACGTCCGCCTCGACTCGCGTTACGCTAAGACAGGGTGGCAGTGGTGTCACGGGCTCGTCTCGGCGTCCGTCGTCGCTACTGCAACGATGTCCGCCTCGACTCGCGTTTCACTAAGACAGGGTGGCAGTGGTGTCACGTGCTCGTCTCGGCGTCCGTCGTCGCTACCGCAATGACGTCCGCCTCGACTCGCGTTACCCTAAGATAGACAGGGTGGCAGTGGTGTCGCGTGCTCGTCTCAGCGTCCGTCATCGCTACCGCGACGACGTCCGCCTCGACTCGCGTAACCCTACGATAGACAGGGTGGCAGTGGTGTCACGTGCTCGTCTCGGCGTCCGTCGTCGCTACCGCGACGACGTCCGCCTCGACTCGCGTTACCCTAAGACATGGTGGCAGTGGTGTCACGTGCTCGTCTCGGCGTCCGTCGTCGCTACCGCGACGACGTCCGCCTCGACTCGCGTTACGCTAAGACAGGGTGGCAGTGGTGTCACGTGCTCGTCTCGGCGTCCGTCGTCGCTACCGCGACGACGTCCGCCTCGACTCGCGTTACGCTAAGACAGGGTGGTAGTAGTGTCACGTGCTCGTCTCGGCGTTCGTCGTCGCTACCGCGACGACGTCCGCCTCGACTCGCGTTACGCTAAGACAGGGTGGCAGTGGTGTCACGTGCTCGTCTCGGCGTCCATCGTTGCTACCGCAACGACGTCCGCCTCGACTCGCGTTAAAGTAAGACAGGGAAGCACTGGTGTCACGTGCTCATCTCGGCGCCCGCCATCGCTACCGCGACGTCGTCCGCCTCGACTCGCGTTAAAGTAAGACAGGGAAGCACTGGTGTCACGTGCTCATCTCGGCGCCCGCCGTCGCTACCGCGACGTCGTCCGCCTCGACTCGCGTTACCCTAAGATAGACAGGGTGGCAGTGGTGTCACGTGCTCGTCTCGGCGTCCGTCGTCGCTACCTCGACGACGTTCGCCTCGACTCGCGTTACCCTAAGATAGACAGGATGGCAGTGGTGTCACGTGCTCGTCTCGGCGTCCGTCGTCGCTACCGCGATGACGTCCGCCTCGACTCGCGTTACGCTAAGACAGGGAGGCAGTGGTGTCACGTGCTCGTCTCGGCATCCGTCGTCGCTACCGTGACGACGTCCGCCTCGACTCACGTAACCCTAAGATAGACAGGGTGGCAGTGGTGTCACGTGCTCGTCTCGGCGTCCGTCATTGCTACCGCAACGACGTCCGCCTCGACTCACGTAACCCTAAGATAGACAGGGTGGCAGTGGTGTCACGTGCTCGTCTCGGCGTCCGTCGTCGCTACCGCGACGACGTTCGCCTCGACTCGCGTTACCCTAAGATAGACAGGATGGCAGTGGTGTCACGTGCTCGTCTCGGCGTCCGTCGTCGCTACCGCGACGACGTCCGCCTCGACTCGCGTTACGCTAAGACAGGGAGGCAGTGGTGTCACGTGCTCGTCTCGGCATCCGTCGTCGCTACCGTGACGACGTCCGCCTCGACTCACGTAACCCTAAGATAGACAGGGTGGCAGTGGTGTCACGTGCTCGTCTCGGCGTCCGTCATTGCTACCGCAACGACGTCCGCCTCGACTCACGTAACCCTAAGATAGACTGGGTGGCAGTGGTGTCACGTGCTCGTCTCGGCGTCCGTCGTCGCTACCGCGACGACGTCTGCCTTGACTCGCGTAACCCTAAGATAGACAGGGTGGCAGTGGTGTCACGTGCTCGTCTCGGCGTCCGTCGTCGCTACCGCGACGACGTCCGCCTCGACTCGCGTTACGCTAAGACAGGGTGGCAGTGGTGTCACGTGCTCCTCTCGGCGTCCGTCGTCGCTACCGCGACGACGTCCGCCTCGACTCGCGTTTCGGTAAGACAGGGTGGCAGTGGTGTCACGTGCTCGTCTCGGCGTCCATCGTCGCTACCGCGACGACGTCCGCCTCGACTCGCGTTACGCTAAGACAGGGTGGCAGTGGTGTCACGGGCTCGTCTCGGCGTCTGTCGTTGCTATCGCGACGACGGCCGCCTCAACTCGCGTTACCCTAAGATAGACAGGGTGGAGGTGGTGTCACGTGCTCGTCTTGGCGTCCGTCGTCGCTACCGCGACGACGTCCGCCTCGACTCGCGTAACCCTAAGATAGACAGGGTGGCAGTGGTGTCACGTGATCGTCTCGACGGCCGCCTCGACTCGCGTTTCGGTAAGACAGGGTGGCAGTGGTGTCACGTGCTCGTCTCGGCGTCCGTCGTCGCTACCTCGACGACGTTCGCCTCGACTCGCGTTACGCTAAGACAGGGTGGCAGTGGTGTCACGGGCTCGTCTCGGCGTCCGTCGTCGCTACGGCGACGATGTCCGCCTCGACTCGCGTTTCACTAAGACAGGGTGGCAGTGGTGTCACGTGCTCGTCTCGGCGTCCGTCGTCGCTACCGCAACGACGTCCGCCTCGACTCGCGTTACCCTAAGATAGACAGGATGGCAGTGGTGTCACGTGCTCGTCTCAGCGTCCGTCATCGCTACCGCGACGACGTCCGCCTCGACTCGCGTAACCCTAAGATAGACAGGGTGGCAGTGGTGTCACGTGCTCGTCTCGGTGTCCGTCGTCGCTAACGCGACGACGTCCGCCTCGACTCGCGTTACAGTAAGACAGGGAGGCAGTTGTGTCACATGCTCGTCTCGGCGTCCGTCGTCGCTACCGCGACGACGTCCGCCTCGACTCGCGTTACCCTAAGACATGGTGGCAGTGGTGTCACGTGCTCGTCTCGACGTCCGTCGTCGCTACCGCGACGACGTCCGCCTCGACTCGCGTTACGCTAAGACAGGGTGGCAGTGGTGTCACGTGCTCGTCTCGGCGTCCGTCGTCGCTACCGCGACGACGTCCGCCTCGACTCGCGTTACGCTAAGACAGGGTGGTAGTAGTGTCACGTGCTCGTCTCGGCGTTCGTCGTCGCTACCGCGACGACGTCCGCCTCGACTCGCGTTACGCTAAGACAGGGTGGGAGTGGTGTCACGTGCTCGTCTCGGCGTCCATCGTCGCTACCGCAACGACGTCCGCCTCGACTCGCGTTACAGTAAGACAGGGAAGCAGTGGTGTCACGTGCTCGTCTCGGCGCCCGCCGTCGCTACCGCGACGACGTCCGCCTCGACTCGCGTTACCCTAAGATAGACAGGGTGGCAGTGGTGTCACGTGCTCGTCTCGGCGTCCGTCGTCGCTACCGTGACGACGTCCACCTCGACTCGCGTTACAGTAAGCCAGGGAGGTAGTGGTGTCACGTGCTCGTCTCGGCACACGCCGTCGCTACCGCGACGACGTCCGCCTCGACTCGCGTTACCCTAAGATAGACAGGATGGCAATGGTGTCACATGCTCGTCTCAGCGTCCGTCGTCGCTACCGCGACGACGTTCGCCTCGACTCGCGTTACCCTAAGATAGACAGGGTGGCAGTGGTGTCACGTGCTCGTCTCGGCGTCCGTCGTCGCTACCGCGACGACGTCCGCCTCGACTCCCGTTACGCTAAGACAGGGAGGCAGTGGTGTCACGTGCTCGTCTCGGCGTCCGTCGTCGCTACCGCGACGACGTCCGCCTCGACTCACGTAACCCTAAGATAGACAGGGTGGCAGTAGTGTCACGTGCTCGTCTTGGCGTCCGTCGTCGCTACCGCGACGACGTCCGCCTCGACTCGCGTAACCCTAAGATAGACATGGTGGCAGTGGTGTCACGTGCTCGTCTCGGCGTCCCTCGTCGCTACCGCGACGACGTCCGCCTCGACTCGCGTTACGCTAAGACAGGGAGGCAGTGGTGTCACGTGCTCGTCTCGGCATCCGTCGTCGCTACCGTGACGACGTCCGCCTCGACTCACGTAACCCTAAGATAGACAGGGTGGCAGTGGTGTCACGTGCTCGTCTCGGCGTCCGTCATTGCTACCGCAACGACGTCCGCCTCGACTCACGTAACCCTAAGATAGACAGGGTGGCAGTGGTGTCACGTGCTCATCTCGGCGTCCGTCGTCGCTACCGCGACGACGTTCGCCTCGACTCGCGTTACCCTAAGATAGACAGGATGGCAGTGGTGTCACGTGCTCGTCTCGGCGTCCGTCGTCGCTACCGCGACGACGTCCGCCTCGACTCGCGTTACGCTAAGACAGGGAGGCAGTGGTGTCACGTGCTCGTCTCGGCATCCGTCGTCGCTACCGTGACGACGTCCGCCTCGACTCACGTAACCCTAAGATAGACAGGGTGGCAGTGGTGTCACGTGCTCGTCTCGGCGTCCGTCATTGCTACCGCAACGACGTCCGCCTCGACTCACGTAACCCTAAGATAGACTGGGTGGCAGTGGTGTCACGTGCTCGTCTCGGCGTCCGTCGTCGCTACCGCGACGACGTCCGCCTTGACTCGCGTAACCCTAAGATAGACAGGGTGGCAGTGGTGTCACGTGCTCGTCTCGGCGTCCGTCGTCGCTACCGCGACGACGTCCGCCTCGACTCGCGTTACGCTAAGACAGGGTGGCAGTGGTGTCACGTGCTCCTCTCGGCGTCCGTCGTCGCTACCGCGACGACGTCCGCCTCGACTCGCGTTTCGGTAAGACAGGGTGGCAGTGGTGTCACGTGCTCGTCTCGGCGTCCGTCGTCGCTACCGCGACGACGTCCGCCTCGACTCGCGTTACGCTAAGACAGGGTGGCAGTGGTGTCACGGGCTCGTCTCGGCGTCTGTCGTCGCTATCGCGACGACGGCCGCCTCAACTCGCGTTACCCTAAGATAGACAGGGTGGAGGTGGTGTCACGTGCTCGTCTTGGCGTCCGTCGTCGCTACCGCGACGACGTCCGCCTTGACTCGCGTAACCCTAAGATAGACAGGGTGGCAGTGGTGTCACGTGATCGTCTCGACGGCCGCCTCGACTCGCGTTTCGGTAAGACAGGGTGGCAGTGGTGTCACGTGCTCGTCTCGGCGTCCGTCGTCGCTACCTCGACGACGTTCGCCTCGACTCGCGTTACGCTAAGACAGGGTGGCAGTGGTGTCACGGGCTCGTCTCGGCGTCCGTCGTCGCTACGGCGACGATGTCCGCCTCGACTCGCGTTTCACTAAGACAGGGTGGCAGTGGTGTCACGTGCTCGTCTCGGCGTCCGTCGTCGCTACCGCAACGACGTCCGCCTCGACTCGCGTTACCCTAAGATAGACAGGATGGCAGTGGTGTCACGTGCTCGTCTCAGCGTCCGTCATCGCTACCGCGACGACGTCCGCCTCGACTCGCGTAACCCTAAGATAGACAGGGTTGCAGTGGTGTCACGTGCTCGTCTCGGCGTCCGTCGTCGCTAACGCGACGACGTCCGCCTCGACTCGCGTTACAGTAAGACAGGGAGGCAGTTGTGTCACATGCTCGTCTCGGCGTCCGTCGTCGCTACCGCGACGACGTCCGCCTCGACTCGCGTTACCCTAAGACATGGTGGCAGTGGTGTCACGTGCTCGTCTCGACGTCCGTCGTCGCTACCGCGACGACGTCCGCCTCGACTCGCGTTACGCTAAGACAGGGTGGCAGTGGTGTCACGTGCTCGTCTCGGCGTCCGTCGTCGCTACCGCGACGACGTCCGCCTCGACTCGCGTTACGCTAAGACAGGGTGGTAGTAGTGTCACGTGCTCGTCTCGGCGTTCGTCGTCGCTACCGCGACGACGTCCGCCTCGACTCGCGTTACGCTAAGACAGGGTGGGAGTGGTGTCACGTGCTCGTCTCGGCGTCCATCGTCGCTACCGCAACGACGTCCGCCTCGACTCGCGTTACAGTAAGACAGGGAAGCAGTGGTGTCACGTGCTCGTCTCGGCGCCCGCCGTCGCTACCGCGACGAGGTCCGCCTCGACTCGCGTTACCCTAAGATAGACAGGGTGGCAGTGGTGTCACGTGCTCGTCTCGGCGTCCGTCGTCGCTACCGTGACGACGTCCACCTCGACTCGCGTTACAGTAAGACAGGGAGGTAGTGGTGTCACGTGCTCGTCTCGGCACACGCCGTCGCTACCGCGACGACGTCCGCCTCGACTCGCGTTACCCTAAGATAGACAGGATGGCAATGGTGTCACATGCTCGTCTCAGCGTCCGTCGTCGCTACCGCGACGACGTTCGCCTCGACTCGCGTTACCCTAAGATAGACAGGGTGGCAGTGGTGTCACGTGCTCGTCTCGGCGTCCGTCGTCGCTACCGCGACGACGTCCGCCTCGACTCCCGTTACGCTAAGACAGGGAGGCAGTGGTGTCACGTGCTCGTCTCGGCGTCCGTCGTCGCTACCGCGACGACGTCCGCCTCGACTCACGTAACCCTAAGATAGACAGGGTGGCAGTAGTGTCACGTGCTCGTCTCGGCGTCCGTCGTCGCTACCGTGACGACGTCCACCTCGACTCGCGTTACAGTAAGACAGGGAGGTAGTGGTGTCACGTGCTCGTCTCGGCACACGCCGTCGCTACCGCGACGACGTCCGCCTCGACTCGCGTTACCCTAAGATAGACAGGATGGCAATGGTGTCACATGCTCGTCTCAGCGTCCGTCGTCGCTACCGCGACGACGTTCGCCTCGACTCGCGTTACCCTAAGATAGACAGGGTGGCAGTGGTGTCACGTGCTCGTCTCGGCGTCCGTCGTCGCTACCGCGACGACGTCCGCCTCGACTCCCGTTACGCTAAGACAGGGAGGCAGTGGTGTCACGTGCTCGTCTCGGCGTCCGTCGTCGCTACCGCGACGACGTCCGCCTTGACTCGCGTAACCCTAAGATAGACAGGGTGGCAGTGGTGTCACGTGCTCGTCTCGGCGTCCGTCGTCGCTACCGCGACGACGTCCGCCTCGACTCGCGTTACGCTAAGACAGGGTGGCAGTGGTGTCACGTGCTCCTCTCGGCGTCCGTCGTCGCTAACGCGACGACGTCCGCCTCGACTCGCGTTTCGGTAAGACAGGGTGGCAGTGGTGTCACGTGCTCGTCTCGGCGTCCGTCGTCGCTACCGCGACGACGTCCGCCTCGACTCGCGTTACGCTAAGACAGGGTGGCAGTGGTGTCACGGGCTCGTCTCGGCGTCTGTCGTCGCTATTGCGACGACGGCCGCCTCAACTCGCGTTACCCTAAGATAGACAGGGTGGAGGTGGTGTCACGTGCTCGTCTTGGCGTCCGTCGTCGCTACCGCGACGACGTCCGCCTCGACTCGCGTAACCCTAAGATAGACAGGGTGGCAGTGGTGTCACGTGATCGTCTCGACGGCCGCCTCGACTCGCGTTTCGGTAAGACAGGGTGGCAGTGGTGTCACGTGCTCGTCTCGGAGTCCGTCGTCGCTACCTCGACGACGTTCGCCTCGACTCGCGTTACGCTAAGACAGGGTGGCAGTGGTGTCACGGGCTCGTCTCGGCGTCCGTCGTCGCTACGGCGACGATGTCCGCCTCGACTCGCGTTTCACTAAGACAGGGTGGCAGTGGTGTCACGTGCTCGTCTCGGCGTCCGTCGTCGCTACCGCAACGACGTCCGCCTCGACTCGCGTTACCCTAAGATAGACAGGATGGCAGTGGTGTCACGTGCTCGTCTCAGCGTCCGTCATCGCTACCGCGACGACGTCCGCCTCGACTCGCGTAACCCTAAGATAGACAGGGTTGCAGTGGTGTCACGTGCTCGTCTCGGCGTCCGTCGTCGCTAACGCGACGACGTCCGCCTCGACTCGCGTTACAGTAAGACAGGGAGGCAGTTGTGTCACATGCTCGTCTCGGCGTCCGTCGTCGCTACCGCGACGACGTCCGCCTCGACTCGCGTTACCCTAAGACATGGTGGCAGTGGTGTCACGTGCTCGTCTCGACGTCCGTCGTCGCTACCGCGACGACGTCCGCCTCGACTCGCGTTACGCTAAGACAGGGTGGCAGTGGTGTCACGTGCTCGTCTCGGCGTCCGTCGTCGCTACCGCGACGACGTCCGCCTCGACTCGCGTTACGCTAAGACAGGGTGGTAGTAGTGTCACGTGCTCGTCTCGGCGTTCGTCGTCGCTACCGCGACGACGTCCGCCGCGACTCGCGTTACGCTAAGACAGGGTGGGAGTGGTGTCACGTGCTCGTCTCGGCGTCCATCGTCGCTACCGCAACGACGTCCGCCTCGACTCGCGTTACAGTAAGACAGGGAAGCAGTGGTGTCACGTGCTCGTCTCGGCGCCCGTCGTCGCTACCGCGACGAGGTCCGCCTCGACTCGCGTTACCCTAAGATAGACAGGGTGGCAGTGGTGTCACGTGCTCGTCTCGGCGTCCGTCGTCGCTACCGTGACGACGTCCACCTCGACTCGCGTTACAGTAAGACAGGGAGGTAGTGGTGTCACGTGCTCGTCTCGGCACACGCCGTCGCTACCGCGACGACGTCCGCCTCGACTCGCGTTACCCTAAGATAGACAGGATGGCAATGGTGTCACATGCTCGTCTCAGCGTCCGTCGTCGCTACCGCGACGACGTTCGCCTCGACTCGCGTTACCCTAAGATAGACAGGGTGGCAGTGGTGTCACGTGCTCGTCTCGGCGTCCGTCGTCGCTACCGCGACGACGTCCGCCTCGACTCCCGTTACGCTAAGACAGGGAGGCAGTGGTGTCACGTGCTCGTCTCGGCGTCCGTCGTCGCTACCGCGACGACGTCCGCCTCGACTCACGTAACCCTAAGATAGACAGGGTGGCAGTAGTGTCACGTGCTCGTCTCGGCGTCCGTCGTCGCTACCGTGACGACGTCCACCTCGACTCGCGTTACAGTAAGACAGGGAGGTAGTGGTGTCACGTGCTCGTCTCGGCACACGCCGTCGCTACCGCGACGACGTCCGCCTCGACTCGCGTTACCCTAAGATAGACAGGATGGCAATGGTGTCACATGCTCGTCTCAGCGTCCGTCGTCGCTACCGCGACGACGTTCGCCTCGACTCGCGTTACCCTAAGATAGACAGGGTGGCAGTGGTGTCACGTGCTCGTCTCGGCGTCCGTCGTCGCTACCGCGACGACGTCCGCCTCGACTCCCGTTACGCTAAGACAGGGAGGCAGTGGTGTCACGTGCTCGTCTCGGCGTCCGTCGTCGCTACCGCGACGACGTCCGCCTTGACTCGCGTAACCCTAAGATAGACAGGGTGGCAGTGGTGTCACGTGCTCGTCTCGGCGTCCGTCGTCGCTACCGCGACGACGTCCGCCTCGACTCGCGTTACGCTAAGACAGGGTGGCAGTGGTGTCACGTGCTCCTCTCGGCGTCCGTCGTCGCTAACGCGACGACGTCCGCCTCGACTCGCGTTTCGGTAAGACAGGGTGGCAGTGGTGTCACGTGCTCGTCTCGGCGTCCGTCGTCGCTACCGCGACGACGTCCGCCTCGACTCGCGTTACGCTAAGACAGGGTGGCAGTGGTGTCACGGGCTCGTCTCGGCGTCTGTCGTCGCTATTGCGACGACGGCCGCCTCAACTCGCGTTACCCTAAGATAGACAGGGTGGAGGTGGTGTCACGTGCTCGTCTTGGCGTCCGTCGTCGCTACCGCGACGACGTCCGCCTCGACTCGCGTAACCCTAAGATAGACAGGGTGGCAGTGGTGTCACGTGATCGTCTCGACGGCCGCCTCGACTCGCGTTTCGGTAAGACAGGGTGGCAGTGGTGTCACGTGCTCGTCTCGGAGTCCGTCGTCGCTACCTCGACGACGTTCGCCTCGACTCGCGTTACGCTAAGACAGGGTGGCAGTGGTGTCACGGGCTCGTCTCGGCGTCCGTCGTCGCTACGGCGACGATGTCCGCCTCGACTCGCGTTTCACTAAGACAGGGTGGCAGTGGTGTCACGTGCTCGTCTCGGCGTCCGTCGTCGCTACCGCAACGACGTCCGCCTCGACTCGCGTTACCCTAAGATAGACAGGATGGCAGTGGTGTCACGTGCTCGTCTCAGCGTCCGTCATCGCTACCGCGACGACGTCCGCCTCGACTCGCGTAACCCTAAGATAGACAGGGTTGCAGTGGTGTCACGTGCTCGTCTCGGCGTCCGTCGTCGCTAACGCGACGACGTCCGCCTCGACTCGCGTTACAGTAAGACAGGGAGGCAGTTGTGTCACATGCTCGTCTCGGCGTCCGTCGTCGCTACCGCGACGACGTCCGCCTCGACTCGCGTTACCCTAAGACATGGTGGCAGTGGTGTCACGTGCTCGTCTCGACGTCCGTCGTCGCTACCGCGACGACGTCCGCCTCGACTCGCGTTACGCTAAGACAGGGTGGCAGTGGTGTCACGTGCTCGTCTCGGCGTCCGTCGTCGCTACCGCGACGACGTCCGCCTCGACTCGCGTTACGCTAAGACAGGGTGGTAGTAGTGTCACGTGCTCGTCTCGGCGTTCGTCGTCACTACCGCGACGACGTCCGCCTCGACTCGCGTTACGCAAAGACAGGGTGGGAGTGGTGTCACGTGCTCGTCTCGGCGTCCATCGTCGCTACCGCAACGACGTCCGCCTCGCCTCGCGTTACAGTAAGACAGGGAAGCAGTGGTGTCACGTGCTCGTCTCGGCGCCCGCCGTCGCTACCGCGACGACGTCCGCCTCGACTCGCGTTACCCTAAGATAGACAGGGTGGCAGTGGTGTCACGTGCTCGTCTCGGCGTCCGTCGTCGCTACCGTGACGACGTCCACCTCGACTCGCGTTACAGTAAGACA
Source organism: Triticum timopheevii (assembly GCA_963921465.1). Classification (NCBI taxonomy): domain Eukaryota; kingdom Viridiplantae; phylum Streptophyta; class Magnoliopsida; order Poales; family Poaceae; genus Triticum; species Triticum timopheevii. Next base: position 311,672,599 of record OY997266.1, on the reverse strand, counting down.
GGGAGGTAGTGGTGTCACGTGCTCGTCTCGGCACACGCCGTCGCTACCGCGACGACGTCCGCCTCGACTCGCGTTACCCTAAGATAGACAGGATGGCAATGGTGTCACATGCTCGTCTCAGCGTCCGTCGTCGCTACCGCGACGACGTTCGCCTCGACTCGCGTTACCCTAAGATAGACAGGGTGGCAGTGGTGTCACGTGCTCGTCTCGGCGTCCGTCGTCGCTACCGCGACGACGTCCACCTCGACTCCCGTTACGCTAAGACAGGGAGGCAGTGGTGTCACGTGCTCGTCTCGGCGTCCGTCGTCGCTACCGCGACGACGTCCGCCTCGACTCACGTAACCCTAAGATAGACAGGGTGGCAGTAGTGTCACGTGCTCGTCTTGGCGTCCGTCGTCGCTACCGCGACGACGTCCGCCTCGACTCGCGTAACCCTAAGATAGACATGGTGGCAGTGGTGTCACGTGCTCGTCTCGGCGTCCCTCGTCGCTACCGCGACGACGTCCGCCTCGACTCGCGTTACGCTAAGACAGGGTGGCAGTGGTGTCACGTGCTCATCTCGGCGTCCGTCGTCGCTACCGCGACGATGTCCGCCTCGACTCGCGTTACGCTAAGACAGGGTGGCAGTGGTGTTATGTGCTCGTCTCGGCATCCGTCGTCGCTACCGCGACGACGTCCGCCTCGACTCGCATTTCGGTAAGACAGGGTGGCAGTGGTGTCACGTGCTCGTCTCGGCGTCCGTCATCGCTACCGTGACGACGTCCGCCTCGACTCGCGTTACGCTAAGACAGGGTGGCAGTGGTGTCACGTGCTCATCTCGGCGTCCGTCGTCACTACCGCGACGACGTCCGCCTCGACTCGTGTTTCGGTAAGACAGGGTGGCAGTGGTGTCACGTGCTCGTCTCGGCGTCCGTCGTCGCTACCGCGACGACGTCCGCCTTGACTCGCGTAACCCTAAGATAGACAGGGTGGCAGTGGTGTCACGTGCTCGTCTCGGCGTCCGTCGTCGCTACCGCGACGACGTCCGCCTCGACTCGCGTTACGCTAAGACAGGCTGGAAGTGGTGTCACGTGCTCCTCTCGGCGTCCGTCGTCGCTACCGCGACGACGTCCGCCACGACTCGTGTTTCGGTAAGACAGGGTGGCAGTGGTGTCACGTGCTCGTCTCGGCGTCCGTCGTCGCTACCGCGACGACGTCCACCTCGACTCCCGTTACGCTAAGACAGGGAGGCAGTGGTGTCACGTGCTCGTCTCGGCGTCCGTCGTCGCTACCGCGACGACGTCCGCCTCGACTCACGTAACCCTAAGATAGACAGGGTGGCAGTAGTGTCACGTGCTCGTCTGGGCGTCCGTCGTCGCTACCGCGACGACGTCCGCCTCGACTCGCGTAACCCTAAGATAGACATGGTGGCAGTGGTGTCACGTGCTCGTCTCGGCGTCCCTCGTCGCTACCGCGACGACGTCCGCCTCGACTCGCGTTACGCTAAGACAGGGTGGCAGTGGTGTCACGTGCTCATCTCGGCGTCCGTCGTCGCTACCGCGACGATGTCCGCCTCGACTCGCGTTACGCTAAGACAGGGTGGCAGTGGTGTTATGTGCTCGTCTCGGCATCCGTCGTCGCTACCGCGACGACGTCCGCCTCGACTCGCATTTCGGTAAGACAGGGTGGCAGTGGTGTCACGTGCTCGTCTCGGCGTCCGTCATCGCTACCGTGACGACGTCCGCCTCGACTCGCGTTACGCTAAGACAGGGTGGCAGTGGTGTCACGTGCTCATCTCGGCGTCCGTCGTCACTACCGCGACGACGTCCGCCTCGACTCGTGTTTCGGTAAGACAGGGTGGCAGTGGTGTCACGTGCTCGTCTCGGCGTCCGTCGTCGCTACCGCGACGACGTCCGCCTTGACTCGCGTAACCCTAAGATAGACAGGGTGGCAGTGGTGTCACGTGCTCGTCTCGGCGTCCGTCGTCGCTACCGCGACGACGTCCGCCTCGACTCGCGTTACGCTAAGACAGGCTGGAAGTGGTGTCACGTGCTCCTCTCGGCGTCCGTCGTCGCTACCGCGACGACGTCCGCCACGACTCGTGTTTCGGTAAGACAGGGTGGCAGTGGTGTCACGTGCTCGTCTCGGCGTCCGTCGTCGCTACCGCGACGACGTCCACCTCGACTCCCGTTACGCTAAGACAGGGAGGCAGTGGTGTCACGTGCTCGTCTCGGCGTCCGTCGTCGCTACCGCGACGACGTCCGCCTCGACTCACGTAACCCTAAGATAGACAGGGTGGCAGTAGTGTCACGTGCTCGTCTTGGCGTCCGTCGTCGCTACCGCGACGACGTCCGCCTCGACTCGCGTAACCCTAAGATAGACATGGTGGCAGTGGTGTCACGTGCTCGTCTCGGCGTCCCTCGTCGCTACCGCGACGACGTCCGCCTCGACTCGCGTTACGCTAAGACAGGGTGGCAGTGGTGTCACGTGCTCGTCTCGGCGTCCCTCGTCGCTACCGCGACGACGTCCGCCTCGCCTCGCGTTACGCTAAGACAGGGTGGCAGTGGTGTCACGTGCTCATCTCGGCGTCCGTCGTCGCTACCGCGACGATGTCCGCCTCGACTCGCGTTACGCTAAGACAGGGTGGCAGTGGTGTTATGTGCTCGTCTCGGCATCCGTCGTCGCTACCGCGACGACGTCCGCCTCGACTCGCATTTCGGTAAGACAGGGTGGCAGTGGTGTCACGTGCTCGTCTCGGCGTCCGTCATCGCTACCGTGACGACGTCCGCCTCGACTCGCGTTACGCTAAGACAGGGTGGCAGTGGTGTCACGTGCTCATCTCGGCGTCCATCGTCACTACCGCGACGACGTCCGCCTCGACTCGTGTTTCGGTAAGACAGGGTGGCAGTGGTGTCACGTGCTCGTCTCGGCGTCCGTCGTCGCTACCGCGACGACGTCCGCCTTGACTCGCGTAACCCTAAGATAGACAGGGTGGCAGTGGTGTCACGTGCTCGTCTCGGCGTCCGTCGTCGCTACCGCGACGACGTCCGCCTCGACTCGCGTTACGCTAAGACAGGGTGGAAGTGGTGTCACGTGCTACTCTCGGCGTCCGTCGTCGCTACCGCGACGACGTCCGCCACGACTCGTGTTTCGGTAAGACAGGGTGGCAGTGGTGTCACGTGCTCGTCTCGGCGTCCGTCGTCGCTACCGCGACGACGTCCGCCTCGACTCGCGTTACGGTAAGACAGGGTGGCAGTGGTGTCACGGGCTCGTCTCGGCGTCCGTCGTCGCTACCGCGACGACGGCCGCCTCGACTCGCGTTACCCTAAGATAGACAGGGTGGAAGTGGTGTCACGTGCTCGTCTCGGCGTCCGTCGTCGCTACCGCGACGACGTCCGCCTCGATTCGCGTAACCCTAAGATAGACAGGGTGGCAGTGGTGTCACGTGATCGTCTCGACGTCCGCCTCGACTCGCGTTTCGGTAAGACAGGGTGGCAGTGGTGTCACGTGCTCGTCTCGGCGTCCGTCGTCGCTACCTCGACGACGTCCGCCTCGACTCGCGTTACGCTAAGACAGGGTGGCAGTGGTGTCACGGGCTCGTCTCGGCGTCCGTCGTCGCTACTGCAACAATGTCCGACTCGACTCGCGTTTCACTAAGACAGGGTGGCAGTGGTGTCACGTGCTCGTCTCGGCGTCCGTCGTCGCTACCGCAACGACGTCCGCCTCGACTCGCGTTACCCTAAGATAGACAGGGTGGCAGTGGTGTCACGTGCTCGTCTCAGCGTCCGTCATCGCTACCGCGACGACGTCCGCCTCGACTCGCGTAACCCTACGATAGACAGGGTGGCAGTGGTGTCACGTGCTCGTCTCGGCGTCCGTCGTCGCTAACGCGACGACGTCCGCCTCGACTCGCGTTACAGTAAGACAGGGAGGCAGTTGTGTCACATGCTCGTCTCGGCGTCCGTCGTCGCTACCGCGACGACGTCCGCCTCGACTCGCGTTACCCTAAGACATGGTGGCAGTGGTGTCACGTGCTCGTCTCGGCGTCCGTCGTCGCTACCGCGACGACGTCCGCCTCGACTCGCGTTACGCTAAGACAGGGTGGCAGTGGTGTCACGTGCTCGTCTCGGCGTCCGTCGTCGCTACCGTGACGACGTCCGCCTCGACTCGCGTTACGCTAAGACAGGGTGGTAGTAGTGTCACGTGCTCGTCTCGGCGTTCGTCGTCGCTACCGCGACGACGTCCGCCTCGACTCGCGTTACGCTAAGACAGGGTGGCAGTGGTGTCACGTGCTCGTCTCGGCGTCCATCGTCGCTACCGCAACGACGTCCGCCTCGACTCGCGTTAAAGTAAGACAGGGAAGCACTGGTGTCACGTGCTCATCTCGGCGCCCGCCGTCGCTACCGCGACGTCGTCCGCCTCGACTTGCGTTACCCTAAGATAGACAGGGTGGCAGTGGTGTCACGTGCTCGTCTCGGCGTCCGTCGTCGCTACCGCGACGACGTCCGCCTCGACTCCCGTTACGCTAAGACAGGGAGGCAGTGGTGTCACGTGCTCGTCTCGGCGTCCGTCGTCGCTACCGCGACGACGTCCGCCTCGACTCACGTAACCCTAAGATAGACAGGGTGGCAGTAGTGTCACGTGCTCGTCTTGGCGTCCGTCGTCGCTACCGCGACGACGTCCGCCTCGACTCGCGTAACCCTAAGATAGACATGGTGGCAGTGGTGTCACGTGCTCGTCTCGGCGTCCCTCGTCGCTACCGCGACGACGTCCGCCTCGACTCGCGTTACGCTAAGACAGGGTGGCAGTGGTGTCACGTGCTCATCTCGGCGTCCGTCGTCGCTACCGCGACGATGTCCGCCTCGACTCGCGTTACGCTAAGACAGGGTGGCAGTGGTGTTATGTGCTCGTCTCGGCATCCGTCGTCGCTACCGCGACGACGTCCGCCTCGACTCGCATTTCGGTAAGACAGGGTGGCAGTGGTGTCACGTGCTCGTCTCGGCGTCCGTCATCGCTACCGTGACGACGTCCGCCTCGACTCGCGTTACGCTAAGACAGGGTGGCAGTGGTGTCACGTGCTCATCTCGGCGTCCGTCGTCACTACCGCGACGACGTCCGCCTCGACTCGTGTTTCGGTAAGACAGGGTGGCAGTGGTGTCACGTGCTCGTCTCGGCGTCCGTCGTCGCTACCGCGACGACGTCCGCCTTGACTCGCGTAACCCTAAGATAGACAGGTGGCAGTGGTGTCACGTGCTCGTCTCGGCGTCCGTCGTCGCTACCGCGACGACGTCCGCCTCGACTCGCGTTACGCTAAGACAGGGTGGAAGTGGTGTCACGTGCTCCTCTCGGCGTCCGTCGTCGCTACCGCGACGACGTCCGCCACGACTCGTGTTTCGGTAAGACAGGGTGGCAGTGGTGTCACGTGCTCGTCTCGGCGTCCGTCGTCGCTACCGCGACGACGTCCGCCTCGACTCGCGTTACGGTAAGACAGGGTGGCAGTGGTGTCACGGGCTCGTCTCGGCGTCCGTCGTCGCTACCGCGACGACGGCCGCCTCGACTCGCGTTACCCTAAGATAGACAGGGTGGCAGTGGTGTCACGTGCTCGTCTCGGCGTCCGTCGTCGCTAACGCGACGACGTCCGCCTCGACTCGCGTTACAGTAAGACAGGGAGGCAGTTGTGTCACATGCTCGTCTCGGCGTCCGTCGTCGCTACCGCGACGACGTCCGCCTCGACTCGCGTTACGCTAAGACAGGGTGGCAGTGGTGTCACGTGCTCGTCTCGGCGTCCGTCGTCGCTACCGCGACGACGTCCGCCTCGACTCGCGTTACGCTAAGACAGGGTGGTAGTAGTGTCACGTGCTCGTCTCGGCGTTCGTCGTCGCTACCGCGACGACGTCCGCCTCGACTCGCGTTACGCTAAGACAGGGTGGGAGTGGTGTCACGTGCTCGTCTCGGCGTCCATCGTCGCTACCGCAACGACGTCCGCCTCGACTCGCGTTACAGTAAGACAGGGAAGCAGTGGTGTCACGTGCTCGTCTCGGCGCCCGCCGTCGCTACCGCGACGACGTCCGCCTCGACTCGCGTTACCCTAAGATAGACAGGGTGGCAGTGGTGTCACGTGCTCGTCTCGGCGTCCGTCGTCGCTACCGTGACGACGTCCACCTCGACTCGCGTTACAGTAAGACAGGGAGGTAGTGGTGTCACGTGCTCGTCTCGGCACACGCCGTCGCTACCGCGACGACGTCCGCCTCGACTCGCGTTACCCTAAGATAGACAGGATGGCAATGGTGTCACATGCTCGTCTCAGCGTCCGTCGTCGCTACCGCGACGACGTTCGCCTCGACTCGCGTTACCCTAAGATAGACAGGGTGGCAGTGGTGTCACGTGCTCGTCTCGGCGTCCGTCGTCGCTACCGCGACGACGTCCGCCTCGACTCCCGTTACGCTAAGACAGGGAGGCAGTGGTGTCACGTGCTCGTCTCGGCGTCCGTCGTCGCTACCGCGACGACGTCCGCCTCGACTCACGTAACCCTAAGATAGACAGGGTGGCAGTAGTGTCACGTGCTCGTCTTGGCGTCCGTCGTCGCTACCGCGTCGACGTCCGCCTCGACTCGCGTAACCCTAAGATAGACATGGTGGCAGTGGTGTCACGTGCTCGTCTCGGCGTCCCTCGTCGCTACCGCGACGACGTCCGCCTCGACTCGCGTTACGCTAAGACAGGGTGGCAGTGGTGTCACGTGCTCATCTCGGCGTCCGTCGTCGCTACCGCGACGATGTCCGCCTCGACTCGCGTTACGCTAAGACAGGGTGGCAGTGGTGTTATGTGCTCGTCTCGGCATCCGTCGTCGCTACCGCGACGACGTCCGCCTCGACTCGCATTTCGGTAAGACAGGGTGGCAGTGGTGTCACGTGCTCGTCTCGGCGTCCGTCATCGCTACCGTGACGACGTCCGCCTCGACTCGCGTTACGCTAAGACAGGGTGGCAGTGGTGTCACGTGCTCATCTCGGCGTCCGTCGTCACTACCGCGACGACGTCCGCCTCGACTCGTGTTTCGGTAAGACAGGGTGGCAGTGGTGTCACGTGCTCGTCTCGGCGTCCGTCGTCGCTACCGCGACGACGTCCGCCTTGACTCGCGTAACCCTAAGATAGACAGGGTGGCAGTGGTGTCACGTGCTCCTCTCGGCGTCCGTCGTCGCTACCGCGACGACGTCCACCACGACTCGTGTTTCGGTAAGACAGGGTGGCAGTGGTGTCACGTGCTCGTCTCGGCGTCCGTCGTCGCTACCGCGACGACGTCCGCCTCGACTCGCGTTACGGTAAGACAGGGTGGCAGTGGTGTCACGGGCTCGTCTCGGCGTCCGTCGTCGCTACCGCGACGACGGCCGCCTCGACTCGCGTTACCCTAAGATAGACAGGGTGGAAGTGGTGTCACGTGCTCGTCTCGGCGTCCGTCGTCGCTACCGCGACGACGTCCGCCTCGACTCGCGTTACGGTAAGACAGGGTGGCAGTGGTGTCACGGGCTCGTCTCGGCGTCCGTCGTCGCTACCGCGACGACGGCCGCCTCGACTCGCGTTACCCTAAGATAGACAGGGTGGCAGTGGTGTCACGTGCTCGTCTCGGCGTCCGTCGTCGCTAACGCGACGACGTCCGCCTCGACTCGCGTTACAGTAAGACAGGGAGGCAGTTGTGTCACATGCTCGTCTCGGCGTCCGTCGTCGCTACCGCGACGACGTCCGCCTCGACTCGCGTTACCCTAAGACATGGTGGCAGTGGTGTCACGTGCTCGTCTCGACGTCCGTCGTCGCTACCGCGACGACGTCCGCCTCGACTCGCGTTACGCTAAGACAGGGTGGCAGTGGTGTCACGTGCTCGTCTCGGCGTCCGTCGTCGCTACCGCGACGACGTCCGCCTCGACTCGCGTTACGCTAAGACAGGGTGGTAGTAGTGTCACGTGCTCGTCTCGGCGTTCGTCGTCGCTACCGCGACGACGTCCGCCTCGACTCGCGTTACGCTAAGACAGGGTGGGAGTGGTGTCACGTGCTCGTCTCGGCGTCCATCGTCGCTACCGCAACGACGTCCGCCTCGACTCGCGTTACAGTAAGACAGGGAAGCAGTGGTGTCACGTGCTCGTCTCGGCGCCCGCCGTCGCTACCGCGACGACGTCCGCCTCGACTCGCGTTACCCTAAGATAGACAGGGTGGCAGTGGTGTCACGTGCTCGTCTCGGCGTCCGTCGTCGCTACCGTGACGACGTCCACCTCGACTCGCGTTACAGTAAGACAGGGAGGTAGTGGTGTCACGTGCTCGTCTCGGCACACGCCGTCGCTACCGCGACGACGTCCGCCTCGACTCGCGTTACCCTAAGATAGACAGGATGGCAATGGTGTCACATGCTCGTCTCAGCGTCCGTCGTCGCTACCGCGACGACGTTCGCCTCGACTCGCGTTACCCTAAGATAGACAGGGTGGCAGTGGTGTCACGTGCTCGTCTCGGCGTCCGTCGTCGCTACCGCGACGACGTCCGCCTCGACTCCCGTTACGCTAAGACAGGGAGGCAGTGGTGTCACGTGCTCGTCTCGGCGTCCGTCGTCGCTACCGCGACGACGTCCGCCTCGACTCACGTAACCCTAAGATAGACAGGGTGGCAGTAGTGTCACGTGCTCGTCTTGGCGTCCGTCGTCGCTACCGCGACGACGTCCGCCTCGACTCGCGTAACCCTAAGATAGACATGGTGGCAGTGGTGTCACGTGCTCGTCTCGGCGTCCCTCGTCGCTACCGCGACGACGTCCGCCTCGACTCGCGTTACGCTAAGACAGGGTGGCAGTGGTGTCACGTGCTCATCTCGGCGTCCGTCGTCGCTACCGCGACGATGTCCGCCTCGACTCGCGTTACGCTAAGACAGGGTGGCAGTGGTGTTATGTGCTCGTCTCGGCATCCGTCGTCGCTACCGCGACGACGTCCGCCTCGACTCGCATTTCGGTAAGACAGGGTGGCAGTGGTGTCACGTGCTCGTCTCGGCGTCCGTCATCGCTACCGTGACGACGTCCGCCTCGACTCGCGTTACGCTAAGACAGGGTGGCAGTGGTGTCACGTGCTCATCTCGGCGTCCGTCGTCACTACCGCGACGACGTCCGCCTCGACTCGTGTTTCGGTAAGACTGGGTGGCAGTGGTGTCACGTGCTCGTCTCGGCGTCCGTCGTCGCTACCGCGACGACGTCCGCCTTGACTCGCGTAACCCTAAGATAGACAGGGTGGCAGTGGTGTCACGTGCTCGTCTCGGCGTCCGTCGTCGCTACCGCGACGACGTCCGCCTCGACTCGCGTTACGCTAAGACAGGGTGGAAGTGGTGTCACGTGCTCCTCTCGGCGTCCGTCGTCGCTACCGCGACGACGTCCGCCACGACTCGTGTTTCGGTAAGACAGGGTGGCAGTGGTGTCACGTGCTCGTCTCGGCGTCCGTCGTCGCTACCGCGACGACGTCCGCCTCGACTCGCGTTACGGTAAGACAGGGTGGCAGTGGTGTCACGGGCTCGTCTCGGCGTCCGTCGTCGCTACCGTGACGACGTCCACCTCGACTCGCGTTACAGTAAGACAGGGAGGTAGTGGTGTCACGTGCTCGTCTCGGCACACGACGTCCGCCTTGACTCGCGTAACCCTAAGATAGACAGGGTGGCAGTGGTGTCACGTGCTCGTCTCGGCGTCCGTCATCGCTACCGTGACGACGTCCGCCTCGACTCGCGTTACGCTAAGACAGGGTGGCAGTGGTGTCACGTGCTCATCTCGGCGTCCGTCGTCACTACCGCGACGACGTCCGCCTCGACTCGTGTTTCGGTAAGACTGGGTGGCAGTGGTGTCACGTGCTCGTCTCGGCGTCCGTCGTCGCTACCGCGACGACGTCCGCCTTGACTCGCGTAACCCTAAGATAGACAGGGTGGCAGTGGTGTCACGTGCTCGTCTCGGCGTCCGTCGTCGCTACCGCGACGACGTCCGCCTCGACTCGCGTTACGCTAAGACAGGGTGGAAGTGGTGTCACGTGCTCCTCTCGGCGTCCGTCGTCGCTACCGCGACGACGTCCGCCACGACTCGTGTTTCGGTAAGACAGGGTGGCAGTGGTGTCACGTGCTCGTCTCGGCGTCCGTCGTCGCTACCGCGACGACGTCCGCCTCGACTCGCGTTACGGTAAGACAGGGTGGCAGTGGTGTCACGGGCTCGTCTCGGCGTCCGTCGTCGCTACCGTGACGACGTCCACCTCGACTCGCGTTACAGTAAGACAGGGAGGTAGTGGTGTCACGTGCTCGTCTCGGCACACGCCGTCGCTACCGCGACGACGTCCGCCTCGACTCGCGTTACCCTAAGATAGACAGGATGGCAATGGTGTCACATGCTCGTCTCAGCGTCCGTCGTCGCTACCGCGACGACGTTCGCCTCGACTCGCGTTACCCTAAGATAGACAGGGTGGCAGTGGTGTCACGTGCTCGTCTCGGCGTCCGTCGTCGCTACCGCGACGACGTCCGCCTCGACTCCCGTTACGCTAAGACAGGGAGGCAGTGGTGTCACGTGCTCGTCTCGGCGTCCGTCGTCGCTACCGCGACGACGTCCGCCTCGACTCACGTAACCCTAAGATAGACAGGGTGGCAGTAGTGTCACGTGCTCGTCTTGGCGTCCGTCGTCGCTACCGCGACGACGTCCGCCTCGACTCGCGTAACCCTAAGATAGACATGGTGGCAGTGGTGTCACGTGCTCGTCTCGACGTCCCTCGTCGCTACCGCGACGACGTCCGCCTCGACTCGCGTTACGCTAAGACAGGGTGGCAGTGGTGTCACGTGCTCATCTCGGCGTCCGTCGTCGCTACCGCGACGATGTCCGCCTCGACTCGCGTTACGCTAAGACAGGGTGGCAGTGGTGTTATGTGCTCGTCTCGGCATCCGTCGTCGCTACCGCGACGACGTCCGCCTCGACTCGCATTTCGGTAAGACAGGGTGGCAGTGGTGTCACGTGCTCGTCTCGGCGTCCGTCATCGCTACCGTGACGACGTCCGCCTCGACTCGCGTTACGCTAAGACAGGGTGGCAGTGGTGTCACGTGCTCATCTCGGCGTCCGTCGTCACTACCGCGACGACGTCCGCCTCGACTCGTGTTTCGGTAAGACAGGGTGGCAGTGGTGTCACGTGCTCGTCTCGGCGTCCGTCGTCGCTACCGCGACGACGTCCGCCTTGACTCGCGTAACCCTAAGATAGACAGGGTGGCAGTGGTGTCACGTGCTCCTCTCGGCGTCCGTCGTCGCTACCGCGATGACGTCCGCCACGACTCGTGTTTCGGTAAGACAGGGTGGCAGTGGTGTCACGTGCTCGTCTCGGCGTCCGTCGTCGCTACCGCGACGACGTCCGCCTCGACTCGCGTTACGGTAAGACAGGGTGGCAGTGGTGTCACGGGCTCGTCTCGGCGTCCGTCGTCGCTACCGCGACGACGGCCGCCTCGACTCGCGTTACCCTAAGATAGACAGGGTGGAAGTGGTGTCACGTGCTCCTCTCGGCGTCCGTCGTCGCTACCGCGACGACGTCCGCCACGACTCGTGTTTCGGTAAGACAGGGTGGCAGTGGTGTCACGGGCTCGTCTCGGCGTCCGTCGTCGCTACCGCGACGACGTCCGCCTCGACTCGCGTTACGGTAAGACAGGGTGGCAGTGGTGTCACGGGCTCGTCTCGGCGTCCGTCGTCGCTACCGTGACGACGTCCACCTCGACTCGCGTTACAGTAAGACAGGGAGGTAGTGGTGTCACGTGCTCGTCTCGGCACACGCCGTCGCTACCGCGACGACGTCCGCCTCGACTCGCGTTACCCTAAGATAGACAGGATGGCAATGGTGTCACATGCTCGTCTCAGCGTCCGTCGTCGCTACCGCGACGACGTTCGCCTCGACTCGCGTTACCCTAAGATAGACAGGGTGGCAGTGGTGTCACGTGCTCGTCTCGGCGTCCGTCGTCGCTACCGCGACGACGTCCGCCTCGACTCCCGTTACGCTAAGACAGGGAGGCAGTGGTGTCACGTGCTCGTCTCGGCGTCCGTCGTCGCTACCGCGACGACGTCCGCCTCGACTCACGTAACCCTAAGATAGACAGGGTGGCAGTAGTGTCACGTGCTCGTCTTGGCGTCCGTCGTCGCTACCGCGACGACGTCCGCCTCGACTCGCGTAACCCTAAGATAGACATGGTGGCAGTGGTGTCACGTGCTCGTCTCGGCGTCCCTCGTCGCTACCGCGACGACGTCCGCCTCGACTCGCGTTACGCTAAGACAGGGTGGCAGTGGTGTCACGTGCTCATCTCGGCGTCCGTCGTCGCTACCGCGACGATGTCCGCCTCGACTCGCGTTACGCTAAGACAGGGTGGCAGTGGTGTTATGTGCTCGTCTCGGCATCCGTCGTCGCTACCGCGACGACGTCCGCCTCGACTCGCATTTCGGTAAGACAGGGTGGCAGTGGTGTCACGTGCTCGTCTCGGCGTCCGTCATCGCTACCGTGACGACGTCCGCCTCGACTCGCGTTACGCTAAGACAGGGTGGCAGTGGTGTCACGTGCTCATCTCGGCGTCCGTCGTCACTACCGCGACGACGTCCGCCTCGACTCGTGTTTCGGTAAGACAGGGTGGCAGTGGTGTCACGTGCTCGTCTCGGCGTCCGTCGTCGCTACCGCGACGACGTCCGCCTTGACTCGCGTAACCCTAAGATAGACAGGGTGGCAGTGGTGTCACGTGCTCCTCTCGGCGTCCGTCGTCGCTACCGCGACGACGTCCGCCACGACTCGTGTTTCGGTAAGACAGGGTGGCAGTGGTGTCACGTGCTCGTCTCGGCGTCCGTCGTCGCTACCGCGACGACGTCCGCCTCGACTCGCGTTACGGTAAGACAGGGTGGCAGTGGTGTCACGGGCTCGTCTCGGCGTCCGTCGTCGCTACCGCGACGACGGCCGCCTCGACTCGCGTTACCCTAAGATAGACAGGGTGGAAGTGGTGTCACGTGCTCGTCTCGGCGTCCGTCGTCGCTACCGCGACGACGTCCGCCTCGACTCGCGTTACGGTAAGACAGGGTGGCAGTGGTGTCACGGGCTCGTCTCGGCGTCCGTCGTCGCTACCGCGACGACGGCCGCCTCGACTCGCGTTACCCTAAGATAGACAGGGTGGCAGTGGTGTCACGTGCTCGTCTCGGCGTCCGTCGTCGCTAACGCGACGACGTCCGCCTCGACTCGCGTTACAGTAAGACAGGGAGGCAGTTGTGTCACATGCTCGTCTCGGCGTCCGTCGTCGCTACCGCGACGACGTCCGCCTCGACTCGCGTTACCCTAAGACATGGTGGCAGTGGTGTCACGTGCTCGTCTCGACGTCCGTCGTCGCTACCGCGACGACGTCCGCCTCGACTCGCGTTACGCTAAGACAGGGTGGCAGTGGTGTCACGTGCTCGTCTCGGCGTCCGTCGTCGCTACCGCGACGACGTCCGCCTCGACTCGCGTTACGCTAAGACAGGGTGGTAGTAGTGTCACGTGCTCGTCTCGGCGTTCGTCGTCGCTACCGCGACGACGTCCGCCTCGACTCGCGTTACGCTAAGACAGGGTGGGAGTGGTGTCACGTGCTCGTCTCGGCGTCCATCGTCGCTACCGCAACGACGTCCGCCTCGACTCGCGTTACAGTAAGACAGGGAAGCAGTGGTGTCACGTGCTCGTCTCGGCGCCCGCCGTCGCTACCGCGACGACGTCCGCCTCGACTCGCGTTACCCTAAGATAGACAGGGTGGCAGTGGTGTCACGTGCTCGTCTCGGCGTCCGTCGTCGCTACCGTGACGACGTCCACCTCGACTCGCGTTACAGTAAGACAGGGAGGTAGTGGTGTCACGTGCTCGTCTCGGCACACGCCGTCGCTACCGCGACGACGTCCGCCTCGACTCGCGTTACCCTAAGATAGACAGGATGGCAATGGTGTCACATGCTCGTCTCAGCGTCCGTCGTCGCTACCGCGACGACGTTCGCCTCGACTCGCGTTACCCTAAGATAGACAGGGTGGCAGTGGTGTCACGTGCTCGTCTCGGCGTCCGTCGTCGCTACCGCGACGACGTCCGCCTCGACTCCCGTTACGCTAAGACAGGGAGGCAGTGGTGTCACGTGCTCGTCTCGGCGTCCGTCGTCGCTACCGCGACGACGTCCGCCTCGACTCACGTAACCCTAAGATAGACAGGGTGGCAGTAGTGTCACGTGCTCGTCTTGGCGTCCGTCGTCGCTACCGCGACGACGTCCGCCTCGACTCGCGTAACCCTAAGATAGACATGGTGGCAGTGGTGTCACGTGCTCGTCTCGGCGTCCCTCGTCGCTACCGCGACGACGTCCGCCTCGACTCGCGTTACGCTAAGACAGGGTGGCAGTGGTGTCACGTGCTCATCTCGGCGTCCGTCGTCGCTACCGCGACGATGTCCGCCTCGACTCGCGTTACGCTAAGACAGGGTGGCAGTGGTGTTATGTGCTCGTCTCGGCATCCGTCGTCGCTACCGCGACGACGTCCGCCTCGACTCGCATTTCGGTAAGACAGGGTGGCAGTGGTGTCACGTGCTCGTCTCGGCGTCCGTCATCGCTACCGTGACGACGTCCGCCTCGACTCGCGTTACGCTAAGACAGGGTGGCAGTGGTGTCACGTGCTCATCTCGGCGTCCGTCGTCACTACCGCGACGACGTCCGCCTCGACTCGTGTTTCGGTAAGACAGGGTGGCAGTGGTGTCACGTGCTCGTCTCGGCGTCCGTCGTCGCTACCGCGACGACGTCCGCCTTGACTCGCGTAACCCTAAGATAGACAGGGTGGCAGTGGTGTCACGTGCTCGTCTCGGCGTCCGTCGTCGCTACCGCGACGACGTCCGCCTCGACTCGCGTTACGCTAAGACAGGGTGGAAGTGGTGTCACGTGCTCCTCTCGGCGTCCGTCGTCGCTACCGCGACGACGTCCGCCACGACTCGTGTTTCGGTAAGACAGGGTGGCAGTGGTGTCACGTGCTCGTCTCGGCGTCCGTCGTCGCTACCGCGACGACGTCCGCCTCGACTCGCGTTACGGTAAGACAGGGTGGCAGTGGTGTCACGGGCTCGTCTCGGCGTCCGTCGTCGCTACCGCGACGACGGCCGCCTCGACTCGCGTTACCCTAAGATAGACAGGGTGGAAGTGGTGTCACGTGCTCGTCTCGGCGTCCGTCGTCGCTACCGCGACGACGTCCGCCTCGATTCGCGTAACCCTAAGATAGACAGGGTGGCAGTGGTGTCACGTGATCGTCTCGACGTCCGCCTCGACTCGCGTTTCGGTAAGACAGGGTGGCAGTGGTGTCACGTGCTCGTCTCGGCGTCCGTCGTCGCTACCTCGACGACGTCCGCCTCGACTCGCGTTACGCTAAGACAGGGTGGCAGTGGTGTCACGGGCTCGTCTCGGCGTCCGTCGTCGCTACTGCAACAATGTCCGACTCGACTCGCGTTTCACTAAGACAGGGTGGCAGTGGTGTCACGTGCTCGTCTCGGCGTCCGTCGTCGCTACCGCAACGACGTCCGCCTCGACTCGCGTTACCCTAAGATAGACAGGGTGGCAGTGGTGTCACGTGCTCGTCTCAGCGTCCGTCATCGCTACCGCGACGACGTCCGCCTCGACTCGCGTAACCCTACGATAGACAGGGTGGCAGTGGTGTCACGTGCTCGTCTCGGCGTCCGTCGTCGCTAACGCGACGACGTCCGCCTCGACTCGCGTTACAGTAAGACAGGGAGGCAGTTGTGTCACATGCTCGTCTCGGCGTCCGTCGTCGCTACCGCGACGACGTCCGCCTCGACTCGCGTTACCCTAAGACATGGTGGCAGTGGTGTCACGTGCTCGTCTCGGCGTCCGTCGTCGCTACCGCGACGACGTCCGCCTCGACTCGCGTTACGCTAAGACAGGGTGGCAGTGGTGTCACATGCTCGTCTCGGCGTCCGTCGTCGCTACCGTGACGACGTCCGCCTCGACTCGCGTTACGCTAAGACAGGGTGGTAGTAGTGTCACGTGCTCGTCTCGGCGTTCGTCGTCGCTACCGCGACGACGTCCGCCTCGACTCGCGTTACGCTAAGACAGGGTGGCAGTGGTGTCACGTGCTCGTCTCGGCGTCCATCGTCGCTACCGCAACGACGTCCGCCTCGACTCGCGTTAAAGTAAGACAGGGAAGCACTGGTGTCACGTGCTCATCTCGGCGCCCGCCGTCGCTACCGCGACGTCGTCCGCCTCGACTTGCGTTACCCTAAGATAGACAGGGTGGCAGTGGTGTCACGTGCTCGTCTCGGCGTCCGTCGTCGCTACCGCGACGACGTTCGCCTTGACTCGCGTTACCCTAAGATAGACAGGATGGCAGTGGTGTCACGTGCTCGTCTCGGCGTCCGTCGTCGCTACCGCGACGACGTCCGCCTCGACTCGCGTTACGCTAAGACAGGGAGGCAGTGGTGTCACGTGCTCGTCTCGGCATCCGTCGTCGCTACCGTGACGACGTCCGCCTTGACTCACGTAACCCTAAGATAGACAGGGTGGCAGTGGTGTCCCGTGCTCGTCTCGGCGTCCGTCATTGCTACCGCAACGACGTCCGCCTCGACTCACGTAACCCTAAGATAGACAGGGTGGCAGTGGTGTCACGTGCTCGTCTCGGTGTCCGTCGTCGCTACCGCGACGACGTCCGCCTTGACTCGCGTAACCCTAAGATAGACAGGGTGGCAGTGGTGTCACGTCCTCGTCTCGGCGTCCATCGTCGCTACCGCGACGACGTCCGCCTCGACTCGCGTTACCCTAAGATAGACAGGGTGGCAGTGGTGTCACGTGCTCGTCTCGGCGTCCGTCGTCGCTACCGCGACGACGTTCGCCTCGACTCGCGTTACCCTAAGATAGACAGGATGGCAGTGGTGTCACGTGCTCGTCTCGGCGTCCGTCGTCGCTACCGCGACGACGTCCGCCTCGACTCGCGTTACGCTAAGACAGGGAGGCAGTGGTGTCACGTGCTCGTCTCGGCATCCGTCGTCGCTACCGTGACGACGTCCGCCTCGACTCACGTAACCCTAAGATAGACAGGGTGGCAGTGGTGTCACGTGCTCGTCTCGGCGTCCGTCATTGCTACCGCAACGACGTCCGCCTCGACTCACGTAACCCTAAGATAGACTGGGTGGCAGTGGTGTCACGTGCTCGTCTCGGCGTCCGTCGTCGCTACCGCGACGACGTCCGCCTTGACTCGCGTAACCCTAAGATAGACAGGGTGGCAGTGGTGTCACGTGCTCGTCTCGGCGTCCGTCGTCGCTACCGCGACGACGTCCGCCTCGACTCGCGTTACGCTAAGACAGGGTGGCAGTGGTGTCACGTGCTCCTCTCGGCGTCCGTCGTCGCTACCGCGACGACGTCCGCCTCGACTCACGTTTCGGTAAGACAGGGTGGCAGTGGTGTCACGTGCTCTTCTCGGCGTCCGTCGTTGCTACCGCGACGACGTCCGCCTCGACTCGCGTTACGCTAAGACAGGGTGGCAGTGGTGTCACGGGCTCGTCTCGGCGTCTGTCGTCGCTATCGCGACGACGGCCGCCTCAACTCGCGTTACCCTTAGATAGACAGGGTGGAGGTGGTGTCACGTGCTCGTCTCGGCGTCCGTCGTCGCTACCGCGACGACGTCCGCCTCGACTCGCGTAACCCTAAGATAGACAGGGTGGCAGTGGTGTCACGTGATCGTCTCGACGTCCGCCTCGACTCGCGTTTCGGTAAGACAGGGTGGCAGTGGTGTCACGTGCTCGTCTCGGCGTCCGTCGTTGCTACCTCGATGACGTCCGCCTCGACTCGCGTTACGCTAAGACAGGGTGGCAGTGGTGTCACGGGCTCGTCTCGGCGTTCGTCGTCGCTACTGCGACGATGTCCGCTTCGACTCGCGTTTCACTAAGACAGGGTGGCAGTGGTGTCACGTGCTCGTCTCGGCGTCCGTCGTCGCTACCGCAACGACGTCCGCCTCGACTCGCGTTACCCTAAGATAGACAGGGTGGCAGTGGTGTCACGTGCTCGTCTCAGCGTCCGTCATCGCTACCGCGACGACGTCCGCCTCGACTCGCGTAACCCTACGATAGACAGGGTGGCAGTGGTGTCACGTGCTCGTCTCGGCGTCCGTCGTCGCTAATGCGACGACGTCCGCCTCGACTCGCGTTACAGTAAGACAGGGAGGCAGTTGTGTCACATGCTCGTCTCGGCGTCCGTCGTCGCTACCGCGACGACGTCCGCCTCGACTCGCGTTACCCTAAGACATGGTGGCAGTGGTGTCACGTGCTCGTCTCGGCGTCCGTCGTCGCTACCGCGACGACGTCCGCCTCGACTCGCGTTACGATAAGACAGGGTGGCAGTGGTGTCACGTGCTCGTCTCGGCGTCTGTCGTCGCTACCGCGACGACGTCCGCCTCGACTCGCGTTACGCTAAGACAGGGTGGTAGTAGTGTCACGTGCTCGTCTCGGCGTTCGTCATCGCTACCGCGACGACGTCCGCCTCGACTCGCGTTACGCTAAGACAGGGTGGCAGTGGTGTCACGTGCTCGTCTCGGCGTCCATCGTCGCTACCGCAACGACGTCCGCCTCGACTCGCGTTACAGTAAGACAGGGAAGCAGTGGTGTCACGTGCTCGTCTCGGCGCCCGCCGTCGCTACCGCGACGACGTCCGCCTCGACTCGCGTTACCCTAAGATAGACAGGGTGGCAGTGGTGTCACGTGCTCGTCTCGGCGTCCATCGTCGCTACCGCGACGACGTTCGCCTCGACTCGCGTTACCCTAAGATAGACAGGACGGCAGTGGTGTCACGTGCTCGTCTCGGCATTCGTCGTCGCTACCGCGACGACGTCCGCCTCGACTCGCGTTACGCTAAGACAGGGAGGCAGTGGTGTCACGTGCTCGTCTCGGCATCCGTCGTCGCTACCGTGACAACGTCCGCCTCGACTCACGTAACCCTAAGATAGACAGGGTGGCAGTGGTGTCACGTGCTCGTCTCGGCGTCCGTCATTGCTACCGCAACGACGTCCGCCTCGACTCGCGTTACAGTAAGACAGGGAGGCAGTGGTGTCACGTGCTCGTCTCGGCGCCCGCCGTCGCTACCGCGACGACGTCCGCCTCGACTCGCGTTTCGGTAAGACAAGGTGGCAGTGGTGTCACGTGCTCGTCTCGGCGTCCGTCGTCGCTACCGCGACGACGTCCGCCTTGACTCGCGTAACCCTAAGATAGACAGGGTGGCAGTGGTGTCACGTGCTCGTCTCGGCGTCCGTCGTCGCTACCGCGACGACGTCCGCCTCGACTCGTGTTACGCTAAGACAGGGTGGCAGTGGTGTCACGTGCTCGTCTCGGCGTCCATCGTCGCTACCGCAACGACGTCCGCCTCGACTCGCGTTACAGTAAGACAGGGAAGCAGTGGTGTCACGTGCTCGTCTCGGCGCCCGCCGTCGCTACCGCGACGACGTCCGCCTCGACTCGCGTTACCCTAAGATATACAGGGTGGCAGTGGTGTCACGTGCTCGTCTCGGCGTCCATCGTCGCTACCACGACGACGTTCGCCTCGACTCGCGTTACCCTAAGATAGACAGGACGGCAGTGGTGTCACGTGCTCGTCTCGGCATTCGTCGTCGCTACCGCGACGACGTCCGCCTCGACTCGCGTTACGCTAAGACAGGGAGGCAGTGGTGTCACGTGCTCGTCTCGGCATCCGTCGTCGCTACCGTGACGACGTCCGCCTCGACTCACGTAACCCTAAGATAGACAGGGTGGCAGTGGTGTCACGTGCTCGTCTCGGCGTCCGTCATTGCTACCGCAACGACGTCCGCCTCGACTCGCGTTACAGTAAGACAGGGAGGCAGTGGTGTCACGTGCTCGTCTCGGCGCCCGCCGTCGCTACCGCGACGACGTCCGCCTCGACTCGCGTTACCCTAAGATAGACAGGGTGGCAATGGTGTCACATGCTCGTCTCGGCGTCCGTCGTCGCTACCGCGACGACGTTCGCCTCGACTCGCGTTACCCTGAGATAGACAGGTTGGCAGTGGTGTCACGTGCTCGTCTCGGCGTCCGTCGTCGCTACCGCGACGACGTCCGCCTCGACTCGCGTTAGGCTAAGACAGGGAGGCAGTGGTGTCACGTGCTCGTCTCGGTGTCCGTCGTCGCTACCGCGACGACGTCCGCCTCGACTCACGTAACCCTAAGATAGATAGGGTGGCAGTAGTGTCACGTGCTCGTCTTGGCGTCCGTCGTCACTACCGCGACGACGTCCGCCTCGACTCGCGTAACCCTAAGATAGATAGGGTGGCAGTGGTGTCACGTGCTCGTCTCGGCGTCCCTCGTCGCTACCGCGACGACGTCCGCCTCGACTCGCGTTACGCTAAGACAGGGTGGCAGTGGTGTCACGTGCTCATCTCGGCGTCCGTCGTCGCTACCAAGACGATGTCCGCCTCGACTCGCGTTACGCTAAGACAGGGTGGCAGTGGTGTTATGTGCTCGTCTCGGCATCCGTCGTCGCTACCGCGACGACGTCCGCCTCGACTCGCATTTCGGTAAGACAGGGTGGCAGTGGTGTCACGTGCTCGTCTCGGCGTCCGTCGTCGCTACCGTGACGACGTCCGCCTCGACTCGCGTTACGCTAAGACAGGGTGGCAGTGGTGTCACGTGCTCATCTCGGCGTCCGTCGTCGCTACCGCGACGACGTCCGCCTCGACTCGCGTTTCGGTAAGACAGGGTGGCAGTGGTGTCACGTGCTCGTCTCGGCGTCCGTCGTCGCTACCGCAACGACGTCCGCCTCGACTCGCGTTACGCTAAGACAGGGTGGCAGTGGTGTCACGGGCTCGTCTCGGCGTCCGTCGTCGCTACCGCGACGACGGCCGCCTCGACTCGCGTTACCCTAAGATAGACAGGGTGGAAGTGGTGTCACGTGCTCGTCTCGGCGTCCGTCGTCGCTACCGCGACGACGTCCGCCTCGACTCGCGTAACCCTAAGATAGACAGGGTGGCAGTGGTGTCACGTTCGTCACGACGTCCGCCTCGACTCGCGTTTCGGTAAGACAGGGTGGCAGTGGTGTCACGTGCTCGTCTCGGTGTCCGACGTCGCTACCGCGACGACGTCCGCCTCGACTCGCGTTTCGGTAAGACAGGGTGGCAGTGGTGTCACGTGCTCGTCTCGGCGTCCGTCGTCGCTACCTCGACGACGTCCGCCTCGACTCGCGTTACGCTAAGACAGAGTGGCAGTGGTGTCACGGGCTCGTCTCGGCGTCCGTCGTCGCTACTGCGACGATGTCCGCCTCGACTCGCGTTTCACTAAGACAGGGTGGCAGTGGTGTCACGTGCTCGTCTCGGCGTCCGTCGTCGCTACCGCGACGACGTCCGCCTCGACTCGCGTAACCCTAAGATAGACAGGGTGGCAGTGGTGTCACGTGCTCGTCTCGGCGTCCGTCGTCGCTAACGCGACGACGTCCGCCTCGACTCGCGTTACAGTAAGACAGGGAGGCAGTGGTGTCACATGCTCGTCTCTGCGTCCGTCGTCGCTACCGCGACGACGTCCGCCTCGACTCGCGTTACCCTAAGACATGGTGGCAGTGGTGTCACGTGCTCGTCTCGGCGTCCGTCGTCGCTACCGCGACGACGTCCGCCTCGACTCGCGTTACGCTAAGACAGGGTGGCAGTGGTGTCACGTGCTCGTCTCGGCGTCTGTTGTCGCTACCGCGACGACGTCCACCTCGACTCGCGTTACGCTAAGACAGGGTGGCAGTAGTGTCACGTGCTCGTCTCGGCGTTCGTCGTCGCTACCGCGACGACGTCCGCCTCGACTCGCGTTACGCTAAGACAGGGTGGTAGTAGTGTCACATGCTCGTCTCGGCGTCCATCGTCGCTACCGCAACGATGTCCGCCTCGACTCGCGTTACAGTAAGACAGGGAAGCAGTGGTGTCACGTGCTCGTCTCGGCGCCCGCCGTCGCTACCGCGACGACGTCCGCCTCGACTCGCGTTACCCTAAGATAGACAGGGTGGCAGTGGTGTCACATGCTCGTCTCGGCGTCCATCGTCGCTACCGTGACGACGTTCGCCTCGACTCGCGTTACCCTAACATAGACAGGATGACAGTGGTGTCACGTGCTCGTCTCGGCGTCCGTCGTCGCTACCGCGACGACGTCCGCCTTGACTCGCGTTACGCTAAGACAGGGAGGCAGTGGTGTCACGTGCTCGTCTCGGCATCCGTCGTCGCTACCGTGACGACGTCCGCCTCGACTCACGTAACCCTAAGATAGAAAGGGTGGCAGTAGTGTCACGTGCTCGTCTTGGCGTCCGTCGTCGCTACCGGGATGACGTCCGCCTCGACTCGCGTAACCGTAAGATAGACAGGGTGGCAGTGGTGTCACGTGCTCGTCTCGGCGTCCCTCGTCGCTACCGCGACGACGTCCGCCTCGACTCGCGTTACGCTAAGACAGGGTGGCAGTGGTGTCACGTGCTCATCTCGGCGTCCGTCGTCGCTACCGCGACGATGTCCGCCTCGACTCGCGTTACGCTAAGACAGGGTGGCAGTGGTGTTACGTGCTCGTCTCGGCTTCCGTCGTCGCTACCGCGACGACGTCCGCCTCGACTCGCATTTCGGTAAGACAGGGTGGCAGTGGTGTCACGTGCTCGTCTCGGCGTCCGTCGTCGCTACCGCGACGACGTCCGCCTCAACTCGCGTTACGCTAAGACAGGGTGGCAGTGGTGTCACGTGCTCGTCTCGGCATTTGTCGTCGCTACCGCGATGACGTCCGCCTCGCCTCGCGTTACCCTAAGATAGACAGGGTGGCAGTAGTGTCACGTGCTCATCTCGGCGTCCGTCGTCGCTACCGCGATGACGTCCGCCTCGACTCGCGTTACGCTAAGACAGGGAGGCAGTGGAGTCACGTGCTCGTCTCGGCGTCCGTCGTCGCTACCGCGATGACGTCCGCCTCGACTCACATAACCCTAAGATAGACAGGGTGGCAGTAGTGTCACGTGCTCGTCTTGGCGTCCGTCATCGCTACCGCGAAGACGTCCGCCTCGACTCGCGTTACGCTAAGACAGGGAGGCAGTGGTGTCACGTGCTCATCTCGGCGTCCGTCGTCGCTACCGCGACGACGTCCGCCTCGACTCGCGTAACCCTAAGATAGACAGGGTGGCAGTGGTGTCACGTGCTCGTCTCGACGTCCGCCTCGACTCGCGTTTCAGTAAGACAGGGTGGCAGTGGTGTCACATGCTCGTCTCAGCGTCCGTCATAGCTACCGCGACGACATCCGCCTCGACTCGCGTTTCGGTAAGACAGGGTGGCAGTGGTGTCACGTGCTCGTCTCGGCGTCCGTCGTCGCTACCTCGATGACGTCCGCCTCGACTCGCGTTACGCTAAGACAGGGTGGCAGTGGTGTCACGGGCTCGTCTCGGCGTCCGTCGTCGCTACTGTGACGATGTCCGCCTCGACTCGCGTTTCACTAAGACAGGGTGGCAGTGGTGTTATGTGCTCGTCTCGGCATCCGTCGTCGCTACCGCGACGACGTCCGCCTCGACTCGCGTTACGCTAAGACAGGGTGGTAGTAGTGTCACATGCTCGTCTCGGCGTCCATCATCGCTACCGCAACGATGTCCGCCTCGACTCGCGTTACAGTAAGACAGGGAAGCAGTGGTGTCACGTGCTCGTCTCGGCGCCCGCCGTCGCTACCGCGACGACGTCCGCCTCGACTCGCGTTACCCTAAGATAGACAGGGTGGCAGTGGTGTCACATGCTCGTCTCGGCGTCCATCGTTGCTACCGTGACGACGTTCGCCTCGACTCGCGTTACCCTAACATAGACAGGATGACAGTGGTGTCACGTGCTCGTCTCGGCGTCCGTCGTCGCTACCGCGACGACGTCCGCCTCGACTCGCGTTACGCTAAGACAGGGAGGCAGTGGTGTCACGTGCTCGTCTCGGCATCCGTCGTCGCTACCGTGACGACGTCCGCCTCGACTCACGTAACCCTAAGATAGAAAGGGTGGCAGTAGTGTCACGTGCTCGTCTCGGCGTCCGTCGTCGCTACCGGGATGACGTCCGCCTCGACTCGCGTAACCGTAAGATAGACAGGGTGGCAGTGGTGTCACGTGCTCGTCTCGGCGTCCCTCGTCGCTACCGCGACGACGTCCGCCTCGACTCGCGTTACGCTAAGACAGGGTGGCAGTGGTGTCACGTGCTCATCTCGGCGTCCGTCGTCGCTACCGCGACGATGTCCGCCTCGACTCGCGTTACGCTAAGACAGGGTGGCAGTGGTGTTACGTGCTCGTCTCGGCTTCCGTCGTCGCTACCGCGACGACGTCCGCCTCGACTCGCATTTCGGTAAGACAGGGTGGCAGTGGTGTCACGTGCTCGTCTCGGCGTCCGTCGTCGCTACCGCGACGACGTCCGCCTCAACTCGCGTTACGCTAAGACAGGGTGGCAGTGGTGTCACGTGCTCGTCTCGGCATTTGTCGTCGCTACCGCGATGACGTCCGCCTCGCCTCGCGTTACCCTAAGATAGACAGGGTGGCAGTAGTGTCACGTGCTCATCTCGGCGTCCGTCGTCGCTATCGCGATGACGTCCGCCTCGACTCGCGTTACGCTAAGACAGGGAGGCAGTGGAGTCACGTGCTCGTCTCGGCGTCCGTCGTCGCTACCGCGATGACGTCCGCCTCGACTCACATAACCCTAAGATAGACAGGGTGGCAGTAGTGACACGTGCTCGTCTTGGCGTCCGTCATCGCTACCGCGACGACGTCCGCCTCGACTCGCGTTACGCTAAGACAGGGAGGCAGTGGTGTCACGTGCTCATCTCGGCGTCCGTCGTCGCTACCGCGACGACGTCCGCCTCGACTCGCGTAACCCTAAGATAGACAGGGTGGCAGTGGTGTCACGTGCTCGTCTCGACGTCCGCCTCGACTCGCGTTTCGGTAAGACAGGGTGGCAGTGGTGTCACATGCTCGTCTCAGCGTCCGTCATAGCTACCGCGACGACATCCGCCTCAACTCGCGTTTCGGTAAGACAGGGTGGCAGTGGTGTCACGTGCTCGTCTCGGCGTCCGTCGTCGCTACCTCGATGACGTCCGCCTCGACTCGCGTTACGCTAAGACAGGGTGGCAGTGGTGTCACGGGCTCGTCTCGGCGTCCGTCGTCGCTACTGTGACGATGTCCGCCTCGACTCGCGTTTCACTAAGACAGGGTGGCAGTGGTGTCACGTGCTCGTCTCGGCGTCCGTCGTCGCTACCGCGACGACGTCCGCCTCGACTCGCGTTACCCTAAGATAGACAGGGTGGCAGTGGTGTCACGTGCTTGTCTCGGCGTCCGTCGTCGCTACCGTGATGACGTCCGCCTCGACTCGCGTAACCCTAAGATAGACAGTGCGGCAGTGGTGTCACGTGCTCATCTCGGTGTCTGTCGTCGCTAACGCGACAACGTCCGCCTCGACTCGCGTTACGGTAAGACAGGGAGGCAGTGGTGTCACGTGCTCGTCTCGGCGTCCGTCGTCACTACCTTGACGACGTCCGCCTCGACTCGCATTACCCTAAGACAGGGTGGCAGTGGTGTCACGTGCTCGTCTCGGCGTCCGTCGTCGCTACCGCGACGACGTCCGCCTCGACTCGTGTTACGCTAAGACAGGGAGGCAGTGGTGTCACGTGCTCGTCTCGGCATCCGTCGTCGCTACCGTGACGACGTCCGCCTCGACTCACGTAACCCTAAGATAGAAAGGGTGGCAGTAGTGTCACGTGCTCGTCTCGGCGTCCGTCGTCGCTACCGGGATGACGTCCGCCTCGACTCGCGTAACCGTAAGATAGACAGGGTGGCAGTGGTGTCACGTGCTCGTCTCGGCGTCCCTCGTCGCTACCGCGACGACGTCCGCCTCGACTCGCGTTACGCTAAGACAGGGTGGCAGTGGTGTCACGTGCTCATCTCGGCGTCCGTCGTCGCTACCGCGACGATGTCCGCCTCGACTCGCGTTACGCTAAGACAGGGTGGCAGTGGTGTTACGTGCTCGTCTCGGCTTCCGTCGTCGCTACCGCGACGACGTCCGCCTCGACTCGCATTTCGGTAAGACAGGGTGGCAGTGGTGTCACGTGCTCGTCTCGGCGTCCGTCGTCGCTACCGCGACGACGTCCGCCTCAACTCGCGTTACGCTAAGACAGGGTGGCAGTGGTGTCACGTGCTCGTCTCGGCATTTGTCGTCGCTACCGCGATGACGTCCGCCTCGCCTCGCGTTACCCTAAGATAGACAGGGTGGCAGTAGTGTCACGTGCTCATCTCGGCGTCCGTCGTCGCTACAGCGATGACGTCCGCCTCGACTCGCGTTACGCTAAGACAGGGAGGCAGTGGAGTCACGTGCTCGTCTCGGCGTCCGTCGTCGCTACCGCGATGACGTCCGCCTCGACTCACATAACCCTAAGATAGACAGGGTGGCAGTAGTGTCACGTGCTCGTCTTGGCGTCCGTCATCGCTACCGCGACGACGTCCGCCTCGACTCGCGTTACGCTAAGACAGGGAGGCAGTGGTGTCACGTGCTCATCTCGGCGTCCGTCGTCGCTACCGCGACGACGTCCGCCTCGACTCGCGTAACCCTAAGATAGACAGGGTGGCAGTGGTGTCACGTGCTCGTCTTGACGTCCGCCTCGACTCGCGTTTCGGTAAGACAGGGTGGCAGTGGTGTCACATGCTCGTCTCAGCGTCCGTCATAGCTACCGCGACGACATCCGCCTCGACTCGCGTTTCGGTAAGACAGGGTGGCAGTGGTGTCACGTGCTCGTCTCGGCGTCCGTCGTCGCTACCTCGATGACGTCCGCCTCGACTCGCGTTACGCTAAGACAGGGTGGCAGTGGTGTCACGGGCTCGTCTCGGCGTCCGTCGTCGCTACTGTGACGATGTCCGCCTCGACTCGCGTTTCACTAAGACAGGGTGGCAGTGGTGTTATGTGCTCGTCTCGGCATCCGTCGTCGCTACCGCGACGACGTCCGCCTCGACTCGCGTTACGCTAAGACAGGGTGATAGTAGTGTCACATGCTCGTCTCGGCGTCCATCGTCGCTACCGCAACGATGTCCGCCTCGACTCGCGTTACAGTAAGACAGGGAAGCAGTGGTGTCACGTGCTCGTCTCGGCGCCCGCCGTCGCTACCGCGACGACGTCCGCCTCGACTCGCGTTACCCTAAGATAGACAGGGTGGCAGTGGTGTCACATGCTCGTCTCGGCGTCCATCGTCGCTACCGTGACGACGTTCGCCTCGACTCGCGTTACCCTAACATAGACAGGATGACAGTGGTGTCACGTGCTCGTCTCGGCGTCCGTCGTCGCTACCGCGACGACGTCCGCCTCGACTCGCGTTACGCTAAGACAGGGAGGCAGTGGTGTCACGTGCTCGTCTCGGCATCCGTCGTCGCTACCGTGACGACGTCCGCCTCGACTCACGTAACCCTAAGATAGAAAGGGTGGCAGTAGTGTCACGTGCTCGTCTCGGCGTCCATCATCGCTACCGGGATGACGTCCGCCTCGACTCGCGTAACCGTAAGATAGACAGGGTGGCAGTGGTGTCACGTGCTCGTCTCGGCGTCCCTCGTCGCTACCGCGACGACGTCCGCCTTGACTCGCGTTACGCTAAGACAGGGTGGCAGTGGTGTCACGTGCTCATCTCGGCATCCGTCGTCGCTACCGCGACGATGTCCGCCTCGACTCGCGTTACGCTAAGACAGGGTGGCAGTGGTGTTACGTGCTCGTCTCGGCTTCCGTCGTCGCTACCGCGACGACATCCGCCTCGACTCGCATTTCGGTAAGACAGGGTGGCAGTGGTGTCACGTGCTCGTCTCGGCGTCCGTCGTCGCTACCGCGACGACGTCCGCCTCAACTCGCGTTACGCTAAGACAGGGTGGCAGTGGTGTCACGTGCTCGTCTCGGCATTTGTCGTCGCTACCGCGATGACGTCCGCCTCGCCTCGCGTTACCCTAAGATAGACAGGGTGGCAGTAGTGTCACGTGCTCATCTCGGCGTCCGTCGTCGCTATCGCGATGACGTCCGCCTCGACTCGCGTTACGCTAAGACAGGGAGGCAGTGGAGTCACGTGCTCGTCTCGGCGTCCGTCGTCGCTACCGCGATGACGTCCGCCTCGACTCACATAACCCTAAGATAGACAGGGTGGCAGTAGTGACACGTGCTCGTCTTGGCGTCCGTCATCGCTACCGCGACGACGTCCGCCTCGACTCGCGTTACGCTAAGACAGGGAGGCAGTGGTGTCACGTGCTCATCTCGGCGTCCGTCGTCGCTACCGCGACGACGTCCGCCTCGACTCGCGTAACCCTAAGATAGACAGGGTGGCAGTGGTGTCACGTGCTCGTCTCGACGTCCGCCTCGACTCGCGTTTCGGTAAGACAGGGTGGCAGTGGTGTCACATGCTCGTCTCAGCGTCCGTCATAGCTACCGCGACGACATCCGCCTCAACTCGCGTTTCGGTAAGACAGGGTGGCAGTGGTGTCACGTGCTCGTCTCGGCGTCCGTCGTCGCTACCTCGATGACGTCCGCCTCGACTCGCGTTACGCTAAGACAGGGTGGCAGTGGTGTCACGGGCTCGTCTCGGCGTCCGTCGTCGCTACTGTGACGATGTCCGCCTCGACTCGCGTTTCACTAAGATAGGGTGGCAGTGGTGTCACGTGCTCGTCTCGGCGTCCGTCGTCGCTACCGCGACGACGTCCGCCTCGACTCGCGTTACCCTAAGATAGACAGGGTGGCAGTGGTGTCACGTGCTTGTCTCGGCGTCCGTCGTCGCTACCGTGATGACGTCCGCCTCGACTCGCGTAACCCTAAGATAGACAGTGCGGCAGTGGTGTCACGTGCTCATCTCGGTGTCCGTCGTCGCTAACGCGACAACGTCCGCCTCGACTCGCGTTACGGTAAGACAGGGAGGCAGTGGTGTCACGTGCTCGTCTCGGCGTCCGTCGTCACTACCTTGACGACGTCCGCCTCGACTCGCATTACCCTAAGACAGGGTGGCAGTGGTGTCACGCGCTCGTCTCGGCGTCCGTCGTCGCTACAGCGACGACGTCCGCCTCGACTCGCGTTACGCTAAGACAGGGTGGCAGTGGTGTCACGTGCTCGTCTCGGCGTCCGTCGTCGCTACCGCGACGACGTCCGCCTCGACTCGCGTTACGCTAAGACAGGGTGGCATTGGTGTCACGTGCTCGTCTCGGCATTCGTCGTCGCTACCGCGACGATGTCCGCCTCGACTCGCGTTACGCTAAGACAGGGTGGCAGTGATGTCACGTGCTCGTCTCGGCGTCCGTCGTCGCTACCGCGACGACGTCCGCCTCGACTCCCGTTACAGTAAGACAGCGAGGCAGTGGTGTCACGTGCTCGTCGTGGCGTCCGCCGTCGCTACCGCGACGACGTCTGCCTCGACTCGCGTTACCCTAAGATAGACAGGGTGGCAGTGGTGTCACGTGCTCATCTCGGCATCCGTCGTCACTACCGCGACGACGTCCGCCTCGACTCGCGTTACGCTAAGACAGGGAGGCAGTGGTGTCACGTGCTCATCTCGGCGTCCGTCGTCGCTACCGCGACGACGTCCGCCTCGACTCGCGTAACCCTAAGATAGACAGGGTGGCAGTGGTGTCACGTGCTCGTCTCGACGTCCGCCTCGACTCGCGTTTCGGTAAGACAGGGTGGCAGTGGTGTCACATGCTCGTCTCAGCGTCCGTCATAGCTACCGCGACGACATCCGCCTCGACTCGCGTTTCGGTAAGACAGGGTGGCAGTGGTGTCACGTGCTCGTCTCGGCGTCCGTCGTCGCTACCTCGATGACGTCCGCCTCGACTCGCGTTACGCTAAGACAGGGTGGCAGTGGTGTCACGGGCTCGTCTCGGCGTCCGTCGTCGCTACTGTGACGATGTCCGCCTCGACTCGCGTTTCACTAAGACAGGGTGGCAGTGGTGTCACGTGCTCGTCTCGGCGTCCGTCGTCGCTACCGCGACGACGTCCGCCTCGACTCGCGTTACCCTAAGATAGACAGGGTGGCAGTGGTGTCACGTGCTCGTCTCGGCGTCCGTCGTCGCTACCGTGATGACGTCCGCCTCGAATCGCGTAACCTTAAGATAGACAGTGCGGCAGTGGTGTCACGTGCTCATCTCGGTGTCCGTCGTCGCTAACGCGACAACGTCCGCCTCGACTCGCGTTACGGTAAGACAGGGAGGCAGTGGTGTCACGTGCTCGTCTCGGCGTCCGTCGTCACTACCTTGACGACGTCCGCCTCGACTCGCATTACCCTAAGACAGGGTGGCAGTGGTGTCACGCGCTCGTCTCGGCGTCCGTCGTCGCTACAGCGACGACGTCCGACTCGACTCGCGTTACGCTAAGACAGGGTGGCAGTGGTGTCACGTGCTCGTCTCGGCGTCCGTCGTCGCTACCGCGACGACGTCCGCCTCGACTCGCGTTACGCTAAGACAGGGTGGCATTGGTATCACATGCTCGTCTCGGCATTCGTCGTCGCTACCGCGACGATGTCCGCCTCGACTCGCGTTACGCTAAGACAGGGTGGCAGTGATGTCACGTGCTCGTCTCGGCGTCCGTCGTCGCTACCGCGACGACGTCCGCCTCGACTCCCGTTACAGTAAGACAGCGAGGCAGTGGTGTCACGTGCTCGTCGTGGCGTCCGCCGTCGCTACCGCGACGACGTCTGCCTCGACTCGCGTTACCCTAAGATAGACAGGGTGGCAGTGGTGTCACGTGCTCATCTCGGCATCCGTCGTCATTACCGCGACGATGTTCGCCTCGACTCGCGTTACCCTAAGATAGACAGGGTGGTAGTGGTGTCACGTGCTCGTGTCGGCATCCGTCGTCGCTACCGCGACGACGTCCGCCTCGACTCACGTTACGCTAAGACAGGGAGGCAGTGGAGTCACGTGCTCGTCTCGGCATCCGTCGTCGCTACCGCGACAACGTCCGCCTCGACTCACGTAACCCTAAGATAGACAGGGTGGCAGTAGTGTCACGTGCTCGTCTTGGCGTCCGTCGTCGCTACCGCGATGACGTCCGCCTCGACTCGCGTAACCCTAAGATAGACAGGGTGGCAGTGGTGTCACGTGCTCGTCTTGGCGTCCGTCGTCGCTACCACGACGACGTCCGCCTCGATTCGCCTTACGCTAAGACAGGGAGGCAGTGGTGTCACGTGCTCGTCTCGGCATCTGTCGTCGCTACCGAGACGACGTCCGCCTCGACTCACGTAACCCTAAGATAGACAGGGTGGCAGTAGTGTCACGTGCTCGTCTCAGCGTCCGTCGTCGCTACCGCGACGACGTCCGCCTCGACTCGCGTAACCCTAAGATATACAGGGTGGCAGTGGTGTCACGTGCTCGTCTCGGCGTCTAGAGTCGCTACCGCGACGACGTCCGACTCGACTCGCGTTACGCTAAGACAGGGTGGCAGTGGTGTCACGTGCTCATCTCGGCGTCCGTCGTCGCTACCGCGACGATGTCCGCCTCGACTCGCGTTACCCTAAGATAGACAGGGTGGCAATGGTGTCATGTGCTCGTCTCGGCGTTCGTCGTCGCTACCGCGACGACGTTCGCCTCGACTCGCGTTACCCTAAGATAGACAGGGTGGCAGTGGTGTCACGTGCTCGTCTCGGCATCCGTCGTCGCTACCGCGACGACGTCCGCCTCGACTCGCGTTACGCTAAGACAGGGTGGCAGTGGTGTCACGGGCTCGTCTCGGCGACCGTCGTCGCTACCGCGACGACGTCCGCCTCGACTCGCGTTACCCTAAGATGGGCAGGGTGGCAGTGGTGTCACGTGCTCGTCTCGACCTCCGCCTCGACTCGCGTTTCGGTAAGACAGGGTGGCAGTGGTGGCACGTGCTCGTCTCGGCGTCCGTCGTCGCTACCGCGACGACGTCCGCCTCGACTCGCGTTTCGGTAAGACAGGGTGGCAGTGGTGTCACGTGCTCGTCTCGGCGTCCGTCGTCGCTACCGCAACGACTTCCGCCTTGACTGTCGTAACCCTAAGATAGACAGGGTGGCAGTGGTGTCACGTGCTCGTCTCGGCGTCCGTCGTCGCTACCGCGACGACGTCCGCCTTGACTCGCGTTACGCTAAGACAGGGTGGCAGTGGTGTCACGTGCTCCTCTCGGCGTCCGTCGTCGCTACCGCGACGACGTCCGCCTCGACTCGCGTTTCGGTAAGACAGGGTGGCAGTGGTGTCACGTGCTCGTCTCGGCGTCCGTCGTCGCTACCGCGACGACGTCCGCCTCGACTCGCGTTACGCTAAGACAGGGTGGCAGTGGTGTCACGAGCTCGTCTCGGCGTCCGTCGTCGCTACCGCGACGACGGCCGCCTCGACTCGCGTTTCCCTAAGATAGACAGGGTGGAAGTGGTGTCACGTGCTTGACTCGGCGTCCGTCGTAGCTACTGCGACGACGTCCACCTCGACTCGCGTAACCCTAAGATAGAAAGGGTGGCAGTGGTGTCACGTGCTCGTCTCGACGTCCGCCTCGACTCACGTAACTCTAAGATAGACAGGGTGGCAGTGGTGTCACGTGCTCGTCTCGGCGTCCGTCGTCGCTACCGCGACGACGTCCGCCTCGACTCGCGTTTCGGTAAGACAGGGTGGCAGTGGTGTCACGTGCTCGTCTCGGCGTCCGTCGTCGCTACCGTGATGACGTCCGCCTCGACTCGCGTAACCCTAAGATAGACAGTGCGGCAGTGGTGTCACGTGCTCATCTCGGTGTCCGTCGTCGCTAACGCGACAACGTCCGCCTCGACTCGCGTTACGGTAAGACAGGGAGGCAGTGGTGTCACGTGCTCGTCTCGGCGTCCGTCGTCACTACCTTGACGACGTCCGCCTCGACTCGCATTACCCTAAGACAGGGTGGCAGTGGTGTCACGCGCTCGTCTCGGCGTCCGTCGTCGCTACAGCGACGACGTCCGCCTCGACTCGCGTTACGCTAAGACAGGGTGGCAGTGGTGTCACGTGCTCGTCTCGGCGTCCGTCGTCGCTACCGCGACGACGTCCGCCTCGACTCGCGTTACGCTAAGACAGGGTGGCATTGGTGTCACGTGCTCGTCTCGGCATTCGTCGTCGCTACCGCGACGATGTCCGCCTCGACTCGCGTTACGCTAAGACAGGGTGGCAGTGATGTCACGTGCTCGTCTCGGCGTCCGTCGTCGCTACCGCGACGACGTCCGCCTCGACTCCCGTTACAGTAAGACAGCGAGGCAGTGGTGTCACGTGCTCGTCGTGGCGTCCGCCGTCGCTACCGCGACGACGTCTGCCTCGACTCGCGTTACCCTAAGATAGACAGGGTGGCAGTGGTGTCACGTGCTCATCTCGGCATCCGTCGTCACTACCGCGACGACGTCCGCCTCGACTCGCGTTACGCTAAGACAGGGAGGCAGTGGTGTCACGTGCTCATCTCGGCGTCCGTCGTCGCTACCGCGACGACGTCCGCCTCGACTCGCGTAACCCTAAGATAGACAGGGTGGCAGTGGTGTCACGTGCTCGTCTCGACGTCCGCCTCGACTCGCGTTTCGGTAAGACAGGGTGGCAGTGGTGTCACATGCTCGTCTCAGCGTCCGTCATAGCTACCGCGACGACATCCGCCTCGACTCGCGTTTCGGTAAGACAGGGTGGCAGTGGTGTCACGTGCTCGTCTCGGCGTCCGTCGTCGCTACCTCGATGACGTCCGCCTCGACTCGCGTTACGCTAAGACAGGGTGGCAGTGGTGTCACGGGCTCGTCTCGGCGTCCGTCGTCGCTACTGTGACGATGTCCGCCTCGACTCGCGTTTCACTAAGACAGGGTGGCAGTGGTGTCACGTGCTCGTCTCGGCGTCCGTCGTCGCTACCGCGACGACGTCCGCCTCGACTCGCGTTACCCTAAGATAGACAGGGTGGCAGTGGTGTCACGTGCTCGTCTCGGCGTCCGTCGTCGCTACCGTGATGACGTCCGCCTCGAATCGCGTAACCTTAAGATAGACAGTGCGGCAGTGGTGTCACGTGCTCATCTCGGTGTCCGTCGTCGCTAACGCGACAACGTCCGCCTCGACTCGCGTTACGGTAAGACAGGGAGGCAGTGGTGTCACGTGCTCGTCTCGGCGTCCGTCGTCACTACCTTGACGACGTCCGCCTCGACTCGCATTACCCTAAGACAGGGTGGCAGTGGTGTCACGCGCTCGTCTCGGCGTCCGTCGTCGCTACAGTGACGACGTCCGACTCGACTCGCGTTACGCTAAGACAGGGTGGCAGTGGTGTCACGTGCTCGTCTCGGCGTCCGTCGTCGCTACCGCGACGACGTCCGCCTCGACTCGCGTTACGCTAAGACAGGGTGGCATTGGTATCACATGCTCGTCTCGGCATTCGTCGTCGCTACCGCGACGATGTCCGCCTCGACTCGCGTTACGCTAAGACAGGGTGGCAGTGATGTCACGTGCTCGTCTCGGCGTCCGTCGTCGCTACCGCGACGACGTCCGCCTCGACTCCCGTTACAGTAAGACAGCGAGGCAGTGGTGTCACGTGCTCGTCGTGGCGTCCGCCGTCGCTACCGCGACGACGTCTGCCTCGACTCGCGTTACCCTAAGATAGACAGGGTGGCAGTGGTGTCACGTGCTCATCTCGGCATCCGTCGTCATTACCGCGACGATGTTCGCCTCGACTCGCGTTACCCTAAGATAGACAGGGTGGTAGTGGTGTCACGTGCTCGTGTCGGCATCCGTCGTCGCTACCGCGACGACGTCCGCCTCGACTCACGTTACGCTAAGACAGGGAGGCAGTGGAGTCACGTGCTCGTCTCGGCATCCGTCGTCGCTACCGCGACAACGTCCGCCTCGACTCACGTAACCCTAAGATAGACAGGGTGGCAGTAGTGTCACGTGCTCGTCTTGGCGTCCGTCGTCGCTACCGCGATGACGTCCGCCTCGACTCGCGTAACCCTAAGATAGACAGGGTGGCAGTGGTGTCACGTGCTCGTCTTGGCGTCCGTCGTCGCTACCACGACGACGTCCGCCTCGATTCGCCTTACGCTAAGACAGGGAGGCAGTGGTGTCACGTGCTCGTCTCGGCATCTGTCGTCGCTACCGAGACGACGTCCGCCTCGACTCACGTAACCCTAAGATAGACAGGGTGGCAGTAGTGTCACGTGCTCGTCTCAGCGTCCGTCGTCGCTACCGCGACGACGTCCGCCTCGACTCGCGTAACCCTAAGATATACAGGGTGGCAGTGGTGTCACGTGCTCGTCTCGGCGTCTAGAGTCGCTACCGCGACGACGTCCGACTCGACTCGCGTTACGCTAAGACAGGGTGGCAGTGGTGTCACGTGCTCATCTCGGCGTCCGTCGTCGCTACCGCGACGATGTCCGCCTCGACTCGCGTTACCCTAAGATAGACAGGGTGGCAATGGTGTCATGTGCTCGTCTCGGCGTTCGTCGTCGCTACCGCGACGACGTTCGCCTCGACTCGCGTTACCCTAAGATAGACAGGGTGGCAGTGGTGTCACGTGCTCGTCTCGGCATCCGTCGTCGCTACCGCGACGACGTCCGCCTCGACTCGCGTTACGCTAAGACAGGGTGGCAGTGGTGTCACGGGCTCGTCTCGGCGACCGTCGTCGCTACCGCGACGACGTCCGCCTCGACTCGCGTTACCCTAAGATGGGCAGGGTGGCAGTGGTGTCACGTGCTCGTCTCGACCTCCGCCTCGACTCGCGTTTCGGTAAGACAGGGTGGCAGTGGTGGCACGTGCTCGTCTCGGCGTCCGTCGTCGCTACCGCGACGACGTCCGCCTCGACTCGCGTTTCGGTAAGACAGGGTGGCAGTGGTGTCACGTGCTCGTCTCGGCGTCCGTCGTCGCTACCGCAACGACTTCCGCCTTGACTGTCGTAACCCTAAGATAGACAGGGTGGCAGTGGTGTCACGTGCTCGTCTCGGCGTCCGTCGTCGCTACCGCGACGACGTCCGCCTTGACTCGCGTTACGCTAAGACAGGGTGGCAGTGGTGTCACGTGCTCCTCTCGGCGTCCGTCGTCGCTACCGCGACGACGTCCGCCTCGACTCGCGTTTCGGTAAGACAGGGTGGCAGTGGTGTCACGTGCTCGTCTCGGCGTCCGTCGTCGCTACCGCGACGACGTCCGCCTCGACTCGCGTTACGCTAAGACAGGGTGGCAGTGGTGTCACGAGCTCGTCTCGGCGTCCGTCGTCGCTACCGCGACGACGGCCGCCTCGACTCGCGTTTCCCTAAGATAGACAGGGTGGAAGTGGTGTCACGTGCTTGACTCGGCGTCCGTCGTAGCTACTGCGACGACGTCCACCTCGACTCGCGTAACCCTAAGATAGAAAGGGTGGCAGTGGTGTCACGTGCTCGTCTCGACGTCCGCCTCGACTCACGTAACTCTAAGATAGACAGGGTGGCAGTGGTGTCACGTGCTCGTCTCGGCGTCCGTCGTCGCTACCGCGACGACGTCCGCCTCGACTCGCGTTTCGGTAAGACAGGGTGGCAGTGGTGTCACGTGCTCGTCTCGGCGTCCGTCGTCGCTACCTCGACGACGTCCACCTCGACTCGCGTTACGCTAAGACAGGGTGGCAGTGGTGTCACAGGCTCGTCTCGGCGTCCGTCATCGCTACTGCGACGATGTCTGCCTCGACTCGCGTTTCACTAAGACAGGGTGGCAGTGGTGTCACGTGCTCGTCTCGGCGTCCGTCGTCGCTACCGCAACGACGTCCGCCTCGACTCGCGTTACCCTAAGATAGGGTGGCAGTGGTGTCACGCGCTCATCTCGGCGTCCGTCGTCGCTACAGCGACGACGTCCGCCTCGACTGGCGTTACGCTAAGACAGGGTGGCAGTGGTGTCACGTGCTCGTCTCGGCGTCCGTCCGCCTTGACTCGCGTTACGCTAAGTCAGGGTGGCAGTGGTGTCACGTGCTCGTCTCGGCGTTCGTCGTCGCTACCGCGACGATGTCCGCCTCGACTCGCGTTACGCTAAGACAGGGTGGCAGTGATGTCACGTGCTCGTCTCGGCGTCCGTCGTCGCTACCGGGATGACGTCCGCCTCGACTCGCGTAACCGTAAGATAGACAGGGTGGCAGTGGTGTCACGTGCTCGTCTCGGCGTCCGTCGTCGCTACCGCGACGATGTCCGCCTCGACTCGCGTTACGCTAAGACAGGGTGGCAGTGGTGTTACGTGCTTGTCTCGGCTTCCGTCGTCGCTACCGCGACGACGTCCGCCTCGACTCGCATTTCGGTAAGACAGGGTGGCAGTGGTGTCACGTGCTCGTCTCGGCGTCCGTCGTCGCTACCGCGACGACGTCCGCCTCAACTCGCGATACGCTAAGACAGGGTGGCAGTGGTGTCACGTGCTCGTCTCGGCATCCGTCGTCGCTACCGCGACGACGTCTGCCTCGCCTCGCGTTACCCTAAGATAGACAGGGTGGCAGTAGTGTCACGTGCTCGTCTCGGCGTCCGTCGTCGCTACCGCGACGACGTCCGCCTCGACTCGCGTTACGCTAAGACAGGGAGGCAGTGGTGTCACGTGCTCATCTCGGCGTCCGTCGTCGCTACCGCGACGACGTCCGCCTCGACTCGCGTAACCCTAAGATAGATAGGGTGGCAGTGGTGTCACGTGCTCGTCTCGACGTCTGCCTCGACTCGCGTTTCGGTAAGAGATGGTGGCAGTGGTGTCACATGCTCGTCTCGGCGTCCGTCATCGCTACCGCGACGACATCCGCCTCGACTCGCGTTTCGGTAAGACAGGGTGGCAGTGGTGTCACGTGCTCGTCTCGGCGTCCGTCGTCGCTACCTCGACGACGTCCGCCTCGACTCGCGTTACGCTAAGACAGGGTGGCAGTGGTGTCACGGGCTCGTCTCGGCGTCCGTCGTCGCTACTGTGACGATGTCCGCCTCGACTCGCGTTTCACTAAGACAGGGTGGCAGTGGTGTCACGTGCTCATCTCAGCGTCCGTCGTCGCTACCGCGACGACGTCCGCCTCGACTCGCGTTACCCTAAGATAGACAGGGTGGCAGTGGTGTCACGTGCTCGTCTCGGCGTCCGTCGTTGCTACCGCGATGACGTCCGCCTCGACTCGCGTAACCCTAAGATAGACAGTGTGGCAGTGGTGTCACGTGCTCATCTCGGCGTCCGTCGTCGCTAACGCGACAACGTCCGCCTCGACTCGCGTTACGGTAAGACAGGGAGGCAGTGGTGTCACGTGCTCGTCTCGGCGTCCGTCGTCACTACCTTGACGACGTCCGCCTCGACTCGCGTTACCCTAAGACAGGGTGGCAGTGGTGTCACGCGCTCGTCTCGGCGTCCGTCGTCGCTACAGCGACGACGTCCGCCTCGACTCGCGTTACGCTAAGACAGGGTGGCAGTGGTGTCACGTGCTCGTCTCGGCGTCCGTCGTCGCTACCGCGACGACGTCCGCCTCGACTCGCGTTACGCTAAGACAGGGAGGCAGTGGTGTCACGTGCTCGTCTCGGCGTTCGTCGTCGCTACCGCGACGATGTCCGCCTCGACTCGCGTTACGCTAAGACAGGGTGGCAGTGATGTCACGTGCTCGTCTCGGCGTCCGTCGTCGCTACCGCGACGACGTCCGCCTCGACTCCCGTTACAGTAAGACAGCGAGGCAGTGGTGTCACGTGCTCGTCTCGGCGTCCGCCGTCGCTACCGCGACGACGTCTGCCTCGACTCGCGTTACCCTAAGATAGACAGGGTGGCAGTGGTGTCACGTGCTCATCTCGGCATCCGTCGTCGCTACCGCGACGATGTTCGCCTCGACTCGCGTTACCCTAAGATAGACAGGGTGGCAGTGGTGTCACGTGCTCGTCTCGGCATCCGTCGTCGCTACCGCGACGACGTCCGCCTCGACTCGCGTTACGCTAAGACAGGGAGGCAGTGGAGTCACGTGCTCGTCTCGGCATCCGTCGTCGCTACCGCGACAACGTCCGCCTCGACTCACGTAACCCTAAGATAGACAGGGTGGCAGTAGTGTCACATGCTCGTCTTGGCGTCCGTCGTCGCTACCGCGACGACGTCCGCCTCGACTCGCGTAACCCTAAGATAGACAGGGTGGCAGTGGTGTCACGTGCTCGTCTTGGCGTCCGTCGTCGCTACCACGACGACGTCCGCCTCGACTCGCGTTACGCTAAGACAGGGAGGCAGTGGTGTCACGTGCTCGACTCGGCGTCTGTCATCGCCACCGAGATGACGTCCGCCTCGACTCACGTAACCCTAAGATAGACAGGGTGGCAGTAGTGTCACGTGCTCGTCTCGGCGTCCGTCGTCGCTACCGCGACGACGTCCGCCTCGACTCGCGTAACCCTAAGATATACAGGGTGGCAGTGGTGTCACGTGCTCGTCTCGGCGTCTGTCGTCGCTACCGCGACGACGTCCGCCTCGACTCGCGTTACGCTAAGACAGGGTGGCAGTGGTGTCACGTGCTCATCTCGGCGTCCGTCGTCGCTACCGCGATGATGTCCGCCTCGACTCGCGTAACCCTAAGATAGACAGGGTGGCAGTGGTGTCACGTGCTCGTCTCGACGTCCGCCTCGACTCGCGTTTCGGTAAGACAGGGTGGCAGTGGTGTCACATGCTCGTCTCGGCGTCCGTCATCGCTACCGCGACGACATCCGCCTCGACTCGCGTTTCGGTAAGACAGGGTGGCAGTGGTGTCACGTGCTCGTCTCGGCGTCCGTCGTCGCTACCTCGACGACGTCCGCCTCGACTCGCGTTACGCTAAGACAGGGTGGCAGTGGTGTCACGGGCTCGTCTCGGCGTCCGTCGTCGCTACTGTGACGATGTCCGCCTCGACTCGCGTTTCACTAAGACAGGGTGGCAGTGGTGTCACATGCTCGTCTCGGCGTCCGTCGTCGCTACCGCGACGACGTCCGCCTCGACTCGCGTTACCCTAAGATAGACAGGGTGGCAGTGGTGTCGCGTGCTCGTCTCGGCGTCCGTCGTCGCTACCGCGATGACGTCCGCCTCGACTCGCGTAACCCTAAGATAGACAGTGTGGCAGTGGTGTCACGTGCTCATCTCGGCGTCCGTCATCGCTAACGCGACAACGTCCGCCTCGACTCGCGTTACGGTAAGACAGGGAGGCAGTGGTGTCATGTGCTCGTCTCGGCGTCCGTCGTCACTACCTTGACGACGTCCGCCTCGACTCGCGTTACCCTAAGACAGGGTGGCAGTGGTGTCACGCGCTCATCTCGACGTCCGTCGTCGCTACCGCGACGACGTCCGCCTCGACTCGCGTTTCGGTAAGACAAGGTGGCAGTGGTGTCACGTGCTCGTCTCGGCGTCCGTCGTCGCTACCGCGACGACGTCCGCCTTGACTCGCGTAACCCTAAGATAGACAGGGTGGCAGTGGTGTCACGTGCTCGTCTCGGCGTCCGTCGTCGCTACCGCGATGACGTCCGCCTCGACTCGCGTAACCCTAAGATAGACAGTGTGGCAGTGGTGTCACGTGCTCGTCTCGATGTCCGCCTCGACTCACGTAACCCTAAGATAGACAGGGTGGCAGTGGTGTCACGTGCTCGTCTCGGCGTCCGTCGTCGCTACCGCGACGACGTCCGCCTCGACTCGCGTTTCGGTAAGACAGGGTGGCAGTGGTGTCACGTGCTCGTCTCGGCGTCCGTCGTCGCTACCTCGACGACGTCCACCTCGACTCGCGTTACGCTAAGACAGGGTGGCAGTGGTGTCACAGGCTCGTCTCGGCGTCCGTCATCGCTACTGCGACGATGTCTGCCTCGACTCGCGTTTCACTAAGACAGGGTGGCAGTGGTGTCACGTGCTCGTCTCGGCGTCCGTCGTCGCTACCGCAACGACGTCCGCCTCGACTCGCGTTACCCTAAGATAGGGTGGCAGTGGTGTCACGCGCTCATCTCGGCGTCCGTCGTCGCTACAGCGACGACGTCCGCCTCGACTGGCGTTACGCTAAGACAGGGTGGCAGTGGTGTCACGTGCTCGTCTCGGCGTCCGTCCGCCTTGACTCGCGTTACGCTAAGTCAGGGTGGCAGTGGTGTCACGTGCTCGTCTCGGCGTTCGTCGTCGCTACCGCGACGATGTCCGCCTCGACGCGCGTTACGCTAAGACAGGGTGGCAGTGATGTCACGTGCTCGTCTCGGCGTCCGTCGTCGCTACCGGGATGACGTCCGCCTCGACTCGCGTAACCGTAAGATAGACAGGGTGGCAGTGGTGTCACGTGCTCGTCTCGGCGTCCGTCGTCGCTACCGCGACGATGTCCGCCTCGTTTCGCGTTACGCTAAGACAGGGTGGCAGTGGTGTTACGTGCTTGTCTCGGCTTCCGTCGTCGCTACCGCGACGACGTCCGCCTCGACTCGCATTTCGGTAAGACAGGGTGGCAGTGGTGTCACGTGCTCGTCTCGGCGTCCGTCGTCGCTACCGCGACGACGTCCGCCTCAACTCGCGTTACGCTAAGACAGGGTGGCAGTGGTGTCACGTGCTCGTCTCGGCATCCGTCGTCGCTACCGCGACGACGTCTGCCTCGCCTCGCGTTACCCTAAGATAGACAGGGTGGCAGTAGTGTCACGTGCTCGTCTCGGCGTCCGTCGTCGCTACCGCGACGACGTCCGCCTCGACTCGCGTTACGCTAAGACAGGGAGGCAGTGGTGTCACGTGCTCATCTCGGCGTCCGTCGTCGCTACCGCGACGACGTCCGCCTCGACTCGCGTAACCCTAAGATAGATAGGGTGGCAGTGGTGTCACGTGCTCGTCTCGACGTCTGCCTCGACTCGCGTTTCGGTAAGACATGGTGGCAGTGGTGTCACATGCTCGTCTCGGCGTCCGTCATCGCTACCGCGACGACATCCGCCTCGACTCGCGTTTCGGTAAGACAGGGTGGCAGTGGTGTCACGTGCTCGTCTCGGCGTCCGTCGTCGCTACCTTGACGACGTCCGCCTCGACTCGCGTTACGCTAAGACAGGGTGGCAGTGGTGTCACGGGCTCGTCTCGGCGTCCGTCGTCGCTACTGTGACGATGTCCGCCTCGACTCGCGTTTCACTAAGACAGGGTGGCAGTGGTGTCACGTGCTCATCTCAGCGTCCGTCGTCGCTACCGCGACGACGTCCGCCTCGACTCGCGTTACCCTAAGATAGACAGGGTGGCAGTGGTGTCACGTGCTCGTCTCGGCGTCCGTCGTTGCTACCGCGATGACGTCCGCCTCGACTCGCGTAACCCTAAGATAGACAGTGTGGCAGTGGTGTCACGTGCTCATCTCGGCGTCCGTCGTCGCTAACGCGACAACGTCCGCCTCGACTCGCGTTACGGTAAGACAGGGAGGCAGTGGTGTCACGTGCTCGTCTCGGCGTCCGTCGTCACTACCTTGACGACGTCCGCCTCGACTCGCGTTACCCTAAGACAGGGTGGCAGTGGTGTCACGCGCTCGTCTCGGCGTCCGTCGTCGCTACAGCGACGACGTCCGCCTCGACTCGCGTTACGCTAAGACAGGGTGGCAGTGGTGTCACGTGCTCGTCTCGGCGTCCGTCGTCGCTACCGCGACGACGTCCGCCTCGACTCGCGTTACGCTAAGACAGGGAGGCAGTGGTGTCACGTGCTCGTCTCGGCGTTCGTCGTCGCTACCGCGACGATGTCCGCCTCGACTCGCGTTACGCTAAGACAGGGTGGCAGTGATGTCACGTGCTCGTCTCGGCGTCCGTCGTCGCTACCGCGACGACGTCCGCCTCGACTCCCGTTACAGTAAGACAGCGAGGCAGTGGTGTCACGTGCTCGTCTCGGCGTCCGCCGTCGCTACCGCGACGACGTCTGCCTCGACTCGCGTTACCCTAAGATAGACAGGGTGGCAGTGGTGTCACGTGCTCATCTCGGCATCCGTCGTCGCTACCGCGACGATGTTCGCCTCGACTCGCGTTACCCTAAGATAGACAGGGTGGCAGTGGTGTCACGTGCTCGTCTCGGCATCCGTCGTCGCTACCGCGACGACGTCCGCCTCGACTCGCGTTACGCTAAGACAGGGAGGCAGTGGAGTCACGTGCTCGTCTCGGCATCCGTCGTCGCTACCGCGACAACGTCCGCCTCGACTCACGTAACCCTAAGATAGACAGGGTGGCAGTAGTGTCACATGCTCGTCTTGGCGTCCGTCGTCGCTACCGCGACGACGTCCGCCTCGACTCGCGTAACCCTAAGATAGACAGGGTGGCAGTGGTGTCACGTGCTCGTCTTGGCGTCCGTCGTCGCTACCACGACGACGTCCGCCTCGACTCGCGTTACGCTAAGACAGGGAGGCAGTGGTGTCACGTGCTCGACTCGGCGTCTGTCATCGCCACCGAGATGACGTCCGCCTCGACTCACGTAACCCTAAGATAGACAGGGTGGCAGTAGTGTCACGTGCTCGTCTCGGCGTCCGTCGTCGCTACCGCGACGACGTCCGCCTCGACTCGCGTAACCCTAAGATATACAGGGTGGCAGTGGTGTCACGTGCTCGTCTCGGCGTCTGTCGTCGCTACCGCGACGACGTCCGCCTCGACTCGCGTTACGCTAAGACAGGGTGGCAGTGGTGTCACGTGCTCATCTCGGCGTCCGTCGTCGCTACCGCGATGATGTCCGCCTCGACTCGCGTAACCCTAAGATAGACAGGGTGGCAGTGGTGTCACGTGCTCGTCTCGACGTCCGCCTCGACTCGCGTTTCGGTAAGACAGGGTGGCAGTGGTGTCACATGCTCGTCTCGGCGTCCGTCATCGCTACCGCGACGACATCCGCCTCGACTCGCGTTTCGGTAAGACAGGGTGGCAGTGGTGTCACGTGCTCGTCTCGGCGTCCGTCGTCGCTACCTCGACGACGTCCGCCTCGACTCGCGTTACGCTAAGACAGGGTGGCAGTGGTGTCACGGGCTCGTCTCGGCGTCCGTCGTCGCTACTGTGACGATGTCCGCCTCGACTCGCGTTTCACTAAGACAGGGTGGCAGTGGTGTCACATGCTCGTCTCGGCGTCCGTCGTCGCTACCGCGACGACGTCCGCCTCGACTCGCGTTACCCTAAGATAGACAGGGTGGCAGTGGTGTCGCGTGCTCGTCTCGGCGTCCGTCGTCGCTACCGCGATGACGTCCGCCTCGACTCGCGTAACCCTAAGATAGACAGTGTGGCAGTGGTGTCACGTGCTCATCTCGGCGTCCGTCATCGCTAACGCGACAACGTCCGCCTCGACTCGCGTTACGGTAAGACAGGGAGGCAGTGGTGTCAT
Source organism: Triticum timopheevii (assembly GCA_963921465.1). Classification (NCBI taxonomy): domain Eukaryota; kingdom Viridiplantae; phylum Streptophyta; class Magnoliopsida; order Poales; family Poaceae; genus Triticum; species Triticum timopheevii. The sequence goes on along the minus strand of OY997266.1, from coordinate 311,628,419 downwards.
GTGCTCGTCTCGGCGTCCGTCGTCACTACCTTGACGACGTCCGCCTCGACTCGCGTTACCCTAAGACAGGGTGGCAGTGGTGTCACGCGCTCATCTCGACGTCCGTCGTCGCTACCGCGACGACGTCCGCCTCGACTCGCGTTTCGGTAAGACAAGGTGGCAGTGGTGTCACGTGCTCGTCTCGGCGTCCGTCGTCGCTACCGCGACGACGTCCGCCTTGACTCGCGTAACCCTAAGATAGACAGGGTGGCAGTGGTGTCACGTGCTCGTCTCGGCGTCCGTCGTCGCTACCGCGATGACGTCCGCCTCGACTCGCGTAACCCTAAGATAGACAGTGTGGCAGTGGTGTCACGTGCTCGTCTCGGCGTCCGTCGTCGCTACCGTGACGACGTCCGCCTCGACTCGCGTTACGCTAAGACAGGGTGGCAGTGGTGTCACGTGCTCATCTCGGCGTCCGTCGTCGCTACCGCGACGACGTCCGCCTCGACTCGCGTTTCGGTAAGACAAGGTGGCAGTGGTGTCACGTGCTCGTCTCGGCGTCCGTCGTCGCTACCGCGACGACGTCCGCCTCGACTCGCGTTACGCTAAGACAGGGTGGCAGTGGTGTCACGTGCTCCTCTCGGCGTCCGTCATCGCTACCGCGACGACGTCCGCCTCGACTCGCGTTTCGGTAAGACAGGGTGGCAGTGGTGTCACGTGCTCGTCTCGGCGTCCGTCCTCGCTACCGCGACGACGTCCGCCTCGACTCGCGTTACGCTAAGACAGGGTGGCAGTGGTGTCACGGGCTCGTCTCGGCGTCCGTCGTCGCTACCGCGACGACGGCCGCCTCGACTCGCGTTACCCTAAGATAGACAGGGTGGAAGTGGTGTCACGTGCTCGTCTCGGCGTCCGTCGTCGCTACCGCGACGACGTCCGCCTCGACTCGCGTAACCCTAAGATAGACAGGGTGGCAGTGGTGTCACGTTCGTCTCGACGTCCGCCTCGACTCGCGTTTCGGTAAGACAGGGTGGCAGTGGTGTCACGTGCTCGTCTCGGTGTCCGTCGTCGCTACCGCGACGACGTCCGCCTCGACTCGCGTTTCGGTAAGACAGGGTGGCAGTGGTGTCATGTGCTCGTCTCGGCGTCCGTCGTCGCTACCTCGACGACGTCCGCCTCGACTCGCGTTACGCTAAGACAGGGTGGCAGTGGTGTCACGGGCTCGTCTCGGCGTCCGTCGTCGCTACTGCGACGATGTCCGCCTCCACTCGCGTTTCACTAAGACAGGGTGGCAGTGGTGTCACGTGCTCGTCTCGGCGTCCGTCGTCGCTACCGCGACGACGTCCGCCTTGACTCGCGTAACCCTAAGATAGACAGGGTGGCAGTGGTGTCACGTGCTCGTCTCGGCGTCCGTCGTCGCTACCGCGATGACGTCCGCCTCGACTCGCGTAACCCTAAGATAGACAGTGTGGCAGTGGTGTCACGTGCTCGTCTCGGCGTCCGTCGTCGCTACCGTGACGACGTCCGCCTCGACTCGCGTTACGCTAAGACAGGGTGGCAGTGGTGTCACGTGCTCATCTCGGCGTCCGTCGTCGCTACCGCGACGACGTCCGCCTCGACTCGCGTTTCGGTAAGACAAGGTGGCAGTGGTGTCACGTGCTCGTCTCGGCGTCCATCGTCGCTACCGCGACGACGTCCGCCTTGACTCGCGTAACCCTAAGATAGACAGGGTGGCAGTGGTGTCACGTGCTCGTCTCGGCGTCCGTCGTCGCTACCGCGACGACGTCCGCCTCGACTCGCGTTACGCTAAGACAGGGTGGCAGTGGTGTCACGTGCTCCTCTCGGCGTCCGTCATCGCTACCGCGACGACGTCCGCCTCGACTCGCGTTTCGGTAAGACAGGGTGGCAGTGGTGTCACGTGCTCGTCTCGGCGTCCGTCGTCGCTACCGCGACGACGTCCGCCTCGACTCGCGTTACGCTAAGACAGGGTGGCAGTGGTGTCACGGGCTCGTCTCGGCGTCCGTCGTCGCTACCGCGACGACGGCCGCCTCGACTCGCGTTACCCTAAGATAGACAGGGTGGAAGTGGTGTCACGTGCTCGTGTCGGCGTCCGTCGTCGCTACCGCGACGACGTCCGCCTCGACTCGCGTAACCCTAAGATAGACAGGGTGGCAGTGGTGTCACGTTCGTCTCGACGTCCGCCTCGACTCGCGTTTCGGTAAGACAGGGTGGCAGTGGTGTCACGTGCTCGTCTCGGTGTCCGTCGTCGCTACCGCGACGACGTCCGCCTCGACTCGCGTTTCGGTAAGACAGGGTGGCAGTGGTGTCACGTGCTCGTCTCGGCGTCCGTCGTCGCTACCTCGACGACGTCCGCCTCGACTCGCGTTATGCTAAGACAGGGTGGCAGTGGTGTCACGGGCTCGTCTCGGCGTCCGTCGTCGCTACTGCGACGATGTCCGCCTCGACTCGCGTTTCACTAAGACAGGGTGGCAGTGGTGTCACGTGCTCGTCTCGGCGTCCATCGTCGCTACCGCGACGACGTCCGCCTCGACTCGCGTAACCCTAAGATAGACAGGGTGGCAGTGGTGTCACGTGCTCGTCTCGGCGTCCGTCGTCGCTAACGCGACGACGTCCGCCTCGACTCGCGTTACAGTAAGACAGGGAGGCAGTGGTGTCACATGCTCGTCTCTGCGTCCGTCGTCGCTACCGCGACGACATCCGCCTCGACTCGCGTTACCCTAAGACATGGTGGCAGTGGTGTCACGTGCTCGTCTCGGCGTCCGTCGTCGCTACCGCGACGACGTCCGCCTCGACTCGCGTTACGCTAAGACAGGGTGGCAGTGGTGTCATGTGCTCGTCTCGGCGTCTGTTGTCGCTACCGCGACGACGTCCACCTCGACTCGCGTTACGCTAAGACAGGGTGGCAGTAGTGTCACGTGCTCGTCTCGGCGTTCGTCGTTGCTACCGCGACGACGTCCGCCTCGACTCGCGTTACGCTAAGACAGGGTGGCAGTAGTGTCACATGCTCGTCTCGGCGTCCATCGTCGCTACCGCAACGATGTCTGCCTCGACTCGCGTTACAGTAAGACAGGGAAGCAGTGGTGTCACGTGCTCGTCTCGGCGCCCGCCGTCGCTACCGCGACGACGTCCGCCTCGACTCGCGTTACCCTAAGATAGACAGGGTGGCAGTGGTGTCACATGCTCGTCTCGGCGTCCATCGTCGCTACCGTGACGACGTTCGCCTCGACTCGCGTTACCCTAACATAGACAGGATGACAGTGGTGTCACGTGCTCGTCTCGGCGTCCGTCGTCGCTACCGCGACGACGTCCGCCTCGACTCGCGTTACGCTAAGACAGGGAGGCAGTGGTGTCACGTGCTCGTCTCGGCATCCGTCGTCGCTACCGTGACGACGTCCGCCTCGACTCACGTAACCCTAAGATAGAAAGGGTGGCAGTAGTGTCACGTGCTCGTCTCGGCGTCCGTCGTCGCTACCGGGATGACGTCCGCCTCGACTCGCGTAACCGTAAGATAGACAGGGTGGCAGTGGTGTCACGTGCTCGTCTCGGCGTCCCTCGTCGCTACCGCGACGACGTCCGCCTCGACTCGCGTTACGCTAAGACAGGGTGGCAGTGGTGTCACGTGCTCATCTCGGCGTCCGTCGTCGCTACCGCGACGATGTCCGCCTCGACTCGCGTTACGCTAAGACAGGGTGGCAGTGGTGTTACGTGCTCGTCTCGGCTTCCGTCGTCGCTACCGCGACGACGTCCGCCTCGACTCGCATTTCGGTAAGACAGGGTGGCAGTGGTGTCACGTGCTCGTCTCGGCGTCCGTCGTCGCTACCGCGACGACGTCCGCCTCAACTCGCGTTACGCTAAGACAGGGTGGCAGTGGTGTCACGTGCTCGTCTCGGCATTTGTCGTCGCTACCGCGATGACGTCCGCCTCGCCTCGCGTTACCCTAAGATAGACAGGGTGGCAGTAGTGTCACGTGCTCATCTCGGCGTCCGTCGTCGCTACCGCGACGACGTCCGCCTCGACTCGCGTTACGCTAAGACAGGGAGGCAGTGGAGTCACGTGCTCGTCTCGGCGTCCGTCGTCGCTACCGCGATGACGTCCGCCTCGACTCACATAACCCTAAGATAGACAGGGTGGCAGTAGTGTCACGTGCTCGTCTTGGCGTCCGTCATCGCTACCGCGACGACGTCCGCCTCGACTCGCGTTACGCTAAGACAGGGAGGCAGTGGTGTCACGTGCTCATCTCGGCGTCCGTCGTCGCTACCGCGACGACGTCCGCCTCGACTCGCGTAACCCTAAGATAGACAGGGTGGCAGTGGTGTCACGTGCTCGTCTCGACGTCCGCCTCGACTCGCGTTTCGGTAAGACAGGGTGGCAGTGGTGTCACATGCTCGTCTCAGCGTCCGTCATAGCTACCGCGACGACATCCGCCTCGACTCGCGTTTCGGTAAGACAGGGTGGCAGTGGTGTCACGTGCTCGTCTCGGCGTCCGTCGTCGCTACCTCGATGACGTCCGCCTCGACTCGCGTTACGCTAAGACAGGGTGGCAGTGGTGTCACGGGCTCGTCTCGGCGTCCGTCGTCGCTACTGTGACGATGTCCGCCTCGACTCGCGTTTCACTAAGACAGGGTGGCAGTGGTGTCACGTGCTCGTCTCGGCGTCCGTCGTCGCTACCGCGACGACGTCCGCCTCGACTCGCGTTACCCTAAGATAGACAGGGTGGCAGTGGTGTCACGTGCTCGTCTCGGCGTCCGTCGTCGCTACCGCGATGACGTCCGCCTCGACTCGCGTAACCCTAAGATAGATAGTGTGGCAGTGGTGTCACGTGCTCATCTCGGCGTCCGTCGTCGCTAACGCGACAACGTCCGCCTCGACTCGCGTTACGGTAAGACAGGGAGGCAGTGGTGTCACGTGCTCGTCTCGGCGTCCGTCGTCACTACCTTGACGACGTCCGCCTCGACTCGCATTACCCTAAGACAGGGTGGCAGTGGTGTCACACGCTCGTCTCGGCGTCCGTCGTCGCTACAGCGACGACGTCCGCCTCGACTCGCGTTACGCTAAGACAGGGTGGCAGTGGTGTCACGTGCTCCTCTCGGCGTCCGTCGTCGCTACCGCGACGACGTCCGCCTCGACTCGCGTTACGCTAAGACAGGGAGGCAGTGGTGTCACGTGCTCGTCTCGGCGTTCGTCGTCGCTACCGCGACGATGTCCGCCTCGACTCGCGTTACGCTAAGACAGGGTGGCAGTGATGTCACGTGCTCGTCTCGGCGTCCGTCGTCGCTACCGCGACGACGTCCGCCTCGACTCCCGTTACAGTAAGACAGCGAGGCAGTGGTGTCACGTGCTCGTCTCGGCGTCCGCCGTCGCTACCGCGACGACGTCTGCCTCGACTCGCGTTACCCTAAGATAGACAGGGTGGCAGTGGTGTCACGTGCTCATCTCGGCATCCGTCGTCGCTACCGCGACGATGTTCGCCTCGACTCGCGTTACCCTAAGATAGACAGGGTGGCAGTGGTGTCACGTGCTCGTCTCGGCATCCGTCGTCGCTACCGCGACGACGTCCGCCTCGACTCGCGTTACGCTAAGACAGGGAGGCAGTGGAGTCACGTGCTCGTCTCGGCATCCGTCGTCGCTACCGCGACAACGTCCGCCTCGACTCACGTAACCCTAAGATAGACAGGGTGGCAGTAGTGTCACATGCTCGTCTTGGCGTCCGTCGTCGCTACCGCGACGACGTCCGCCTCGACTCGCGTAACCCTAAGATAGACAGGGTGGCAGTGGTGTCACGTGCTCGTCTTGGCGTCCGTCGTCGCTACCACGACGACGTCCGCCTCGACTCGCGTTACGCTAAGACAGGGAGGCAGTGGTGTCACGTGCTCGACTCGGCGTCTGTCATCGCCACCGAGATGACGTCCGCCTCGACTCACGTAACCCTAAGATAGACAGGGTGGCAGTAGTGTCACGTGCTCGTCTCGGCGTCCGTCGTCGCTACCGCGACGACGTCCGCCTCGACTCGCGTAACCCTAAGATATACAGGGTGGCAGTGGTGTCACGTGCTCGTCTCGGCGTCTGTCGTCGCTACCGCGACGACGTCCGCCTCGACTCGCGTTACGCTAAGACAGGGTGGCAGTGGTGTCACGTGCTCATCTCGGCGTCCGTCGTCGCTACCGCGATGATGTCCGCCTCGACTCGCGTAACCCTAAGATAGACAGGGTGGCAGTGGTGTCACGTGCTCGTCTCGACGTCCGCCTCGACTCGCGTTTCGGTAAGACAGGGTGGCAGTGGTGTCACATGCTCGTCTCGGCGTCCGTCATCGCTACCGCGACGACATCCGCCTCGACTCGCGTTTCGGTAAGACAGGGTGGCAGTGGTGTCACGTGCTCGTCTCGGTGTCCGTCGTCGCTACCTCGACGACGTCCGCCTCGACTCGCGTTACGCTAAGACAGGGTGGCAGTGGTGTCACGGGCTCGTCTCGGCGTCCGTCGTCGCTACTGTGACGATGTCCGCCTCGACTCGCGTTTCACTAAGACAGGGTGGCAGTGGTGTCACATGCTCGTCTCGGCGTCCGTCGTCGCTACCGCGACGACGTCCGCCTCGACTCGCGTTACCCTAAGATAGACAGGGTGGCAGTGGTGTCGCGTGCTCGTCTCGGCGTCCGTCGTCGCTACCGCGATGACGTCCGCCTCGACTCGCGTAACCCTAAGATAGACAGTGTGGCAGTGGTGTCACGTGCTCATCTCGGCGTCCGTCGTCGCTAACGCGACAACGTCCGCCTCGACTCGCGTTACGGTAAGACAGGGAGGCAGTGGTGTCACGTGCTCGTCTCGGCGTCCGTCGTCACTACCTTGACGACGTCCGCCTCGACTCGCATTACCCTAAGACAGGGTGGCAGTGGTGTCACGCGCTCGTCTCGGCGTCCGTCGTCGCTACAGCGACGACGTCCGCCTCGACTCGCGTTACGCTAAGACAGGGTGGCAGTGGTGTCACGTGCTCGTCTCGGCGTCCGTCGTCGCTACCGCGACGACGTCCGCCTCGACTCGCGTAACCCTAAGATAGACAGGGTGGCAGTGGTGTCACGTGCTTGTCTTGGCGTCCGTCGTCGCAACCACAACGACGTCCGCCTCGACTCGCGTTACGCTAAGACAGGGAGGCAGTGGTGTCACGTGCTCGTCTCGGCGTCTGTCGTCGCTACCGAGACGACGTCCGCCTCGACTCACGTAACCCTAAGATAGACAGGGTGGCAGTAGTGTCACGTGCTCGTCTCAGCGTCCGTCGTCGCTACCGCGACGACGTCCGCCTCGACTCGCGTAACCCTAAGATATACAGGGTGGCAGTGGTGTCACGTGCTCGTATCGGCGTCTGTCGTCGCTACCGCGACGACGTCCGACTCGACTCGCGTTACGCTAAGACAGGGTGGCAGTGGTGTCACGTGCTCATCTCGGCGTCCGTCGTCGCTACCGCGACGATGTCCGCCTCGACTCGCGTTACCCTAAGATAGACAGGGTGGCAATGGTGTCATGTGCTCGTCTCGGCGTTCGTCGTCGCTACCGCGACGACGTTCGCCTCGACTCGCGTTACCCTAAGATAGACAGGGTGGCAGTGGTGTCACGTGCTCGTCTCGGCATCCGTCGTCGCTACCGCGACGACGTCCGCCTTGACTCGCGTTACGCTAAGACAGGGTGGCAGTGGTGTCACGGGCTCATCTCGGCGACCGTCGTCGCTACCGCGACGACGTCCGCCTCGACTCGCGTTACCCTAAGATAGGCAGGGTGGCAGTGGTGTCACGTGCTCGTCTCGACCTCCGCCTCGACTCGCGTTTCGGTAAGACAGGGTGGCAGTGGTGGCACATGCTCGTCTCGGCGTCCGTCGTCGCTACCGCGACGACGTCCGCCTCGACTCGCGTTTCGGTAAGACAGGGTGGCAGTGGTGTCACGTGCTCGTCTCGGCGTCCGTCGTCGCTACCGCGACGACTTCCGCCTTGACTGTCGTAACCCTAAGATAGACAGGGTGGCAGTGGTGTCATGTGCTCGTCTCGGCGTCCGTCGTCGCTACCGCGACGACGTCCGCCTTGACTCGCGTTACGCTAAGACAGGGTGGCAGTGGTGTCACGTGCTCCTCTCGGCGTCCGTCGTCGCTACCGCGACGACGGCCGCCTCGACTCGCGTTTCCCTAAGATAGACAGGGTGGAAGTGGTGTCACGTGCTCGACTCGGCGTCCGTCGTAGCTACCGCGACGACGTCCGCCTCGACTCGCGTAACCCTAAGATAGAAAGGGTGGCAGTGGTGTCACGTGCTCGTCTCGACGTCCGCCTCGACTCACGTAACCCTAAGATAGACAGGGTGGCAGTGGTGTCACGTGCTCGTCTCGGCGTCCGTCGTCGCTACCGCGACGACGTCCGCCTCGACTCGCGTTTCGGTAAGACAGGGTGGCAGTGGTGTCACGTGCTCGTCTCGGCGTCCGTCGTCGCTACCTCGACGACGTCCACCTAGACTCGCGTTACGCTAAGACAGGGTGGCAGTGGTGTCACGGGCTCGTATCGGCGTCCGTCATCGCTACTGCGACGATGTCCGCCTCGACTCGCATTTCACTAAGACAGGGTGGCAGTGGTGTCACGTGCTCGTCTCGGCGTCCGTCGTCGCTACCGCAACGACATCCGCCTCGACTCGCGTTACCCTAAGATAGGGTGGCAGTGGTGTCACGCGCTCGTCTCGGCGCCGTCGTCGCTACAGCGACGACGTCCGCCTCGACTGGCGTTACGCTAAGACAGGGTGGCAGTGGTGTCACGTGCTCGTCTCGGCGTCCGTCCACCTTGACTCGCGTTACGCTAAGTCAGGGTGGCAGTGGTGTCACGTGCTCGTCTCGGCGTTCGTCGTCGCTACCGCGACGATGTCCGCCTCGACTCGCGTTACGCTAAGACAGGGTGGCAGTGATGTCACGTGCTCGTCTCGGCGTCCGTCGTCGCTACCGGGATGACGTCCGCCTCGACTCGCGTAACCGTAAGATAGACAGGGTGGCAGTGGTGTCACGTGCTCGTCTCGGTGTCCCTCGTCGCTACCGCGACGACGTCCGCCTTGACTCGCGTTACGCTAAGACAGGGTGGCAGTGGTGTCACGTGCTCATCTCGGCGTCCGTCGTCGCTATCGCGACGATGTCCGCCTCGACTCGCGTTACGCTAAGACAGGGTGGCAGTGGTGTTACGTGCTTGTCTCGGCTTCCGTCGTCGCTACCGCGACGACGTCCGCCTCGACTCGCATTTCGGTAAGACAGGGTGGCAGTGGTGTCACGTGCTCGTCTCGGCGTCCGTCGTCGCTACCGCAACGACGTCCGCCTCAACTCGCGTTACGCTAAGACAGGGTGGCAGTGGTGTCACGTGCTCGTCTCGGCATCCGTCGTCGCTACCGCGACGACGTCTGCCTCGCCTCGCGTTACCCTAAGATAGACAGGGTGGCAGTAGTGTCACGTGCTCATCTCGGCGTCCGTCGTCGCTACCGCGACGACGTCCGCCTCGACTCGCGTTACGCTAAGACAGGGAGGCAGTGGTGTCACGTGCTCATCTCGGCGTCCGTCGTCGCTAACGCGACAACGTCCGCCTCGACTCGCGTTACGGTAAGACAGGGAGGCAGTGGTGTCACGTGCTCGTCTCGGCGTCCGTCGTCACTACCTTGACGACGTCCGCCTCGACTCGCATTACCCTAAGACAGGGTGGCAGTGGTGTCACACGCTCGTCTCGGCGTCCGTCGTCGCTACAGCGACGACGTCCGCCTCGACTCGCGTTACGCTAAGACAGGGTGGCAGTGGTGTCACGTGCTCGTCTCGGCGTCCGTCGTCGCTACCGCGACGACGTCCGCCTCGACTCGCGTTACGCTAAGACAGGGTGGCAGTGGTGTCACGTGCTCGTCTCGGCGTTCGTCGTCGCTACCGCGACGATGTCCGCCTCGACTCGCGTTACGCTAAGACAGGGTGGCAGTGATGTCACGTGCTCGTCTCGGCGTCCGTCGTCGCTACCGCGACGACGTCCGCCTCAACTCCCGTTACAGTAAGACAGCGAGGCAGTGGTGTCACGTGCTCGTCGCGGCGTCCGCCGTCGCTACCGCGACGACGTCTGCCTCGACTCGCGTTACCCTAAGATAGACAGGGTGGCAGTGGTGTCACGTGCTCATCTCGGCATCCGTCGTCGCTACCGCGACGATGTTCGCCTCGACTCGCGTTACCCTAAGATAGACAGGGTGGTAGTGGTGTCACGTGCTCGTGTCGGCATCCGTCGTCGCTACCGCGACGACGTCTGCCTCGACTCGCGTTACGCTAAGACAGGGAGGCAGTGGAGTCACGTGCTCGTCTCGGCATCCGTCGTCGCTACCGCGACAACATCCGCCTCGACTCACGTAACCCTAAGATAGACAGGGTGGCAGTAGTGTCACGTGCTCGTCTTGGCGTCCGTCGTCGCTACCGCGACGACGTCCGCCTCGACTCGCGTAACCCTAAGATAGATAGGGTGGCAGTGGTGTCACGTGCTTGTCTTGGCGTCCGTCGTCGCAACCACGACGACGTCCGCCTCGACTCGCGTTACGCTAAGACAGGGAGGCAGTGGTGTCACGTGCTCGTCTCGGCGTCTGTCGTCGCTACCGAGACGACGTCCGCCTCGACTCACGTAACCCTAAGATAGACAGGGTGGCAGTAGTGTCACGTGCTCGTCTCAGCGTCCGTCGTCGCTACCGCGACGACGTCCGCCTCGACTCGCGTAACCCTAAGATATACAGGGTGGCAGTGGTGTCACGTGCTCGTATCGGCGTCTGTCGTCGCTACCGCGACGACGTCCGACTCGACTCGCGTTACGCTAAGACAGGGTGGCAGTGGTGTCACGTGCTCATCTCGGCGTCCGTCGTCGCTACCGCGACGATGTCCGCCTCGACTCGCGTTACCCTAAGATAGACAGGGTGGCAATGGTGTCATGTGCTCGTCTCGGCGTTCGTCGTCGCTACCGCGACGACGTTCGCCTCGACTCGCGTTACCCTAAGATAGACAGGGTGGCAGTGGTGTCATGTGCTCGTCTCGGCATCCGTCGTCGCTACCGCGACGACGTCCGCCTCGACTCGCGTTACGCTAAGACAGGGTGGCAGTGGTGTCACGGGCTCATCTCGGCGACCGTCGTCGCTACCGCGACGACGTCCGCCTCGACTCGCGTTACCCTAAGATAGGCAGGGTGGCAGTGGTGTCACGTGCTCGTCTCGACCTCCGCCTCGACTCGCGTTTCGGTAAGACAGGGTGGCAGTGGTGGCACGTGCTCGTCTCGGCGTCCGTCGTCGCTACCGCGACGACGTCCGCCTCGACTCGCGTTTCGGTAAGACAGGGTGGCAGTGGTGTCACGTGCTCGTCTCGGCGTCCGTCGTCGCTACCGCGACGACTTCCGCCTTGACTGTCGTAACCCTAAGATAGACAGGGTGGCAGTGGTGTCATGTGCTCGTCTCGGCGTCCGTCGTCGCTACCGCGACGACGTCCGCCTTGACTCGCGTTACGCTAAGACAGGGTGGCAGTGGTGTCACGTGCTCCTCTCGGCGTCCGTCGTCGCTACCGCGACGACGGCCGCCTCGACTCGCGTTTCCCTAAGATAGACAGGGTGGAAGTGGTGTCACGTGCTCGACTCGGCGTCCGTCGTAGCTACCGCGACGACGTCCGCCTCGACTCGCGTAACCCTAAGATAGAAAGGGTGGCAGTGGTGTCACGTGCTCGTCTCGACGTCCGCCTCGACTCACGTAACCCTAAGATAGACAGGGTGGCAGTGGTGTCACGTGCTCGTCTCGGCGTCCGTCGTCGCTACCGCGACGACGTCCGCCTCGACTCGCGTTTCGGTAAGACAGGGTGGCAGTGGTGTCACGTGCTCGTCTCGGCGTCCGTCGTCGCTACCTCGACGACGTCCACCTAGACTCGCGTTACGCTAAGACAGGGTGGCAGTGGTGTCACGGGCTCGTATCGGCGTCCGTCATCGCTACTGCGACGATGTCCGCCTCGACTCGCATTTCACTAAGACAGGGTGGCAGTGGTGTCACGTGCTCGTCTCGGCGTCCGTCGTCGCTACCGCAACGACGTCCGCCTCGACTCGCGTTACCCTAAGATAGGGTGGCAGTGGTGTCACGCGCTCGTCTCGGCGCCGTCGTCGCTACAGCGACGACGTCCGCCTCGACTGGCGTTACGCTAAGACAGGGTGGCAGTGGTGTCACGTGCTCGTCTCGGCGTCCGTCCACCTTGACTCGCGTTACGCTAAGTCAGGGTGGCAGTGGTGTCACGTGCTCGTCTCGGCGTTCGTCGTCGCTACCGCGACGATGTCCGCCTCGACTCGCGTTACGCTAAGACAGGGTGGCAGTGATGTCACGTGCTCGTCTCGGCGTCCGTCGTCGCTACCGGGATGACGTCCGCCTCGACTCGCGTAACCGTAAGATAGACAGGGTGGCAGTGGTGTCACGTGCTCGTCTCGGCGTCCCTCGTCGCTACCGCGACGACGTCCGCCTTGACTCGCGTTACGCTAAGACAGGGTGGCAGTGGTGTCACGTGCTCATCTCGGCGTCCGTCGTCGCTATCGCGACGATGTCCGCCTCGACTCGCGTTACGCTAAGACAGGGTGGCAGTGGTGTTACGTGCTTGTCTCGGCTTCCGTCGTCGCTACCGCGACGACGTCCGCCTCGACTCGCATTTCGGTAAGACAGGGTGGCAGTGGTGTCACGTGCTCGTCTCGGCGTCCGTCGTCGCTACCGCGACGACGTCCGCCTCAACTCGCGTTACGCTAAGACAGGGTGGCAGTGGTGTCACGTGCTCGTCTCGGCATCCGTCGTCGCTACCGCGACGACGTCTGCCTCGCCTCGCGTTACCCTAAGATAGACAGGGTGGCAGTAGTGTCACGTGCTCGTCTCGGCGTCCGTCGTCGCTACCGCGACGACGTCCGCCTCGACTCGCGTTACGCTAAGACAGGGAGGCAGTGGTGTCACGTGCTCATCTCGGCGTCCGTCGTCGCTACCGCGACGACGTCCGCCTCGACTCGCGTAACCCTAAGATAGATAGGGTGGCAGTGGTGTCACGTGCTCGTCTCGACGTCTGCCTCGACTCGCGTTTCGGTAAGACATGGTGGCAGTGGTGTCACATGCTCGTCTCGGCGTCCGTCATCGCTACCGCGATGACATCCGCCTCGACTCGCGTTTCGGTAAGACAGGGTGGCAGTGGTGTCACGTGCTCGTCTCGGCGTCCGTCGTCGCTACCTCGACGACGTCCGCCTCGACTCGCGTTACGCTAAGACCGGGTGGCAGTGGTGTTACGTGCTCGTCTCGGCTTCCGTCGTCGCTACCGCGACGACGTCCGCCTCGACTCGCATTTCGGTAAGACAGGGTGGCAGTGGTGTCACGTGCTCGTCTCGGCGTCCGTCGTCGCTACCGCGACGACGTCCGCCTCAACTCGCGTTACGCTAAGACAGGGTGGCAGTGGTGTCACGTGCTCGTCTCGGCATTTGTCGTCGCTACCGCGATGACGTCCGCCTCGCCTCGCGTTACCCTAAGATAGACAGGGTGGCAGTAGTGTCACGTGCTCATCTCGGCGTCCGTCGTCGCTACCGCGACGACGTCCGCCTCGACTCGCGTTACGCTAAGACAGGGAGGCAGTGGAGTCACGTGCTCGTCTCGGCGTCCGTCGTCGCTACCGCGATGACGTCCGCCTCGACTCACATAACCCTAAGATAGACAGGGTGGCAGTAGTGTCACGTGCTCGTCTTGGCGTCCGTCATCGCTACCGCGACGACGTCCGCCTCGACTCGTGTTACGCTAAGACAGGGAGGCAGTGGTGTCACGTGCTCATCTCGGCGTCCGTCGTCGCTACCGCGACGACGTCCGCCTCGACTCGCGTAACCCTAAGATAGACAGGGTGGCAGTGGTGTCACGTGCTCGTCTCGACGTCCGCCTCGACTCGCGTTTCGGTAAGACAGGGTGGCAGTGGTGTCACATGCTCGTCTCAGCGTCCGTCATAGCTACCGCGACGACATCCGCCTCGACTCGCGTTTCGGTAAGACAGGGTGGCAGTGGTGTCACGTGCTCCTCTCGGCGTCCGTCGTCGCTACCTCGATGACGTCCGCCTCGACTCGCGTTACGCTAAGACAGGGTGGCAGTGGTGTCACGGGCTCGTCTCGGCGTCCGTCGTCGCTACTGTGACGATGTCCGCCTCGACTCGCATTTCACTAAGACAGGGTGGCAGTGGTGTCACGTGCTCGTCTCGGCGTCCGTCGTCGCTACCGCGACGACGTCCGCCTCGACTCGCGTTACCCTATGATAGACAGGGTGGCAGTGGTGTCACGTGCTCGTCTCGGCGTCCGTCGTCGCTACCGCGATGACGTCCGCCTCGACTCGCGTAACCCTAAGATAGACAGTGTGGCAGTGGTGTCACGTGCTCATCTCGGCGTCCGTCATCGCTAACGCGACAACGTCCGCCTCGACTCGCGTTACGGTAAGACAGGGAGGCAGTGGTGTCACGTGCTCGTCTCGGCGTCCGTCGTCACTACCTTGACGACGTCCGCCTCGACTCGCATTACCCTAAGACAGGGTGGCAGTGGTGTCACACGCTCGTCTCGGCGTCCGTCGTCGCTACAGCGACGACGTCCGCCTCGACTCGCGTTACGCTAAGACAGGGTGGCAGTGGTGTCACGTGCTCGTCTCGGCGTCCGTCGTCGCTACCGTGACGACGTCCGCCTCGACTCGCGTTACGCTAAGACAGGGTGGCAGTGGTGTCACGTGCTCGTCTCGGCGTTCGTCGTCGCTACCGCGACGATGTCCGCCTCGACTCGCGTTACGCTAAGACAGGGTGGCAGTGATGTCACGTGCTCGTCTCGGCGTCCGTCGTCGCTACCGCGACGACGTCTGCCTCAACTCCCGTTACAGTAAGACAGCGAGGCAGTGGTGTCACGTGCTCGTATCGGCGTCTGTCGTCGCTACCGCGACGACGTCCGACTCGACTCGCGTTACGCTAAGACAGGGTGGCAGTGGTGTCACGTGCTCATCTCGGCGTCCGTCGTCGCTACCGCGACGATGTCCGCCTCGACTCGCGTTACCCTAAGATAGACAGGGTGGCAATGGTGTCATGTGCTCGTCTCGGCGTTCGTCGTCGCTACCGCGACGACGTTCGCCTCGACTCGCGTTACCCTAAGATAGACAGGGTGGCAGTGGTGTCACGTGCTCGTCTCGGCATCCGTCGTCGCTACCGCGACGACGTCCGCCTCGACTCGCGTTACGCTAAGACAGGGTGGCAGTGGTGTCACGGGCTCATCTCGGCGACCGTCGTCGCTACCGCGACGACGTCCGCCTCGACTCGCGTTACCCTAAGATAGGCAGGGTGGCAGTGGTGTCACGTGCTCGTCTCGACCTCCGCCTCGACTCGCGTTTCGGTAAGACAGGGTGGCAGTGGTGGCACGTGCTCGTCTCGGCGTCCGTCGTCGCTACCGCGACGACGTCCGCCTCGACTCGCGTTTCGGTAAGACAGGGTGGCAGTGGTGTCACGTGCTCGTCTCGGCGTCCGTCGTCGCTACCGCGACGACTTCCGCCTTGACTGTCGTAACCCTAAGATAGACAGGGTGGCAGTGGTGTCATGTGCTCGTCTCGGCGTCCGTCGTCGCTACCGCGACGACGTCCGCCTTGACTCGCGTTACGCTAAGACAGGGTGGCAGTGGTGTCACGTGCTCCTCTCGGCGTCCGTCGTCGCTACCGCGACGACGGCCGCCTCGACTCGCGTTTCCCTAAGATAGACAGGGTGGAAGTGGTGTCACGTGCTCGACTCGGCGTCCGTCGTAGCTACCGCGACGACGTCCGCCTCGACTCGCGTAACCCTAAGATAGAAAGGGTGGCAGTGGTGTCACGTGCTCGTCTCGACGTCCGCCTCGACTCACGTAACCCTAAGATAGACAGGGTGGCAGTGGTGTCACGTGCTCGTCTCGGCGTCCGTCGTCGCTACCGCGACGACGTCCGCCTCGACTCGCGTTTCGGTAAGACAGGGTGGCAGTGGTGTCACGTGCTCGTCTCGGCGTCCGTCGTCGCTACCTCGACGACGTCCACCTAGACTCGCGTTACGCTAAGACAGGGTGGCAGTGGTGTCACGGGCTCGTATCGGCGTCCGTCATCGCTACTGCGACGATGTCCGCCTCGACTCGCATTTCACTAAGACAGGGTGGCAGTGGTGTCACGTGCTCGTCTCGGCGTCCGTCGTCGCTACCGCAACGACGTCCGCCTCGACTCGCGTTACCCTAAGATAGGGTGGCAGTGGTGTCACGCGCTCGTCTCGGCGCCGTCGTCGCTACAGCGACGACGTCCGCCTCGACTGGCGTTACGCTAAGACAGGGTGGCAGTGGTGTCACGTGCTCGTCTCGGCGTCCGTCCGCCTTGACTCGCGTTACGCTAAGTCAGGGTGGCAGTGGTGTCACGTGCTCGTCTCGGCGTTCGTCGTCGCTACCGCGACGATGTCCGCCTCGACTCGCGTTACGCTAAGACAGGGTGGCAGTGATGTCACGTGCTCGTCTCGGCGTCCGTCGTCGCTACCGGGATGACGTCCGCCTCGACTCGCGTAACCGTAAGATAGACAGGGTGGCAGTGGTGTCACGTGCTCGTCTCGGCGTCCCTCGTCGCTACCGCGACGACGTCCGCCTTGACTCGCGTTACGCTAAGACAGGGTGGCAGTGGTGTCACGTGCTCATCTCGGCGTCCGTCGTCGCTATCGCGACGATGTCCGCCTCGACTCGCGTTACGCTAAGACAGGGTGGCAGTGGTGTTACGTGCTTGTCTCGGCTTCCGTCGTCGCTACCGCGACGACGTCCGCCTCGACTCGCATTTCGGTAAGACAGGGTGGCAGTGGTGTCACGTGCTCGTCTCGGCGTCCGTCGTCGCTACCGCGACGACGTCCGCCTCAACTCGCGTTACGCTAAGACAGGGTGGCAGTGGTGTCACGTGCTTGTCTCGGCATCCGTCGTCGCTACCGCGACGACGTCTGCCTCGCCTCGCGTTACCCTAAGATAGACAGGGTGGCAGTAGTGTCACGTGCTCGTCTCGGCGTCCGTCGTCGCTACCGCGACGACGTCCGCCTCGACTCGCGTTACGCTAAGACAGGGAGGCAGTGGTGTCACGTGCTCATCTCGGCGTCCGTCGTCGCTACCGCGACGACGTCCGCCTCGACTCGCGTAACCCTAAGATAGATAGGGTGGCAGTGGTGTCACGTGCTCGTCTCGACGTCTGCCTCGACTCGCGTTTCGGTAAGACATGGTGGCAGTGGTGTCACATGCTCGTCTCGGCGTCCGTCATCGCTACCGCGATGACATCCGCCTCGACTCGCGTTTCGGTAAGACAGGGTGGCAGTGGTGTCACGTGCTCGTCTCGGCGTCCGTCGTCGCTACCTCGACGACGTCCGCCTCGACTCGCGTTACGCTAAGACAGGGTGGCAGTGGTGTCACGGGCTCGTCTCGGCGTCCGTCGTCGCTACTGTGACGATGTCCGCCTCGACTCGCGTTTCACTAAGACAGGGTGGCAGTGGTGTCACGTGCTCGTCTCGGCGTCCGTCGTCGCTACCGCGACGACGTCCGCCTCGACTCGCGTTACCCTAAGATAGACAGGGTGGCAGTGGTGTCACGTGCTCGTCTCGGCGTCCGTCGTCGCTACCGCGATGACGTCCGCCTCGACTCGCGTAACCCTATGATAGACAGTGTGGCAGTGGTGTCACGTGCTCATCTCGGCGTCCGTCGTCGCTAACGCGACAACGTCCGCCTCGACTCGCGTTACGGTAAGATAGGGAGGCAGTGGTGTCACGTGCTCGTCTCGGCGTCCGTCGTCACTACCTTGACGACGTCCGCCTCGACTCGCGTTACCCTAAGACAGGGTGGCAGTGGTGTCACGCGCTCGTCTCGGCGTCCGTCGTCGCTACAGCGACGACGTCCGCCTCGACTCGCGTTACGCTAAGACAGGGTGGCAGTGGTGTCACGTGCTCGTCTCGGCGTCCGTCGTCGCTACCGCGACGACGTCCGCCTCGACTCGCGTTACGCTAAGACAGTGTGGCAGTGGTGTCACGTGCTCGTCTCGGCGTCCGCCGTCGCTACCGCGACGACCTCTGCCTCGACTCGCGTTACCCTAAGATAGACAGGGTGGCAGTGGTGTCACGTGCTCATCTCGGCATCCGTCGTCGCTACCGCGACGATGTTCGCCTCGACTCGCGTTACCCTAAGATAGACAGGGTGGCAGTGGTGTCACGTGCTCGTCTCGGCATCCGTCGTCGCTACCGCGACGACGTCCGCCTCGACTCGCGTTACGCTAAGACAGGGAGGCAGTGGAGTCACGTGCTCGTCTCGGCATCCGTCGTCGCTACCGCGACAACGTCCGCCTCGACTCACGTAACCCTAAGATAGACAAGGTGGCAGTAGTGTCACATGCTCGTCTTGGCGTCCGTCGTCGCTACCGCGACGACGTCCGCCTCGACTCGCGTAACCCTAAGATAGACAGGGTGGCAGTGGTGTCACGTGCTCGTCTTGGCGTCCGTCGTCGCTACCACGACGACGTCCGCCTCGACTCGCGTTACGCTAAGACAGGGAGGCAGTGGTGTCACGTGCTCGACTCGGCGTCTGTCATCGCCACCGAGATGACGTCCGCCTCGACTCACGTAACCCTAAGATAGACAGGGTGGCAGTAGTGTCACGTGCTCGTCTCGGCGTCCGTCGTCGCTACCGCGACGACGTCCGCCTCGATTCGCGTAACCCTAAGATATACAGGGTGGCAGTGGTGTCACGTGCTCGTCTCGGCGTCTGTCGTCGCTACCGCGACGACGTCCGCCTCGACTCGCGTTACGCTAAGACAGGGTGGCATTGGTGTCACGTGCTCATCTCGGCGTCCGTCGTCGCTACCGCGACGATGTCCGCCTCGACTCGCGTAACCCTAAGATAGACAGGGTGGCAGTGGTGTCACGTGCTCGTCTCGACGTCCGCCTCGACTCGCATTTCGGTAAGACAGGGTGGCAGTGGTGTCACATGCTCGTCTCGGCGTCCGTCATCGCTACCGTGACGACATCCGCCTCGACTCGCGTTTCGGTAAGACAGGGTGGCAGTGGTGTCACGTGCTCGTCTCGGCGTCCGTCGTCGCTACCTCGACGACGTCCGCCTCGACTCGCGTTACGCTAAGACAGGGTGGCAGTGGTGTCACGGGCTCGTCTCGGCGTCCGTCGTCGCTACTGTGACGATGTCCGCCTCGACTCGCGTTTCACTAAGACAGGGTGGCAGTGGTGTCACGTGCTCGTCTCGGCGTCCGTCGTCGCTACCGCGATGACGTCCGCCTCGACTCGCGTTACCCTAAGATAGACAGGGTGGCAGTGGTGTCACGTGCTCGTCTCGGCGTCCGTCGTCGCTACCGCGATGACGTCCGCCTCGACTCGCGTAACCCTAAGATAGAAAGTGTGGCAGTGGTGTCATGTGCTCATCTCGGCGTCCGTCATCGCTAACGCGACAACGTCCGCCTCGACTCGCGTTACGGTAAGACAGGGAGGCAGTGGTGTCATGTGCTCGTCTCGGCGTCCGTCGTCACTACCTTGACGACGTCCGCCTCGACTCGCGTTACCCTAAGACAGGGTGGCAGTGGTGTCACGCGCTCATCTCGGCGTCCGTCATCGCTACAGCGACGACGTGCGCCTCGACTCGCGTTACGCTAAGATAGGGTGGCAGTGGTGTCACGTGCTCATCTCGGCGTCCGTCGTCGCTACCGCGACGACGTCCGCCTCGACTCGCGTTACGCTAAGACAGGGTGGCAGTGGTGTCACGTGCTCGTCTCGGCGTTCGTCGTCGCTACCGCGACGATGTCCGCCTCGACTCGCATTACGCTAAGACAGGTTGGCAGTGATGTCACGTGCTCGTCTCGGCGTCCGTCGTCGCTACCGCGACGACGTCCGCCTCGACTCCCGTTACAGTAAGACAGCGAGGCAGTGGTGTCACGTGCTCGTCTCGGCGTCCGCCGTCGCTACCGCGACGACGTCTGCCTCGACTCGCGTTACCCTAAGATAGACAGGGTGGCAGTGGTGTCACGTGCTCATCTCGGCATCCGTCGTCGCTACCGCGACGATGTTCGCCTCGACTCGCGTTACCCTAAGATAGACAGGGTGGCAGTGGTGTCACGTGCTCGTCTCGGCATCCGTCGTCGCTACCGCGACGACGTCCGCCTCGACTCGCGTTACGCTAAGACAGGGAGGCAGTGGAGTCACGTGCTCCTCTCGGCATCCGTCGTCGCTACCGCGACAACGTCCGCCTTGACTCACGTAACCCTAAGATAGACAAGGTGGCAGTAGTGTCACATGCTCGTCTTGGCGTCCGTCGTCGCTACCGCGACGACGTCCGCCTCGACTCGCGTAACCCTAAGATAGACAGGGTGGCAGTGGTGCCACGTGCTCGTCTTGGCGTCCGTCGTCGCTACCACGACGACGTCCGCCTCGACTCGCGTTACGCTAAGACAGGGAGGCAGTGGTGTCACGTGCTCGACTCGGCGTCTGTCATCGCCACCGAGATGACGTCCGCCTCGACTCACGTAACCCTAAGATAGACAGGGTGGCAGTAGTGTCACGTGCTCGTCTCGGCGTCCGTCGTCGCTACCGCGACGACGTCCGCCTCGACTCGCGTAACCCTAAGATATACAGGGTGGCAGTGGTGTCACGTGCTCGTCTCGGCGTCTGTCGTCGCTACCGCGACGACGTCCGCCTCGACTCGCGTTACGCTAAGACAGGGTGGCAGTGGTGTCACGTGCTCATCTCGGCGTCCGTCGTCGCTACCGCGACGATGTCCGCCTCGACTCGCGTAACCCTAAGATAGACAGGGTGGCAGTGGTGTCACGTGCTCGTCTCGACGTCCGCCTCGACTCGCGTTTCGGTAAGACAGGGTGGCAGTGGTGTCACATGCTCGTCTCGGCGTCCGTCATCGCTACCGCGACGACATCCGCCTCGACTCGCGTTTCGGTAAGACAGGGTGGCAGTGGTGTCACGTGCTCGTCTCGGCGTCCGTCGTCGCTACCTCGACGACGTCCGCCTCGACTCGCGTTACGCTAAGACAGGGTGGCAGTGGTGTCACGGGCTCGTCTCGGCGTCCGTCGTCGCAACTGTGACGATGTCCGCCTCGACTCGCGTTTCACTAAGACAGGGTGGCAGTGGTGTCACGTGCTCGTCTCGGCGTCCGTCGTCGCTACCGCGATGACGTCCGCCTCGACTCGCGTTACCCTAAGATAGACAGGGTGGCAGTGGTGTCACGTGCTCGTCTCGGCGTCCGTCGTCGCTACCGCGATGACGTCCGCCTCGACTCGCGTAACCCTAAGATAGACAGTGTGGCAGTGGTGTCATGTGCTCATCTCGGCGTCCGTCATCGCTAACGCGACAACGTCCGCCTCGACTCGCGTTACGGTAAGACAGGGAGGCAGTGGTGTCATGTGCTCGTCTCGGCGTCCATCGTCACTACCTTGACGACGTCCGCCTCGACTCGCGTTACCCTAAGACAGGGTGGCAGTGGTGTCACGCGCTCATCTCGGCGTCCGTCATCGCTACAGCGACGACGTGCGCCTCGACTCGCGTTACGCTAAGATAGGGTGGCAGTGGTGTCACGTGCTCATCTCGGCGTCCGTCGTCGCTACCGCGACGACGTCCGCCTCGACTCGCGTTACGCTAAGACAGGGTGGCAGTGGTGTCACGTGCTCGTCTCGGCGTTCGTCGTCGCTACCGCGACGATGTCCGCCTCGACTCGCATTACGCTAAGACAGGTTGGCAGTGATGTCACGTGCTCGTCTCGGCGTCCGTCGTCGCTACCGCGACGACGTCCGCCTCGACTCCCGTTACAGTAAGACAGCGAGGCAGTGGTGTCACGTGCTCGTCTCGGCGTCCGCCGTCGCTACCGCGACGACGTCTGCCTCGACTCGCGTTACCCTAAGATAGACAGGATGGCAGTGGTGTCACGTGCTCATCTCGGCATCCGTCGTCGCTACCGCGACGATGTTCGCCTCGACTCGCGTTACCCTAAGATAGACAGGGTGGCAGTGGTGTCACGTGCTCGTCTCGGCATCCGTCGTCGCTACCGCGACGACGTCCGCCTCGACTCGCGTTACGCTAAGACAGGGAGGCAGTGGAGTCACGTGCTCCTCTCGGCATCCGTCGTCGCTACCGCGACAACGTCCGCCTCGACTCACGTAACCCTAAGATAGACAGGGTGGCAGTAGTGTCACATGCTCGTCTTGGCGTCCGTCGTCGCTACCGCGACGACGTCCGCCTTGACTCGCGTAACCCTAAGATAGACAGGGTGCCAGTGGTGTCACGTGCTCGTCTTGGCGTCCGTCGTCGCTACCACGACGACGTCCGCCTCGACTCGCGTTACGCTAAGACAGGGAGGCAGTGGTGTCACGTGCTCGACTCGGCGTCTGTCGTCGCTACCGAGACGACGTCCGCCTCGACTCACGTAACCCTAAGATAGACAGGGTGGCAGTAGTGTCACGTGCTCGTCTCGGCGTCCGCCGTCGCTACCGCGACGACGTCCGCCTCGACTCGCGTAACGCTAAGATATACAGGGTGGCAGTGGTGTCACGTGCTCGTCTCGGCATCTGTCGTCGCTACCGCGACGACGTCCGCCTCGACTCGCGTTACGCTAAGACAGGGTGGCAGTGGTGTCACGTGCTCATCTCGGCGTCCGTCGTCGCTACCGCGACGATGTCCGCCTCGACTCGCGTAACCCTAAGATAGACAGGGTGGCAGTGGTGTCACGTGCTCGTCTCGACGTCCGCCTCGACTCGCGTTTCGGTAAGACAGGGTGGCAGTGGTGTCACATGCTCGTCTCGGCGTCCGTCATCGCTACCGCGACGACATCCGCCTCGACTCGCGTTTCGGTAAGACAGGGTGGCAGTGGTGTCACGTGCTCGTCTCGGCGTCCGTCGTCGCTACCTCGACGACGTCCGCCTCGACTCGCGTTACGCTAAGACAGGGTGGCAGTGGTGTCACGGGCTCGTCTCGGCGTCCGTCGTCGCTACTGTGACGATGTCCGCCTCGACTCGCGTTTCACTAAGACAGGGTGGCAGTGGTGTCACGTGCTCGTCTCGGCGTCCGTCGTCGCTACCGCGACGACGTCCGCCTCGACTCGCGTTACCCTAAGATAGACAGGGTGGCAGTGGTGTCACGTGCTCGTCTCGGCGTCCGTCGTCGCTAGCGCGATGACGTCTGCCTCGACTCGCGTAACCCTAAAATAGACAGTGTGGCAGTGGTGTCACGTGCTCATCTCGGCGTCCGTCATCGCTAACGCGACAACGTCCGCCTCGACTCGCGTTACGGTAAGACAGGGAGGCAGTGGTGTCATGTGCTCGTCTCGGCGTCCGTCGTCACTACCTTGACGACGTCCGCCTCGACTCGCGTTACCCTAAGACAGGGTGGCAGTGGTGTCACGCGCTCGTCTCGGCGTCCGTCGTCGCTACAGCGACGACGTGCGCCTCGACTCGCGTTACGCTAAGAGAGGGTGGCAGTGATGTCACGTGCTCGTCTCGGCGTCCGTCGTCGCTACCGCGACGACGTCTGCCTCGACTCGCGTTACGCTAAGACAGGGTGGCAGTGGTGTCACGTGCTCGTCTCGGCGTTCGTCGTCGCTACCGCGACGATGTCCGCCTCGACTCGCATTACGCTAAGACAGGGTGGCAGTGATGTCACGTGCTCGTCTCGGCGTCCGTCGTCGCTACCGCGACGACGTCCGCCTCGACTCCCGTTACAGTAAGACAGCGAGGCAGTGGTGTCACGTGCTCGTCTCGGCGTCCGCCGTCGCTACCGCGACGACGTCTGCCTCGACTCGCGTTACCCTAAGATAGACAGGGTGGCAGTGGTGTCACGTGCTCATCTCGGCATCCGTCGTCGCTACCGCGACGATGTTCGCCTCGACTCGCGTTACCCTAAGATAGACAGGGTGGCAGTGGTGTCACGTGCTCGTCTCGGCATCCGTCGTCGTTACCGCGACGACGTCCGCCTCGACTCGCGTTACGCTAAGACAGGGAGGCAGTGGAGTCACGTGCTCGTCTCGGCATCCGTCGTCGCTACCGCGACAACGTCCGCCTCGACTCACGTAACCCTAAGATAGACAGGGTGGCAGTAGTGTCACATGCTCGTCTTGGCGTCCGTCCTCGCTACCGCGACGACGTCCGCCTCGACTCGCGTAACCCTAAGATAGACAGGGTGGCAGTGGTGTCACGTGCTCGTCTTGGCATCCGTCGTCGCTACCACGACGACGTCCGCCTCGACTCGCGCTACGCTAAGACAGGGAGGCAGTGGTGTCACGTGCTCGTCTCGGCGTCTGTCGTCGCTACCGAGACGACGTCCGCCTCGACTCACGTAACCCTAAGATAGACAGGGTGGCAGTAGTGTCACGTGCTCGTCTCGGCGTCCGTCGTCGCTACCGCGACGACGTCCGCCTCGACTCGCGTAACCCTAAGATATACAGGGTGGCAGTGGTGTCACGTGCTCGTCTCGGCGTCTGTCGTCGCTACCGCGACGACGTCCGCCTCGACTCGCGTTACGCTAAGACAGGGTGGCAGTGGTGTCACGTGCTCATCTCGGCGTCCGTCGTCGCTACCGCGACGATGTCCGCCTCGACTCGCGTTACCCTAAGATAGACAGGGTGGCAATGGTGTCACGTGCTCGTCTCGGCGTCCGTCGTCGCTACCGCGACGACGTTCGCCTCAACTCGCGTTACCCTAAGATAGACAGGGTGGCAGTGGTGTCACGTGCTCGTCTCGGCATCCGTCGTCGCTACCGCGACGACGTCCGCCTCGACTCGCGTTACGCTAAGACAGGGTGGCAGTGGTGTCACGGGCTCGTCTCGGCGACCGTCGTCGCTACCGCGACGACGTCCGCCTCGACTCGCGTTACCCTAAGATAGGCAGGGTGGCAGTGGTGTCACGTGCTCGTCTCGACCTCCGCCTCGACTCGCGTTTCGGTAAGACAGGGTGGCAGTGGTGGCACGTGCTCGTCTCGGCGTCCGTCGTCGCTACCGCGACGACGTCCGCCTCGACTCGCGTTTCGGTAAGACAGGGTGGCAGTGGTGTCACGTGCTCATCTCGGCGTCCGTCGTCGCTACCGCGACGACTTCCGCCTTGACTCGCGTAACCCTAAGATAGACAGGGTGGCAGTGGTGTCACGTGCTCGTCTCGGCGTCCGTCGTCGCTACCGCGACGACGTCCGCCTTGACTCGCGTTACGCTAAGACAGGGTGGCAGTGGTGTCACGTGCTCCTCTCGGCGTCCGTCGTCGCTACCGCGGCGACGTCCGCCTCGACTCGCGTTTCGGTAAGACAGGGTGGCAGTGGTGTCACGTGCTCGTCTCGGCGTCCGTCGTCGCTACCGCGACGACGGCCGCCTCGACTCGCGTTACCCTAAGATAGACAGGGTGGAAGTGGTGTCACGTGCTCGACTCAGCGTCCGTCGTAGCTACCGCGACGACGTCCGCCTCGACTCGCGTAACCCTAAGATAGACAGGGTGGCAGTGGTGTCACGTGCTCGTCTCGACGTCCGCCTCGACTCACGTAACCCTAAGATAGACAGGGTGGCAGTGGTGTCACGTGCTCGTCTCGGCGTCCGTCGTCGCTACCGCGACGACGTCCGCCTCGACTCGCGTTACGCTAAGACAGGGTGGCAGTGGTGTCACGGGCTCGTCTCGGCGTCCGTCATCGCTACTGCGACGATGTCCGCCTCGACTCGCGTTTCACTAAGACAGGGTGGCAGTGGTGTCACGTGCTCGTCTCGGCGTCCGTCGTCGCTACCGCAACGACGTCCGCCTCGACTCGTGTTACGCTAAGATAGGGTGGCAGTGGTGTCACGCGCTCGTCTCGGCGTCCGTTGTCGCTACAGCGACGACGTCCGCCTCGACTGGCGTTACGTTAAGACAGGGTGGCAGTGGTGTCACGTGCTCGTCTCGGCGTCCGTCTGCCTTGACTCGTGTTACGCTAAGTCAGGGTGGCAGTGGTGTCACGTGCTCGTCTCGGCGTTCGTCGTCGCTACCGCGACGATGTCCGCCTCGACTCACGTTACGCTAAGACAGGGTGGCAGTGATGTCACGTGCTCGTCTCGGCTTCCGTCGTCGCTAACGCGACGACGTCCGCCTCGACTCCCGTTACAGTAAGACAGCGAGGCAGTGGTGTCACGTGCTCGTCTCGGCGTCCGCCATCGCTACCGCGATGACGTCTGCCTCGACTCGCGTTACCCTAAGATAGACAGGGTGGCAGTGGTGTCACGTGCTCATCTCGGCGTCCGTCGTCGCTACCGCGACGACGTTCGCCTCGACTCGCGTTACCCTAAGATAGACAGGGTGGCAGTGGTGTCACGTGCTCGTCTCGGCGTCCGTCGTCGCTACCGCGACGACGTCCGCCTCGACTCGCGTTATGCTAAGACAGGGACGCAGTGGAGTCACGTGCTCGTCTCGGCGTCCTTCGTCGCTACCGCGACAACGTCCGCTTCGACTCACGTAACCATAAGATAGACAGGGTGGCAGTAGTGTCACGTGCTCGTCTTGGCGTCCGTCGTCGCTACCGCGACGACGTCCGCCTCGACTCGCGTAACCCTAAGATAGACAGGATGGCAGTGGTGTCACGTGCTCGTCTCGGCGTCCGTCGTCGCTACCACGACGACGTCCGCCTCGACTCGCGTTACGCTAAGACAGGGAGGCAGTGGTGTCACGTGCTCGTCTCGGCGTCTGTCGTCGCTAGCGCGACGACGTCCGCCTCGACTCACGTAACCCTAAGATAGACAGGGTGGCAGTAGTGTCACGTGCTCGTCTCGGCGTCCGTCGTCGCTACCGCGATGACGTTCGCCTCGACTCACGTAACCCTAAGATAGACAGGGTGGCAGTGGTGTCACGTGCTCGTCTCGGCGTCTGTCGTCGCTACCGCGACGACGTCCGCCTCGACTCGCGTTACGCTAAGACAGGGTGGCAGTGGTGTCACGTGCTCATCTCGGCGTCCGTCGTCGCTACCGCGACGATGTCCGCCTCGACTCGCGTTACCCTAAGATAGACAGGGTGGCAATGGTGTCACGTGCTCGTCTCGGCGTCCGTCGTCGCTACCGCGACGACGTTCGCCTCAACTCGCGTTACCCTAAGATAGACAGGGTGGCAGTGGTGTCACGTGCTCGTCTCGGCATCCGTCGTCGCTACCGCGACGACGTCCGCCTCGACTCGCGTTACGCTAAGACAGGGTGGCAGTGGTGTCACGGGCTCGTCTCGGCGACCGTCGTCGCTACCGCGACGACGTCCGCCTCGACTCGCGTTACCCTAAGATAGGCAGGGTGGCAGTGGTGTCACGTGCTCGTCTCGACCTCCGCCTCGACTCGCGTTTCGGTAAGACAGGGTGGCAGTGGTGGCACGTGCTCGTCTCGGCGTCCGTCGTCGCTACCGCGACGACGTCCGCCTCGACTCGCGTTTCGGTAAGACAGGGTGGCAGTGGTGTCACGTGCTCATCTCGGCGTCCGTCGTCGCTACCGCGACGACTTCCGCCTTGACTCGCGTAACCCTAAGATAGACAGGGTGGCAGTGGTGTCACGTGCTCGTCTCGGCGTCCGTCGTCGCTACCGCGACGACGTCCGCCTTGACTCGCGTTACGCTAAGACAGGGTGGCAGTGGTGTCACGTGCTCCTCTCGGCGTCCGTCGTCGCTACCGCGGCGACGTCCGCCTCGACTCGCGTTTCGGTAAGACAGGGTGGCAGTGGTGTCACGTGCTCGTCTCGGCGTCCGTCGTCGCTACCGCGACGACGGCCGCCTCGACTCGCGTTACCCTAAGATAGACAGGGTGGAAGTGGTGTCACGTGCTCGACTCAGCGTCCGTCGTAGCTACCGCGACGACGTCCGCCTCGACTCGCGTAACCCTAAGATAGACAGGGTGGCAGTGGTGTCACGTGCTCGTCTCGACGTCCGCCTCGACTCACGTAACCCTAAGATAGACAGGGTGGCAGTGGTGTCACGTGCTCGTCTCGGCGTCCGTCGTCGCTACCGCGACGACGTCCGCCTCGACTCGCGTTACGCTAAGACAGGGTGGCAGTGGTGTCACGGGCTCGTCTCGGCGTCCGTCATCGCTACTGCGACGATGTCCGCCTCGACTCGCGTTTCACTAAGACAGGGTGGCAGTGGTGTCACGTGCTCGTCTCGGCGTCCGTCGTCGCTACCGCAACGACGTCCGCCTCGACTCGTGTTACGCTAAGATAGGGTGGCAGTGGTGTCACGCGCTCGTCTCGGCGTCCGTTGTCGCTACAGCGACGACGTCCGCCTCGACTGGCGTTACGTTAAGACAGGGTGGCAGTGGTGTCACGTGCTCGTCTCGGCGTCCGTCTGCCTTGACTCGTGTTACGCTAAGTCAGGGTGGCAGTGGTGTCACGTGCTCGTCTCGGCGTTCGTCGTCGCTACCGCGACGATGTCCGCCTCGACTCACGTTACGCTAAGACAGGGTGGCAGTGATGTCACGTGCTCGTCTCGGCTTCCGTCGTCGCTAACGCGACGACGTCCGCCTCGACTCCCGTTACAGTAAGACAGCGAGGCAGTGGTGTCACGTGCTCGTCTCGGCGTCCGCCATCGCTACCGCGATGACGTCTGCCTCGACTCGCGTTACCCTAAGATAGACAGGGTGGCAGTGGTGTCACGTGCTCATCTCGGCGTCCGTCGTCGCTACCGCGACGACGTTCGCCTCGACTCGCGTTACCCTAAGATAGACAGGGTGGCAGTGGTGTCACGTGCTCGTCTCGGCGTCCGTCGTCGCTACCGCGACGACGTCCGCCTCGACTCGCGTTATGCTAAGACAGGGACGCAGTGGAGTCACGTGCTCGTCTCGGCGTCCTTCGTCGCTACCGCGACAACGTCCGCTTCGACTCACGTAACCATAAGATAGACAGGGTGGCAGTAGTGTCACGTGCTCGTCTTGGCGTCCGTCGTCGCTACCGCGACGACGTCCGCCTCGACTCGCGTAACCCTAAGATAGACAGGATGGCAGTGGTGTCACGTGCTCGTCTCGGCGTCCGTCGTCGCTACCACGACGACGTCCGCCTCGACTCGCGTTACGCTAAGACAGGGAGGCAGTGGTGTCACGTGCTCGTCTCGGCGTCTGTCGTCGCTAGCGCGACGACGTCCGCCTCGACTCACGTAACCCTAAGATAGACAGGGTGGCAGTAGTGTCACGTGCTCGTCTCGGCGTCCGTCGTCGCTACCGCGATGACGTTCGCCTCGACTCACGTAACCCTAAGATAGACAGGGTGGCAGTGGTGTCACGTGCTCGTCTCGGCGTCTGTCATCGCTACCGCGACGACGTCTGCCTCGACTCGCGTTACGCTAAGATAGGGTGGCAGTGGTGTCACGTGCTCATCTCGGCGTCCGTCGTCGCTACCGCGACGATGTCCGCCTCGACTCGCGTTACCCTAAGATAGACAGGGTCGCAGTGGTGTCACGTGCTCGTCTGGGCGTCCGTCGTCGCTACCGCGACGACGTTCACCTCGACTCGCGTTACCCTAAGATAGACAGGGTGGCAGCGGTGTCACGTGCTCGTCTCGGCATCCGTCGTCGCTACCGCGATGACGTCTGCCTCGACTCGCGTTACGCTAAGACAGGGTGGCAGTGGTGTCACGGGCTCGTCTCGGCGACCGTCGTCGCTACCGCGACGACGTCCGCCTCGACTCGCGTTACCCTAAGATAGACAGGGTGGCAGTGGTGTCACGTGCTTGTCTCGACCTCCGCCTCGACTCGCGTTTCGTTAAGACAGGGTGGCAGTGGTGGCACGTGCTCGTCTCGGAGTCCGTCGTCGCTACCGCGACGACGTCCGCCTCGACTCGCGTTTTGGTAAGACAGGGTGGCAGTGGTGACACGTGCTCGTCTCGGCGTCGGTCGTCGCTACCGCGACGACATCCGCCTTGACTCGCGTAACCCTAAGATAGACAGGATGGCAGTGGTGTCACGTGCTCGTCTCGGCGTCCATCGTCGCTACCGCGATGACGTCCGCCTTGACTCGCGTTACGCTAAGACAGGGTGGCAGTGGTGTCACGTGCTCCTCTCGGCGTCCGTCGTCGCTACCGCGACGACGTCCGCCTCGACTCGCGTTTCGGTAAGACAGGGTGGCAGTGGTGTCACGTGCTCGTCTCGGCGTCCATCGTCGCTACCGCGACGACGTTCGCCTCGACTCGCGTTACGCTAAGACAGGGTGGCAGTGGTGTCACGGGCTCGTCTCGGCGTCCGTCGTCGCTACCGCGACGACGGCCGCCTCGACTCGCGTTACCCTAAGATAGACAGGGTGGAAGTGGTGTCACGTGCTCGTCTCGGCGTCCGTCGTCACTACCGCGACGACGTCCGCCTCGACTCGCGTAACCCTAAGATAGACAGGGTGGCAGTGGTGTCACGTGCTCGTCTCGACGTCCGCCTCGACTCGCGTTTCGGTAAGAAAGGGTGGCAGTGGTGTCACGTGCTCGTCTCGGCGTCCGTCGTCGCTACCGCGACGACGTCCGCCTCGACTCGCGTTTCGGTAAGACAGGGTGGCAGTGGTGTCACGTGCTCGTCTCGGCGTCCGTCGTCGCTACCTCGATGACGTCCGCCTCGACTCGCGTTACGCTAAGACAGGGTGGCAGTGGTGTCACGGGCTCGTCTCGGCGTCCGTCGTCGCTACCGCGACGACGTCCGCCTCGACTCGCTTTACGCTAAGACAGGGTGGCAGTGGTGTCACGTGCTTGTCTCGGCGTCCGTCGTCGCTACCGCGACGACGTCCGCCTCGACTCGCTTTACGCTAAGACAGGGTGGCAGTGGTGTCACGTGCTCGTCTCGGCGTTCGTCGTCGCTACCGCGACGACGTCTGCCTCGACTCGCTTTACGCTAAGACAGGGTGGCAGTGGTGTCACGTGCTCGTCTCGGCGTCCGTCGTCGCTACCGCGACAACGTCCGCCTCGACTCGCGTTACGCTAAGACAGGGTGGCAGTGGTGTCACGTGCTCGTCTCGGCGTTCGTCGTCGCTACCGCGACGACGTCCGCCTCGACTCGCGTTACGCTAAGACAGGGTGGCAGTGGTGTCACGTGCTCGTCTCGGCGTCCGTCGTCGCTACCGCAACGACGTCCGCCTCGACTCGCGTTACAGTAAGACAGGGAAGCGGTGGTGTCAGGTGCTCGTCTCGGCGCCCGCCGTCGCTACCGCGACGACGTCCGCCTCGACTCGCGTTACCCTAAGATAGATAGGGTGGCAGTGGTGTCACATGCTCGTCTCGGCGTCCGTCGTCGCTACCGCGACGACGTTCGCCTCGACTCGCGTTACCCTAAGATAGACAGGATGGCAGTGGTGTCACGTGCTCGTCTCGGCGTCTGTCGTCGCTACCGCGACGACGTCCGCCTCGACTCGTGTTACGCTAAGACAGGGAGGCAGTGGTGTCACGTGCTCGTCTCGGCATCCGTCGTCGCTACCGTGATGACGTCCGCCTCGACTCACGTAACCCTAAGATAGACA
Source organism: Triticum timopheevii (assembly GCA_963921465.1). Lineage (NCBI taxonomy): Eukaryota > Viridiplantae > Streptophyta > Magnoliopsida > Poales > Poaceae > Triticum > Triticum timopheevii. The sequence goes on along the minus strand of OY997266.1, from coordinate 311,596,946 downwards.
GGGTGGCAGTAGTGTCACGTGCTCGTCTCGGCGTCCGTCGTCGCTACCGCGATGACGTCTGCCTCGACTCACGTAACCGTAAGATAGACAGGGTGGCAGTGGTGTCACGTGCTCGTCTCGGCGTCCGTCGTCGCTACCACGACGACGTCCGCCTCGACTCGCGTTACGCTAAGACAGGATGGCAGTGGTGTCACGTGCTCATCTCGGCGTCCGTCGTCGCTACCACGACGATGTCCGCCTCGACTCGCGTTACGCTAAGACAGGGTGGCAGTGGTGTTACGTGCTCGTCTCGGCATCCGTCGTCGCTACCGCGACGACGTCCGCCTCGACTCGCATTTCGGTAAGACAAGGTGGCAGTGGTGTCACGTGCTTGTCTCGGCGTCCGTCGTCGCTACCGCGACGACGTCCGCCTCGACTCGCGTTACCCTAAGATAGACAGGGTGGCAGTAGTGTCACGTGCTTGTCTCGGTGTCCGTCGTCGCTACCGCGACGACGTCCGCCTCGACTCGCGTTACGCTAAGACAGGGAGGCAGTGGAGTCACGTGCTCGTCTCGGCGTCCGTCGTCGCTACCGCGACGACGTCCGCCTCGACTCGCATTTCGGTAAGACAAGGTGGCAGTGGTGTCACGTGCTCGTCTCGGCGTCCGTCGTCGCTACCGCGACGACGTCCGCCTCGACTCGCGTTACCCTAAGATAGACAGGGTGGCAGTAGTGTCACGTGCTTGTCTCGGTGTCCGTCGTCGCTACCGCGACGACGTCCGCCTCGACTCGCGTTACGCTAAGACAGGGAGGCAGTGGAGTCACGTGCTCGTCTCGGCGTCCGTCGTCGCTACCGCGACGACGTCCGCCTCGACTCACGTAACCCTAAGATAGACAGGGTGGCAGTAGTGTCACGTGCTCGTCTTGGCGTCCGTCGTCGCTACCGCGACGACGTCCGCCTCGACTCGCTTTACGCTAAGACAGGGTGGCAGTGGTGTCACGTGCTCGTCTCGGCGTCCGTCGTCGCTACCGCGACAACGTCCGCCTCGACTCGCGTTACGCTAAGACAGGGTGGCAGTGGTGTCACGTGCTCGTCTCGGCGTTCGTCGTCGCTACCGCGACGACGTCTGCCTCGACTCGCGTTACGCTAAGACAGGGTGGCAGTGGTGTCACGTGCTCATCTCGGCGTCCGTCGTCGCTACCGCAACGACGTCCGCCTCGACTCGCGTTACAGTAAGACAGGGAAGCAGTGGTGTCAGGTGCTCGTCTCGGCGCCCGCCGTCGCTACCGCGACGACGTCCGCCTCGACTCGCGTTACCCTAAGATAGATAGGGTGGCAGTGGTGTCACATGCTCGTCTCGGTGTCCGTCGTCGCTACCGCGACGACGTTCGCCTCGACTCGCGTTACCCTAAGATAGACAGGATGGCAGTGGTGTCACTTGCTCGTCTCGGCGTCCGTCGTCGCTACCGCGACGACGTCCGCCTCGACTCGCGTTACGCTAAGACAGGGAGGCAGTGGTGTCACGTGCTCGTCTCGGCATCCGTCGTCGCGACCGTGATGACGTCCGCCTCGACTCACGTAACCCTAAGATAGACAGGGTGGCAGTAGTGTCACGTGCTCGTCTCGGCGTCCGTCGTCGCTACCGCGATGACGTCTGCCTCGACTCACGTAACCGTAAGATAGACAGGGTGGCAGTGGTGTCACGTGCTCGTCTCAGCGTCCGTCGTCGCTACCACGACGACGTCCGCCTCGACTCGCGTTACGCTAAGACAGGATGGCAGTGGTGTCACGTGCTCATCTCGGCGTCCGTCGTCGCTACCATGACGATGTCCGCCTCGACTCGCGTTACGCTAAGACAGGGTGGCAGTGGTGTTACGTGCTCGTCTCGGCATCCGTCGTCGCTACCGCGACGACGTCCGCCTCGACTCGCATTTCGGTAAGACAAGGTGGCAGTGGTGTCACGTGCTCGTCTCGGCGTCCGTCGTCGCTACCGCGACGACGTCCGCCTCGACTCGCGTTTCGGTAAGACAGGGTGGCAGTGGTGTCACGTGCTCGTCTCGGCGTCCGTCGTCGCTACCTCGATGACGTCCGCCTCGACTCGCGTTACGCTAAGACAGGGTGGCAGTGGTGTCACGGGCTCGTCTCGGCGTCCGTCGTCGCTACCGCGACGACGTCCGCCTCGACTCGCTTTACGCTAAGACAGGGTGGCAGTGGTGTCACGTGCTTGTCTCGGCGTCCGTCGTCGCTACCGCGACGACGTCCGCCTCGACTCGCTTTATGCTAAGACAGGGTGGCAGTGGTGTCACGTGCTCGTCTCGGCGTTCGTCGTCGCTACCGCGACGACGTCTGCCTCGACTCGCTTTACGCTAAGACAGGGTGGCAGTGGTGTCACGTGCTCGTCTCGGCGTCCGTCGTCGCTACCGCGACAACGTCCGCCTCGACTCGCGTTACGCTAAGACAGGGTGGCAGTGGTGTCACGTGCTCGTCTCGGCGTTCGTCGTCGCTACCGCGACGACGTCCGCCTCGACTCGCATTACGCTAAGACAGGGTGGCAGTGGTGTCACGTGCTCGTCTCGGCGTCCGTCGTCGCTACCGCAACGACGTCCGCCTCGACTCGCGTTACAGTAAGACAGGGAAGCAGTGGTGTCAGGTGCTCGTCTCGGCGCCCGCCGTCGCTACCGCGACGACGTCCGCCTCGACTCGCGTTACCCTAAGATAGATAGGGTGGCAGTGGTGTCACATGCTCGTCTCGGCGTCCGTCGTCGCTACCGCGACGACGTTCGCCTCGACTCGCGTTACCCTAAGATAGACAGGATGGCAGTGGTGTCACGTGCTCGTCTCGGCGTCTGTCGTCGCTACCGCGACGACGTCCGCCTCGACTCGCGTTACGCTAAGACAGGGAGGCAGTGGTGTCACGTGCTCGTCTCGGCATCCGTCGTCGCTACCGTGATGACGTCCGCCTCGACTCACGTAACCCTAAGATAGACAGGGTGGCAGTAGTGTCACGTGCTCGTCTCGGCGTCCGTCGTCGCTACCGCGATGACGTCTGCCTCGACTCACGTAACCGTAAGATAGACAGGGTGGCAGTGGTGTCACGTGCTCGTCTCGGCGTCCGTCGTCGCTACCACGACGACGTCTGCCTCGACTCGCGTTACGCTAAGACAGGATGGCAGTGGTGTCACGTGCTCATCTCGGCGTCCGTCGTCGCTACCACGACGATGTCCGCCTCGACTCGCGTTACGCTAAGACATGGTGGCAGTGGTGTTACGTGCTCGTCTCGGCATCCGTCGTCGCTACCGCGACGACGTCCGCCTCGACTCGCATTTCGGTAAGACAAGGTGGCAGTGGTGTCACGTGCTCGTCTCGGCGTCCGTCGTCGCTACCGCGACGACGTCCGCCTCGACTCGCGTTACCCTAAGATAGACAGGGTGGCAGTAGTGTCACGTGCTTGTCTCGGTGTCCGTCGTCGCTACCGCGACGACGTCCGCCTCGACTCGCGTTACGCTAAGACAGGGAGGCAGTGGAGTCACGTGCTCGTCTCGGCGTCCGTCGTCGCTACCGCGACGACGTCCGCCTCGACTCGCATTTCGGTAAGACAAGGTGGCAGTGGTGTCACGTGCTCGTCTCGGCGTCCGTCGTCGCTACCGCGACGACGTCCGCCTCGACTCGCGTTACCCTAAGATAGACAGGGTGGCAGTAGTGTCACGTGCTTGTCTCGGTGTCCGTCGTCGCTACCGCGACGACGTCCGCCTCGACTCGCGTTACGCTAAGACAGGGAGGCAGTGGAGTCACGTGCTCGTCTCGGCGTCCGTCGTCGCTACCGCGACGACGTCCGCCTCGACTCACGTAACCCTAAGATAGACAGGGTGGCAGTAGTGTCACGTGCTCGTCTTGGCGTCCGTCGTCGCTACCGCGACGACGTCCGCCTCGACTCGCTTTACGCTAAGACAGGGTGGCAGTGGTTTCACGTGCTCGTCTCGGCGTCCGTCGTCGCTACCGCGACAACGTCCGCCTCGACTCGCGTTACGCTAAGACAGGGTGGCAGTGGTGTCACGTGCTCGTCTCGGCGTTCGTCGTCGCTACCGCGACGACGTCTGCCTCGACTCGCGTTACGCTAAGACAGGGTGGCAGTGGTGTCACGTGCTCATCTCGGCGTCCGTCGTCGCTACCGCAACGACGTCCGCCTCGACTCGCGTTACAGTAAGACAGGGAAGCAGTGGTGTCAGGTGCTCGTCTCGGCGCCCGCCGTCGCTACCGCGACGACGTCCGCCTCGACTCGCGTTACCCTAAGATAGATAGGGTGGCAGTGGTGTCACATGCTCGTCTCGGTGTCCGTCGTCGCTACCGCGACGACGTTTGCCTCGACTCGCGTTACCCTAAGATAGACAGGATGGCAGTGGTGTCACGTGCTCGTCTCGGCGTCCGTCGTCGCTACCGCGACGACGTCCGCCTCGACTCGCGTTACGCTAAGACAGGGAGGCAGTGGTGTCACGTGCTCGTCTCGGCATCCGTCGTCGCGACCGTGATGACGTCCGCCTCGACTCACGTAACCCTAAGATAGACAGGGTGGCAGTAGTGTCACGTGCTCGTCTCGGCGTCCGTCGTCGCTACCGCGATGACGTCTGCCTCGACTCACGTAACCGTAAGATAGACAGGGTGGCAGTGGTGTCACGTGCTCGTCTCAGCGTCCGTCGTCGCTACCACGACGACGTCCGCCTCGACTCGCGTTACGCTAAGACAGGATGGCAGTGGTGTCACGTGCTCATCTCGGCGTCCGTCGTCGCTACCATGACGATGTCCGCCTCGACTCGCGTTACGCTAAGACAGGGTGGCAGTGGTGTTACGTGCTCGTCTCGGCATCCGTCGTCGCTACCGCGACGACGTCCGCCTCGACTCGCATTTCGGTAAGACAAGGTGGCAGTGGTGTCACGTGCTCGTCTCGGCGTCCGTCGTCGCTACCGCGACGACGTCCGCCTCAACTCGCGTTACGCTAAGACAGGGTGGCAGTGGTGTCACGTGCTCATCTCGGCGTCCGTCGTCGCTACCGCAACGACGTCCGCCTCGACTCGCGTTACAGTAAGACAGGGAAGCAGTGGTGTCAGGTGCTCGTCTCGGCGCCCGCCGTCGCTACCGCGACGACGTCCGCCTCGACTCGCGTTACCCTAAGATAGATAGGGTGGCAGTGGTGTCAAATGCTCGTCTCGGTGTCCGTCGTCGCTACCGCGACGACGTTCGCCTCGACTCGCGTTACCCTAAGATAGACAGGATGGCAGTGGTGTCACGTGCTCGTCTCGGCGTCCGTCGTCGCTACCGCGACGACGTCCGCCTCGACTCGCATTTCGGTAAGACAAGGTGGCAGTGGTGTCACGTGCTCGTCTCGGCATCCGTCGTCGCTACCGCCACGACGTCCGCCTCGACTCGCGTTACCCTAAGATAGACAGGGTGGCAGTAGTGTCACGTGCTTGTCTCGGTGTCCGTCGTCGCTACCGCGACAACGTCCGCCTCGACTCGCGTTACGCTAAGACAGGGAGGCAGTGGAGTCACGTGCTCGTCTCGGCGTCCGTCGTCGCTACCGCGACGACGTCCGCCTCGACTCACGTAACCCTAAGATAGACAGGGTGGCAGTAGTGTCACGTGCTCGTCTTGGCGTCCGTCGTCGCTACCGCGACGACATCCCCCTCGACTCGCGTTACGCTAAGACAGGGAGGCAGTGGTGTCACGTGCTCGTCTCGGCGTCCGTCGTCGCTACCGCGACGACGTCCGCCTCGACTCACGTAACCCTAAGATAGACAGGGTGGAAGTGGTGTCACGTGCTCATCTCGGCGTCCGTCGTCGCTACCGCGACGACGTCCGCCTCGACTCGCGTAACCCTAAGAAAGACAGGGTGGCAGTGGTGTCACGTGCTCGTCTCGACGTCCGCCTCGACTCGCGTTTTGGTAAGACAGGGTGGCAATGGTGTGACATGCTCGTCTCGGCGTCCGTCGTCGCTACCGCGACGACGTCCGCCTCGACTCGCGTTTCGGTAAGATAGGGTGGCAGTGGTGTCACGTGCTCGTCTCGGCGTCCGTCATCGCTACCTCGACGACGTCCGCCTCGACTCGCGTTACGCTAAGATAGGGTGGCAGTGGTGTCACGGGCTCGTCTCGGCGTCCGTCGTCGCTACTGTGACGATGTCCGCCTTGACTCGCGTTTCACTAAGACAGGGTGGCAGTGGTGTCACGTGCTCGTCTCGGCGTCCGTCGTCGCTACCGCGACGACGTCCGCCTCGACTCGTGCTACCCTAAGATAGACAGGGTGGCAGTGGTGTCACGTGCTCGTCTCGGCGTCCGTCGTCGCTACCGCGACGACGCCCGCCTCGACTCGCGTAACCCTAAGATAGACAGGGTGGCAGTGGTGTCACGTGCTCGTCTCGACGTCCGCCTCGACTCGCGTTTCGGTAAGAAAGGGTGGCAGTGGTGTCACGTGCTCGTCTCGGCGTCCGTCGTCGCTACCGCGACGACGTCCGCCTCGACTCGCGTTTTGGTAAGACAGGGAGGCAGTGGAGTCACGTGCTCGTCTCGGCGTCCGTCGTCGCTACCGCGACGACGTCCGCCTCGACTCGCATTTCGGTAAGACAAGGTGGCAGTGGTGTCACGTGCTCGTCTCGGCGTCCGTCGTCGCTACCGCGACGACGTCCGCCTCGACTCGCGTTACCCTAAGATAGACAGGGTGGCAGTAGTGTCACGTGCTTGTCTCGGTGTCCGTCGTCGCTACCGCGACGACGTCCGCCTCGACTCGCGTTACGCTAAGACAGGGAGGCAGTGGAGTCACGTGCTCGTCTCGGCGTCCGTCGTCGCTACCGCGACGACGTCCGCCTCGACTCACGTAACCCTAAGATAGACAGGGTGGCAGTAGTGTCACGTGCTCGTCTTGGCGTCCGTCGTCGCTACCGCGACGACGTCCGCCTCGACTCGCTTTACGCTAAGACAGGGTGGCAGTGGTGTCACGTGCTCGTCTCGGCGTCCGTCGTCGCTACCGCGACAACGTCCGCCTCGACTCGCGTTACGCTAAGACAGGGTGGCAGTGGTGTCACGTGCTCGTCTCGGCGTTCGTCGTCGCTACCGCGACGACGTCTGCCTCGACTCGCGTTACGCTAAGACAGGGTGGCAGTGGTGTCACGTGCTCATCTCGGCGTCCGTCGTCGCTACCGCAACGACGTCCGCCTCGACTCGCGTTACAGTAAGACAGGGAAGCAGTGGTGTCAGGTGCTCGTCTCGGCGCCCGCCGTCGCTACCGCGACGACGTCCGCCTCGACTCGCGTTACCCTAAGATAGATAGGGTGGCAGTGGTGTCACATGCTCGTCTCGGTGTCCGTCGTCGCTACCGCGACGACGTTCGCCTCGACTCGCGTTACCCTAAGATAGACAGGATGGCAGTGGTGTCACGTGCTCGTCTTGGCGTCCGTCGTCGCTACCGCGACGACGTCCGCCTCGACTCGCGTTACGCTAAGACAGGGAGGCAGTGGTGTCACGTGCTCGTCTCGGCATCCGTCGTCGCGACCGTGATGACGTCCGCCTCGACTCACGTAACCCTAAGATAGACAGGGTGGCAGTAGTGTCACGTGCTCGTCTCGGCGTCCGTCGTCGCTACCGCGATGACGTCTGCCTCGACTCACGTAACCGTAAGATAGACAGGGTGGCAGTGGTGTCACGTGCTCGTCTCAGCGTCCGTCGTCGCTACCACGACGACGTCCGCCTCGACTCGCGTTACGCTAAGACAGGATGGCAGTGGTGTCACGTGCTCATCTCGGCGTCCGTCGTCGCTACCATGACGATGTCCGCCTCGACTCGCGTTACGCTAAGACAGGGTGGCAGTGGTGTTACGTGCTCGTCTCGGCATCCGTCGTCGCTACCGCGACGACGTCCGCCTCGACTCGCATTTCGGTAAGACAAGGTGGCAGTGGTGTCACGTGCTCGTCTCGGCGTCCGTCGTCGCTACCGCGACGACGTCCGCCTCAACTCGCGTTACGCTAAGACAGGGTGGCAGTGGTGTCACGTGCTCATCTCGGCGTCCGTCGTCGCTACCGCAACGACGTCCGCCTCGACTCGCGTTACAGTAAGACAGGGAAGCAGTGGTGTCAGGTGCTCGTCTCGGCGCCCGCCGTCGCTACCGCGACGACGTCCGCCTCGACTCGCGTTACCCTAAGATAGATAGGGTGGCAGTGGTGTCACATGCTCGTCTCGGTGTCCGTCGTCGCTACCGCGACGACGTTCGCCTCGACTCGCGTTACCCTAAGATAGACAGGATGGCAGTGGTGTCACGTGCTCGTCTCGGCGTCCGTCTGCCTTGACTCGTGTTACGCTAAGTCAGGGTGGCAGTGGTGTCACGTGCTCGTCTCGGCGTTCGTCGTCGCTACCGCGACGATGTCCGCCTCGACTCGCGTTACGCTAAGACAGGGTGGCAGTGATGTCACGTGCTCGTCTCGGCTTCCGTCGTCGCTAACGCGACGACGTCCGCCTCGACTCCCGTTACAGTAAGACAGCGAGGCAGTGGTGTCACGTGCTCGTCTCGGCGTCCGCCATCGCTACCGCGATGACGTCTGCCTCGACTCGCGTTACCCTAAGATAGACAGGGTGGCAGTGGTGTCACGTGCTCATCTCGGCGTCCGTCGTCGCTACCGCGACGACGTTCGCCTCGACTCGCGTTACCCTAAGATAGACAGGGTGGCAGTGGTGTCACGTGCTCGTCTCGGCGTCCGTCGTCGCTACCGCGACGACGTCCGCCTCGACTCGCGTTATGCTAAGACAGGGACGCAGTGGAGTCACGTGCTCGTCTCGGCGTCCTTCGTCGCTACCGCGACAACGTCCGCCTCGACTCACGTAACCATAAGATAGACAGGGTGGCAGTAGTGTCACGTGCTCGTCTTGGCGTCCGTCGTCGCTACCGCGACGACGTCCGCCTCGACTCGCGTAACCCTAAGATAGACAGGATGGCAGTGGTGTCACGTGCTCGTCTCGGCGTCCGTCGTCGCTACCACGACGACGTCCGCCTCGACTCGCGTTACGCTAAGACAGGGAGGCAGTGGTGTCACGTGCTCGTCTCGGCGTCTGTCGTCGCTAGCGCGACGACGTCCGCCTCGACTCACGTAACCCTAAGATAGACAGGGTGGCAGTAGTGTCACGTGCTCGTCTCGGCGTCCGTCGTCGCTACCGCGATGACGTCCGCCTCGACTCACGTAACCCTAAGATAGACAGGGTGGCAGTGGTGTCACGTGCTCGTCTCGGCGTCTGTCATCGCTACCGCGACGACGTCTGCCTCGACTCGCGTTACGCTAAGATAGGGTGGCAGTGGTGTCACGTGCTCATCTCGGCGTCCGTCGTCGCTACCGCGACGATGTCCGCCTCGACTCGCGTTACCCTAAGATAGACAGGGTCGCAGTGGTGTCACGTGCTCGTCTGGGCGTCCGTCGTCGCTACCGCGACGACGTTCGCCTCGACTCGCGTTACCCTAAGATAGACAGGGTGGCAGCGGTGTCACGTGCTCGTCTCGGCATCCGTCGTCGCTACCGCGATGACGTCCGCCTCGACTCGCGTTACGCTAAGACAGGGTGGCAGTGGTGTCACGGGCTCGTCTCGGCGACCGTCGTCGCTACCGCGACGACGTCCGCCTCGACTCGCGTTACCCTAAGATAGACAGGGTGGCAGTGGTGTCACGTGCTTGTCTCGACCTCCGCCTCGACTCGCGTTTCGTTAAGACAGGGTGGGAGTGGTGGCACGTGCTCGTCTCGGCGTCCGTCGTCGCTACCGCGACGACGTCCGCCTCGACTCGCGTTTTGGTAAGACAGGGTGGCAGTGGTGACACGTGCTCGTCTCAGCGTCGGTCGTCGCTACCGCGACGACATCCGCCTTGACTCGCGTAACCCTAAGATAGACAGGATGGCAGTGGTGTCACGTGCTCGTCTCGGCGTCCGTCGTCGCTACCGCGATGACGTCCGCCTTGACTCGCGTTACGCTAAGACAGGGTGGCAGTGGTGTCACGTGCTCCTCTCGGCGTCCGTCGTCGCTACCGCGACGACGTCCGCCTCGACTCGCGTTTCGGTAAGACAGGGTGGCAGTGGTGTCACGTGCTCGTCTCGGCGTCCATCGTCGCTACCGCGACGACGTCCGCCTCGACTCGCGTTACGCTAAGACAGGGTGGCAGTGGTGTCACGGGCTCGTCTCGGCGTCCGTCGTCGCTACCGCGACGACGGCCGCCTCGACTCGCGTTACCCTAAGATAGACAGGGTGGAAGTGGTGTCACGTGCTCGTCTCGGCGTCCGTCGTCACTACCGCGACGACGTCCGCCTCGACTCGCGTAACCCTAAGATAGACAGGGTGGCAGTGGTGTCACGTGCTCGTCTCGACGTCCGCCTCGACTCGCGTTTCGGTAAGAAAGGGTGGCAGTGGTGTCACGTGCTCGTCTCGGCGTCCGTCGTCGCTACCGCGACGACGTCCGCCTCGACTCGCGTTTCGGTAAGACAGGGTGGCAGTGGTGTCACGTGCTCGTCTCGGCGTCCGTCGTCGCTACCTCGATGACGTCCGCCTCGACTCGCGTTACGCTAAGACAGGGTGGCAGTGGTGTCACGGGCTCGTCTCGGCGTCCGTCGTCGCTACCGCGACGACGTCCCCCTCGACTCGCTTTACGCTAAGACAGGGTGGCAGTGGTGTCACGTGCTTGTCTCGGCGTCCGTCGTCGCTACCGCGACGACGTCCGCCTCGACTCGCTTTACGCTAAGACAGGGTGGCAGTGGTGTCACGTGCTCGTCTCGGCGTTCGTCGTCGCTACCGCGACGACGTCTGCCTCGACTCGCTTTACGCTAAGACAGGGTGGCAGTGGTGTCACGTGCTCGTCTCGGCGTCCGTCGTCGCTACCGCGACAACGTCCGCCTCGACTCGCGTTACGCTAAGACAGGGTGGCAGTGGTGTCACGTGCTCGTCTCGGCGTTCGTCGTCGCTACCGCGACGACGTCCGCCTCGACTCGCGTTACGCTAAGACAGGGTGGCAGTGGTGTCACGTGCTCGTCTCGGCGTCCGTCGTCGCTACCGCAACGACGTCCGCCTCGACTCGCGTTACAGTAAGACAGGGAAGCAGTGGTGTCAGGTGCTCGTCTCGGCGCCCGCCGTCGCTACCGCGACGACGTCCGCCTCGACTCGCGTTACCCTAAGATAGATAGGGTGGCAGTGGTGTCACATGCTCGTCTCGGCGTCCGTCGTCGCTACCGCGACGACGTTCGCCTCGACTCGCGTTACCCTAAGATAGACAGGATGGCAGTGGTGTCACGTGCTCGTCTCGGCGTCCGTCGTCGCTACCGCGACGACGTCCGCCTCGACTCGCGTTACGCTAAGACAGGGAGGCAGTGGTGTCACGTGCTCATCTCGGCGTCCGTCGTCGCTACCGCGACGACGTCCGCCTCGACTCGCGTAACCCTAAGAAAGACAGGGTGGCAGTGGTGTCACGTGCTCATCTCGACGTCCGCCTCGACTCGCGTTTTGGTAAGACAGGGTGGAAGTGGTGTCACGTGCTCATCTCGGCGTCCGTCGTCGCTACCGCGACGACGTCCGCCTCGACTCGCGTAACCCTAAGAAAGACAGGGTGGCAGTGGTGTCACGTGCTCGTCTCGACGTCCGCCTCGACTCGCGTTTTGGTAAGACAGGGTGGCAATGGTGTGACATGCTCGTCTCGGCGTCCGTCGTCGCTACCGCGACGACGTCCGCCTCGACTCGCGTTTCGGTAAGATAGGGTGGCAGTGGTGTCACGTGCTCGTCTCGGCGTCCGTCATCGCTACCTCGACGACGTCCGCCTCGACTCGCGTTACGCTAAGATAGGGTGGCAGTGGTGTCACGGGCTCGTCTCGGCGTCCGTCGTCGCTACTGTGACGATGTCCGCCTTGACTCGCGTTTCACTAAGACAGGGTGGCAGTGGTGTCACGTGCTCGTCTCGGCGTCCGTCGTCGCTACCGCGACGACGTCCGCCTCGACTCGCGCTACCCTAAGATAGACAGGGTGGCAGTGGTGTCACGTGCTCGTCTCGGCGTCCGTCGTCGCTACCGCGACGACGCCCGCCTCGACTCGCGTAACCCTAAGATAGACAGTGTGGGAGTGGTGTCACGTGCTCATCTCGGCGTCCGTCGTCGCTAATGCGACGACGTCCGCCTCGACTCGCGTTACGGTAAGACAGGGAGGCAGTGGTGTCACGTGCTCGTCTCGGCGTCCGTCGTCACTACCGCGACGACGTCCGCCTCGACTCGCGTTACCCTAAGACAGGGTGGCAGTGGTGTCACGCGCTCGTCTCGGCGTCCGTCGTCGCTACAGCGACGACGTCTGCCTCGACTCGCATTACGCTAAGACAGGTTGGCAGTGGTGTCACGTGCTCGTCTCGGCGTCCGTCGTCGCTACCGCGACGACGTCCGCCTCGACTCGCGTTACGCTAAGACAGTGTAGCAGTGGTGTCACGTGCTCGTCTCGGCGTTCGTCGTCGCTACCGCGACGATGTCCGCCTCGACTCGCGTTACGCTAAGACAGGGTGGCAGTGATGTCACGTGCTCGTCTCGGCGTCCGTCGTCGCTACCGCGACGACATCCGCCTCGACTCCCGTTACAGTAAGACAGCGAGGCAGTGGTGTCACGTGCTCGTCTCGGCGTCCGCCATCGCTACCGCGACGACGTCCGCCTCGACTCGCGTTACGCTAAGACAGTGTAGCAGTGGTGTCACGTGCTCGTCTCGGCGTTCGTCGTCGCTACCGCGACGATGTCCGCCTCGACTCGCGTTACGCTAAGACAGGGTGGCAGTGGTGTCACGTGCTCGTCTCGGCGTCCGTCGTCGCTACCGCAACGACGTCCGCCTCGACTCGTGTAACGCTAAGATAGGGTGGCAGTGGTGTCACGCGCTCGTCTCGGCGTCCGTCGTCGCTACAGCGACGACGTCCGCCTCGACTGGCATTACGTTAAGACAGGGTGGCAGTGGTGTCACGTGCTCGTCTCGGCGTCCGTCTGCCTTGACTCGTGTTACGCTAAGTCAGGGTGGCAGTGGTGTCACGTGCTCGTCTCGGCGTTCGTCGTCGCTACCGCGACGATGTCCGCCTCGACTCGCGTTACGCTAAGACAGGGTGGCAGTGATGTCACGTGCTCGTCTCGGCTTCCGTCGTCGCTAACGCGACGACGTCCGCCTCGACTCCCGTTACAGTAAGACAGCGAGGCAGTGGTGTCACGTGCTCGTCTCGGCGTCCGCCATCGCTACCGCGATGATGTCTGCCTCGACTCGCGTTACCCTAAGATAGACAGGGTGGCAGTGGTGTCACGTGCTCATCTCGGCGTCCGTCGTCGCTACCGCGACGACGTTCGCCTCAACTCGCGTTACCCTAAGATAGACAGGGTGGCAGTGGTGTCACGTGCTCGTCTCGGCGTCCGTCGTCGCTACCGCGACGACGTCCGCCTCGACTCGCGTTATGCTAAGACAGGGACGCAGTGGAGTCACGTGCTCGTCTCGGCGTCCTTCGTCGCTACCGCGACAACGTCCGCCTCGACTCACGTAACCATAAGATAGACAGGGTGGCAGTAGTGTCACGTGCTCGTCTTGGCGTCCGTCGTCGCTACCGCGACGACGTCCGCCTCGACTCGCGTAACCCTAAGATAGACAGGATGGCAGTGGTGTCACGTGCTCGTCTCGGCGTCCGTCGTCGCTACCACGACGACGTCCGCCTCGACTCGCGTTACGCTAAGACAGGGAGGCAGTGGTGTCACGTGCTCGTCTCGGCGTCTGTCGTCGCTAGCGCGACGACGTCCGCCTCGACTCACGTAACCCTAAGATAGACAGGGTGGCAGTAGTGTCACGTGCTCGTCTCGGCGTCCGTCGTCGCTACCGCGATGACGTCCGCCTCGACTCACGTAACCCTAAGATAGACAGGGTGGCAGTGGTGTCACGTGCTCGTCTCGGCGTCTGTCATCGCTACCGCGACGACGTCTGCCTCGACTCGCGTTACGCTAAGATAGGGTGGCAGTGGTGTCACGTGCTCATCTCGGCGTCCGTCGTCGCTACCGCGACGATGTCCGCCTCGACTCGCGTTACCCTAAGATAGACAGGGTCGCAGTGGTGTCACGTGCTCGTCTGGGCGTCCGTCGTCGCTACCGCGACGACGTTCGCCTCGACTCGCGTTACCCTAAGATAGACAGGGTGGCAGCGGTGTCACGTGCTCGTCTCGGCATCCGTCGTCGCTACCGCGATGACGTCCGCCTCGACTCGCGTTACGCTAAGACAGGGTGGCAGTGGTGTCACGGGCTCGTCTCGGCGACCGTCGTCGCTACCGCGACGACGTCCGCCTCGACTCGCGTTACCCTAAGATAGACAGGGTGGCAGTGGTGTCACGTGCTTGTCTCGACCTCCGCCTCGACTCGCGTTTCGTTAAGACAGGGTGGCAGTGGTGGCACGTGCTCGTCTCGGCGTCCGTCGTCGCTACCGCGACGACGTCCGCCTCGACTCGCGTTTTGGTAAGACAGGGTGGCAGTGGTGACACGTGCTCGTCTCGGCGTCGGTCGTCACTACCGCGACGACATCCGCCTTGACTCGCGTAACCCTAAGATAGACAGGATGGCAGTGGTGTCACGTGCTCGTCTCGGCGTCCGTCGTCGCTACCGCGATGACGTCCGCCTTGACTCGCGTTACGCTAAGACAGGGTGGCAGTGGTGTCACGTGCTCCTCTCGGCGTCCGTCGTCGCTACCGCGACGACGTCCGCCTCGACTCGCGTTTCGGTAAGACAGGGTGGCAGTGGTGTCACGTGCTCGTCTCGGCGTCCATCGTCGCTACCGCGACGACGTCCGCCTCGACTCGCGTTACGCTAAGACAGGGTGGCAGTGGTGTCACGGGCTCGTCTCGGCGTCCGTCGTCGCTACCGCGACGACGGCCGCCTCGACTCGCGTTACCCTAAGATAGACAGGGTGGAAGTGGTGTCACGTGCTCGTCTCGGCGTCCGTCGTCACTACCGCGACGACGTCCGCCTCGACTCGCGTAACCCTAAGATAGACAGGGTGGCAGTGGTGTCACGTGCTCGTCTCGACGTCCGCCTCGACTCGCGTTTCGGTAAGAAAGGGTGGCAGTGGTGTCACGTGCTCGTCTCGGCGTCCGTCGTCGCTACCGCGACGACGTCCGCCTCGACTCGCGTTTCGGTAAGACAGGGTGGCAGTGGTGTCACGTGCTCGTCTCGGCGTCCGTCGTCGCTACCTCGATGACGTCCGCCTCGACTCGCGTTACGCTAAGACAGGGTGGCAGTGGTGTCACGGGCTCGTCTCGGCGTCCGTCGTCGCTACCGCGACGACGTCCCCCTCGACTCACTTTACGCTAAGACAGGGTGGCAGTGGTGTCACGTGCTTGTCTCGGCGTCCGTCGTCGCTACCGCGACGACGTCCGCCTCGACTCGCTTTACGCTAAGACAGGGTGGCAGTGGTGTCACGTGCTCGTCTCGGCGTTCGTCGTCGCTACCGCGACGACGTCCGCCTCGACTCGCGTAACCCTAAGATAGACAGGATGGCAGTGGTGTCACGTGCTCGTCTCGGCGTCCGTCGTCGCTACCACGACGACGTCCGCCTCGACTCGCGTTACGCTAAGACAGGGAGGCAGTGGTGTCACGTGCTCGTCTCGGCGTCTGTCGTCGCTAGCGCGACGACGTCCGCCTCGACTCACGTAACCCTAAGATAGACAGGGTGGCAGTAGTGTCACGTGCTCGTCTCGGCGTCCGTCGTCGCTACCGCGATGACGTCCGCCTCGACTCACGTAACCCTAAGATAGACAGGGTGGCAGTGGTGTCACGTGCTCGTCTCGGCGTCTGTCATCGCTACCGCGACGACGTCTGCCTCGACTCGCGTTACGCTAAGATAGGGTGGCAGTGGTGTCACGTGCTCATCTCGGCGTCCGTCGTCGCTACCGCGACGATGTCCGCCTCGACTCGCGTTACCCTAAGATAGACAGGGTCGCAGTGGTGTCACGTGCTCGTCTGGGCGTCCGTCGTCGCTACCGCGACGACGTTCGCCTCGACTCGCGTTACCCTAAGATAGACAGGGTGGCAGCGGTGTCACGTGCTCGTCTCGGCATCCGTCGTCGCTACCGCGATGACGTCCGCCTCGACTCGCGTTACGCTAAGACAGGGTGGCAGTGGTGTCACGGGCTCGTCTCGGCGACCGTCGTCGCTACCGCGACGACGTCCGCCTCGACTCGCGTTACCCTAAGATAGACAGGGTGGCAGTGGTGTCACGTGCTTGTCTCGACCTCCGCCTCGACTCGCGTTTCGTTAAGACAGGGTGGCAGTGGTGGCACGTGCTCGTCTCGGCGTCCGTCGTCGCTACCGCGACGACGTCCGCCTCGACTCGCGTTTTGGTAAGACAGGGTGGCAGTGGTGACACGTGCTCGTCTCGGCGTCGGTCGTCACTACCGCGACGACATCCGCCTTGACTCGCGTAACCCTAAGATAGACAGGATGGCAGTGGTGTCACGTGCTCGTCTCGGCGTCCGTCGTCGCTACCGCGATGACGTCCGCCTTGACTCGCGTTACGCTAAGACAGGGTGGCAGTGGTGTCACGTGCTCCTCTCGGCGTCCGTCGTCGCTACCGCGACGACGTCCGCCTCGACTCGCGTTTCGGTAAGACAGGGTGGCAGTGGTGTCACGTGCTCGTCTCGGCGTCCATCGTCGCTACCGCGACGACGTCCGCCTCGACTCGCGTTACGCTAAGACAGGGTGGCAGTGGTGTCACGGGCTCGTCTCGGCGTCCGTCGTCGCTACCGCGACGACGGCCGCCTCGACTCGCGTTACCCTAAGATAGACAGGGTGGAAGTGGTGTCACGTGCTCGTCTCGGCGTCCGTCGTCACTACCGCGACGACGTCCGCCTCGACTCGCGTAACCCTAAGATAGACAGGGTGGCAGTGGTGTCACGTGCTCGTCTCGACGTCCGCCTCGACTCGCGTTTCGGTAAGAAAGGGTGGCAGTGGTGTCACGTGCTCGTCTCGGCGTCCGTCGTCGCTACCGCGACGACGTCCGCCTCGACTCGCGTTTCGGTAAGACAGGGTGGCAGTGGTGTCACGTGCTCGTCTCGGCGTCCGTCGTCGCTACCTCGATGACGTCCGCCTCGACTCGCGTTACGCTAAGACAGGGTGGCAGTGGTGTCACGGGCTCGTCTCGGCGTCCGTCGTCGCTACCGCGACGACGTCCCCCTCGACTCACTTTACGCTAAGACAGGGTGGCAGTGGTGTCACGTGCTTGTCTCGGCGTCCGTCGTCGCTACCGCGACGACGTCCGTCTCGACTCGCTTTACGCTAAGACAGGGTGGCAGTGGTGTCACGTGCTCGTCTCGGCGTTCGTCGTCGCTACCGCGACGACGTCTGCCTCGACTCGCTTTACGCTAAGACAGGGTGGCAGTGGTGTCACGTGCTCGTCTCGGCGTCCGTCGTCGCTACCGCGACAACGTCCGCCTCGACTCGCGTTACGCTAAGACAGGGTGGCAGTGGTGTCACGTGCTCGTCTCGGCGTTCGTCGTCGCTACCGCGACGACGTCCGCCTCGACTCGCGTTACGCTAAGACAGGGTGGCAGTGGTGTCACGTGCTCGTCTCGGCGTCCGTCGTCGCTACCGCAACGACGTCCGCCTCGACTCGCGTTACAGTAAGACAGGGAAGCAGTGGTGTCAGGTGCTCGTCTCGGCGCCCGCCGTCGCTACCGCGACGACGTCCGCCTCGACTCGCGTTACCCTAAGATAGATAGGGTGGCAGTGGTGTCACATGCTCGTCTCGGCGTCCGTCGTCGCTACCGCGACGACGTTCGCCTCGACTCGCGTTACCCTAAGATAGACAGGATGGCAGTGGTGTCACGTGCTCGTCTCGGCGTCCGTCGTCGCTACCGCGACGACGTCCGCCTCGACTCGCGTTACGCTAAGACAGGGAGGCAGTGGTGTCACGTGCTCGTCTCGGCATCCGTCGTCGCTACCGTGATGACGTTCGCCTCGACTCACGTAACCCTAAGATAGACAGGGTGGCAGTAGTGTCACGTGCTCGTCTCGGCGTCCGTCGTCGCTACCGCGATGACGTCTGCCTCGACTCACGTAACCGTAAGATAGACAGGGTGGCAGTGGTGTCACGTGCTCGTCTCGGCGTCCGTCGTCGCTACCACGACGACGTCCGCCTCGACTCGCGTTACGCTAAGACAGGATGGCAGTGGTGTCACGTGCTCATCTCGGCGTCCGTCGTCGCTACCACGACGATGTCCGCCTCGACTCGCGTTACGCTAAGACAGGGTGGCAGTGGTGTTACGTGCTCGTCTCGGCATCCGTCGTCGCTACCGCGACGACGTCCGCCTCGACTCGCATTTCGGTAAGACAAGGTGGCAGTGGTGTCACGTGCTCGTCTCGGCGTCCGTCGTCGCTACCGCGACGACGTCCGCCTCGACTCGCGTTACCCTAAGATAGACAGGGTGGCAGTAGTGTCACGTGCTTGTCTCGGTGTCCGTCGTCGCTACCGCGACGACGTCCGCCTCGACTCGCGTTACGCTAAGACAGGGAGGCAGTGGAGTCACGTGCTCGTCTCGGCGTCCGTCGTCGCTACCGCGACGACGTCCGCCTCGACTCACGTTACCCTAAGATAGACAGGGTGGCAGTAGTGTCACGTGCTTGTCTCGGTGTCCGTCGTCGCTACCGCGACGACGTCCGCCTCGACTCGCGTTACCCTAAGATAGACAGGGTGGCAGTAGTGTCACGTGCTTGTCTCGGTGTCCGTCGTCGCTACCGCGACGACGTCCGCCTCGACTCGCGTTACGCTAAGACAGGGTGGCAGTGGTGTCACGTGCTCGTCTCGGCGTCCGTCGTCGCTACCGCGACAACGTCCGCCTCGACTCGCGTTACGCTAAGACAGGGTGGCAGTGGTGTCACGTGCTCGTCTCGGCGTTCGTCGTCGCTACCGCGACGACGTCTGCCTCGACTCGCGTTACGCTAAGACAGGGTGGCAGTGGTGTCACGTGCTCATCTCGGCGTCCGTCGTCGCTACCGCAATGACGTCCGCCTC
Organism: Triticum timopheevii; assembly: GCA_963921465.1. NCBI lineage: Eukaryota > Viridiplantae > Streptophyta > Magnoliopsida > Poales > Poaceae > Triticum > Triticum timopheevii. Next base: position 311,577,917 of record OY997266.1, on the reverse strand, counting down.
GACTCGCGTTACAGTAAGACAGGGAAGCAGTGGTGTCAGGTGCTCGTCTCGGCGCCCGCCGTCGCTACCGCGACGACGTCCGCCTCGACTCGCGTTACCCTAAGATAGATAGGGTGGCAGTGGTGTCACATGCTCGTCTCGGTGTCCGTCGTCGCTACCGCGACGACGTTCGCCTCGACTCGCGTTACCCTAAGATAGACAGGATGGCAGTGGTGTCACGTGCTCGTCTCGGCGTCCGTCGTCGCTACCGCGACGACGTCCGCCTCGACTCGCGTTACGCTAAGACAGGGAGGCAGTGGTGTCACGTGCTCGTCTCGGCATCCGCCGTCGCTACCGCGATGACGTCCGCCTCGACTCACGTAACCCTAAGATAGACAGGGTGGCAGTAGTGTCACGTGCTCGTCTCGGCGTCCGTCGTCGCTACCGCGATGACGTCTGCCTCGACTCACGTAACCGTAAGATAGACAGGGTGGCAGTGGTGTCACGTGCTCGTCTCGGCGTCCGTCGTCCCTACCACGACGACGTCCGCCTCGACTCGCGTTACGCTAAGACAGGATGGCAGTGGTGTCACGTGCTCATCTCGGCGTCCGTCGTCGCTACCACGACGATGTCCGCCTCGACTCGTGTTACGCTAAGACAGGGTGGCAGTGGTGTTACGTGCTCGTCTCGGCATCCGTCGTCGCTACCGCGACGACGTCCGCCTCGACTCGCGTAACCCTAAGATAGACAGGGTGGCAGTGGTGTCACGTGCTCGTCTCGGCGTCCATCGTCGCTACCACGATGACGTCCGCCTCGACTCGCGTTACGCTAAGACAGGGAGGTAGTGGTGTCACGTGCTCGTCTCGGCGTCCGTCGTCGCTACCGCGACGACATCCGCCTCGACTCACGTAACCCTAAGATAGACAGGGTGGCAGTAGTGTCACGTGCTCGTCTTGGCGTCCGTCGTCGCTACCGCGACGACGTCCGCCTCGACTCGCGTTACGCTAAGACAGGGAGGCAGTGGTGTCACGTGCTCGTCTCGGCGTCCGTCGTCGCTACCGCGACGACGTCCGCCTCGACTCACGTAACCCTAAGATAGACAGGGTGGAAGTGGTGTCACGTGCTCGTCTCGGCGTCCGTCGTCCCTACCGCGACGACGTCCGCCTCGACTCGCGTAACCCTAAGAAAGACAGGGTGGCAGTGGTGTCACGTGCTCGTCTCGACGTCCGCCTCGACTCGCGTTTTGGTAAGACAGGGTGGCAATGGTGTGACATGCTCGTCTCGGCGTCCGTCGTCGCTACCGCGACGACGTCCGCCTCGACTCGCGTTTCGGTAAGATAGGGTGGCAGTGGTGTCACGTGCTCGTCTCGGCGTCCGTCATCGCTACCTCGACGACGTCCGCCTCGACTCGCGTTACGCTAAGATAGGGTGGCAGTGGTGTCACGGGCTCGTCTCGGCGTCCGTCGTCACTACTGTGACGATGTCCGCCTTGACTCGCGTTTCACTAAGACAGGGTGGCAGTGGTGTCACGTGCTCGTCTCGGCGTCCGTCGTCGCTACCGCGACGACGTCCGCCTCGACTCGCGCTACCCTAAGATAGACAGGGTGGCAGTGGTGTCACGTGCTCGTCTCGGCGTCCGTCGTCGCTACCGCGACGACGCCCGCCTCGACTCGCGTAACCCTAAGATAGACAGTGTGGCAGTGGTGTCACGTGCTCATCTCGGCGTCCATCGTCGCTAATGAGACGACGTCCGCCTCGACTCGCGTTACGGTAAGACAGGGAGGCAGTGGTGTCACGTGCTCGTCTCGGCGTCCGTCGTCACTACCGCGACGACGTCCGCCTCGACTCGCGTTACCCTAAGACAGGGTGGCAGTGGTGTCACGCGCTCGTCTCGGCGTCCGTCGTCGCTACAGCGACGACGTCTGCCTCGACTCGCATTACGCTAAGACAGGTTGGCAGTGGTGTCACGTGCTCGTCTCGGCGTCCGTCGTCGCTATCGCGACGACGTCCGCCTCGACTCGCGTTACGCTAAGACAGGGAGGCAGTGGTGTCACGTGCTCGTCTCGGCGTCCGTCGTCGCTACCGCGACGACGTCCGCCTCGACTCACGTAACCCTAAGATAGACAGGGTGGAAGTGGTGTCACGTGCTCGTCTCGGCGTCCGTCGTCCCTACCGCGACGACGTCCGCCTCGACTCGCGTAACCCTAAGAAAGACAGGGTGGCAGTGGTGTCACGTGCTCGTCTCGACGTCCGCCTCGACTCGCGTTTTGGTAAGACAGGGTGGCAATGGTGTGACATGCTCGTCTCGGCGTCCGTCGTCGCTACCGCGACGACGTCCGCCTCGACTCGCGTTTCGGTAAGATAGGGTGGCAGTGGTGTCACGTGCTCGTCTCGGCGTCCGTCATCGCTACCTCGACGACTTCCGCCTCGACTCGCGTTACGCTAAGATAGGGTGGCAGTGGTGTCACGGGCTCGTCTCGGCGTCCGTCGTCACTACTGTGACGATGTCCGCCTTGACTCGCGTTTCACTAAGACAGGGTGGCAGTGGTGTCACGTGCTCGTCTCGGCGTCCGTCGTCGCTACCGCGACGACGTCCGCCTCGACTCGCGCTACCCTAAGATAGACAGGGTGGCAGTGGTGTCACGTGCTCGTCTCGGCGTCCGTCGTCGCTACCGCGACGACGCCCGCCTCGACTCGCGTAACCCTAAGATAGACAGTGTGGCAGTGGTGTCACGTGCTCATCTCGGCGTCCATCGTCGCTAATGAGACGACGTCCGCCTCGACTCGCGTTACGGTAAGACAGGGAGGCAGTGGTGTCACGTGCTCGTCTCGGCGTCCGTCGTCACTACCGCGACGACGTCCGCCTCGACTCGCGTTACCCTAAGACAGGGTGGCAGTGGTGTCACGCGCTCGTCTCGGCGTCCGTCGTCGCTACAGCGACGACGTCTGCCTCGACTCGCATTACGCTAAGACAGGTTGGCAGTGGTGTCACGTGCTCGTCTCGGCGTCCGTCGTCGCTACCGCGACGACGTCCGCCTCGACTCGCGTTACGCTAAGACAGGGTAGCAGTGGTGTCACGTGCTCGTCTCGGCGTTCGTCGTCGCTACCGCGACGATGTCCGCCTCGACTCGCGTTACGCTAAGACAGGGTGGCAGTGATGTCACGTGCTCGTCTCGGCGTCCGTCGTCGCTACCGCGACGACGTCCGCCTCGACTCTCGTTACAGTAAGACAGCGAGGCAGTGGTGTCACGTGCTTGTCTCGGCGTCCGCCGTCGCTACCGCGATGACGTCTGCCTCGACTCGCGTTACCCTAAGATAGACAGCATGGCAGTGGTGTCACGTGCTCATCTCGGCGTCCGTCGTCGCTACCGCGATGACGTTCGCCTCGACTCGCGTTACCCTAAGATAGACAGGGTGGCAGTGGTGTCACGTGCTCGTCTCGGCGTCCGTCGTCGCTACCGCGATGACGTCCGCCTCGACTCGCGTTACGCTAAGACAGGGAGGAAGTGGAGTCACGTGCTCGTCTCGTCGTCCGTCGTCGCTACCGCAACAACGTCGGCCTCGACTCACGTAACCCTAAGATAGACAGGGTGGCAGTAGTGTCACGTGCTCGTCTTGGCGTCCGTCGTCGCTACCGCAACGACGTCCGCCTCGACTCGCGTAACCCTAAGATAGACAGGGTGGCAGTGGTGTCACGTGCTCGTCTCGGCGTCCATCGTCGCTACCACGATGACGTCCGCCTCGACTCGCGTTACGCTAAGACAGGGAGGTAGTGGTGTCACGTGCTCGTCTCGGCGTCCGTCGTCGCTACCGCGACGACATCCGCCTTGACTCGCGTAACCCTAAGATAGACAGGGTGGCAGTGGTGTCACGTGCTCGTCTCGGCGTCCGTTGTCGCTACCGCGACGACGTCCGCCTCGACTCGCGTTACGCTAAGACAGGGTGGCAGTGGTGTCACGTGCTCCTCTCGGCGTCCGTCGTCGCTACCGCGATGACGTCCGCCTCGACTCGCGTTTCGGTAAGACAGGGTGGCAGTGGTGTCACGTGCTCGTCTCGGCGTCTGTCGTCGCTACCGAGATGACGTCCGCCTCGACTCACGTAACCCTAAGATAGACAGGGTGGCAGTAGTGTCACGTGCTCATCTCGGCGTCCGTCGTCGCTACCGCGACGACGTCCGCCTCGACTCGCGTAACCCTAAGATATACAGGGTGGCAGTGGTGTCACGTGCTCGTCTCGGCGTCTGTCGTTGCTACCGCGACGACGTCCGCCTAGACTCGCGTTACGCTAAGACAGGGTGGCAGTGGTGTCACGTGCTCATCTCGGCGTCCGTCGTCGCTACCGCGACGATGTCCGCCTCGACTCGCGTTACCCTAAGATAGACAGGGTGGCAATGGTGTCACGTGCTCGTCTCGGCGTCCGTCGTCGCTACCGCGACGACGTTCGCCTCGACTCGCGTTACCCTAAGATAGACAGGGTGGCAGTGGTGTCACGTGCTCGTCTCGGCATCCGTCGTCGCTACCGCGACGACGTCCGCCTCGACTCGCATTACGCTAAGACAGGGTGGCAGTGGTGTCACGGGCTCGTCTCGGCGACCGTCGTCGCTACCGCGACGACGTCCGCCTCGACTCGCGTTACCCTAAGATAGGCAGGGTGGCAGTGGTGTCACGTGCTCGTCTCGACCTCCGCCTCGACTCGCGTTTCGGTAAGACAGGGTGGCAGTGGTGGCACGTGCTCGTCTCGGCGTCCGTCGTCGCTACTGCGACGACGTCCGCCTCGACTCGCGTTTCGGTAAGACAGGGTGGCAGTGGTGTCACGTGCTCGTCTCGGCGTCCGTCGTCGCTACCGCGACGACTTCCGCCTTGACTCGCGTAACCCTAAGATAGACAGGGTGGCAGTGGTGTCACGTGCTCGTCTCGGCGTCCGTCGTCGCTACCGCGACGATGTCCGCCTTGACTCGCGTTACGCTAAGACAGGGTGGCAGTGGTGTCACGTGCTCCTCTCGGCGTCCGTCGTCGCTACCGCGACGATGTCCGCCTCGACTCGCGTTTCGGTAAGACAGGGTGGCAGTGGTGTCACGTGCTCGTCTCGGCGTCCGTCGTCGCTACCGCGACGACGTCCGCCTCGACTCGCGTTACGCTAAGACAGGGTGGCAGTGGTGTCACGAGCTCGTCTCGGCGTCCGTCGTCGCTACCGCGAAGACGGCCGCCTCGACTCGCGTTACCCTAAGATAGACAGGGTGGTAGTGGTGTCACGTGCTCGACTCAGCGTCCGTCGTAGCTACCGCGACGACGTCCGCCTCGACTCGCGTAACCCTAAGATAGACAGGGTGGCAGTGGTGTCACGTGCTCGTCTCGACGTCCGCCTCGACTCACGTAACCCTAAGATAGACAGGGTGGCAGTGGTGTCACGTGCTCATCTCGGCGTCCGTCGTCGCTACCGCGACGATGTCCGCCTCGACTCGCGTTACCCTAAGATAGACAGGGTCGCAGTGGTGTCACGTGCTCGTCTGGGCGTCCGTCGTCGCTACCGCAACGACGTCCGCCTCGACTCGCGTTACGCTAAGATAGGGTGGCAGTGGTGTCACGCGCTCGTCTCGGCGTCCGTCGTCGCTACAGCGACGACGTCCGCCTCGACTGGCGTTACGTTAAGACAGGGTGGCAGTGGTGTCACGTGCTCGTCTCGGTGTCCGTCCGCCTTGACTCGTGTTACGCTAAGTCAGGGTGGCAGTGGTGTCACGTGCTCGTCTCGGCGTTCGTCGTCGCTACCGCGATGATGTCCGCCTCGACTCGCGTTACGCTAAGACAGGGTGGCAGTGATGTCACGTGCTCGTCTCGGCTTCCGTCGTCGCTAACGTGACGACGTCCACCTCGACTCCCGTTACAGTAAGACAGCGAGGCAGTGGTGTCACGTGCTCGTCTCGGCGTCCGCCGTCGCTACCGCGATGACGTCTGCCTCGACTCGCGTTACCCTAAGATAGACAGGGTGGCAGTGGTGTCACGTGCTCGTCTCGGCGTCCGTCGTCGCTACCGCGACGACGTCCGCCTCGACTCGCGTTATGCTAAGACAGGGACGCAGTGGAGTCACGTGCTCGTCTCGGCGTCCGTCGTCGCTACCGCGACAACGTCCGCCTCGACTCACGTAACCATAAGATAGACAGGGTGGCAGTAGTGTCACGTGCTCGTCTTGGCGTCCGTCGTCGCTACCGCGACGACGTCCGCCTCGACTCGCGTAACCCTAAGATAGACAGGGTGGCAGTGGTGTCACGTGCTCGTCTCGGCGTCCGTCGTCGCTACCACGACGACGTCCGCCTCGACTCGCGTTACGCTAAGACAGGGAGGCAGTGGTGTCACGTGCTCGTCTCGGCGTCTGTCGTCACTAGCGCGACGACGTCCGCCTCGACTCACGTAACCCTAAGATAGACAGGGTGGCAGTAGTGTCACGTGCTCGTCTCGGCGTCCGTCGTCGCTACCGCGATGACGTCCGCCTCGACTCACGTAACCCTAAGATAGACAGGGTGGCAGTGGTGTCACGTGCTCGTCTCGGCGTCTGTCATCGCAACCGCGACGACGTCTGCCTCGACTCGCGTTACGCTAAGATAGGGTGGCAGTGGTGTCACGTGCTCGTCTGGGCGTCCGTCGTCGCTACCGCGACGACGTTCGCCTCGACTCGCGTTACCCTAAGACAGACAGGGTGGCAGCGGTGTCACGTGCTCGTCTCGGCATCCGTCGTCGCTACCGCGATGACGTCCGCCTCGACTCGCGTTACGCTAAGACAGGGTGGCAGTGGTGTCACGGGCTCGTCTCGGCGACCGTCATCGCTACCGCGACGACGTCCGCCTCGACTCGCGTTACCCTAAGATAGACAGGGTGGCAGTGGTGTCACGTGCTCGTCTCGACCTCCGCCTCGACTCGCGTTTCGTTAAGACAGGGTGGCAGTGGTGGCACGTGCTCGTCTCGGCGTCCGTCGTCGCTACCGCGACGACGTCCGCCTCGACTCGCGTTTTGGTAAGACAGGGTGGCAGTGGTGACACGTGCTCGTCTCGGCGTCGGTCGTCGCTACCGCGACGACATCCGCCTTGACTCGCGTAACCCTAAGATAGACAGGATGGCAGTGGTGTCACGTGCTCGTCTCGGCGTCCGTCGTCGCTACCGCGATGACGTCCGCCTTGACTCGCGTTACGCTAAGACAGGGTGGTAGTGGTGTCACGTGCTCCTCTCGGCGTCCGTCGTCGCTACCGCGACGACGTCCGCCTCGACTCGCGTTACGCTAAGACAGGGTGGCAGTGGTGTCACGGGCTCGTCTCGGCGTCCGTCGTCGCTACCGCTACGACGGCCGCCTTGACTCGCGTTACCCTAAGATAGACAGGGTGGAAGTGGTGTCACGTGCCTGTCTTGGCGTCCGTCGTCACTACCGCGACGACGTCCGCCTCGACTCGCGTAACCCTAAGATAGACAGGGTGGCAGTGGTGTCACGTGCTCGTCTCGACGTCCGCCTCGACTCGCGTTTCGGTAAGAAAGGGTGGCAGTGGTGTCACGTGCTCGTCTCGGCGTCCGTCGTCGCTACCGCGACGACGTCCGCCTCGACTCGCGTTTCGGTAAGACAGGGTGGCAGTGGTGTCACGTGCTCGTCTCGGCGTCCGTCGTCGCTACCTCGACGACGTCCGCCTCGACTCGCGTTACGCTAAGACAGGGTGGCAGTGGTGTCACGGGCTCGTCTCGGCGTCCGTCGTCGCTACCGCGACGACGTCCGCCTCGACTCGCTTTACGCTAAGACAGGGTGGCAGTGGTGTCACGTGCTCGTCTCGGCGTCCGTCGTCGCTACCGCGACGACGTCCGCCTCGACTCGCTTTACGCTAAGACAGGGTGGCAGTGGTGTCACGTGCTCGTCTCGGCGTCCGTCGTCGCTACCGCGACGACGTCCGCCTCGACTCGCGTAACCCTAAGATAGACAGGGTGGCAGTGGTGTCACGTGCTCGTCTCGGCGTCCGTCGTCGCTACCGCGACGATGTCCGCCTTGACTCGCGTTACGCTAAGACAGGGTGGCAGTGGTGTCACGTGCTCCTCTCGGCGTCCGTCGTCGCTACCGCGACGATGTCCGCCTCGACTCGCGTTTCGGTAAGACAGGGTGGCAGTGGTGTCACGTGCTCGTCTCGGCGTCCGTCGTCGCTACCGCGACGACGTCCGCCTCGACTCGCGTTACGCTAAGACAGGGTGGCAGTGGTGTCACGAGCTCGTCTCGGCGTCCGTCGTCGCTACCGCGAAGACGGCCGCCTCGACTCGCGTTACCCTAAGATAGACAGGGTGGTAGTGGTGTCACGTGCTCGACTCAGCGTCCGTCGTAGCTACCGCGACGACGTCCGCCTCGACTCGCGTAACCCTAAGATAGACAGGGTGGCAGTGGTGTCACGTGCTCGTCTCGACGTCCGCCTCGACTCACGTAACCCTAAGATAGACAGGGTGGCAGTGGTGTCACGTGCTCATCTCGGCGTCCGTCGTCGCTACCGCGACGATGTCCGCCTCGACTCGCGTTACCCTAAGATAGACAGGGTCGCAGTGGTGTCACGTGCTCGTCTGGGCGTCCGTCGTTGCTACCGCAACGACGTCCGCCTCGACTCGCGTTACGCTAAGATAGGGTGGCAGTGGTGTCACGCGCTCGTCTCGGCGTCCGTCGTCGCTACAGCGACGACGTCCGCCTCGACTGGCGTTACGTTAAGACAGGGTGGCAGTGGTGTCACGTGCTCGTCTCGGTGTCCGTCCGCCTTGACTCGTGTTACGCTAAGTCAGGGTGGCAGTGGTGTCACGTGCTCGTCTCGGCGTTCGTCGTCGCTACCGCGATGATGTCCGCCTCGACTCGCGTTACGCTAAGACAGGGTGGCAGTGATGTCACGTGCTCGTCTCGGCTTCCGTCGTCGCTAACGTGACGACGTCCACCTCGACTCCCGTTACAGTAAGACAGCGAGGCAGTGGTGTCACGTGCTCGTCTCGGCGTCCGCCGTCGCTACCGCGATGACGTCTGCCTCGACTCGCGTTACCCTAAGATAGACAGGGTGGCAGTGGTGTCACGTGCTCGTCTCGGCGTCCGTCGTCGCTACCGCGACGACGTCCGCCTCGACTCGCGTTATGCTAAGACAGGGACGCAGTGGAGTCACGTGCTCGTCTCGGCGTCCGTCGTCGCTACCGCGACAACGTCCGCCTCGACTCACGTAACCATAAGATAGACAGGGTGGCAGTAGTGTCACGTGCTCGTCTTGGCGTCCGTCGTCGCTACCGCGACGACGTCCGCCTCGACTCGCGTAACCCTAAGATAGACAGGGTGGCAGTGGTGTCACGTGCTCGTCTCGGCGTCCGTCGTCGCTACCACGACGACGTCCGCCTCGACTCGCGTTACGCTAAGACAGGGAGGCAGTGGTGTCACGTGCTCGTCTCGGCGTCTGTCGTCACTAGCGCGACGACGTCCGCCTCGACTCACGTAACCCTAAGATAGACAGGGTGGCAGTAGTGTCACGTGCTCGTCTCGGCGTCCGTCGTCGCTACCGCGATGACGTCCGCCTCGACTCACGTAACCCTAAGATAGACAGGGTGGCAGTGGTGTCACGTGCTCGTCTCGGCGTCTGTCATCGCAACCGCGACGACGTCTGCCTCGACTCGCGTTACGCTAAGATAGGGTGGCAGTGGTGTCACGTGCTCGTCTGGGCGTCCGTCGTCGCTACCGCGACGACGTTCGCCTCGACTCGCGTTACCCTAAGACAGACAGGGTGGCAGCGGTGTCACGTGCTCGTCTCGGCATCCGTCGTCGCTACCGCGATGACGTCCGCCTCGACTCGCGTTACGCTAAGACAGGGTGGCAGTGGTGTCACGGGCTCGTCTCGGCGACCGTCATCGCTACCGCGACGACGTCCGCCTCGACTCGCGTTACCCTAAGATAGACAGGGTGGCAGTGGTGTCACGTGCTCGTCTCGACCTCCGCCTCGACTCGCGTTTCGTTAAGACAGGGTGGCAGTGGTGGCACGTGCTCGTCTCGGCGTCCGTCGTCGCTACCGCGACGACGTCCGCCTCGACTCGCGTTTTGGTAAGACAGGGTGGCAGTGGTGACACGTGCTCGTCTCGGCGTCGGTCGTCGCTACCGCGACGACATCCGCCTTGACTCGCGTAACCCTAAGATAGACAGGATGGCAGTGGTGTCACGTGCTCGTCTCGGCGTCCGTCGTCGCTACCGCGATGACGTCCGCCTTGACTCGCGTTACGCTAAGACAGGGTGGTAGTGGTGTCACGTGCTCCTCTCGGCGTCCGTCGTCGCTACCGCGACGACGTCCGCCTCGACTCGCGTTACGCTAAGACAGGGTGGCAGTGGTGTCACGGGCTCGTCTCGGCGTCCGTCGTCGCTACCGCTACGACGGCCGCCTTGACTCGCGTTACCCTAAGATAGACAGGGTGGAAGTGGTGTCACGTGCCTGTCTTGGCGTCCGTCGTCACTACCGCGACGACGTCCGCCTCGACTCGCGTAACCCTAAGATAGACAGGGTGGCAGTGGTGTCACGTGCTCGTCTCGACGTCCGCCTCGACTCGCGTTTCGGTAAGAAAGGGTGGCAGTGGTGTCACGTGCTCGTCTCGGCGTCCGTCGTCGCTACCGCGACGACGTCCGCCTCGACTCGCGTTTCGGTAAGACAGGGTGGCAGTGGTGTCACGTGCTCGTCTCGGCGTCCGTCGTCGCTACCTCGACGACGTCCGCCTCGACTCGCGTTACGCTAAGACAGGGTGGCAGTGGTGTCACGGGCTCGTCTCGGCGTCCGTCGTCGCTACCGCGACGACGTCCGCCTCGACTCGCTTTACGCTAAGACAGGGTGGCAGTGGTGTCACGTGCTCGTCTCGGCGTCCGTCGTCGCTACCGCGACGACGTCCGCCTCGACTCGCTTTACGCTAAGACAGGGTGGCAGTGGTGTCACGTGCTCGTCTCGGCGTCCGCCGTCGCTACCGCGATGACGTCTGCCTCGACTCGCGTTACCCTAAGATAGACAGGGTGGCAGTGGTGTCACGTGCTCGTCTCGGTGTCCGTCGTCGCTACCGCGACGACGTCCGCCTCGACTCGCGTTACGCTAAGACAGGGTGGCAGTGGTGTCACGTGCTCGTCTCGGCGTTCGTCGTCGCTACCGCGACGACGTCCGCCTCGACTCGCGTTACGCTAAGACAGGGTGGCAGTGGTGTCACGTGCTCGTCTCGGCGTCCGTCGTCGCTACCGCAACGACGTCCGCCTCGACTCGCGTTACAGTAAGACAGGGAAGCAGTGGTGTCAGGTGCTCGTCTCGGCGCCCGCCGTCGCTACCGCGACGACGTCCGCCTCGACTCGCGTTACCCTAAGATAGATAGGGTGGCAGTGGTGTCACATGCTCGTCTCGGCGTCCGTCGTCGCTACCGCGACGACGTTCGCCTCGACTCGCGTTACCCTAAGATAGACAGGATGGCAGTGGTGTCACGTGCTCGTCTCGGCGTCCGTCGTCGCTACCGCGACGACGTCCGCCTCGACTCGCGTTACGCTAAGACAGGGAGGCAGTGGTGTCACGTGCTCGTCTCGGCATCCGTCGTCGCTACCGTGATGACGTCCGCCTCGACTCACGTAACCCTAAGATAGACAGGGTGGCAGTAGTGTCACGTGCTCGTCTCGGCGTCCGTCGTCGCTACCGCGATGACGTCTGCCTCGACTCACGTAACCGTAAGATAGACAGGGTGGCAGTGGTGTCACGTGCTCGTCTCGGCGTCCGTCGTCGCTACCACGACGACGTCCGCCTCGACTCGCGTTACGCTAAGACAGGATGGCAGTGGTGTCACGTGCTCATCTCGGCGTCCGTCGTCGCTACCACGACGATGTCCGCCTCGACTCGCGTTACGCTAAGACAGGGTGGCAGTGGTGTTACGTGCTCGTCTCGGCATCCGTCGTCGCTACCGCGACGACGTCCGCCTCGACTCGCATTTCGGTAAGACAAGGTGGCAGTGGTGTCACGTGCTCGTCTCGGCGTCCGTCGTCGCTACCGCGACGACGTCCGCCTCGACTCGCGTTACGCTAAGACAGGGTGGCAGTGGTGTCACGGGCTCGTCTCGGCGTCCGTCATCGCTACTGCGACGATGTCCGCCTCGACTCACGTTTCACTAAGACAGGGTGGCAGTGGTGTCACGTGCTCGTCTCGGCGTCTGTCGTCGCTACCGCAACGACGTCCGCCTCGACTGGCGTTACGTTAAGATAGGGTGGCAGTGGTGTCACGTGCTCGTCTCGGCGTCCGTCCGCCTTGACTCGTGTTACGCTAAGTCAGGGTGGCAGTGGTGTCACGTGCTCGTCTCGGCGTTCGTCGTCGCTAACGCGACGATGTCCGCCTCGACTCGCGTTACGCTAAGACAGGGTGGCAGTGATGTCACGTGCTCGTCTCGGCTTCCGTCGTCGCTAACGCGACGACGTCCGCCTCGACTCCCGTTACAGTAAGACAGCGAGGCAGTGGTGTCACGTGCTCGTCTCGGCGTCCGCCGTCGCTACCGCGATGACGTCTGCCTCGACTCGCGTTACCCTAAGATAGACAGGGTGGCAGTGGTGTCACGTGCTCGTCTCGGCGTCTGTCGTCGCTACCGCGACGACGTCCGCCTCGACTCGCGTTATGCTAAGACAGGGACGCAGTGGAGTCACGTGCTCGTCTCGGCGTCCGTCGTCGCTACCGCGACAACGTCCGCCTCGACTCACGTAACCATAAGATAGACAGGGTGGCAGTAGTGTCACGTGCTCGTCTTGGCGTCCGTCGTCGCTACCGCGACGACGTCCGCCTCGACTCGCGTAACCCTAAGATAGACAGGGTGGCAGTGGTGTCACGTGCTCGTCTCGGCGTCCGTCGTCGCTACCACGACGACGTCCGCCTCGACTCACGTAACCCTAAGATAGACAGGGTGGCAGTAGTGTCACGTGCTCGTCTCGGCGTCCGTCGTCGCTACCGCGATGACGTCCGCCTCGACTCACGTAACCCTAAGATAGACAGGGTGGCAGTGGTGTCACGTGCTCGTCTCGGCGTCTGTCATCGCTACTGCGACGACGTCTGCCTCGACTCGCGTTACGCTAAGATAGGGTGGCAGTGGTGTCACGTGCTCATCTCGGCGTCCGTCGTCGCTACCGCGACGATGTCCGCCTCGACTCGCGTTACCCTAAGATAGACAGGGTCGCAGTGGTGTCACGTGCTCGTCTGGGCGTCCGTCGTCGCTACCGCGACGACGTTCGCCTCGACTCGCGTTACCCTAAGATAGACAGGGTGGCAGCGGTGTCACGTGCTCGTCTCGGCATCCGTCGTCGCTACCGCGATGACGTCCGCCTCGACTCGCGTTACGCTAAGACAGGGTGGCAGTGGTGTCACGGGCTCGTCTCGGCGACCGTCGTCGCTACCGCGACGACGTCCGCCTCGACTCGCGTTACACTAAGATAGACAGGGTGGCAGTGGTGTCACGTGCTCGTCTCGACCTCCGCCTCGACTCGCGTTTCGTTAAGACAGGGTGGCAGTGGTGGCACGTGCTCGTCTCGGCGTCCGTCGTTGTTACCGCGACGACGTCCGCCTCGACTTGCGTTTTGGTAAGACAGGGTGGCAGTGGTGACACGTGCTCGTCTCGGCGTCGGTCGTCGCTACCGCGACGACATCCGCCTTGACTCGCGTAACCCTAAGATAGACAGGATGGCAGTGGTGTCACGTGCTCGTCTCGGCGTCCGTCGTCGCTACCGCGATGACGTCCGCCTTGACTCGCGTTACGCTAAGACAGGGTGGCAGTGGTGTCACGTGCTCCTCTCGGCGTCCGTCGTCGCTACCGCGACGACGTCTGCCTCGACTCGCGTTACGCTAAGACAGGGTGGCAGTGGTGTCACGGGCTCGTCTCGGCGTCCGTCGTCGCTACCGTGACGACGGCCGCCTCGACTCGCGTTACCCTAAGATAGACAGGGTGGAAGTGGTGTCACGTGCTCGTCTCGGCGTCCGTCGTCACTACCGCGACGACGTCCGCCTCGACTCGCGTAACCCTAAGATAGACAGGGTGGCAGTGGTGTCACGTGCTCGTCTCGACGTCCGCCTCGACTCGCGTTTCGGTAAGAAAGGGTGGCAGTGGTGTCACGTGCTCGTCTCGGCGTCCGTCGTCGCTACCGCGACGACGTCCGCCTCGACTCGCGTTTCGGTAAGACAGGGTGGCAGTGGTGTCACGTGCTCGTCTCGGCGTCCGTCGTCGCTACCTCGACGACGTCCGCCTCGACTCGCGTTACGCTAAGACAGGGTGGCAGTGGTGTCACGGGCTCGTCTCGGCGTCCGTCGTCGCTACCGCGACGACGTCCGCCTCGACTTGCTTTACGCTAAGACAGGGTGGCAGTGGTGTCACGTGCTCGTCTCGGCGTCCGTCGTCGCTACCGCGACGACGTCCGCCTCGACTCGCTTTACGCTAAGACAGGGTGGCAGTGGTGTCACGTGCTCGTCTCGGCGTTCGTCGTCGCTACCGCGACGACGTCCGCCTCGACTCGCTTTACGCTAAGACAGGGTGGCAGTGGTGTCACGTGCTCGTCTCGGTGTCCGTCGTCGCTACCGCGACGACGTCCGCCTCGACTCGCGTTACGCTAAGACAGGGTGGCAGTGGTGTCACGTGCTCGTCTCGGCGTTCGTCGTCGCTACCGCGACGACGTCCGCCTCGACTCGCGTTACGCTAAGACAGGGTGGCAGTGGTGTCACGTGCTCGTCTCGGCGTCCGTCGTCGCTACCGCAACGACGTCCGCCTCGACTCGTGTTACAGTAAGACAGGGAAGCAGTGGTGTCAGGTGCTCGTCTCGGCGCCCGCCGTCGCTACCGCGACGACGTCCGCCTCGACTCGCGTTACCCTAAGATAGATAGGGTGGCAGTGGTGTCACATGCTCGTCTCGGCGTCCGTCGTCGCTACCGCGACGACGTTCGCCTCGACTCGCGTTACCCTAAGATAGACAGGATGGCAGTGGTGTCACGTGCTCGTCTCGGCGTCCGTCGTCGCTACCGCGACGACGTCCGCCTCGACTCGCGTTACGCTAAGACAGCGAGGCAGTGGTGTCACGTGCTCGTCTCGGCATCCGTCGTCGCTACCGTGATGACGTCCGCCTCGACTCACGTAACCCTAAGATAGACAGGGTGGCAGTAGTGTCACGTGCTCGTCTCGGCGTCCGTCGTCGCTACCGCGATGACGTCTGCCTCGACTCACGTAACCGTAAGATAGACAGGGTGGCAGTGGTGTCACGTGCTCGTCTCGGCGTCCGTCGTCGCTACCACGACGACGTCCGCCTCGACTCGCGTTACGCTAAGACAGGATGGCAGTGGTGTCACGTGCTCATCTCGGCGTCCGTCGTCGCTACCACGACGATGTCCGCCTCGACTCGCGTTACGCTAAGACAGGGTGGCAGTGGTGTTACGTGCTCGTCTCGGCATCCGTCGTCGCTACCGCGACGACGTCCGCCTCGACTCGCATTTCGGTAAGACAAGGTGGCAGTGGTGTCACGTGCTCGTCTCGGCGTCCGTCGTCGCTACCGCGACGACGTCCGCCTCGACTCGCGTTACGCTAAGACAGGGTGGCAGTGGTGTCACGGGCTCGTCTCGGCGTCCGTCATCGCTACTGCGACGATGTCCGCCTCGACTCGCGTTTCACTAAGACAGGGTGGCAGTGGTGTCACGTGCTCGTCTCGGCGTCCGTCGTCGCTACCGCAACGACGTCCGCCTCGACTGGCGTTACGTTAAGATAGGGTGGCAGTGGTGTCACGTGCTCGTCTCGGCGTCCGTCCGCCTTGACTCGTGTTACGCTAAGTCAGGGTGGCAGTGGTGTCACGTGCTCGTCTCGGCGTTCGTCGTCGCTAACGCGACGATGTCCGCCTCGACTCGCGTTACGCTAAGACAGGGTGGCAGTGATGTCACGTGCTCGTCTCGGCTTCCATCGTCGCTAACGCGACGACGTCCGCCTCGACTCCCGTTACAGTAAGACAGCGAGGCAGTGGTGTCACGTGCTCGTCTCGGCGTCCGCCGTCGCTACCGCGATGACGTCTACCTCGACTCGCGTTACCCTAAGATAGACAGGGTGGCAGTGGTGTCACGTGCTCGTCTCGGCGTCCGTCGTCGCTACCGCGACGACGTCCGCCTCGACTCGCGTTATGCTAAGACAGGGACGCAGTGGAGTCACGTGCTCGTCTCGGCGTCCGTCGTCGCTACCGCGACAACGTCCGCCTCGACTCACGTAACCATAAGATAGACAGGGTGGCAGTAGTGTCACGTGCTCGTCTTGGCGTCCGTCGTCGCTTCCGCGACGACGTCCGCCTCGACTCGCGTAACCCTAAGATAGACAGGGTGGCAGTGGTGTCACGTGCTCGTCTCGGCGTCCGTCGTCGCTACCACGACGACGTCCGCCTCGACTCGCGTTACGCTAAGACAGGGAGGCAGTGGTGTCACGTGCTCGTCTCGGCGTCTGTCGTCGCTAGCGCGACGACGTCCGCCTCGACTCACGTAGCCCTAAGATAGACAGGGTGGCAGTAGTGTCACGTGCTCGTCTCGGCGTCCGTCGTCGCTACCGCGATGACGTCCGCCTCGACTCACGTAACCCTAAGATAGACAGGGTGGCAGTGGTGTCACGTGCTCGTCTCGGCGTCTGTCATCGCTACCGCGACGACGTCTGCCTCGACTTGCGTTACGCTAAGATAGGGTGGCAGTGGTGTCACGTGCTCATCTCGGCGTCCGTCGTCGCTACCGCGACGATGTCCGCCTCGACTCGCGTTACCCTAAGATAGACAGGGTCGCAGTGGTGTCACGTGCTCGTCTGGGCGTCCGTCGTCGCTACCGCGACGACGTTCGCCTCGACTCGCGTTACCCTAAGATAGACAGGGTGGCAGCGGTGTCACGTGCTCGTCTCGGCATCCGTCGTCGCTACCGCGATGACGTCCGCCTCGACTCGCGTTACGCTAAGACAGGGTGGCAGTGGTGTCACGGGCTCGTCTCGGCGACCGTTGTCGCTACCGCGACGACGTCCGCCTCGACTCGCGTTACCCTAAGATAGACAGGGTGGCAGTGGTGTCACGTGCTCGTCTCGACCTCCGCCTCGACTCGCGTTTCGTTAAGACAGGGTGGCAGTGGTGGCACGTGCTCGTCTCGGCGTCGGTCGTCGCTACCGCGACGACATCTGCCTTGACTCGCGTAACCCTAAGATAGACAGGATGGCAGTGGTGTCACGTGCTCGTCTCGGCGTCCGTCGTCGCTACCGCGATGACGTCCGCCTTGACTCGCGTTACGCTAAGACAGGGTGGCAGTGGTGTCACGTGCTCCTCTCGGCGTCCGTCGTCGCTACCGCGACGACGTCCGCCTCGACTCGCGTTTCGGTAAGACAGGGTGGCAGTGGTGTCACGTGCTCGTCTCGGCGTCCGTCGTCGCTACCGCGACGACGTCCGCCTCGACTCGCGTTACGCTAAGATAGGGTGGCAGTGGTGTCACGGGCTCGTCTCGGCGTCCGTCGTCGCTACCGCGACGACGGCCGCCTCGACTTGCGTTACCCTAAGATAGACAGGGTGGCAGTGGTGTCACGTGCTCGTCTCGACGTCCGCCGTCACTACCGCGACGACGTCCGCCTCGACTCGCGTTACCCTAAGATAGACAGGGTGGCAGTGGTGTCACGTGCTCGTCTCGACGTCCGCCGTCACTACCGCGACGACGTCCGCCTCGACTCGCGTTACGCTAAGATAGGGTGGCAGTGGTGTCACGTGCTCGTCTCGGCGTCCATCGTCACTACCGCGACGACGTCCGCCTCGACTCGCGTAACCCTAAGATAGACAGGGTGGCAGTGGTGTCACGTGCTCGTCTCGACGTCCGCCTCGACTCGCGTTTCGGTAAGAAAGGGTGGCAGTGGTGTCACGTGCTCGTCTCGGCGTCCGTCGTCGCTACCGCGACGACGTCCGCCTCGACTCGCGTTTCGGTAAGACAGGGTGGCAGTGGTGTCACGTGCTCGTCTCGGCGTCCGTCGTCGCTACCTCGACGACGTCCGCCTCGACTCGCGTTACGCTAAGACAGGGTGGCAGTGGTGTCACGGGCTCGTCTCGGCATCCGTCGTCGCTACCGCGACGACGTCCGCCTCGACTCGCTTTACGCTAAGACAGGGTGGCAGTGGTGTCACGTGCTCGTCTCGGCGTCCGTCGTCGCTACCGCGACGACGTCCGCCTCGACTCGCTTTACGCTAAGACAGGGTGGCAGTGGTGTCACGTGCTCGTCTCGGCGTTCGTCGTCGCTACCGTGACGACGTCCGCCTCGACTCGCTTTACGCTAAGACAGGGTGGCAGTGGTGTCACGTGCTCGTCTCGGCGTCCGTCGTCGCTACCGCGACGACGTCCGCCTCGACTCGCGTTACGCTAAGACAGGGTGGCAGTGGTGTCACGTGCTCGTCTCGGCGTCCGTCGTCGCTACCGCGACGACGTCCGCCTCGACTCGCGTTACGCTAAGACAGGGTGGCAGTGGTGTCACGTGCTCGTCTCGGCGTCCGTCGTCGCTACCGCAACGACGTCCGCCTCGACTCGCGTTACAGTAAGACAGGGAAGCAGTGGTGTCAGGTGCTCGTCTCGGCGCCCGCCGTCGCTACCGCGACGACGTCCGCCTCGACTCGCGTTACCCTAAGATAGATAGGGTGGCAGTGGTGTCACATGCTCGTCTCGGCGTCCGTCGTCGCTACCGCGACGACGTTCGCCTCGACTCGCGTTACCCTAAGATAGACAGGATGGCAGTGGTGTCACGTGCTCGTCTCGGCGTCCGTCGTCGCTACCGCGACGACGTCCGCCTCGACTCGCGTTTTTGTAAGACAGGGTGGCAGTGGTGACACGTGCTCGTCTCGGCGTCGGTCGTCGCTACCGCGACGACATCCGCCTTGACTCGCGTAACCCTAAGATAGACAGGATGGCAGTGGTGTCACGTGCTCGTCTCGGCGTCCGTCATCGCTACCGCGATGACGTCCGCCTTGACTCGCGTTACGCTAAGACAGGGTGGCAGTGGTGTCACGTGCTCCTCTCGGCGTCCGTCGTCGCTACCGCGACGACGTCCGCCTCGACTCGCGTTTCGGTAAGACAGGGTGGCAGTGGTGTCACGTGCTCGTCTCGGCGTCCGTCGTCGCTACCGCGACGACGTCCGCCTCGACTCGCGTTACGCTAAGACAGGGTGGCAGTGGTGTCACGGGCTCGTCTCGGCGACCGTCGTCGCTACCGCGACGACGGCCGCCTCGACTCGCGTTACCCTAAGATAGACAGGGTGGAAGTGGTGTCACGTGCTCGTCTCGGCGTCCGTCGTCACTACCGCGACGACGTCCGCCTCGACTCGCGTAACCCTAAGATAGACAGGGTGGCAGTGGTGTCACGTGCTCGTCTCGACGTCCGCCTCGACTCGCGTTTCGGTAAGAAAGGGTGGCAGTGGTGTCACGTGCTCGTCTCGGCGTCCGTCGTCGCTACCGCGACGACGTCCGCCTCGACTCGCGTTTCGGTAAGACAGGGTGGCAGTGGTGTCACGTGCTCGTCTCGGCGTCCGTCGTCGCTACCTCGACGACGTCCGCCTCGACTCGCGTTACGCTAAGACAGGGTGGCAGTGGTGTCACGGGCTCGTCTCGGCGTCCGTCGTCGCTACCGCGACGACGTCCGCCTCGACTCGCTTTACGCTAAGACAGGGTGGCAGTGGTGTCACGTGCTCGTCTCGGCGTCCGTCGTCGCTACCGCGATGACGTCTGCCTCGACTCACGTAACCGTAAGATAGACAGGGTGGCAGTGGTGTCACGTGCTCGTCTCGGCGTCCGTCGTCGCTACCACGACGACGTCCGCCTCGACTCGCGTTACGCTAAGACAGGGTGGCAGTGGTGTCACGTGCTCGTCTCGGCGTCCGTCGTCGCTACCGCAACGACGTCCGCCTCGACTCGCGTTACAGTAAGACAGGGAAGCAGTGGTGTCAGGTGCTCGTCTCGGCGCCCGCCGTCGCTACCGCGACGACGTCCGCCTCGACTCGCGTTACCCTAAGATAGACAGGATGGCAGTGGTGTCACGTGCTCGTCTCGGCGTCCGTCGTCGCTACCGCGACGACGTCCGCCTCGACTCGCGTTTTTGTAAGACAGGGTGGCAGTGGTGACACGTGCTCGTCTCGGCGTCGGTCGTCGCTACCGCGACGACATCCGCCTTGACTCGCGTAACCCTAAGATAGACAGGATGGCAGTGGTGTCACGTGCTCGTCTCGGCGTCCGTCATCGCTACCGCGATGACGTCCGCCTTGACTCGCGTTACGCTAAGACAGGGTGGCAGTGGTGTCACGTGCTCCTCTCGGCGTCCGTCGTCGCTACCGCGACGACGTCCGCCTCGACTCGCGTTTCGGTAAGACAGGGTGGCAGTGGTGTCACGTGCTCGTCTCGGCGTCCGTCGTCGCTACCGCGACGACGTCCGCCTCGACTCGCGTTACGCTAAGACAGGGTGGCAGTGGTGTCACGGGCTCGTCTCGGCGACCGTCGTCGCTACCGCGACGACGGCCGCCTCGACTCGCGTTACCCTAAGATAGACAGGGTGGAAGTGGTGTCACGTGCTCGTCTCGGCGTCCGTCGTCACTACCGCGACGACGTCCGCCTCGACTCGCGTAACCCTAAGATAGACAGGGTGGCAGTGGTGTCACGTGCTCGTCTCGACGTCCGCCTCGACTCGCGTTTCGGTAAGAAAGGATGGCAGTGGTGTCACGTGCTCGTCTCGGCGTCCGTCGTCGCTACCGCGACGACGTCCGCCTCGACTCGCGTTTCGGTAAGACAGGGTGGCAGTGGTGTCACGTGCTCGTCTCGGCGTCCGTCGTCGCTACCTCGACGACGTCCGCCTCGACTCGCGTTACGCTAAGACAGGGTGGCAGTGGTGTCACGGGCTCGTCTCGGCGTCCGTCGTCGCTACCGCGACGACGTCCGCCTCGACTCGCTTTACGCTAAGACAGGGTGGCAGTGGTGTCACGTGCTCGTCTCGGCGTCCGTCGTCGCTACCGCGATGACGTCTGCCTCGACTCACGTAACCGTAAGATAGACAGGGTGGCAGTGGTGTCACGTGCTCGTCTCGGCGTCCGTCGTCGCTACCACGACGACGTCCGCCTCGACTCGCGTTACGCTAAGACAGGGTGGCACTGGTGTCACGTGCTCGTCTCGGCGTCCGTCGTCGCTACCGCAACGACGTCCGCCTCGACTCGCGTTACAGTAAGACAGGGAAGCAGTGGTGTCAGGTGCTCGTCTCGGCGCCCGCCGTCGCTACCGCGACGACGTCCGCCTCGACTCGCGTTACCCTAAGATAGATAGGGTGGCAGTGGTGTCACATGCTCGTCTCGGCGTCCGTCGTCGCTACCGCGACGACGTTCGCCTCGACTCGCGTTACCCTAAGATAGACAGGATGGCAGTGGTGTCACGTGCTCGTCTCGGCGTCCGTCGTCGCTACCGCGACGACGTCCGCCTCGACTCGCGTTTTGGTAAGACAGGGTGGCAGTGGTGACACGTGCTCGTCTCGGCGTCGGTCGTCGCTACCGCGACGACATCCGCCTTGACTCGCGTAACCCTAAGATAGACAGGATGGCAGTGGTGTCACGTGCTCGTCTCGGCGTCCGTCGTCGCTACCGCGACGACGTCCGCCTCGACTCGCGTTACGCTAAGACAGGGTGGCAGTGGTGTCACGGGCTCGTCTCGGCGACCGTCGTCGCTACCGCGACGACGGCCGCCTCGACTCGCGTTACCCTAAGATAGACAGGGTGGAAGTGGTGTCACGTGCTCATCTCGGCGTCCGTCGTCACTACCGCGACGACGTCCGACTCGACTCGCGTAACCCTAAGATAGACAGGGTGGCAGTGGTGTCACGTGCTCGTCTCGACGTCCGCCTCGACTCGCGTTTCGGTAAGAAAGGGTGGCAGTGGTGTCACGTGCTCGTCTCGGCGTCCGTCGTCGCTACCGCGACGACGTCCGCCTCGACTCGCGTTTCGGTAAGACAGGGTGGCAGTGGTGTCACGTGCTCGTCTCGGCGTCCGTCGTCGCTACCTCGACGACGTCCGCTTCGACTCGCGTTACGCTAAGACAGGGTGGCAGTGGTGTCACGGGCTCGTCTCGGCGTCCGTCGTCGCTACCGCGACGACGTCCGCCTCGACTCGCTTTACGCTAAGACAGGGTGGCAGTGGTGTCACGTGCTCGTCTCGGCGTCCGTCGTCGCTACCGCGATGACGTCTGCCTCGACTCACGTAACCGTAAGATAGACCGGGTGGCAGTGGTGTCACGTGCTCGTCTCGGCGTCCGTCGTCGCTACCACGACGACGTCCGCCTCGACTCGCGTTACGCTAAGACAGGGTGGCAGTGGTGTCACGTGCTCGTCTCGGCGTCCGTCGTCGCTACCGCAACGACGTCCGCCTCGACTCGCGTTACAGTAAGACAGGGAAGCAGTGGTGTCAGGTGCTCGTCTCGGCGCCCGCCGTCGCTACCGCGACGACGTCCGCCTCGACTCGCGTTACCCTAAGATAGATAGGGTGGCAGTGGTGTCACATGCTCGTCTCGGCGTCCGTCGTCGCTACCGCGACGACGTTCGCCTCGACTCGCGTTACCCTAAGATAGACAGGATGGCAGTGGTGTCACGTGCTCGTCTCGGCGTCCGTCGTCGCTACCGCGACGACGTCCGCCTCGACTCGCGTTTTGGTAAGACAGGGTGGCAGTGGTGACACGTGCTCGTCTCGGCGTCGGTCGTCGCTACCGCGACGACATCCGCCTTGACTCGCGTAACCCTAAGATAGACAGGATGGCAGTGGTGTCACGTGCTCGTCTCGGCGTCCGTCATCGCTACCGCGATGACGTCCGCCTTGACTCGCGTTACGCTAAGACAGGGTGGCAGTGGTGTCACGTGCTCCTCTCGGCGTCCGTCGTCGCTACCGCGACGACGTCCGCCTCGACTCGCGTTTCGGTAAGACAGGGTGGCAGTGGTGTCACGTGCTCGTCTCGGCATCCGTCGTCGCTACCGCGACGACGTCCGCCTCGACTCGCGTTACGCTAAGACAGGGTGGCAGTGGTGTCACGGGCTCGTCTCGGCGTCCGTCGTCGCTACCGCGACGACGGCCGCCTCGACTCGCGTTACCCTAAGATAGACAGGGTGGAAGTGGTGTCACGTGCTCGTCTCGGCGTCCGTCGTCACTACCGCGACGACGTCCGCCTCGACTCGCGTAACCCTAAGATAGACAGGGTGGCAGTGGTGTCACGTGCTCGTCTCGACGTCCGCCTCGACTCGCGTTTCGGTAAGAAAGGGTGGCAGTGGTGTCACGTGCTCGTCTCGGCGTCCGTCGTCGCTACCGCGACGACGTCCGCCTCGACTCGCGTTTCGGTAAGACAGGGTGGCAGTGGTGTCACGTGCTCGTCTCGGCGTCCGTCGTCTCTACCTCGACGACGTCCGCCTCGACTCGCGTTACGCTAAGACAGGGTGGCAGTGGTGTCACGGGCTCGTCTCGGCGTCCGTCGTCGCTACCGCGACGACGTCCGCCTCGACTCGCTTTACGCTAAGACAGGGTGGCAGTGGTGTCACGTGCTCGTCTCGGCGTCCGTCGTCGCTACCGCGACGACGTCCGCCTCGACTCGCTTTACGCTAAGACAGGGTGGCAGTGGTGTCACGTGCTCGTCTCGGCGTTCGTCGTCGCTACCGCGACGACGTCCGCCTCGACTCGCTTTACGCTAAGACAGGGTGGCAGTGGTGTCACGTGCTCGTCTCGGCGTCCGTCGTCGCTACCGCGACGACGTCCGCCTCGACTCGCGTTACGCTAAGACAGGGTGGCAGTGGTGTCACGTGCTCGTCTCGGCGTTCGTCGTCTCTACCGCGACGACGTCCGCCTCGACTCGCGTTACGCTAAGACAGGGTGGCAGTGGTGTCACGTGCTCGTCTCGGCGTCCGTCGTCGCTACCGCAACGACGTCCGCCTCGACTCGCGTTACAGTAAGACAGGGAAGCAGTGGTGTCAGGTGCTCGTCTCGGCGCCCGCCGTTGCTACCGCGACGACGTCCGCCTCGACTCGCGTTACCCTAAGATAGATAGGGTGGCAGTGGTGTCACATGCTCATCTCGGCGTCCGTCGTCGCTACCGCGACGACGTTCGCCTCGACTCGCGTTACCCTAAGATAGACAGGATGGCAGTGGTGTCACGTGCTCGTCTCGGCGTCCGTCGTCGCTACCGCGACGACGTCCGCCTCGACTCGCGTTACGCTAAGACAGGGAGGCAGTGGTGTCACGTGCTCGTCTCGGCATCCGTCGTCGCTACCGTGATGACGTCTGCCTCGACTCACGTAACCCTAAGATAGACAGGGTGGCAGTAGTGTCACGTGCTCGTCTCGGCGTCCGTCGTCGCTACCGCGATGACGTCTGCCTCGACTCACGTAACCGTAAGATAGACAGGGTGGCAGTGGTGTCACGTGCTCGTCTCGGCGTCCGTCGTCGCTACCACGACGACGTCCGCCTCGACTCGCGTTACGCTAAGACAGGATGGCAGAGGTGTCACGTGCTCATCTCGGCGTCCGTCGTCTCTACCATGACGATGTCCGCCTCGACTCGCGTTACGCTAAGACAGGGTGGCAGTGGTGTTACGTGCTCGTCTCGGCATCCGTCGTCGCTACCGCGACGACGTCCGCCTCGACTCGCATTTCGGTAAGACAAGGTGGCAGTGGTGTCACGTGCTCGTCTCGGCGTCCGTCGTCGCTACCGCGACGACGTCCGCCTCAACTCGCGTTACGCTAAGACAGGGTGGCAGTGGTGTCACGTGCTTGTCTCGGCATCCGTCGTCGCTACCGCAACGACGTCCGCCTCGACTCGCGTTACCCTAAGATAGACAGGGTGGCAGTAGTGTCACGTGCTTGTCTCGGTGTCCGTCGTCGCTACCGCGACGACGTCCGCCTCGACTCGCGTTACGCTAAGACAGGGAGGCAGTGGAGTCACGTGCTCGTCTCGGCGTCCGTCGTCGCTACCGCGACGACGTCCGCCTCGACTCACGTAACCCTAAGATAGACAGGGTGGCAGTAGTGTCACGTGCTCGTCTTGGCGTCCGTCGTCGCTACCGCGACGACGTCCGCCTCGACTCGCGTTACGCTAAGACAGGGAGGCAGTGGTGTCACGTGCTCGTCTCGGCGTCCGTCGTCGCTACCGCGACGACGTCCGCCTCGACTCGCGTTACGCTAAGACAGGGAGGCAGTGGTGTCACGTGCTCGTCTCGGCATCCGTCGTCGCTACCGTGATGACGTCCGCCTCGACTCACGTAACCCTAAGATAGACAGGGTGGCAGTAGTGTCACGTGCTCGTCTCGGCGTCCGTCGTCGCTACCGCGATGACGTCTGCCTCGACTCACGTAACCGTAAGATAGACAGGGTGGCAGTGGTGTCACGTGCTCGTCTCGGCGTCCGTCGTCGCTACCACGACGACGTCCGCCTCGACTCGCGTTACGCTAAGACAGGATGGCAGAGGTGTCACGTGCTCATCTCGGCGTCCGTCGTCGCTACCACGACGATGTCCGCCTCGACTCGCGTTACGCTAAGACAGGGTGGCAGTGGTGTTACGTGCTCGTCTCGGCATCCGTCGTCGCTACCGCGACGACGTCCGCCTCGACTCGCATTTCGGTAAGACAAGGTGGCAGTGGTGTCACGTGCTCGTCTCGGCGTCCGTCGTCGCTACCGCGACGACGTCCGCCTCAACTCGCGTTACGCTAAGACAGGGTGGCAGTGGTGTCACGTGCTTGTCTCGGCATCCGTCGTCGCTACCGCAACGACGTCCGCCTCGACTCGCGTTACCCTAAGATAGACAGGGTGGCAGTAGTGTCACGTGCTTGTCTCGGTGTCCGTCGTCGCTACCGCGACGACGTCCGCCTCGACTCGCGTTACGCTAAGACAGGGAGGCAGTGGAGTCAAGTGCTCGTCTCGGCGTCCGTCGTCGCTACCGCGACGACGTCCGCCTCGACTCACGTAACCCTAAGATAGACAGGGTGGCAGTAGTGTCACGTGCTCGTCTTGGCGTCCGTCGTCGCTACCGCGACGACGTCCGCCTCGACTCGCGTTACGCTAAGACAGGGAGGGAGTGGTGTCACGTGCTCGTCTCGGCGTCCGTCGTCGCTACCGCGACGACGTCCGCCTCGACTCACGTAACCCTAAGATAGACAGGGTGGAAGTGGCGTCACGTGCTCGTCTCGGCGTCCGTCGTCGCTACCGCGACGACGTCCGCCTCGACTCGCGTAACCCTAAGAAAGACAGGGTGGCAGTGGTGTCACGTGCTCGTCTCGACGTCCGCCTCGACTCGCGTTTTGGTAAGACAGGGTCGCAATGGTGTGACATGCTCGTCTCGGCGTCCGTCGTCGCTACCGCGACGACGTCCGCCTCGACTCGCGTTTCGGTAAGACAGGGTGGCAGTGGTGTCACGTGCTCGTCTCGGCGTCCGTCATCGCTACCTCGACGACGTCCGCCTCGACTCGCGTTACGCTAAGATAGGGTGGCAGTGGTGTCACAGGCTCGTCTCGGCGTCCGTCGTCGCTACTGTGACGATGTCCGCCTTGACTCGCATTTCACTAAGACAGGGTGGCAGTGGTGTCACGTGCTCGTCTCGGCGTCCGTCGTCGCTACCGCGACGACGTCCGCCTCGACTCACGCTACCCTAAGATAGACAGGGTGGCAGTGGTGTCACGTGCTCGTCTCGGCGTCCGTCGTCGCTACCGCGACGACGTCCGCCTCGACTCGCGTAACCCTAAGATAGACAGTGTGGCAGTGGTGTCACGTGCTCATCTCGGCGTCCGTCGTCGCTAATGCGACGACGTCCGCCTCGACTCGCGTTACGGTAAGACAGGGAGGCAGTGGTGTCACGTGCTCGTCTCGGCGTCCGTCGTCACTACCGCGACGACGTCCGCCTCGACTCGCGTTACCCTAAGACAGGGTGGCAGTGGTGTCACGCGCTCGTCTCGGCATCCGTCGTCGCTACAGCGACGACGTCTGCCTCGACTCGCATTACGCTAAGACAGGTTGGCAGTGGTGTCACGTGCTCGTCTCGGCGTCCGTCGTCGCTACCGCGACGACGTCCGCCTCGACTCGCGTTACGCTAAGACAGGGTGGCAGTGGTGTCACGTGCTCGTCTCGGCGTTCGTCGTCGCTACCGCGACGATGTCCGCCTCGACTCGCGTTACGCTAAGACAGGGTGGCAGTGATGTCACGTGCTCGTCTCGGCGTCCGTCGTCGCTACCGCGACGACGTCCGCCTCGACTCCCGTTACAGTAAGACAGCGAGGCAGTGGTGTCACGTGCTCGTCTCGGCGTCCGCCGTCGCTACCGCGACGACGTCTGCCTCGACTCGCGTTACCCTAAGATAGACAGGGTGGCAGTGGTGTCACGTGCTCATCTCGGCGTCCGTCGTCGCTACCGCGATGACGTTCGCCTCGACTCGCGTTACTCTAAGATAGACAGGGTGGCAGTGGTGTCACGTGCTCGTCTCGGCGTCCGTCGTCGCTACCGCGATGACGTCCGCCTCGACTCGCGTTACGCTAAGACAGGGAGGCAGTGGAGTCACGTGCTCGTCTCGGCGTCCGTCGTCGCTACCGCAACAACGTCGGCCTCGACTCACGTAACCCTAAGATAGACAGGGTGGCAGTAGTGTCACGTGCTCGTCTTGGCGTCCGTCGTCGCTACCGCAACGACGTCCGCCTCGACTCGCGTAACCCTAAGATAGACAGGGTGGCAGTGGTGTCACGTGCTCGTCTCGGCGTCCATCGTCGCTACCACGATGACGTCCGCCTCGACTCGCGTTACGCTAAGACAGGGAGGCAGTGGTGTCACGTGCTCGTCTCGGCGTCCGTCGTCGCTACAGCGACGACATCCGCCTTGACTCGCGTTACGCTAAGACAGGGTGGCAGTGGTGTCACGGGCTCGTCTCGGCGTCCGTCGTCGCTACCGCGACGACGTCCGCCTCGACTCGCTTTACGCTAAGACAGGGTGGCAGTGGTGTCACGTGCTCGTCTCGGCGTCCGTCGTCGCTACCGCGACGACGTCCGCCTCGACTCGCTTTACGCTAAGACAGGGTGGCAGTGGTGTCACGTGCTCGTCTCGGCGTTCGTCGTCGCTACCGCGACGACGTCCGCCTCGACTCGCTTTACGCTAAGACAGGGTGGCAGTGGTGTCACGTGCTCGTCTCGGCGTCCGTCGTCGCTACCGCGACGACGTCCGCCTCGACTCGCGTTACGCTAAGACAGGGTGGCAGTGGTGTCACGTGCTCGTCTCGGCGTTCGTCGTCGCTACCGCGACGACGTCCGCCTCGACTCGCGTTACGCTAAGACAGGGTGGCAGTGGTGTCACGTGCTCGTCTCGGCGTCCGTCGTCGCTACCGCAACGACGTCCGCCTCGACTCGCGTTACAGTAAGACAGGGAAGCAGTGGTGTCAGGTGCTCGTCTCGGCGCCCGCCGTCGCTACCGCGACGACGTCCGCCTCGACTCGCGTTACCCTAAGATAGATAGGGTGGCAGTGGTGTCACATGCTCGTCTCGGCGTCCGTCGTCGCTACCGCGACGACGTTCGCCTCGACTCGCGTTACCCTAAGATAGACAGGATGGCAGTGGTGTCACGTGCTCGTCTCGGCGTCCGTCGTCGCTACCGCGACGACGTCCGCCTCGACTCGCGTTACGCTAAGACAGGGAGGCAGTGGTGTCACGTGCTCGTCTCGGCATCCGTCGTCGCTACCGTGATGACGTCTGCCTCGACTCACGTAACCCTAAGATAGACAGGGTGGCAGTAGTGTCACGTGCTCGTCTCGGCGTCCGTCGTCGCTACCGCGATGACGTCTGCCTCGACTCACGTAACCGTAAGATAGACAGGGTGGCAGTGGTGTCACGTGCTCGTCTCGGCGTCCGTCGTCGCTACCACGACGACGTCCGCCTCGACTCGCGTTACGCTAAGACAGGATGGCAGAGGTGTCACGTGCTCATCTCGGCGTCCGTCGTCTCTACCACGACGATGTCCGCCTCGACTCGCGTTACGCTAAGACAGGGTGGCAGTGGTGTTACGTGCTCGTCTCGGCATCCGTCGTCGCTACCGCGACGACGTCCGCCTCGACTCGCATTTCGGTAAGACAAGGTGGCAGTGGTGTCACGTGCTCGTC
This sequence comes from Triticum timopheevii, assembly GCA_963921465.1. Classification (NCBI taxonomy): domain Eukaryota; kingdom Viridiplantae; phylum Streptophyta; class Magnoliopsida; order Poales; family Poaceae; genus Triticum; species Triticum timopheevii. The sequence continues at coordinate 311,548,793 of OY997266.1, read as the reverse complement.
TCGGCGTCCGTCGTCGCTACCGCGACGACGTCCGCCTCAACTCGCGTTACGCTAAGACAGGGTGGCAGTGGTGTCACGTGCTTGTCTCGGCATCCGTCGTCGCTACCGCAACGACGTCCGCCTCGACTCGCGTTACCCTAAGATAGACAGGGTGGCAGTAGTGTCACGTGCTTGTCTCGGTGTCCGTCGTCACTACCGCGACGACGTCCGCCTCGACTCGCGTTACGCTAAGACGGGGAGGCAGTGGAGTCACGTGCTCGTCTCGGCGTCCGTCGTCGCTACCGCGACGACGTCCGCCTCGACTCACGTAACCCTAAGATAGACAGGGTGGCAGTAGTGTCACGTGCTCGTCTTGGCGTCCGTCGTCGCTACCGCGACGACGTCCGCCTCGACTCGCGTTACGCTAAGACAGGGAGGCAGTGGTGTCACGTGCTCGTCTCGGCGTCCGTCGTCGCTACCGCGACGACGTCCGCCTCGACTCGCGTTACGCTAAGACAGGGAGGCAGTGGTGTCACGTGCTCGTCTCGGCATCCGTCGTCGCTACCGTGATGACGTCCGCCTCGACTCACGTAACCCTAAGATAGACAGGGTGGCAGTAGTGTCACGTGCTCGTCTCGGCGTCCGTCGTCGCTACCGCGATGACGTCTGCCTCGACTCACGTAACCGTAAGATAGACAGGGTGGCAGTGGTGTCACGTGCTCGTCTCGGCGTCCGTCGTCGCTACCACGACGACGTCCGCCTCGACTCGCGTTACGCTAAGACAGGATGGCAGAGGTGTCACGTGCTCATCTCGGCGTCCGTCGTCGCTACCACGACGATGTCCGCCTCGACTCGCGTTACGCTAAGACAGGGTGGCAGTGGTGTTACGTGCTCGTCTCGGCATCCGTCGTCGCTACCGCGACGACGTCCGCCTCGACTCGCATTTCGGTAAGACAAGGTGGCAGTGGTGTCACGTGCTCGTCTCGGCGTCCGTCGTCGCTACCGCGACGACGTCCGCCTCAACTCGCGTTACGCTAAGACAGGGTGGCAGTGGTGTCACGTGCTTGTCTCGGCATCCGTCGTCGCTACCGCAACGACGTCCGCCTCGACTCGCGTTACCCTAAGATAGACAGGGTGGCAGTAGTGTCACGTGCTTGTCTCGGTGTCCGTCGTCGCTACCGCGACGACGTCCGCCTCGACTCGCGTTACGCTAAGACAGGGAGGCAGTGGAGTCAAGTGCTCGTCTCGGCGTCCGTCGTCGCTACCGCGACGACGTCCGCCTCGACTCACGTAACCCTAAGATAGACAGGGTGGCAGTAGTGTCACGTGCTCGTCTTGGCGTCCGTCGTCGCTACCGCGACGACGTCCGCCTCGACTCGCGTTACGCTAAGACAGGGAGGGAGTGGTGTCACGTGCTCGTCTCGGCGTCCGTCGTCGCTACCGCGACGACGTCCGCCTCGACTCACGTAACCCTAAGATAGACAGGGTGGAAGTGGCGTCACGTGCTCGTCTCGGCGTCCGTCGTCGCTACCGCGACGACGTCCGCCTCGACTCGCGTAACCCTAAGAAAGACAGGGTGGCAGTGGTGTCACGTGCTCGTCTCGACGTCCGCCTCGACTCGCGTTTTGGTAAGACAGGGTCGCAATGGTGTGACATGCTCGTCTCGGCGTCCGTCGTCGCTACCGCGACGACGTCCGCCTCGACTCGCGTTTCGGTAAGACAGGGTGGCAGTGGTGTCACGTGCTCGTCTCGGCGTCCGTCATCGCTACCTCGACGACGTCCGCCTCGACTCGCGTTACGCTAAGATAGGGTGGCAGTGGTGTCACAGGCTCGTCTCGGCGTCCGTCGTCGCTACTGTGACGATGTCCGCCTTGACTCGCATTTCACTAAGACAGGGTGGCAGTGGTGTCACGTGCTCGTCTCGGCGTCCGTCGTCGCTACCGCGACGACGTCCGCCTCGACTCACGCTACCCTAAGATAGACAGGGTGGCAGTGGTGTCACGTGCTCGTCTCGGCGTCCGTCGTCGCTACCGCGACGACGTCCGCCTCGACTCGCGTAACCCTAAGATAGACAGTGTGGCAGTGGTGTCACGTGCTCATCTCGGCGTCCGTCGTCGCTAATGCGACGACGTCCGCCTCGACTCGCGTTACGGTAAGACAGGGAGGCAGTGGTGTCACGTGCTCGTCTCGGCGTCCGTCGTCACTACCGCGACGACGTCCGCCTCGACTCGCGTTACCCTAAGACAGGGTGGCAGTGGTGTCACGCGCTCGTCTCGGCATCCGTCGTCGCTACAGCGACGACGTCTGCCTCGACTCGCATTACGCTAAGACAGGTTGGCAGTGGTGTCACGTGCTCGTCTCGGCGTCCGTCGTCGCTACCGCGACGACGTCCGCCTCGACTCGCGTTACGCTAAGACAGGGTGGCAGTGGTGTCACGTGCTCGTCTCGGCGTTCGTCGTCGCTACCGCGACGATGTCCGCCTCGACTCGCGTTACGCTAAGACAGGGTGGCAGTGATGTCACGTGCTCGTCTCGGCGTCCGTCGTCGCTACCGCGACGACGTCCGCCTCGACTCCCGTTACAGTAAGACAGCGAGGCAGTGGTGTCACGTGCTCGTCTCGGCGTCCGCCGTCGCTACCGCGACGACGTCTGCCTCGACTCGCGTTACCCTAAGATAGACAGGGTGGCAGTGGTGTCACGTGCTCATCTCGGCGTCCGTCGTCGCTACCGCGATGACGTTCGCCTCGACTCGCGTTACTCTAAGATAGACAGGGTGGCAGTGGTGTCACGTGCTCGTCTCGGCGTCCGTCGTCGCTACCGCGATGACGTCCGCCTCGACTCGCGTTACGCTAAGACAGGGAGGCAGTGGAGTCACGTGCTCGTCTCGGCGTCCGTCGTCGCTACCGCAACAACGTCGGCCTCGACTCACGTAACCCTAAGATAGACAGGGTGGCAGTAGTGTCACGTGCTCGTCTTGGCGTCCGTCGTCGCTACCGCAACGACGTCCGCCTCGACTCGCGTAACCCTAAGATAGACAGGGTGGCAGTGGTGTCACGTGCTCGTCTCGGCGTCCATCGTCGCTACCACGATGACGTCCGCCTCGACTCGCGTTACGCTAAGACAGGGAGGCAGTGGTGTCACGTGCTCGTCTCGGCGTCCGTCGTCGCTACCGCGACGACATCCGCCTTGACTCGCGTAACCCTAAGATAGACAGGGTGGCAGTGGTGTCACGTGCTCGTCTCGGCGTCCGTTGTCGCTACCGCGACGACGTCCGCCTCGACTCGCGTTACTCTAAGACAGGGTGGCAGTGGTGTCACGTGCTCCTCTCGGCGTCCGTCGTCGCCACCGCGATGACGTCCGCCTCGACTCGCGTTTCGGTAAGACAGGGTGGCAGTGGTGCCACGTGCTCGTCTCGGCGTCCGTCGTCGCTACCGCGACGACGGCCGCCTCGACTCGCGTAACCCTAAGATAGACAGGGTGGCAGTAGTGTCACGTGCTTGTCTCGGTGTCCGTCGTCGCTACCGCGACGACGTCCGCCTCGACTCGCGTTACGCTAAGACAGGGAGGCAGTGGAGTCACGTGCTCATCTCGGCGTCCGTCGTCGCTACCGCGACGACGTCCGCCTCGACTCACGTAACCCTAAGATAGACAGGGTGGCAGTAGTGTCACGTGCTCGTCTTGGCGTCCGTCGTCGCTACCGCGACGACGTCCGCCTCGACTCGCGTTACGCTAAGACAGGGAGGCAGTGGTGTCACGTGCTCGTCTCGGCGTCCGTCGTCGCTACCGCGACGACGTCCGCCTCGACTCACGTAACCCTAAGATAGACAGGGTGGAAGTGGTGTCACGTGCTCGTCTCGGCGTCCGTCGTCGCTACCGCGACGACGTTCGCCTCGACTCGCGTAACCCTAAGAAAGACAGGGTGGCAGTGGTGTCACGTGCTCGTCTCGACGTCCGCCTCGACTCGCGTTTTGGTAAGACAGGGTGGCAATGGTGTGACATGCTCGTCTCGGCGTCCGTCATCGCTACCTCGACGACGTCCGCCTCGACTCGCGTTACGCTAAGATAGGGTGGCAGTGGTGTCACGGGCTTGTCTCGGCGTCCGTCGTCGCTACTGTGACGATGTCCGCCTTGACTCGCGTTTCACTAAGACAGGGTGGCAGTGGTGTCACGTGCTCGTCTCGGCGTCCGTCGTCGCTACCGCGACGACGTCCGCCTCGACTCGCGTAACCCTAAGATAGACAGTGTGGGAGTGGTGTCACGTGCTCATCTCGGCGTCCGTCGTCGCTAATGCGACGACGTCCGCCTCGACTCGCGTTACGGTAAGACAGGGAGGCAGTGGTGTCACGTGCTCGTCTCGGCGTCCGTCGTCACTACCGCGACGACGTCCGCCTCGACTCGCGTTACCCTAAGACAGGGTGGCAGTGGTGTCACGCACTCGTCTCGGCGTCCGTCGTCGCTACAGCGACGACGTCTGCCTCGACTCGCATTACGCTAAGACAGGTTGGCAGTGGTGTCACGTGCTCGTCTCGGCGTCCGTCGTCGCTACCGCGACGACGTCCGCCTCGACTCGCGTTACGCTAAGACAGGGTGGCAGTGGTGTCACGTGCTCGTCTCGGCGTTCGTCGTCGCTACCGCGACGATGTCCGCCTCGACTCGCGTTACGCTAAGACAGGGTGGCAGTGATGTCACGTGCTCGTCTCGGCGTCCGTCGTCGCTACCGCGACGACGTCCGCCTCGACTCCCGTTACAGTAAGACAGCGAGGCAGTGGTGTCACGTGCTCATCTCGGCGTCCGCCGTCGCTACCGCGACGACGTCTGCCTCGACTCGCGTTACCCTAAGATAGACAGGGTGGCAGTGGTGTCACGTGCTCATCTCGGCGTCCGTCGTCGCTACCGCGATGACGTTCGCCTCGACTCGCGTTACCCTAAGATAGACAGGGTGGCAGTGGTGTCACGTGCTCGTCTCGGCGTCCGTCGTCGCTACCGCGATGACGTCCGCCTCGACTCGCGTTACGCTAAGACAGGGAGGCAGTGGAGTCACGTGCTCGTCTCGGCGTCCGTCGTCGCTACCGCAACCACGTCGGCCTCGACTCACGTAACCCTAAGATAGACAGGGTGGCAGTAGTGTCACGTGCTCGTCTTGGCGTCCGTCGTCGCTACCGCAACGACGTCCGCCTCGACTCGCGTAACCCTAAGATAGACAGGGTGGCAGTGGTGTCACGTGCTCGTCTCGGCGTCCATCGTCGCTACCACGATGACGTCCGCCTCGACTCGCGTTACGCTAAGACAGGGAGGCAGTGGTGTCACGTGCTCGTCTCGGCGTCCGTCGTCGCTACCGCGACGACATCCGCCTTGACTCGCGTAACCCTAAGATAGACAGGGTGGCAGTGGTGTCACGTGCTCGTCTCGGCGTCCGTTGTCGCTACCGCGACGACGTCCGCCTCGACTCGCGTTACGCTAAGACAGGGTGGCAGTGGTGTCACGTGCTCCTCTCGGCGTCCGTCGTCGCTACCGCGATGACGTCCGCCTCGACTCGCGTTTCGGTAAGACAGGGTGGCAGTGGTGCCACGTGCTCGTCTCGGCGTCCGTCGTCGCTACCGCGACGACGGCCGCCTCGACTCGCGTAACCCTAAGATAGACAGGGTGGCAGTAGTGTCACGTGCTTGTCTCGGTGTCCGTCGTCGCTACCGCGACGACGTCCGCCTCGACTCGCATTACGCTAAGACAGGGAGGCAGTGGAGTCACGTGCTCGTCTCGGCGTCCGTCGTCGCTACCGCGACGACGTCCGCCTCGACTCACGTAACCCTAAGATAGACAGGGTGGCAGTAGTGTCACGTGCTCGTCTTGGCGTCCGTCGTCGCTACCGCGACGACGTCCGCCTCGACTCGCGTTACGCTAAGACAGGGAGGCAGTGGTGTCACGTGCTCGTCTCGGCGTCCGTCGTCGCTACCGCGACGACGTCCGCCTCGACTCACGTAACCCTAAGATAGACAGGGTGGAAGTGTTGTCACGTGCTCGTCTCGGTGTCCGTCGTCGCTACCGCGACGACGTCCGCCTCGACTCGCGTAACCCTAAGAAAGACAGGGTGGCAGTGGTGTCACGTGCTCGTCTCGACGTCCGCCTCGACTCGCGTTTTGGTAAGACAGGGTGGCAATGGTGTGACATGCTCGTCTCGGCGTCCGTCGTCGCTACCGCGACGACGTCCGCCTCGACTCGCGTTACGCTAAGACAGGGTGGCAGTGTTGTCACGGGCTCGTCTCGGTGACCGTCGTCGCTACCGCGACGACGTCTGCCTCGACTCGCGTTACCCTAAGATAGACAGGGTGGCAGTGGTGTCACGTGCTCATCTCGGCGTCCGTCGTCGCTACCGCGATGACGTTCGCCTCGACTCGCGTTACCCTAAGATAGACAGGGTGGCAGTGGTGTCACGTGCTCGTCTCGGCGTCCGTCGTCGCTACCGCGATGACGTCCGCCTCGACTCGCGTTACGCTAAGACAGGGAGGCAGTGGAGTCACGTGCTCGTCTCGGCGTCCGTCGTCGCTACCGCAACAACGTCGGCCTCGACTCACGTAACCCTAAGATAGACAGGGTGGCAGTAGTGTCACGTGCTCGTCTTGGCGTCCGTCGTCGCTACCACAACGACGTCCGCCTCGACTCGCGTAACCCTAAGATAGACAGGGTGGTAGTGGTGTCACGTGCTCGTCTCGGCGTCCATCGTCGCTACCACGATGACGTCCGCCTCGACTCGCGTTACGCTAAGACAGGGAGGCAGTGGTGTCACGTGCTCGTCTCGGCGTCCGTCGTCGCTACCGCGACGACATCCGCCTTGACTCGCGTAACCCTAAGATAGACAGGGTGGCAGTGGTGTCACGTGCTCGTCTCGGCGTCCGTTGTTGCTACCGCGACGACGTCCGCCTCGACTCGCGTTACGCTAAGACAGGGTGGCAGTGGTGTCACGTGCTCCTCTCGGCGTCCGTCGTCGCTACCGCGATGACGTCCGCCTCGACTCGCGTTTCGGTAAGACAGGGTGGCAGTGGTGCCACGTGCTCGTCTCGGCGTCCGTCGTCGCTACCGCGACGACTGCCGCCTCGACTCGCGTAACCCTAAGATAGACAGGGTGGCAGTAGTGTCACGTGCTTGTCTCGGTGTCCGTCGTCGCTACCGCGATGACGTCCGCCTCGACTCGCGTTACGCTAAGACAGGGAGGTAGTGGAGTCACGTGCTCGTCTCGGCGTCCGTCGTCGCTACCGCGACGACGTCCGCCTCGACTCACGTAACCCTAAGATAGACAGGGTGGCAGTAGTGTCACGTGCTCGTCTTGGCGTCCGTCGTCGCTACCGCGAAGACGTCCGCCTCGACTCGCGTTACGCTAAGACAGGGAGGCAGTGGTGTCACGTGCTCGTCTCGGCGTCCGTCGTCGCTACCGCGACGACGTCCGCCTCGACTCACGTAACCCTAAGATAGACAGGGTGGAAGTGTTGTCACGTGCTCGTCTCGGTGTCCGTCGTCGCTACCGCGACGACGTCTGCCTCGACTCGCGTAACCCTAAGAAAGACAGGGTGGCAGTGGTGTCACGTGCTCGTCTCGACGTCCGCCTCGACTCGCGTTTTGGTAAGACAGGGTGGCAATGGTGTGACATGCTCGTCTCGGCGTCCGTCGTCGCTACCGCGACGACGTCCGCCTCGACTCGCATTTCGGTAAGACAGGGTGGCAGTGGTGTCACGTGCTCGTCTCGGCGTCCGTCATCGCTACCTCGACGACGTCCGCCTCGACTCGTGTTACGCTAAGATAGGGTGGCAGTGGTGTCACGGGCTCGTCTCGGCGTCCGTCGTCGCTACTGTGACGATGTCCGCCTTGACTCGCGTTTCACTAAGACAGGGTGGCAGTGGTGTCATGTGCTCGTCTCGGCGTCCGTCGTCGCTACCGCGACGACGTCCGCCTCGACTCGCGCTACCCTAAGATAGACAGGGTGGCAGTGGTGTCACGTGCTCGTCTCGGCGTCCGTCGTCGCTACCGCGACGACGTCCGCCTCGACTCGCGTAACCCTAAGATAGACAGTGTGGCAGTGGTGTCACGTGCTCATCTCGGCGTCCGTCGTCGCTAATGCGACGACGTCCGCCTCGACTCGCGTTACGGTAAGACAGGGAGGCAGTGGTGTCACGTGCTCGTCTCGGCGTCCGTCGTCACTACCGCGACGACGTCCGCCTCGACTCGCGTTACCCTAAGACAGGGTGGCAGTGGTGTCACGCGCTCGTCTCGGCGTCCGTCGTCGCTACAGCGACGACGTCTGCCTCGACTCGCATTACGCTAAGACAGGTTGGCAGTGGTGTCACGTGCTCGTCTCGGCGTCCGTCGTCGCTACCGCGACGACGTCCGCCTCGACTCGCGTTACGCTAAGACAGGGTGGCAGTGGTGTCACGTGCTCGTCTCGGCGTTCGTCGTCGCTACCGCGACGATGTCCGCCTCGACTCGCGTTACGCTAAGACAGGGTGGCAGTGATGTCACGTGCTCGTCTCGGCGTCCGTCGTCGCTACCGCGACGACGTCCGCCTCGACTCCCGTTACAGTAAGACAGCGAGGCAGTGGTGTCACGTGCTCGTCTCGGCGTCCGCCGTCGCTACCGCGACGACGTCTGCCTCGACTCGCGTTACCCTAAGATAGACAGGGTGGCAGTGGTGTCACGTGCTCATCTCGGCGTCCGTCGTCGCTACCACGATGACGTTCGCCTCGACTCGCGTTACCCTAAGATAGACAGGGTGGCAGTGGTGTCACGTGCTCATCTCGGCGTCCGTCGTCGCTACCGCGATGACGTTCGCCTCGACTCGCGTTACCCTAAGATAGACAGGGTGGCAGTGGTGTCACGTGCTCGTCTCGGCGTCCGTCGTCGCTACCGCGATGACGTCCGCCTCGACTCGCGTTACGCTAAGACAGGGAGGCAGTGGAGTCACGTGCTCGTCTCGGCGTCCGTCGTCGCTACCGCAACAACGTCGGCCTCGACTCACGTAACCCTAAGATAGACAGGGTGGCAGTAGTGTCACGTGCTCGTCTTGGCGTCCGTCGTCGCTACCACAACGACGTCCGCCTCGACTCGCGTAACCCTAAGATAGACAGGGTGGCAGTGGTGTCACGTGCTCGTCTCGGCGTCCATCGTCGCTACCACGATGACGTCCGCCTCGACTCGCGTTACGCTAAGACAGGGAGGCAGTGGTGTCACGTGCTCGTCTCGGCGTCCGTCGTCGCTACCGCGACGACATCCGCCTTGACTCGCGTAACCCTAAGATAGACAGGGTGGCAGTGGTGTCACGTGCTCGTCTCGGCGTCCGTTGTTGCTACCGCGACGACGTCCGCCTCGACTCGCGTTACGCTAAGACAGGGTGGCAGTGGTGTCACGTGCTCCTCTCGGCGTCCGTCGTCGCTACCGCGATGACGTCCGCCTCGACTCGCGTTTCGGTAAGACAGGGTGGCAGTGGTGCCACGTGCTCGTCTCGGCGTCCGTCGTCGCTACCGCGACGACTGCCGCCTCGACTCGCGTAACCCTAAGATAGACAGGGTGGCAGTAGTGTCACGTGCTTGTCTCGGTGTCCGTCGTCGCTACCGCGATGACGTCCGCCTCGACTCGCGTTACGCTAAGACAGGGAGGCAGTGGAGTCACGTGCTCGTCTCGGCGTCCGTCGTCGCTACCGCGACGACGTCCGCCTCGACTCACGTAACCCTAAGATAGACAGGGTGGCAGTAGTGTCACGTGCTCGTCTTGGCGTCCGTCGTCGCTACCGCGAAGACGTCCGCCTCGACTCGCGTTACGCTAAGACAGGGAGGCAGTGGTGTCACGTGCTCGTCTCGGCGTCCGTCGTCGCTACCGCGACGACGTCCGCCTCGACTCACGTAACCCTAAGATAGACAGGGTGGAAGTGTTGTCACGTGCTCGTCTCGGTGTCCGTCGTCGCTACCGCGACGACGTCTGCCTCGACTCGCGTAACCCTAAGAAAGACAGGGTGGCAGTGGTGTCACGTGCTCGTCTCGACGTCCGCCTCGACTCGCGTTTTGGTAAGACAGGGTGGCAATGGTGTGACATGCTCGTCTCGGCGTCCGTCGTCGCTACCGCGACGACGTCCGCCTCGACTCGCATTTCGGTAAGACAGGGTGGCAGTGGTGTCACGTGCTCGTCTCGGCGTCCGTCATCGCTACCTCGACGACGTCCGCCTCGACTCGTGTTACGCTAAGATAGGGTGGCAGTGGTGTCACGGGCTCGTCTCGGCGTCCGTCGTCGCTACTGTGACGATGTCCGCCTTGACTCGCGTTTCACTAAGACAGGGTGGCAGTGGTGTCATGTGCTCGTCTCGGCGTCCGTCGTCGCTACCGCGACGACGTCCGCCTCGACTCGCGCTACCCTAAGATAGACAGGGTGGCAGTGGTGTCACGTGCTCGTCTCGGCGTCCGTCGTCGCTACCGCGACGACGTCCGCCTCGACTCGCGTAACCCTAAGATAGACAGTGTGGCAGTGGTGTCACGTGCTCATCTCGGCGTCCGTCGTCGCTAATGCGACGACGTCCGCCTCGACTCGCGTTACGGTAAGACAGGGAGGCAGTGGTGTCACGTGCTCGTCTCGGCGTCCGTCGTCACTACCGCGACGACGTCCGCCTCGACTCGCGTTACCCTAAGACAGGGTGGCAGTGGTGTCACGCGCTCGTCTCGGCGTCCGTCGTCGCTACAGCGACGACGTCTGCCTCGACTCGCATTACGCTAAGACAGGTTGGCAGTGGTGTCACGTGCTCGTCTCGGCGTCCGTCGTCGCTACCGCGACGACGTCCGCCTCGACTCGCGTTACGCTAAGACAGGGTGGCAGTGGTGTCACGTGCTCGTCTCGGCGTTCGTCGTCGCTACCGCGACGATGTCCGCCTCGACTCGCGTTACGCTAAGACAGGGTGGCAGTGATGTCACGTGCTCGTCTCGGCGTCCGTCGTCGCTACCGCGACGACGTCCGCCTCGACTCCCGTTACAGTAAGACAGCGAGGCAGTGGTGTCACGTGCTCGTCTCGGCGTCCGCCGTCGCTACCGCGACGACGTCTGCCTCGACTCGCGTTACCCTAAGATAGACAGGGTGGCAGTGGTGTCACGTGCTCATCTCGGCGTCCGTCGTCGCTACCACGATGACGTTCGCCTCGACTCGCGTTACCCTAAGATAGACAGGGTGGCAGTGGTGTCACGTGCTCGTCTCGGCGTCCGTCGTCGCTACCGCGATGACGTCCGCCTCGACTCGCGTTACGCTAAGACAGGGAGGCAGTGGAGTCACGTGCTCGTCTCGGCGTCCGTCGTCGCTACCGCAACAACGTCGGCCTCGACTCACGTAACCCTAAGATAGACAGGGTGGCAGTAGTGTCACGTGCTCGTCTTGGCGTCCGTCGTCGCTACCGCAACGACGTCCGCCTCGACTCGCGTAACCCTAAGATAGACAGGGTGGCAGTGGTGTCACGTGCTCGTCTCGGCGTCCATCGTCGCTACCACGATGACGTCCGCCTCGACTCGCGTTACGCTAAGACAGGGAGGCAGTGGAGTCACGTGCTCGTCTCGGCGTCCGTCGTCGCTACCGCGACGACGTCCGCCTCGACTCACGTAACCCTAAGATAGACAGGGTGGCAGTAGTGTCACGTGCTCGTCTTGGCGTCCGTCGTCGCTACCGCGAAGACGTCCGCCTCGACTCGTGTTACGCTAAGACAGGGAGGCAGTGGTGTCACGTGCTCGTCTCGGCGTCCGTCGTCGCTACCGCGACGACGTCCGCCTCGACTCACGTAACCCTAAGATAGACAGGGTGGAAGTGTTGTCACGTGCTCGTCTCGGTGTCCGTCGTCGCTACCGCGACGACGTCCGCCTCGACTCGCGTAACCCTAAGAAAGACAGGGTGGCAGTGGTGTCACGTGCTCGTCTCGACGTCCGCCTCGACTCGCGTTTTGGTAAGACAGGGTGGCAATGGTGTGACATGCTCGTCTCGGCGTCCGTCGTCGCTACCGCGACGACGTCCGCCTCGACTCGCATTTCGGTAAGACAGGGTGGCAGTGGTGTCACGTGCTCGTCTCGGCGTCCGTCATCGCTACCTCGACGACGTCCGCCTCGACTCGTGTTACGCTAAGATAGGGTGGCAGTGGTGTCACGGGCTCGTCTCGGCGTCCGTCGTCGCTACTGTGACGATGTCCGCCTTGACTCGCGTTTCACTAAGACAGGGTGGCAGTGGTGTCATGTGCTCGTCTCGGCGTCCGTCGTCGCTACCGCGACGACGTCCGCCTCGACTCGCGCTACCCTAAGATAGACAGGGTGGCAGTGGTGTCACGTGCTCGTCTCGGCGTCCGTCGTCGCTACCGCGACGACGTCCGCCTCGACTCGCGTAACCCTAAGATAGACAGTGTGGCAGTGGTGTCACGTGCTCATCTCGGCGTCCGTCGTCGCTAATGCGACGACGTCCGCCTCGACTCGCGTTACGGTAAGACAGGGAGGCAGTGGTGTCACGTGCTCGTCTCGGCGTCCGTCGTCACTACCGCGACGACGTCCGCCTCGACTCGCGTTACCCTAAGACAGGGTGGCAGTGGTGTCACGCGCTCGTCTCGGCGTCCGTCGTCGCTACAGCGACGACGTCTGCCTCGACTCGCATTACGCTAAGACAGGTTGGCAGTGGTGTCACGTGCTCGTCTCGGCGTCCGTCGTCGCTACCGCGACGACGTCCGCCTCGACTCGCGTTACGCTAAGACAGGGTGGCAGTGGTGTCACGTGCTCGTCTCGGCGTTCGTCGTCGCTACCGCGACGATGTCCGCCTCGACTCGCGTTACGCTAAGACAGGGTGGCAGTGATGTCACATGCTCGTCTCGGCGTCCGTCATCGCTACCGCGACGACGTCCGCCTCGACTCCCGTTACAGTAAGACAGCGAGGCAGTGGTGTCACGTGCTCGTCTCGGCGTCCGCCGTCGCTACCGCGACGACGTCTGCCTCGACTCGCGTTACCCTAAGATAGACAGGGTGGCAGTGGTGTCACGTGCTCATCTCGGCGTCCGTCGTCGCTACCACGATGACGTTCGCCTCGACTCGCGTTACCCTAAGATAGACAGGGTGGCAGTGGTGTCACGTGCTCGTCTCGGCGTCCGTCGTCGCTACCGCGATGACGTCCGCCTCGACTCGCATTACGCTAAGACAGGGAGGCAGTGGAGTCACGTGCTCGTCTCGGCGTCCGTCGTCGCTACCGCAACAACGTCGGCCTCGACTCACGTAACCCTAAGATAGACAGGGTGGCACTAGTGTCACGTGCTCGTCTTGGCGTCCGTCATCGCTACCGCAACGACGTCCGCCTCGACTCGCGTAACCCTAAGATAGACAGGGTGGCAGTGGTGTCACGTGCTCGTCTCGGCGTCCATCGTCGCTACCACGATGACGTCCGCCTCGACTCGCGTTACGCTAAGACAGGGAGGCAGTGGTGTCACGTGCTCGTCTCGGCGTCCGTCGTCGCTACCGCGACGACATCCGCCTTGACTCGCGTAACCCTAAGATAGACAGGGTGGCAGTGGTGCCACGTGCTCGTCTCGGCGTCCGTTGTCGCTACCGCGACGACGTCCGCCTCGACTCGCGTTACGCTAAGACAGGGTGGCAGTGGTGTCACGTGCTCCTCTCGGCGTCCGTCGTCGCTACCGCGATGACGTCCGCCTCGACTCGCGTTTCGGTAAGACAGGGTGGCAGTGGTGCCACGTGCTCGTCTCGGCGTCCGTCGTCGCTACCGCGACGACGGCCGCCTCGACTCGCGTTACCCTAAGATAGACAGGGTGGAAGTGGTGTCACGTGCTCGTCTCGGCGTCCGTCGCCGCTACCGCGACGACGTCCGCCTCGACTCGCGTAACCCTAAGATAGACGGGTGGCAGCGGTGTCACGTGCTCGTCTCGACGTCCGCCTCGACTCGCGTTTCGGTAAGACAGGGTGGCAGTGGTGTCACGTGCTCGTCTCGGCGTCCGTCGTCGCTACCGCGACGACGTCCGCATTGACTCGCGTTTCGGTAAGACAGGGTGGCAGTGGTGTCACGTGCTCGTCTCGGCGTCCGTCGTCGCTACCTCGACGACGTCCGCCTCGACTCGCGTTACGCTAAGACAGGGTGGCAGTGGTGTCACAGGCTCGTCTCGGCGTCCGTCGTCGCTACTGCGACGATGTCCGCCTCGACTCGCGTTTCACTAAGACAGGGTGGCAGTGGTGTCACAGGCTCGTCTCGGCGTCCGTCGTCGCTACTGCGACGATGTCCGCCTCGACTCGCGTTTCACTAAGACAGGGTGGCAGTGGTGTCACGTGCTCGTCTCGGCGTCCGTCGTCGCTACCGCAACGACGTCCGCCTCGACTCGCGTTACCCTAAGATAGACAGGGTGGCAGTGGTGTCATGTGCTCGTCTCAGCGTCCGTTGTCGCTACCGCGACGACGTCCGCCTCGACTCGCGTAACCCTAAGATAGGGTGGCAGTGGTGTCACGTGCTCGTCTCGGCATCTGTCGTCGCTACCGCGGCGACGTCCGCCTCGACTCGCGTTACGCTAAGACAGGGTGGCAGTGGTGTCACGTGCTCGTCTCGGCGTCCGTCGTCGCTACCGCGACGATGTCCGCCTCGACTCGCGTTACGCTAAGACAGGGTGGCAGTGGTGTCACGTGCTCGTCTCGGCGTTCGTCGTCGCTACCGCGACGACGTCCGCCTCGACTCGCGTTACGCTAAGACAGGGTGGCAGTGGTGTCACGTGCTCGTCTCGGCGTCCATCGTCGCTACCGCAACGACGTCCGCCTCGACTCGCGTTACAATAAGACAGGGAAGCAGTGGTGTCACGTGCTCGTCTCGGCGCCCGCCGTCGCTACCGCGACGACGTCCGCCTCGACTCGCGTTACCCTAAGATAGACTGGGTGGCAGTGGTGTCACATGCTCGTCTCGGCGTCCGTCGTCGCTACCACGACGACGTTCGCCTCGACTCGCGTTACCCTAAGATAGACAGGATGGTAGCGGTGTCACGTGCTCGTCTCGGCGTCCGTCGACGCTACTGCGACGACGTCCGCCTCGACTCGCGTAACCCTAAGATAGACAGGGTGGCAGTGGTGTCACGTGCTCGTCTCGGCGTCCGTCGTCGCTAACGCGACGATGTCCGCCTCGACTCACGTTACGGTAAGACAGGGAGGCAGTGGTGTCACGTGCTCGTCTCGGCGTCCGTCGTAGCTACCGCGACGACGTCCGCCTCGACTCGCGTTACCCTAAGACAGGGTGGCAGTGGTGTCACGTGCTCGTCTCGGCGTCCGTCGTCGCTACCGCGACGACGTCCGCCTCGACTCGCGTTACGCTAAGACAGGGTGGCAGTGGTGTCACGTGCTCGTCTCGGCGTCCGTGGTCGCTACCACGACGACGTCCGCCTCGACTCGCGTTACGCTAAGACAGGGTGGCAGTGGTGTCACGTGCTCGTCTCGGCATCCGTCGTCGCTACCATGACGACGGCCGCCTCGACTCGCGTTACCCTAAGACAGGGTGGCAGTGGTGTCACGTGCTCGTCTCGGTGTCCGCCGTCGCTACCGCGACGACGTCCGCCTCGACTCGCGTTACCCTAAGATAGACAGGGTGGCAGTGGTGTCACGTGCTCGTCTCGGCGTCCGTCGTCGCTACCGCGACGACGTTCGCCTCGACTCGCATTACCCTAAGATAGACAGGGTGGCAGTGGTGTCACGTGCTCGTCTCGGCGTCCGTCGTCGCTACCGCGATGACGTCCGCCTCGACTCGCGTTACGCTAAGACAGGGAGGCAGTGGAGTCACGTGCTCGTCTCGGCGTCCGTCGTCGCTACCGCAACAACGTCGGCCTCGACTCACGTAACCCTAAGATAGACAGGGTGGCAGTAGTGTCACGTGCTCGTCTTGGCGTCCGTCGTCGCTACCGCAACGACGTCCGCCTCGACTCGCGTAACCCTAAGATAGACAGGGTGGCAGTGGTGTCACGTGCTCGTCTCGGCGTCCATCGTCGCTACCACGATGACGTCCGCCTCGACTCGCGTTACGCTAAGACAGGGAGGCAGTGGAGTCACGTGCTCGTCTCGGCGTCCGTCGTCGCTACCGCGACGACGTCCGCCTCGACTCACGTAACCCTAAGATAGACAGGGTGGCAGTAGTGTCACGTGCTCGTCTTGGCGTCCGTCGTCGCTACCGCGAAGACGTCCGCCTCGACTCGTGTGACGCTAAGACAGGGAGGCAGTGGTGTCACGTGCTCGTCTCGGCGTCCGTCGTCGCTACCGCGACGACGTCCGCCTCGACTCACGTAACCCTAAGATAGACAGGGTGGAAGTGTTGTCACGTGCTCGTCTCGGTGTCCGTCGTCGCTACCGCGACGACGTCCGCCTCGACTCGCGTAACCCTAAGAAAGACAGGGTGGCAGTGGTGTCACGTGCTCGTCTCGACGTCCGCCTCGACTCGCGTTTTGGTAAGACAGGGTGGCAATGGTGTGACATGCTCGTCTCGGCGTCCGTCGTCGCTACCGCGACGACGTCCGCCTCGACTCGCATTTCGGTAAGACAGGGTGGCAGTGGTGTCACGTGCTCGTCTCGGCGTCCGTCATCGCTACCTCGACGACGTCCGCCTCGACTCGTGTTACGCTAAGATAGGGTGGCAGTGGTGTCACGGGCTCGTCTCGGCGTCCGTCGTCGCTACTGTGACGATGTCCGCCTTGACTCGCGTTTCACTAAGACAGGGTGGCAGTGGTGTCATGTGCTCGTCTCGGCGTCCGTCGTCGCTACCGCGACGACGTCCGCCTCGACTCGCGCTACCCTAAGATAGACAGGGTGGCAGTGGTGTCACGTGCTCGTCTCGGCGTCCGTCGTCGCTACCGCGACGACGTCCGCCTCGACTCGCGTAACCCTAAGATAGACAGTGTGGCAGTGGTGTCACGTGCTCATCTCGGCGTCCGTCGTCGCTAATGCGACGACGTCCGCCTCGACTCGCGTTACGGTAAGACAGGGAGGCAGTGGTGTCACGTGCTCGTCTCGGCGTCCGTCGTCACTACCGCGACGACGTCCGCCTCGACTCGCGTTACCCTAAGACAGGGTGGCAGTGGTGTCACGCGCTCGTCTCGGCGTCCGTCGTCGCTACAGCGACGACGTCTGCCTCGACTCGCATTACGCTAAGACAGGTTGGCAGTGGTGTCACGTGCTCGTCTCGGCGTCCGTCGTCGCTACCGCGACGACGTCCGCCTCGACTCGCGTTACGCTAAGACAGGGTGGCAGTGGTGTCACGTGCTCGTCTCGGCGTTCGTCGTCGCTACCGCGACGATGTCCGCCTCGACTCGCGTTACGCTAAGACAGGGTGGCAGTGATGTCACGTGCTCGTCTCGGCGTCCGTCATCGCTACCGCGACGACGTCCGCCTCGACTCCCGTTACAGTAAGACAGCGAGGCAGTGGTGTCACGTGCTCGTCTCGGCGTCCGCCGTCGCTACCGCGACGACGTCTGCCTCGACTCGCGTTACCCTAAGATAGACAGGGTGGCAGTGGTGTCACGTGCTCATCTCGGCGTCCGTCGTCGCTACCACGATGACGTTCGCCTCGACTCGCGTTACCCTAAGATAGACAGGGTGGCAGTGGTGTCACGTGCTCGTCTCGGCGTCCGTCGTCGCTACCGCGATGACGTCCGCCTCGACTCGCATTACGCTAAGACAGGGAGGCAGTGGAGTCACGTGCTCGTCTCGGCGTCCGTCGTCGCTACCGCAACAACGTCGGCCTCGACTCACGTAACCCTAAGATAGACAGGGTGGCACTAGTGTCACGTGCTCGTCTTGGCGTCCGTCGTCGCTACCGCAACGACGTCCGCCTCGACTCGCGTAACCCTAAGATAGACAGGGTGGCAGTGGTGTCACGTGCTCGTCTCGGCGTCCATCGTCGCTACCACGATGACGTCCGCCTCGACTCGCGTTACGCTAAGACAGGGAGGCAGTGGTGTCACGTGCTCGTCTCGGCGTCCGTCGTCGCTACCGCGACGACATCCGCCTTGACTCGCGTAACCCTAAGATAGACAGGGTGGCAGTGGTGTCACGTGCTCGTCTCGGCGTCCGTTGTCGCTACCGCGACGACGTCCGCCTCGACTCGCGTTACGCTAAGACAGGGTGGCAGTGGTGTCACGTGCTCCTCTCGGCGTCCGTCGTCGCTACCGCGATGACGTCCGCCTCGACTCGCGTTTCGGTAAGACAGGGTGGCAGTGGTGCCACGTGCTCGTCTCGGCGTCCGTCGTCGCTACCGCGACGACGGCCGCCTCGACTCGCGTTACCCTAAGATAGACAGGGTGGAAGTGGTGTCACGTGCTCGTCTCGGCGTCCGTCGCCGCTACCGCGACGACGTCCGCCTCGACTCGCGTAACCCTAAGATAGACGGGTGGCAGCGGTGTCACGTGCTCGTCTCGACGTCCGCCTCGACTCGCGTTTCGGTAAGACAGGGTGGCAGTGGTGTCACGTGCTCGTCTCGGCGTCCGTCGTCGCTACCGCGACGACGTCCGCATTGACTCGCGTTTCGGTAAGACAGGGTGGCAGTGGTGTCACGTGCTCGTCTCGGCGTCCGTCGTCGCTACCTCGACGACGTCCGCCTCGACTCGCGTTACGCTAAGACAGGGTGGCAGTGGTGTCACAGGCTCGTCTCGGCGTCCGTCGTCGCTACTGCGACGATGTCCGCCTCGACTCGCGTTTCACTAAGACAGGGTGGCAGTGGTGTCACAGGCTCGTCTCGGCGTCCGTCGTCGCTACTGCGACGATGTCCGCCTCGACTCGCGTTTCACTAAGACAGGGTGGCAGTGGTGTCACGTGCTCGTCTCGGCGTCCGTCGTCGCTACCGCAACGACGTCCGCCTCGACTCGCGTTACCCTAAGATAGACAGGGTGGCAGTGGTGTCATGTGCTCGTCTCAGCGTCCGTTGTCGCTACCGCGACGACGTCCGCCTCGACTCGCGTAACCCTAAGATAGGGTGGCAGTGGTGTCACGTGCTCGTCTCGGCATCTGTCGTCGCTACCGCGGCGACGTCCGCCTCGACTCGCGTTACGCTAAGACAGGGTGGCAGTGGTGTCACGTGCTCGTCTCGGCGTCCGTCGTCGCTACCGCGACGATGTCCGCCTCGACTCGCGTTACGCTAAGACAGGGTGGCAGTGGTGTCACGTGCTCGTCTCGGCGTTCGTCGTCGCTACCGCGACGACGTCCGCCTCGACTCGCGTTACGCTAAGACAGGGTGGCAGTGGTGTCACGTGCTCGTCTCGGCGTCCATAGTCGCTACCGCAACGACGTCCGCCTCGACTCGCGTTACAATAAGACAGGGAAGCAGTGGTGTCACGTGCTCGTCTCGGCGCCCGCCGTCGCTACCGCGACGACGTCCGCCTCGACTCGCGTTACCCTAAGATAGACTGGGTGGCAGTGGTGTCACATGCTCGTCTCGGCGTCCGTCGTCGCTACCACGACGACGTTCGCCTCGACTCGCGTTACCCTAAGATAGACAGGATGGTAGCGGTGTCACGTGCTCGTCTCGGCGTCCGTCGACGCTACTGCGACGACGTCCGCCTTGACTCGCGTAACCCTAAGATAGACAGGGTGGCAGTGGTGTCACGTGCTCGTCTCGGCGTCCGTCGTCGCTAACGCGACGATGTCCGCCTCGACTCACGTTACGGTAAGACAGGGAGGCAGTGGTGTCACGTGCTCGTCTCGGCGTCCGTCGTAGCTACCGCGACGACGTCCGCCTCGACTCGCGTTACCCTAAGACAGGGTGGCAGTGGTGTCACGTGCTCGTCTCGGCGTCCGTCGTCGCTACCGCGACGACGTCCGCCTCGACTCGCGTTACGCTAAGACAGGGTGGCAGTGGTGTCACGTGCTCGTCTCGGCGTCCGTGGTCGCTACCACGACGACGTCCGCCTCGACTCGCGTTACGCTAAGACAGGGTGGCAGTGGTGTCACGTGCTCGTCTCGGCATCCGTCGTCGCTACCATGACGACGGCCGCCTCGACTCGCGTTACCCTAAGACAGGGTGGCAGTGGTGTCACGTGCTCGTCTCGGTGTCCGCCGTCGCTACCGCGACGACGTCCGCCTCGACTCGCGTTACCCTAAGATAGACAGGGTGGCAGTGGTGTCACGTGCTCGTCTCGGCGTCCGTCGTCGCTACCGCGACGACGTTCGCCTCGACTCGCATTACCCTAAGATAGACAGGGTGGCAGTGGTGTCACGTGCTCGTCTCGGCGTCCGTCGTCGCTACCGCGACGACGTCCGCCTCGACTCGAGTTACGCTAAGACAGGAAGGCAGTGGTGTCACGTGCTCGTCTCGGCGTCCGTCGTCGCTACCGCGACGACGTCCGCCTCGACTCACGTAACCCTAAGATAGACAGGGTGGCAGTAGTGTCACGTGCTCGTCTCGGTGTCCGTCGTCGCTACCGCGACGACGTCCGCCTCGACTCGCGTAACCCTAAGATAGACAGGGTGGCAGTGGTGTCACGTGCTCGTCTCGGCATCCGTCGTCGCTACCGCGACGACGTCCGCCTCGACTCGCGTTACGCTAAGACAGGGTGGCAGTGGTGTCACGTGCTCATCTCAGTGTCCGTCGTCGCTACCGCGACGATGTCCGCCTCGACTCGCGTTACGCTAAGACAGGGTGGCAGTGGTGTCACGTGCTCGTCTCGGCATCCGTCGTCGCTACCGCGACGACGTCCGCCTCGACTCGCATTTCGGTAAGACAGGGTGGCAGTGGTGTCACGTGCTCGTCTCGGTGTCCGTCGTCGCTACCGCGACGACGTCCGCCTCGACTCGCGTTACACTAAGACAGGGTGGCAGTGGTGTCACGGGCTCGTCTCGGCGTCCGTCGTCGCTACCGCGACGACGTCCGCCTCGACTCGCGTTACCCTAAGATAGACAGGGTGGCAGTGGTGTCACGTGCTCGTCTCGGCGTCCGTCGTCGCTACCGCGACGACGTTCGCCTCGACTCGCATTACCCTAAGATAGACAGGGTGGCAGTGGTGTCACGTGCTCGTCTCGGCGTCCGTCGTCGCTACCGCGAAGACGTCCGCCTCGACTCGAGTTACGCTAAGACAGGAAGGCAGTGGTGTCACGTGCTCGTCTCGGCGTCCGTCGTCGCTACCGCGACGACGTCCGCCTCGACTCACGTAACCCTAAGATAGACAGGTTGGCAGTAGTGTCACGTGCTCGTCTCGGTGTCCGTCGTCGCTACCGCGACGACGTCCGCCTTGACTCGCGTAACCCTAAGATAGACAGGGTGGCAGTGGTGTCACGTGCTCGTCTCGGCATCCGTCGTCGCTACCGCGACGACGTCCGCCTCGACTCGCGTTACGCTAAGACAGGGTGGCAGTGGTGTCACGTGCTCATCTCAGTGTCCATCGTCGCTACCGCGACGATGTCCGCCTCGACTCGCGTTACGCTAAGACAGGGTGGCAGTGGTGTCACGTGCTCGTCTCGGCATCCGTCGTCGCTACCGCGACGACGTCCGCCTCGACTCGCATTTCGGTAAGACAGGGTGGCAGTGGTGTCACGTGCTCGTCTCGGTGTCCGTCGTCGCTACCGCGACGACGTCCGCCTCGACTCGCGTTACACTAAGACAGGGTGGCAGTGGTGTCACGGGCTCGTCTCGGCGTCCGTCGTCGCTACCGCGACGACGTCCGCCTCGACTCGCGTTACCCTAAGATAGACAGGGTGGCAGTGGTGTCACGTGCTCGTCTCGGCGTCCGTCGTCGCTACCGCGATGACGTCCGCGTCGACTCGCGTTACGCTAAGACAGGGAGGCAGTGGTGTCACGTGCTCGTCTCGGCGTACGTCGTCGGTACCGCGACGACGTCCGCCTCGACTCACGTAACCCTAAGATCGACAGGGTGGCAGTAGTGTCACGTGCTCGTCTCGGCCTCCGTCGTCGCTACCGCGATGACGTCCGCCTCGAATCGCGTAACCCTAAGATAGACAGGGTGGCGGACGTGTCACGTGCTCGTCTCGGCGTCCGTCGTCGCTACCGCGACGACGTCCGCCTCGACTCGCGTTACACTAAGACAGGGTGGCAGTGGTGTCACGTGCTCATCTCGGCGTCCGTCGTAGCTACCGCGACGACGTCCGCCTCGACTCGCGTTACGCTATGACAGGGTGGCAGTGGTGTCACGTGCTCGTCTCGGCGTTCGTCGTCGCTACCGCGACGACGTCCGCCTCGACTCGCGTTACGCTAAGACAGGGTGGCAGTGGTGTCACGTGCTCGTCTCGGCGTCCATCGTCGCTACCGCAACGACGTCCGCCTCGACTCGCGTTACAGTAAGACAGGGAAGCAGTGGTGTCACGTGCTCGTCCCGGCGCCCGCCGTCGCTACCGCGACGACGTCCGCCTCGACTCGCGTTACCCTAAGATAGACAGGGTGGCAGTGGTGTCACATGCTCGTCTCGGCGTCCGTCGTCGCTTCCACGACGACGTTCGCCTCGACTCGCGTTACCCTAAGATAGACAGGATGGTAGCGGTGTCACGTGCTCGTCTCGGCGTCCGTCGCCGCTAGCGCGACGACGTCCGCCTCGACTCGCCTAACCCTAAGATAGACAGGGTGGCAGTGGTGTCACGTGCTCGTCTCGGCGTCCGTCGTCGCTAACGCGACGATGTCCGCCTCGACTCGCGTTACGGTAAGACAGGGAGGCAGTGGTGTCACGTGCTCGTCTCGACGTCCATCGTAGCTACCGCGACGACGTCCGCCTCGACTCGCGTTACCCTAAGACAGGGTGGCAGTGGTGTCACGTGCTCGTCTCGGCGTCCGTCGTCGCTACCGCGACGACGTCCGCCTCGACTCGCGTTACGCTAAGACAGGGTGGCAGTGGTGTCACGTGCTCGTCTCGGCGTCCGTGGTCGCTACCACGACGACGTCCGCCTCGACTCGCGTTACGCTAAGACAGGGTGGTAGTGGTGTCACGTGCTCGTCTCGGCATCCGTCGTCGCTACCACGACGACGTCCGCCTCGACTTGCGTTACAGTAAGACAGGGAGGCAGTGGTGTCACGTGCTCGTCTCGGCGTCCGTCGTCGCTACTGCGATGATGTTCGCCTCGACTCGCGTTACCCTAAGATAGACAGGGTGGCAGTGGTGTCACGTGCTCGTCTCGGTGTCCGTCGTCGCTACCGCGACGACGTCCACCTCGACTCGAGTTACGCTAAGACAGGGAGGCAGTGGTGTCACGTGCTCGTCTCGGCGTCCGTCGTCGCTACCGCGACGACGTCCGCCTCGACTCACGTAACCCTAAGATAGACAGGGTGGCAGTAGTGTCACGTGCTCGTCTCGGCGTCCGTCGTCGCTACCGCGACGACGTCCGCCTCGACTCGCGTAACCCTAAGATAGACAGGGTGGCAGTGGTGTCACATGCTCGTCTCAGCGTCCGTCGTCGCTACCGCGACGACGTCCGCCTCGACTCGCATTTCAGTAAGACAGGGTGGCAGTGGTGTCACGTGCTCGTCTCGGCGTCCGTCGTCGCTACCGCGACGACGTCCGCCTCGACTCACGTTACGCTAAGACAGGGTGGCAGTGGTGTCACGGGCTCGTCTCGGCGTCCGTCGTCGCTACCGCGATGACGTCCGCCTCGACTCGCGTTACCCTAAGATAGACAGGGTGGCAGTGGTGTCACGGGCTAGTCTCGACGTCCGCCTCGACTCGCATTTCAGTAAGACAGGGTGGCAGTGGTGTCACGTGCTCGTCTCGGCGTCCGTCGTCGCTACCGCGACGACGTCTGCCTCGACTCGCGTTACGCTAAGACAGGGTGGCAGTGGTGTCACGTGCTCGTCTCAGCATCCGTCGTCGCTACCGCGACGACGTCCGCCTCGACTCGCATTTCAGTAAGACAGGGTGGCAGTGGTGTCACGTGCTCGTCTCGGCGCCCGTCGTCGCTACCGCGACGACGTCCGCCTCGACTCGCGTTACGCTAAGACAGGGTGGCAGTGGTGTCACGGGCTCGTCTCGGCGTCCGTCGTCGCTACCGCGACGACGTCCGCCTCGACTCGCGTTACCCTAAGATAGACAGGGTGGCAGTGGTGTCACGGGCTCGTCTCGGCGTCCGTCGTCGCTACCGCAACGACGTCCGCCTCGACTCGCGTTACCCTAAGATAGACAGGGTGGCAGTGGTGTCACGTGCTCGTCTCGGCGTCCGTCGTCGCTACCGCGACGACGTCCGCGTCGACTCGCGTTACGCTAAGACAGAGAGGCAGTGGTGTCACGTGCTCGTCTCGACGTACGTCGTCGCTACCGCGACGACGTCCGCCTCGACTCACGTAACCCTAAGATCGACAGGGTGGCAGTAGTGTCACGTGCTCGTCTCGGCGTCCGTCGTCGCGCCTCGAATCGCGTAACCCTAAGATAGACAGGGTGGCGGTGGTGTCACGTGCTCGTCTCGGCGTCCGTCGTCGCTACCGCGACGACGTCCGCCTCGACTCGCGTTACACTAAGACAGGGTGGCAGTGGTGTCACGTGCTCATCTCGGCGTCCGTCGTAGCTACCGCGACGACGTCCGCCTCGACTCGCGTTTCGGTAAGACAGGGTGGCAGTGGTGTCACGTGCTCATCTCGGCGTCCGTCGTCGCTACCGCGACGACGTCCGCCTCGACTCGCGTTACGCTAAGATAGGGTGGCAGTGGTGTCACGGGCTCGTCTCGGCGTCCGTCGTCGCTACCGCGACGACGTCCGCCTCGACTCGCGTTATAGTAAGACAGTGAGGCAGTGGTGTCACGTGCTCGTCTCGGCGTCCGCCGTCGCAACCGCAACGACGTCCGCCTCGACTCGCGTTACCCTAAGATAGACAGGGTGGCAGTGGTGTTACATGCTCGTCTCGGCGTTCGTCGTCGCTACCGCGACGACGTTCGCCTCGACTCGCGTAACCCTAAGATAGACAGTGTGGCAGTGGTGTCACGTGCTCGTCTCGACGTCCGCCTCGACTCGCGTTTCGGTAAGACAGGGTGGCAGTGGTGTCACGTGCTCGTCTCGGTGTCCGTCGTCGCTACCGCGTCGACGTCCGCCTCGACTCGCATTTCGGTAAGACAGGGTGGCAGTGGTGTCACGTGCTCGTCTCGGCGTCCGTCGTCGCTACCGCGACGACGTCCGCCTCGACTCGCGTTACGCTAAGACAGGGTGGCAGTGGTGTCACGGGCTCGTCTCGGCGTCCATCGTCGCTACTGCGACGACGTCCGCCTCGACTCGTGTTTCACTAAGACAGGGTGGCAGAGGTGTCACGTGCTCGTCTCGGCGTCCGTCGTCGCTACCGCGACGACATCTGCCTCGACTCGCGTTACCCTAAGATAGACAGGGTGGCAGTGGTGTCATGTGCTCATCTCGGCGTCCGTCGTCGCTACGGCGACGACGTCCGCCTCGACTCGCGTTACCCTAAGATAGACTGGGTGGCAGTGGTGTCACGTGCTCGTCTCGGCGTCCGTCGTAGCTACCGCGACGACGTCCGCCTCGACTCGCGTTTCGGTAAGACAGGGTGGCAGTGGTGTCACGTGCTCATCTCGGCGTCCGTCGTCGCTACCGCGACGACGTCCGCCTCGACTCGCGTTACGCTAAGATAGGGTGGCAGTGGTGTCACGGGCTCGTCTCGGCGTCCGTCGTCGCTACCGCGACGACGTCCGCCTCGACTCGCGTTACAGTAAGACAGTGAGGCAGTGGTGTCACGTGCTCGTCTCGGCGTCCGCCGTCGCAACCGCAACGACGTCCGCCTCGACTCGCGTTACCCTAAGATAGACAGGGTGGCAGTGGTGTTACGTGCTCGTCTCGGCGTTCGTCGTCGCTACCGCGACGACGTTCGCCTCGACTCGCGTAACCCTAAGATAGACAGTGTGGCAGTGGTGTCACGTGCTCGTCTCGACGTCCGCCTCGACTCGCGTTTCGGTAAGACAGGGTGGCAGTGGTGTCACGTGCTCGTCTCGGTGTCCGTCGTCGCTACCGCGTCGACGTCCGCCTCGACTCGCATTTCGGTAAGACAGGGTGGCAGTGGTGTCACGTGCTCGTCTCGGCGTCCGTCGTCGCTACCGCGACGACGTCCACCTCGACTCGCGTTACGCTAAGACAGGGTGGCAGTGGTGTCACGGGCTCGTCTCGGCGTCCATCGTCGCTACTACGACGACGTCCGCCTCGACTCGTGTTTCACTAAGACAGGGTGGCAGTGGTGTCACGTGCTCGTCTCGGCGTCCGTCGTCGCTACCGCGACGACATCTGCCTCGACTCGCGTTACCCTAAGATAGACAGGGTGGTAGTGGTGTCATGTGCTCGTCTCGGCGTCCGTCGTCGCTACCGCGACGACGTCCGCCTCGACTCGCGTTACCCTAAGATAGACTGGGTGGCAGTGGTGTCACGTGCTCGTCTCGGCGTCCGTCGTCGCTACCGCGATGACGTCCGCCTCCACTCGCGTAACCCTAAGATACACAGGGGGGCAGTGGTGTCACGTGCTCGTCTCAGCGTCCGTCGTCCGCCTCGACTCACGTAACCCTAAGATCGACAGGGTGGCAGTAGTGTCACGTGCTCGTCTCGGCGTCCGTCGTCGCGCCTCGAATCGCGTAACCCTAAGATAGACAGGGTGGCGGTGGTGTCACGTGCTCGTCTCGGCGTCCGTCGTCGCTACCGCGACGACGTCCGCCTCGACTCGCGTTACACTAAGACAGGGTGGCAGTGGTGTCACGTGCTCATCTCGGCGTCCGTCGTAGCTACCGCGACGACGTCCGCCTCGACTCGCGTTTCGGTAAGACAGGGTGGCAGTGGTGTCACGTGCTCATCTCGGCGTCCGTCGTCGCTACCGCGACGACGTCCGCCTCGACTCGCGTTACGCTAAGATAGGGTGGCAGTGGTGTCACGGGCTCGTCTCGGCGTCCGTCGTCGCTACCGCGACGACGTCCGCCTCGACTCGCGTTATAGTAAGACAGTGAGGCAGTGGTGTCACGTGCTCGTCTCGGCGTCCGCCGTCGCAACCGCAACGACGTCCGCCTCGACTCGCGTTACCCTAAGATAGACAGGGTGGCAGTGGTGTTACATGCTCGTCTCGGCGTTCGTCGTCGCTACCGCGACGACGTTCGCCTCGACTCGCGTAACCCTAAGATAGACAGTGTGGCAGTGGTGTCACGTGCTCGTCTCGACGTCCGCCTCGACTCGCGTTTCGGTAAGACAGGGTGGCAGTGGTGTCACGTGCTCGTCTCGGTGTCCGTCGTCGCTACCGCGTCGACGTCCGCCTCGACTCGCATTTCGGTAAGACAGGGTGGCAGTGGTGTCACGTGCTCGTCTCGGCGTCCGTCGTCGCTACCGCGACGACGTCCGCCTCGACTCGCGTTACGCTAAGACAGGGTGGCAGTGGTGTCACGGGCTCGTCTCGGCGTCCATCGTCGCTACTGCGACGACGTCCGCCTCGACTCGTGTTTCACTAAGACAGGGTGGCAGAGGTGTCACGTGCTCGTCTCGGCGTCCGTCGTCGCTACCGCGACGACATCTGCCTCGACTCGCGTTACCCTAAGATAGACAGGGTGGCAGTGGTGTCATGTGCTCATCTCGGCGTCCGTCGTCGCTACGGCGACGACGTCCGCCTCGACTCGCGTTACCCTAAGATAGACTGGGTGGCAGTGGTGTCACGTGCTCGTCTCGGCGTCCGTCGTAGCTACCGCGACGACGTCCGCCTCGACTCGCGTTTCGGTAAGACAGGGTGGCAGTGGTGTCACGTGCTCATCTCGGCGTCCGTCGTCGCTACCGCGACGACGTCCGCCTCGACTCGCGTTACGCTAAGATAGGGTGGCAGTGGTGTCACGGGCTCGTCTCGGCGTCCGTCGTCGCTACCGCGACGACGTCCGCCTCGACTCGCGTTACAGTAAGACAGTGAGGCAGTGGTGTCACGTGCTCGTCTCGGCGTCCGCCGTCGCAACCGCAACGACGTCCGCCTCGACTCGCGTTACCCTAAGATAGACAGGGTGGCAGTGGTGTTACGTGCTCGTCTCGGCGTTCGTCGTCGCTACCGCGACGACGTTCGCCTCGACTCGCGTAACCCTAAGATAGACAGTGTGGCAGTGGTGTCACGTGCTCGTCTCGACGTCCGCCTCGACTCGCGTTTCGGTAAGACAGGGTGGCAGTGGTGTCACGTGCTCGTCTCGGTGTCCGTCGTCGCTACCGCGTCGACGTCCGCCTCGACTCGCATTTCGGTAAGACAGGGTGGCAGTGGTGTCACGTGCTCGTCTCGGCGTCCGTCGTCGCTACCGCGACGACGTCCACCTCGACTCGCGTTACGCTAAGACAGGGTGGCAGTGGTGTCACGGGCTCGTCTCGGCGTCCATCGTCGCTACTACGACGACGTCCGCCTCGACTCGTGTTTCACTAAGACAGGGTGGCAGTGGTGTCACGTGCTCGTCTCGGCGTCCGTCGTCGCTACCGCGACGACATCTGCCTCGACTCGCGTTACCCTAAGATAGACAGGGTGGTAGTGGTGTCATGTGCTCGTCTCGGCGTCCGTCGTCGCTACCGCGACGACGTCCGCCTCGACTCGCGTTACCCTAAGATAGACTGGGTGGCAGTGGTGTCACGTGCTCGTCTCGGCGTCCGTCGTCGCTACCGCGATGACGTCCGCCTCCACTCGCGTAACCCTAAGATACACAGGGGGGCAGTGGTGTCACGTGCTCGTCTCAGCGTCCGTCGTCGCTAACGCGACGACGTCCGCCTCGACTCGCGTTACGGTAAGACAGGGAGGCAGTGGTGTCGCGTGCTCGTCTCGGCGTCCGTCGTCGCTACCGCGATGACGTCCGCGTCGACTCGCGTTACGCTAAGACAGGGAGGCAGTGGTGTCACATGCTCGTCTTGGCGTACGTCGTCGGTACCGCGACGACGTCCGCCTCGACTCACGTAACCCTAAGATCGACAGGGTGGCAGTAGTGTCACGTGCTCGTCTCGGCCTCCGTCGTCGCTACCGCGATGACGTCCGCCTCGAATCGCGTAACCCTAACATAGACAGGGTGGCGGAGGTGTCACGATCTCGTCTCGGCGTCCGTCGTCGCTACCGCGACGACGTCCGCCTCGACTCGCGTTACACTAAGACAGGGTGGCAGTGGTGTCACGTGCTTATCTCGGCGTCCGTCGTAGCTACCGCGACGACGTCCGCCTCGACTCGCGTTACGCTATGACAGGGTGGCAGTGGTGTCACGTGCTCGTCTCGGCGTTCGTCGTCGCTACCGCGACGACGTCCGCCTCGACTCGCGTTACGCTAAGACAGGGTGGCAGTGGTGTCACGTGCTCGTCTCGGCGTCCATCGTCGCTACCGCAACGATGTCCGCCTCGACTCGCGTTACAGTAAGACAGGGAAGCAGTGGTGTCACGTGCTCGTCTCGGCGCCCGCCGTCGCTACCGCGACGACGTCCGCCTCGACTCGCGTTACCCTAAGATAGACTGGGTGGCAGTGGTGTCACGTGCTCGTCTCGGCGTCCGTCGTCGCTACCGCGATGACGTCCGCCTCCACTCGCGTAACCCTAAGATACACAGGGGGGCAGTGGTGTCACGTGCTCGTCTCAGCGTCCGTCGTCGCTAACGCGACGACGTCCGCCTCGACTCGCGTTACGGTAAGACAGGGAGGCAGTGGTGTCATGTGCTCGTCTCGGCGTCCGTCGTTGCTACCGCGACGACATCCGCCTCGACTCGCGTTACGCTAAGACAGGGTGGCAGTGGTATCACGTGCTCCTCTCGGCGTCCGTCGTCGCTACCGCGACGATGTCCGCCTCGACTCGCATTTCGGTAAGACAGGGTGGCAGTGGTGTCACGTGCTCGTCTCGGCGTCCGTCGTCGCTACCGCGACGACGTCCGCCTCGACTCGCATTACGCTAAGACAGGGTGGCAGTGGTGTCACGGGCTCGTCTCGGCGTCCGTCGTCGCTACCGCGACGACGTCCGCCTCGACTCGAGTTACGCTAAGGCAGGGAGGAAGTGGTGTCACGTGCTCGTCTCGGCGTCCGTCGTCGCTACCGCGACGACATCCGCCTCGACTCACGTAACCCTAAGATAGACAGGGTGGCAGTAGTGTCACGTGCTCGTCTCGGCGTCCGTCGTCGCTACCGCGATGACGTCCGCCTCGACTCGCGTAACCCTAAGATAGACAGGGTGGCAGTGGTGTCACGTGCTCGTCTCGGCGTCCGTCGTCGCTACCGCGACGACGTCCGCCTCGACTCGCGTTACGCTAAGACAGGGTGGCAGTGGTGTCACGTGCTCGTCTCGGCATCCGTCGTCGCTACCGCGACGACGTCCGCCTCGACTCGCATTTCAGTAAGACAGGGTGGCAGTGGTGTCACGTGCTCGTCTCGGCGTCCGTCGTCGCTACCGCGACGACGTCCGCCTCGACTCACGTTACGCTAAGACAGGGTGGCAGTGGTGTCACGGGCTCGTCTCGGCGTCCGTCGTCGCTACCGCGACGACGTCCCCCTCGACTCACGTTACCCTAAGATAGACTGGGTGGCAGTGGTGTCACGTGCTCGTCTCGGCGTCCGTCGTCGCTACCGCGATGACGTCCGCCTCCACTCGCGTAACCCTAAGATACACAGGGGGGCAGTGGTGTCACGTGCTCGTCTCAGCGTCCGTCGTCGCTAACGCGACGACGTCCGCCTCGACTCGCGTTACGGTAAGACAGGGAGGCAGTGGTGTCATGTGCTCGTCTCGGCGTCCGTCGTCGCTACCGCGACGACATCCGCCTCGACTCGCGTTACGCTAAGACAGGGTGGCAGTGGTATCACGTGCTCCTCTCGGCGTCCGTCGTCGCTACCGCGACGATGTCCGCCTCGACTCGCATTTCGG
This sequence comes from Triticum timopheevii, assembly GCA_963921465.1. Taxonomy (NCBI): domain Eukaryota; kingdom Viridiplantae; phylum Streptophyta; class Magnoliopsida; order Poales; family Poaceae; genus Triticum; species Triticum timopheevii. The sequence continues at coordinate 311,518,030 of OY997266.1, read as the reverse complement.
TAAGACAGGGTGGCAGTGGTGTCACGTGCTCATCTCGGCGTCCGTCGTAGCTACCGCGACGACGTCCGCCTCGACTCGCGTTTCGGTAAGACAGGGTGGCAGTGGTGTCACGTGCTCATCTCGGCGTCCGTCGTCGCTACCGCGACGACGTCCGCCTCGACTCGCGTTACGCTAAGATAGGGTGGCAGTGGTGTCACGGGCTCGTCTCGGCGTCCGTCGTCGCTACCGCGACGACGTCCGCCTCGACTCGCGTTATAGTAAGACAGTGAGGCAGTGGTGTCACGTGCTCGTCTCGGCGTCCGCCGTCGCAACCGCAACGACGTCCGCCTCGACTCGCGTTACCCTAAGATAGACAGGGTGGCAGTGGTGTTACATGCTCGTCTCGGCGTTCGTCGTCGCTACCGCGACGACGTTTGCCTCGACTCGCGTAACCCTAAGATAGACAGTGTGGCAGTGGTGTCACGTGCTCGTCTCGACGTCCGCCTCGACTCGCGTTTCGGTAAGACAGGGTGGCAGTGGTGTCACGTGCTCGTCTCGGTGTCCGTCGTCGCTACCGCGTCGACGTCCGCCTCGACTCGCATTTCGGTAAGACAGGGTGGCAGTGGTGTCACGTGCTCGTCTCGGCGTCCGTCGTCGCTACCGCGACGACGTCCGCCTCGACTCGCGTTACGCTAAGACAGGGTGGCAGTGGTGTCACGGGCTCGTCTCGGCGTCCATCGTCGCTACTGCGACGACGTCCGCCTCGACTCGTGTTTCACTAAGACAGGGTGGCAGAGGTGTCACGTGCTCGTCTCGGCGTCCGTCGTCGCTACCGCGACGACATCTGCCTCGACTCGCGTTACCCTAAGATAGACAGGGTGGCAGTGGTGTCATGTGCTCATCTCGGCGTCCGTCGTCGCTACGGCGACGACGTCCGCCTCGACTCGCGTTACCCTAAGATAGACTGGGTGGCAGTGGTGTCACGTGCTCGTCTCGGCGTCCGTCGTAGCTACCGCGACGACGTCCGCCTCGACTCGCGTTTCGGTAAGACAGGGTGGCAGTGGTGTCACGTGCTCATCTCGGCGTCCGTCGTCGCTACCGCGACGACGTCCGCCTCGACTCGCGTTACGCTAAGATAGGGTGGCAGTGGTGTCACGGGCTCGTCTCGGCGTCCGTCGTCGCTACCGCGACGACGTCCGCCTCGACTCGCGTTACAGTAAGACAGTGAGGCAGTGGTATCACGTGCTCGTCTCGGCGTCCGCCGTCGCAACCGCAACGACGTCCGCCTCGACTCGCGTTACCCTAAGATAGACAGGGTGGCAGTGGTGTTACGTGCTCGTCTCGGCGTTCGTCGTCGCTACCGCGACGACGTTCGCCTCGACTCGCGTAACCCTAAGATAGACAGTGTGGCAGTGGTGTCACGTGCTCGTCTCGACGTCCGCCTCGACTCGCGTTTCGGTAAGACAGGGTGGCAGTGGTGTCACGTGCTCGTCTCGGTGTCCGTCGTCGCTACCGCGTCGACGTCCGCCTCGACTCGCATTTCGGTAAGACAGGGTGGCAGTGGTGTCACGTGCTCGTCTCGGCGTCCGTCGTCGCTACCGCGACGACGTCCACCTCGACTCGCGTTACGCTAAGACAGGGTGGCAGTGGTGTCACGGGCTCGTCTCGGCGTCCATCGTCGCTACTACGACGACGTCCGCCTCGACTCGTGTTTCACTAAGACAGGGTGGCAGTGGTGTCACGTGCTCGTCTCGGCGTCCGTCGTCGCTACCGCGACGACATCTGCCTCGACTCGCGTTACCCTAAGATAGACAGGGTGGTAGTGGTGTCATGTGCTCGTCTCGGCGTCCGTCGTCGCTACCGCGACGACGTCCGCCTCGACTCGCGTTACCCTAAGATAGACTGGGTGGCAGTGGTGTCACGTGCTCGTCTCGGCGTCCGTCGTCGCTACCGCGATGACGTCCGCCTCCACTCGCGTAACCCTAAGATACACAGGGGGGCAGTGGTGTCACGTGCTCGTCTCAGCGTCCGTCGTCGCTAACGCGACGACGTCCGCCTCGACTCGCGTTACGGTAAGACAGGGAGGCAGTGGTGTCGCGTGCTCGTCTCGGCGTCCGTCGTCGCTACCGCGATGACGTCCGCGTCGACTCGCGTTACGCTAAGACAGGGAGGCAGTGGTGTCACATGCTCGTCTTGGCGTACGTCGTCGGTACCGCGACGACGTCCGCCTCGACTCACGTAACCCTAAGATCGACAGGGTGGCAGTAGTGTCACGTGCTCGTCTCGGCCTCCGTCGTCGCTACCGCGATGACGTCCGCCTCGAATCGCGTAACCCTAACATAGACAGGGTGGCGGAGGTGTCACGATCTCGTCTCGGCGTCCGTCGTCGCTACCGCGACGACGTCCGCCTCGACTCGCGTTACACTAAGACAGGGTGGCAGTGGTGTCACGTGCTTATCTCGGCGTCCGTCGTAGCTACCGCGACGACGTCCGCCTCGACTCGCGTTACGCTATGACAGGGTGGCAGTGGTGTCACGTGCTCGTCTCGGCGTTCGTCGTCGCTACCGCGACGACGTCCGCCTCGACTCGCGTTACGCTAAGACAGGGTGGCAGTGGTGTCACGTGCTCGTCTCGGCGTCCATCGTCGCTACCGCAACGATGTCCGCCTCGACTCGCGTTACAGTAAGACAGGGAAGCAGTGGTGTCACGTGCTCGTCTCGGCGCCCGCCGTCGCTACCGCGACGACGTCCGCCTCGACTCGCGTTACCCTAAGATAGACTGGGTGGCAGTGGTGTCACGTGCTCGTCTCGGCGTCCGTCGTCGCTACCGCGATGACGTCCGCCTCCACTCGCGTAACCCTAAGATACACAGGGGGGCAGTGGTGTCACGTGCTCGTCTCAGCGTCCGTCGTCGCTAACGCGACGACGTCCGCCTCGACTCGCGTTACGGTAAGACAGGGAGGCAGTGGTGTCATGTGCTCGTCTCGGCGTCCGTCGTCGCTACCGCGACGACATCCGCCTCGACTCGCGTTACGCTAAGACAGGGTGGCAGTGGTATCACGTGCTCCTCTCGGCGTCCGTCGTCGCTACCGCGACGATGTCCGCCTCGACTCGCATTTCGGTAAGACAGGGTGGCAGTGGTGTCACGTGCTCGTCTCGGCGTCCGTCGTCGCTACCGCGACGACGTCCGCCTCGACTCGCATTACGCAAAGACAGGGTGGCAGTGGTGTCACGGGCTCGTCTCGGCGTCCGTCGTCGCTACCGCGACGACGTCCGCCTCGACTCGAGTTACGCTAAGACAGGGAGGAAGTGGTGTCACGTGCTCGTCTCGGCGTCCGTCGTCGCTACCGCGACGACATCCGCCTCGACTCACGTAACCCTAAGATAGACAGGGTGGCAGTAGTGTCACGTGCTCGTCTCGGCGTCCGTCGTCGCTACCGCGATGACGTCCGCCTCGACTCGCGTAACCCTAAGATAGACAGGGTGGCAGTGGTGTCACGTGCTCGTCTCGGCGTCCGTCGTCGCTACCGCGACGACGTCCGCCTCGACTCGCGTTACGCTAAGACAGGGTGGCAGTGGTGTCACGTGCTCGTCTCGGCATCCGTCGTCGCTACCGCGACGACGTCCGCCTCGACTCGCATTTCAGTAAGACAGGGTGGCAGTGGTGTCACGTGCTCGTCTCGGCGTCCGTCGTCGCTACCGCGACGACGTCCGCCTCGACTCACGTTACGCTATGACAGGGTGGCAGTGGTGTCACGTGCTCGTCTCGGCGTTCGTCGTCGCTACCGCGACGACGTCCGCCTCGACTCGCGTTACGCTAAGACAGGGTGGCAGTGGTGTCACGTGCTCGTCTCGGCGTCCATCGTCGCTACCGCAACGATGTCCGCCTCGACTCGCGTTACAGTAAGACAGGGAAGCAGTGGTGTCACGTGCTCGTCTCGGCGCCCGCCGTCGCTACCGCGACGACGTCCGCCTCGACTCGCGTTACCCTAAGATAGACTGGGTGGCAGTGGTGTCACGTGCTCGTCTCGGCGTCCGTCGTCGCTACCGCGATGACGTCCGCCTCCACTCGCGTAACCCTAAGATACACAGGGGGGCAGTGGTGTCACGTGCTCGTCTCAGCGTCCGTCGTCGCTAACGCGACGACGTCCGCCTCGACTCGCGTTACGGTAAGACAGGGAGGCAGTGGTGTCATGTGCTCGTCTCGGCGTCCGTCGTCGCTACCGCGACGACATCCGCCTCGACTCGCGTTACGCTAAGACAGGGTGGCAGTGGTATCACGTGCTCCTCTCGGCGTCCGTCGTCGCTACCGCGACGATGTCCGCCTCGACTCGCATTTCGGTAAGACAGGGTGGCAGTGGTGTCACGTGCTCGTCTCGGCGTCCGTCGTCGCTACCGCGACGACGTCCGCCTCGACTCGCATTACGCAAAGACAGGGTGGCAGTGGTGTCACGGGCTCGTCTCGGCGTCCGTCGTCGCTACCGCGACGACGTCCGCCTCGACTCGAGTTACGCTAAGACAGGGAGGAAGTGGTGTCACGTGCTCGTCTCGGCGTCCGTCGTCGCTACCGCGACGACATCCGCCTCGACTCACGTAACCCTAAGATAGGCAGGGTGGCAGTAGTGTCACGTGCTCGTCTCGGCGTCCGTCGTCGCTACCGCGATGACGTCCGCCTCGACTCGCGTAACCCTAAGATAGACAGGGTGGCAGTGGTGTCACGTGCTCGTCTCGGCGTCCGTCGTCGCTACCGCGACGACGTCCGCCTCGACTCGCGTTACGCTAAGACAGGGTGGCAGTGGTGTCACGTGCTCGTCTCGGCATCTGTCGTCGCTACCGCGACGACGTCCGCCTCGACTCGCATTTCAGTAAGACAGGGTGGCAGTGGTGTCACGTGCTCGTCTCGGCGTCCGTCGTCGCTACCGCGACGACGTCCGCCTCGACTCACGTTACGCTAAGACAGGGTGGCAGTGGTGTCACGGGCTCGTCTCGGCGTCCGTCGTCGCTACCGCGACGACGTCCCCCTCGACTCACGTTACCCTAAGATAGACTGGGTGGCAGTGGTGTCACGTGCTCGTCTCGGCGTCCGTCGTCGCTACCGCGATGACGTCCGCCTCCACTCGCGTAACCCTAAGATACACAGGGGGGCAGTGGTGTCACGTGCTCGTCTCAGCGTCCGTCGTCGCTAACGCGACGACGTCCGCCTCGACTCGCGTTACGGTAAGACAGGGAGGCAGTGGTGTCATGTGCTCGTCTCGGCGTCCGTCGTCGCTACCGCGACGACATCCGCCTCGACTCGCGTTACGCTAAGACAGGGTGGCAGTGGTATCACGTGCTCCTCTCGGCGTCCGTCGTCGCTACCGCGACGATGTCCGCCTCGACTCGCATTTCGGTAAGACAGGGTGGCAGTGGTGTCACGTGCTCGTCTCGGCGTCCGTCGTCGCTACCGCGACGACGTCCGCCTCGACTCGCATTACGCTAAGACAGGGTGGCAGTGGTGTCACGGGCTCGTCTCGGCGTCCGTCGTCGCTACCGCGACGACGTCCGCCTCGACTCGAGTTACGCTAAGACAGGGAGGAAGTGGTGTCACGTGCTCGTCTCGGCGTCCGTCGTCGCTACCGCGATGACGTCCGCCTCGACTCGCGTAACCCTAAGATAGACAGGGTGGCAGTGGTGTCACGTGCTCGTCTCGGCGTCCGTCGTCGCTACCGCGACGACGTCCGCCTCGACTCGCGTTACGCTAAGACAGGGTGGCAGTGGTGTCACGTGCTCGTCTCGGCATCCGTCGTCGCTACCGCGACGACGTCCGCCTCGACTCGCATTTCAGTAAGACAGGGTGGCAGTGGTGTCACGTGCTCGTCTCGGCGTCCGTCGTCGCTACCGCGACGACGTCCGCCTCGACTCACGTTACGCTAAGACAGGGTGGCAGTGGTGTCACGGGCTCGTCTCGGCGTCCGTCGTCGCTACCGCGACGACGTCCCCCTCGACTCGCGTTACCCTAAGATAGACAGGGTGGCAGTGGTGTCACGGGCTAGTCTCGGCGTCCGTCGTCGCTACCGCGACGACGTCCGCCTCGACTCGCGTTACCCTAAGATAGACAGGGTGGCAGTGGTGTCACGTGCTCGTCTCGGCGTTCGTCGTCGCTACCGCGACGACGTCCGCGTCGACTCGCGTTACGCTAAGACAGGGAGGCAGTGGTGTCACGTGCTCGTCTCGGCGTACGTCGTCGCTACCGCGACGACGTCCGCCTCGACTCACGTAACCCTAAGATCGACAGGGTGGCAGTAGTGTCACGTGCTCGTCTCGGCATCCGTCGTCGCGCCTCGAATCGCGTAAACCTAAGATAGACAGGGTGGCGGTGGTGTCACGTGCTCGTCTCGGCGTCCGTCGTCGCTACCGCGATGACGTCCGCCTCGACTCGCGTTACACTAAGACAGGGTGGCAGGGGTGTCACGTGCTCATCTCGGCGTCCGTCGTAGCTACCGCGACGACGTCCGCCTCGACTCGCGTTTCGGTAAGACAGGGTGGCAGTGGTGTCACGTGCTCGTCTCGGCGTCCGTCGTCGCTACCGCGACGACGTCCGCCTCGACTCGCGTTACGCTAAGATAGGGTGGCAGTGGTGTCACGGGCTCGTCTCGGCGTCCGTCGTCGCTACCGCGACGACGTCCGCCTCGACTCGCGTTACAGTAAGACAGTGAGGCAGTGGTGTCACGTGCTCGTCTCGGCGTCCGCCGTCGCAACCGCAACGACGTCCGCCTCGACTCGCGTTACCCTAAGATAGACAGGGTGGCAGTGGTGTTACGTGCTCGTCTCGGCGTTCGTCGTCGCTACCGCGACGACGTTCGCCTCGACTCGCGTAACCCTAAGATAGACAGTGTGGCAGTGGTGTCACGTGCTCGTCTCGACGTCCGCCTCGACTCGCGTTTCGGTAAGACAGGGTGGCAGTGGTGTCACGTGCTCGTCTCGGTGTCCGTCGTCGCTACCGCGTCGACGTCCGCCTCGACTCGCATTTCGGTAAGACAGGGTGGAAGTGGTGTCACGTGCTCGTCTCGGTGTCCGTCGTCGCTACCGCGACGACGTCCGCCTCGACTCGCGTTACGCTAAGACAGGGTGGCAGTGGTGTCACGGGCTCGTCTCGGCGTCCATCGTCGCTACTGCGACGACGTCCGCCTCGACTCGCGTTACGCTAAGACAGGATGGCAGTGGTGTCACGTGCTCATCTCGGCGTCCGTCGTCGCTACCACGACGATGTCCGCCTCGACTCGCGTTACGCTAAGACAGGGTGGCAGTGGTGTTACGTGCTCGTCTCGGCATCCGTCGTCGCTACCGCGATGACGTCCGCCTCCACTCGCGTAACCCTAAGATACACAGGGGGGCAGTGGTGTCACGTGCTCGTCTCAGCGTCCGTCGTCGCTAACGCGACGACGTCCGCCTCGACTCGCGTTACGGTAAGACAGGGAGGCAGTGGTGTCATGTGCTCGTCTCGGCGTCCGTCGTCGCTACCGCGACGACATCCGCCTCGACTCGCGTTACGCTAAGACAGGGTGGCAGTGGTATCACGTGCTCCTCTCGGCGTCCGTCGTCGCTACCGCGACGATGTCCGCCTCGACTCGCATTTCGGTAAGACAGGGTGGCAGTGGTGTCACGTGCTCGTCTCGGCGTCCGTCGTCGCTACCGCGACGACGTCCGCCTCGACTCGCATTACGCTAAGACAGGGTGGCAGTGGTGTCACGGGCTCGTCTCGGCGTCCGTCGTCGCTACCGCGACGACGTCCGCCTCGACTCGAGTTACGCTAAGACAGGGAGGAAGTGGTGTCACGTACTCGTCTCGGCGTCCGTCGTCGCTACCGCGACGACGTCCGCCTCGACTCACGTAACCCTAAGATAGACAGGGTGGCAGTAGTGTCACGTGCTCGTCTCGGCGTCCGTCGTCGCTACCGCGATGACGTCCGCCTCGACTCGCGTAACCCTAAGATAGACAGGGTGGCAGTGGTGTCACGTGCTCGTCTCGGCGTCCGTCGTCGCTACCGCGACGACGTCCGCCTCGACTCGCGTTACGCTAAGACAGGGTGGCAGTGGTGTCACGTGCTCGTCTCGGCATCCGTCGTCGCTACCGCGACGACGTCCGCCTCGACTCGCATTTCAGTAAGACAGGGTGGCAGTGGTGTCACGTGCTCGTCTCGGCGTCCGTCGTCGCTACCGCGACGACGTCCGCCTCGACTCACGTTACGCTAAGACAGGGTGGCAGTGGTGTCACGGGCTCGTCTCGGCGTCCGTCGTCGCTACCGCGACGACGTCCCCCTCGACTCGCGTTACCCTAAGATAGACAGGGTGGCAGTGGTGTCACGGGCTAGTCTCGGCGTCCGTCGTCGCTACCGCGACGACGTCCGCCTCGACTCGCGTTACCCTAAGTAAGACAGGGTGGCAGTGGTGTCACGTGCTCGTCTCGGCGTTCGTCGTCGCTACCGCGACGACGTCCGCGTCGACTCGCGTTACGCTAAGACAGGGAGGCAGTGGTGTCACGTGCTCGTCTCGGCGTACGTCGTCGCTACTGCGACGACGTCCGCCTCGACTCACGTAACCCTAAGATAGACAGGGTGGCAGTAGTGTCACGTGCTCGTCTCGGCGTCCGTCGTCGCTACCGCGACGACGTCCGCCTCGACTCACGTAACCCTAAGATCGACAGGGTGGCAGTAGTGTCACGTGCTCGTCTCGGCCTCCGTCGTCGCTACCGCGATGACGTCCGCCTCGAATCGCGTAACCCTAACATAGACAGGGTGGCGGAGGTGTCACGATCTCGTCTCGGCGTCCGTCGTCGCTACCGCGACGACGTCCGCCTCGACTCGCGTTACACTAAGACAGGGTGGCAGTGGTGTCACGTGCTTATCTCGGCGTCCGTCGTAGCTACCGCGACGACGTCCGCCTCGACTCGCGTTACGCTATGACAGGGTGGCAGTGGTGTCACGTGCTCGTCTCGGCGTTCGTCGTCGCTACCGCGACGACGTCCGCCTCGACTCGCGTTACGCTAAGACAGGGTGGCAGTGGTGTCACGTGCTCGTCTCGGCGTCCATCGTCGCTACCGCAACGATGTCCGCCTCGACTCGCGTTACAGTAAGACAGGGAAGCAGTGGTGTCACGTGCTCGTCTCGGCGCCCGCCGTCGCTACCGCGACGACGTCCGCCTCGACTCGCGTTACCCTAAGATAGACTGGGTGGCAGTGGTGTCACGTGCTCGTCTCGGCGTCCGTCGTCGCTACCGCGATGACGTCCGCCTCCACTCGCGTAACCCTAAGATACACAGGGGGGCAGTGGTGTCACGTGCTCGTCTCAGCGTCCGTCGTCGCTAACGCGACGACGTCCGCCTCGACTCGCGTTACGGTAAGACAGGGAGGCAGTGGTGTCATGTGCTCGTCTCGGCGTCCGTCGTCGCTACCGCGACGACATCCGCCTCGACTCGCGTTACGCTAAGACAGGGTGGCAGTGGTATCACGTGCTCCTCTCGGCGTCCGTCGTCGCTACCGCGACGATGTCCGCCTCGACTCGCATTTCGGTAAGACAGGGTGGCAGTGGTGTCACGTGCTCGTCTCGGCGTCCGTCGTCGCTACCGCGACGACGTCCGCCTCGACTCGCATTACGCAAAGACAGGGTGGCAGTGGTGTCACGGGCTCGTCTCGGCGTCCGTCGTCGCTACCGCGACGACGTCCGCCTCGACTCGAGTTACGCTAAGACAGGGAGGAAGTGGTGTCACGTGCTCGTCTCGGCGTCCGTCGTCGCTACCGCGACGACATCCGCCTCGACTCACGTAACCCTAAGATAGACAGGGTGGCAGTAGTGTCACGTGCTCGTCTCGGCGTCCGTCGTCGCTACCGCGATGACGTCCGCCTCGACTCGCGTAACCCTAAGATAGACAGGGTGGCAGTGGTGTCACGTGCTCGTCTCGGCGTCCGTCGTCGCTACCGCGACGACGTCCGCCTCGACTCGCGTTACGCTAAGACAGGGTGGCAGTGGTGTCACGTGCTCGTCTCGGCATCCGTCGTCGCTACCGCGACGACGTCCGCCTCGACTCGCATTTCAGTAAGACAGGGTGGCAGTGGTGTCACGTGCTCGTCTCGGCGTCCGTCGTCGCTACCGCGACGACGTCCGCCTCGACTCACGTTACGCTAAGACAGGGTGGCAGTGGTGTCACGGGCTCGTCTCGGCGTCCGTCGTCGCTACCGCGACGACGTCCCCCTCGACTCACGTTACCCTAAGATAGACTGGGTGGCAGTGGTGTCACGTGCTCGTCTCGGCGTCCGTCGCCGCTACCGCGATGACGTCCGCCTCCACTCGCGTAACCCTAAGATACACAGGGGGGCAGTGGTGTCACGTGCTCGTCTCAGCGTCCGTCGTCGCTAACGCGACGACGTCCGCCTCGACTCGCGTTACGGTAAGACAGGGAGGCAGTGGTGTCATGTGCTCGTCTCGGCGTCCGTCGTCGCTACCGCGACGACATCCGCCTCGACTCGCGTTACGCTAAGACAGGGTGGCAGTGGTATCACGTGCTCCTCTCGGCGTCCGTCGTCGCTACCGCGACGATGTCCGCCTCGACTCGCATTTCGGTAAGACAGGGTGGCAGTGGTGTCACGTGCTCGTCTCGGCGTCCGTCGTCGCTACCGCGACGACGTCCGCCTCGACTCGCATTACGCTAAGACAGGGTGGCAGTGGTGTCACGGGCTCGTCTCGGCGTCCGTCGTCGCTACCGCGACGACGTCCGCCTCGACTCGAGTTACGCTAAGACAGGGAGGAAGTGGTGTCACGTGCTCGTCTCGGCGTCCGTCGTCGCTACCGCGATGACGTCCGCCTCGACTCGCGTAACCCTAAGATAGACAGGGTGGCAGTGGTGTCACGTGCTCGTCTCGGCGTCCGTCGTCGCTACCGCGACGACGTCCGCCTCGACTCGCGTTACGCTAAGACAGGGTGGCAGTGGTGTCACGTGCTAGTCTCGGCATCCGTCGTCGCTACCGCGACGACGTCCGCCTCGACTCGCATTTCAGTAAGACAGGGTGGCAGTGGTGTCACGTGCTCGTCTCGGCGTCCGTCGTCGCTACCGCGACGACGTCCGCCTCGACTCACGTTACGCTAAGACAGGGTGGCAGTGGTGTCACGGGCTCGTCTCGGCGTCCGTCGTCGCTACCGCGACGACGTCCCCCTCGACTCGCGTTACCCTAAGATAGACAGGGTGGCAGTGGTGTCACGGGCTAGTCTCGGCGTCCGTCGTCGCTACCGCGACGACGTCCGCCTCGACTCGCGTTACCCTAAGATAGACAGGGTGGCAGTGGTGTCACGTGCTCGTCTCGGCGTTCGTCGTCGCTACCGCGACGACGTCCGCGTCGACTCGCGTTACGCTAAGACAGGGAGGCAGTGGTGTCACGTGCTCGTCTCGGCGTACGTCGTCGCTACCGCGACGACGTCCGCCTCGACTCACGTAACCCTAAGATCGACAGGGTGGCAGTAGTGTCACGTGCTCGTCTCGGCATCCGTCGTCGCGCCTCGAATCGCGTAAACCTAAGATAGACAGGGTGGCGGTGGTGTCACGTGCTCGTCTCGGCGTCCGTCGTCGCTACCGCGATGACGTCCGCCTCGACTCGCGTTACACTAAGACAGGGTGGCAGGGGTGTCACGTGCTCATCTCGGCGTCCGTCGTAGCTACCGCGACGACGTCCGCCTCGACTCGCGTTTCGGTAAGACAGGGTGGCAGTGGTGTCACGTGCTCGTCTCGGCGTCCGTCGTCGCTACCGCGACGACGTCCGCCTCGACTCGCGTTACGCTAAGATAGGGTGGCAGTGGTGTCACGGGCTCGTCTCGGCGTCCGTCGTCGCTACCGCGACGACGTCCGCCTCGACTCGCGTTACAGTAAGACAGTGAGGCAGTGGTGTCACGTGCTCGTCTCGGCGTCCGCCGTCGCAACCGCAACGACGTCCGCCTCGACTCGCGTTACCCTAAGATAGACAGGGTGGCAGTGGTGTTACGTGCTCGTCTCGGCGTTCGTCGTCGCTACCGCGACGACGTTCGCCTCGACTCGCGTAACCCTAAGATAGACAGTGTGGCAGTGGTGTCACGTGCTCGTCTCGACGTCCGCCTCGACTCGCGTTTCGGTAAGACAGGGTGGCAGTGGTGTCACGTGCTCGTCTCGGTGTCCGTCGTCGCTACCGCGTCGACGTCCGCCTCGACTCGCATTTCGGTAAGACAGGGTGGAAGTGGTGTCACGTGCTCGTCTCGGTGTCCGTCGTCGCTACCGCGACGACGTCCGCCTCGACTCGCGTTACGCTAAGACAGGGTGGCAGTGGTGTCACGGGCTCGTCTCGGCGTCCATCGTCGCTACTGCGACGACGTCCGCCTCGACTCGCGTTACGCTAAGACAGGATGGCAGTGGTGTCACGTGCTCATCTCGGCGTCCGTCGTCGCTACCACGACGATGTCCGCCTCGACTCGCGTTACGCTAAGACAGGGTGGCAGTGGTGTTACGTGCTCGTCTCGGCATCCGTCGTCGCTACCGCGATGACGTCCGCCTCCACTCGCGTAACCCTAAGATACACAGGGGGGCAGTGGTGTCACGTGCTCGTCTCAGCGTCCGTCGTCGCTAACGCGACGACGTCCGCCTCGACTCGCGTTACGGTAAGACAGGGAGGCAGTGGTGTCATGTGCTCGTCTCGGCGTCCGTCGTCGCTACCGCGACGACATCCGCCTCGACTCGCGTTACGCTAAGACAGGGTGGCAGTGGTATCACGTGCTCCTCTCGGCGTCCGTCGTCGCTACCGCGACGATGTCCGCCTCGACTCGCATTTCGGTAAGACAGGGTGGCAGTGGTGTCACGTGCTCGTCTCGGCGTCCGTCGTCGCTACCGCGACGACGTCCGCCTCGACTCGCATTACGCTAAGACAGGGTGGCAGTGGTGTCACGGGCTCGTCTCGGCGTCCGTCGTCGCTACCGCGACGACGTCCGCCTCGACTCGAGTTACGCTAAGACAGGGAGGAAGTGGTGTCACGTACTCGTCTCGGCGTCCGTCGTCGCTACCGCGACGACGTCCGCCTCGACTCACGTAACCCTAAGATAGACAGGGTGGCAGTAGTGTCACGTGCTCGTCTCGGCGTCCGTCGTCGCTACCGCGATGACGTCCGCCTCGACTCGCGTAACCCTAAGATAGACAGGGTGGCAGTGGTGTCACGTGCTCGTCTCGGCGTCCGTCGTCGCTACCGCGACGACGTCCGCCTCGACTCGCGTTACGCTAAGACAGGGTGGCAGTGGTGTCACGTGCTCGTCTCGGCATCCGTCGTCGCTACCGCGACGACGTCCGCCTCGACTCGCATTTCAGTAAGACAGGGTGGCAGTGGTGTCACGTGCTCGTCTCGGCGTCCGTCGTCGCTACCGCGACGACGTCCGCCTCGACTCACGTTACGCTAAGACAGGGTGGCAGTGGTGTCACGGGCTCGTCTCGGCGTCCGTCGTCGCTACCGCGACGACGTCCCCCTCGACTCGCGTTACCCTAAGATAGACAGGGTGGCAGTGGTGTCACGGGCTAGTCTCGGCGTCCGTCGTCGCTACCGCGACGACGTCCGCCTCGACTCGCGTTACCCTAAGTAAGACAGGGTGGCAGTGGTGTCACGTGCTCGTCTCGGCGTTCGTCGTCGCTACCGCGACGACGTCCGCGTCGACTCGCGTTACGCTAAGACAGGGAGGCAGTGGTGTCACGTGCTCGTCTCGGCGTACGTCGTCGCTACCGCGACGACGTCCGCCTCGACTCACGTAACCCTAAGATCGACAGGGTGGCAGTAGTGTCACGTGCTCGTCTCGGCGTCCGTCGTCGCGCCTCGAATCGCGTAAACCTAAGATAGACAGGGTGGCGGTGGTGTCACGTGCTCGTCTCGGCGTCCGTCGTCGCTACCGCGATGACGTCCGCCTCGACTCGCGTTACACTAAGACAGGGTGGCAGTGGTGTCACGTGCTCATCTCGGCGTCCGTCGTAGCTACCGCGACGACGTCCGCCTCGACTCGTGTTTCTGTAAGACAGGGTGGCAGTGGTGTCACGTGCTCGTCTCGGCGTCCGTCGACGCTACCGCGACGACGTCCGCCTCGACTCGCGTTACGCTAAGATAGGGTGGCAGTGGTGTCACGGGCTCGTCTCGGCGTCCGTCGTCGCTACCGCGACGACGTCCGCCTCGACTCGCGTTACAGTAAGACAGTGAGGCAGTGGTGTCACGTGCTCGTCTCGGCGTCCGCCGTCGCAACCGCAACGACGTCCGCCTCGACTCGCGTTACCCTAAGATAGACAGGGTGGCAGTGGTGTTACGTGCTCGTCTCGGCGTTCGTCGTCGCTACCGCGACGACGTTCGCCTCGACTCGCGTAACCCTAAGATAGACAGTGTGGCAGTGGTGTCACGTGCTCGTCTCGACATCCGCCTCGACTCGCGTTTCGGTAAGACAGGGTGGCAGTGATGTCACGTGCTCGTCTCGGTGTCCGTCGTCGCTACCGCGTCGACGTCCGCCTCGACTCGCATTTCGGTAAGACAGGGTGGCAGTGGTGTCACGTGCTCGTCTCGGCGTCCGTCGTCGCTACCGCGACGACGTCCGCCTCGACTCGCGTTACGCTAAGACAGGGTGGCAGTGGTGTCACGGGCTCGTCTCGGCGTCCATCGTCGCTACTGCGACGACGTCCGCCTCGACTCGCGTTACGCTAAGACAGGATGGCAGTGGTGTCACGTGCTCATCTCGGCGTCCGTCGTCGCTACCACGACGATGTCCGCCTCGACTCGCGTTACGCTAAGACAGGGTGGCAGTGGTGTTACGTGCTCGTCTCGGCATCCGTCGTCGCTACCGCGACGACGTCCGCCTCGACTCGCATTTCGGTAAGACAAGGTGGCAGTGGTGTCACGTGCTCGTCTCGGCGTCCGTCGTCGCTACCGCGACGACGTCCGCCTCAACTCGCGTTACGCTAAGACAGGGTGGCAGTGGTGTCACGTGCTCGTCTCGGTATCCGTCGTCGCTACCGCAACGACGTCCGCCTCGACTCGCGTTACCCTAAGATAGACAGGGTGGCAGTAGTGTCACGTGCTTGTCTCGGTGTCCGTCGTCGCTACCGCGACGACGTCCGCCTCGACTCGCGTTACGCTAAGACAGGGAGGCAGTGGAGTCACGTGCTCGTCTCGGCGTCCGTCGTCGCTACCGCGACGACGTCCGCCTCGACTCACGTAACCCTAAGATAGACAGGGTGGCAGTAGTGTTACGTGCTCGTCTTGGCGTCCGTCGTCGCTACCGCGACGACGTCCGCCTCGACTCGCGTTACGCTAAGACAGGGAGGCAGTGGTGTCACGTGCTCGTCTCGGCGTCCGTCGTCACTACCGCGACGACGTCCGCCTCGACTCACGTAACCCTAAGATAGACAGGGTGGAAGTGGTGTCACGTGCTCGTCTCGGCATCCGTCGTCGCTACCGCGACGACGTCCGCCTCGACTCGCGTAACCCTAAGAAAGACAGGGTGGCAGTGGTGTCACGTGCTCGTCTCGACGTCCGCCTCGACTCGCGTTTTGGTAAGACAGGATGGCAATGGTGTGACATGCTCGTCTCGGCGTCCGTCGTCGCTACCGCGACGACGTCCGCCTCGACTCGCGTTTCGGTAAGACAGGGTGGCAGTGGTGTCACGTGCTCGTCTCGGCGTCCGTCATCGCTACCTCGACGACGTCCGCCTCGACTCGCGTTACGCTAAGATAGGGTGGCAGTGGTGTCACGGGCTCGTCTCGGCGTCCGTCGTCGCTACTGTGACGATGTCCGCCTTGACTCGCGTTTCACTAAGACAGGGTGGCAGTGGTGTCACGTGCTCGTCTCGGCGTCCGTCGTCGCTACCGCGACGACGTCCGCCTCGACTCGCGCTACCCTAAGATAGACAGGGTGGCAGTGGTGTCACGTGCTCGTCTCGGCGTCCGTCGTCGCTACCGCGACGACGTCCGCCTCGACTCGCGTAACCCTAAGATAGACAGTGTGGCAGTGGTGTCACGTGCTCATCTCGGCGTCCGTCGTCGCTAATGCGACGACGTCCGCCTCGACTCGCGTTACGGTAAGACAGGGAGGCAGTGGTGTCACGTGCTCGTCTCGGCGTCCGTCGTCACTACCGCGACGACGTCCGCCTCGACTCGCGTTACCCTAAGACAGGGTGGCAGTGGTGTCACGCGCTCGTCTCGGCGTCCGTCGTCGCTACAGCGACAACGTCTGCCTCGACTCGCATTACGCTAAGACAGGTTGGCAGTGGTGTCACGTGCTCGTCTCGGCGTCCGTCGTCGCTACCGCGACGACGTCCGCCTCGACTCGCGTTACGCTAAGACAGGGTGGCAGTGGTGTCACGTGCTCGTCTCGGCGTTCCTCGTCGCTACCGCGACGATGTCCGCCTCGACTCGCGTTATGCTAAGACAGGGTGGCAGTGATGTCACGTGCTCGTCTCGGCGTCCGTCGTCGCTACCGCGACGACGTCTGCCTCGACTCCCGTTACAGTAAGACAGCGAGGCAGTGGTGTCACGTGCTCGTCTCGGCGTCCGCCGTCGCTACCGCGACGACGTCTGCCTCGACTCGCGTTACCCTAAGATAGACAGGGTGGCAGTGGTGTCACGTGCTCATCTCGGCGTCCGTCGTCGCTACCGCGATGACGTTCGCCTCGACTCGCGTTACCCTAAGATAGACAGGGTGGCAGTGGTGTCACGTGCTCGTCTCGGCGTCCGTCGTCGCTACCGCGATGACGTCCGCCTCGACTCGCGTTACGCTAAGACAGGGAGGCAGTGGTGTCACGTGCTCGTCTCGGCGTCCGTCGTCGCTACCGCAACCACGTCGGCCTCGACTCACGTAACCCTAAGATAGACAGGGTGGCAGTAGTGTCACGTGCTCGTCTTGGCGTCCGTCGTCGCTACCGCAACGACGTCCGCCTCGACTCGCGTAACCCTAAGATAGACAGGGTGGCAGTGGTGTCACGTGCTCGTCTCGGCGTCCATCGTCGCTACCACGATGACGTCCGCCTCGACTCGCGTTACGCTAAGACAGGGAGGCAGTGGTGTCACGTGCTCGTCTCGGCGTCCGTTGTCGCTACCGCGACGACGTCCGCCTCGACTCGCGTTACGCTAAGACAGGGTGGCAGTGGTGTCACGTGCTCCTCTCGGCGTCCGTCGTTGCTACCGCGATGACATCCGCCTCGACTCGCGTTTCGGTAAGACAGGGTGGCAGTGGTGCCACGTGCTCGTCTCGGCGTCCGTCGTCGCTACCACGACGACGGCCGCCTCGACTCGCGTTACCCTAAGATAGACAGGGTGGAAGTGGTGTCACGTGCTCGTCTCGGCGTCCGTCGCCGCTACCGCGACGACGTCCGCCTCGACTCGCGTAACCCTAAGATAGACGGGTGGCAGTGGTGTCACGTGCTCGTCTCGACGTCCGCCTCGACTCGCGTTTCGGTAAGACAGGGTGGCAGTGGTGTCACGTGCTCGTCTCGGCGTCCGTCGTCGCTACCGCGACGACGTCCGCGTCGACTCGCGTTTCGGTAAGACAGGGTGGCAGTGGTGTCACGTGCTCGTCTCGGCGTCCGTCGTCGCTACCTCGACGACGTCCGCCTCGACTCACGTTACGCTAAGACAGGGTGGCAGTGGTGTCATAGGCTCGTCTCGGCGTCCGTCGTCGCTACTGCGACGATGTCCGCCTCGACTCGCGTTTCACTAAGACAGGGTGGCAGTGGTGTCACGTGCTCGTCTCGGCGTCCGTCGTCGCTACCGCAACGACGTCCGCCTCGACTCGCGTTACCCTAAGATAGACAGGGTGGCAGTGGTGTCATGTGCTCGTCTCAGCGTCCGTCGTCGCTACCGCGACGACGTCCGCCTCGACTCGCGTAACCCTAAGATAGACAGGGTGGCAGTGGTGTCACGTGCTCGTCTCGGCGTCCGTCGTCGCTAACGCGACGACGTCCGCCTCGACTCGCGTTACAGAAAGACAGGGAGGCAGTGGTGTCACATGCTCGTCTCAGCGTCCGTCGTCGCTACCGCGACGACGTCCGCCTCGACTCGCGTTACCCTAAGACAGGGTGGCAGTGGTGTCACGTGCTCGTCTCGGCATCTGTCGTCGCTACCGCGGCGACGTCCGCCTCGACTCGCGTTACGCTAAGACAGGGTGGCAGTGGTGTCACGTGCTCGTCTCGGCGTCCGTCGTCGCTACCGCGACGACGTCCGCCTCGACTCGCGTTACGCTAAGACAGGGTGGCAGTGGTGTCACGTGCTCGTCTCGGCGTTCGTCGTCGCTACCGCGACGACGTCCGCCTCGACTCGCGTTACGCTAAGACAGGGTGGCAGTGGTGTCACGTGCTCGTCTCGGCGTCCATCGTCGCTACCGCAACGACGTCCGCCTCGACTCGCGTTACAGTAAGACAGGGAAGCAGTGGTGTCACGTGCTCGTCTCGGCGCCCGCCGTCGCTACCGCGACGACGTCCGCCTCGACTCGCGTTACCCTAAGATAGACAGGGTGGCAGTGGTGTCACATGCTCGTCTCGGCGTCCGTCGTCGCTACCACGACGACGTTCGCCTCGACTCGCGTTACCCTAAGATAGACAGGATGGTAGCGGTGTCACGTGCTCGTCTCGGCGTCCGTCATCGCTACCGCGACGACGTCCGCCTCGACTCGCGTAACCCTAAGATAGACAGGGTGGCAGTGGTGTCACGTGCTCGTCTCGACGTCCGTCGTCGCTAACGCGACGACGTCCGCCTCGACTCGCGTTACGGTAAGACAGGGAGGCATTGGTGTCACGTGCTCGTCTCGGCGTCCGTCGTAGCTACCGCGACGACGTCCGCCTCGACTCGCGTTACCCTAAGACAGGGTGGCAGTGGTGTCACGTGCTCGTCTCGGCGTTCGTCGTCGCTACCGCGACGACGTCCGCCTCGACTCGCGTTACGCTAAGACAGGGTGGCAGTGGTGTCACGTGCTCGTCTCGGCGTCCGTGGTCGCTACCACGACGACGTCCGCCTCGACTCGCGTTACGCTAAGACAGGGTGGCAGTGGTGTCACGTGCTCGTCTCGGCATCCGTCGTCGCTACCATGACGACGTCCGCCTCGACTTGCGTTACAGTAAGACAGGGAGGCAGTGGTGTCACGTGCTCGTCTCGGCGTCCGCCGTCGCTACCGCGACGACGTCCGCCTCGACTCGCGTTACCCTAAGATAGACAGGGTGGCAGTGGTCTCACGTGCTCGTCTCGGCGTCCGTCGTCGCTACCGCGACGACGTTCGCCTCGACTCGCATTACCCTAAGATAGACAGGGTGGCAGTGGTGTCACGTGCTCGTCTCGGCGTCCGTCGTCGCTACCGCGACGACGTCCGCCTCAACTCGAGTTGCGCTAAGACAGGAAGGCAGTGGTGTCACGTGCTCGTCTCGGCGTCCGTCATCGCTACCGCGACGACATCCGCCTCGACTCACGTAACCCTGAGATAGACAGGGTGGTAGTAGTGTCACGTGCTCGTCTCGGTGTCCGTCGTCGCTACCGCGACGACGTCTGCCTCGACTCGCGTAACCCTAAGATAGACAGGGTGGCAGTGGTGTCACGTGCTCGTCTCGGCATCCGTCGTCGCTACCGCGACGACGTCCGCCTCGACTCGCGTTACGCTAAGACAGGGTGGCAGTGGTGTCACGTGCTCATCTCAGTGTCCGTCGTCGCTACCGCGACGATGTCCGCCTCGACTCGCGTTACGCTAAGACAGGGTGGCAGTGGTGTCACGTGCTCGTCTCGGCATCCGTCGTCGCTACCGCGACGACGTCCGCCTCGACTCGCATTTCGGTAAGACAGGGTGGCAGTGGTGTCACGTGCTCGTCTCGGTGTCCGTCGTCGCTACCGCGACGACGTCCGCCTCGACTCGCGTTACACTAAGACAGGGTGGCAGTGGTGTCACGGGCTCGTCTCGGCGTCCATCGTCGCTACCGCGACGACGTCCGCCTCGACTCGCGTTACCCTAAGATAGACAGGGTGGCAGTGGTGTCACGTGCTCGTCTCGGCGTCCGTCGTCGCTACCGCGATGACGTCCGCGTCGACTCGCGTTACGCTAAGACAGGGAGGCAGTGGTGTCACGTGCTCGTCTCGGCGTACGTCGTGGGTACCGCGACGACGTCCGCCTCGACTCACGTAACCCTAAGATCGACAGGGTGGCAGTAGTGTCACGTGCTCGTCTCGGCCTCCGTCGTTGCTACCGCGACGACGTCCGCCTCGAATCGCGTAACCCTAAGATAGACAGGGTGGCGGAGGTGTCACGTGCTAGTCTCGGCGTCCGTCGTCGCTACCGCGACGACGTCCGCCTCGACTCGCGTTACCCTAAGACAGGGTGGCAGTGGTGTCACGTGCTCGTCTCGGCGTCCGTCGTCGCTACCGCGACGACGTCCGCCTCGACTCGCGTTACGCTATGACAGGGTGGCAGTGGTGTCACGTGCTCATCTCGGCGTCCGTCGTAGCTACCGCGACGACGTCCGCCTCGACTCGCGTTACGCTATGACAGGGTGGCAGTGGTGTCACGTGCTCGTCTCGGCGTTCGTCGTCGCTACCGCGACGACGTCCGCCTCGACTCGCGTTACGCTAAGACAGGGTGGCAGTGGTGTCACGTGCTCGTCTCGGTGTCCATCATCGCTACCGCAACGACGTCCGCCTCGACTCGCGTTACAGTAAGACAGGGAAGCAGTGGTGTCACGTGCTCGTCTCGGCGCCCGCCGTCGCTACCGCGACGACGTCCGCCTCGACTCGCGTTACCCTAAGATAGACAGGGTGGCAGTGGTGTCACATGCTTCCACGACGACGTTCGCCTCGACTCGCGTTACCCTAAGATATACAGGATGGTAGCGGTGTCACGTGCTCGTCTCGGCGTCCGTCGTCACTACCGCGACGACGTCCGCCTCGACTCGCGTAACCCTAAGATAGACAGGGTGGCAGTGGTGTCACGTGCTCGTCTCGGCGTCCGTCGTCGCTAACGCGACGATGTCCGCCTCGACTCGCGTTACGGTAAGACAGGGAGGTAGTGGTGTCACGTGCTCGTCTCGGCGTCCGTCGTAGCTAACGCGACGATGTCCGCCTCGACTCGCGTTACGCTAAGACAGGGAGGCAGTGGTGTCACGTGCTCGTCTCGGCGTACGTCGTCGGTACCGCGACGACGTCCGCCTCGACTCGCGTTACCCTAAGACAGGGTGGCAGTGGTGTCACGTGCTCGTCTCGGCGTCCATCGTCGCTACCGCGACGACGTCCGCCTCGACTCGCGTTACGCTAAGACAGGGTGGCAGTGGTGTCACGTGCTCGTCTCGGCGTCCATGGTCGCTACCACGACGACGTCCGCCTCGACTCGCGTTACGCTAAGACAGGGTGGCAGTGGTGTCACGTGCTCGTCTCGGCATCCGTCGTCGCTACCACGACGACGTCCGCCTCGACTTGCGTTACAGTAAGACAGGGAGGTAGTGGTGTCACGTGCTCGTCTCGGCGTCCGTCGTCGCTACCGCGATGATGTTCGCCTCGACTCGCGTTACCCTAAGATAGACAGGGTGGCAGTGGTGTCACGTGCTCGTCTCGACATCCGTCGTCGCTACCGCGACGACGTCCACCTCGAGTCGAGTTACGCTAAGACAGGGAGGCAGTGGTGTCACGTGCTCGTCTCGGCGTCCGTCGTCGCTACCGCGACGACGTCCGCCTCGACTCACGTAACCCTAAGATAGACAGGGTGGCAGTAGTGTCACGTGCTCGTCTTGGCGTCCGTCGTCGCTACCGCGACGACGTCCGCCTCGACTCGCGTAACCCTAAGATAGACAGGGTGGCAGTGGTGTCACGTGCTCGTCTCGGCGTCCGTCGTCGCTACCGCGACGACGTCCACCTCGACTCGCATTTCAGTAAGACAGGGTGGCAGTGGTGTCACGTGCTTGTCTCGGCGTCCGTCGTCGCTACCGCGACGACGTCCGCCTCGACTCACGTTACGCTAAGACAGGGTGGCAGTGGTGTCACGGGCTCGTCTCGGCGTCCGTCGTCGCTACCGCGACGACGTCCGCCTCGACTCGCGTTACCCTAAGATAGACAGGGTGGCAGTGGTGTCACGGGCTAGTCTCGACGGCCGCCTCGACTCGCATTTCAGTAAGACAGGGTGGCAGTGGTGTCACGTGCTCGTCTCGGCGTCCGTCGTCGCTACCGCGACGACGTCTGCCTCGACTCGCGTTACGCTAAGACAGGGTGGCAGTGGTGTCACGTGCTCGTCTCGGCATCCGTCGTCGCTACCGCGACGACGTCCGCCTCGACTCGCATTTCAGTAAGACAGGGTGGCAGTGGTGTCACGTGCTCGTCTCGGCGTCCGTCGTCGCTACCGCGACGACGTCCGCCTCGACTCGCGTTACGCTAAGACAGGGTGGCAGTGGTGTCACGGGCTCGTCTCGGCGTCCGTCGTCGCTACCGCGACGATGTCCGCCTAGACTCGCGTTACCCTAAGATAGACAGGGTGGCAGTGGTGTCACGGGCTCGTCTCGGCATCCGTCGTCGCTACCGCGACGACGTCCGCCTCGACTCGCGTTACCCTAAGATAGACAGGGTGGCAGTGGTGTCACGGGCTAGTCTCGACGGCCGCCTCGACTCGCATTTCAGTAAGACAGGGTGGCAGTGGTGTCACGTGCTCGTCTCGGCGTCCGTCGTCGCTACCGCGACGACGTCTGCCTCGACTCGCGTTACGCTAAGACAGGGTGGCAGTGGTGTCACGTGCTCGTCTCAGCATCCGTCGTCGCTACCGCGACGACGTCCGCCTCGACTCGCATTTCAGTAAGACAGGGTGGCAGTGGTGTCACGTGCTCGTCTCGGCGTCCGTCGTCGCTACCGCGACGACGTCCGCCTCGACTCGCGTTACGCTAAGACAGGGTGGCAGTGGTTTCACGGGCTCGTCTCGGCGTCCGTCGTCGCTACCGCGACGATGTCCGCCTCGACTCGCGTTACCCTAAGATAGATAGGGTGGCACTGGTGTCACGGGCTCGTCTCGGCATCCGTCGTCGCTACCGCGACGACGTCCGCCTCGACTCGCGTTACCCTAAGATAGACAGGGTGGCAGTGGTGTCACGTGCTCATCTCGGCGTCCGTCGTCGCTACCGCGACGACGTCCGCGTCGACTCGCGTTACGCTAAGACAGGGAGGCAGTGGTGTCACGTGCTCGTCTCGGCGTACGTCGTCGCTACCGCGACGACGTCCGCCTCGACTCACGTAACCCTAAGATCGACAGGGTGGCAGTAGTGTCACGTGCTCGTCTCGGCGTCCGTCGTCGCGCCTCGAATCACGTAACCCTAAGATAGACAGGGTGGCGGTGGTGTCACGTGCTCGTCTCGGCGTCCGTCGTCGCTACCGCGACGACGTCCGCCTCGACTCGCGTTACACTAAGACAGGGTGGCAGTGGTGTCACGTGCTCATCTCGGCGTCCGTCGTAGCTACCGCGACGACGTCCGCGTCGACTCGCGTTTCGGTAAGACAGGGTGGCAGTGGTGTCACGTGCTCATCTCGGCGTCCGTCGTCGCTACCGCGACGACGACCGCCTCGACTCGCGTTACGCTAAGATAGGGTGGCAGTGGTGTCACGGGCTCGTCTCGGCGTCCGTCGTCGCTACCGCGACGACGTCCGCCTCGACTCGCGTTACAGTAAGACAGTGAGGCAGTGGTGTCACGTGCTCGTCTCGGCGTCCGCCGTCGCAACCGCAACGACGTCCGCCTCGACTCGCGTTACCCTAAGATAGACAGGGTGGCAGTGGTGTTACGTGCTCGTCTCGGCGTTCGTCGTCGCTACCGTGACGACGTTCGCCTCGACTCGCGTAACCCTAAGATAGACAGTGTGGCAGTGGTGTCACGTGCTCGTCTCGACGTCCGCCTCGACTCGCGTTTCGGTAAGACAGGGTGGCAGTGGTGTCACGTGCTCGTCTCGGTGTCCGTCGTCGCTACCGCGTCGACGTCCGCCTCGACTCGCATTTCGGTAAGACAGGGTGGCAGTGGTGTCACGTGCTCGTCTCGGCGTCCGTCGTCGCTACCGCGACGACGTCCGTCTCGACTCGCGTTACGCTAAGACAGGGTGGCAGTGGTGTCACGGGCTCGTCTCGGCGTCCATCGTCGCTACTGCGACGACGTCCGCCTCGACTCGTGTTTCACTAAGACAGGGTGGCAGTGGTGTCACGTGCTCGTCTCGGCGTCCGTCGTCGCTACCGCGATGACATCTGCCTCGACTCGCGTTACCCTAAGATAGACAGGGTGGCAGTGGTGTCATGTGCTCGTCTCGGCGTCCGTCGTCGCTACCGCGACGACGTCCGCCTCGACTCGCGTTACCCTAGGATAGACTGGGTGGCAGTGGTGTCACGTGCTCGTCTCGGCGTCCGTCGTCGCTACCGCGATGACGTCCGCCTCCACTCGCGTAACCCTAAGATACACAGGGGGGCAGTGGTGTCACGTGCTCGTCTCAGCGTCCGTCGTTGCTAACGCGACGACGTCCTCCTCGACTCGCGTTACGGTAAGACAGGGAGGAAGTGGTGTCACGTGCTCGTCTCGGCGTCCGTCGTCGCTACCGCGACGACGTCCGCCTCGACTCGCGTTACGCTAAGACAGGGTGGCAGTGGTATCACGTGCTCCTCTCGGCGTCCGTCGTCGCTACCGCGACGATGTCCGCCTCGACTCGCGTTACCCTAAGATAGGGTGGCAGTGGTGTCACGTGCTCGTCTCGGCGTCCGTCGTCGCTACCGCGACGACGTCCGCGTCGACTCGCATTATGCTAAGACAGGGTGGCAGTAGTGTCACGTGCTCGTCTCGGCGTCCGTCGTCGCTACCGCGACGACGTCCGCCTCGAATCGCGTAACCCTAAGATAGACAGGGTGGCAGTGGTGTCACGTGCTCGTCTCGGCGTCCGTCGTCGCTACTGCGACGACGTCCGCCTCGACTCGCATTACACTAAGACAGGGTGGCAGTGGTGTCACGTGCTCATCTCGGCGTCCGTCGTCGCTACCGCGACGACGTCCGCCTCGACTCGCATTTCGGTAAGACAGGGTGGCAGTGGTGTCACGTGCTCGTCTCGGCGTCCGTCGTCGCTACCGCGACGACGTCCGCCTCAACTCGCATTACGCTAAGACAGGGTGGCAGTGGTGTCATGGGCTCGTCTCGGCGTCCGTCGTCGCTACCGCGACGACGTCCGCCTCGACTCGAGTTACGCTAAGACAGGGAGGCAGAGGTGTCACGTGCTCGTCTCGGCGTCCGTCGTCGCTACCGCGACGACGTCCGCCTCGACTCACGTAACCCTAAGATAGACAGGGTGGCAGTAGTGTCACGTGCTCGTCTCGGCGTCCGTCGTCGCTACCGCGACGACGTCCGCCTCGACTCGCGTAACCCTAAGATAGACAGGGTGGCAGTGGTGTCACGTGCTCGTCTCGGCGTCCGTCGTCGCTACCGCGACGACGTCCGCCGAGACGAGCACGTGACACCACTGCCACCCTGTCTATCTTAGGGTTACGCTACCGCGACGACGTCCGCCTCGAATCGCGTAACCCTAAGATAGACAGGGTGGCAGTGGTGTCACGTGCTCGTCTCGGGGTCCGTCGTTGCTACCGCGACGACGTCCGCCTCGACTCGCGTTACACTAAGACAGGGTGGCAGTGGTGTCACGTGCTCATCTCGGCGTCCGTCGTCGCTACCGCGACGACGTCCGCCTCGACTCGCATTTCGGTAAGACAGGGTGGCAGTGGCGTCACGTGCTCGTCTCGGCGTCCGTCGTCGCTACCGCGACGACGTCCGCCTCGACTCGCATTACGCTAAGACAGGGTGGCAGTGGTGTCATGGGCTCGTCTCGGCGTCCGCCGTCGCTACCGCGACGACGTCCGCCTCGACTCGAGTTACGCTAAGACAGGGAGGCAGTGGTGTCACGTGCTCGTCTCGGCATCCGTCGTCGCTACCGCGACGACGTCCGCCTCGACTCACGTAACCCTAAGATAGACAGGGTGGCAGTAGTGTCACGTGCTCGTCTCGGCGTCCGTCGTCGCTACCGCGACGACGTCCGCCTCGACTCGCGTAACCCTAAGATAGACAGGGTGGCAGTGGTGTCACGTGCTCGTCTCGGCGTCCGTCGTCGCTACCGCGACGACGTCCGCCTCGACTCGCGTTACGCTAAGACAGGGTGGCAGTGGTGTCACGTGCTCGTCTCGGCATCCGTCGTCGCTACCGCGACGACGTCCGCCTCGACTCGCATTTCAGTAAGACAGGGTGGCAGTGGTGTCACGTGCTCGTCTCGGCGTCCGTCGTCGCTACCGCGACGACGTCCACCTCGACTCACGTTACGCTAAGACAGGGTGGCAGTGGTGTCACGGGCTCGTCTCGGCGTCCGTCGTCGCTACCGCGACGACGTCCGCCTCGACTCGCGTTACCCTAAGATAGACAGGGTGGCAGTGGTGTCACGGGCTCGTCTCGGCATCCGTCGTCGCTACCGCGACGACGTCCGCCTCGACTCGAGTTACGCTAAGACGGGGAGGCAGTGGTGTCACGTGCTCGTCTCGGCGTCCGTCGTCGCTACCGCGACGACGTCCGCCTCGACTCACGTAACCCTAAGATAGACAGGGTGGCAGTAGTGTCACGTGCTCGTCTCGGCGTCCGTCGTCGCTACCGCGACGACGTCCGCCTCGACTCGCGTAACCCTAAGATAGACAGGGTGGCAGTGGTGTCACGTGCTCGTCTCGGCGTCCGTCGTCGCTACCGCGACGACGTCCGCCTCGACTCGCGTTACGCTAAGACAGGGTGGCAGTGGTGTCACGTGCTCGTCTCGGCATCCGTCGTCGCTACCGCGACGACGTCCGCCTCGACTCGCATTTCAGTAAGACAGGGTGGCAGTGGTGTCACGTGCTCGTCTCGGCGTCCGTCGTCGCTACCGCGACGACGTCCGCCTCGACTCACGTTACGCTAAGACAGGGTGGCAGTGGTGTCACGGGCTCGTCTCGGCGTCCGTCGTCGCTACCGCGACGACGTCCGCCTCGACTCGCGTTACCCTAAGATAGACAGGGTGGCAGTGGTGTCACGGGCTCGTCTCGGCGTCCGTCGTCGCTACCGCGACGACGTCCGCCTCGACTCGCGTTACCCTAAGATAGACAGGGTGGCAGTGGTGTCACGTGCTCGTCTCGGCGTCCGTCGTCGCTACCGCGACGACGTCCGCGTCGACTCGCGTTACGCTAAGACAGGGAGGCAGTGGTGTCACGTGCTCGTCTCGGCGTACGTCGTCGCTACCGCGACGACGTCCGCCTCGACTCACGTAACCCTAAGATCGACAGGGTGGCAGTAGTGTCACGTGCTCGTTTCGGCATCCGTCGTCGCGCCTCGAATCGCGTAACCCTAAGATAGACAGGGTGGCGGTGGTGTCACGTGCTCGTCTCGGCGTCCGTCGTCGCTACAGCGACGACGTCCGCCTCGACTCGCGTTACACTAAGACAGGGTGGCAGTGGTGTCACGTGCTCATCTCGGCGTCCGTCGTAGCTACCGCGACGACGTCCGCCTCGACTCGCGTTTCAGTAAGACAGGGTGGCAGTGGTGTCACGTGCTCATCTCGGCGTCCGTCGTCGCTACCGCGACGACGTCCGCCTCGACTCGCATTTCGGTAAGACAGGGTGGCAGTGGCGTCACGTGCTCGTCTCGGCGTCCGTCGTCGCTACCGCGACGACGTCCGCCTCGACTCGCATTACGCTAAGACAGGGTGGCAGTGGTGTCATGGGCTCGTCTCGGCGTCCGCCGTCGCTACCGCGACGACGTCCGCCTCGACTCGAGTTACGCTAAGACAGGGAGGCAGTGGTGTCACGTGCTCGTCTCGGCATCCGTCGTCGCTACCGCGACGACGTCCGCCTCGACTCACGTAACCCTAAGATAGACAGGGTGGCAGTAGTGTCACGTGCTCGTCTCGGCGTCCGTCGTCGCTACCGCGACGACGTCCGCCTCGACTCGCGTAACCCTAAGATAGACAGGGTGGCAGTGGTGTCACGTGCTCGTCTCGGCGTCCGTCGTCGCTACCGCGACGACGTCCGCCTCGACTCGCGTTACGCTAAGACAGGGTGGCAGTGGTGTCACGTGCTCGTCTCGGCATCCGTCGTCGCTACCGCGACGACGTCCGCCTCGACTCGCATTTCAGTAAGACAGGGTGGCAGTGGTGTCACGTGCTCGTCTCGGCGTCCGTCGTCGCTACCGCGACGACGTCCACCTCGACTCACGTTACGCTAAGACAGGGTGGCAGTGGTGTCACGGGCTCGTCTCGGCGTCCGTCGTCGCTACCGCGACGACGTCCGCCTCGACTCGCGTTACCCTAAGATAGACAGGGTGGCAGTGGTGTCACGGGCTCGTCTCGGCATCCGTCGTCGCTACCGCGACGACGTCCGCCTCGACTCGAGTTACGCTAAGACGGGGAGGCAGTGGTGTCACGTGCTCGTCTCGGCGTCCGTCGTCGCTACCGCGACGACGTCCGCCTCGACTCACGTAACCCTAAGATAGACAGGGTGGCAGTAGTGTCACGTGCTCGTCTCGGCGTCCGTCGTCGCTACCGCGACGACGTCCGCCTCGACTCGCGTAACCCTAAGATAGACAGGGTGGCAGTGGTGTCACGTGCTCGTCTCGGCGTCCGTCGTCGCTACCGCGACGACGTCCGCCTCGACTCGCGTTACGCTAAGACAGGGTGGCAGTGGTGTCACGTGCTCGTCTCGGCATCCGTCGTCGCTACCGCGACGACGTCCGCCTCGACTCGCATTTCAGTAAGACAGGGTGGCAGTGGTGTCACGTGCTCGTCTCGGCGTCCGTCGTCGCTACCGCGACGACGTCCGCCTCGACTCACGTTACGCTAAGACAGGGTGGCAGTGGTGTCACGGGCTCGTCTCGGCGTCCGTCGTCGCTACCGCGACGACGTCCGCCTCGACTCGCGTTACCCTAAGATAGACAGGGTGGCAGTGGTGTCACGGGCTCGTCTCGGCGTCCGTCGTCGCTACCGCGACGACGTCCGCCTCGACTCGCGTTACCCTAAGATAGACAGGGTGGCAGTGGTGTCACGTGCTCGTCTCGGCGTCCGTCGTCGCTACCGCGACGACGTCCGCGTCGACTCGCGTTACGCTAAGACAGGGAGGCAGTGGTGTCACGTGCTCGTCTCGGCGTACGTCGTCGCTACCGCGACGACGTCCGCCTCGACTCACGTAACCCTAAGATCGACAGGGTGGCAGTAGTGTCACGTGCTCGTTTCGGCATCCGTCGTCGCGCCTCGAATCGCGTAACCCTAAGATAGACAGGGTGGCGGTGGTGTCACGTGCTCGTCTCGGCGTCCGTCGTCGCTACAGCGACGACGTCCGCCTCGACTCGCGTTACACTAAGACAGGGTGGCAGTGGTGTCACGTGCTCATCTCGGCGTCCGTCGTAGCTACCGCGACGACGTCCGCCTCGACTCGCGTTTCAGTAAGACAGGGTGGCAGTGGTGTCACGTGCTCGTCTCGGCGTCCGTCGTCGCTACCGCGACGACGTCCGCCACGACTCGCGTTACGCTAAGATAGGGTGGCAGTGGTGTCACGGGCTCGTCTCGGCGTCCATCGTCGCTACCGCGACGACGTCCGCCTCGACTCGCGTTACAGTAAGACAGTGAGGCAGTGGTGTCACATGCTCGTCTCGGCGTCCGCCGTCGCAACCGCAACGATGTCCGCCTCGACTCGCGTTACCCTAAGATAGACAGGGTGGCAGTGGTGTTACGTGCTCGTCTCGGCGTTCGTCGTCGCTACCGCGACGACGTTCGCCTCGACTCGCGTAACCCTAAGATAGACAGTGTGGCAGTGGTGTCACGTGCTCGTCTCGACGTCCGCCTCGACTCGCGTTTCGGTAAGACAGGGTGGCAGTGGTGTCACGTGCTCGTCTCGGTGTCCGTCGTCGCTACCGCGTCGACGTCCGCCTCGACTCGCATTTCGGTAAGACAGGGTGGCAGTGGTGTCACGTGCTCGTCTCGGCGTCCGTCGTCGCTACCGCGACGACGTCCGCCTCGACTTGCGTTACGCTAAGACAGGGTGGCAGTGGTGTCACGGGCTCGTCTCGGCGTCCATCGTCGCTACTGCGACGACGTCCGCCTCGACTCGTGTTTCACTAAGACAGGGTGGCAGTGGTGTCACATGCTCGTCTCGGCGTCCGTCGTCGCTACCGCGACGACATCTGCCTCGACTCGCGTTACCCTAAGATAGACAGGGTGGCAGTGGTGTCATGTGCTCGTCTCGGCGTCCGTCGTCGCTACCGCGACGACGTCCGCCTCGACTCGCGTTACCCTAAGATAGACTGGGTGGCAGTGGTGTCACGTGCTCGTCTCGGCGTCCGTCGTCGCTACCGCGATGACGTCCGCCTCCACTCGCGTAACCCTAAGATACACAGGGGGGCAGTGGTGTCACGTGCTCGTCTCAGCGTCCGTCGTCGCTAACGCGACGACGTCCGCCTCGACTCGCGTTACGGTAAGACAGGGAGGCAGTGGTGTCACGTGCTCGTCTCGGCGTCCGTCGTCGCTACCGCGACGACATCCGCCTCGACTCGCATTACGCTAAGACAGGGTGGCAGTGGTATCACGTGCTCCTCTCGGCGTCCGTCGTCGCTACCGCGACGATGTCCGCCTCGACTCGCATTTCGGTAAGACAGGGTGGCAGTGGTGTCACGTGCTTATCTCGGCGTCCGTCATCGCTACCGCGACGACGTCCGCCTCGACTCGCATTGCGCTAAGACAGGGTGGCAGTGGTGTCACGGGCTCGTCTCGGCGTCCGTCGTCGCTACCGCGACGACGTCCGCCTCGACTCGAGTTACGCTAAGACAGGGAGGCAGTGGTGTCACGTGCTCGTCTCGGCGTCCGTCGTCGCTACCGCGACGACGTCCGCCTCGACTCACGTAACCCTAAGATAGACAGGGTGGCAGTGGTGTCACGTGCTCGTCTCGGCGTCCGTCGTCGCTACCGCGACGACGTCCGCCTCGACTCACGTAACCCTAAGATAGACAGGGTGGCAGTGGTGTCACGTGCTCGTCTCGGCGTCCGTCGTCGCTACCGCGACGACGTCCGCCTCGACTCGCGTAACCCTAAGATAGACAGGGTGGCAGTGGTGTCACGTGCTCGTCTCGGCGTCCGTCGTCGCTACCGCGACGACGTCCGCCTCGACTCGCGTTACGCTAAGACAGGGTGGCAGTGGTGTCACGTGCTCGTCTCGGCATCCGTCGTCGCTACCGCGACGACGTCCGCCTCGACTCGCATTTCAGTAAGACAGGGTGGCAGTGGTGTCACGTGCTCGTCTCGGCGTCCGTCGTCGCTACCGCGACGACGTCCGCCTCGACTCACGTTACGCTAAGACAGGGTGGCAGTGGTGTCACGGGCTCGTCTCGGCGTCCGTCGTCGCTACCGCGACGACGTCCGCCTCGACTCGCGTTACCCTAAGATAGACAGGGTGGCAGTGGTGTCACGGGCTAGTCTCGGCGTCCGTCGTCGCTACCGCGACGATGTCCGCCTCGACTCGCGTTACCCTAAGATAGACAGGGTGGCAGTGGTGTCACGTGCTCGTCTCGGTGTCCGTCGTCGCTACCGCGACGACGTCCGCGTCGACTCGCGTTACGCTAAGACAGGGAGGCAGTGGTGTCACGTGCTCGTCTCGGCGTACGTCGTCGCTACCGCGACGACGTCCGCCTCGACTCACGTAACCCTATGATCGACAGGGTGGCAGTAGTGTCACGTGCTCGTCTCGGCGTCCGTCGTCGCGCCTCGAATCGCGTAACCCTAAGATAGACAGGGTGGCGGTGGTGTCACGTGCTCGTCTCGGCGTCCGTCGTCGCTACCGCGACGACGTCCGCCTCGACTCGCGTTACACTAAGACAGGGTGGCAGTGGTGTCACGTGCTCATCTCGGCGTCCGTCGTAGCTACCGCGACGACGTCTGCCTCGACTCGTGTTTCGGTAAGACAGGGTGGCAGTGGTGTCACGTGCTCGTCTCGGCGTCCGTCGTCGCTACCGCGACGACGTCCGCCTCGACTAGCGTTACGCTAAGATAGGGTGGCAGTGGTGTCACGGGCTCGTCTCGGCGTCCGTCGTCGCTACCGCGACGACGTCCGCCTCGACTCGCGTTACAGTAAGACAGTGAGGGAGTGGTGTCACGTGCTCGTCTCGGCGTCCGCCGTCGCAACCGCAACGACGTCCGCCTCGACTCGCGTTACCCTAAGATAGACAGGGTGGCAGTGGTGTTACGTGCTCATCTCGGCGTTCGTCGTCGCTACCGCGACGACGTTCGCCTCGACTCGCGTAACCCTAAGATAGACAGTGTGGCAGTGGTGTCACGTGCTCGTCTCGACGTCCGCCTCGACTCGCGTTTCGGTAAGACAGGGTGGCAGTGGTGTCACGTGCTCGTCTTGGTGTCCGTCGTCGCTACCGCGTCGACGTCCGCCTCGACTCGCATTTCGGTAAGACAGGGTGGCAGTGGTGTCATGTGCTCGTCTCGGCGTCCGTCGTCGCTACCGCGACGACGTCCGCCTCGACTCGCGTTACGCTAAGACAGGGTGGCAGTGGTGTCACGGGCTCGTCTCGGCGTCCATCGTCGCTACTGCGACGACGTCCGCCTCGACTCGTGTTTCACTAAGACAGGGTGGCAGTGGTGTCACGTGCTCGTCTCGGCGTCCGTCGTCGCTACCGCGACGACATCTGCCTCGACTCGCGTTACCCTAAGATAGACAGGGTGGCAGTGGTGTCATGTCCTCGTCTCGGCGTCCGTCGTCGCTACCGCGACGACGTCCGCCTCGACTCGCGTTACCCTAAGATAGACTGGGTGGCAGTGGTGTCACGTGCTCGTCTCGGCGTCCGTCGTCGCTACCGCGATGACGTCCGCCTCCACTCGCGTAACCCTAAGATACACAGGGAGGCAGTGGTGTCACGTGCTCGTCTCGGCGTCCGTCGTCGCTACCGCGACGACGTCTGCCTCGACTCGTGTTACGCTAAGACAGGGTGGCAGTGGTATCACGTGCTCCTCTCGGCGTCCGTCGTCGCTACCGCGACGATGTCCGCCTCGACTCGCGTTACCCTAAGATAGGGTGGGAGTGGTGTCACGTGCTCGTCTCGGCGTCCGTCGTCGCTACCGCGACGACGTCCGCGTCGACTCGCATTATGCTAAGACAGGGTGGCAGTAGTGTCACGTGCTCGTCTCGGCGTCCGTCGTCGCTACCGCGACGACGTCCGCCTCCAATCGCGTAACCCTAAGATAGACAGGGTGGCAGTGGTGTCACGTGCTCGTCTCGGCGTCCGTCGTCGCTACCGCGACGACGTCCGCCTCGACTCGCGTTACACTAAGACAGGGTGGCAGTGGTGTCACGTGCTCATCTCGGCATCCGTCGTCGCTACCGCGACGACGTCCGCCTCGACTCGCATTTCGGTAAGACAGGGTGGCAGTGGTGTCACGTGCTCGTCTCGGCGTCCGTCGTCGCTACCGCGACGACGTCCGCCTCGAATCGCATTACGCTAAGACAGGGTGGCAGTGGTGTCACGGGCTCGTCTCGGCGTCCGTTGTCGCTACCGCGACGACGTCCGCCTCGACTCGCGTTATAGTAAGACAGTGAGGCAGTGGTGTCACGTGCTCGTCTCGGCGTCCGCCGTCGCTACCGCGACGACGTCTGCCTCGACTCGCGTTACCCTAAGATAGACAGGGTGGCAGTGGTGTTACGTGCTCGTCTCGGCGTCCGTCGTCGCTACCGCGACGACGTTCGCCTCGACTCGCGTAACCCTAAGACAGACAGGATGGCAGTGGTGTCACGTGCTCGTCTCGACGTCCGCCTCGACTCGCGTTTCGGTAAGATAGGGTGGCAGTGGTGTCACGTGCTCGTCTCGGTGTCCGTCGTCGCTACCGCGTCGACGTCCGCCTCGACTCGCGTTTTGGTAAGACAGGGTGGCAGTGGTGTCACGTGCTCGTCTCGGCGTCCGTCGTCGCTACCGCGACGACGTCCGCCTCGACTCGCATTACGCTAAGACAGGGTGGCAGTGGTGTCACGGGCTCGTCTCGGCGTCCGTCGTAGCTACTGCGATGACGTCCGCCTCGACCCGTGTTTCACTAAGACAGGGTGGCAGTGGTGTCACGTGCTCGTCTCGGCGTCCGTCGTCGCTACCGCGACGACGTCTGCCTCGACTCGCGTTACCCTAAGATAGGCAGGGTGGCAGTGGTGTCATGTGCTCGTCTCGGCGTCCGTCGTCGCTACCGCGACGACGTCCGCCTAGACTCACGTAACCCTAAGATAGACAGGGTGGCAGTGGTGTCACGTGCTCGTCTCGGCGTCCGTCGTCGCTACCGCGACGACGTCCGCCTCGACTCACGTAACCCTAAGATAGACAGGGTGGCAGTGGTGTCACGTGCTCGTCTCGGCGTCCGTCGTCGCTACCGCGACGACGTCCGCCTCGACTCACGTAACCCTAAGATAGACAGGGTGGCAGTGGTGTCACGTGCTCGTCTCGGCGTCCGTCGTCGCTACCGCGACGACGTCCGCCTCGACTCGCGTAACCCTAAGATAGACAGGGTGGCAGTGGTGTCACGTGCTCGTCTCGGCGTCCGTCGTCGCTACCGCGACGATGTCCGCCTCGACTCGCGTTACGCTAAGACAGGGTGGCAGTGGTGTCACGTGCTCGTCTCGGCATCCGTCGTCGCTACCGCGACGACGTCCGCCTCGACTCGCATTTCAGTAAGACAGGGTGGCAGTGGTGTCACGTGCTCGTCTCGGCGTCCGTCGTCGCTACCGCGACGACGTCCGCCTCGACTCACGTTACGCTAAGACAGGGTGGCAGTGGTGTCACGGGCTCGTCTCGGCGTCCGTCGTCGCTACCGCGACGACGTCCGCCTCGACTCGCGTTACCCTAAGATAGACAGGGTGGCAGTGGTGTCACGGGCTAGTCTCGGCGTCCGTCGTCGCTACCGCGACGATGTCCGCCTCGACTCGCGTTACCCTAAGATAGACAGGGTGGCAGTGGTGTCACGTGCTCGTCTCGGTGTCCGTCGTCGCTACCGCGACGACGTCCGCGTCGACTCGCGTTACGCTAAGACAGGGAGGCAGTGGTGTCACGTGCTCGTCTCGGCGTACGTCGTCGCTACCGCGACGACGTCCGCCTCGACTCACGTAACCCTATGATCGACAGGGTGGCAGTAGTGTCACGTGCTCGTCTCGGCGTCCGTCGTCGCGCCTCGAATCGCGTAACCCTAAGATAGACAGGGTGGCGGTGGTGTCACGTGCTCGTCTCGGCGTCCGTCGTCGCTACCGCGACGACGTCCGCCTCGACTCGCGTTACACTAAGACAGGGTGGCAGTGGTGTCACGTGCTCATCTCGGCGTCCGTCGTAGCTACCGCGACGACGTCTGCCTCGACTCGTGTTTCGGTAAGACAGGGTGGCAGTGGTGTCACGTGCTCGTCTCGGCGTCCGTCGTCGCTACCGCGACGACGTCCGCCTCGACTAGCGTTACGCTAAGATAGGGTGGCAGTGGTGTCACGGGCTCGTCTCGGCGTCCGTCGTCGCTACCGCGACGACGTCCGCCTCGACTCGCGTTACAGTAAGACAGTGAGGGAGTGGTGTCACGTGCTCGTCTCGGCGTCCGCCGTCGCAACCGCAACGACGTCCGCCTCGACTCGCGTTACCCTAAGATAGACAGGGTGGCAGTGGTGTTACGTGCTCATCTCGGCGTTCGTCGTCGCTACCGCGACGACGTTCGCCTCGACTCGCGTAACCCTAAGATAGACAGTGTGGCAGTGGTGTCACGTGCTCGTCTCGACGTCCGCCTCGACTCGCGTTTCGGTAAGACAGGGTGGCAGTGGTGTCACGTGCTCGTCTTGGTGTCCGTCGTCGCTACCGCGTCGACGTCCGCCTCGACTCGCATTTCGGTAAGACAGGGTGGCAGTGGTGTCATGTGCTCGTCTCGGCGTCCGTCGTCGCTACCGCGACGACGTCCGCCTCGACTCGCGTTACGCTAAGACAGGGTGGCAGTGGTGTCACGGGCTCGTCTCGGCGTCCATCGTCGCTACTGCGACGACGTCCGCCTCGACTCGTGTTTCACTAAGACAGGGTGGCAGTGGTGTCACGTGCTCGTCTCGGCGTCCGTCGTCGCTACCGCGACGACATCTGCCTCGACTCGCGTTACCCTAAGATAGACAGGGTGGCAGTGGTGTCATGTCCTCGTCTCGGCGTCCGTCGTCGCTACCGCGACGACGTCCGCCTCGACTCGCGTTACCCTAAGATAGACTGGGTGGCAGTGGTGTCACGTGCTCGTCTCGGCGTCCGTCGTCGCTACCGCGATGACGTCCGCCTCCACTCGCGTAACCCTAAGATACACAGGGAGGCAGTGGTGTCACGTGCTCGTCTCGGCGTCCGTCGTCGCTACCGCGACGACGTCTGCCTCGACTCGTGTTACGCTAAGACAGGGTGGCAGTGGTATCACGTGCTCCTCTCGGCGTCCGTCGTCGCTACCGCGACGATGTCCGCCTCGACTCGCGTTACCCTAAGATAGGGTGGGAGTGGTGTCACGTGCTCGTCTCGGCGTCCGTCGTCGCTACCGCGACGACGTCCGCGTCGACTCGCATTATGCTAAGACAGGGTGGCAGTAGTGTCACGTGCTCGTCTCGGCGTCCGTCGTCGCTACCGCGACGACGTCCGCCTCCAATCGCGTAACCCTAAGATAGACAGGGTGGCAGTGGTGTCACGTGCTCGTCTCGGCGTCCGTCGTCGCTACCGCGACGACGTCCGCCTCGACTCGCGTTACACTAAGACAGGGTGGCAGTGGTGTCACGTGCTCATCTCGGCATCCGTCGTCGCTACCGCGACGACGTCCGCCTCGACTCGCATTTCGGTAAGACAGGGTGGCAGTGGTGTCACGTGCTCGTCTCGGCGTCCGTCGTCGCTACCGCGACGACGTCCGCCTCGAATCGCATTACGCTAAGACAGGGTGGCAGTGGTGTCACGGGCTCGTCTCGGCGTCCGTTGTCGCTACCGCGACGACGTCCGCCTCGACTCGCGTTATAGTAAGACAGTGAGGCAGTGGTGTCACGTGCTCGTCTCGGCGTCCGCCGTCGCTACCGCGACGACGTCTGCCTCGACTCGCGTTACCCTAAGATAGACAGGGTGGCAGTGGTGTTACGTGCTCGTCTCGGCGTCCGTCGTTGCTACCGCGACGACGTTCGCCTCGACTCGCGTAACCCTAAGACAGACAGGATGGCAGTGGTGTCACGTGCTCGTCTCGACGTCCGCCTCGACTCGCGTTTCGGTAAGATAGGGTGGCAGTGGTGTCACGTGCTCGTCTCGGTGTCCGTCGTCGCTACCGCGTCGACGTCCGCCTCGACTCGCGTTTTGGTAAGACAGGGTGGCAGTGGTGTCACGTGCTCGTCTCGGCGTCCGTCGTCGCTACCGCGACGACGTCCGCCTCGACTCGCATTACGCTAAGACAGGGTGGCAGTGGTGTCACGGGCTCGTCTCGGCGTCCGTCGTAGCTACTGCGATGACGTCCGCCTCGACCCGTGTTTCACTAAGACAGGGTGGCAGTGGTGTCACGTGCTCGTCTCGGCGTCCGTCGTCGCTACCGCGACGACGTCTGCCTCGACTCGCGTTACCCTAAGATAGGCAGGGTGGCAGTGGTGTCATGTGCTCGTCTCGGCGTCCGTCGTCGCTACCGCGACGACGTCCGCCTAGACTCGCGTTACCCTAAGATAGACTGGGTGGCAGTGGTGTCACGTGCTCGTCTCGGCGTCCGTCGTCGCTACCGCGATGACGTCCGCCTCGACTCGCGTTATGCTAAGACAGGGTGGCAGTTGTGTCACGTGCTCATCTCGGCGTCCGCCGTCGCTACCGCGACGATGTCCGCCTCGACTCGCGTTACGCTAAGATAGGGTGGCAGTGGTGTCACGTGCTCGTCTCGGCGTCCGTCGTCGCTACCGCGACGACGTCCGCCTCGACTCGCATTTCGGTAAGACAGGGTGGCAGTGGTGTCACGTGCTCGTCTCGGCGTCCGTCGTCGCTACCGCGACGACGTCCGCGTCGACTCGCGTTACGCTAAGACAGGGTGGCAGTGGTGTCACGGGCTCGTCTCTG
This sequence comes from Triticum timopheevii, assembly GCA_963921465.1. Lineage (NCBI taxonomy): Eukaryota > Viridiplantae > Streptophyta > Magnoliopsida > Poales > Poaceae > Triticum > Triticum timopheevii. The sequence goes on along the minus strand of OY997266.1, from coordinate 311,479,951 downwards.
CGTCCATCGTCGCTACCGCGACGAAGTCCGCCTCGACTCGCGTTACCCTAAGATAGACAGGGTGGCAGTGGTGTCACGTGCTCGTCTCGGCGTCCGTCGTCGCTACCGCGACGACGTCCGCGTCGACTCGCGTTACGCTAAGACAGGGAGGCAGTGGTGTCACGTGCTCGTCTCGGCGTACGTCATCGCTACCGCGACGACGTCCGCCTCGAATCGCGTAACCCTAAGATAGACAGGGTGGCAGTGGTGTCACGTGCTCGTCTCGGCGTCCGTCGTCGCTACCGCGACGACGTCCGCCTCGACTCGCGTTACACTAAGACAGGGTGGCTGTGGTGTCACGTGCTCATCTCGACGTCCGTCGTCGCTACTGCGACGACGTCCGCCTCGACTCGCGTTTCGGAAAGACAGGGTGGCAGTGGTGTCACGTGCTCTTCTCGGCGTCCGTCGTCGCTACCGCGACGATGTCCGCCTCGACTCGCGTTACGCTAAGACAGGGTGGCAGTGGTGTCACGGGCTCGTCTCGGCGTCCGTCGTCGCTACCGCGACGACGTCCGCCTCGACTCGCGTTACAGTAAGACAGTGAGGCAGTGGTGTCACGTGCTCGTCTCGGCGTCCGCCGTTGCTACCGCGACGACGTCCGCCTCGACTCACGTTACCCTAAGATAGACAGGGTGGCAGTGGTGTTACGTGCTCGTCTCGGCGTCCGTCGTCGCTACCGCGACGACGTTCGCCTCGACTCGCGTAACCCTAAGATAGACAGGGTGGCAGTGGTGTCACGTGCTCGTCTCGACGTCCGCCTCGACTCGCGTTTCGGTAAGACAGGGTGGCAGTGGTGTCACGTGCTCGTCTCGGTGTCCGTCGTCGGTACCGCGTCGACGTCCGCCTCGACTCGCGTTTCGGTAAGACAGGGTCAGGGTGGCAGTGGTGTCACGTGCTCGTCTCGGCGTCCGTCGTCGCTACCGCGACGACGTCCGCCTCGGCTCGCGTTACGCTAAGACAGGGTGGCAGTGGTGTCACGGGCTCGTCTCGGCGTCCGTCGTCGCTACTGCGACGACGTCCGCCTCGACTCGTGTTTCACTAAGACAGGGTGGCAGTGGTGTCACGTGCTCGTCTCGGCGTCCGTCGTCGCTACCGCGACGACGTCTACCTCGACTCGCGTTACCCTAAGATAGACAGGGTGGCAGTGGTGTCATGTGCTCGTCTCGGCGTCCGTCGTCGCTACCGCGATGACGTCCGCCTCGACTCGCGTTACCCTAAGATAGACTGGGGGCAGTGGTGTCACGTGCTCGTCTCGGCGTCCGTCGTTGCTAACGCGACGACGTCCGCCTCGACTCGCGTTACGGTAAGACAGGGAGGCAGTGGTGTCACGTGCTCGTCTCGGCGTCCGTCGTCGCTACCGCGACGACGTCCGCCTCGACTCGCGTTACGCTAAGACAGGGTGGCAGTGGTGTCACCTGCTCATCTCGGCGTCCGTCATCGCTACCGCGACGATGTCCGCCTAGACTCGCGTTACCCTAAGATAGGCTGGCAGTGGTGTCACGTGCTCGTCTCGGCGTCCGTCGTCGCTACCGCAACGACGTCCGCCTCGACTCGCATTTCGGTAAGACAGGGTGGCAGTGGTGTCACGTGCTCGTCTCGGCGTCCGTCGTCGCTACCGCGACGACGTCCGCGTCGACTCGCGTTACGCTAAGACAGGGTGGCAGTGGTGTCACGGGCTCGTCTCGGCGTCCGTCGTCGCTACCGCGACGACGTCCGCCTCGACTCACGTAACGCTAAGATCGACAGGGTGGCGGTAGTGTCACGTGCTCGTCTCGGCGTCCGTCATCGCTACCACGACGACGTCCGCCTCGAATCGCGTAACCCTAAGATAGACAGGGTGGCAGTGGTGTCACGTCCTCGTCTCGGCGTCCGTCGTCGCTACCGTGACGACGTCCGCCTCGACTCGCGTTACACTAAGACAGGGTGGCTGTGGTGTCACGTGCTCATCTCGACGTCCGTCGTCGCTACCGCGACGACGTCCGCCTCGACTCGCGTTTCGGTAGGACAGGGTGGCAGTGGTGTCACGTGCTCGTCTCGGCGTCCGTCGTCGCTACCGCGACGACGTCCGCCTCGACTCGCGTTACGCTAAGACAGGGTGGCAGTGGTGTCACGGGCTCGTCTCGGCGTCCGTCGTCGCTACCGCGACGACGTCCGCCTCGACTCGCGTTACAGCAAGACAGTGAGGCAGTGGTGTCACGTGCTCGTCTCGGCGTCCGCCATCGCTACCGCGACGACGTCTGCCTCGACTCGCGTTACCCTAAGATAGACAGGGTGGCAGTGGTGTTACGTGCTCGTCTCGGCGTCCGTCGTCGCTACCGCGACGACGTTCGCCTCGACTCGCGTAACCCTAAGATAGACAGGGTGGCAGTGGTGTCACATGCTCGTCTCGATGTCCGCCTCGACTCGCGTTTCGGTAAGACAGGGTGGCAGTGGTGTCACGTGCTCGTCTCGGTGTCCGTCGTCGCTACCGCGTCGATGTCCGCCTCGACTCGCGTTTCGGTAAGACAGGGTGGCAGTGGTGTCACGTGCTCGTCTCGGCGTCCGTCGTCGCTACCACGACGACGTCCGCCTCGACTCGCGTTACGCTAAGACAGGGTGGCAGTGGTGTCACGGGCTCGTCTCGGCGTCCGTCGTCGCTACTGCGACGACGTCCGCCTCGACTCGTGTTTCATTAAGACAGGGTGGCAGTGGTGTCACGTGCTCGTCTCGGCGTCCGTCGTCGCTACCGCGACGACGTCTGCCTCGACTCGCGTTACCCTGAGATAGACAGGGTGGCAGTGGTGTCATGTGCTCGTCTCGGCGTCCGTCGTCGCTACCGCGACGACGTCCGCCTCGACTCGCATTTCGGTAAGACAGGGTGGCAGTGGTGTCACGTGCTCGTCTCGGCGTCCGTCGTCGCTACCGCGACGACGTCCGCGTCGACTCGCATTACGCTAAGACAGGGTGGCAGTGGTGTCACGGGCTCGTCTCGGCGTCCGTCGTCGCTACCGCGACGACGTCCGCCTCGACTCGCGTTACCCTAAGATAGACAGGGTGGCAGTGGTGTCACGTGCTCGTCTCGGCGTCCGTCGTCGCTACCGCGACGACGTCCGCCTCGACTCGCGTTACCCTAAGATAGACAGGGTGGCAGTGGTGTCACGTGCTCGTCTCGGCGTCCGTCGTCGCTACCGCGACGACGTCCGCGTCGACTCGCGTTACGCTAAGACAGGGAGGCAGTGGTGTCACGTGCTCGTCTCGGCGTACGTCGTCGCTACCGCGACGACGTCCGCCTCGACTCACGTAACCCTAAGATCGACAGGGTGGCAGTAGTGTCACGTGCTCGTTTCGGCATCCGTCGTCGCGCCTCGAATCGCGTAACCCTAAGATAGACAGGGTGGCGGTGGTGTCACGTGCTCGTCTCGGCGTCCGTCATCGCTACCGCGACGACGTCCGCCTCGACTCGCGTTACACTAAGACAGGGTGGCAGTGGTGTCACGTGCTCATCTCGGCGTCCGTCGTAGCTACCGCGACGACGTCCGCCTCGACTCGCGTTTCAGTAAGACAGGGTGGCAGTGGTGTCACATGCTCGTCTCGGCGTCCGTCGTCGCTACCGCGACGACGTCCGCCTCGACTCGCGTTACGCTAAGATAGGGTGGCAGTGGTGTCACGGGCTCGTCTCGGCGTCCATCGTCGCTACCGCGACGACGTCCGCCTCGACTCGCGTTACAGTAAGACAGTGAGGCAGTGGTGTCACATGCTCGTCTCGGCGTCCGCCGTCGCAACCGCAACGACGTCCGCCTCGACTCGCGTTACCCTAAGATAGACAGGGTGGCAGTGGTGTTACGTGCTCGTCTCGGCGTTCGTCGTCGCTACCGCGACGACGTTCGCCTCGACTCGCGTAACCCTAAGATAGACAGTGTGGCAGTGGTGTCACGTGCTCGTCTCGACGTCCGCCTCGACTCGCGTTTCGGTAAGACAGGGTGGCAGTGGTGTCACGTGCTCGTCTCGGTGTCCGTCGTCGCTACCGCGTCGACGTCCGCCTCGACTCGCATTTCGGTAAGACAGGGTGGCAGTGGTGTCACGTGCTCGTCTCGGCGTCCGTCGTCGCTACCGCGACGACGTCCGCCTCGACTCGCGTTACGCTAAGACAGGGTGGCAGTGGTGTCACGGGCTCGTCTCGGCGTCCATCGTCGCTACTGCGACGACGTCCGCCTCGACTCGTGTTTCACTAAGACAGGGTGGCAGTGGTGTCACATGCTCGTCTCGGCGTCCGTCGTCGCTACCGCGACGACATCTGCCTCGACTCGCGTTACCCTAAGATAGACAGGGTGGCAGTGGTGTCATGTGCTCGTCTCGGCGTCCGTCGTCGCTACCGCGACGACGTCCGCCTCGACTTGCGTTACCCTAAGATAGACTGGGTGGCAGTGGTGTCACGTGCTCGTCTCGGCGTCCGTCGTCGCTACCGCGATGACGTCCGCCTCCACTCGCGTAACCCTAAGATACACAGGGGGGCAGTGGTGTCACGTGCTCGTTTCAGCGTCCGTCGTCGCTAACGCGACGACGTCCGCCTCGACTCGCGTTACGGTAAGACAGGGAGGCAGTGGTGTCACGTGCTCGTCTCGGCGTCCGTCGTCGCTACCGCGACGACATCCGCCTCGACTCGCATTACGCTAAGACAGGGTGGCAGTGGTATCACGTGCTCCTCTCGGCGTCCGTCGTCGCTACCGCGACGATGTCCGCCTCGACTCGCATTTCGGTAAGACAGGGTGGCAGTGGTGTCACGTGCTCGTCTCGGCGTCCGTCGTCGCTACCGCGACGACGTCCGCCTCGACTCGCATTACGCTAAGACAGGGTGGAAGTGGTGTCACGGGCTCGTCTCGGCGTCCGTCGTCGCTACCGCGACGACGTCCGCCTCGACTCGAGTTACGCTAAGACAGGGAGGCAGTGGTGTCACGTGCTCGTCTCGGCGTCCGTCGTCGCTACCGCGACGACGTCCGCCTCGACTCACGTAACCCTAAGATAGACAGTTTGGCAGTAGTGTCACGTGCTCGTCTCGGCGTCCGTCGTCGCTACCGCGACGACGTCCGCCTCGACTCGCGTAACCCTAAGATAGACAGGGTGGCAGTGGTGTCACGTGCTCAACTCGGCGTCCGTCGTCGCTACCGCGACGACGTCCGCCTCGACTCGCGTTACGCTAAGACAGGGTGGCAGTGGTGTCACGTGCTCGTCTCGGCATCCGTCGTCGCTACCGCGACGACGTCCGCCTCGACTCGCATTTCAGTAAGACAGGGTGGCAGTGGTGTCACGTGCTCGTCTCGGCGTCCGTCGTCGCTACCGCGACGACGTCCGCCTCGACTCACGTTACGCTAAGACAGGGTGGCAGTGGTGTCACGGGCTCGTCTCGGCGTCCGTCGTCGCTACCGCGACGACGTCCGCCTCGACTCGCGTTACCCTAAGATAGACAGGGTGGCAGTGGTGTCACGGGCTAGTCTCGGCGTCCGTCGTCGCTACCGCGACGATGTCCGCCTCGACTCGCGTTACCCTAAGATAGACAGGGTGGCAGTGGTGTCACGTGCTCGTCTCGGCGTCCGTCGTCGCTACCGCGACGACGTCCGCGTCGACTCGCGTTACGCTAAGACAGGGAGGCAGTGGTGTCACGTGCTCGTCTCGGCGTACGTCGTCGCTACCGCGACGACGTCCGCCTCGACTCACGTAACCCTAAGATCGACAGGGTGGCAGTAGTGTCACGTGCTCGTCTCGGCGTCCGTCGTCGCGCCTCGAATCGCGTAACCCTAAGATAGACAGGGTGGCGGTGGTGTCACGTGCTCGTCTCGGCGTCCGTCGTCGCTACCGCGACGACGTCCGCCTCGACTCGCGTTACACTAAGACAGGGTGGCAGTGGTGTCACGTGCTCATCTCGGCGTCCGTCGTAGCTACCGCGACGACGTCCGCCTCGACTCGCGTTTCGGTAAGACAGGGTGGCAGTGGTGTCACGTGCTCGTCTCGGTGTCCGTCGTCGCTACCGCGACGACGTCCGCCTCGACTCGCGTTACGCTAAGATAGGGTGGCAGTGGTGTCACGGGCTCGTCTCGGCGTCCGTCGTCGCTACCGCGACGACGTCCGCCTCGACTCGCGTTACAGTAAGACAGTGAGGCAGTGGTGTCACGTGCTCGTCTCGGCGTCCGCCGTCGCAACCGCAACGACGTCCGCCTCGACTCGCGTTACCCTAAGATAGACAGGGTGGCAGTGGTGTTACATGCTCGTCTCGGCGTTCGTCGTCGCTACCGCGACGACGTTCGCCTCGACTCGCGTAACCCTAAGATAGACAGTGTGGCAGTGGTGTCACGTGCTCGTCTCGACGTCCGCCTCGACTCGCGTTTCGGTAAGACAGGGTGGCAGTGGTGTCACGTGCTCGTCTTGGTGTCCGTCGTCGCTACCGCGTTGACGTCCGCCTCGACTCGCATTTCGGTAAGACAGGGTGGCAGTGGTGTCACGTGCTCGTCTCGGCGTCCGTCGTCGCTACCGCGACGACGTCCGCCTCGACTCGCGTTACGCTAAGACAGGGTGGCAGTGGTGTCACGGGCTCGTCTCGGCGTCCATCGTCGCTACTGCGACGACGTCCGCCTCGACTCGTGTTTCACTAAGACAGGGTGGCAGTGGTGTCACGTGCTCGTCTCGGCGTCCGTCGTCGCTACCGCGACGACATCTGCCTCGACTCGCGTTACCCTAAGATAGACAGGGTGGCAGTGGTGTCATGTGCTCGCCTCGGCGTCCGTCGTCGCTACCGCGACGACGTCCGCCTCGACTCGCGTTACCCTAAGATAGGCTGGGTGGCAGTGGTGTCACGTGCTCGTCTCGGCGTCCGTCGTCGCTACCGCGATGACGTCCGCCTCCACTCGCGTAACCCTAAGATACACAGGGGGGCAGTGGTGTCACGTGCTCGTCTCAGCGTCCGTCGTCGCTAACGCGACGACGTCCGCCTCGACTCGCGTTACGGTAAGACAGGGAGGCAGTGGTGTCACGTGCTCGTCTCGGCGTCCGTCGTCGCTACCGCGACGACGTCTACCTCGACTCGCGTTACGCTAAGACAGGGTGGCAGTGGTATCACGTGCTCCTCTCGGCGTCCGTCGTCGCTACCGCGACGATGTCCGCCTCGACTCGCGTTACCCTAAGATAGGGTGGCAGTGGTGTCACGTGCTCGTCTCGGCGTCCGTCGTCGCTACCGCGACGACGTCCGCGTCGACTCGCATTATGCTAAGACAGGGTGGCAGTAGTGTCACGTGCTCGTCTCGGCGTCCGTCGTCGCTACCGCGACGACGTCCGCCTCCAATCGCGTAACCCTAAGATAGACAGGGTGGCAGTGGTGTCACGTGCTCGTCTCGGCGTCCGTCGTCGCTACCGCGACGACGTCCGCCTCGACTCGCGTTACACTAAGACAGGGTGGCAGTGGTGTCACGTGCTCATCTCGGCGTCCGTCGTCGCTACCGCGACGACGTCCGCCTCGACTCGCATTTCGGTAAGACAGGGTGGCAGTGGTGTCACGTGCTCGTCTAGGCGTCCGTCGTCGCTACCGCGACGACGTCCGCCTCGAATCGCATTACGCTAAGACAGGGTGGCAGTGGGGTCACGGGCTCGTCTCGGCGTCCGTTGTCGCTACCGCGACGACGTCCGCCTCGACTCGCGTTACGGTAAGACAGGGAGGCAGTGGTGTCACGTGCTCGTCTCGGCGTCCGTCGTCGCTACCACGACGACGTCTGCCTCGACTCGCGTTACGCTAAGACAGGGTGGCAGTGGTATCACGTGCTCCTCTCGGCGTCCGTCGTCGCTACCGCGACGATGTCCGCCTCGACTCGCGTTACCCTAAGATAGGGTGGCAGTGGTGTCACGTGCTCGTCTCGGCGTCCGTCGTCGCTACCGCGACGACGTCCGCGTCGACTCGCATTATGCTAAGACAGGGTGGCAGTAGTGTCACGTGCTCGTCTCGGCGTCCGTCGTCGCTACCGCGACGACGTCCGCCTCCAATCGCGTAACCCTAAGATAGACAGGGTGGCAGTGGTGTCACGTGCTCGTCTCGGCGTCCGTCGTCGCTACCGCGACGACGTCCGCCTCGACTCGCGTTACACTAAGACAGGGTGGCAGTGGTGTCACGTGCTCATCTCGGCGTCCGTCGTCGCTACCGCGACGACGTCCGCCTTGACTCGCGTTTCGGTAAGACAGGGTGGCAGTGGTGTCACGTGCTCGTCTTGGTGTCCGTCGTCGCTACCGCGTTGACGTCCGCCTCGACTCGCATTTCGGTAAGACAGGGTGGCAGTGGTGTCACGTGCTCGTCTCGGCGTCCGTCGTCGCTACCGCGACGACGTCCGCCTCGACTCGCGTTACGCTAAGACAGGGTGGCAGTGGTGTCACGGGCTCGTCTCGGCGTCCATCGTCGCTACTGCGACGACGTCCGCCTCGACTCATGTTTCACTAAGACAGGGTGGCAGTGGTGTCACGTGCTCGTCTCGGCGTCCGTCGTCGCTACCGCGACGACATCTGCCTCGACTCGCGTTACCCTAAGATAGACAGGGTGGCAGTGGTGTCATGTGCTCGTCTCGGCGTCCGTCGTCGCTACCGCGACGACGTCCGCCTCGACTCGCGTTACCCTAAGATAGACTGGGTGGCAGTGGTGTCACGTGCTCGTCTCGGCGTCCGTCGTCGCTACCGCGATGACGTCCGCCTCCACTCGCGTAACCCTAAGATACACAGGGGGGCAGTGGTGTCACGTGCTCGTCTCAGCGTCCGTCGTCGCTAACGCGACAACGTCCGCCTCGACTCGCGTTACGGTAAGACAGGGAGGCAGTGGTGTCACGTGCTCGTCTCGGCGTCCGTCGTCGCTACCGCGACGACGTCTGCCTCGACTCGCGTTACGCTAAGACAGGGTGGCAGTGGTATCACGTGCTCCTCTCGGCGTCCGTCGTCGCTACCGCGACGATGTCCGCCTCGACTCGCGTTACCCTAAGACAGGGTGGCAGTAGTGTCACGTGCTCGTCTCGGCGTCCGTCGTCGCTACCGCGACGACGTCCGCCTCCAGTCGCGTAACCCTAAGATAGACAGGGTGGCAGTGGTGTCACGTGCTCGTCTCGGCGTCCGTCGTCGCTACCGCGACGACGTCCGCCTCGACTCGCGTTACACTAAGACAGGGTGGCAGTGGTGTCACGTGCTCATCTCGGCGTCCGTCGTCGCTACCGCGACGACGTCCGCCTCGACTCGCATTTCGGTAAGACAGGGTGGCAGTGGTGTCACGTGCTCGTCTCGGCGTCCGTCGTCGCTACCGCGACGACGTCCGCCTCCAATCGCGTAACCCTAAGATAGACAGGGTGGCAGTGGTGTCACGTGCTCGTCTCGGCGTCCGTCGTCGCTACCGCGACGACGTCCGCGTCGACTCGCATTATGCTAAGACAGGGTGGCAGTAGTGTCACGTGCTCGTCTCGGCGTCCGTCGTCGCTACCGCGACGACGTCCGCCTCCAATCGCGTAACCCTAAGATAGACAGGGTGGCAGTGGTGTCACGTGCTCGTCTCGGCGTCCGTCGTCGCTACCGCGACGACGTCCGCCTCGACTCGCGTTACACTAAGACAGGGTGGCAGTGGTGTCACGTGCTCATCTCGGCGTCCGTCGTCGCTACCGCGACGACGTCCGCCTCGACTCGCGTTTCGGTAAGACAGGGTGGCAGTGGTGTCACGTGCTCGTCTTGGTGTCCGTCGTCGCTACCGCGTTGACGTCCGCCTCGACTCGCATTTCGGTAAGACAGGGTGGCAGTGGTGTCACGTGCTCGTCTCGGCGTCCGTCGTCGCTACCGCGACGACGTCCGCCTCGACTCGCGTTACGCTAAGACAGGGTGGCAGTGGTGTCACGGGCTCGTCTCGGCGTCCATCGTCGCTACTGCGACGACGTCCGCCTCGACTCATGTTTCACTAAGACAGGGTGGCAGTGGTGTCACGTGCTCGTCTCGGTGTCCGTCGTCGCTACCGCGACGACATCTGCCTCGACTCGCGTTACCCTAAGATAGACAGGGTGGCAGTGGTGTCATGTGCTCGTCTCGGCGTCCGTCGTCGCTACCGCGACGACGTCCGCCTCGACTCGCGTTACCCTAAGATAGACTGGGTGGCAGTGGTGTCACGTGCTCGTCTCGGCGTCCGTCGTCGCTACCGCGATGACGTCCGCCTCCACTCGCGTAACCCTAAGATACACAGGGGGGCAGTGGTGTCACGTGCTCGTCTCAGCGTCCGTCGTCGCTAACGCGACGACGTCCGCCTCGACTCGCGTTACGGTAAGACAGGGAGGCAGTGGTGTCACGTGCTCGTCTCGGCGTCCGTCGTCGCTACCGCGACGACGTCGGCCTCGACTCGCGTTACGCTAAGACAGGGTGGCAGTGGTATCACGTGCTCCTCTCGGCGTCCGTCGTCGCTACCGCGACGATGTCCGCCTCGACTCGCGTTACCCTAAGACAGGGTGGCAGTAGTGTCACGTGCTCGTCTCGGCGTCCGTCGTCGCTACCGCGACGACGTCCGCCTCCAATCGCGTAACCCTAAGATAGACAGGGTGGCAGTGGTGTCACGTGCTCGTCTCGGCGTCCGTCGTCGCTACCGCGACGACGTCCGCCTCGACTCGCGTTACACTAAGACAGGGTGGCAGTGGTGTCACGTGCTCATCTCGGCGTCCGTCGTCGCTACCGCGACGACGTCCGCCTCGACTCGCATTTCGGTAAGACAGGGTGGCAGTGGTGTCACGTGCTCGTCTCGGCGTCCGTCGTCGCTACCGCGACGACGTCCGCCTCGAATCGCATTACACTAAGACAGGGTGGCAGTGGTGTCACGGGCTCGTCTCGGCGTCCGTTGTCGCTACCGCGACGACGTCCGCCTCGACTCGCGTTATAGTAAGACAGTGAGGCAGTGGTGTCACGTGCTCGTCTCGGCGTCCGCCGTCGCTACCGCGACGACGTCCGCCTCGACTCGCGTTACCCTAAGATAGACAGGGTGGCAGTGGTGTTACGTGCTCGTCTCGGCGTCCGTCGTCGCTACCGCGACGACGTTCGCCTCGACTCGCGTAACCCTAAGACAGACAGGATGGCAGTGGTGTCACGTGCTCGTCTCGACGTCCGCCTCGACTCGCGTTTCGGTAAGATAGGGTGGCAGTGGTGTCACGTGCTCGTCTCGGTGTCCGTCGTCGCTACCGCGTCGACGTCCGCCTCGACTCGCGTTTTGGTAAGACAGGGTGGCAGTGGTGTCACGTGCTCATCTCGGCGTCCGTCGTCGCTACCGCGACGACGTCCGCCTCGACTCGCATTACGCTAAGACAGGGTGGCAGTGGTGTCACGGGCTCGTCTCGGCGTCCGTCGTAGCTACTGCGATGACGTCCGCCTCGACCCGTGTTTCACTAAGACAGGGTGGCAGTGGTGTCACGTGCTCGTCTCGGCGTCCGTCGTCGCTACCGCGACGACGTCTGCCTCGACTCGCGTTACCCTAAGATAGGCAGGATGGCAGTGGTGTCATGTGCTCGTCTCGGCGTCCGTCGTCGCTACCGCGACGACGTCCGCCTAGACTCGCGTTACCCTAAGATAGACTGGGTGGCAGTGGTGTCACGTGCTCGTCTCGGCGTCCGTCGTCGCTACCGCGATGACGTCCGCCTCGACTCGCGTTATGCTAAGGTAGGGTGGCAGTGGTGTCACGTGCTCTTCTCGGCGTCCGTCGTCGCTACCGCGACGACGTCCGCCTCGACCCGCATTTCGGTAAGACAGGGTGGCAATGGTGTCACGTGCTCGTCTCGGCGTCCGTCGTCGCTACTGCGACGACGTCCGCGTCGACTCGCGTTACGCTAAGACAGGGTGGCAGTGGTGTCACGGGCTCGTCTCTGCGTCCATCGTCGCTACCGCGACGACGTCCGCCTCGACTCGCGTTACCCTAAGATAGACAGGGTGGCAGTGGTGTCACGTGCTCGTCTCGGCGTCCGTCGTCGCTACCGCGACGACGTCCGCGTCGACTCGCGTTACGCTAAGACAGGGAGGCAGTGGTGTCACGTGCTCGTCTTGGCGTACGTCATCGCTACCGCGACGACGTCCGCCTCGAATCGCGTAACCCTAAGATAGACAGGGTGGCAGTGGTGTCACGTGCTCGTCTCGGCGTCCGTCGTCGCTACCGCGACGACGTCCGCCTCGACTCGCGTTACACTAAGACAGGGTGGCTGTGGTGTCACGTGCTCATCTCGACGTCCGTCGTCGCTACTGCGACGACGTCCGCCTCGACTCGCGTTTCGGTAAGACAGGGTGGCAGTGGTGTCACGTGCTCTTCTCGGCGTCCGTCGTCGCTACCGCGACGATGTCCGCCTCGACTCGCGTTACGCTAAGACAGGGTGGCAGTGGTGTCACGGGCTCGTCTCGGCGTCCGTCGTCGCTACCGCGACGACGTCCGCCTCGACTCGCGTTACAGTAAGAAAGTGAGGCAGTGGTGTCACGTGCTCGTCTCGGCGTCCGCCGTTGCTACCGCGACGACGTCCGCCTCGACTCACGTTACCCTAAGATAGACAGGGTGGCAGTGGTGTTACGTGCTCGTCTCAGCGTCCGTCGTCGCTACCGCGACGACGTTCGCCTCGACTCGCGTAACCCTAAGATAGACAGGGTGGCAGTGGTGTCACGTGCTCGCCTCGACGTCCGCCTCGACTCGCGTTTCGGTAAGACAGGGTGGCAGTGGTGTCACGTGCTCGTCTCGGTGTCCGTCGTCGGTACCGCGTCGACGTCCGCCTCGACTCGCGTTTCGGTAAGACAGGGTCAGGGTGGCAGTGGTGTCACGTGCTCGTCTCGGCGTCCGTCGTCGCTACCGCGACGACGTCCGCCTCGGCTCGCGTTACGCTAAGACAGGGTGGCAGTGGTGTCACGGGCTCGTCCCGGCGTCCGTCGTCGCTACTGCGACGACGTCCACCTCGACTCGTGTTTCACTAAGACAGGGTGGCAGTGGTGTCACGTGCTCGTCTCGGCGTCCGTCGTCGCTACCGCGACGACGTCTACCTCGACTCACGTTACCCTAAGATAGACAGGGTGGCAGTGGTGTCATGTGCTCGTCTCGGCGTCCGTCGTCGCTACCGCGATGACGTCCGCCTCGACTCGCGTTACCCTAAGATAGACTGGGGGGCAGTGGTGTCACGTGCTCGTCTCGGCGTCCGTCGTTGCTAATGCGACGACGTCCGCCTCGACTCGCGTTACGGTAAGACAGGGAGGCAGTGGTGTCACGTGCTCGTCTCGGCGTCCGTCGTCGCTAGCGCGACGACGTCCGCCTCGACTCGCGTTACGCTAAGACAGGGTGGCAGTGGTGTCACCTGCTCATCTCGGCGTCCGTCGTCGCTACCGCGACGATGTCCGCCTAGACTCGCGTTACGCTAAGATAGGCCGGCAGTGGTGTCACGTGCTCGTCTCGGCGTCCGTCGTCGCTACCGCAACGACGTCCGCCTCGACTCGCATTTCGGTAAGACAGGGTGGCAGTGGTGTCACGTGCTCGTCTCGGCGTCCGTCGTCGCTACCGCGACGACGTCCGCCTCGACTCGCGTTACCCTAAGATAGACAGGGTGGCAGTGGTGTAACGTGCTCGTCTCGGCGTCCGTCGTCGCTACAGCGACGACGTCCGTGTCGACTCGCGTTACGCTAAGACAGGGAGGCAGTGGTGCCACGTGCTCGTCTCGGCGTACGTCGTCGCTACCGCGACGACGTCCGCCTCGACTCACGTAACGCTAAGATCGACAGGGTGGCAGTAGTGTCACGTGCTCGTCTCGGCGTCCGTCATCGCTACCGCGACGACGTCCGCCTCGAATCGCGTAACCCTAAGATAGACAGGGTGGCAGTGGTGTCACGTGCTCGTCTCGGCGTCCGTCGTCGCTACCGTGACGACGTCCGCCTCGACTCGCGTTACACTAAGACAGGGTGGCTGTGGTGTCACGTGCTCATCTCGACGTCCGTCGTCGCTACCGCGACGACGTCCGCCTCGACTCGCGTTTCGGTAAGACAGGGTGGCAGTGGTGTCACGTGCTCGTCTCGGCGTCCGTCGTCGCTACCGCGACGACGTCCGCCTCGACTCGCGTTACGCTAAGACAGGGTGGCAGTGGTGTCACGGGCTCGTCTCGGCGTCCGTCGTCGCTACCGCGACGACGTCCGCCTCGACTCGCGTTACAGTAAGACAGTGGGGCAGTGGTGTCACGTGCTCGTCTCGGCGTCCGCCGTCGCTACCGCGACGACGTCTGCCTCGACTCGCGTTACCCTAAGATAGACAGGGTGGCAGTGGTGTTACGTGCTCGTCTCGGCGTCCGTCGTCGCTACCGCGACGACGTTCGCCTCGACTCGCGTAACCCTAAGATAGACAGGGTGGCAGTGGTGTCACGTGCTCGTCTCGATATCCGCCTCGACTCGCGTTTCGGTAAGACAGGGTGGCAGTGGTGTGACGTGCTCGTCTCGGTGTCCGTCGTCGCTACCGCGTCGATGTCCGCCTCGACTCGCGTTACGGTAAGACAGGGAGGCAGTGGTGTCACGTGCTCGTCTCGGCGTCCGTCGTCGCTACCGCAACGACGTCTGCCTCGACTCGCATTTCGGTAAGACAGGGTGGCAGTGGTGTCACGTGCTCGTCTCGGCGTCCGTCGTCGCTACCGCGACGACGTCCGCGTCGACTCGCGTTACGCTAAGACAGGGTGGCAGTGGTGTCACGGGCTCGTCTCGGCGTCCGTCGTCGCTACCGCGACGACGTCCGCGTCGACTCGCGTTACGCTAAGACAGGGAGGCAGTGGTGCCACGTGCTCGTCTCGGCGTACGTCGTCGCTACCGCGACGACGTCCGCCTCGACTCACGTAACGCTAAGATCGACGGGGTGGCAGTAGTGTCACGCGCTCGTCTCGGCGTCCGTCATCGCTACCGCGACGATGTCCGCCTCGAATCGCGTAGCCCTAAGATAGACAGGGTGGCAGTGGTGTCACGTGCTCGTCTCGGCGTCCGTCGTCGCTACCGCGACGACGTCCGCCTCGACTCGCGTTACACTAAGACAGGGTGGCTGTGGTGTCACGTGCTCATCTCGACGTCCGTCGTCGCTACCGCGACGACGTCCGCCTCGACTCGCGTTTCGGTAAGACAGGGTGGCAGTGGTGTCACGTGCTCGTCTCGGCGTCCGTCGTCGCTACCGCGACGACGTCCGCCTCGACTCGCGTTACGCTAAGACAGGGTGGCAGTGGTGTCACGGGCTCGTCTCGGCGTCCGTTGTCGCTACCGCGACGACATCCGCCTCGACTCGCGTTACAGTAAGACAGTGAGGCAGTGGTGTCACGTGCTCGTCTCGGCGTCCGCCGTCGCTACCGCGACGACGTCTGCCTTGACTCGCGTTACCCTAAGATAGACAGGGTGGCAGTGGTGTTACGTGCTCGTCTCGGCGTCCGTCGTCGCTACCGCGACGACGTTCGCCTCGACTCGCGTAACCCTAAGATAGACAGGGTGGCAGTGGTGTCACGTGCTCGTCTCGATGTCCGCCTCGACTCGCGTTTCGGTAAGACAGGGTGGCAGTGGTGTCACGTGCTCGTCTCGGTGTCCGTCGTCGCTACCGCGTCGACGTCCGCCTCGACTCGCGTTTCGGTAAGACAGGGTGGCAGTGGTGTCACGTGCTCGTCTCGGCGTCCGTCATCGCTACCGCGACGACGTCCGCCTCGACTCGCGTTACGCTAAGACAGGGTGGCAGTGGTGTCACGGGCTCATCTCGGTGTCCGTCGTCGCTACTGCGACGACGTCCGCCTCGACTCGTGTTTCATTAAGACAGGGTGGCAGTGGTGTCACGTGCTCGTCTCGGCGTCCGTCGTCGCTACCGCGACGACGTCTGCCTCGACTCGCGTTACCCTGAGATAGACAGGGTGGCAGTGGTGTCATGTGCTCGTCTCGGCGTCCGTCGTCGCTACCGCGACGACGTCCGGCTCGACTCGCGTTACCCTAAGATAGACTGGGGGGCAGTGGTGTCACGTGCTCGTCTCGGCGTCCGTCGTTGCTAACGCGACGATGTCCGCCTCGACTCGCGTTACGGTAAGACAGGGAGGCAGTGGTGTCACGTGCTCGTCTCGGCGTCCGTCGTCGCTACCGCGACGACGTCCGCCTCGACTCGCGGTACGCTAAGACAGGGTGGCAGTGGTGTCACGGGCTCGTCTCGGCGTCCGTCGTCGCTACCGCGACGACGTCCGCCTCGACTCGCGTTACCCTAAGATAGACAGGGTGGCAGTGGTGTCACGTGCTCGTCTCGGCGTCCGTCGTCGCTACCGCGACGATGTCCGCGTCGACTCGTGTTACGCTAAGACAGGGAGGCAGTGGTGCCACGTGCTCGTCTCGGCGTACGTCGTCGCTACCGCGACGACGTCTGCCTCGACTCACGTAACGCTAAGATCGACGGGGTGGCAGTAGTGTCACGTGCTCGTCTCGGCGTCCGTCATCGCTACCGCGATGATGTCCGCCTCGAATTGCGTAACCCTAAGATAGACAGGGTGGCAGTGGTGTCACGTGCTCGTCACAGCGTCCGTCGTCGCTACCGCGACGACGTCCGCGTCGACTCGCGTTACGCTAAGACAGGGAGGCAGTGGTGCCACGTGCTCGTCTCGGCGTACGTCGTCGCTACCGCGACGACGTCCGCCTCGACTCACGTAACGCTAAGATCGACGGGGTGGCAGTAGTGTCACGCGCTCGTCTCGGCGTCCGTCATCGCTAACGCGACGATGTCCGCCTCGAATCGCGTAGCCCTAAGATAGACAGGGTGGCAGTGGTGTCACGTGCTCGTCTCGGCGTCCGTCGTCGCTACCGCGACGACGTCCGCCTCGACTCGCGTTACACTAAGACAGGGTGGCTGTGGTGTCACGTGCTCATCTCGACGTCCGTCGTCGCTACCGCGACGACGTCCGCCTTGACTCGCGTTTCGGTAAGACAGGGTGGCAGTGGTGTTACGTGCTCGTCTCGGCGTCCGTCATCGCTACCGCGACGACGTTCGTCTCGACTCGCGTAACCCTAAGATAGACAGGGTGGCAGTGGTGTCACGTGCTCGTCTCGACGTCCGCCTCGACTTGCGTTTCAGTAAGACAGGGTGGCAGTGGTGTCACGTGCTCGTCTCGGTGTCCGTCGTCGCTACCGCGTCGACGTCCGCCTCGACTCGCGTTTCGGTAAGACAGGGTGGCAGTGGTGTCACGTGCTCGTCTCGGCGTCCGTCGTCGCTACCGTGACGACGTCCGCCTCGACTCGCGTTACGCTAAGACAGGGTGGCAGTGCTGTCACGGGCTCGTCTCGGCGTCCGTCGTCGCTACTGCGACGACGTCCGCCTCGACTCGTGTTTCACTAAGACAGGGTGGCAGTGGTGTGACGTGCTCGTCTCGGCGTCCATCGTCGCTACCGCGATGATGTCTGCCTCGACTCGCGTTACCCTAAGATAGACTGGGGGGCAGTGGTGTCACGTGCTCGTCTCGGCGTCCGTCGTTGCTAACGCGACGACGTCCGCCTCGACTCGCGTTACGGTAAGACAGGGAGGCAGTGGTGTCACGTGCTCGTCTCGGCGTCCGTCGTCGCTACCGCGACGACGTCCGCCTCGACTCGCGTTACGCTAAGACAGGGTGGCAGTGGTGTCACCTGCTCATCTCGGCGTCCGTCGTCGCTACCGCGACGATGTCCGCCTAGACTCGCGTTACGCTAAGATAGGCTGGCAGTGGTGTCACGTGCTCGTCTCGGCGTCCGTCGTCGCTACCGCGACGACGTCCACCTCGACTCGCGTTACGCTAAGACAGGGTCGCAGTGGTGTCACCTGCTCATCTCGGCGTCCGTCGTCGCTACCGCGACGATGTCCGCCTAGACTCGCGTTACGCTAAGATAGGCTGGCAGTGGTGTCACGTGCTCGTCTCGGCGTCCGTCGTCGCTACCGCAACGACGTCCGCCTCGACTCGCATTTCGGTAAGACAGGGTGGCAGTGGTGTCACGTGCTCGTCTCGGCGTCCGTCGTCGCTACCGCGACGACGTCCGCGTCGACTCGCGTTACGCTAAGACAGGGTGGCAGTGGTGTCACGGGCTCGTCTCGGCGTCCGTCGTCGCTACCGCGACGACGTCCGCCTCGACTCGCGTTACCGTAAGATAGACAGGGTGGCAGTGGTGTCACGTGCTCGTCTCGGCGTCCGTCGTCGCTACCGCGACGACGTCCGCGTCGACTCGCGTTACGCTAAGACAGGGAGGCAGTGGTGCCACGTGCTCGTCTCGGCGTACGTCGTCGCTAACGCGACGACGTCCGCCTCGACTCACGTAACGCTAAGATCGACGGGGTGGCAGTAGTGTCACGCGCTCGTCTCGGCGTCCGTCATCGCTACCGCGACGATGTCCGCCTCGAATCGCGTAGCCCTAAGATAGACAGGGTGGCAGTGGTGTCACGTGCTCGTCTCGGCGTCCGTCGTCGCTACCGCGGCGACGTCCGCCTCGACTCGCGTTACACTAAGACAGGGTGGCTGTGGTGTCACGTGCTCATCTCGACGTCCGTCGTCGCTACCGCGACGACGTCCGCCTTGACTCGCGTTTCGGTAAGACAGGGTGGCAGTGGTGTTACGTGCTCGTCTCGGCGTCCGTCATCGCTACCGCGACGACGTTCGTCTCGACTCGCGTAACCCTAAGATAGACAGGGTGGCAGTGGTGTCACGTGCTCGTCTCGACGTCCGCCTCGACTTGCGTTTCAGTAAGACAGGGTGGCAGTGGTGTCACGTGCTCGTCTCGGTGTCCGTCGTCGCTACCGCGTCGACGTCCGCCTCGACTCGCGTTTCGGTAAGACAGGGTGGCAGTGGTGTCACGTGCTCGTCTCGGCGTCCGTCGTCGCTACCGTGACGACGTCCGCCTCGACTCGCGTTACGCTAAGACAGGGTGGCAGTGCTGTCACGGGCTCGTCTCGGCGTCCGTCGTCGCTACTGCGACGACGTCCGCCTCGACTCGTGTTTCACTAAGACAGGGTGGCAGTGGTGTCACGTGCTCGTCTCGGCGTCCATCGTCGCTACCGCGATGATGTCTGCCTCGACTCGCGTTACCCTAAGATAGACTGGGGGGCAGTGGTGTCACGTGCTCGTCTCGGCGTCCGTCGTTGCTAACGCGACGACGTCCGCCTCGACTCGCGTTACGGTAAGACAGGGAGGCAGTGGTGTCACGTGCTCGTCTCGGCGTCCGTCGTCGCTACCGCGACGACGTCCGCCTCGACTCGCGTTACGCTAAGACAGGGTGGCAGTGGTGTCACCTGCTCATCTCGGCGTCCGTCGTCGCTACCGCGACGATGTCCGCCTAGACTCGCGTTACGCTAAGATAGGCTGGCAGTGGTGTCACGTGCTCGTCTCGGCGTCCGTCGTCGCTACCGCGACGACGTCCACCTCGACTCGCGTTACGCTAAGACAGGGTCGCAGTGGTGTCACCTGCTCATCTCGGCGTCCGTCGTCGCTACCGCGACGATGTCCGCCTAGACTCGCGTTACGCTAAGATAGGCTGGCAGTGGTGTCACGTGCTCGTCTCGGCGTCCGTCGTCGCTACCGCAACGACGTCCGCCTCGACTCGCATTTCGGTAAGACAGGGTGGCAGTGGTGTCACGTGCTCGTCTCGGCGTCCGTCGTCGCTACCGCGACGACGTCCGCGTCGACTCGCGTTACGCTAAGACAGGGTGGCAGTGGTGTCACGGGCTCGTCTCGGCGTCCGTCGTCGCTACCGCGACGACGTCCGCCTCGACTCGCGTTACCGTAAGATAGACAGGGTGGCAGTGGTGTCACGTGCTCGTCTCGGCGTCCGTCGTCGCTACCGCGACGACGTCCGCGTCGACTCGCGTTACGCTAAGACAGGGAGGCAGTGGTGCCACGTGCTCGTCTCGGCGTACGTCGTCGCTAACGCGACGACGTCCGCCTCGACTCACGTAACGCTAAGATCGACGGGGTGGCAGTAGTGTCACGCGCTCGTCTCGGCGTCCGTCATCGCTACCGCGACGATGTCCGCCTCGAATCGCGTAGCCCTAAGATAGACAGGGTGGCAGTGGTGTCACGTGCTCGTCTCGGCGTCCGTCGTCGCTACCGCGACGACGTCCGCCTCGACTCGCGTTACACTAAGACAGGGTGGCTGTGGTGTCACGTGCTCATCTCGACGTCCGTCGTCGCTACCGCGACGACGTCCGCCTCGACTCGCGTTTCTGTAAGACAGGGTGGCAGTGGTGTCACGTGCTCGTCTCGGCGTCCGTCGTCGCTACCGCGAAGACGTCCGCCTCGACTCGCGTTACGCTAAGACAGGGTGGCAGTGGTGTCACGGGCTCGTCTCGGCGTCCGTCGTCGCTACCGCGACGACGTCCGCCTCGACTCGCGTTACAGTAAGACAGTGAGGCAGTGGTGTCACGTGCTCGTCTCGGCGTCCGCCGTCGCTACCGCGACGACGTCTGCCTTGACTCGCGTTACCCTAAGATAGACAGGGTGGCAGTGGTGTTACGTGCTCGTCTCGGCGTCCGTCGTCGCTACCGCGACGACGTTCGCCTCGACTCGCGTAACCCTAAGATAGACAGGGTGGCAGTGGTGTCACGTGCTCGTCTCGATGTCCGCCTCGACTCGCGTTTCGGTAAGACAGGGTGGCAGTGGTGTCACGTGCTCGTCTCGGTGTCCGTCGTCGCTACCGCGTCGACGTCCGCCTCGACTCGCGTTTCGGTAAGACAGGGTGGCAGTGGTGTCACGTGCTCGTCTCGGCGTCCGTCATCGCTACCGCGACGACGTCCGCCTCGACTCGCGTTACGCTAAGACAGGGTGGCAGTGGTGTCACGGGCTCATCTCGGCGTCCGTCGTCGCTACTGCGACGACGTCCGCCTCGACTCGTGTTTCATTAAGACAGGGTGGCAGTGGTGTCACGTGCTCGTCTCGGCGTCCGTCGTCGCTACCGCGACGACGTCTGCCTCGACTCGCGTTACCCTGAGATAGACAGGGTGGCAGTGGTGTCATGTGCTCGTCTCGGCGTCCGTCGTCGCTACCGCGACGACGTCCGGCTCGACTCGCGTTACCCTAAGATAGACTGGGGGGCAGTGGTGTCACGTGCTCGTCTCGGCGTCCGTCGTCGCTACCGCGACGACGTCCGCCTCGACTCGCGTTACGCTAAGACAGGGTGGCAGTGGTGTCACCTGCTCATCTCGGCGTCCGTCGTCGCTACCGCGACGATGTCCGCCTAGACTCGCGTTACGCTAAGATAGGCTGGCAGTGGTGTCACGTGCTCGTCTCGACGTCCGTCGTCGCTACCGCAACGACGTCCGCCTCGACTCGCATTTCGGTAAGACAGGGTGGCAGTGGTGTCACGTGCTCGTCTCGGCGTCCGTCGTCGCTACCGCGACGACGTCCGCGTCGACTCGCGGTACGCTAAGACAGGGTGGCAGTGGTGTCACGGGCTCGTCTCGGCGTCCGTCGTCGCTACCGCGACGACGTCCGCCTCGACTCGCGTTACCCTAAGATAGACAGGGTGGCAGTGGTGTCACGTGCTCGTCTCGGCGTCCGTCGTCGCTACCGCGACGATGTCCGCGTCGACTCGTGTTACGCTAAGACAGGGAGGCAGTGGTGCCACGTGCTCGTCTCGGCGTACGTCGTCGCTACCGCGACGACGTCTGCCTCGACTCACGTAACGCTAAGATCGACGGGGTGGCAGTAGTGTCACGTGCTCGTCTCGGCGTCCGTCATCGCTACCGCGACGACGTCCGCCTCGACTCGCGTTACCGTAAGATAGACAGGGTGGCAGTGGTGTCACGTGCTCGTCTCGGCGTCCCTCGTCGCTACCGCGACGACGTCCGCGTCGACTCGCGTTACGCTAAGACAGGGAGGCAGTGGTGCCACGTGCTCGTCTCGGCGTACGTCGTCGCTAACGCGACGACGTCCGCCTCGACTCACGTAACGCTAAGATCGACGGGGTGGCAGTAGTGTCACGCGCTCGTCTCGGCGTCCGTCATCGCTACCGCGACGATGTCCGCCTCGAATCGCGTAGCCCTAAGATAGACAGGGTGGCAGTGGTGTCACGTGCTCGTCTCAGCGTCCGTCGTCGCTACCGCGACGACGTCCGCCTCGACTCGCGTTAGACTAAGACAGGGTGGCTGTGGTGTCACGTGCTCATCTCGACGTCCGTCGTCGCTACCGCGACGACGTCCGCCTCGACTCGCGTTTCGGTAAGACAGGGTGGCAGTGGTGTCACGTGCTCGTCTCGGCGTCCGTCGTCGCTACCGCGAAGACGTCCGACTCGACTCGCGTTACGCTAAGACAGGGTGGCAGTGGTGTCACGGGCTCGTCTCGGCGTCCGTCGTCGCTACCGCGACGACGTCCGCCTCGACTCGCGTTACAGTAAGACAGTGAGGCAGTGGTGTCACGTGCTCGTCTCGGCGTCCGCCGTCGCTACCGCGACGACGTCTGCCTTGACTCGCGTTACCCTAAGATAGACAGGGTGGCAGTGGTGTTACGTGCTCGTCTCGGCGTCCGTCGTCGCTACCGCGACGACGTTCGCCTCGACTCGCATAACCCTAAGATAGACAGGGTGGCAGTGGTGTCACGTGCTCATCTCGATGTCCGCCTCGACTCGCGTTTCGGTAAGACAGGGTGGCAGTGGTGTCACGTGCTCGTCTCGGTGTCCGTCGTCGCTACCGCGTCGACGTCCGCCTCGACTCGCGTTTCGGTAAGACAGGGTGGCAGTGGTGTCACGTGCTCGTCTCGGCGTCCGTCATCGCTACCGCGACGACGTCCGCCTCGACTCGCGTTACGCTAAGACAGGGTGGCAGTGGTGTCACGGGCTCATCTCGGCGTCCGTCGTCGCTACTGCGACGACGTCCGCCTCGACTCGTGTTTCATTAAGACAGGGTGGCAGTGGTGTCACGTGCTCGTCTCGGCGTCCGTCGTCGCTACCGCGATGACGTCTGCCTCGACTCGCGTTACCCTGAGATAGACAGGGTGGCAGTGGTGTCATGTGCTCGTCTCGGTGTCCGTCGTCGCTACCGCGACGACGTCCGGCTCGACTCGCGTTACCCTAAGATAGACTGGGGGGCAGTGGTGTCACGTGCTCGTCTCGGCGTCCGTCGTCGCTACCGCGACGACGTCCGCCTCGACTCGCGTTACGCTAAGACAGGGTGGCAGTGGTGTCACCTGCTCATCTCGGCGTCCGTCGTCGCTACCGCGACGATGTCCGCCTAGACTCGCGTTACGCTAAGATAGGCTGGCAGTGGTGTCACGTGCTCGTCTCGGCGTCCGTCGTCGCTACCGCAACGACGTCCGCCTCGACTCGCATTTCGGTAAGACAGGGTGGCAGTGGTGTCACGTGCTCGTCTCGGCGTCCGTCGTCGCTACCGCGACGACGTCCGCGTCGACTCGCGGTACGCTAAGACAGGGTGGCAGTGGTGTCACGGGCTCGTCTCGGCGTCCGTCGTCGCTACCGCGACGACGTCCGCCTCGACTCGCGTTACCCTAAGATAGACAGGGTGGCAGTGGTGTCACGTGCTCGTCTCGGCGTCCGTCGTCGCTACCGCGACGATGTCCGCGTCGACTCGTGTTACGCTAAGACAGGGAGGCAGTGGTGCCACGTGCTCGTCTCGGCGTACGTCGTCGCTACCGCGACGACGTCTGCCTCGACTCACGTAACGCTAAGATCGACGGGGTGGCAGTAGTGTCACGTGCTCGTCTCGGCGTCCGTCATCGCTACCGCGATGATGTCCGCCTCGAATCGCGTAACCCTAAGATAGACAGGGTGGCAGTGGTGTCACGTGCTCGTCACGGCGTCCGTCGTCGCTACCGCGACGACGTCCGCGTCGACTCGCGTTACGCTAAGACAGGGAGGCAGTGGTGCCACGTGCTCGTCTCGGCGTACGTCGTCGCTACCGCGACGACGTCCGCCTCGACTCACGTAACGCTAAGATCGACGGGGTGGCAGTAGTGTGACGCGCTCGTCTCGGCGTCCGTCATCGCTAACGCGACGATGTCCGCCTCGAATCGCGTAGCCCTAAGATAGACAGGGTGGCAGTGGTGTCACGTGCTCGTCTCGGCGTCCGTCGTCGCTACCGCGACGACGTCCGCCTCGACTCGCGTTACACTAAGACAGGGTGGCTGTGGTGTCACGTGCTCATCTCGACGTCCTTCGTCGCTACCGCGACGACGTCCGCCTCGACTCGCGTTTCGGTAAGACAGGGTGGCAGTGGTGTTACGTGCTCGTCTCGGCGTCCGTCATCGCTACCGCGACGACGTTCGCCTCGACTCGCGTAACCCTAAGATAGACAGGGTGGCAGTGGTGTCACGTGCTCGTCTCGACGTCCGCCTCGACTTGCGTTTCGGTAAGACAGGGTGGCAGTGGGGTCACGTGCTCGTCTCGGTGTCCGTCGTCGCTACCACGACGACGTCCGCCTCGACTCGCGTTACGCTAAGACAGGGTGGCAGTGCTGTCACGGGCTCGTCTCGGCGTCCGTCGTCGCTACTGCGACGACGTCCGCCTCGACTCGTGTTTCACTAAGACAGGGTGGCAGTGGTGTCACGTGCTCGTCTCGGCGTCCGTCGTCGCTACCGCGACGACGTCTGCCTCGACTCGCGTTGCCCTAAGATAGACAGGGTGGCAGTGGTGTCATGTGCTCGTCTCGGCGTCCGTCGTCGCTACCGCGACG
Source organism: Triticum timopheevii (assembly GCA_963921465.1). Lineage (NCBI taxonomy): Eukaryota > Viridiplantae > Streptophyta > Magnoliopsida > Poales > Poaceae > Triticum > Triticum timopheevii. The sequence continues at coordinate 311,455,269 of OY997266.1, read as the reverse complement.
ACGTCCGGCTCGACTCGCGTTACCCTAAGATAGACTGGGGGGCAGTGGTGTCACGTGCTCGTCTCGGCGTCCGTCATTGCTAACGCGACGACGTCCGCCTCGACTCGCGTTACGGTAAGACAGGGAGGCAGTGGTGTCACGTGCTCGTCTCGGCGTCCGTTGTCGCTACCGCGACGACGTCCGCCTCGACTCGCGTTACGCTAAGACAGGGTGGCAGTGGTGTCACCTGCTCATCTCGGCGTCCGTCGTCGCTACCGCGACGATGTCCGCCTAGACTCGCGTTACGCTAAGATAGGCTGGCAGTGGTGTCACGTGCTCGTCTCGGCGTCCGGCGTCGCTACCGCAACGACGTCCGCCTCGACTCGCATTTCGGTAAGACAGGGTGGCAGTGGTGTCACGTGCTCGTCTCGGCGTCCGTCGTCGCTACCGCGACGACGTCCGCGTCGACTCGCGTTACGCTAAGACAGGGTGGCAGTGGTGTCACGGGCTCGTCTCGGCGTCCGTCGTCGCTACCGCGACGACGTCCGCCTCGACTCGCGTTACCCTAAGATAGACAGGGTGGCAGTGGTGTCACGTGCTCGTCTCGGCGTCCGTCTTCGCTACCGCGACGACGTCCGCGTCGACTCGCGTTACGCTAAGACAGGGAGGCAGTGGTGCCACGTGCTCGTCTCGGCGTACGTCGTCGCTACCGCGACGACGTCCGCCTCGACTCACGTAACGCTAAGATCGACGGGGTGGCAGTAGTGTCACGTGCTCGTCTCGGCGTCCGTCATCGCTACCGCGACGATGTCCGCCTCGAATCGCGTAACCCTAAGATAGACAGGGTGGCAGTGGTGTCACGTGCTCGTCTCGGCGTCCGTCGTCGCTACCGCGACGACGTCCGCCTCGACTCGCGTTACACTAAGACAGGGTGGCTGTGGTGTCACGTGCTCATCTCGACGTCCGTCGTCGCTACCGCGACGACGTCCGCCTCGACTCGCGTTTCGGTAAGACAGGGTGGCAGTGGTGTCACGTGCTCGTCTCGGCGTCCGTCGTCGCTACCGCGACGACGTCCGCCTCGACTCGCGTTACGCTAAGACAGGGTGGCAGTGGTGTCACGGGCTCGTCTCGGCGTCCGTTGTCGCTACCGCGACGACGTCCGCCTCGACTCGCGTTACAGTAAGACAGTGAGGCAGTGGTGTCACGTGCTCGTCTCGGCGTCCGCCGTCGCTACCGCGACGACGTCCGCCTCGACTCGCGTTACCCTAAGATAGACAGGGTGGCAGTGGTGTTACGTGCTCGTCTCAGCGTCCGTCGTCGCTACCGCGACGACGTTCGCCTCGGCTCGCGTAACCCTAAGATAGACAGGGTGGCAGTGGTGTCACGTGCTCGTCTCGACGTCCGCCTCGACTCGCGTTTCGGTAAGACAGGGTGGCAGTGGTGTCACGTGCTCGTCTCGGTGTCCGTCGTCGCTACCGCGTCGACGTCCGCCTCGACTCGCGTTTCGGTAAGACAGGGTGGCAGTGGTGTCACGTGCTCGTCTCGGCGTCCGTCGTCGCTACCGCGACGACGTCCGCCTCGACTCGCATTACGCTAAGACAGGGTGGCAGTGGTGTCACGGGCTCGTCTCGGCGTCCGTCGTCGCTACTGCGACGACGTCCGCCTCGACTCGTGTTTCACTAAGACAGGGTGGCAGGGTGTCACGTGCTCGTCTCGGCGTCCGTCGTCGCTACCGCGACGATGTCTGCCTCGACTCGCGTTACCCTAAGATAGACAGGGTGGCAGTGGTGTCATGTGCTCGTCTCGGCGTCCGCCGTCGCTACCGCGACGACGTCCGGCTCGACTCGCGTTACCCTAAGATAGACTGGGGGGCAGTGGTGTCACGTGCTCGTCTCGGCGTCCGTTGTTGCTAACGCGACGACGTCCGCCTCGACTCGCGTTACGGTAAGACAGGGAGGCAGTGGTGTCACGTGCTCGTCTCGGCGTCCGTCGTCACTACCGCGACGACGTCCGCCTCGACTCGCGTTACGCTAAGACAGGGTGGCAGTGGTGTCACCTGCTCATCTCGGCGTCCGTCGTCGCTACCGCGACGATGTCCGCCTAGACTCGCGTTACGCTAAGATAGGCTGGCAGTGGTGTCACGTGTTCGTCTCGGCGTCCGTCGTCGCTACCGCAACGACGTCCGCCTCGACTCGCATTTCGGTAAGACAGGGTGGCAGTGGTGTCACGTGCTCGTGTCGGCGTCCGTCGTCGCTACCGCGACGACGTCCGCGTCGACTCGCGTTACGCTAAGACAGGGTGGCAGTGGTGTCACGGGCTCGTCTCGGCGTCCGTCGTCGCTACCGCGACGACGTCCGCCTCGACTCGCGTTACCCTAAGATAGACAGGGTGGCAGTGGTGTCACGTGCTCATCTCGGCGTCCGTCATCGCTACCGCGACGACGTCCGCGTCGACTCGCATTACGCTAAGACAGGGAGGCAGTGGTGCCACGTGCTCGTCTCGGCGTACGTCGTCGCTACCGCGATGACGTCCGCCTCGACTCACGTAACCCTAAGATCGACAGGGTGGCAGTAGTGTCATGTGCTCGTCTCGGCGTCCGTCGTCGCTACCGCGACGACATCCGCCTCGAATCGCGTAACCCTAAGATAGACAGGGTGGCAGTGGTGTCACGTGCTCGTCTCGGCGTCCGTCGTCGCTACCGCGACGATGTCCGCCTCGACTCGCGTTACACTAAGACAGGGTGGCAGTGGTGTCACGTGCTCAACTCGGCGTCCGTCGTCGCTACCGCGACGACGTCCGCCTTGACTCGCGTTTCGGTAAGACAGGGTGGCAGTGGTGTCACGTGCTCGTCTCGGCGTCCGTCGTCGCTACCGCGACGACGTCCGCCTCGACTCGCGTTACGCTAAGACAGGATGGCAGTGGTGTCACGGGCTCGTCTCGGCGTTCGTCGTCGCTACCGCGACGACGTCCACCTCGACTCGCGTTACAGTAAGATAGTGAGGCAGTGGTGTCACGTGCTCATCTCGGCGTCCGCCGTCGCTACAGCGACGACGTCCGCCTCGACTCGCGTTACCCTAAGATAGACAGGGTGGCAGTGGTGTTACTTGCTCGTCTCGACGTCCCTCGTCGCTACCGCGACGACGTTCGCCTCGACTCGCGTAACCCTAAGATAGACAGGGTGGCAGTGGTGTCACGAGCTCGTCTCGACGTCCGCCTCGACTCGCGTTTCGGTAAGACAGGGTGCCAGTGGTGTCACGTGCTCGTCTCGGCGTCCGTCGTCGCTACCGCAACAACGTCCGCCTCGACTCGCGTTACGCTAAGACAGGGTGGCAGTGGTGTCACGGGCTCGTCTCGGCGTCCGTCGTCGCTACTGCGACGACGTCCGCCTCGACTCGTGTTTCACTAAGACAGGGTGGCAGTGGTGTCACGTGCTCGTTTCGACGTCCGCCTCGACTCGCGTTACGCTAAGACAGGGTGGCAGTGGTGTCACGGGCTCGTCTCGGCGTCCGTCGTCGCTACTGCGACGACGTCCGCCTCGACTCGTGTTTCACTAAGACAGGGTGGCAGTGCTGTCACGTGCTCGTCTCGGCGTCCGTTGTCGCTACCGCGACGACGTCCGCCTCGACTCGCGTTACCCTAAGATAGACTGGGTGGCAGTGGTGTCACGTGCTCGTCTCGGCGTCCGTCGTCGTTACCGCGATGACATCCGCCTCGACTCGCGTAACCCTAAGATACATAGGGGGCAGTGGTGTCACGTGCTCGTCTCGGCGTCCGTCGTCGCTAACGCGACGACGTCCGCCTCGACTCGCGTTACGGTAAGACAGGGAGGCAGTGGTGTCATGTGCTCGTCTCGGCGTCCGTCGTCGCTACCGCGACGACGTCCGCCTCGACTCGCTTTACCCTAAGATAGACAGGGTGGCAGTGGTGTCATGTGCTCGTCTCGGCGTCCGTCGTCGCTACCGCGACGACGTCCGCCTCGACTCGCGTTACCCTAAGATAGACAGGGTGGCAGTGGTGTCACGTGCTCATCTCGGCGTCCGTCGTCGCTACCGCGACGATGTCCGCCTAGACTCGCGTTACGCTAAGATAGGCTGGCAGTGGTGTCACGTGCTCGTCTCGGCGTCCGTCGTCGCTACCGCAATGACGTCCGCCTCGACTCGCATTTCGGTAAGACAGGGTGGTAGTGGTGTCATGTGCTCGTCTCGGCGTCCGTCGTCGCTACCGCGATGACGTCCGCCTCGACTCGCGTTACCCTAAGATAGACAGGGTGGCAGTGGTGTCACGTGCTCATCTAGGCGTCCGTCGTCGCTACCGCGACGATGTCCGCCTAGACTCGCGTTATGCTAAGATAGGCTGGCAGTGGTGTCACGTGCTCGTCTCGGCGTCCGTCGTCGCTACCGCAACGACGTCCGCCTCGACTCGCGTTACGCTAAGACAGGGTGGCAGTGGTGTCACCTGCTCATCTCGGCGTCCGTCGTCGCTACCGCGACGATGTCCGCCTAGACTCGCGTTACGCTAAGATAGGCTGGCAGTGGTGTCACGTGCTCGTCTCGGCGTCCGGCGTCGCTACCGCAACGACGTCCGCCTCGACTCGCATTTCGGTAAGACAGGGTGGCAGTGGTGTCACGTGCTCGTCTCGACGTCCGTCGTCGCTACCGCGACGACGTCCGCGTCGACTCGCGTTACGCTAAGACAGGGTGGCAGTGGTGTCACGGGCTCGTCTCGGCGTCCGTCGTCGCTACCGCGACGACGTCCGCCTCGACTCGCGTTACCCTAAGATAGACAGGGTGGCAGTGGTGTCACGTGCTCGTCTCGGCGTCCGTCTTCGCTACCGCGACGACGTCCGCGTCGACTCGCGTTACGCTAAGACAGGGAGGCAGTGGTGCCACGTGCTCGTCTCGGCGTACGTCGTCGCTACCGCGACGACGTCCGCCTCGACTCACGTAACGCTAAGATCGACGGGGTGGCAGTAGTGTCACGTGCTCGTCTCGGCGTCCGTCATCGCTACCGCGACGATGTCCGCCTCGAATCGCGTAACCCTAAGATAGACAGGGTGGCAGTGGTGTCACGTGCTCGTCTCGGCGTCCGTCGTCGCTACCGCGACGACGTCCGCCTCGACTCGCGTTACACTAAGACAGGGTGGCTGTGGTGTCACGTGCTCATCTCGACGTCCGTCGTCGCTACCGCGACGATGTCCGCCTCGACTCGCGTTTCGGTAAGACAGGGTGGCAGTGGTGTCACGTGCTCGTCTCGGCGTCCGTCGTCGCTACCGCGACGACGTCCGCCTCGACTCGCGTTACGCTAAGACAGGGTGGCAGTGGTGTCACGGGCTCGTCTCGGCGTCCGTTGTCGCTACCGCGACGACGTCCGCCTCGACTCGCGTTACAGTAAGACAGTGAGGCAGTGGTGTCACGTGCTCGTCTCGGCGTCCGCCGTCGCTACCGCGACGACGTCCGCCTCGACTCGCGTTACCCTAAGATAGACAGGGTGGCAGTGGTGTTACGTGCTCGTCTCAGCGTCCGTCGTCGCTACCGCGACGACGTTCGCCTCGGCTCGCGTAACCCTAAGATAGACAGGGTGGCAGTGGTGTCACGTGCTCGTCTCGACGTCCGCCTCGACTCGCGTTTCGGTAAGACAGGGTGGCAGTGGTGTCACGTGCTCGTCTCGGTGTCCGTCGTCGCTACCGCGTCGACGTCCGCCTCGACTCGCGTTTCGGTAAGACAGGGTGGCAGTGGTGTCACGTGCTCGTCTCGGCGTCCGTCGTCGCTACCGCGACGACGTCCGCCTCGACTCGCGTTACGCTAAGACAGGGTGGCAGTGGTGTCACGGGCTCGTCTCGGCGTCCGTCGTCGCTACTGCGACGACGTCCGCCTCGACTCGTGTTTCACTAAGACAGGGTGGCAGGGTGTCACGTGCTCGTCTCGGCGTCCGTCGTCGCTACCGCGACGATGTCTGCCTCGACTCGCGTTACCCTAAGATAGACAGGGTGGCAGTGGTGTCATGTGCTCGTCTCGGCGTCCGCCGTCGCTACCGCGACGACGTCCGGCTCGACTCGCGTTACCCTAAGATAGACTGGGGGGCAGTGGTGTCACGTGCTCGTCTCGGCGTCCGTCGTTGCTAACGCGACGACGTCCGCCTCGACTCGCGTTACGGTAAGACAGGGAGGCAGTGGTGTCACGTGCTCGTCTCGGCGTCCGTCGTCGCTACCGCGACGACGTCCGCCTCGACTCGCGTTACGCTAAGACAGGGTGGCAGTGGTGTCACCTGCTCATCTCGGCGTCCGTCGTCGCTACCGCGACGATGTCCGCCTAGACTCGCGTTACGCTAAGATAGGCTGGCAGTGGTGTCACGTGCTCGTCTCGGCGTCCGTCGTCGCTACCGCAACGACGTCCGCCTCGACTCGCATTTCGGTAAGACAGGGTGGCAGTGGTGTCACGTGCTCGTGTCGGCGTCCGTCATCGCTACCGCGACGACGTCCGCGTCGACTCGCGTTACGCTAAGACAGGGTGGCAGTGGTGTCACGGGCTCGTCTCGGCGTCCGTCGTCGCTACCGCGACGACGTCCGCCTCGACTCGCGTTACCCTAAGATAGACAGGGTGGCAGTGGTGTCACGTGCTCGTCTCGGCGTCCGTCATCGCTACCGCGACGACGTCCGCGTCGACTCGCATTACGCTAAGACAGGGAGGCAGTGGTGCCACGTGCTCGTCTCGGCGTACGTCGTCGCTACCGCGATGACGTCCGCCTCGACTCACGTAACCCTAAGATCGACAGGGTGGCAGTAGTGTCATGTGCTCGTCTCGGCGTCCGTCGTCGCTACCGCGACGACATCCGCCTCGAATCGCGTAACCCTAAGATAGACAGGGTGGCAGTGGTGTCACGTGCTCGTCTCGGCGTCCGTCGTCGCTACCGCGACGATGTCCGCCTCGACTCGCGTTACACTAAGACAGGGTGGCAGTGGTGTCACGTGCTCAACTCGGCGTCCGTCGTCGCTACCGCGACGACGTCCGCCTTGACTCGCGTTTCGGTAAGACAGGGTGGCAGTGGTGTCACGTGCTCGTCTCGGCGTCCGTCGTCGCTACCGCGACGACGTCCGCCTCGACTCGCGTTACGCTAAGACAGGATGGCAGTGGTGTCACGGGCTCGTCTCGGCATTCGTCGTCGCTACCGCGACGACGTCCGCCTCGACTCGCGTTACAGTAAGACAGTGAGGCAGTGGTGTCACGTGCTCATCTCGGCGTCCGCCGTCGCTACAGCGACGACGTCCGCCTCGACTCGCGTTACCCTAAGATAGACAGGGTGGCAGTGGTGTTACGTGCTCGTCTCGACGTCCCTCGTCGCTACCGCGACGACGTTCGCCTCGACTCGCGTAACCCTAAGATAGACAGGGTGGCAGTGGTGTCACGAGCTCGTCTCGACGTCCGCCTCGACTCGCGTTTCGGTAAGACAGGGTGCCAGTGGTGTCACGTGCTCGTCTCGGCGTCCGTCGTCGCTACCGCAACAACGTCCGCCTCGACTCGCGTTACGCTAAGACAGGGTGGCAGTGGTGTCACGGGCTCGTCTCGGCGTCCGTCGTCGCTACTGCGACGACGTCCGCCTCGACTCGTGTTTCACTAAGACAGGGTGGCAGTGGTGTCACGTGCTCGTTTCGACGTCCGCCTCGACTCGCGTTACGCTAAGACAGGGTGGCAGTGGTGTCACGGGCTCGTCTCGGCGTCCGTCGTCGCTACTGCGACGACGTCCGCCTCGACTCGTGTTTCACTAAGACAGGGTGGCAGTGCTGTCACGTGCTCGTCTCGGCGTCCGTCGTCGCTACCGCGACGACGTCCGCCTCGACTCGCGTTACCCTAAGATAGACTGGGTGGCAGTGGTGTCACGTGCTCGTCTCGGCGTCCGTCGTCGTTACCGCGATGACGTCCGCCTCGACTCGCGTAACCCTAAGATACATAGGGGGCAGTGGTGTCACGTGCTCGTCTCGGCGTCCGTCGTCGCTAACGCGACGACGTCCGCCTCGACTCGCGTTACGGTAAGACAGGGAGGCAGTGGTGTCATGTGCTCGTCTCGGCGTCCGTCGTCGCTACCGCGACGACGTCCGCCTCGACTCGCTTTACCCTAAGATAGACAGGGTGGCAGTGGTGTCATGTGCTCGTCTCGGCGTCCGTCGTCGCTACCGCGACGACGTCCGCCTCGACTCGCGTTACCCTAAGATAGACAGGGTGGCAGTGGTGTCACGTGCTCATCTCGGCGTCCGTCGTCGCTACCGCGACGATGTCCGCCTAGACTCGCGTTACGCTAAGATAGGCTGGCAGTGGTGTCACGTGCTCGTCTCGGCGTCCGTCGTCGCTACCGCAATGACGTCCGCCTCGACTCGCATTTCGGTAAGACAGGGTGGTAGTGGTGTCATGTGCTCGTCTCGGCGTCCGTCGTCGCTACCGCGATGACGTCCGCCTCGACTCGCGTTACCCTAAGATAGACAGGGTGGCAGTGGTGTCACGTGCTCATCTAGGCGTCCGTCGTCGCTACCGCGATGATGTCCGCCTAGACTCGCGTTATGCTAAGATAGGCTGGCAGTGGTGTCACGTGCTCGTCTCGGCGTCCGTCGTCGCTACCGCAACGACGTCCGCCTCGACTCGCATTTCGGTAAGACAGGGTGGCAGTGGTGTCACGTGCTCGTCTCGGCGTCCGTCGTCGCTACCGCGACGACGTCCGCGTCGACTCGCGTTACGCTAAGACAGGGTGGAAGTGGTGTCACGGGCTCGTCTCGGCGTCCGTCGTCGCTACCGCGATGACGTCCGCCTCGACTCGCGTTACCCTAAGATAGGCAGGGTGGCAGTGGTGTCACGTGCTCGTCTCGGCGTCCGTCGTCGCTACCGCGACGACGTCCGCGTCGGCTCGCGTTACGCTAAGACAGGGAGGCAGTGGTGTCACGTGCTCGTCTCGGCGTACGTCGTCGCTACCGCGACGACGTCCGCCTCGACTCACGTAACCCTAAGATCGACAGGGTGGCAGTAGTGTCACGTGCTCGTCTCGGCGTCCGTCGTCGCTACCGCGACGACATCCGCCTCGAAAAGCGTAACCCTAAGATAGACAGGGTGGCAGTGGTGTCACGTGCTCGTCTCGGCGTCCGTCGTCGCTACCGCGACGACGTCCGCCTCGACTCGCGTTACACTAAGACAGGGTGGCAGTGGTGTCACGTGCTCATCTCGGCGTCCGTCGTCGCTACCGCGACGACGTCCGCCTTGACTCGCGTTTCAATAAGACAGGGTGGCAGTGGTGTCACGTGCTCATCTCGGCGTCCGTCGTCGCTACCGCGACGACGTCCGCCTCGACTCGCGTTACGCTAAGATAGGGTGGTAGTGGTGTCACGGGCTCGTCTCGGGGTCCGTCGTCGCTACCGCGACGACGTCCGCCTCGACTCGCGTTACAGTAAGACAGTGAGGCAGTGGTGTCACGTGCTCGTCTGGGCGTCCGCCGTCGCTACCGCGACGACATCCGCCTCGACTCTTGTTACCCTAAGATAGACAGGGTGGCAGTGGTGTTACGTGCTCGTCTCGGCGTCCATCGTCGCTACCGCGACGACGTTCGCCTCGACTCGTGTAACCCTAAGATAGACAGGGTGGCAGTGGTGTCACGTGCTCGTCTCGACGTCCGCCTCGACTCGCGTTTCGGTAAGACAAGGTGGCAGTGGTGTCACGTGCTCGTCTCGGTGTCCGTCGTCGCTACCGCGTCGACGTCCGCCTCGACTCGCGTTTCGGTAAGATAGGGTGGCAGTGGTGTCACGTGCTCGTCTCGGCGTCCGTCGTCGCTACCGCGACGACGTCCGCCTCGACTCGCGTTACGCTAAGACAGGGTGGCAGTGGTGTCACGGGCTCGTCTCGGCGTCCGTCGTCGCTACTGCGACGACGTCCGCCTCGACTCGTGTTTCACTAAGACAGGGTGGCAGTGGTGTCACGTGCTCGTCTCGGCGTCCGTCGTCGCTACCGCGACGACGTCCGCCTCGACTCGCGTTACCCTAAGATAGACTGGGTGGCAGTGGTGTCACGTGCTCGTCTTGGCGTCCGTCGTCGTTACCGCGATGACGTCCGCCTCGACTCGCGTAACCCTAAGATACATAGGGGGCAGTGGTGTCACGTGCTCGTCGCGGCGTCCGTCGTCGCTAACGCGACGACGTCCGCCTCGACTCGCGTTATGGTAAGACAGGCAGGCAGTGGTGTCACGTGCTCGTCTCGGCGTCCGTCGTCGCTACCGCGACGACGTCCGCCTCGACTCGCTTTACCCTAAGATAGGGTGGTAGTGGTGTCACGTGCTCGTCTCGGCGTCCGTCGTCGCTACCGCGACGACGTCCGCCTCGACTCGCGTTACGCTAAGACAGGATGGCAGTGGTGTCACGTGCTCGTCTCGGCTTCCGTCGTCGCTACCTTGACGACGTCCGCCTCGACCGGGGTTACGCTAAGACAGGGTGGCAGTGGTGTCACGTGCTCGTCTCAGCGTTCGTCGTCGCTACCGCGACGACGTCCGCCTCGACTCGCGTTACGCTAAGACAGGGTGGCAGTGGTGTCACGTGCTCGTCTCGGCGTACGTCGTCGCTACCGCGACGACGTCCGCGTCGACTCGCGTTACGCTAAGACAGGGTGGCAGTGGTGTCACGGGCTCGTCTCGGCGTCCGTCGTCGCTACCGCGACGACGTCCGCCTCGACTCGCGTTACCCTAAGATAGACAGGGTGGCAGTGGTGTCACGTGCTCATCTCGGCGTCCGTCGTCGCTACCGCGACGACGTCCGCGTCGGCTCGCGTTACGCTAAGACAGGGAGGCAGTGGTGTCACGTGCTCGTCTCGGCGTACGTCGTCGCTACCGCGACGACATCCGCCTCGACTCACGTAACCCTAAGATCCACAGGGTGGCAGTAGTGTCACGTGCTCGTCTCGGCGTCCGTCGTCGCTACCGCGACGACATCCGCCTCAAAAAGCGTAACCCTAAGATAGACAGGGTGGCAGTGGTGTCACGTGCTCGTCTCGGCGTCCGTCGTCGCTACCGCGACGACGTCCGCCTCGACTCGCGTTACACTAAGACAGGGTGGCAGTGGTGTCACGTGCTCATCTCGGCGTCCGTCGTCGCTACCGCGACGACGTCCGCCTTGACTCGCGTTTCAGTAAGACAGGGTGGCAGTGGTGTCACGTGCTCGTCTCGGCGTCCGTCGTCGCTACCGCGACGACGTCCGCCTCGACTCGCGTTACGCTAAGATAGGGTGGCAGTGGTGTCAAGGGCTCGTCTCAGGGTTCGTCGTCGCTACCGCGACGACGTCCGCCTCGACTCGCGTTACAGTAAGACAGTGAGGCAGTGGTGTCACGTGCTCGTCTCGGCGTCCGCCGTCGCTACCGCGACGACGTCCGCCTCGACTCTTGTTACCCTAAGATAGACAGGGTGGCAGTGGTGTTACGTGCTCGTCTCGGCGTCCGTCGTCGCTACCGCGACGATGTTCGCCTCGACTCGCGTAACCCTAAGATAGACAGGGTGGCAGTGGTGTCACGTGCTCGTCTCGACGTCCGCCTCGACTCGCGTTTCGGTAAGACAGGGTGGCAGTGGTGTCACGTGCTCGTCTCGGTGTCCGTCGTCGCTACCGCGTCGACGTCCGCCTCGACTCGCGTTTCGGTAAGATAGGGTGGCAGTGGTGTCACGTGCTCGTCTCGGCGTCCGTCGTCGCTACCGCGACGACGTCCGCCTCGACTCACGTTACGCTAAGACAGGGTGGCAGTGGTGTCACGGGCTCGTCTCGGCGTCCGTCGTCGCTACTGCGACGACGTCCGCCTCGACTCGTGTTTCACTAAGACAGGGTGGCAGTGGTGTCACGTGCTCGTCTCGGCGTCCGTCGTCGCTACCGCGACGACGTCTGCCTCGACTCGCGTTACCCTAAGATAGACAGGGTGGCAGTGGTGTCATGTGCTCGTCTCGGCGTCCGTCGTCGCTACCGCGACGACGTCCGCCTCAACTCGCGTTACCCTAAGATAGACTGGGTGGCAGTGGTGTCACGTGCTCGTCTCGGCGTCCGTCGTCGTTACCGCGATGACGTCCGCCTCGACTCGCGTAACCCTAAGATACACAGGGGGCAGTGGTGTCACGTGCTCGTCTCGGCGTCCGTCGTCGCTAACGCGACGACGTCCGCCTCGACTCGCGTTACGGTAAGACAGGGAGGCAGTGGTGTCACGTGCTCGTCTCGGCGTCCGTCGCCGCTACCGCGACGACGTCCGCCTCGACTCGCTTTACCCTAAGATAGGGTGGTAGTGGTGTCACGTGCTCGTCTCGGCGTCCGTCGTCGCTACCGCGACGACGTCCGCCTCGACTCGCGTTACGCTAAGACAGGATGGCAGTGGTGTCACGTGCTCGTCTCGGCGTCCGTCGTCGCTACCGCGACGACGTCCGCCTCGACTCGCGTTACGCTAAGACAGGGTGGCAGTGGTGTCACGTGCTCGTCTCGGCGTTCGTCGTCGCTACCGCGACGACGTCCGCCTCGACTCGCGTTACGCTAAGACAGGGTGGCAGTGGTGTCACATGCTCGTCTCGGCGTCCGTCGTCGCTAACGTGACGACGTCCGCCTCGACTCGCGTTACGGTAAGACAGGGAGGCAGTGGTGTCACGTGCTCGTCTCGGCGTCTGTCGTCGCTACCGCGACGACATCCGCCTCGACTCGCGTTACCCTAAGACAGGGTGGCAGTGGTGTCACGTGCTTGTGTCGGCGTCCGTCGTCGCTACCGCGACGACGTCCGCCTCGACTCGCGTTACGCTAAGACAGGATGGCAGTGGTGTCACGTGCTCGTCTCGGCGTCCGTCGTCGCTACCGCGATGACGTCCGCCTCGACTCGCGTTACGCTAAGACAGGGTGGCAGTGGTGTCACGTGCTCGTCTCGGCGTCCGTCGTCGCTACCGCGACGACGTCCGCCTCGACTCGCGTTACGCTAAGACAGGGTGGCAGTGGTGTCACGTGCTCGTCTCGGCGTCCGTCGTTGCTACCGCGATGACGTCCGCCTCGACTCGCGTTACGCTAAGACAGGATGGTAGTGGTGTCACGTGCTCGTCTCGGCGTTCGTCGTCGCTACCGCGACGACGACCGCCTCCACTCGCATTTCCGTAAGATAGGGTGGCAGTGGTGTCACGTGCTCGTCTCAGCGTTCGTCGTCGCTACCGCGATGACGTCCGCTTCGACTCGCGTTACGCTAAGACAGGGTGGCAGTGGTGTCACGGGCTCGTCTCGGCGTCCGTCGTCGCTACTGCGACGATGTCCGCCTCGACTCGTGTTTCACTAAGACAGGGTGGCAGTGGTGTCACGTGCTCGTCTCGGCGTCCGTCGTCGCTACCGCGACGACATCCGCCTCGAAAAGCGTAACCCTAAGATAGACAGGGTGGCAGTGGTGTCACGTGCTCGTCTCGGCGTCCGTCGTCGCTACCGCGACGACGTCCGCCTCGACTCGCGGTACACTAAGACAGGGTGGCAGTGGTGTCACGTGCTCATCTCGGCGTCCGTCGTCGCTACCGCGACGACGTCCGCCTTGACTCGCGTTTCAGTAAGACAGGGTGGCAGTGGTGTCACGTGCTCGTCTCGGCGTCCGTCGTCGCTACCGCGACGACGTCCGCCTCGACTCGCGTTACGCTAAGATAGGGTGGCAGTGGTGTCACGGGCTCGTCTCGGGGTCCGTCGTCGCTACCGCGACGACGTCCGCCTCGACTCGCGTTACAGTAAGACAGTGAGGCAGTGGTGTCACGTGCTCGTCTCGGCGTCCGCCGTCGCTACCGCGACGACGTCCGCCTCGACTCTTGTTACCCTAAGATAGACAGGGTGGCAGTGGTGTTACGTGCTCGTCTCGGCGTCCGTCGTCGCTACCGCGACGACGTTCGCCTCGACTCGCGTAACCCTAAGATAGACAGGGTGGCAGTGGTGTCACGTGCTCGTCTCGACGTCCGCCTCGACTCGCGTTTCGGTAAGACAGGGTGGCAGTGGTGTCACGTGCTCGTCTCGGTGTCCGTCGTCGCTACCGCGTCGACGTCCGCCTCGACTCGCGTTTCGGTAAGATAGGGTGGCAGTGGTGTCACGTGCTCGTCTCGGCGTCCGTCGTCGCTACCACGACGACGTCCGCCTCGACTCGCGTTACGCTAAGACAGGGTGGCAGTGGTGTCACGGGCTCGTCTCGGCGTCCGTCGTCGCTACTGCGACGACGTCCGCCTCGACTCGTGTTTCACTAAGACAGGGTGGCAGTGGTGTCACGTGCTCGTCTCGGCGTCCGTTGTCGCTACCGCGACGACGTCTGCCTCGACTCGCGTCACCCTAAGATAGACAGGGTGGCAGTGGTGTCATGTGCTCATCTCGGCGTCCGTCGTCGCTACCGCGACGACGTCCGCCTCAACTCGCGTTACCCTAAGATACACAGGGGGCAGTGGTGTCACGTGCTCATCTCGGCGTCCGTCGTCGCTAACGCGACGACGTCTGCCTCGACTCGCGTTACGGTAAGACAGGGAGGCAGTGGTGTCACGTGCTCGTCTCGGCGTCCGTCGTCGCTACCGCGACGACGTCCGCCTCGACTCGCTTTACCCTAAGATAGGGTGGTAGTGGTGTCACGTGCTCGTCTCGGCGTCCGTCGTCGCTACCGCGACGACGTCCGCCTCGACTCGCGTTACGCTAAGACAGGATGGCAGTGGTGTCACGTGCTCGTCTCGGCGTCCGTCGTCGCTACCGCGACGACGTCCGCCTCGACCGGGGTTACGCTAAGACAGGGTGGCAGTGGTGTCACATGCTCGTCTCGGCGTTCGTCGTCGCTACCGCGACGACGTCCGCCTCGACTCGCGTTACGCTAAGACAGGATGGCAGTGGTGTCACGTGCTCGTCTCGGCGTCCGTCGTCGCTACCGCGACGACGTCCGCCTCGACCGGGGTTACGCTAAGACAGGGTGGCAGTGGTGTCACGTGCTCGTCTCGGCGTTCGTCGTCGCTACCGCGACGACGTCCGCCTCGACTCGCGTTACGCTAAGACAGGGTGGCAGTGGTGTCACATGCTCGTCTCGGCGTCCGTCGTCGCTAACGCGACGACGTCCGCCTCGACTCGCGTTACGGTAACACAGGGAGGCAGTGGTGTCACGTGCTCGTCTCGGCGTCTGTCGTCGCTACCGCGACGACATCCGCCTCGACTCGCGTTACCCTAAGACAGGGTGGCAGTGGTGTCACGTGCTCGTGTCGGCGTCCGTCGTCGCTACCGCGACGACGTCCGCCTCGACTCGCGTTACGCTAAGACAGGATGGCAGTGGTGTCACGTGCTCGTCTCGGCGTCCGTCGTCGCTACCGCGATGACGTCCGCCTCGACTCGCGTTACGCTAAGACAGGGGGCAGTGGTGTCACGTGCTCGTCTCGGCGTCCGTCGTCGCTAACGCGACGACGTCCGCCTCGACTCGCGTTACGGTAAGACAGGGAGGCAGTGGTGTCACGTGCTCGTCTCGGCGTCCGTCGTCGCTACCGCGACGACGTCCGCCTCGACTCGCTTTACCCTAAGATAGGGTGGTAGTGGTGTCACGTGCTCGTCTCGGCGTCCGTCGTCGCTACCGCGACGACGTCCGCCTCGACTCGCGTTACGCTAAGACAGGATGGCAGTGGTGTCACGTGCTCGTCTCGGCGTCCGTCGTCGCTACCGCGACGACGTCCGCCTCGACTCGCGTTACGCTAAGACAGGGTGGTAGTGGTGTCACGTGCTCGTCTCGGCGTTCGTCGTCGCTACCGCGACGACGTCCGCCTCGACTCGCGTTACGCTAAGACAGGGTGGCAGTGGTGTCACATGCTCGTCTCGGCGTCCGTCGTCGCTAACGCGACAACGTCCGCCTCGACTCGCGTTACGGTAAGACAGGGAGGCAGTGGTGTCACGTGCTCGTCTCGGCGTCTGTCGTCGCTACCGCGACGACATCCGCCTCGACTCGCGTTACCCTAAGACAGGGTGGCAGTGGTGTCACGTGCTCGTGTCGGCGTCCGTCGTCGCTACCGCGACGACGTCCGCCTCGACTCGCGTTACGCTAAGACAGGATGGCAGTGGTGTCACGTGCTCGTCTCGGCGTCCGTCGTCGCTACCGCGATGACGTCCGCCTCGACTCGCGTTACGCTAAGACAGGGTGGCAGTGGTGTCACGTGCTCGTCTCGGCGTCCGTCGTCGCTACCGCGACGACGTCCGCCTCGACTCGCGTTACGCTAAGACAGGGTGGCAGTGGTGTCACGTGCTCGTCTCGGCGTCCGTCGTTGCTACCGCGATGACGTCCGCCTCGACTCGCGTTACGCTAAGACAGGATGGTAGTGGTGTCACGTGCTCGTCTCGGCGTTCGTCGTCGCTACCGCGACGACGACCGCCTCGACTCACATTTCCGTAAGATAGGGTGGCAGTGGTGTCACGTGCTCGTCTCAGCGTTCGTCGTCGCTACCGCGATGACGTCCGCTTCGACTCGCGTTACGCTAAGACAGGGTGGCAGTGGTGTCACGGGCTCGTCTCGGCGTCCGTCGTCGCTACTGCGACGATGTCCGCCTCGACTCGTGTTTCACTAAGACAGGGTGGCAGTGGTGTCACGTGCTCATCTCGGCGTCCGTCGTCGCTACCGCGACGACATCCGCCTCGAAAAGCGTAACCCTAAGATAGACAGGGTGGCAGTGGTGTCACGTGCTCGTCTCGGCGTCCGTCGTCGCTACCGCGACGACGTCCGCCTCGACTCGCGTTACACTAAGACAGGGTGGCAGTGGTGTCACGTGCTCATCTCGGCGTCCGTCGTCGCTACCGCGACGACGTCCGCCTTGACTCGCGTTTCAGTAAGACAGGGTGGCAGTGGTGTCACGTGCTCGTCTCGGCGTCCGTCGTCGCTACCGCGACGACGTCCGCCTCGACTCGCGTTACGCTAAGATAGGGTGGCAGTGGTGTCACGGGCTCGTCTCGGGGTCCGTCGTCGCTACCGCGACGACGTCCGCCTCGACTCGCGTTACAGTAAGACAGTGAGGCAGTGGTGTCACGTGCTCGTCTCGGCGTCCGCCGTCGCTACCGCGACGACGTCCGCCTCGACTCTTGTTACCCTAAGATAGACAGGGTGGCAGTGGTGTTACGTGCTCGTCTCGGCGTCCGTCGTCGCTACCGCGACGACGTTCGCCTCGACTCGCGTAACCCTAAGATAGACAGGGTGGCAGTGGTGTCACGTGCTCGTCTCGACGTCCGCCTCGACTCGCGTTTCGGTAAGACAGGGTGGCAGTGGTGTCACGTGCTCGTCTCGGTGTCCGTCGTCGCTACCGCGTCGACGTCCGCATCGACTCGCGTTTCGGTAAGATAGGGTGGCAGTGGTGTCACGTGCTCGTCTCGGCGTCCGTCGTCGCTACCACGACGACGTCCGCCTCGACTCGCGTTACGCTAAGACAGGGTGGCAGTGGTGTCACGGGCTCGTCTCGGCGTCCGTCGTCGCTACTGCGACGACGTCCGCCTCGACTCGTGTTTCACTAAGACAGGGTGGCAGTGGTGTCACGTGCTCGTCTCGGCGTCCGTTGTCGCTACCGCGACGAAATCTGCCTCGACTCGCGTTACCCTAAGATAGACAGGGTGGCAGTGGTGTCATGTGCTCATCTCGGCGTCCGTCGTCGCTACCGCGACGACGTCCGCCTCAACTCGCGTTACCCTAAGATAGACTGGGTGGCAGTGGTGTCACGTGCTCGTCTCGGCGTCCGTCGTCGTTACCGCGATGACGTCCGCCTCGACTCGCGTAACCCTAAGATACACAGGGGGCAGTGGTGTCACGTGCTCATCTCGGCGTCCGTCGTCGCTAACGCGACGACGTCCGCCTCGACTCGCGTTACGGTAAGACAGGGAGGCAGTGGTGTCACGTGCTCGTCTCGGCGTCCGTCGTCGCTACCGCGACGACGTCCGCCTCGACTCGCTTTACCCTAAGATAGTGTGGTAGTGGTGTCACGTGCTCGTCTCGGCGTCCGTCGTCGCTACCGCGACGACGTCCGCCTCGACTCGCGTTACGCTAAGACAGGATGGCAGTGGTGTCACGTGCTCGTCTCGGCGTCCGTTGTCGCTACCGCGACGACGTCCGCCTCGACCGGGGTTACGCTAAGACAGGGTGGCAGTGGTGTCACGTGCTCGTCTCGGCGTTCGTCGTCGCTACCGCGACGACGTCCGCCTCGACTCGCGTTACGCTAAGACAGGGTGGCAGTGGTGTCACATGCTCGTCTCGGCGTCCGTCGTCGCTAACGCGACGACGTCCGCCTCGACTCGCGTTACGGTAACACAGGGAGGCAGTGGTGTCACGTGCTCGTCTCGGCGTCTGTCGTCGCTACCGCGACGACATCCGCCTCGACTCGCGTTACCCTAAGACAGGGTGGCAGTGGTGTCACGTGCTCGTGTCGGCGTCCGTCGTCGCTACCGCGACGACGTCCGCCTCGACTCGCGTTACGCTAAGACAGGATGGCAGTGGTGTCACGTGCTCGTCTCGGCGTCCGTCGTCGCTACCGCGATGACGTCCGCCTCGACTCGCGTTACGCTAAGACAGGGGGCAGTGGTGTCACGTGCTCGTCTCGGCGTCCGTCGTCGCTAACGCGACGACGTCCGCCTCGACTCGCGTTACGGTAAGACAGGGAGGCAGTGGTGTCACGTGCTCGTCTCGACGTCCGTCGTCGCTACCGCGACGACGTCCGCCTCGACTCGCTTTACCCTAAGATAGGGTGGTAGTGGTGTCACGTGCTCGTCTCGGCGTCCGTCGTCGCTACCGCGACGACGTCCGCCTCGACTCGCGTTACGCTAAGACAGGATGGCAGTGGTGTCACGTGCTCGTCTCGGCGTCCGTCGTCGCTACCGCGACGACGTCCGCCTCGACTCGCGTTACGCTAAGACAGGGTGGCAGTGGTGTCACGTGCTCGTCTCGGCGTTCGTCGTCGCTACCGCGACGACGTCCGCCTCGACTCGCGTTACGCTAAGACAGGGTGGCAGTGGTGTCACATGCTCGTCTCGGCGTCCGTCGTCGCTAACGCGACGACGTCCGCCTCGACTCGCGTTACGGTAAGACAGGGAGGCAGTGGTGTCACGTGCTCGTCTCGGCGTCTGTCGTCGCTACCGCGACGACATCCGCCTCGACTCGCGTTACCCTAAGATAGGGTGGCAGTGGTGTCACGTGCTCGTGTCGGCGTCCGTCGTCGCTACCGCGACGACGTCCGCCTCGACTCGCGTTACGCTAAAACAGGATGGCAGTGGTGTCACGTGCTCGTCTCGGCGTCCGTCGTCGCTACCGCGATGACGTCCGCCTCGACTCGCGTTACGCTAAGACAGGGTGGCAGTGGTGTCACGTGCTCGTCTCGGCGTCCGTCGTCGCTACCGCGACGACGTCCGCCTCGACTCGCGTTACGCTAAGACAGGGTGGCAGTGGTGTCACGTGCTCGTCTCGGCGTCCGTCGTTGCTACCGCGATGACGTCCGCCTCGACTCGCGTTACGCTAAGACAGGATGGTAGTGGTGTCACGTGCTCGTCTCGGCGTTCGTCGTCGCTACCGCGACGACGACCGCCTCGACTCGCATTTCCGTAAGATAGGGTGGCAGTGGTGTCACGTGCTCCTCTCAGCGTTCGTCGTCGCTACCGCGATGACGTCCGCTTCGACTCGCGTTACGCTAAGACAGGGTGGCAGTGGTGTCACGGGCTCGTCTCGGCGTCCGTCGTCGCTACTGCGACGATGTCCGCCTCGACTCGTGTTTCACTAAGACAGGGTGGCAGTGGTGTCACGTGCTCGTCTCGGCGTCCGTCGTCGCTACCGCGACGACATCCGCCTCGAAAAGCGTAACCCTAAGATAGACAGGGTGGCAGTGGTGTCACGTGCTCGTCTCGGCGTCCGTCGTCGCTACCGCGACGACGTCCGCCTCGACTCGCGTTACACTAAGACAGGGTGGCAGTGTGGTCACGTGCTCATCTCGGCGTCCGTCGTCGCTACCGCAACGACGTCCGCCTTGACTCGCGTTTCAGTAAGACAGGGTGGCAGTGGTGTCACGTGCTCGTCTCGGCGTCCGTCGTCGCTACCGCGACGACGTCCGCCTCGACTCGCGTTACGCTAAGATAGGGTGGCAGTGGTGTCACGGGCTCGTCTCGGGGTCCGTCGTCGCTACCGCGACGACGTCCGCCTCGACTCGCGTTACAGTAAGACAGTGAGGCAGTGGTGTCACGTGCTCGTCTCGGCGTCCGCCGTCGCTACCGCGACGAGGTCCGCCTCGACTCTTGTTACCCTAAGATAGACAGGGTGGCAGTGGTGTTACGTGCTCGTCTCGGCGTCCGTCGTCGCTACCGCGACGACGTTCGCCTCGACTCGCGTAACCCTAAGATAGACAGGGTGGCAGTGGTGTCACGTGCTCGTCTCGACGTCCGCCTCGACTCGCGTTTCGGTAAGACAGGGTGGCAGTGGTGTCACGTGCTCGTCTCGGTGTCCGTCGTCGCTACCGCGTCGACGTCCGCCTCGACTCGCGTTTCGGTAAGATAGGGTGGCAGTGGTGTCACGTGCTCGTCTCGGCGTCCGTCGTCGCTACCACGACGACGTCCGCCTCGACTCGCGTTACGCTAAGACAGGGTGGCAGTGGTGTCACGGGCTCGTCTCGGCGTCCGTCGTCGCTACTGCGACGACGTCTGCCTCGACTCGTGTTTCACTAAGACAGGGTGGCAGTGGTGTCACGTGCTCGTCTCGGCGTCCGTTGTCGCTACCGCGACGACGTCTGCCTCGACTCGCGTTACCCTAAGATAGACAGGGTGGCAGTGGTGTCATGTGCTCATCTCGGCGTCCGTCGTCGCTACCGCGACGACGTCCGCCTCAACTCGCGTTACCCTAAGATAGACTGGGTGGCAGTGGTGTCACGTGCTCGTCTCGGCGTCCGTCGTCGTTACCGCGATGACGTCCGCCTCGACTCACGTAACCCTAAGATACACAGGGGGCAGTGGTGTCACGTGCTCGTCTCGGCGTCCGTCGTCGCTAACGCGACGACGTCCGCCTCGACTCGCGTTACGGTAAGACAGGGAGGTAGTGGTGTCACGTGCTCGTCTCGGCGTCCGTCGTCGCTACCGCGACGACGTCCGCCTCGACTCGCTTTACCCTAAGATAGGGTGGTAGTGGTGTCACGTGCTCGTCTCGGCGTCCGTCGTCGCTACCGCGACGACGTCCGCCTCGACTCGCGTTATGCTAAGACAGGATGGCAGTGGTGTCACGTGCTCGTCTCGGCGTCCGTCGTCGCTAACGCGACGATGTCCGCCTCGACTCGCGTTACGGTAACACAGGGAGGCAGTGGTGTCACGTGCTCGTCTCGGCGTCTGTCGTCGCTACCGCGACGACATCCGCCTCGACTCGCGTTACCCTAAGACAGGGTGGCAGTGGTGTCACGTGCTCGTGTCGTCGTCCGTCGTCGCTACCGCGACGACGTCCGCCTCGACTCGCGTTACGCTAAGACAGGATGGCAGTGGTGTCACGTGCTCGTCTCGGCGTCCGTTGTCGCTACCGCGATGACGTCCGCCTCGACTCGCGTTACGCTAAGACAGGGTGGCAGTGGTGTCACGTGCTCGTCTCGGCGTCCGTCGTCGCTACCGCGACGACGTCCGCCTCGACTCGCGTTACGCTAAGACAGGGTGGCAGTGGTGTCACGTGCTCATCTTGGCGTCCGTCGTTGCTACCGCGATGACGTCTGCCTCGACTCGCGTTACGCTAAGACAGGATGGTAGTGGTGTCACGTGCTCGTCTCGGCGATCGTCGTCGCTACCGCGACGACGACCGCCTCGACTCGCATTTCCGTAAGACAGGGTGGCAGTGGTGTCACGTGCTCGTCTCGGCGTTCGTCGTCGCTACCGCGACGACGTCCGCCTCGACTCGCGTTATGCTAAGACAGGGTGGCAATGGTGTCACGGGCTCGTCTCGGTGTCCGTCGTCGCTACCGCGACGACGTCCGCCTTGACTCGTGTTACCCTAAGATAGACAGGGTGAAAGTAGTGTCACGTGCTCGTCTCGGCGTCCGTCGTCGCTACAGCGACGACGTCCGCCTCGACTCGCGTAACCCTAAGATAGACAGGGTGGCAGTGGTGTCACGTGCTCGTCTTGACGTCCGTCGTCGCTACCGCGACGACGTCCGCCTCGACTCGCGTTACGCTAAGACAGGGTGGCAGTGGTGTCACGTGCTCATCTCGGCGTCCGTCGTCGCTACCGCGACGACGTCCGCCTCAACTCGCGTTTCGGTAAGACAGGGTGGCAGTGGTGTCACGTGCTCGTCTCGGCGTCCGTCGTCGCTACCGCGATGACGTCCGCCTCGACTCGCGTTACGCTAAGACAGGGTGGCAGTGGTGTCACGGGCTCGTCTCGGTGTCCGTCGTCGCTACCACGACGACGTCCGCCTCGACTCGCCTTACCCTAAGATAGATAGGGTGGAAGTGGTGTCACGTGCTCGTCTCGGCGTCCGTCGTCGCTACCGCGACGACGTCCGCCTCGACTCGCGTTACGCTAAGACAGGATGGCAGTGGTGTCACGTGCTCGTCTCGGCGTCCGTCGTCGCTACCGCGACGACGTCCGCCTCGACTCGCGTTACGCTAAGACAGGGTGGCAGTGGTGTCACGTGCTCGTCTCGGCGTTCGTCGTCGCTACCGCGACGACGTCCGCCTCGACTCGCGTTACGCTAAGACAGGGTGGCAGTGGTGTCACATGCTCGTCTCGGCGTCCGTCGTCGCTAACGCGACGACGTCCGCCTCGACTCGCGTTACGGTAAGACAGGGAGGCAGTGGTGTCACGTGCTCGTCTCGGCGTCTGTCGTCGCTACCGCGACGACATCCGCCTCGACTCGCGTTACCCTAAGATAGGGTGGCAGTGGTGTCACGTGCTCGTGTCGGCGTCCGTCGTCGCTACCGCGACGACGTCCGCCTCGACTCGCGTTACTCTAAAACAGGATGGCAGTGGTGTCACGTGCTCGTCTCGGCGTCCGTCGTCGCTACCGCGATGACGTCCGCCTCGACTCGCGTTACGCTAAGACAGGGTGGCAGTGGTGTCACGTGCTCGTCTCGGCGTCCGTCGTCGCTACCGCGACGACGTCCGCCTCGACTCGCGTTACGCTAAGACAGGGTGGCAGTGGTGTCACGTGCTCGTCTCGGCGTCCGTCGTTGCTACCGCGATGACGTCCGCCTCGACTCGCGTTACGCTAAGACAGGATGGTAGTGGTGTCACGTGCTCGTCTCGGCGTTCGTCGTCGCTACCGCGACGACGACCGCCTCGACTCGCATTTCCGTAAGATAGGGTGGCAGTGGTGTCACGTGCTCGTCTCAGCGTTCGTCGTCGCTACCGCGATGACGTCCGCTTCGACTCGCGTTACGCTAAGACAGGGTGGCAGTGGTGTCACGGGCTCGTCTCGGCGTCCGTCGTCGCTACTGCGACGATGTCCGCCTCGACTCGTGTTTCACTAAGACAGGGTGGCAGTGGTGTCACGTGCTCGTCTCGGCGTCCGTCGTCGCTACCGCGACGACATCCGCCTCGAAAAGCGTAACCCTAAGATAGACAGGGTGGCAGTGGTGTCACGTGCTCGTCTCGGCGTCCGTCGTCGCTACCGCGACGACGTCCGCCTCGACTCGCGTTACACTAAGACAGGGTGGCAGTGTGGTCACGTGCTCATCTCGGCGTCCGTCGTCGCTACCGCGACGACGTCCGCCTTGACTCGCGTTTCAGTAAGACAGGGTGGCAGTGGTGTCACGTGCTCGTCTCGGCGTCCGTCGTCGCTACCGCGACGACGTCCGCCTCGACTCGCGTTACGCTAAGATAGGGTGGCAGTGGTGTCACGGGCTCGTCTCGGGGTCCGTCGTCGCTACCGCGACGACGTCCGCCTCGACTCGCGTTACAGTAAGACAGTGAGGCAGTGGTGTCACGTGCTCGTCTCGGCGTCCGCCGTCGCTACCGCGACGAGGTCCGCCTCGACTCTTGTTACCCTAAGATAGACAGGGTGGCAGTGGTGTTACGTGCTCGTCTCGGCGTCCGTCGTCGCTACCGCGACGACGTTCGCCTCGACTCGCGTAACCCTAAGATAGACAGGGTGGCAGTGGTGTCACGTGCTCGTCTCGACGTCCGCCTCGACTCGCGTTTCGGTAAGACAGGGTGGCAGTGGTGTCACGTGCTCGTCTCGGTGTCCGTCGTCGCTACCGCGTCGACGTCCGCCTCGACTCGCGTTTCGGTAAGATAGGGTGGCAGTGGTGTCACGTGCTCGTCTCGGCGTCCGTCGTCGCTACCACGACGACGTCCGCCTCGACTCGCGTTACGCTAAGACAGGGTGGCAGTGGTGTCACGGGCTCGTCTCGGCGTCCGTCGTCGCTACTGCGACGACGTCTGCCTCGACTCGTGTTTCACTAAGACAGGGTGGCAGTGGTGTCACGTGCTCGTCTCGGCGTCCGTTGTCGCTACCGCGACGACGTCTGCCTCGACTCGCGTTACCCTAAGATAGACAGGGTGGCAGTGGTGTCATGTGCTCATCTCGGCGTCCGTCGTCGCTACCGCGACGACGTCCGCCTCAACTCGCGTTACCCTAAGATAGACTGGGTGGCAGTGGTGTCACGTGCTCGTCTCGGCGTCCGTCGTCGTTACCGCGATGACGTCCGCCTCGACTCACGTAACCCTAAGATACACAGGGGGCAGTGGTGTCACGTGCTCGTCTCGGCGTCCGTCGTCGCTAACGCGACGACGTCCGCCTCGACTCGCGTTACGGTAAGACAGGGAGGCAGTGGTGTCACGTGCTCGTCTCGGCGTCCGTCGTCGCTACCGCGACGACGTCCGCCTCGACTCGCTTTACCCTAAGATAGGGTGGTAGTGGTGTCACGTGCTCGTCTCGGCGTCCGTCGTCGCTACCGCGACGACGTCCGCCTCGACTCGCGTTACGCTAAGACAGGATGGCAGTGGTGTCACGTGCTCGTCTCGGCGTCCGTCGTCGCTAACGCGACGATGTCCGCCTCGACTCGCGTTACGGTAACACAGGGAGGCAGTGGTGTCACGTGCTTGTCTCGGCGTCTGTCGTCGCTACCGCGACGACATCCGCCTCGACTCGCGTTACCCTAAGACAGGGTGGCAGTGGTGTCACGTGCTCGTGTCGTCGTCCGTCGTCGCTACCGCGACGACGTCCGCCTCGACTCGCGTTACGCTAAGACAGGATGGCAGTGGTGTCACGTGCTCGTCTCGGCGTCCGTCGTCGCTACCGCGATGACGTCCGCCTCGACTCGCGTTACGCTAAGACAGGGTGGCAGTGGTGTCACGTGCTCGTCTCGGCGTCCGTCGTCGCTACCGCGACGACGTCCGCCTCGACTCGCGTTACGCTAAGACAGGGTGGCAGTGGTGTCACGTGCTCATCTTGGCGTCCGTCGTTGCTACCGCGATGACGTCTGCCTCGACTCGCGTTACGCTAAGACAGGATGGTAGTGGTGTCACGTGCTCGTCTCGGCGATCGTCGTCGCTACCACGACGACGACCGCCTCGACTCGCATTTCCGTAAGACAGGGTGGCAGTGGTGTCACGTGCTCGTCTCGGCGTTCGTCGTCGCTACCGCGACGACGTCCGCCTCGACTCGCGTTATGCTAAGACAGGGTGGCAATGGTGTCACGGGCTCGTCTCGGTGTCCGTCGTTGCTACCGCGACGACGTCCGCCTTGACTCGTGTTACCCTAAGATAGACAGGGTGAAAGTAGTGTCACGTGCTCGTCTCGGCGTCCGTCGTCGCTACAGCGACGACGTCCGCCTCGACTCGCGTAACCCTAAGATAGACAGGGTGGCAGTGGTGTCACGTGCTCGTCTTGACGTCCGTCGTCGCTACCGCGACGACGTCCGCCTCGACTCGCGTTACGCTAAGACAGGGTGGCAGTGGTGTCACGTGCTCATCTCGGCGTCCGTCGTCGCTACCGCGACGACGTCCGCCTCAACTCGCGTTTCGGTAAGACAGGGTGGCAGTGGTGTCACGTGCTCGTCTCGGCGTCCGTCGTCGCTACCGCGATGACGTCCGCCTCGACTCGCGTTACGCTAAGACAGGGTGGCAGTGGTGTCACGGGCTCGTCTCGGTGTCCGTCGTCGCTACCACGACGACGTCCGCCTCGACTCGCCTTACCCTAAGATAGATAGGGTGGAAGTGGTGTCACGTGCTCGTCTCGGCGTCCGTCGTCGCTACCGCGACGACGTCCGCCTCGACTCGCGTTACGCTAAGACAGGATGGCAGTGGTGTCACGTGCTCGTCTCGGCGTCCGTCGTCGCTACCGCGACGACGTCCGCCTCGACTCGCGTTACGCTAAGACAGGGTGGCAGTGGTGTCACGTGCTCGTCTCGGCGTTCGTCGTCGCTACCGCGACGACGTCCGCCTCGACTCGCGTTACGCTAAGACAGGGTGGCAGTGGTGTCACATGCTCGTCTCGGCGTCCGTCGTCGCTAACGCGACGACGTCCGCCTCGACTCGCGTTACGGTAAGACAGGGAGGCAGTGGTGTCACGTGCTCGTCTCGGCGTCTGTCGTCGCTACCGCGACGACATCCGCCTCGACTCGCGTTACCCTAAGATAGGGTGGCAGTGGTGTCACGTGCTCGTGTCGGCGTCCGTCGTCGCTACCGCGACGACGTCCGCCTCGACTCGCGTTACTCTAAAACAGGATGGCAGTGGTGTCACGTGCTCGTCTCGGCGTCCGTCGTCGCTACCGCGATGACGTCCGCCTCGACTCGCGTTACGCTAAGACAGGGTGGCAGTGGTGTCACGTGCTCGTCTCGGCGTCCGTCGTCGCTACCGCGACGACGTCCGCCTCGACTCGCGTTACGCTAAGACAGGGTGGCAGTGGTGTCACGTGCTCGTCTCGGCGTCCGTCGTTGCTACCGCGATGACGTCCGCCTCGACTCGCGTTACGCTAAGACAGGATGGTAGTGGTGTCACGTGCTCGTCTCGGCGTTCGTCGTCGCTACCGCGACGACGACCGCCTCGACTCGCATTTCCGTAAGATAGGGTGGCAGTGGTGTCACGTGCTCGTCTCAGCGTTCGTCGTCGCTACCGCGATGACGTCCGCTTCGACTCGCGTTACGCTAAGACAGGGTGGCAGTGGTGTCACGGGCTCGTCTCGGCGTCCGTCGTCGCTACTGCGACGATGTCCGCCTCGACTCGTGTTTCACTAAGACAGGGTGGCAGTGGTGTCACGTGCTCGTCTCGGCGTCCGTCGTCGCTACCGCGACGACATCCGCCTCGAAAAGCGTAACCCTAAGATAGACAGGGTGGCAGTGGTGTCACGTGCTCGTCTCGGCGTCCGTCGTCGCTACCGCGACGACGTCCGCCTCGACTCGCGTTACACTAAGACAGGGTGGCAGTGTGGTCACGTGCTCATCTCGGCGTCCGTCGTCGCTACCGCGACGACGTCCGCCTTGACTCGCGTTTCAGTAAGACAGGGTGGCAGTGGTGTCACGTGCTCGTCTCGGCGTCCGTCGTCGCTACCGCGACGACGTCCGCCTCGACTCGCGTTACGCTAAGATAGGGTGGCAGTGGTGTCACGGGCTCGTCTCGGGGTCCGTCGTCGCTACCGCGACGACGTCCGCCTCGACTCGCGTTACAGTAAGACAGTGAGGCAGTGGTGTCACGTGCTCGTCTCGGCGTCCGCCGTCGCTACCGCGACGAGGTCCGCCTCGACTCTTGTTACCCTAAGATAGACAGGGTGGCAGTGGTGTTACGTGCTCGTCTCGGCGTCCGTCGTCGCTACCGCGACGACGTTCGCCTCGACTCGCGTAACCCTAAGATAGACAGGGTGGCAGTGGTGTCACGTGCTCGTCTCGACGTCCGCCTCGACTCGCGTTTCGGTAAGACAGGGTGGCAGTGGTGTCACGTGCTCGTCTCGGTGTCCGTCGTCGCTACCGCGTCGACGTCCGCCTCGACTCGCGTTTCGGTAAGACAGGGTGGCAGTGGTGTCACGTGCTCGTCTCGGTGTCCGTCGTCGCTACCGCGTCGACGTCCTCCTCAACTCGCGTTTCGGTAAGATAGGGTGGCAGTGGTGTCACGTGCTCGTCTCGGCGTCCGTCGTCGCTACCACGACGACGTCCGCCTCGACTCGCGTTACGCTAAGACAGGGTGGCAGTGGTGTCACGGGCTCGTCTCGGCGTCCGTCGTCGCTACTGCGACGACGTCTGCCTCGACTCGTGTTTCACTAAGACAGGGTGGCAGTGGTGTCACGTGCTCGTCTCGGCGTCCGTTGTCGCTACCGCGACGACGTCTGCCTCGACTCGCGTTACCCTAAGATAGACAGGGTGGCAGTGGTGTCATGTGCTCATCTCGGCGTCCGTCGTCGCTACCGCGACGACGTCCGCCTCAACTCGCGTTACCCTAAGATAGACTGGGTGGCAGTGGTGTCACGTGCTCGTCTCGGCGTCCGTCGTCGTTACCGCGATGACGTCCGCCTCGACTCGCGTAACCCTAAGATACACAGGGGGCAGTGGTGTCACGTGCTCGTCTCGGCGTCCGTCGTCGCTAACGCGACGACGTCCGCCTCGACTCGCGTTACGGTAAGACAGGGAGGCAGTGGTGTCACGTGCTCGTCTCGGCGTCCGTCGTCGCTACCGCGACGACGTCCGCCTCGACTCGCCTTACCCTAAGATAGGGTGGTAGTGGTGTCACGTGCTCGTCTCGGCGTCCGTCGTCGCTACCGCGACGACGTCCGCCTCGACTCGCGTTACGCTAAGACAGGATGGCAGTGGTGTCACGTGCTCGTCTCGGCGTCCGTCGTCGCTAACGCGACGATGTCCGCCTCGACTCGCGTTACGGTAACACAGGGAGGCAGTGGTGTCACGTGCTCGTCTCGGCGTCTGTCGTCGCTACCGCGACGACATCCGCCTCGACTCGCGTTACCCTAAGACAGGGTGGCAGTGGTGTCACGTGCTCGTGTCGGCGTCCGTCGTCGCTACCGCGACGACGTCCGCCTCGACTCGCGTTACGCTAAGACAGGATGGCAGTGGTGTCACGTGCTCGTCTCGGCGTCCGTCGTCGCTACCGCGACGACGTCCGCCTCGACTCGCATTACGCTAAGACAGGGTGGCAGTGGTGTCACGTGCCCGTCTTGGCGTCCGTCGTTGCTACCGCGATGACGTCTGCCTCGACTCGCGTTACGCTAAGACAGGATGGTAGTGGTGTCACGTGCTCGTCTCGGCGATCGTCGTCGCTACCGCGACGACGACCGCCTCGACTCGTATTTCCGTAAGACAGGGTGGCAGTGGTGTCACGTGCTCGTCTCGGCGTTCGTCGTCGCTACCGCGACGACGTCCGCCTCGACTCGCGTTATGCTAAGACAGGGTGGCAATGGTGTCACGGGCTCGTCTCGGTGTCCGTCGTCGCTACCGCGACGACGTCCGCCTCGACTCGTGTTACCCTAAGATAGACAGGGTGAAAGTAGTGTCACGTGCTCGTCTCGGCGTCCGTCGTCGCTACAGCGACGACGTCCGCCTCGACTCGCGTAACCCTAAGATAGACAGGGTGGCAGTGGTGTCACGTGCTCGTCTTGACGTCCGTCGTCGCTACCGCGACGACGTCCGCCTCGACTCGCGTTACGCTAAGACAGGGTGGCAGTGGTGTCACGTGCTCATCTCGGCGTCCGTCGTCGCTACCGCGACGACGTCCGCCTCAACTCGCGTTTCGGTAAGACAGGATGGCAGTGGTGTCACGTGCTCGTCTCGGCGTCCGTCGTCGCTACCGCGATGACGTCCGCCTCGACTCGCGTTACGCTAAGACAGGGTGGCAGTGGTGTCACGGGCTCGTCTCGGTGTCCGTCGTCGCTACCACGACGACGTCCGCCTCGACTCGCCTTACCCTAAGATAGATAGGGTGGAAGTGGTGTCACGTGCTCGTCTCGGCGTCCGTCGTCGCTACCGCGACGACGACCGCCTCGACTCGCGTAACCCTAAGATAGACAGGGTGGCAGTGGTGTCACGTGCTCGTCTCGACGTCCGGCTCGACTCGCGTTTCGGTAAGACAGGGTGGCAGTGGTGTCACGTGCTCGTCTCGGTGTCCGTCGTCGCTACCGCGACGACGTCCACCTCGACTCGCGTTTCGGTAAGACAGGGTGGCAGTGGTGTCACGTGCTCGTCTCGGCGTCCGTCGTCGCTACCGCGACGACGTCCGACTCGACTCGCGTTACGCTAAGACAGGGTGGCAGTGGTGTCACGGGCTCATCTCGGCGTCCGTCGTCGCTACTGCGACGACATCCGCCTCGACTCGCGTTTCACTAAGACATGGTGGCAGTGGTGTCACGTGCTTGTCTCGGCGTCCGTCGTCGCTACCGCGACGACGTCCGCCTCGACTCGCGTTACGGTAAGACAGGCAGGCAGTGGTGTCACGTGCTCGTCTCGGCGTCTGTCGTCGCTACCGCGACGACGTCCGCCTCGACTCGCGTTACCCTAAGACAGGGTGGCAGTGGTGTCACGTGCTCGTGTCGGCGTCCGTCGTCGCTACCGCGACGACGTCCGCCTCGACTCGCGTTACGCTAAGACAGGATGGCAGTGGTGTCACGTGCTCGTCTCGGCGTCCGTCGTCGCTACCGCGATGACGTCCGCCTCGACTCGCATTACGCTAAGACAGGGTGGCAGTGGTGTCACGTGCTCGTCTCGGCGTCCGTCGTCGCTACCGCGACGACGTCCGCCTCGACTCGCGTTACGCTAAGACAGGGTGGCAGTGGTGTCACGTGCTCGTCTCGGCGTCCGTCGTTGCTACCGCGATGACGTCCGCCTCGACTCGCGTTACCCTAAGATAGACAGGGTGGCAGTGGTGTCACGTGCTTGTGTCGACGTCCGCCTCGACTCGCGTTTCGGTAAGACAGGGTGGCAGTGGTGTCACGTGCTCGTCTCGGTGTCCGTCGTCGCTACCACGTCGACGTCCGCCTCGAGTCGCTTTTCGGTAAGACAGGGTGGCAGTGGTGTCACGTGCTCGTCTCGGCGTCCGTCGTCGCTACTGCGACGACGTCCGCCTCGACTCATGTTTCACTAAGACAGGGTGGCAGTGGTGTCACGTGCTCGTCTCGGCGTCCGTCGTCGCTACCGCGACGACGTCCGCCTCGACTCGCGTTATGCTAAGATAGACAGGGTGGCAATGGTGTCACGGGCTCGTCTCGGCGTCCGTCGTCGCTACCGCGACGACGTCCGCCTCGACTCGCGTTACCCTAAGATAGACAGGGTGAAAGTAGTGTCACGTGCTCGTCTCGGCGTCCGTCGTCGCTACAGCGACGACGTCCGCCTCGACTCGCGTAACCCTAAGATAGACAGGGTGGCAGTGGTGTCACGTGCTCGTCTTGACGTCCGTCGTCGCTACCGCGACGACGTCCGCCTCGACTCGCGTTTCGCTAAGACAGGGTGGCAGTGGTGTCACGTGCTCATCTCGGCGTCCGTCGTCGCTACCGCGACGACGTCCGCCTCAACTCGCGTTTCGGTAAGACAGGGTGGCAGTGGTGTCACGTGCTCGTCTCGGCGTCCGTCGTCGCTACCGCGATGACGTCCGCCTCGACTCGCGTTACGCTAAGACAGGGTGGCAGTGGTGTCACGGGCTCGTCTCGGTGTCCGTCGTCGCTACCACGACGACGTCCGCCTCGACTCGCCTTACCCTAAGATAGATCGGGTGGAAGTGGTGTCACGTGCTCGTCTCAGCGTCCGTCGTCGCTACCGCGACGACGACCGCCTCGACTCGTGTAACCCTAAGATAGACAGGGTGGCAGTGGTGTCACGTGCTCGTCTCGACGTCCGGCTCGACTCGCGTTTCGGTAAGACAGGGTGGCAGTGGTGTCACGTGCTCGTCTCGGTGTCCGTCGTCACTACCGCGACGACGTCCACCTCGACTCGCGTTTCGGTAAGACAGGGTGGCAGTGGTGTCACGTGCTCGTCTCGGCGTCCGTCGTCGCTACCGCGACGACGTCCGACTCGACTCGCGTTACGCTAAGACAGGGTGGCAGTGGTGTCACGGGCTCATCTCGGCGTCCGTCGTCGCTACTGCGACGACGTCCGCCTCGACTCGCGTTTCACTAAGACAGAGTGGCAGTGGTGTCACGTGCTTGTCTCGGCGTCCGTCGTCGCTACCGCGACGACGTCCGCCTCGACTCGCGTTACGGTAAGACAGGCAGGCAGTGGTGTCACGTGCTCGTCTCGGCGTCTGTCGTCGCTACCGTGACGACGTCCGCCTCGACTCGCGTTACCCTAAGACAGGGTGGCAGTGGTGTCACGTGCTCGTGTCGGCGTCCGTCGTCGCTACCGCGACGACGTCCGCCTCGACTCGCGTTACGCTAAGACAGGATGGCAGTGGTGTCACGTGCTCGTCTCGGCGTCCGTCGTCGCTACCGCGATGACGTCCGCCTCGACTCGCGTTACGCTAAGACAGGGTGGCAGTGGTGTCACGTGCTCGTCTGCGCGTCCGTCGTTGCTACCGCGACGACGTCCGCCTCGACTCGCGTTACGCTAAGACAGGGTGGCAGTGGTGTCACGTGCTCGTCTCGGCGTCCGTCGTTGCTACCGCGATGACGTCCGCCTCGACTCGCGTTACCCTAAGATAGACAGGGTGGCAGTGGTGTCACGTGCTTGTCTCGACGTCCGCCTCGACTCGCGTTTCGGTAAGACAGGGTGGCAGTGGTGTCACGTGCTCGTCTCGGTGTCCGTCGTCGCTACCACGTCGACGTCCGCCTCGAGTCGCTTTTCGGTAAGACAGGGTGGCAGTGGTGTCACGTGCTCATCTCGGCGTCCGTCGTCGCTACCGCGACGATGTCCGCCTAGACTTGCGTTACGCTAAGATAGGCTGGCAGTGGTGTCACGTGCTCGTCTCGGCGTCCGTCGTCGCTACCGCAACGACGTCCGCCTCGACTCGCATTTCGGTAAGACAGGGTGGCAGTGGTGTCACGTGCTCGTCTCGGCGTCCGACGTCGCTACCGCGACGACGTCCGCCTCGACTCACGTAACCCTAAGATCGACAGGGTGGCAGTAGTGTCACGTGCTCGTCTTGGCGTCCGTCGTCGCTACCGCGACGACATCCGCCTCGAATCGCGTAACCCTAAGATAGACAGGGTGGCAGTGGTGTCACGTGCTCGTCTCCGCGTCCGTCGTCGCTACCGCGACGACGTCCGCCTCGACTAGCGTTACACTAAGACAGGGTGGCAGTGGTGTCACGTGCTCATCTCGGCGTCCGACGTCGCTACCGCGACGACGTCCGCCTTGACTCGCGTTTCAGTAAGACAGGGTGGCAGTGGTGTCACGTGCTCGTCTCGGCGTCCGTCGTCGCTACCGCGACGACGTCCGCCTCGACTCGCGTTACGCTAAGACAGGGTGGCAGTGGTGTCACGGGCTCGTCTCGGCGTCCGTCGTCGCTACCGCGACGACGTCCGCCTCGACTCGCGTTACAGTAAGACAGTGAGGCAGTGGTGTCACGTGCTCGTCTCGGCGTCCGCCGTCGCTACCGCGACGACGTCCGCCTCGACTCGCGTCACCCTAAGATAGACAGGGTGGCAGTGGTGTTACGTGCTCGTCTCGGCGTCCGTCGTCGCTACCGCGACGACGTTCGCCTCGACTCGCATAACCCTAAGATAGACAGGGTGGCAGTGGTGTCACGTGCTCGTCTCGACGTCCGCCTCGACTCGCGTTTCTGTAAGACAGGGTGGCAGTGGTGTCACGTGCTCGTCTCGGCGTCCGTCGTCGCTACCGCGTCGACGTCCGCCTCGACTCGCGTTACCCTAAGATAGACTGGGTGGCAGTGGTGTCACGTGCTCGTCTCGGCGTCCGTCATCGCTACCGCGATGACGTCCGCCTCGACTCGCGTAACCCAAAGATACACAGGGGGCAGTGGTGTCACGTGCTCATCTCGGCGTCCGTCGTCGCTAACGCGACGACGTCCGCCTCGACTCGCGTTACGGTAAGACAGGGAGGCAATGGTGTCACGTGCTCGTCTCGGCGTCCGTCCTCTCTACCGCGACGACGTCCGCCTCGACTCGCTTTACCCTAAGTGAGGGTGGTAGTGGTGTCACGTGCTCGTCTGGGCGTCCGTCGTCGCTACCGCGACGTCGTTCGCCTCGACACGCGTTACGCTAAGACAGGATGGCAGTGGTGTCACGTGCTCGTCTCGGCGTCCGTCGTCGCTACCGCGACGACGTCCGCCTTGACCGGGGTTACGCTAAGACAGGGTGGCAGTGGTGTCACATGCTCGTCTCGGCGTCCGTCTTCGCTAACGCGACGACGTCCGCCTCGACTCGCGTTACGCTAAGACAGGGTGGCATTGGTGTCACGTGCTCGTCTCGGCGTTCGTTGTCGCTGCCGCGACGACGTCCGCCTCGACTCGCGTTACGCTAAGATAGGGTGGCAGTGGTGTTACGTGCTCGTCTCGGCGTCCGTCGTCGCTACCGCGATGACGTCCGCCTCGACTCACGTTACGCTAAGACAGGACGGCAGTG
This sequence comes from Triticum timopheevii, assembly GCA_963921465.1. NCBI lineage: Eukaryota > Viridiplantae > Streptophyta > Magnoliopsida > Poales > Poaceae > Triticum > Triticum timopheevii. The sequence goes on along the minus strand of OY997266.1, from coordinate 311,420,864 downwards.
GTGTCACGTGCTCGTCTCGGCGTTCGTCGTCGGTACCGCGACGACGTCCGCCTCGACTCGCATTTAGGTAAGACAGGGTGGCAGTGGTGTCACGTGCTCGTCTCGGCGTTCGTCGTCGCTACCGCGACGATGTCCGCCTCGACTCGCGTTACGCTAAGACAGGCTGGCAATGGTGTCACGGGCTCGTCTCGGCGTCCGTCGTCGCTACCGCGACGACGTCCGCCTCGACTCGCATTACCCTAAGATAGACAGGGTGGCAGTGGTGTCACGTGCTCGTCTCGGCGTCCGTCGTCGCTACCGCGACGACGTCCGCGTCGACTCGCGTTACGCTAAGACAGGGAGGCACTGGTGTCACGTGCTCGTCTCGGCGTCCGTCGTCGCTACCGCGACGACGTCCGCCTCGACTCACGTAACCCTAAGATAGACAGGGTGGCAGTAGTGTCACGTGCTCGTCTCGGCGTCCGTCGTCGCTACAGCGACGACGTCCGCCTCGACTCGCGTAACCCTAAGATAGACAGGGCGGCAGTGGTGTCACGTGCTCGTCTCGACGTCCGTCGTCGCTACCGCGACGACGTCCGCCTCGACTCGCGTTACGCTAAGACAGGGTGGCAGTGGTGTCACGTGCTCATCTCGGCGTCCGTCGTCGCTACCGCGACGACGTCCGCCTCGACTCGCGTTATGCTAAGACAGGGTGGCAGTGGTGTCACGGGCTCGTCTCGGCGTCCGTCGTCGCTACCGCGACGACGTCCGCCTCGACTCGCGTTACAGTAAGATAGTGAGGCAGTGGTGTCATGTGCTCGTCTCGGCGTCCGCCGTCGCTACCGCGACGACGTCCGCCTCGACTCGCGTTACCCTAAGATAGACAGGGTGGCAGTGGTGTTACGTGCTCGTCTCGGCGTCCGTCGTCGCTACCGCGACGACGTTCGCCTCGACTCTCGTAACCCTAAGATAGACAGGGTGGCAGTGGTGTCACGTGCTCGTCTCGACGTCCACCTCGACTCGCGTTTCGGTAAGACAGGGTGGCAGTGGTGTCACGTGCTCGTCTCGGCGTCCGTCGTCGCTAACGCGACGACGTCCGCCTCGACTCGCGTTACGCTAAGACAGGGTGGCATTGGTGTCACGTGCTCGTCTCGGCGTTCGTTGTCGCTGCCGCGACGACGTCCGCCTCGACTCGCGTTACGCTAAGATAGGGTGGCAGTGGTGTTACGTGCTCGTCTCGGCGTCCGTCGTCGCTACCGCGATGACGTCCGCCTCGACTCACGTTACGCTAAGACAGGACGGCAGTGGTGTCACGTGCTCGTCTCGGCGTTCGTCGTCGCTACCGCGACGACGTCCGCCTCGACTCGCATTTAGGTAAGACAGGGTGGCAGTGGTGTCACGTGCTCGTCTCGGCGTTCGTCGTCGCTACCGCGACGATGTCCGCCTCGACTCGCGTTACGCTAAGACAGGCTGGCAATGGTGTCACGGGCTCGTCTCGGCGTCCGTCGTCGCTACCGCGACGACGTCCGCCTCGACTCGCATTACCCTAAGATAGACAGGGTGGCAGTGGTGTCACGTGCTCGTCTCGGCGTCCGTTGTCGCTACCGCGACGACGTCCGCGTCGACTCGCGTTACGCTAAGACAGGGAGGCACTGGTGTCACGTGCTCGTCTTGGCGTCCGTCGTCGCTACCGCGACGACGTCCGCCTCGACTCACGTAACCCTAAGATAGACAGGGTGGCAGTAGTGTCACGTGCTCGTCTCGGCGTCCGTCGTCGCTACAGCGACGACGTCCGCCTCGACTCGCGTAACCCTAAGATAGACAGGGCGGCAGTGGTGTCACGTGCTCGTCTCGACGTCCGTCGTCGCTACCGCGACGACGTCCGCCTCGACTCGCGTTACGCTAAGACAGGGTGGCAGTGGTGTCACGTGCTCATCTCGGCGTCCGTCGTCGCTACCGCGACGACGTCCGCCTCGACTCGCGTTATGCTAAGACAGGGTGGCAGTGGTGTCACGGGCTCGTCTCGGCGTCCGTCGTCGCTACCGCGACGACGTCCGCCTCGACTCGCGTTACAGTAAGATAGTGAGGCAGTGGTGTCATGTGCTCGTCTCGGCGTCCGCCGTCGCTACCGCGACGACGTCCGCCTCGACTCGCGTTACCCTAAGATAGACAGGGTGGCAGTGGTGTTACGTGCTCGTCTCGGCGTCCGTCGTCGCTACCGCGACGACGTTCGCCTCGACTCTCGTAACCCTAAGATAGACAGGGTGGCAGTGGTGTCACGTGCTCGTCTCGACGTCCACCTCGACTCGCGTTTCGGTAAGACAGGGTGGCAGTGGTGTCACGTGCTCGTCTCGGCGTCCGTCGTCGCTACCGCGTCGACGTCTGCCTCGACTCGCGTTACGCTAAGACAGGGTGGCAGTGGTGTCACGTGCTCGTCTCGGCGTTCGTTGTCGCTGCCGCGACGACGTCCGCCTCGACTCGCGTTACGCTAAGATAGGGTGGCAGTGGTGTTACGTGCTTGTCTCGGCGTCCGTCGTCGCTACCGCGATGACGTCCGCCTCGACTCACGTTACGCTAAGACAGGACGGCAGTGGTGTCACGTGCTCGTCTCGGCGTTCGTCGTCGCTACCGCGACGACGTCCGCCTCGACTCGCATTTAGGTAAGACAGGGTGGCAGTGGTGTCACGTGCTCGTCTCGGCGTTCGTCGTCGCTACCGCGACGATGTCCGCCTCGACTCGTGTTACGCTAAGACAGGCTGGCAATGGTGTCACGCGCTCGTCTCGGCGTCCGTCATCGCTACCGCGACGACGTCCGCCTCGACTCGCATTACCCTAAGATAGACAGGGTGGCAGTGGTGTCACGTGCTCGTCTCGGCGTCCGTCGTCGCTACCGCGACGACGTCCGCGTCGACTCGCGTTACGCTAAGACAGGGAGGCACTGGTGTCACGTGCTCGTCTCGGCGTCCGTCGTCGCTACCGCGACGACGTCCGCCTTGACTCACGTAACCCTAAGATAGACAGGGTGGCAGTAGTGTCACGTGCTCGTCTCGGCGTCCGTCGTCGCTACAGCGACGACGTCCGCCTCGACTCGCGTAACCCTAAGATAGACAGGGCGGCAGTGGTGTCACGTGCTCGTCTCGACGTCCGTCGTCGCTACCGCGACGACGTCCGCCTCGACTCGCGTTACGCTAAGACAGGGTGGCAGTGGTGTCACGTGCTCATCTCGGCGTCCGTCGTCGCTACCGCGACGACGTCCGCCTCGACTCGCGTTATGCTAAGACAGGGTGGCAGTGGTGTCACGGGCTCGTCTCGGCGTCCGTCGTCGCTACCGCGACGACGTCCGCCTCGACTCGCGTTACAGTAAGATAGTGAGGCAATGGTGTCATGTGCTCGTCTCGGCGTCCGCCGTCGCTACCGCGACGACGTCCGCCTCGACTCGCGTTACCCTAAGATAGACAGGGTGTCAGTGGTGTTACGTGCTCGTCTCGGCGTCCGTCGTCGCTACCGCGACGACGTTCGCCTCGACTCTCGTAACCCTAAGATAGACAGGGTGGCAGTGGTGTCACGTGCTCGTCTCGACGTCCACCTCGACTCGCGTTTCGGTAAGACAGGGTGGCAGTGGTGTCACGTGCTCGTCTCGGCGTCCGTCGTCGCTACCGCGTCGACGTCTGCCTCTACTCGCGTTACCCTAAGGTAGACAGGGTGGCAGTGGTGTCATGTGCTCGTCTCGGCATCCGTCGTCGCTACCGCGACGACGTCCGCCTCGACTCGCGTTACCCTAAGATAGACAGGGTGGCAGTGGTGTCACGTGCTCGACTCGGCGTCTGTCGTCGCTACCGCGACGACGTCCGCCTCGACTCGCGTTACGCTAATACAGGGCGGCAGTAGTGTCACGTGCTCGTCTCGGCGTCCGTCGTCCCTACAGCGACGACATCCGCCTCGAATCGCGTAACCCTAAGATAGACAGGGTGGCAGTGGTGTCACGTGCTCGTCTCGGCGTCCGTCGTCGGTACCGCGACGACGTCCGCCTTGACTCGCGTTTCGGTAAGACAGGGTGGCAGTGGTGTCACGTGCTCGTCTCGGCGTCCGTCGTCGCTACCACGACGACGTCCGCCTCGACTCGCGTTACGCTAAGACCGGGTGGCAGTGGTGTCACGGGCTCGTCTCGGCGTCCATCGTCGCTACCGCGACGACGTCCGCCTCGACTCGCGTTACAGTAAGACAGTGAGGCAGTGGTGTCACGTGCTCGTCTCGGCGTCCGCCGTCGCTACCGCGACGACGTCCGCCTCGACTCGCGTTACCCTAAGATAGACAGGGTGGCAGTGGTGTTACGTGCTCGTCTCGACGTCCGTCGTCGCTACCGCGACGACGTTCGCCTCGACTCGCGTAACCCTAAGATAGACAGGGTGGCAGTGGTGTCACGTGCTCGTCTCGACGTCCGCCTTGACTCGCGTTTCAGTAAGACAGGGTGGCAGTGGTGTCACGTGCTCGTCTCGGTGTCCGTCGTCGCTACCACGTCGACGTCCGCCTCGAGTCGCTTTTCGGTAAGACAGGGTGGCAGTGGTGTCACGTGCTCGTCTCGGCGTCCGTCGTCGCTACCGCGACGACGTCCGCCTCGACTCGCGTTACGCTAAGACAGGGTGGCAGTGGTGTCACGGGCTCGTCTCGGCATCCGTCGTCGCTACTGCGACGACGTCCGCCTCGACTCGTGTTTCACTAAGACAGGGTGGCAGTGGTGTCACGTGCTCGTCTCGGCGTCCGTCGTCGCTACCGCGACGACGTCTGCCTCGACTCGCGTTACCCTAAGATAGACAGGGTGGCAGTGGTGTCATGTGCTCGTCTCGGCATCCGTCGTCGCTACCACGACGACGTCCGCCTCGACTCGCGTTACCCTAAGATAGACAGGGTGGCAGTGGTGTCACGTGCTCATCTCGGCGTCCGTCGTCGCTACCGCGACGATGTCCGCCTAGACTCGCGTTACGCTAAGATAGGCTGGCAGTGGTGTCACGTGCTCGTCTCGGCGTCCGTCGTCGCTACCGCAACGACGTCCGCCTCGACTCGCATTTCGGTAAGACAGGGTGGCAGTGGTGTCACGTGCTCGTCTCGGCGTCCGACGTCGCTACCGCGACGACGTCCGCCTCGACTCACGTAACCCTAAGATCGATAGGGTGGCAGTAGTGTCACGGGCTCGTCTCGGCATCCGTCGTCGCTACCGCGACGACGTCCGCGTCGACTCGCGTTACGCTAAGACAGGGAGGCACTGGTGTCACGTGCTCGTCTCGGCGTCCATCGTCGCTACCGCGACGACGTCCGCCTCGACTCACGTAACCCTAAGATAGACAGGGTGGCAGTAGTGTCACGTGCTTGTCTCGGCGTCCGTCGTCGCTACAGCGACGACGTCCGCCTCGACTCGCGTAACCCTAAGATAGACAGGGCGGCAGTGGTGTCACGTGCTCGTCTCGACGTCCGTCGTCGCTACCGCGACGACGTCCGCCTCGACTCGCGTTACGCTAAGACAGGGTGGCAGTGGTGTCACGTGCTCATCTCGGCGTCCGTCGTCGCTACCGCGACGACGTCCGCCTCGACTCGCGTTATGCTAAGACAGGGTGGCAGTGGTGTCACGGGCTCGTCTCGGCGTCCGTCGTCGCTACCGCGACGACGTCCGCCTCGACTCGCGTTACAGTAAGATAGTGAGGCAGTGGTGTCATGTGCTCGTCTCGGCGTCCGCCGTCGCTACCGCGACGACGTCCGCCTCGACTCGCGTTACCCTAAGATAGACAGGGTGGCAGTGGTGTTACGTGCTCGTCTCGGCGTCCGTCGTCGCTACCGCGACGACGTTCGCCTCGACTCTCGTAACCCTAAGATAGACAGGGTGGCAGTGGTGTCACGTGCTCGTCTCGACGTCCACCTCGACTCGCGTTTCGGTAAGACAGGGTGGCAGTGGTGTCACGTGCTCGTCTCGGCGTCCGTCGTCGCTACCGCGTCGACGTCTGCCTCTACTCGCGTTACCCTAAGGTAGACAGGGTGGCAGTGGTGTCATGTGCTCGTCTCGGCATCCGTCGTCGCTACCGCGACGACGTCCGCCTCGACTCGCGTTACCCTAAGATAGACAGGGTGGCAGTGGTGTCACGTGCTCGACTCGGCGTCTGTCGTCGCTACCGCGACGACGTCCGCCTCGACTCGCGTTACGCTAATACAGGGCGGCAGTAGTGTCACGTGCTCGTCTCGGCGTCCGTCGTCCCTACAGCGACGACATCCGCTTCGAATCGCGTAACCCTAAGATAGACAGGGTGGCAGTGGTGTCACGTGCTCGTCTCGGCGTCCGTCGTCGGTACCGCGACGACGTCCGCCTTGACTCGCGTTTCGGTAAGACAGGGTGGCAGTGGTGTCACGTGCTCGTCTCGGCGTCCGTCGTCGCTACCGCGACGACGTCCGCCTCGACTCGCGTTACGCTAAGACCGGGTGGCAGTGGTGTCACGGGCTCGTCTCGGCGTCCATCGTCGCTACCGCGACGACGTCCGCCTCAACTCGCGTTACAGTAAGACAGTGAGGCAGTGGTGTCACGTGCTCGTCTCGGCGTCCGCCGTCGCTACCGCGACGACGTCCGCCTCGACTCGCGTTACCCTAAGATAGACAGGGTGGCAGTGGTGTTACGTGCTCGTATCGGCGTCCGTCGTCGCTACCGCGACGACGTTCGCCTCGACTCGCGTAACCCTAAGATAGACAGGGTGGCAGTGGTGTCACGTGCTCGTCTCGACGTCCGCCTCGACTCGCGTTTCAGTAAGACAGGGTGGCAGTGGTGTCACGTGCTCGTCTCGGTGTCCGTCGTCGCTACCACGTCGACGTCCGCCTCGAGTCGCTTTTCGGTAAGACAGGGTGGCAGTGGTGTCACGTGCTCGTCTCGGCGTCCGTCGTCGCTACCGCGACGACGTCCGCCTCGACTCGCGTTGCGCTAAGACAGGGTGGCAGTGGTGTCACGGGCTCGTCTCGGCATCCGTCGTCGCTACTGCGACGACGTCCGCCTCGACTCGTGTTTCACTAAGACAGGGTGGCAGTGGTGTCACGTGCTCGTCTCGGCGTCCGTCGTCGCTACCGCGACGACGTCTGCCTCGACTCGCGTTACCCTAAGATAGACAGGGTGGCAGTGGTGTTACATGCTCGTCTCGGCATCCGTCGTCGCTACCGCGACGACGTCCGCCTCGACTCGCGTTACCCTAAGATAGACAGGGTGGCAGTGGTGTCACGTGCTCATCTCGGCGTCCGTCGTCGCTACCGCGACGATGTCCGCCTAGACTCGCGTTACGCTAAGATAGGCTGGCAGTGGTGTCACGTGCTCGTCTCGGCGTCCGTCGTCGCTACCGCAACGACGTCCGCCTCGACTCGCATTTCGGTAAGACAGGGTGGCAGTGGTGTCACGTGCTCGTCTCGGCGTCCGACATCGCTACCGCGACGACGTCCGCCTCGACTCACGTAACCCTAAGATCGATAGGGTGGCAGTAGTGTCACGTGCTCGTCTCGGCGTCCGTCGTCGCTACCGCGACGACATTCGCCTCGAATCGCGTAACCCTAAGATAGACAGGGTGGCAGTGGTGTCACGTGCTCGTCTCCGCGTCCGTCGTCGCTACCGCGACGACGTCCGCCTCGACTCGCGTTACACTAAGACAGGGTGGCAGTGGTGTCACGTGCTCATCTCGGCGTCCGTCGTCGCTACCGCGACGACGTCCGCCTTGACTCGCGTTTCAGTAAGACAGGGTGGCAGTGGTGTCACGTGCTCGTCTTGGCGTCCGTCGTCGCTACCGCGACGACGTCCGCCTCGACTCGCGTTACGCTAAGACAGGGTGGCAGTGGTGTCACGGGCTCGTCTCGGCGTCCATCGTCGCTACCGCAACGACGTCCGCCTCGACTCGCGTTACAGTAAGACAGTGAGGCAGTGGTGTCACGTGCTCGTCTCGGCGTCCGCCGTCGCTACCGCGACGACGTCCGCCTCGACTCGCGTTACCCTAAGATAGACAGGGTGGCAGTGGTGTTACGTGCTCGTCTCGGCGTCCGTCGTCGCTACCGCGACGACGTTCGCCTCGACTCGCGTAACCCTAAGATAGACAGGGTGGCAGTGGTGTCACGTGCTCGTCTCGACGTCCGCCTCGACTCGCGTTTCGGTAAGACAGGGTGGCAGTGGTGTCACGTGCTCGTCTCGGCGTCCGTCGTCGCTACCGCGTCGACGTCTGCCTCTACTCGCGTTACCCTAAGATAGACAGGGTGGCAGTGGTGTCATGTGCTCGTCTCGGCGTCCGTCGTCGCTACCGCGACGACGTCCGCCTCGACTCGCGTTATGCTAAGACAGGGTGGCAGTGGTGTCACGGGCTCGTCTCGGCGTCCGTCGTCGCTACCGCGACGATGTCCGCCTCGACTCGCGTTATGCTAAGACAGGGTGGCAGTGGTGTTACGTGCTCATCTCGGCGTCCGTCGTCGCTACCGCGACGACGTCCGCCTCGACTCGCGTTATGCTAAGACAGGGTGGCAGTGGTGTCACGGGCTCGTCTAGGCGTCCGTCATCGCTACCGCGACGACGTCCGCCTCGACTCGCGTTACAGTAAGATAGTGAGGCAGTGGTGTCACGTGCTCGTCTCGGCGTCCGCCGTCGCTACCGCGACGACGTCCGCCTCGACTCGCGTTACCCTAAGATAGACAGGGTGGCAGTGGTGTCACGTGCTCGACTCGGCGTCTGTCGTCGCTACCGCGACGACGTCCGCCTCGACTCGCGTTACGCTAATACAGGGCGGCAGTAGTGTCACGTGCACGTCTCGGCGTCCGTCGTCCCTACAGCGACGACATCCGCCTCGAATCGCGTAACCCTAAGATAGACATGGTGGCAGTGGTGTCACGTGCTCGTCTCGGCGTCCGTCGTCGGTACCGCGACGACGTCCGCCTTGACTCGCGTTTCGGTAAGACAGGGTGGCAGTGGTGTCACGTGCTCGTCTCGGCGTCTGTCGTCGCTACCGCGACGACGTCCGCCTCGACTCGCGTTACGCTAAGACCGGGTGGCAGTGGTGTCACGGGCTCGTCTCGGCGTCCGTCGTCGCTACCGCGACGACGTCCGCCTCGACTCGCGTTACAGTAAGACAGTGAGGCAGTGGTGTCACGTGCTCGTCTCGGCGTCCGCCGTCGCTACCGCGACGCCGTCCGCCTCGACTCGCGTTACCCTAAGATAGACAGGGTGGCAGTGGTGTTACGTGCTCGTCTCGGCGTCCGTCGTCGCTACCACGACGACGTTCGCCTCGACTCGCGTAACCCTAAGATAGACAGGGTGGCAGTGGTGTCACGTGCTCGTCTCGGCGTCCGTCGTCGCTACCGCGACGACGTTCGCCTCGACTCGCGTAACCCTAAGATAGACAGGGTGGCAGTGGTGTCACATGCTCGTCTCGGTGTCCGTCGTCGGTACCACGTCGACGTCCGCCTCGAGTCGCTTTTCGGTAAGACAGGGTGGCAGTGGTGTCACGTGCTCGTCTCGGCGTCCGTCGTCGCTACCGCGACGACGTCCGCCTCGACTCGCGTTACGCTAAGACAGGGTGGCAGTGGTGTCACGGGCTCGTCTCGGCGTCCGTCGTCGCTACTGCGACGACGTCCGCCTCGACTCGTGTTTCACTAAGACAGGGTGGCAGTGGTGTCACATGCTCGTCTCGGCGTCCGTCGTCGCTACCGCGACGACGTCTGCCTCGACTCGCGTTACCCTAAGATAGACAGGGTGGCAGTGGTGTCATGTGCTCGTCTCGGCATCCGTCGTCGCTACCGCGACGACGTCCGCCTCGACTCGCGTTACCCTAAGATAGACAGGGTGGCAGTGGTGTCACGTGCTCATCTCGGCGTCCGTCGTCGCTACCGCGACGATGTCCGCCTAGACTCGCGTTACGCTAAGATAGGCTGGCAGTGGTGTCACGTGCTCGTCTCGGCGTCCGTCGTCGCTACCGCAACGACGTCCGCCTCGACTCGCATTTCGGTAAGACAGGGTGGCAGTGGTGTCACATGCTCGTCTCGGCGTCCGACGTCGCTACCGCGACGACGTCCGCCTCGACTCACGTAACCCTAAGATCGATAGGGTGGCAGTAGTGTCACGTGCTCGTCTCGGCGTCCGTCGTTGCTACCGCGACGACATCCGCCTCGAATCGCGTAACCCTAAGATAGACAGGGTGGCAGTGGTGTCACGTGCTCGTCTCCGCGTCCGTCGTCGCTACCGCGACGACGTCCGCCTCGACTCGTGTTACACTAAGACAGGGTGGCAGTGGTGTCACGTGCTCATCTCGGCGTCCGTCGTCGCTACCGCGACGACGTCCGCCTTGACTCTCGTTTCAGTAAGACAGGGTGGCAGTGGTGTCACGTGCTCGTCTCGGCGTCCGTCGTCGCTACCGCGACGACGTCCGCCTCGACTCGCGTTACGCTAAGACAGGGTGGCAGTGGTGTCACGGGCTCGTCTCGGCGTCCATCGTCGCTACCGCGACGACGTCCGCCTCGACTCGCGTTACAGTAAGACAGTGAGGCAGTGGTGTCACGTGCTCGTCTCGGCGTCCGCCGTCGCTACCGCGACGACGTCCGCCTCGACTCGCGTTACCCTAAGATAGATAGGGTGGCAGTGGTGTTACGTGCTCGTCTCGGCGTCCGTCGTCGCTACCGCGACGACGTTCGCCTCGACTCGCGTAACCCTAAGATAGACAGGGTGGCAGTGGTGTCACGTGCTCGTCTCGACGTCCGCCTCGACTCGCGTTTCGGTAAGACAGGGTGGCAGTGGTGTCACGTGCTCGTCTCGGCGTCCGTCGTCGCTACCGCGTCGACATCTGCCTCTACTCGCGTTACCCTAAGATAGACAGGGTGGCAGTGGTGTCATGTGCTCGTTTCGGCTTCCGTCGTCGCTACCGCGACGACGTCCGCCTCGACTCGCGTTACCCTAAGATAGACTGGGTGGCAGTGGTGTCACGTGCTCGTCTCGGCGTCCTTCATCGCTACCGCGATGACGTCCGCCTCGACTCGCGTAACCCAAAGATACACAGGGGGCAGTGGTGTCACGTGCTCATCTCGGCGTCCGTCGTCGCTAACGCGACGACGTCCGCCTCGACTCGCGTTACGGTAAGACAGGGAGGCAGTGGTGTCACGTGCTCGTCTCGGCGTCCGTCGTCTCTACCGCGACGACGTCCGCCTCGACTCGCTTTACCCTAAGTGAGGATGGTAGTGGTGTCACGTGCTCGTCTCGGCGTCCGTCGTCGCTACCGCGACGACGTCCGCCTCGACACGCGTTACGCTAAGACAGGATGGCAGTGGTGTCACGTGCTCGTCTCGGCGTCCGTCGTCGCTACCGCGACGACGTCCGCCTTGACCGGGGTTACGCTAAGACAGGGTGGCAGTGGTGTCACATGCTCGTCTCGGCGTCCGTCTTCGCTAACGCGACGACGTCCGCCTCGACTCGCGTTACGGTAAGACAGGGAGGCAGTGGTGTCACGTGCTCGTCTCGGCGTCTGTCGTCGCAACCGCGACGACGTCCGCCTCGACTCGCGTTACCCTAAGACAGGGTGGCAGTGGTGTCACGTGCTCGTCTCGGCGTCCGTCGTCGCTACCGCGACGACGTCCGCCTCGACACGGGTTACGCTAAGACAGGATGGCAGTGGTGTCACGTGTTCGTCTCGGCGTCCGTCGTCGCTACCGCGACGACGTCCGCCTTGACCGGGGTTACGCTAAGACAGGGTGGCAGTGGTGTCACATGCTCGTCTCGGCGTCCGTCTTCGCTAACGCGACGACGTTCGCCTCGCCTCGCGTTACGCTAAGATAGGGTGTCAGTGGTGTCTCGTGCTCGTCCCGGCGTCCGCCGTCGCTACCGCGACGATGTCCGCCTCGACTCGCGTTACCCTAAGATAGACAGGGTGGCAGTGGTGTCATGTGCTCATCTCGGCGTCCGTCGTCGCTACCGCAACGACGTCCGCCTCGACTCGCGTTACACTAAGATAGACAGGGTGGAAGTGGTGTCACATGCTCGTCTCGGCGTCCGTCGTCGCTACCGCGACGACGTTCGCCTCGACTCGCGTTACCCTAAGATAGACAGGGTGGCAGTGGTGTCACGTGCTCGTCTCGGCGTCCGTCGTCGCTACCGCGACGACGTCCGCCTCGACTCACGTAACCCTAAGATAGACAGGGTGGCAGTCGTGTCACGTGCTCGTCTCGGCGTCCGTCGTCGCTACCGCGAGGACGTCCGCCTCGACTCGCGTTACCCTAAGATAGACAGGGTGGCAGTGGTGTCACGTGCTCGTCTCGGTCCGTCGTCGCTACCGCGACGACGTTCGCCTCGACTCGCGTAACCCTAAGATAGACACGGTGGCAGTGGTGTCACGTGCTCGTCTCGGCGTCCGTCGTCGCTAACACGACGACGTCCGCCTCGACTCGCGTTACGGTAAGACAGGGAGGCAGTGGTGTCATGTGCTCATCTCGGCGTCCGTCGTCGCTACCGCGACGACGTCCGCCTCGACTCGCGTTACCCTAAGACAGGGTGGCAGTGGTGTCACGTGCTCGTCTCGGCGTCCGTCGTCGCTACCGCGACGACGTCCGCCTCGACTCGCGTTACGCTAAGACAGGGTGGCAGTGGTGTCACGTGTTCGTCTCGGCGTCCGTCGTCGCTACCGCGAAGACGTCCGCCTCGACTCGCGTTACGCTAAGACAGGCTGTCAGTGGTGTCACGTGCTCGTCTCGGCGTCCGCCGTCGCTACCGCGACGACGTCCGCCTCGACTCGCGTTACCCTAAGATAGACAGGGTGGCAGTGGTGTCATGTGCTCCTCTCGGCGTCCGTCGTCGCTACCGCGATGACGTCCGCCTAGACTCGCGTTACCCTAAGATAGACAGGGTGGCAGTGGTGTCATGTGCTCGTCTCGGCGTCCGTCGTCGCTACCGCGACGACGTCCGCCTCGACTCGCGTTACCCTAAGATAGACAGGGTGGCAGTGGTGTCACGTGCTCGTCTCGGCATCCGTCGTCGCTACTGCGATGACGTCCGCCTCGACTCACGTAACCCTAAGATAGACAGGGTGGCAGTCGTGTCACGTGCTCGTCTCGGCGTCCGTCGTCGCTACCGCGACGACGTCCGCCTCGACTCGCGTAACCCTAAGATAGACAGGGTGGCAGTGGTGTCACGTGCTCGTCTCGACGTCCGTTGTCGCTACCGCGACGACGTCCGCCTCGACTCGCATTTCGGTAAGACAGGGTGGCAACCGCGACGACGTCCGCCTCGACTCGCGTTACCCTAGGTAAGACAGGGTGGCAGTGGTGTCATGTGCTCATCTCGGCATCCGTCGTCGCTACCGCGACGACGTCCGCCTCGACTCGCGTAACCTAAGATAGACAGGGTGGCAGTGGTGTCACGTGCTCGTCTCGGCGTCCGTCGTCGCTAACACGACGACGTCCGCCTCGACTCGCGTTACGGTAAGACAGGGAGGCAGTGGTGTCATGTGCTCATCTCGGCGTCCGTCGTCGCTACCGCGATGACGTCCGCCTCGACTCGCGTTACCCTAAGACAGGGTGGCAGTGGTGTCACGTGCTCGTCTCGGCGTTCGTCGTCGCTACCGCGACGACGTCCGCCTCGACTCGCGTTACGCTAAGACAGGGTGGCAGTGGTGTCACATGCTCATCTCGGCGTCCGTCGTCGCTACCGCGACGACGTCCGCCTCGACTCACGTTACGCTAAGACAGGGTGGCAGTGGTGTCACGTGCTCGTCTCGGCGTCCGTCGTCGCTACCGCGAAGACGTCCGCCTCGACTCGTGTTACGCTAAGACAGGGTGTCAGTGGTGTCACGTGCTCGTCTCGGCGTCCGCCGTCGCTACCGCGACGACGTCCGCCTCGACTCGCGTTACCCTAAGATAGACAGGGTGGCAGTGGTGTCATGTGCTCATCTCGGCGTCCGTCGTCGCTACCGCGACGACGTCCGCCTCGACTCGCGTTACCCTAAGATAGACAGGGTGGCAGTGGTGTCACGTGCTCGTCTCGGCGTCCGTCGTCGCTACCGCGACGACGTCCGCCTCGACTCGCGTTACCCTAAGATAGACAGGGTGGCAGTGGTGTCACGTGCTCGTCTCGGCGTTCGTCGTCGCTACCGCGACGACGTCCGCCTCGACTCACGTAACCCTAAGATAGACAGGGTGGCAGTCGTGTCACGTGCTCGTCTCGGCGTCCGTCGTCGCTACCGCGACGACGTCCGCCTCGACTCGCGTAACCCTAAGATAGACAGGGTGGCAGTGGTGTCACGTGCTCATCTCGACGTCCGTTGTCGCTACCGCGACGACGTCCGCCTCGACTCGCATTTCGGTAAGACAGGGTGGCAACCGCGACGACGTCCGCCTCGACTCGCGTTACCCTAGGTAAGACAGGGTGGCAGTGGTGTCATGTGCTCATCTCGGCATCCGTCGTCGCTACCGCGACGACGTCCGCCTCGACTCGCGTTACCCTAAGATAGACAGGGTGGCAGTGGTGTCACGTGCTCGTCTTGGTCCGTCGTCGCTACCGCGACGACATTCGCCTCGACTCGCGTAACCCTAAGATAGACAGGGTGGCAGTGGTGTCACGTGCTCGTCTCGGCGTCCGTCGTCGCTAACACGACGACGTTTGCCTCGACTCGCGTTACCCTAAGATAGACAGGGTGGCAGTGGTGTCATGTGCTCGTCTCGGCATCCGTCGTCGCTACCGCGACGACGTCCGCCTCGACTCGCGTTACCCTAAGATAGACAGGGTGGCAGTGGTGTCACGTGCTCATCTCGGCGTCCGTCGTCGCTACCGCGACGATGTCCGCCTAGACTCGCGTTACGCTAAGATAGGCTGGCAGTGGTGTCACGTGCTCGTCTCGGCGTCCGTCGTCGCTACCGCAACGACGTCCGCCTCGACTCGCATTTCGGTAAGACAGGGTGGCAGTGGTGTCACATGCTCGTCTCGGCGTCCGACGTCGCTACCGCGACGACGTCCGCCTCGACTCACGTAACCCTAAGATCGATAAGGTGGCAGTAGTGTCACGTGCTCGTCTCGGCGTCCGTCGTCGCTACCGCGACGACATCCGCCTCGAATCGCGTAACCCTAAGATAGACAGGGTGGCAGTGGTGTCACGTGCTCGTCTCCGCGTCCGTCGTCGCTACCGCGACGACGTCCGCCTCGACTCGCGTTACACTAAGACAGGGTGGCAGTGGTGTCACGTGCTCATCTCGGCGTCCGTCGTCGCTACCGCGACGACGTCCGCCTTGACTCTCGTTTCAGTAAGACAGGGTGGCAGTGGTGTCACGTGCTCGTCTCGGCGTCCGTCGTCGCTACCGCGACGACGTCCGCCTCGACTCGCGTTACGCTAAGACAGGGTGGCAGTGGTGTCACGGGCTCGTCTCGGCGTCCATCGTCGCTACCGCGACGACGTCCGCCTCGACTCGCGTTACAGTAAGACAGTGAGGCAGTGGTGTCACGTGCTCGTCTCGACGTCCGCCGTCGCTACCGCGACGACGTCCGCCTCGACTCGCGTTACCCTAAGATAGATAGGGTGGCAGTGGTGTTACGTGCTCGTCTCGGCGTCCGTCGTCGCTACCGCGACGACGTTCGCCTCGACTCGCGTAACCCTAAGATAGACAGGGTGGCAGTGGTGTCACGTGCTCGTCTCGACGTCCGCCTCGACTCGCGTTTCGGTAAGACAGGGTGGCAGCGGTGTCACGTGCTCGTCTCGGCGTCCGTCGTCGCTACCGCGTCGACATCTGCCTCTACTCGCGTTACCCTAAGATAGACAGGGTGGCAGTGGTGTCATGTGCTCGTTTCGGCGTCCGTCGTCGCTACCGCGACGACGTCCGCCTCGACTCGCGTTACCCTAAGATAGACTGGGTGGCAGTGGTGTCACGTGCTCGTCTCGGCGTCCGTCATCGCTACCGCGATGACGTCCGCCTCGACTCGCGTAACCCAAAGATACACAGGGGGCAGTGGTGTCACGTGCTCATCTCGGCGTCCGTCGTCGCTAACGCGACGACGTCCGCCTCGACTCGCATTTCGGTAAGACAGGGTGGCAACCGCGACGACGTCCGCCTCGACTCGCGTTACCCTAGGTAAGACAGGGTGGCAGTGGTGTCATGTGCTCATCTCGGCATCCGTCGTCGCTACCGCGACGACGTCCGCCTCGACTCGCGTAACCTAAGATAGACAGGGTGGCAGTGGTGTCACGTGCTCGTCTCGGCGTCCGTCGTCGCTAACACGACGACGTCCGCCTCGACTCGCGTTACGGTAAGACAGGGAGGCAGTGGTGTCATGTGCTCATCTCGGCGTCCGTCGTCGCTACCGCGATGACGTCCGCCTCGACTCGCGTTACCCTAAGACAGGGTGGCAGTGGTGTCACGTGCTCGTCTCGGCGTTCGTCGTCGCTACCGCGACGACGTCCGCCTCGACTCGCGTTACGCTAAGACAGGGTGGCAGTGGTGTCACATGCTCATCTCGGCGTCCGTCGTCGCTACCGCGACGACGTCCGCCTCGACTCACGTTACGCTAAGACAGGGTGGCAGTGGTGTCACGTGCTCGTCTCGGCGTCCGTCGTCGCTACCGCGAAGACGTCCGCCTCGACTCGTGTTACGCTAAGACAGGGTGTCAGTGGTGTCACGTGCTCGTCTCGGCGTCCGCCGTCGCTACCGCGACGACGTCCGCCTCGACTCGCGTTACCCTAAGATAGACAGGGTGGCAGTGGTGTCATGTGCTCATCTCGGCGTCCGTCGTCGCTACCGCGACGACGTCCGCCTCGACTCGCGTTACCCTAAGATAGACAGGGTGGCAGTGGTGTCACGTGCTCGTCTCGGCGTCCGTCGTCGCTACCGCGACGACGTCCGCCTCGACTCGCGTTACCCTAAGATAGACAGGGTGGCAGTGGTGTCACGTGCTCGTCTCGGCGTCCGTCGTCGCTACCGCGACGACGTCCGCCTCGACTCACGTAACCCTAAGATAGACAGGGTGGCAGTCGTGTCACGTGCTCGTCTCGGCGTCCGTCGTCGCTACCGCGACGACGTCCGCCTCGACTCGCGTAACCCTAAGATAGACAGGGTGGCAGTGGTGTCACGTGCTCATCTCGACGTCCGTTGTCGCTACCGCGACGACGTCCGCCTCGACTCGCATTTCGGTAAGACAGGGTGGCAACCGCGACGACGTCCGCCTCGACTCGCGTTACCCTAGGTAAGACAGGGTGGCAGTGGTGTCATGTGCTCATCTCGGCATCCGTCGTCGCTACCGCGACGACGTCCGCCTCGACTCGCGTTACCCTAAGATAGACAGGGTGGCAGTGGTGTCACGTGCTCGTCTTGGTCCGTCGTCGCTACCGCGACGACGTTCGCCTCGACTCGCGTAACCCTAAGATAGACAGGGTGGCAGTGGTGTCACGTGCTCGTCTCGGCGTCCGTCGTCGCTAACACGACGACGTTTGCCTCGACTCGCGTTACCCTAACATAGACAGGGTGGCAGTGGTGTCATGTGCTCGTCTCGGCATCCGTCGTCGCTACCGCGACGACGTCCGCCTCGACTCGCGTTACCCTAAGATAGACAGGGTGGCAGTGGTGTCACGTGCTCATCTCGGCGTCCGTCGTCGCTACCGCGACGATGTCCGCCTAGACTCGCGTTACGCTAAGATAGGCTGGCAGTGGTGTCACGTGCTCGTCTCGGCGTCCGTCGTCGCTACCGCAACGACGTCCGCCTCGACTCGCATTTCGGTAAGACAGGGTGGCAGTGGTGTCACATGCTCGTCTCGGCGTCCGACGTCGCTACCGCGACGACGTCCGCCTCGACTCACGTAACCCTAAGATCGATAGGGTGGCAGTAGTGTCACGTGCTCGTCTCGGCGTCCGTCGTCGCTACCGCGACGACATCCGCCTCGAATCGCGTAACCCTAAGATAGACAGGGTGGCAGTGGTGTCACGTGCTCGTCTCCGCGTCCGTCGTCGCTACCGCGACGACGTCCGCCTCGACTCGCGTTACACTAAGACAGGGTGGCAGTGGTGTCACGTGCTCATCTCGGCGTCCGTCGTCGCTACCGCGACGACGTCCGCCTTGACTCTCGTTTCAGTAAGACAGGGTGGCAGTGGTGTCACGTGCTCGTCTCGGCGTCCGTCGTCGCTACCGCGACGACGTCCGCCTCGACTCGCGTTACGCTAAGACAGGGTGGCAGTGGTGTCACGGGCTCGTCTCGGCGTCCATCGTCGCTACCGCGACGACGTCCGCCTCGACTCGCGTTACAGTAAGACAGTGAGGCAGTGGTGTCACGTGCTCGTCTCGACGTCCGCCGTCGCTACCGCGACGACGTCCGCCTCGACTCGCGTTACCCTAAGATAGATAGGGTGGCAGTGGTGTTACGTGCTCGTCTCGGCGTCCGTCGTCGCTACCGCGACGACGTTCGCCTCGACTCGCGTAACCCTAAGATAGACAGGGTGGCAGTGGTGTCACGTGCTCGTCTCGACGTCCGCCTCGACTCGCGTTTCGGTAAGACAGGGTGGCAGCGGTGTCACGTGCTCGTCTCGGCGTCCGTCGTCGCTACCGCGTCGACATCTGCCTCTACTCGCGTTACCCTAAGATAGACAGGGTGGCAGTGGTGTCATGCGCTCGTTTCGGCGTCCGTCGTCGCTACCGCGACGACGTCCGCCTCGACTCGCGTTACCCTAAGATAGACTGGGTGGCAGTGGTGTCACGTGCTCGTCTCGGCGTCCGTCATCGCTACCGCGATGACGTCCGCCTCGACTCGCGTAACCCAAAGATACACAGGGGGCAGTGGTGTCACGTGCTCATCTCGGCGTCCGTCGTCGCTAACGCGACGACGTCCGCCTCGACTCGCGTTACGGTAAGACAGGGAGGCAGTGGTGTCACGTGCTCGTCTCGGCGTCCGTCGTCTCTACCGCGACGACGTCCGCCTCGACTCGCTTTACTCTAAGTGAGGATGGTAGTGGTGTCACGTGCTCGTCTCGGCGTCCGTCGTCGCTACCGCGACGACGTCCGCCTCGACACGCGTTACGCTAAGACAGGATGCCAGTGGTGTCACGTGCTCGTCTCGGCGTCCGTCGTCGCTACCGCGACGACGTCCGCCTTGACCGGGGTTACGCTAAGACAGGGTGGCAGTGGTGTCACATGCTCGTCTCGGCGTCCGTCTTCGCTAACGCGACGACGTCCGCCTCGACTCGCGTTACGGTAAGACAGGGAGGCAGTGGTGTCACGTGCTCGTCTCGGCGTCTGTCGTCGCAACCGCGACGACGTCCGCCTCGACTCGCGTTACCCTAAGACAGGGTGGCAGTGGTGTCACGTGCTCGTCTCGGCGTCCGTCGTCGCTACCGCGACGACGTCCGCCTCGACACGGGTTACGCTAAGACAGGATGGCAGTGGTGTCACGTGTTCGTCTCGGCGTCCGTCGTCGCTACCGCGACGACGTCCGCCTTGACCGGGGTTACGCTAAGACAGGGTGGCAGTGGTGTCACATGCTCGTCTCGGCGTCCGTCTTCGCTAACGCGACGACGTTCGCCTCGACTCACGTTACGCTAAGATAGGGTGTCAGTGGTGTCTCGTGCTCGTCCCGGCGTCCGCCGTCGCTACCGCGACGATGTCCGCCTCGAGTCGCGTTACCCTAAGATAGACAGGGTGGCAGTGGTGTCATGTGCTCATCTCGGCGTCCGTCGTCGCTACCGCAACGACGTCCGCCTCGACTCGCGTTACACTAAGATAGACAGGGTGGCAGTGGTGTCACGTGCTCGTCTCGGCGTCCGTCGTCGCTACCGCGACGACGTTCGCCTCGACTCGCGTTACCCTAAGATAGACAGGGTGGCAGTGGTGTCACGTGCTCGTCTCGGCGTCCGTCGTCGCTACCGCGACGACGTCCGCCTCGACTCACGTAACCCTAAGATAGACAGGGTGGCAGTCGTGTCACGTGCTCGTCTCGGCGTCCGTCGTCGCTACCGCGAGGACGTCCGCCTCGACTCGCGTTACCCTAAGATAGACAGGGTGGCAGTGGTGTCACGTGCTCGTCTCGGTCCGTCGTCGCTACCGCGACGACGTTCGCCTCGACTCGCGTAACCCTAAGATAGACAGGGTGGCAGTGGTGTCACGTGCTCGTCTCGGCGTCCGTCGTCGCTAACACGACGACGTCCGCCTCGACTCGCGTTACGGTAAGACAGGGAGGCAGTGGTGTCATGTGCTCATCTCGGCGTCCGTCGTCGCTACCGCGACGACGTCCGCCTCGACTCGCGTTACCCTAAGACAGGGTGGCAGTGGTGTCACGTGCTCGTCTCGGCGTCCGTCGTCGCTACTGCGACGACGTCCGCCTCGACTCGCGTTACGCTAAGACAGGGTGGCAGTGGTGTCACGTGTTCGTCTCGGCGTCCGTCGTCGCTACCGCGAAGACGTCCGCCTCGACTCGCGTTACGCTAAGACAGGCTGTCAGTAGTGTCACGTGCTCGTCTCGGCGTCCGCCGTCGCTACCGCGACGACGTCCGCCTCGACTCGCGTTACCCTAAGATAGATAGGGTGGCAGTGGTGTCATGTGCTCCTCTCGGCGTCCGTCGTCGCTACCGCGATGACGTCCGCCTAGACTCGCGTTACCCTAAGATAGACAGGGTGGCAGTGGTGTCACGTGCTCGTCTCGGCGTCCGTCGTCGCTACCGCGACGACGTCCGCCTCGACTCGCGTTACCCTAAGATAGACAGGGTGGCAGTGGTGTCACGTGCTCGTCTCGGCATCCGTCGTCGCTACCGCGACGACGTCCGCCTCGACTCACGTAACCCTAAGATAGACAGGGTGGCAGTCGTGTCACGTGCTCGTCTCGGCGTCCGTCGTCGCTACCGCGACGACGTCCGCCTCGACTCGCGTAACCCTAAGATAGACAGGGTGGCAGTGGTGTCACGTGCTCGTCTCGACGTCCGTTGTCGCTACCGCGACGACGTCCGCCTCGACTCGCATTTCGGTAAGACAGGGTGGCAACCGCGACGACGTCCGCCTCGACTCGCGTTACCCTAGGTAAGACAGGGTGGCAGTGGTGTCATGTGCTCATCTCGGCATCCGTCGTCGCTACCGCGACGACGTCCGCCTCGACTCGCGTAACCTAAGATAGACAGGGTGGCAGTGGTGTCACGTGCTCGTCTCGGCGTCCGTCGTCGCTAACACGACGACGTCCGCCTCGACTCGCGTTACGGTAAGACAGGGAGGCAGTGGTGTCATGTGCTCATCTCGGCGTCCGTCGTCGCTACCGCGACGACGTCCGCCTCGACTCGCGTTACCCTAAGACAGGGTGGCAGTGGTGTCACGTGCTCGTCTCGGCGTTCGTCGTCGCTACCGCGACGACGTCCGCCTCGACTCGCGTTACGCTAAGACAGGGTGGCAGTGGTGTCACATGCTCATCTCGGCGTCCGTCGTCGCTACCGCGACGACGTCCGCCTCGACTCACGTTACGCTAAGACAGGGTGGCAGTGGTGTCACGTGCTCGTCTCGGCGTCCGTCGTCGCTACCGCGAAGACGTCCGCCTCGACTCGTGTTACGCTAAGACAGGGTGTCAGTGGTGTCACGTGCTCGTCTCGGCGTCCGCCGTCGCTACCGCGACGACGTCCGCCTCGACTCGCGTTACCCTAAGATAGACAGGGTGGCAGTGGTGTCATGTGCTCATCTCGGCGTCCGTCGTCGCTACCGCGACGACGTCCGCCTCGACTCGCGTTACCCTAAGATAGACAGGGTGGCAGTGGTGTCACGTGCTCGTCTCGGCGTCCGTCGTCGCTACCGCGACGACGTCCGCCTCGACTCGCGTTACCCTAAGATAGACAGGGTGGCAGTGGTGTCACGTGCTCGTCTCGGCGTCCGTCGTCGCTACCGCGACGACGTCCGCCTCGACTCACGTAACCCTAAGATAGACAGGGTGGCAGTCGTGTCACGTGCTCGTCTCGGCGTCCGTCGTCGCTACCGCGACGACGTCCGCCTCGACTCGCGTAACCCTAAGATAGACAGGGTGGCAGTGGTGTCACGTGCTCGTCTCGACGTCCGTTGTCGCTACCGCGACGACGTCCGCCTCGACTCGCATTTCGGTAAGACAGGGTGGCAACCGCGACGACGTCCGCCTCGACTCGCGTTACCCTAGGTAAGACAGGGTGGCAGTGGTGTCATGTGCTCATCTCGGCATCCGTCGTCGCTACCGCGACGACGTCCGCCTCGACTCGCGTTACCCTAAGATAGACAGGGTGGCAGTGGTGTCACGTGCTCGTCTTGGTCCGTCGTCGCTACCGCGACGACGTTTGCCTCGACTCGCGTAACCCTAAGATAGACAGGGTGGCAGTGGTGTCACGTGCTCGTCTCGGCGTCCGTCGTCGCTAACACGACGACGTCCGCCTCGACTCGCGTTACGTTAAGACAGGGAGGCAGTGGTGTCACGTGCTCGTCTCGGCGTCCGTCGTCGCTAACACGACGACGTCCGCCTCGACTCGCGTTACGTTAAGACAGGGAGGCAGTGGTGTCACGTGCTCGTCTCGGCGTCCGTCGTCGCTACCGCGACGACGTCCGCCTCGACTCGCGTTACCCTAAGACAGGGTGGCAGTGGTGTCACGTGCTCGTCTCGGTGTCCGTCGTCGCTACCGCGACGACGTCCGCCTCGACTCGCGTTACCCTAAGACAGGGTGGCAGTGGTGTCACGTGCTCGTCTCGGCGTCCGTCGTCGCTACCGCGACGACGTCCGCCTCGACTCGCGTTACGCTAAGACAGGGTGGCAGTGGTGTCACGTGCTCATCTCGGCGTCCGTCGTCGCTACCGCGACGACGTCCGCCTCGACTCGCGTTACGCTAAGACAGGGTGGCAGTGGTGTCACGTGCTCGTCTCGCGTCCGTCGTCGCTACCGCGAAGATGTCCGCCTCGACTCGTGTTACGCTAAGACAGGGTGTCAGTGGTGTCACGTGCTCGTCTCGGCGTCCGCCGTCGCTACCGCGACGACGTCCGCCTCGACTCGCGTTACCCTAAGATAGATAGGGTGGCAGTGGTGTCATGTGCTCATCTCGGCGTCCGTCGTCGCTACCGCGACGACGTCCGCCTCGACTCGCGTTACCCTAAGATAGACAGGGTGGCAGTGGTGTCACGTGCTCGTCTCAGCGTCCGTCGTCGCTACCGCGACGACGTCCGCCTCGACTCGCGTTACCCTAAGATAGACAGGGTGGCAGTGGTGTCACATGCTCGTCTCGGCGTCCGTCGTCGCTACCGCGACGACGTCCGCCTCGACTCACGTAACCCTAAGATAGACAGGGTGGCAGTCGTGTCACGTACTCGTCTCGGCGTCCGTCATCGCTACCGCGACGACGTCCGCCTCGACTCGCGTAACCCTAAGATAGACAGGGTGGCAGTGGTGTCACGTGCTCGTCTCGACGTCCATCGTCGCTACCGCGACAACGTCCGCCTCGACTCGCATTTCGGTAAGACAGGGTGGCAATGGTGTCACGTGCTCGTCTCGGTGTCCGTCGTCGCTACCGCGACGACGTCCGCCTCGACTCGCGTTACCCTAAGATAGACAGGGTGGCAGTGGTGTCATGTGCTCATCTCGGCGTCCGTCGTCGCTACCGCGACGACGTCCGCCTCGACTCGCGGTACCCTAAGATAGACAGGGTGGCAGTGGTGTCACGTGCTCGTCTCGGCGTCCGTCGTCGCTACCGCGACGACGTTCGCCTCGACTCGCGTAACCCTAAGATAGACAGGGTGGCAGTGGTGTCACGTGCTCGTCTCGGCGTCCGTCGTTGCTAACACGACGACGTCCGCCTCGACTCGCGTTACGGTAAGACAGGGAGGCAGTGGTGTCACGTGCTCGTCTCGGCGTCCGTCGTCGCTACCGTGACAACGTCCGCCTCGACTCGCGTTACCCTAAGACAGGGTGGCAGTGGTGTCACGTGCTCGTCTCGGTGTCCGTCGTCGCTACCGCGACGACGTCCGCCTCGACTCACATTACCCTAAGACAGGGTGGCAGTGGTGTCACGTGCTCGTCTCGGCGTCTGTCGTCACTACCGCGACGACGTCCGCCTCGACTCGCGTTACGCTAAGACAGGGTGGCAGTGGTGTCACGTGCTCAACTCGGCGTCCGTCGTCGCTACCGCGAGGACGTCCGCCTCGACTCGCGTTACGCTAAGACAGGGTGGCAGTGGTGTCACGTGCTCTTCTCGGCGTCCGTCGTCGCTACCGCGAAGAAGTCCGCCTCGACTCGCGTTACGCTAAGACAGGGTGTCAGTGGTGTCACGTGCTCGTCTCGGCGTCCGCCGTCGCTACCGCGACGACGTCCGCCTCGACTCGCGTTACCCTAAGATAGACAGGGTGGCAGTGGTGTCACGTGCTCGTCTCGGCGTCCGTCGTCGCTACCGCGACGACGTCCGCCTCGACTCGCGTTACCCTAAGATAGACAGGGTGGCAGTGGTGTCACGTGCTCGTCTCGGCGTCCGTCGTCGCTACCGCGACGACGTCCGCCTCGACTCACCTAACCCTAAGATAGACAGGGTGGCAGTCGTGTCACGTGCTCGTCTCGGCGTCCGTCGTCGCTACCGCGACGACGTCCGCCTCGACTCGCGTAACCCTAAGATAGACAGGGTGGCAGTGGTGTCACGTGCTCGTCTCGACGTCCGTCGTCGCTACCGCGACGACGTCCGCCTCGACTCGCATTTCGGTAAGACAGGGTGGCAATGGTGTCACGTGCTCTTCTCGGCGTCCGTCGTCGCTACCGCGACGACGTCCGCCTCGACTCGCGTTACCCTAAGATAGACAGGGTGGCAGTGGTGTCATGTGCTCATCTCGGCGTCCGTCGTCGCTACCGCGACGACGTCCGCCTCGACTCGCGTTACCCTAAGATAGACAGTGTGGCAGTGGTGTCATGTGCTCGTCTCGGCGTCCGTCGTCGCTACCGCGACGACGTTCGCCTCGACTCGCGTAACCCTAAGATAGACAGGGTGGCAGTGGTGTCACGTGCTCGTCTCGGCGTCCGTCGTCGCTAACACGACGACATCCGCCTCGACTCGCGTTATTGTAAGACAGGGAGGCAGTGGTGTCACGTGCTCGTCTCGGCGTCCGTCGTCGCTACCGCGACGACGTCCGCCTCGACTCGCGTTACCCTAAGACAGGGTGGCAGTGGTGTCACGTGCTCGTCTCGGTGTCCGTCGTCGCTACCGCGACGACGTCCGCCTCGACTCGCGTTACCCTAAGACAGGGTGGCAGTGGTGTCACGTGCTCGTCTCGGCGTCCGTCGTCGCTACCGCGACGACGTCCGCCTCGACTCGCGTTACGCTAAGACAGGGTGGCAGTGGTGTCACGTGCTCATCTCGGCGTCCGTCGTCGCTACCGCGACGACGTCCGCCTCGACTCGCGTTACGCTAAGACAGGGTGACAGTGGTGTCACGTGCTCTTCTCGGCGTCCGTCGTCGCTACCGCGAAGAAGTCCGCCTCGACTCGCGTTACGCTAAGACAGGGTGTCAGTGGTGTCACGTGCTCGTCTCGGCGTCCGCCGTCGCTACCGCGACGACGTCCGCCTCGACTCGCGTTACCCTAAGATAGACAGGGTGGCAGTGGTGTCATGTGCTCATCTCGGCGTCCGTCGTCGCTACCGCGACGACGTCCGCCTCGACTCGCGTTACCCTAAGATAGACAGGGTGGCAGTGGTGTCACGTGCTCGTCTCGGCGTCCGTCATCGCTACCGCGACGACGTCCGCCTCGACTCGCGTTACCCTAAGATAGACAGGGTGGCAGTGGTGTCACGTGCTCGTCTCGGCGTCCGTCGTCGCTACCGCGACGACGTCCGCCTCGACTCACATAACCCTAAGATAGACAGGGTGGCAGTCGTGTCACGTGCTCGTCTCGGCGTCCGTCGTCGCTACCGCGACGACGTCCGCCTCGACTCGCGTAACCCTAAGATAGACAGGGTGGCAGTGGTGTCACGTGCTCGTCTCGACGTCCGTCGTCGCTACCGCGACGACGTCCGCCTCGACTCGCATTTCGGTAAGACAGGGTGGCAATGGTGTCACGTGCTCGTCTCGGCGTCCGTCGTCGCTACCGCGACGACGTTCGCCTCGACTCGCGTAACCCTAAGATAGACAGGGTGGCAGTGGTGTCACGTGCTCGTCTCGGCGTCCGTCGTTGCTAACACGACGACGTCCGCCTCGACTCGCGTTACGGTAAGACAGGGAGGCAGTGGTGTCACGTGCTCGTCTCGGCGTCCGTCGTCGCTACCGTGACAACGTCCGCCTCGACTCGCGTTACCCTAAGACAGGGTGGCAGTGGTGTCACGTGCTCGTCTCGGTGTCCGTCGTCGCTACCGCGACGACGTCCGCCTCGACTCACATTACCCTAAGACAGGGTGGCAGTGGTGTCACGTGCTCGTCTCGGCGTCTGTCGTCACTACCGCGACGACGTCCGCCTCGACTCGCGTTACGCTAAGACAGGGTGGCAGTGGTGTCACGTGCTCAACTCGGCGTCCGTCGTCGCTACCGCGAGGACGTCCGCCTCGACTCGCGTTACGCTAAGACAGGGTGGCAGTGGTGTCACGTGCTCTTCTCGGCGTCCGTCGTCGCTACCGCGAAGAAGTCCGCCTCGACTCGCGTTACGCTAAGACAGGGTGTCAGTGGTGTCACGTGCTCGTCTCGGCGTCCGCCGTCGCTACCGCGACGACGTCCGCCTCGACTCGCGTTACCCTAAGATAGACAGGGTGGCAGTGGTGTCACGTGCTCGTCTCGGCGTCCGTCGTCGCTACCGCGACGACGTCCGCCTCGACTCGCGTTACCCTAAGATAGACAGGGTGGCAGTGGTGTCACGTGCTCGTCTCGGCGTCCGTCGTCGCTACCGCGACGACGTCCGCCTCGACTCACCTAACCCTAAGATAGACAGGGTGGCAGTCGTGTCACGTGCTCGTCTCGGCGTCCGTCGTCGCTACCGCGACGACGTCCGCCTCGACTCGCGTAACCCTAAGATAGACAGGGTGGCAGTGGTGTCACGTGCTCGTCTCGACGTCCGTCGTCGCTACCGCGACGACGTCCGCCTCGACTCGCATTTCGGTAAGACAGGGTGGCAATGGTGCCACGTGCTCTACTCGGCGTCCGTCGTCGCTACCGCGACGACGTCCGCCTCGACTCGCGTTACCCTAAGATAGACAGGGTGGCAGTGGTGTCATGTGCTCATCTCGGCGTCCGTCGTCGCTACCGCGACGACGTCCGCCTCGACTCGCGTTACCCTAAGATAGACAGTGTGGCAGTGGTGTCATGTGCTCGTCTCGGCGTCCGTCGTCGCTACCGCGACGACGTTCGCCTCGACTCGCGTAACCCTAAGATAGACAGGGTGGCAGTGGTGTCACGTGCTCGTCTCGGCGTCCGTCGTCGCTAACACGACGACATCCGCCTCGACTCGCGTTATTGTAAGACAGGGAGGCAGTGGTGTCACGTGCTCGTCTCGGCGTCCGTCGTCGCTACCGCGACGACGTCCGCCTCGACTCGCGTTACCCTAAGACAGGGTGGCAGTGGTGTCACGTGCTCGTCTCGGTGTCCGTCGTCGCTACCGCGACGACGTCCGCCTCGACTCGCGTTACCCTAAGACAGGGTGGCAGTGGTGTCACGTGCTCGTCTCGGCGTCCGTCGTCGCTACCGCGACGACGTCCGCCTCGACTCGCGTTACGCTAAGACAGGGTGGCAGTGGTGTCACGTGCTCATCTCGGCGTCCGTCGTCGCTACCGCGACGACGTCCGCCTCGACTCGCGTTACGCTAAGACAGGGTGACAGTGGTGTCACGTGCTCTTCTCGGCGTCCGTCGTCGCTACCGCGAAGAAGTCCGCCTCGACTCGCGTTACGCTAAGACAGGGTGTCAGTGGTGTCACGTGCTCGTCTCGGCGTCCGCCGTCGCTACCGCGACGACGTCCGCCTCGACTCGCGTTACCCTAAGATAGACAGGGTGGCAGTGGTGTCATGTGCTCATCTCGGCGTCCGTCGTCGCTACCGCGACGACGTCCGCCTCGACTCGCGTTACCCTAAGATAGACAGGGTGGCAGTGGTGTCACGTGCTCGTCTCGGCGTCCGTCATCGCTACCGCGACGACGTCCACCTCGACTCGCGTTACCCTAAGATAGACAGGGTGGCAGTGGTGTCACGTGCTCGTCTCGGCGTCCGTCGTCGCTACCGCGACGACGTCCGCCTCGACTCACATAACCCTAAGATAGACAGGGTGGCAGTCGTGTCACGTGCTCGTCTCGGCGTCCGTCGTCGCTACCGCGACGACGTCCGCCTCGACTCGCGTAACCCTAAGATAGACAGGGTGGCAGTGGTGTCACGTGCTCGTCTCGACGTCCGTCGTCGCTACCGCGACGACGTCCGCCTCGACTCGCATTTCGGTAAGACAGGGTGGCAATGGTGTCACGTGCTCGTCTCGGCGTCCGTCGTCGCTACCGCGACGACGTCCGCCTCGACTCGCGTTACGCTAAGACAGGGTGGCAGTGGTATCACGTGCTCGTCTCGGCGTCCGTCGTCGCTACCGCGACGACGTCCGCCTCGACTCGCGTTACCCTAAGACAGGGTGGCAGTGGTGTCACGTGCTCGTCTCGGCGTCCGTCGTCGCTACCGCGACGACGTCCGCCTCGACTCGCGTTACGCTAAGACAGGGTGGCAGTGGTGTCACGTGCTCATCTCGGCGTCCGTCGTCGCTACCGCGACGACGTCCGCCTCGACTCGCGTTACGCTAAGACAGGGTGGCAGTGGTGTCACGTGCTCGTCTCGGCGTTCGTCGTCGCTACCGCGACGACGTCCGCCTCGACTCACGTTACGCTAAGACAGGGTGGCAGTGGTGTCACGTGCTCGTCTCGGCGTCTGTCGTCGCTACCGCGACGACGTCCGCCTCGACTTGCGTTACAGTAAGACAGGGAGGCAGTGGTGTCACGTGCTCGTCTCGGCGTCCGCCGTCGCTACCGCGACGACGTCCGCCTCGACCCGCGTTACCCTAAGATAGACAGGGTGGCAGTGGTGTCACGTGCTCGTCTCGGCGTCCGTCGTCGCTACCGCGACGACGTCCGCCTCGACTCGCGTTACCCTAAGATAGACAGGGTGGCAGTGGTGTCACGTGCTCGTCTCGGCGTCCGTCGTCGCTACCGCGACGACGTCCGCCTCGACTCACGTAACCCTAAGATAGACTGGGTGGCAGTAGTGTCACGTGCTCGTCTCGGCGTCCGTCGCCGCTACCGCGACGACGTCCGCCTCGACTCGCGTTACGCTAAGACAGGGTGGCAGTGGTGTCACGTGCTCATCTCGGCGTCCGTCGTCGCTACCGCGACGAGGTCCGCCTCGACTCGCGTTACCCTAAGATAGACAGGGTGGCAGTGGTGTCATGTGCTCATCTCGGCGTCCGTCGTTGCTACCGCGACGACGTCCGCCTCGACTCGCGTTACCCTAAGATAGACAGGGTGGCAGTGGTGTCACGTGCTCGTCTCGGCGTCCGTCGTCGCTACCGCGACGACGTCCGCCTCGACTCGCGTTACCCTAAGATAGACAGGGTGGCAGTGGTGTCACGTGCTCGTCTCGGCGTCCGTCGTCGCTACCGCGACGACGTCCGCCTCGACTCACGTAACCCTAAGATAGACAGGGTGGCAGTCGTGTCACGTACTCGTCTCGGCGTCCGTCATCGCTACCGCGACGACGTCCGCCTCGACTCACGTAACCCTAAGATAGACAGGGTGGCAGTGGTGTCACGTGCTCGTCTCGACGTCCATCGTCGCTACCGCGACAACGTCCGCCTCGACTCGCATTTCGGTAAGACAGGGTGGCAATGGTGTCACGTGCTCGTCTCGGTGTCCGTCGTCGCTACCGCGACGACGTCCGCCTCGACTCGCGTTAACCTAAGATAGACAGGGTGGCAGTGGTGTCATGTGCTCATCTCGGCGTCCGTCGTCGCTACCGCGACGACGTCCGCCTCGACTCGCGTTACCCTAAGATAGATAGGGTGGCAGTGGTGTCACGTGCTCGTCTCGGCGTCCGTCGTCGCTACCGCGACGATGTTCGCCTCGACTCGCGTAACCCTAAGATAGACAGGGTGGCAGTGGTGTCACGTGCTCGTCTCGGCGTCCGTCGTCGCTAAAACGACGACGTCCGCCTCGACTCGCGTTACGGTAAGACAGGGAGGCAGTGGTGTCACGTGCTCGTCTCGGCGTCCGTCGTCGCTACCGCGACAACGTCCGCCTCGACTCGCGTTACCCTAAGACAGGGTGGCAGTGGTGTCACGTGCTCGTCTCGGTGTCCGTCGTCACTACCGCGACGACGTCCGCCTCGACTCGCGTTACGCTAAGACAGGGTGGCAGTGGTGTCACGTGCTCAACTCGGCGTCCGTCGTCGCTACCGCGAGGACGTCCGCCTCGACTCGCGTTACGCTAAGACAGGGTGGCAGTGGTGTCACGTGCTCTTCTCGGCGTCCGTCGTCGCTACCGCGAAGAAGTCCGCCTCGACTCGCGTTACGCTAAGACAGGGTGTCAGTGGTGTCACGTGCTCGTCTCGGCGTCCGCCGTCGCTACCGCGACGACGTCCGCCTCGACTCGCGTTACCCTAAGATAGACAGGGTGGCAGTGGTGTCACGTGCTCGTCTCGGCGTCCGTCGTCGCTACCACGACGACGTCCGCCTCGACTCGCGTTACCCTAAGATAGACAGGGTGGCAGTGGTGTCACGTGCTCGTCTCGGCGTCCGTCGTCGCTACCGCGACGATGTCCGCCTCGACTCACATAACCCTAAGATAGACAGGGTGGCAGTCGTGTCACGTGCTCGTCTCGGCGTCCGTCGTCGCTACCGCGACGACGTCCGCCTCGACTCGCGTAACCCTAAGATAGACAGGGTGGCAGTGGTGTCACGTGCTCGTCTCGACGTCCGTCGTCGCTACCGCGACGATGTCCGCCTCGACTCGCATTTCGGTAAGACAGGGTGGCAATGGTGTCACGTGCTCGTCTCGGCGTCCGTCGTCGCTACCGCGACGACGTCCGCCTCGACTCGCGTTACCCTAAGATAGACAGGGTGGCAGTGGTGTCATGTGCTCATCTCGGCGTCCGTCGTCGCTACCGCGACGACGTCCGCCTCGACTCGCGTTACCCTAAGATAGACAGTGTGGCAGTGGTGTCATGTGCTCGTCTCGGCGTCCGTCGTCGCTACCGCGACGACGTTCGCCTCGACTCGCGTAACCCTAAGATAGACAGGGTGGCAGTGGTGTCACGTGCTCGTCTCGGCGTCCGTCGTCGCTAACACGACGACATCCGCCTCGACTCGCGTTACGGTAAGACAGGGAGGCAGTGGTGTCACGTGCTCGTCTCGGCGTCCGTCGTCGCTACCGCGACGACGTCCGCCTCGACTCGCGTTACCCTAAGACTGGGTGGCAGTGGTGTCACGTGCTCGTCTCGGTGTCCGTTGTCGCTACCGCGACGACGTCCGCCTCGACTCGCGTTACCCTAAGACAGGGTGGCAGTGGAGTCACGTGCTCGTCTCGGCGTCCGTCGTCGCTACCGCGACGACGTCCGCCTCGACTCGCGTTACGCTAAGACAGGGTGGCAGTGGTGTCACGTGCTCATCTCGGCGTCCGTCGTCGCTACCGCGACGACGTCCGCCTCGACTCGCGTTACGCTAAGACAGGGTGACAGTGGTGTCACGTGCTCTTCTCGGCGTCCGTCGTCGCTACCGCGAAGAAGTCCGCCTCGACTCGCGTTACGCTAAGACAGGGTGTCAGTGGTGTCGCGTGCTCGTCTCGGCGTCCGCCGTCGCTACCGCGACGACGTCCGCCTCGACTTGCGTTACCCTAAGATAGACAGGGTGGCAGTGGTGTCATGTGCTCATCTCGGCGTCTGTCGTCGCTACCGCGACGACGTCCGCCTCGACTCGCGTTACCCTAAGATAGACAGGGTGGCAGTGGTGTCACGTGCTCGTCTCGGCGTCCGTCGTCGCTACCGCGACGACGTCCACCTCGACTCGCGTTACCCTAAGATAGACAGGGTGGCAGTGGTGTCACGTGCTCATCTCGGCGTCCGTTGTCGCTACCGCGACGACGTCCGCCTCGACTCACATAACCCTAAGATAGACAGGGTGGCAGTCGTGTCACGTGCTCGTCTCGGCGTCCGTCTCGACTCGCGTTACGCTAAGACAGGGTGGCAGTGGTGTCACGTGCTCTTCTCGGCGTCCGTCGTCACTACCGCGAAGAAGTCCGCCTCGACTCGCGTTACGCTAAGACAGGGTGTCAGTGGTGTCACGTGCTCGTCTCGGCGTCCGCCGTCGCTACCGCGACGACGTCCGCCTCGACTCGCGTTACCCTAAGATAGACAGGGTGGCAGTGGTGTCACGTGCTCGTCTCGGCGTCCGTCGTCGCTACCGCGACGACGTCCGCCTCGACTCGCGTTACCCTAAGATAGACAGGGTGGCAGTGGTGTCACGTGCTCGTCTCGGCGTCCGTCGTCGCTACCGCGACGATGTCCGCCTCGACTCACATAACCCTAAGATAGACAGGGTGGCAGTCGTGTCACGTGCTCGTCTCGGCGTCCGTCGTCGCTACCGCGACGACGTCCGCCTCGACTCGCGTAACCCTAAGATAGACAGGGTGGCAGTGGTGTCACGTGCTCGTCTCGACGTCCGTCGTCGCTACCGCGACGACGTCCGCCTCGACTCGCATTTCGGTAAGACAGGGTGGCAATGGTGTCACGTGCTCGTCTCGGCGTCCGTCGTCGCTACCGCGACGACGTCCGCCTCGACTCGCGTTACCCTAAGATAGACAGGGTGGCAGTGGTGTCATGTGCTCATCTCGGCGTCCGTCGTCGCTACCGCGACGACGTCCGCCTCGACTCGCGTTACCCTAAGATAGACAGTGTGGCAGTGGTGTCATGTGCTCGTCTCGGCGTCCGTCGTCGCTACCGCGACGACGTTTGCCTCGACTCGCGTAACCCTAAGATAGACAGGGTGGCAGTGGTGTCACGTGCTCGTCTCGGCGTCCGTCGTCGCTAACACGACGACATCCGCCTCGACTCGCGTTACGGTAAGACAGGGAGGCAGTGGTGTCACGTGCTCGTCTCGGCGTCCGTCGTCGCTACCGCGACGACGTCCGCCTCGACTCGTGTTACCCTAAGACAGGGTGGCAGTGGTGTCACGTGCTCGTCTCGGTGTCCGTCGTCGCTACCGCGACGACGTCCGCCTCGACTCGCGTTACCCTAAGACAGGGTGGCAGTGGAGTCACGTGCTCGTCTCGGCGTCCGTCGTCGCTACCGCGACGACGTCCGCCTCGACTCGCGTTACGCTAAGACAGGGTGGCAGTGGTGTCACGTGCTCATCTCGGCGTCCGTCGTCGCTACCGCGACGACGTCCGCCTCGACTCGCGTTACGCTAAGACAGGGTGACAGTGGTGTCACGTGCTCTTCTCGGCGTCCGTCGTCGCTACCGCGAAGAAGTCCGCCTCGACTCGCGTTACGCTAAGACAGGGTGTCAGTGGTGTCACGTGCTCGTCTC
Source organism: Triticum timopheevii (assembly GCA_963921465.1). NCBI lineage: Eukaryota > Viridiplantae > Streptophyta > Magnoliopsida > Poales > Poaceae > Triticum > Triticum timopheevii. The sequence continues at coordinate 311,387,413 of OY997266.1, read as the reverse complement.
GGCGTCCGCCGTCGCTACCGCGACGACGTCCGCCTCGACTCGCGTTACCCTAAGATAGACAGGGTGGCAGTGGTGTCATGTGCTCATCTCGGCGTCTGTCGTCGCTACCGCGACGACGTCCGCCTCGACTCGCGTTACCCTAAGATAGACAGGGTGGCAGTGGTGTCACGTGCTCGTCTCGGCGTCCGTCGTCGCTACCGCGACGACGTCCGCCTCGACTCGCGTTACCCTAAGATAGACAGGGTGGCGGTGGTGTCACGTGCTCATCTCGGCGTCCGTTGTCGCTACCGCGACGACGTCCGCCTCGACTCACATAACCCTAAGATAGACAGGGTGGCCGTCGTGTCACGTGCTCGTCTCGGCGTCCGTCGTCGCTACCGCGACGACGTCCGCCTCGACTCGCGTAACCCTAAGATAGACAGGGTGGCAGTGGTGTCACGTGCTCGTCTCGACGTCCGTCGTCGCTACCGCGACGACGTCCGCCTCGACTCGCATTTCGGTAAGACAGGGTGGCAATGGTGTCACGTGCTCGTCTCGGCGTCCGTCGTCGCTACCGCGACGACGTCCGCCTCGACTCGCGTTACGCTAAGACAGGGTGGCAGTGGTATCACGTGCTCGTCTCGGCGTCCGTCGTCGCTACCGCGACGACGTCCGCCTCGACTCGCGTTACCCTAAGACAGGGTGGCAGTGGTGTCACGTGGTCGTCTCGGCGTCCGTCGTCGCTACCGCGACGACGTCCGCCTCGACTCGCGTTACGCTAAGACAGGGTGGCAGTGGTGTCACGTGCTCGTCTCGACGTCTGTCGTCGCTACCGCGACGACGTCCGCCTCGACTTGCGTTACAGTAAGACAGGGAGGCAGTGGTGTCACGTGCTCGTCTCGGCGTCCGCCGTCGCTACCGCGACGACGTCCGCCTCGACTCGCGTTACCCTAAGATAGAGAGGGTGGCAGTGGTGTCACGTGCTCGTCTCGGCGTCCGTCGTCGCTACCGCGACGACGTCCGCCTCGACTCGCGTTACCCTAAGATAGACAGGGTGGCAGTGGTGTCATGTGCTCGTCGTCCGTCGTCGCTACCGCGACGACGTCCGCCTCGACTCACGTAACCCTAAGATAGACTGGGTGGCAGTAGTGTCACGTGCTCGTCTCGGCGTCCGTCGCCGCTACCGCGACGACGTCCGCCTCGACTCGCGTAACCCTAAGATAGACAGGGTGGCAGTGGTGTCACGTGCTCGTCTCGACGTCCGTCGTTGCTACCGCGACGACGTCCGCCTCGACTCGCGTTTCGGTAAGACAGGGTGGCAGTGGTGTCACGTGCTCGTCTCGGCGTCCGTCATCGCTACCGCGACGACGTCCGCCTCGACTCGCGTTACGCTAAGACAGGCTGGCAGTGGTGTCACGTGCTCGTCTCGGCATTCGTCGTCGCTACCGCGACGACGTCCGCCTCGACTCGCGTTAGGGTGGCAGTGGTGTCACGTGCTCGTCTCGGCGTCGGTCGTCGCTACCGCGACGACGTCCGCCTCGACTTGCGTTACAGTAAGACAGGGAGGCAGTGGTGTCACTTGCTCGTCTCGGCGTCCGTCGTCGCTACCGCGACGACGTCCGCCTCGACTCGCTTTACCCTAAGATAGGGTGGCAGTTGTGTCACGTGCTCGTCTCGGCGTTCATCGTCGCTACCGCGACGACATCTGCCTCGACTCGTGTTACGCTAAGATAGGATGGCAGTGGTATCACGTGCTCGTCCCGGCGTCCGTCGTCGCTACCGCGACGACGTCCGCCTCGACGGGGGTTACGCTAAGACAGGGTGGCAGTGGTGTCACGTGCTCGTCTCGGCGTTCGTCGTCGCTACCGCGACGACGTCCGCCTCGACTCGCGTTACGCTAAGACAGGGTGGCAGTGGTGCCACGTGCTCGTCTCGGCGTCCGTCGTCCCTAACGCGACGACGTCCGCCTCAACTCGCGTTACGGTAAGACAGGGAGGCAGTGGTGTCACGTGCTCGTCTCGGCGTCCATCGTCGCTACCGCGACGACGTCCGCGTCGACTGGCGTTACCCTAAGACAGGGTGGCAGTGGTGTCACGTGCTCGTCTCGGCGTCCGTCGTCGCTACCGCGACGACGTCCGCCTCGACTCGCGTTACGCTAAGACAGGATGGCAGTGGTGTCACGTGCTCGTCTCGGCGTCCGTCGTTGCTACCGCGACGACGTCCGCCTCGACTCTCGTTACGCTAAGACAGGGTGGAAGTGGTGTCACGTGCTCGTCTCGGCGTTCGTCGTCGCTACCGCGACGACGTCCGCCTCGACTCGCGTTACGCTAAGACAGGGTGGCAGTGGTGTCACGTGCTCGTCTCGGCGTCCGTCGTCGCTACCGCGACGACGTCCGCCTCGACTCGCGTTACGCTAAGACAGGGTGGCAGTGGTGTCACGTGCTCGTCTCGGCGTTCGTCGTCGCTACCGCGACGACGTCCGCCTCGACTCGCATTTCGGTAAGACAGGGTAGCAGTGGTATCACGTGCTCGTCTCGGCGTTCGTCGTCGCTACCGCGACGACGTCCGCCTCGACTCGCGTTACGCTAAGACAGGGTGGCAGTGGTGTCACGGGCTCGTCTCGGCGTCCGTCGTCGCTACCGCGACGACGTCCGCCTCGACTCGCGTTACCCTAAGATAGACAGGGTGGCAGTGGTGTCACGTGCTCGTCTCGGCGTCCGTCGTTGCTACCGCGACGACGTCCGCGTCGACTCGCGTTACGCTAACACAGGGAGGCACTGGTGTCACGTGCTCGTCTCGGCGTCCGTCGTCGCTACCGCGACGACGTCCGCCTCGACTCACGTAACCCTAAGATAGACAGGGTGGCAGTAGTGTCATCTGCTCGTCTCGGTGTCCGTCGTCGCTACAGCGATGACGTCCGCCTCGACTCGCGTAACCCTAAGATAGACAGGGTGGCAGTGGTGTCACGTGCTCGTCTCGACGTCCGTCGTCGCTACCGCGACGACGTCCGCCTCGACTAGCGTTACGCTAAGACAGGGTGGCAGTGGTGTCACGTGCTCGTCTCGGCGTTCGTCGTCGCTACCGCGACGACGTCCGCCTCGACTCGCGTTACGCTAAGACAGGGTGGCAGTGGTGTCACGTGCTCGTCTCGGCGTCCGTCGTCCCTACCGCGACGACGTCCGCCTCGACTTGCGTTACAGTAAGACAGGGAGGCAGTGGTGTCACGTGCTCGTCTCGGCGTCCGCCGTCGCTACCGCCACGACGTCCGCCTCGACTCGCGTTACGGTAAGACAGGGAGGCAGTGGTGTCACGTGCTCGTCTCGGCGTCCGTCGTCGCTACCGCGACGACGTCCGCCTCGACTGGCGTTACCCTAAGATAGACAGGGTGGCAGTGGTGTCACGTGCTCGTCTCGGCGTCCGTCGTCGCTACCGCGACGACGTCCGCCTCGACTCGCGTAACCCTAAGATAGACAGGGTGGCAGTGGTGTCACGTGCTCATCTCGGCGTCCGTCGTCGCTAACACGACGACGTCCGCCTCGACTCGCGTTACGGTAAGACAGGGAGGCAGTGGTGTCACGTGCTCGTCTCGGCGTCCGTCGTCGCTACCGCGACGACGTCCGCCTCGACTCGCGTTACCCTAAGACAGGGTGGCAGTGGTGTCACGTGCTCGTCTCGGCGTCCGTTGTCGCTACCGCGACGACGTCCGCCTCGACTCGCGTTACGCTAAGACAGGGTGGCAGTGGTGTCACGTGCTCCTCTCGGCGTCCGTCGTCGCTACCGCGACGACGTCCGCCTCGACTCACGTTACGCTAAGACAGGGTGGCAGTGGTGTCACGTGCTCATCTCGGCGTTCGTCGTCGCTACCGCGACGACGTCCGCCTCGACTCACGTTACGCTAAGACAGGGTGGCAGTGGTGTCACGTGCTCGTCGCGGCGTCCGTCGTCGCTACCGCGACGACGTCCGCCTCCACTTGCGTTACAGTAAGACAGGGAGGCAATGGTGTCACGTGCTCGTCTCGGCGTCCGCCGTCGCTACCGCGATGACGTCCGCCTCGACTCGCGTTACCCTAAGATAGACAGGGTGGCAGTGGTGTCACGTGCTCGTCTCGGCGTCCGTCGTCGCTACCACGACGACGTCCGCCTCGACTCGCGTTACCCTAAGATAGACAGGGTGGCAGTGGTGTCACGTTCTCGTCTCGGCGTCCGTCGTCGCTACCGCGACGACGTCCGCCTCGAATCACGTAACCCTAAGATAGACAGGGTGGCAGTAGTGTCACGTGCTCGTCTCGGCGTCCGTCGTCGCTACCGCGACGACGTCCGCCTCGACTCGCGTAACCCTAAGATAGACAGGGTGGCAGTGGTGTCACGTGCTCGTCTCGACGTCCGTCGTCGCTACCGCGACGACATCCGCCTCGACTCGCGTTTCGGTAAGACAGGGTGGCAGTGGTGTCACAAGCTCGTCTCCTCGTCCGTCGTCGCTACCGCGACGACGTCCGCCTCGACTCGCGTTACGCTAAGACAGGGTGGCAGTGGTGTCACGTGCTCGTCTCGGCGTCCGTCGTCGCTACCGCGACGACGTCCGCCTCGACTCGCGTTACCCTAAGACAGGGTGGCAGTGGTGTCACGTGCTCGTCTCGGCGTCCGTCGTCGCTACCGCGACGACGTCCGCCTCGACTCGCGTTACGCTAAGACAGGATGGCAGTGGTGTCACGTGCTCGTCTCGGCGTCCGTCGTCGCTACCGCGACGACGTCCGCCTCGACTCTCGTTACGCTAAGACAGGGTGGAAGTGGTGTCACGTGCTCGTCTCGGCGTTCGTCGTCGCTACCGCGACGACGTCCGCCTCGACTCGCGTTACGCTAAGACAGGGTGGCAGTGGTGTCACGTGCTCGTCTCGGCGTCCGTCGTCGCTACCGCGACGACGTCCGCCTCGACTCGCGTTACGCTAAGACAGGGTGGCAGTGGTGTCACGTGCTCGTCTCGGCGTTCGTCGTCGCTACCGCGACGACGTCCGCCTCGACTCGCATTTCGGTAAGACAGGGTAGCAGTGGTATCACGTGCTCGTCTCGGCGTTCGTCGTCGCTACCGCGACGACGTCCGCCTCGACTCGCGTTACGCTAAGACAGGGTGGCAGTGGTGTCACGGGCTCGTCTCGGCGTCCGTCGTCGCTACCGCGACGACGTCCGCCTCGACTCGCGTTACCCTAAGATAGACAGGGTGGCAGTGGTGTCACGTGCTCGTCTCGGCGTCCGTCGTTGCTACCGCGACGACGTCCGCGTCGACTCGCGTTACGCTAACACAGGGAGGCACTGGTGTCACGTGCTCGTCTCGGCGTCCGTCGTCGCTACCGCGACGACGTCCGCCTCGACTCACGTAACCCTAAGATAGACTGGGTGGCAGTAGTGTCATCTGCTCGTCTCGGTGTCCGTCGTCGCTACAGCGATGACGTCCGCCTCGACTCGCGTAACCCTAAGATAGACAGGGTGGCAGTGGTGTCACGTGCTCGTCTCGACGTCCGTCGTCGCTACCGCGACGACGTCCGCCTCGACTAGCGTTACGCTAAGACAGGGTGGCAGTGGTGTCACGTGCTCGTCTCGGCGTTCGTCGTCGCTACCGCGACGACGTCCGCCTCGACTCGCGTTACGCTAAGACAGGGTGGCAGTGGTGTCACGTGCTCGTCTCGGCGTCCGTCGTCCCTACCGCGACGACGTCCGCCTCGACTTGCGTTACAGTAAGACAGGGAGGCAGTGGTGTCACGTGCTCGTCTCGGCGTCCGCCGTCGCTACCGCGACGACGTCCGCCTCGACTCGCGTTACGGTAAGACAGGGAGGCAGTGGTGTCACGTGCTCGTCTCGGCGTCCGTCGTCGCTACCGCGACGACGTCCGCCTCGACTGGCGTTACCCTAAGATAGACAGGGTGGCAGTGGTGTCACGTGCTCGTCTCGGCGTCCGTCGTCGCTACCGCAACGACGTCCGCCTCGACTCGCGTAACCCTAAGATAGACAGGGTGGCAGTGGTGTCACGTGCTCATCTCGGCGTCCGTCGTCGCTAACACGACGACGTCCGCCTCGACTCGCGTTACGGTAAGACAGGGAGGCAGTGGTGTCACGTGCTCGTCTCGGCGTCCGTCGTCGCTACCGCGACGACGTCCGCCTCGACTCGCGTTACCCTAAGACAGGGTGGCAGTGGTGTCACGTGCTCGTCTCGGCGTCCGTTGTCGCTACCGCGACGACGTCCGCCTCGACTCGCGTTACGCTAAGACAGGGTGGCAGTGGTGTCACGTGCTCCTCTCGGCGTCCGTCGTCGCTACCGCGACGACGTCCGCCTCGACTCACGTTACGCTAAGACAGGGTGGCAGTGGTGTCACGTGCTCATCTCGGCGTTCGTCGTCGCTACCGCGACGACGTCCGCCTCGACTCACGTTACGCTAAGACAGGGTGGCAGTGGTGTCACGTGCTCGTCGCGGCGTCCGTCGTCGCTACCGCGACGACGTCCGCCTCCACTTGCGTTACAGTAAGACAGGGAGGCAATGGTGTCACGTGCTCGTCTCGGCGTCCGCCGTCGCTACCGCGATGACGTCCGCCTCGACTCGCGTTACCCTAAGATAGACAGGGTGGCAGTGGTGTCACGTGCTCGTCTCGGCGTCCGTCGTCGCTACCACGACGACGTCCGCCTCGACTCGCGTTACCCTAAGATAGACAGGGTGGCAGTGGTGTCACGTTCTCGTCTCGGCGTCCGTCGTCGCTACCGCGACGACGTCCGCCTCGAATCACGTAACCCTAAGATAGACAGGGTGGCAGTAGTGTCACGTGCTCGTCTCGGCGTCCGTCGTCGCTACCGCGACGACGTCCGCCTCGACTCGCGTAACCCTAAGATAGACAGGGTGGCAGTGGTGTCACGTGCTCGTCTCGACGTCCGTCGTCGCTACCGCGACGACATCCTCCTCGACTCGCGTTTCGGTAAGACAGGGTGGCAGTGGTGTCACAAGCTCGTCTCGGCGTCCGTCGTCGCTACCGCGACGACGTCCGCCTCGACTCGCGTTACGCTAAGACAGGGTGGCAGTGGTGTCACGTGCTCGTCTCGGCGTCCGTCGTCGCTACCGCGACGACGTCCGCCTCGACTCGCGTTACCCTAAGACAGGGTGGCAGTGGTGTCACGTGCTCGTCTCGGCGTCCGTCATCGCTACCGCGACGACGTCCGCCTCGACTCGCGTTACGCTAAGACAGGGTGGCAGTGGTGTCACGTGCTCGTCTCGGCGTCCGTCGTCGCTACCGCGACGACGTCCGCCTCGACTCGCGTTACGCTAAGACAGGGTGGCAGTGGTGTCACATGCTCGTCTCGGCGTTCGTCGTCGCTACCGCGACGACGTCCGCCTCGACTCACGTTACGCTAATTCAGGGTGGCAGTGGTGTCACGTGCTCGTCTCGGCGTCCGTCGTCGCTACCGCGATGACGTCCGCCTCGACTTGCGTTACAGTAAGACAGGGAGGCAGTGGTGTCACGTGCTCGTCTCGGCGTCCGCCGTCGCTACCGCGACGACGTCCGCCTCGACTCGCGTTACCCTAAGATAGACAGGGTGGCAGTGGTGTCACGTGCTCGTCTCGGCGTCCGTCGTCGCTACCACGACGACGTCCGCCTCGACTCGCGTTACCCTAAGATAGACAGGGTGGCAGTGGTGTCACGTGCTCGTCTCGGCGTCCGTCGTCGCTACTGCGACGATGTCCGCCTCGACTCACGTAACCCTAAGATAGACAGGGTGGCAGTAGTGTCACGTGCTCGTCTCGGCGTCCGTCGTCGCTACCGCGACGACGTCCGCCTCGACTCGCGTTACCCTAAGATAGACAGGGTGGCAGTGGTGTCACGTGCTCGTCTCGACGTCCGTCGTCGCTACCGCGACGACGTCCGCGTCGACTCGCGTTTCGGTAAGACAGGGTGGCAGTGGTGGCACAAGCTCGTCTCGGCGTCCGTCGTCGCTACCGCGACGACGTCCGCCTCGACTCGCGTTACGCTAAGACAGGGTGGCAGTGGTGTCACGTGCTCGTCTCGGCGTCCGTCGTCGCTACCGCGACGACGTCCGCCTCGACTCGCGTTACCCTAAGACAGGGTGGCAGTGGTGTCACGTGCTCGTCTCGGCGTCCGTCGTCGCTACCGCCACGACGTCCGCCTCGACTCGCGTTACGCTAAGACAGGGTGGCAGTGGTGTCACGTGCTCCTCTCGGCGTCCGTCGTCGCTACCGCGACGACGTCTGCCTCGACTCGCGTTACGCTAAGACAGGGTGGCAGTGGTGTCACGTGCTCGTCTCGGCGTTCGTCGTCGCTACCGCGACGACGTCCGCCTCGACTCATGTTACGCTAAGACAGGGTGGCAGTGGTGTCACGTGCTCGTCTCGGCGTCCGTCGTCGCTACCGCGACGACGTCCGCCTCGACTTGCGTTACAGTAAGACAGGGAGGCAGTGGTGTCACGTGCTCGTCTCGGCGTCCGCCGTTGCTACCGCGACGACGTCCGCCTCGACTCACATTACCCTAAGATAAACAAGGTGGCAGTGGTGTCACGTGCTCGTCTCGGCGTCCGTCATCGCTACCACGACGACGTCCGCCTCGACTCGCGTTACCCTAAGATAGACAGGGTGGCAGTGGTGTCACGTGCTCGTCTCGGCGTCCGTCGTCGCTACCGCGACGACGTCCGCCTCGACTCACGTAACCCTAAGATAGACAGGGTGGCAGTAGTGTCACGTGCTCGTCTCGGCGTCCATCGTCGCTACCGCGACGACGTCCGCCTCGACTCGCGTAACCCTAAGATAGACAGGGTGGCAGTGGTGTCACGTGCTCGTCTCGACGTCTGTCGTCGCTACCGCGACGACATCCGCCTGGACTCGCGTTTCGGTAAGACAGGGTGGCAGTGGTGTCACGAGCTCGTCTCGGCGTCCGTCGTCGCTACCGCGACGACGTCCGCCTCGACTCGCGTTACGCTAAGACAGGTTGGCAGTGGTGTCACGTGCTCGTCTCGGCGTCCGTCGTCCCTACCGTGACGACGTCCGCCTCGACTCGCGTTACCCTAAGACAGGGTGGCAGTGGTGTCACGTGCTCGTCTCGGCGTCCGTCGTCGCTACCGCGACGACGTCCGCCTCGACTCGCCTTACGCTAAGACAGGGTGGCAGTGGTGTCACGTGCTCATCTCGGCGTCCGTCGTCGCTACCGCGACGACGTCCGCCTCGACTCGCGTTACGCTAAGACAGGGTGGCAGTGGTGTCACGTGCTCGTCTCGGCGTTCGTCGTCGCTACCGCGACGACGTCCGCCTCGACTCACGTTACGCTAAGACAGGGTGGCAGTGGTGTCACGTGCTCGTCTCGGCGTCCGTCGTCGCTACCACGACGACGTCCGCCTCGACTTGCATTACAGTAAGACAGGGAGGCAGTGGTGTCACGTGCTCGTCTCGGCGTCCGCCGTTGCTACCGCGACGACATCCGCCTCGACTCGCGTTACCCTAAGATAGACAGGGTGGCAGTGGTGTCACGTGCTCGTCTCGGCGTCCGTCATCGCTACCACGACGACGTCCGCCTCGACTCGCGTTACCCTAAGATAGACAGGGTGGCAGTGGTGTCACGTGCTCGTCTCGGCGTCCGTCGTCGCTACCGCGACGACGTCTGCCTCGACTCACGTAACCCTAAGATAGACAGGGTGGCAGTAGTGTCACGTGCTCGTCTCGGCGTCCGTCGTCGCTACCGCGACGACGTCCGCCTCGACTCGCGTAACCCTAAGATAGACAGGGTGGCAGTGGTGTCACGTGCTCGTCTCGACGTCTGTCGTCGCTACCGCGACGACATCCGCCTCGACTCGCGTTTCGGTAAGACAGGGTGGCAGTGTTGTCACGAGCTCGTCTCGGCGTCCGTCGTCGCTACCGCGACGACGTCCGCCTCGACTCGCGTTACGCTAAGACAGGGTGGCAGTGGTGTCACGTGCTCGTCTCGGCGTCCGTCGTCCCTACCGCGACGACGTCCGCCTCGACTCGCGTTACCCTAAGACAGGGTGGCAGTGGTGTCACGTGCTCGTCTCGGCGTCCATTGTCGCTACCGCGACGACGTCCGCCTCGACTCGCGTTACGCTAAGACAGGGTGGCAGTGGTGTCACGTGCTCGTCTCGGCGTCCGTCGTCCCTACCGCGACGACGTCCGCCTCGACTCGCGTTACCCTAAGACAGGGTGGCAGTGGTGTCACGTGCTCGTCTCGGCGTCCGTCGTCGCTACCGCGACGACGTCCGCCTCGACTCGCGTTACGCTAAGACAGGGTGGCAGTGGTGTCACGTGCTCATCTCGGCGTCCGTCGTCGCTACCGCGACGACGTCCGCCTCGACTCGCGTTACGCTAAGACAGGGTGGCAGTGGTGTCACGTGCTCGTCTCGGCGTTCGTCGTCGCTACCGCGACGACGTCCGCCTCGACTCACGTTATGCTAAGACAGGGTGGAAGTGGTGTCACGTGCTCGTCTCGGCGTCCGTCGTCGCTACCGCGACGACGTCCGCCTCGACTTGCGTTACAGTAAGACAGGGAGGCAGTGGTGTCACGTGCTCGTCTCGGCGTCCGCCGTTGCTACCGCGATGACGTCCGCCTCGACTCGCGTTACCCTAAGATAGACAGGGTGGCAGTGGTGTCACGTGCTCGTCTCAGCGTCCGTCATCGCTACCACGACGACGTCCGCCTCGACTCGCGTTACCCTAAGATAGACAGGGTGGCAGTGGTGTCACGTGCTCGTCTCGGCGTCCGTCGTCGCTACCGCGACGACGTCCGCCTCGACTCACGTAACCCTAAGATAGACAGGGTGGCAGTAGTGTCACGTGCTCGTCTCGGCGTCCGTCGTCGCTACCGCGACGACGTCCGCCTCGACTCGCGTAACCCTAAGATAGACAGGGTGGCAGTGGTGTCACGTGCTCGTCTCGACGTCTGTCGTCGCTACCGCGACGACATCCGCCTCGACTCGCGTTTCGGTAAGACAGGGTGGCAGTGGTGTCACGAGCTCGTCTCGGCGTCCGTCGTCGCTACCGCGACGACGTCCGCCTCGACTCGCGTTACGCTAAGACAGGGTGACAGTGGTGTCACGTGCTCATCTCGGCGTCCGTCGTCCCTACCGCGACGACGTCCGCCTCGACTCGCGTTACCCTAAGATAGGGTGGCAGTGGTGTCACGTGCTCGTCTCGGCGTCCGTCGTCGCTACCGCGACGACGTCCGCCTCGACTCGCGTTACGCTAAGACAGGGTGGCAGTGGTGTCACGTGCTCGTCTCGGCGTCCGTCGTCGCTACCGCGACGACGTCCGCCTCGACTCGCGTTACGCTAAGACAGGGTGGCAGTGGTGTTACGTGCTCGTCTCGGCGTTCGTCGTCGCTACCGCGACGACGTCCGCCTCGACTCACGTTACGCTAAGACAGGGTGGCAGTGGTGTCACGTGCTCGTCTCGGCGTCCGTCGTCGCTACCGCGACGACGTCCGCCTCGACTTGCGTTACAGTAAGACAGGGAGGCAGTGGTGTCACGTGCTCGTCTCGGCGTCCGCCGTTGCAACCGCGACGACGTCCGCCTCGACTCGCGTTACCCTAAGATAGACAGGGTGGCAGTGGTGTCACGTGCTCGTCTCGGCGTCCGTCGTCGCTACCGCGACGACGTCCGCCTCGACTCGCGTTACCCTAAGATAGACAGGGTGGCAGTGGTGTCACGTGCTCGTCTCGGCGTCCGTCGTCGCTACCGCGACGACGTCCGCCTCGACTCACGTAACCCTAAGATAGACAGGGTGGCAGTAGTGTCACGTGCTCGTCTCGGCGTCCGTCGTCGCTACCGCGACGACGTCCGCCTCGACTCGCGTAACCCTAAGATAGACAGGGTGGCAGTGGTGTCACGTGCTCGTCTCGACGTCCGTCGTCGCTACCGCGACGACGTCCGCCTCGACTCGCGTTTCGGTAAGACAGGGTGGCAGTGGTGTCACGTGCTCGTCTCGGCGTCCGTCGTCGCTACCGCGACGACGTCCGCCTCGACTCGCGTTACGCTAAGACAGGGTGGCAGTGGTGTCACGTGCTCGTCTTGGCGTCCGTCGTAGCTACCGCGACGACGTCCGCCTCGACTCGCGTTACCCTAAGACAGGGTGGCAGTGGTGTCACGTGCTCGTCTCGGCGTCCGTCGTCGCTACCGCGACGACGTCCGCCTCGACTCGCGTTACGCTAAGACAGGGTGGCAGTGGTGTCACGTGCTCGTCTCGGCGTTCGTCGTCGCTACCGCGACGACGTCCGCCTCGACTCACGTTACGCTAAGACAGGGTGGCAGTGGTGTCACGTGCTCGTTTCGGCGTCCGTCGTCGCTACCGCGACGACGTCCGCCTCGACTTGCGTTACAGTAAGACAGGGAGGCAGTGGTGTCACGTGCTCGTCTCGGCGTCCGCCGTTGCTACCGCGACGACGTCCGCCTCGACTCGCGTTACCCTAAGATAGACAGGGTGGCAGTGGTGTCACGTGCTCGTCTCGGCGTCCGTCGTCGCTACCGCGACGACGTCCGCCTCGACTCACGTAACCCTAAGATAGACAGGGTGGCAGTAGTGTCACGTGCTCGTCTCGGCATCCGTCGTCGCTACCGCGACGACGTCCGCCTCGACTCGCGTAACCCTAAGATAGACAGGGTGGCAGTGGTGTCACGTGCTCGTCTCGACGTCCGTCGTCGCTACCGCGACGACGTCCGCCTCGACTCGCGTTTCGGTAAGACAGGGTGGCAGTGGTGTCACGTGCTCGTCTCGGCGTCCGTCGTCGCTACCGCGACGACGTCCGCCTCGACTCGCGTTACGCTAAGACAGGGTGGCAGTGGTGTCACGTGCTCGTCTTGGCGTCCGTCGTCGCTACAGCGACGACGTCCGCCTCGACTCGCGTTACCCTAAGACAGGGTGGCAGTGGTGTCACGTGCTCGTCTCGGCGTCCGTCGTCGCTACCGCGACGACGTCCGCCTCGACTCGCGTTACGCTAAGACAGGGTGGCTGTGGTGTCACGTGCTCATCTCGGCGTCCGTCGTCGCTACCGCGACGACGTCCGCCTCGACTCGCGTTACGCTAAGACAGGGTGGCAGTGGTGTCACGTGCTCGTCTCGGCGTTCGTCGTCGCTACCGCGACGACGTCCGCCTCGACTCGCGTTACGCTAAGACAGGGTGGCAGTGGTGTCACGTGCTCGTCTCGGCGTCCGTCGTCGCTACCGCGACGACGTCCGCCTCGACTTGCGTTACAGTAAGACAGGGAGGCAGTGGTGTCACTTGCTCGTCTCGGCGTCCGTCGTCGCTACCGCGACGACGTCCGCCTCGACTCGCTTTACCCTAAGATAGGGTGGCAGTGGTGTCACGTGCTCGTCTCGGCGTTCGTCGTCGCTACCGCGACGACGTCTGCCTCGACTCGCGTTACGCTAAGATAGGATGGCAGTGGTGTCACGTGCTCGTCTCGGCGTCCGTCGTCGCTACCGCGACGACGTCCGCCTCGACCGGGGTTACGCTAAGACAGGGTGGCAGTGATGTCACGTGCTCGTCTCGGCGTTCGTCGTCGCTACCGTGACGACGTCCGCCTCGACTCGCATTACGCTAAGACAGGGTGGCAGTGGTGTCACGTGCTCGTCTCGGCGTTCGTCGTCCCTAACGCGACGACGTCCGCCTCGACTCGCGTTACGGTAAGACAGGGAGGCAGTGGTGTCATGTGCTCGTCTCGGCGTCCGTCGTCGCTACCGCGACGATGTCCGCCTCGACTCGCGTTACCCTAAGACAGGGTGGCAGTGGTGTCACGTGCAAGTCTCGGCGTCCGTCGTCGCTACCGCGACGACGTCCGCCTCGACTCGCGTTACGCTAAGACAGGGTGGCAGTGGTGTCACGTGCTCGTCTCGGCGTCCGTCGTCGCTACCGCGACGACGTCCGCCTCGACTCACGTAACCCTAAGATAGACAGGGTGGCAGTAGTGTCACGTGCTTGTCTCGGCGTCCGTCGTCGCTACCGCGACGACGTCCGCCTCGACTCGCGTAACCCTAAGATAGACAGGGTGGCAGTGGTGTCACGTGCTCGTCTCGACGTCCGTCGTCGCTACCGCGACGACGTCCGCCTCGACTCGCGTTTCGGTAAGACAGGGTGGCAGTGGTGTCACGTGCTCGTCTCGGCGTCCGTCGTCGCTACCGCGACGACGTCCGCCTCGACTCGCGTTACGCTAAGACAGGGTGGCAGTGGTGTCACGTGCTCGTCTTGGCGTCCGTCGTAGCTACCGCGACGACGTCCGCCTCGACTCGCGTTACCCTAAGACAGGGTGGCAGTGGTGTCACGTGCTCGTCTCGGCGTCCGTCGTCGCTACCGCGACGACGTCCGCCTCGACTCGCGTTACGCTAAGACAGGGTGGCAGTGGTGTCACGTGCTCGTCTCGGCGTTCGTCGTCGCTACCGCGACGACGTCCGCCTCGACTCACGTTACGCTAAGACAGGGTGGCAGTGGTGTCACGTGCTCGTCTCGGCGTCCGTCGTCGCTACCGCGACGACATCCGCCTCGACTTGCGTTACAGTAAGACAGGGAGGCAGTGGTGTCACGTGCTCGTCTCGGCGTCCGCCGTTGCTACCGCGACGACGTCCGCCTCGACTCGCGTTACCCTAAGATAGACAGGGTGGCAGTGGTGTCACGTGCTCGTCTCGGCGTCCGTCGTCGCTACCGCGACGACGTCCGCCTCGACTCGCGTTACCCTAAGATAGACAGGGTGGCAGTGGTGTCACGTGCTCGTCTCGGCGTCCGTCGTCGCTACCGCGACGACGTCCGCCTCGACTCACGTAACCCTAAGATAGACAGGGTGGCAGTAGTGTCACGTGCTCGTCTCGGCATCCGTCGTCGCTACCGCGACGACGTCCGCCTCGACTCGCGTAACCCTAAGATAGACAGGGTGGCAGTGGTGTCACGTGCTCGTCTCGACGTCCGTCGTCGCTACCGCGACGACGTCCGCCTCGACTCGCTTTACCCTAAGATAGGGTGGCAGTGGTGTCACGTGCTCGTCTCGGCGTTCGTCGTCGCTACCGCGACGACGTCTGCCTCGACTCGCGTTACGCTAAGATAGGATGGCAGTGGTGTCACGTGCTCGTCTCGGCGTCCGTCGTCGCTACCGCGACGACGTCCGCCTCGACCGGGGTTACGCTAAGACAGGGTGGCAGTGATGTCACGTGCTCGTCTCGGCGTTCGTCGTCGCTACCGTGACGACGTCCGCCTCGACTCGCATTACGCTAAGACAGGGTGGCAGTGGTGTCACGTGCTCGTCTCGGCGTTCGTCGTCCCTAACGCGACGACGTCCGCCTCGACTCGCGTTACGGTAAGACAGGGAGGCAGTGGTGTCATGTGCTCGTCTCGGCGTCCGTCGTCGCTACCGCGACGATGTCCGCCTCGACTCGCGTTACCCTAAGACAGGGTGGCAGTGGTGTCACGTGCAAGTCTCGGCGTCCGTCGTCGCTACCGCGACGACGTCCGCCTCGACTCGCGTTACGCTAAGACAGGGTGGCAGTGGTGTCACGTGCTCGTCTCGGCGTCCGTCGTCGCTACCGCGACGACGTCCGCCTCGACTCACGTAACCCTAAGATAGACAGGGTGGCAGTAGTGTCACGTGCTCGTCTCGGCGTCCGTCGTCGCTACCGCGACGACGTCCGCCTCGACTCGCGTAACCCTAAGATAGACAGGGTGGCAGTGGTGTCACGTGCTCGTCTCGACGTCCGTCGTCGCTACCGCGACGACGTCCGCCTCGACTCGCGTTTCGGTAAGACAGGGTGGCAGTGGTGTCACGTGCTCGTCTCGGCGTCC
Source organism: Triticum timopheevii (assembly GCA_963921465.1). NCBI lineage: Eukaryota > Viridiplantae > Streptophyta > Magnoliopsida > Poales > Poaceae > Triticum > Triticum timopheevii. The sequence goes on along the minus strand of OY997266.1, from coordinate 311,371,623 downwards.
GTCGTCGCTACCGCGACGACGTCCGCCTCGACTCGCGTTACGCTAAGACAGGGTGGCAGTGGTGTCACGTGCTCGTCTTGGCGTCCGTCGTAGCTACCGCGACGACGTCCGCCTCGACTCGCGTTACCCTAAGACAGGGTGGCAGTGGTGTCACGTGCTCGTCTCGGCGTCCGTCGTCGCTACCGCGACGACGTCCGCCTCGACTCGCGTTACGCTAAGACAGGGTGGCAGTGGTGTCACGTGCTCGTCTCGGCGTTCGTCGTCGCTACCGCGACGACGTCCGCCTCGACTCACGTTACGCTAAGACAGGGTGGCAGTGGTGTCACGTGCTCGTCTCGGCGTCCGTCGTCGCTACCGCGACGACATCCGCCTCGACTTGCGTTACAGTAAGACAGGGAGGCAGTGGTGTCACGTGCTCGTCTCGGCGTCCGCCGTTGCTACCGCGACGACGTCCGCCTCGACTCGCGTTACCCTAAGATAGACAGGGTGGCAGTGGTGTCACGTGCTCGTCTCGGCGTCCGTCGTCGCTACCGCGACGACGTCCGCCTCGACTCGCGTTACCCTAAGATAGACAGGGTGGCAGTGGTGTCACGTGCTCGTCTCGGCGTCCGTCGTCGCTACCGCGACGACGTCCGCCTCGACTCACGTAACCCTAAGATAGACAGGGTGGCAGTAGTGTCACGTGCTCGTCTCGGCATCCGTCGTCGCTACCGCGACGACGTCCGCCTCGACTCGCGTAACCCTAAGATAGACAGGGTGGCAGTGGTGTCACGTGCTCGTCTCGACGTCCGTCGTCGCTACCGCGACGACGTCCGCCTCGACTCGCGTTTCGGTAAGACAGGGTGGCAGTGGTGTCACGTGCTCGTCTCGGCGTCCGTCGTCGCTACCGCGACGACGTCCGCCTCGACTCGCGTTACGCTAAGACAGGGTGGCAGTGGTGTCACGTGCTCGTCTTGGCGTCCGTCGTAGCTACCGCGACGACGTCCGCCTCGACTCGCGTTACCCTAAGACAGGGTGGCAGTGGTGTCACGTGCTCGTCTCGGCGTCCGTCGTCGCTACCGCGACGACGTCCGCCTCGACTCGCGTTACGCTAAGACAGGGTGGCAGTGGTGTCACGTGCTCCTCTCGGCGTCCGTCGTCGCTACAGCGACGACGTCCGCCTCGACTCGCGTTACGCTAAGACAGGGTGGCAGTGGTGTCACGTGCTCGTCTCGGCGTTCGTCGTCGCTACCGCGACGACGTCCGCCTCGACTCGCGTTACGCTAAGACAGGGTGGCAGTGGTGTCACGTGCTCGTCTCGGCGTCCGTCGTCGCTACCGCGACGACGTCCGCCTCGACTTGCGTTACAGTAAGACAGGGAGGCAGTGGTGTCACTTGCTCGTCTCGGCGTCCGTCGTCGCTACCGCGACGACGTCCGCCTCGACTCGCTTTACCCTAAGATAGGGTGGCAGTGGTGTCACGTGCTCGTCTCGGCGTTCGTCGTCGCTACAGCGACGACGTCTGCCTCGACTCGCGTTACGCTAAGATAGGATGGCAGTGGTGTCACGTGCTCGTCTCGGCGTCCGTCGTCGCTACCGCGACGACGTCCGCCTCGACCGGGGTTACGCTAAGACAGGGTGGCAGTGATGTCACGTGCTCGTCTCGGCGTTCGTCGTCGCTACCGTGACGACGTCCGCCTCGACTCGCATTACGCTAAGACAGGGTGGCAGTGGTGTCACGTGCTCGTCTCGGCGTTCGTCGTCCCTAACGCGACGACGTCCGCCTCGACTCGCGTTACGGTAAGACAGGGAGGCAGTGGTGTCACTTGCTCGTCTCGGCGTCCGTCATCGCTACCACGACGACGTCCGCCTCGACTCGCGTTACCCTAAGATAGACAGGGTGGCAGTGGTGTCACATGCTCGTCTCGGCGTCCGTCGTCGCTACCGCGACGACGTCCGCCTCGACTCACGTAACCCTAAGATAGACAGGGTGGCAGTTGTGTCACGTGCTCGTCTCGGCGTCCGTCGTCGCTACCGCGACGACGTCCGCCTCGACTCGCGTAACCCTAAGATAGACAGGGTGGCAGTGGTGTCACGTGCTCGTCTCGACGTCTGTCGTCGCTACCGCGACGACATCCGCCTCGACTCGCGTTTCGGTAAGACAGGGTGGCAGTAGTGTCACGTGCTCGTCTCGGCGTCTGTCGTCCCTAACGCGACGACGTCCGCCTCGACTCGCGTTACGGTAAGACAGGGAGGCAGTGGTGTCATGTGCTCGTCTCGGCGTCCATCGTCGCTACCGCGACGACGTCCGCCTCGACTCACGTTACGCTAAGACAGGGTGGAAGTGGTGTCACGTGCTCGTCTCGGCGTCCGTCGTCCCTAACGCGACGACGTCCGCCTCGACTCGCGTTACGGTAAGACAGGGAGGCAGTGGTGTCATGTGCTCGTCTCGGCGTCCGTCGTCGCTACCGCGACGATGTCCGCCTCGACTCGCGTTACCCTAAGACAGGGTGGCAGTGGTGTCACGTGCAAGTCTCGGCGTCCGTCGTCGCTACCACGACGACGTCCGCCTCGACTCGCGTTACGCTAAGACAGGGTGGCAGTGGTGTCACGTGCTCGTCTCGGCGTCCGTCGTCGCTACCGCGACGACGTCCGCCTCGACTTGCGTTACAGTAAGACAGGGAGGCAGTGGTGTCACTTGCTCGTCTTGGCGTCCGTCGTCCCTACCGCGACGACGTCCGCCTCGACTCGCTTTACCCTAAGATAGGGTGGCAGTGGTGTCACGTGCTCGTCTCGGCGTTCGTCGTCGCTACCGCGACGACGTCTGCCTCGACTCGCGTTACGCTAAGATAGGATGGCAGTGGTGTCACGTGCTCGTCTCGGCGTCGGTCGTCGCTACCGCGACGACGTCCGCCTCGACCGGGGTTACGCTAAGATAGGGTGGCAGTGATGTCACGTGCTCGTCTCGGCGTTCGTCGTCGCTACCGTGACGACGTCCGCCTCGACTCGCATTATGCTAAGACAGGGTGGCAGTGGTGTCACGTGCTCGTCTCGGCGTCTGTCGTCCCTAACGCGACGACGTCCGCCTCGACTCGCGTTACGGTAAGACAGGGAGGCAGTGGTGTCATGTGCTCGTCTCGGCGTCCGTCGTCGCTACCGCGACGACGTCCGCCTCGACTCACGTTACGCTAAGACAGGGTGGAAGTGGTTTCACGTGCTCGTCTCGGCGTCCGTCGTCGCTACCGCGACGACGTCCGCCTCGACTTGCGTTACAGTAAGACAGGGAGGCAGTGGTGTCACGTGCTCGTCTCGGCGTCCGCCGTTGCTACCGCGACGACGTCCGCCTCGACTCGCGTTACCCTAAGATAGACAGGGTGGCAGTGGTGTCACGTGCTTGTCTCAGCGTCCGTCATCGCTACCACGACGACGTCCGCCTCGACTCGCGTTACCCTAAGATAGACAGGGTGGCAGTGGTGTCACATGCTCGTCTCGGCGTCCGTCGTCGCTACCGCGACGACGTCCGCCTCGACTCACGTAACCCTAAGATAGACAGGGTGGCAGTAGTGCCACGTGCTCGTCTCGGCGTCCGTCGTCGCTACCGCGACGACGTCCGCCTCGACTCGCGTAACCCTAAGATAGACAGGGTGGCAGTGGTGTCACGTGCTCGTCTCGACGTCCGTCGTCGCTACCACGACGACATCCGCCTCGACTCGCGTTTCGGTAAGACAGGGTGGCAGTGGTGCCACAAGCTCATCTCGGCGTCCGTCGTCGCTACCGCGACGAAGTCCGCCTCGACTCGCGTTACACTAAGACAGGGTGGCAGTGGTGTCACGTGCTCGTCTCGGCGTCCGTCGTCGCTACCGCGACGACGTCCGCCTCGACTCGCGTTACCCTAAGACAGGGTGGCAGTGGTGTCACGTGCTCGTCTCGGCGTCCGTCGTCGCTACCGCGACGACGTCTGCCTCGACTCGCGTTACGCTAAGACAGGGTGGCAGTGGTGTCACGTGCTCGTCTCGGCGTCCGTCGTCGCTACCGCGACGACGTCCGCCTCGACTCGCGTTACGCTAAGACAGGGTGGCAGTGGTGTCACATGCTCGTCTCGGTGTTCGTCGTCGCTACCGCGACGACGTCCGCCTCGACTCACGTTACGCTAAGACAGGGTGGCAGTGGTGTCACGTGCTCGTCTCGGCATCCGTCGTCGCTACCGCGATGACGTCCGCCTCGACTTGCGTTACAGTAAGACAGGGAGGCAGTGGTGTCACGTGCTCGTCTCGGCGTCCGCCGTCGCTACCGCGACGACGTCCGCCTCGACTCGCGTTACCCTAAGATAGACAGGGTGGCAGTGGTGTCACGTGCTCGTCTCGGCGTCCGTCGTCGCTACCACGACGACGTCCGCCTCGACTCGCGTTACCCTAAGATAGACAGGGTGGGAGTGGTGTCACGTGCTCGTCTCGGCGTCCGTCGTCGCTACTGCGACGATGTCCGCCTCGACTCACGTAACCCTAAGATAGACAGCGTGGCAGTAGTGTCACGTGCTCGTCTCGGCGTCCGTCGTCGCTACCGCGACGACGTCCGCCTCGACTCGCGTAACCCTAAGATAGACAGGGTGGCAGTGGTGTCACGTGCTCGTCTCGACGTCCGTCGTCGCTACCGCGACGACATCCGCCTCGACTCGCGTTTCGGTAAGACAGGGTGGCAGTGGTGTCACAAGCTCGTCTCGGCGTCCGTCGTCGCTACCGCGACGACGTCCGCCTCGACTCGCGTTACGCTAAGACAGGGTGGCAGTGGTGTCACGTGCTCGTCTCGGCGTCCGTCATCGCTACCGCGACGACGTCCGCCTCGACTCGCGTTACCCTAAGACAGGGTGGCAGTGGTGTCACGTGCTCGTCTCGGCGTCCGTCGTCGCTACCGCCACGACGTCCGCCTCGACTCGCGTTACGCTAAGACAGGGTGGCAGTGGTGTCACGTGCTCGTCTCGGCGTCCGTCGTCGCTACCGCGACGACGTCCGCCTCGACTTGCGTTACAGTAAGACAGGGAGGCAGTGGTGTCACTTGCTCGTCTCGGCGTCCGTCGTCGCTACCGCGACGACGTCCGCCTCGACTCGCTTTACCCTAAGATAGGGTGGCAGTGGTGTCACGTGCTCGTCTCGGCGTTCGTCGTCGCTACCGCGACGACGTCTGCCTCGACTCGCGTTACGCTAAGATAGGATGGCAGTGGTGTCACGTGCTCGTCTCGGCGTCCGTCGTCGCTACCGCGACGACGTCCGCCTCGACCGGGGTTACGCTACGACAGGGTGGCAGTGATGTCACGTGCTCGTCTCGGCGTTCGTTGTCGCTACCGTGACGACGTCCGCCTCGACTCGCATTACGCTAAGACAGGGTGGCAGTGGTGTCACGTGCTCGTCTCGGCGTCCGTCGTCCCTAACGCGACGACATCCGCCTCGACTCGCGTTACGGTAAGACAGGGAGGCAGTGGTGTCATGTGCTCGTCTCGGTGTCCGTCGTCGCTACCGCGACGATGTCCGCCTCGACTCGCGTTACCCTAAGACAGGGTGGCAGTGGTGTCACGTGCAAGTCTCGGCGTCCGTCGTCGCTACCGCGACGACGTCCGCCTCGACTCGCGTTACGCTAAGACAGGGTGGCAGTGGTGTCACGTGCTCGTCTCGGCGTCCGTCGTCGCTACCGCGACGACGTCCGCCTCGACTTGCGTTACAGTAAGACAGGGAGGCAGTGGTGTCACTTGCTCGTCTCGGCGTCCGTCGTCGCTACCGCGACGACGTCCGCCTCGACTCGCTTTACCCTAAGATAGGGTGGCAGTGGTGTCACGTGCTCGTCTCGGCGTTCGTCGTCGCTACCGCGACGACGTCTGCCTCGACTCGCGTTACGCTAAGATAGGATGGCAGTGGTGTCACGTGCTCGTCTCGGCGTCCGTCGTCGCTACCGCGACGACGTCCGCCTCGACCGGGGTTACGCTAAGATAGGGTGGCAGTGATGTCACGTGCTCGTCTCGGCGTTCGTCGTCGCTACCGTGACGACGTCCGCCTCGACTCGCATTATGCTAAGACAGGGTGGCAGTGGTGTCACGTGCTCGTCTCGGCGTCTGTCGTCCCTAACGCGACGACGTCCGCCTCGACTCGCGTTACGGTAAGACAGGGAGGCAGTGGTGTCATGTGCTCGTCTCGGCGTCCGTCGTCGCTACCGCGACGACGTCCGCCTCGACTCACGTTACGCTAAGACAGGGTGGAAGTAGTGTCACGTGCTCGTCTCGGCGTCCGTCGTCGCTACCGCGACGACGTCCGCCTCGACTTGCGTTACAGTAAGACAGGGAGGCAGTGGTGTCACGTGCTCGTCTCGGCGTCCGCCGTTGCTACCGCGACGACGTCCGCCTCGACTCGCGTTACCCTAAGATAGACAGGGTGGCAGTGGTGTCACGTGCTCGTCTCAGCGTCCGTCATCGCTACCACGACGACGTCCGCCTCGACTCGCGTTACCCTAAGATAGACAGGGTGGCAGTGGTGTCACATGCTCGTCTCGGCGTCCGTCGTCGCTACCGCGACGACGTCCGCCTCGACTCACGTAACCCTAAGATAGACAGGGTGGCAGTAGTGTCACGTGCTCGTCTCGGCGTCCGTCGTCGCTACCGCGACGACGTCCGCCTCGACTCGCGTAACCCTAAGATAGACAGGGTGGCAGTGGTGTCACGTGCTCGTCTCGACGTTTGTCGTCGCTACCGCGACGACATCCGCCTCGACTCGCGTTTCGGTAAGACAGGGTGGCAGTAGTGTCACGTGCTCGTCTCGGCGTCCGTCATCGCTACCGCGACGACGTCCGCGTCGACTCGCGTAACCCTAAGATAGACAGGGTGGCAGTGGTGTCACGTGCTCGTCTCGACGTCCGTCGTCGCTACCACGACGACATCCGCCTCGACTCGCGTTTCGGTAAGACAGGGTGGCAGTGGTGTCACAAGCTCGTCTCGGCGTCCGTCGTCGCTACCGCGACGAAGTCCGCCTCGACTCGCGTTACGCTAAGACAGGGTGGCAGTGGTGTCACGTGCTCGTCTCGGCGTCCGTCGTCGCTACCGCGACGACGTCCGCCTCGACTCGCGTTACCCTAAGACAGGGTGGCAGTGGTGTCACGTGCTCGTCTCGGCGTCCGTCTTCGCTACCGCGACGACGTCTGCCTCGACTCGCGTTACGCTAAGACAGGGTGGCAGTGGTGTCACGTGCTCGTCTCGCCGTCCGTCGTCGCTACCGCGACGACGTCCGCCTCGACTCGCGTTACGCTAAGACAGGGTGGCAGTGGTGTCACATGCTCGTCTCGGCGTTCGTCGTCGCTACCGCGACGACGTCCGCCTCGACTCACGTTACGCTAAGACAGGGTGGCAGTGGTGTCACGTGCTCGTCTCGGCATCCGTCGTCGCTACCGCGATGACGTCCGCCTCGACTTGCGTTACAGTAAGACAGGGAGGCAGTGGTGTCACGTGCTCGTCTCGGCGTCCGCCGTCGCTACCGCGACGACGTCCGCCTCGACTCGCGTTACCCTAAGATAGACAGGGTGGCAGTGGTGTCACGTGCTCGTCTCGGCGTCCGTCGTCGCTACCACGACGACGTCCGCCTCGACTCGCGTTACCCTAAGATAGACAGGGTGGCAGTGGTGTCACGTGCTCGTCTCGGCTTCCGTCGTCGCTACTGCGACGATGTCCGCCTCGACTCACGTAACCCTAAGATAGACAGGGTGGCAGTAGTGTCACGTGCTCGTCTCGGCGTCCGTCGTCGCTACCGCGACGACGTCCGCCTCGACTCGCGTAACCCTAAGATAGACAGGGTGGCAGTGGTGTCACGTCCTCGTCTCGACGTCTGTCGTCGCTACCGCGACGACATCCGCCTCGACTCGCGTTTCGGTAAGACAGGGTGGCAGTAGTGTCACGTGCTCGTCTCGGCGTCCGTCATCGCTACCGCGACGACGTCCGCGTCGACTCGCGTAACCCTAAGATAGACAGGGTGGCAGTGGTGTCACGTGCTCGTCTCGACGTCCGTCGTCGCTACCACGACGACATCCGCCTCGACTCGCGTTTCGGTAAGACAGGGTGGCAGTGGTGTCACAAGCTCGTCTCGGCGTCCGTCGTCGCTACCGCGACGAAGTCCGCCTCGACTCGCGTTACGCTAAGACAGGGTGGCAGTGGTGTCACGTGCTCGTCTCGGCGTCCGTCGTCGCTACCGCGACGACGTCCGCCTCGACTCGCGTTACCCTAAGACAGGGTGGCAGTGGTGGCACGTGCTCGTCTCGGCGTCCGTCTTCGCTACCGCGACGACGTCTGCCTCGACTCGCGTTACGCTAAGACAGGGTGGCAGTGGTGTCACGTGCTCGTCTCGGCGTCCGTCGTCGCTACCGCGACGACGTCCGCCTCGACTCGCGTTACGCTAAGACAGGGTGGCAGTGGTGTCACATGCTCGTCTCGGCGTTCGTCGTCGCTACCGCGACGACGTCCGCCTCGACTCACGTTACGCTAAGACAGGGTGGCAGTGGTGTCACGTGCTCGTCTCGGCATCCGTCGTCGCTACCGCGATGACGTCCGCCTCGACTTGCGTTACAGTAAGACAGGGAGGCAGTGGTGTCACGTGCTCGTCTCGGCGTCCGCCGTCGCTACCGCGACGACGTCCGCCTCGACTCGCGTTACCCTAAGATAGACAGGGTGGCAGTGGTGTCACGTGCTCGTCTCGGCGTCCGTCGTCGCTACCACGACGACGTCCGCCTCGACTCGCGTTACCCTAAGATAGACAGGGTGGCAGTGGTGTCACGTGCTCGTCTCGGCGTCCGTCGTCGCTACTGCGACGATGTCCGCCTCGACTCACGTAACCCTAAGATAGACAGGGTGGCAGTAGTGTCACGTGCTCGTCTCGGCGTCCGTCGTCGCTACCGCGACGACGTCCGCCTCGACTCGCGTAACCCTAAGATAGACAGGGTGGCAGTGGTGTCACGTGCTCGTCTCGACGTCCGTCGTCGCTACCGCGACCTCATCCGCCTCGACTCGCGTTTCGGTAAGACAGGGTGGCAGTGGTGTCACAAGCTCGTCTCGGCGTCCGTCGTCGCTACCGCGACGACGTCCGCCTCGACTCGCGTTACGCTAAGACAGGGTGGCAGTGGTGTCACGTGCTCGTCTCGGCGTCCGTCATCGCTACCGCGACGACGTCCGCCTCGACTCGCGTTACCCTAAGACAGGGTGGCAGTGGTGTCACGTGCTCGTCTCGGCGTCCGTCGTCGCTACCGCCACGACGTCCGCCTCGACTCGCGTTACGCTAAGACAGGGTGGCAGTGGTGTCACGTGCTCCTCTCGGCGTCCGTCGTCGCTACCGCGACGACGTCTGCCTCGACTCGCGTTACGCTAAGACAGGGTGGCAGTGGTGTCACGTGCTCGTCTCGGCGTTCGTCGTCGCTACCGCGACGACGTCCGCCTCGACTCATGTTACGCTAAGACAGGGTGGCAGTGGTGTCACGTGCTCGTCTCGGCGTCCGTCGTCGCTACCGCGACGACGTCCGCCTCGACTTGCGTTACAGTAAGACAGGGAGGCAGTGGTGTCACGTGCTCGTCTCGGCGTCCGCCGTTGCTACCGCGACGACGTCCGCCTCGACTCGCGTTACCCTAAGATAGACAAGGTGGCAGTGGTGTCCCGTGCTCGTCTCGGCGTCCGTCATCGCTACCACGACGACGTCCGCCTCGACTCGCGTTACCCTAAGATAGACAGGGTGGCAGTGGTGTCACGTGCTCGTCTCGGCGTCCGTCGTCGCTACCGCGACGACGTCCGCCTCGACTCACGTAACCCTAAGATAGACAGGGTGGCAGTAGTGTCACGTGCTCGTCTCGGCGTCCGTCGTCGCTACCGCGACGACGTCCGCCTCGACTCGCGTAACCCTAAGATAGATAGGGTGGCAGTGGTGTCACGTGCTCGTCTCGACGTCTGTCGTCGCTACCGCGACGACATCCGCCTGGACTCGCGTTTCGGTAAGACAGGGTGGCAGTGGTGTCACGAGCTCGTCTCGGCGTCCGTCGTCGCTACCGCGACGACGTCCGCCTCGACTCGCGTTACGCTAAGACAGGGTGGCAGTGGTGTCACGTGCTCGTCTCGGCTTCCGTCGTCCCTACCGCGACGACGTCCGCCTCGACTCGCGTTACCCTAAGACAGGGTGGCAGTGGTGTCACGTGCTCGTCTCGGCGTCCGTCGTCGCTACCGCGACGACGTCCGCCTCGACTCGCGTTACGCTAAGACAGGGTGGCAGTGGTGTCACGTGCTCCTCTCGGCGTCCGTCGTCGCTACCGCGACGACGTCCGCCTCGACTTGCGTTACGCTAAGACAGGGTGGCAGTGGTGTCACGTGCTCGTCTCGGCGTTCGTCGTCGCTACCGCGACGACGTCCGCCTCGACTCACGTTACGCTAAGACAGGGTGGCAGTGGTGTCACGTGCTCGTCTGGGCGTCCATCGTCGCTACCGCGACGACGTCCGCCTCGACTTGCGTTACAGTAAGACAGGGAGGCAGTGGTGTCACGTGCTCGTCTCGGCGTCCGCCGTTGCTACCGCGACGACGTCCGCCTCGACTCGCGTTACCCTAAGATAGACAGGGTGGCAGTGGTGTCACGTGCTCGTCTCGGCGTCCGTCGTCGCTACCGCGACGACGTCCGCCTCGACTCGCGTAACCCTAAGATAGACAGGGTGGCAGTGGTGTCACGTGCTCGTCTCGACGTCTGTCGTCGCTACTGCGACGACATCCGCCTCAACTCGCGTTTCGGTAAGACAGGGTGGCAGTGGTGTCACGAGCTCGTCTCGGCGTCCATCGTCGCTACCGCGACGACGTCCGCCTCGACTCGCGTTACGCTAAGACAGGGTGGCAGTGGTGGCACGTGCTCATCTCGGCGTCCGTCGTCCCTACCGCGACGACGTCCGCCTCGACTCGCGTTACCCTAAGACAGGGTGGCAGTGGTGTCACGTGCTCGTCTCAGCGTCCGTCGTCGCTACCGCGACGACGTCCGCCTCGACTCGCGTTACGCTAAGACAGGGTGGCAGTGGTGTCACGTGCTCGTCTCGGCGTCCGTCGTCCCTACCGCGACGACGTCCGCCTCGACTCGCGTTACCCTAAGACAGGGTGGCAGTGGTGTCACGTGCTCGTCTCGGCGTCCGTCGTCGCTACCGCGACGACGTCCGCCTCGACTCGCGTTACGCTAAGACAGGGTGGCAGTGGTGTCACGTGCTCATCTCGGCGTCCGTCGTCGCTACCGCGACGATGTCCGCCTCGACTCACGTTACGCTAAGACAGGGTGGAAGTGGTGTCACGTGCTCGTCTCGGCGTCCGTCGTCGCTACCGCGACGACGTCCGCCTCGACTTGCGTTACAGTAAGACAGGGAGGCAGTGGTGTCACGTGCTCGTCTCGGCGTCCGCCGTTGCTACCGCGACGACGTCCGCCTCGACTCGCGTTACCCTAAGATAGACAGGGTGGCAGTGGTGTCACGTGCTCGTCTCAGCGTCCGTCATCGCTACCACGACGACGTCCGCCTCGACTCGCGTTACCCTAAGATAGACAGGGTGGCAGTGGTGTCACGTGCTCGTCTCGGCGTCCGTCGTCGCTACCGCGACAACGTCCGCCTCGACTCGCGTAACCCTAAGATAGATAGGGTGGCAGTGGTGTCACGTGCTCGTCTCGACGTCTGTCGTCGCTACCGCGACGACATCCGCCTGGACTCGCGTTTCGGTAAGACAGGGTGGCAGTGGTGTCACGAGCTCGTCTCGGCGTCCGTCGTCGCTACCGCGACGACGTCCGCCTCGACTCGCGTTACGCTAAGACAGGGTGGCAGTGGTGTCACGTGCTCGTCTCGGCGTCCGTCGTCCCTACCGCGACGACGTCCGCCTCGACTCGCGTTACCCTAAGACAGGGTGGCAGTGGTGTCACGTGCTCGTCTCGGCGTCCGTCGTCGCTACCGCGACGACGTCCGCCTCGACTCGCGTTACGCTAAGACAGGGTGGCAGTGGTGTCACGTGCTCATCTCGGCGTCCGTCGTCGCTACCGCGACGACGTCCGCCTCGACTCGCGTTACGCTAAGACAGGGTGGCAGTGGTGTCACGTGCTCGTCTCGGCGTTCGTCGTCGCTACCGCGACGACGTCCGCCTCGACTCACGTTACGCTAAGACAGGGTGGCAGTGGTGTCACGTGCTCGTCTCGGCGTCCGTCGTCGCTACCGCGACGACGTCCGCCTCGACTTGCGTTACAGTAAGACAGGGAGGCAGTGGTGTCACGTGCTCGTCTCGGCGTCCGCCGTTGCTACCGCGACGACGTCCGCCTCGACTCGCGTTACCCTAAGATAGACAGGGTGGCAGTGGTGTCACGTGCTCGTCTCGGCGTCCATCATCGCTACCACGACGACGTCCGCCTCGACTCGCGTTACCCTAAGATAGACAGGGTGGCAGTGGTGTCACGTGCTCGTCTCGGCGTCCGTCGTCACTACCGCGACGACGTCTGCCTCGACTCACGTAACCCTAAGATAGACAGGGTGGCAGTAGTGTCACGTGCTCGTCTCGGCGTCCGTCGTCGCTACCGCGACGACGTCCGCCTCGACTCGCGTAACCCTAAGATAGACAGGGTGGCAGTGGTGTCACGTGCTCGTCTCGACGTCTGTCGTCGCTACTGCGACGACATCCGCCTCGACTCGCGTTTCGGTAAGACAGGGTGGCAGTGGTGTCACGAGCTCGTCTCGGTGTCCGTCGTCGCTACCGCGACGACGTCCGCCTCGACTCGCGTTACGCTAAGACAGGGTGGCAGTGGTGGCACGTGCTCGTCTCGGCGTCCGTCGTCCCTACCGCGACGACGTCCGCCTCGACTCGCGTTACCCTAAGACAGGGTGGCAGTGGTGTCACGTGCTCGTCTCGGCGTCCGTCGTCGCTACCGCGACGACGTCCGCCTTGACTCGCGTTACGCTAAGACAGGGTGGCAGTGGTGTCACGTGCTCGTCTCGGCGTCCGTCGTCCCTACCGCGACGACGTCCGCCTCGACTCGCGTTACCCTAAGACAGGGTGGCAGTGGTGTCACGTGCTCGTCTCGGCGTCCGTCGTCGCTACCGCGACGACGTCCGCCTCGACTCGCGTTACGCTAAGACAGGGTGGCAGTGGTGTCACGTGCTCATCTCGGCGTCCGTCGTCGCTACCGCGATGATGTCCGCCTCGACTCGCGTTACGCTAAGACAGGGTGGCAGTGGTGTCACGTGCTCATCTCGGCGTTCGTCGTCGCTACCGCGACGACGTCCGCCTCGACTCACGTTACGCTAAGACAGGGTGGAAGTGGTGTCACGTGCTCGTCTCGGCGTCCGTCGTCGCTACCGCGACGACGTCCGCCTCGACTTGCGTTACAGTAAGACAGGGAGGCAGTGGTGTCACGAGCTCGTCTCGGCGTCCGCCGTTGCTACCGCGACGACGTCCGCCTCGACTCGCGTTACCCTAAGATAGACAGGGTGGCAGTGGTGTCACGTGCTCGTCTCAGCGTCCGTCATCGCTACCACGACGACGTCCGCCTCGACTCGCGTTACCCTAAGATAGACAGGGTGGCAGTGGTGTCACGTGCTCGTCTCGGCGTCCGTCGTCGCTACCGCGACGACGTCCGCCTCGACTCACGTAACCCTAAGATAGACAGGGTGGCAGTAGTGTCACGTGCTCGTCTCGGCGTCCGTCGTCGCTACCGCGACGACGTCCGCCTCGACTCGCGTAACCCTAAGATAGACAGGGTGGCAGTGGTGTCACGTGCTCGTCTTGACGTCCGTCGTCGCTACCGCGACGACATCCGCCTCGACTCGCGTTTCGGTAAGACAGGGTGGCAGTGGTGTCACAAGCTCGTCTCGGCGTCCGTCGTCGCTACCGCGACGACGTCCGCCTCGACTCGCGTTACGCTAAGACAGGGTGGCAGTGGTGTCACGTGCTCGTCTCGGCGTCCGTCATCGCTACCGCGACGACGTTCGCCTCGACTCGCGTTACCCTAAGATAGACAGGGTGGCAGTGGTGTCACGTGCTCGTCTCAGCGTCCGTCATCGCTACCACGACGACGTCCGCCTCGACTCGCGTTACCCTAAGATAGACAGGGTGGCAGTGGTGTCACGTGCTCGTCTCGGCGTCCGTCGTCGCTACCGCGACGACGTCCGCCTCGACTCACGTAACCCTAAGATAGACAGGGTGGCAGTAGTGTCACGTGCTCGTCTCGGCGTCCGTCGTCGCTACCGCGACGACGTCCGCCTCGACTCGCGTAACCCTAAGATAGACACGGTGGCAGTGGTGTCACGTGCTCGTCTTGACGTCCGTCGTCGCTACCGCGACGACATCCGCCTCGACTCGCGTTTCGGTAAGACAGGGTGGCAGTGGTGTCACAAGCTCGTCTCGGCGTCCGTCGTCGCTACCGCGACGACGTCCGCCTCGACTCGCGTTACGCTAAGACAGGGTGGCAGTGGTGTCACGTGCTCGTCTCGGCGTCCGTCATCGCTACCGCGACGACGTCCGCCTCGACTCGCGTTACCCTAAGACAGGGTGGCAGTGGTGTCACGTGCTCGTCTCGGCGTCCGTCGTCGCTACCGCCACGACGTCCGCCTCGACTCGCGTTACGCTAAGACAGGGTGGCAGTGGTGTCACGTGCTCCTCTCGGCGTCCGTCGTCGCTACCGCGACGACGTCTGCCTCGACTCGCGTTACGCTAAGACAGGGTGGCAGTGGTGTCACGTGCTCGTCTCGGCGTTCGTCGTCGCTACCGCGACGACGTCCGCCTCGACTCATGTTACGCTAAGACAGGGTGGCAGTGGTGTCACATGCTCGTCTCGGCGTCCGTCGTCGCTACCGCGACGACGTCCGCCTCGACTTGCGTTACAGTAAGACAGGGAGGCAGTGGTGTCACGTGCTCGTCTCGGCGTCCGCCGTTGCTACCGCGACGACGTCCGCCTCGACTCGCGTTACCCTAAGATAGACAAGGTGGCAGTGGTGTCACGTGCTCGTCTCGGCGTCCGTCATCGCTACCACGATGACGTCCGCCTCGACTCGCGTTACCCTAAGATAGACAGGGTGGCAGTGGTGTCACGTGCTCGTCTCGGCGTCCGTCGTCGCTACCGCGACGACGTCCGCCTCGACTCACGTAACCCTAAGATAGACAGGGTGGCAGTAGTGTCACGTGCTCGTCTCGGCGTCCATCGTCGCTACCGCGACGACGTCCGCCTCGACTCGCGTAACCCTAAGATAGATAGGGTGGAAGTGGTGTCACGTGCTCGTCTCGACGTCTGTCGTCGCTACCGCGACGACATCCGCCTGGACTCGCGTTTCGGTAAGACAGGGTGGCAGTGGTGTCACGAGCTCGTCTCGGCGTCCGTCGTCGCTACCGCGACGACGTCCGCCTCGACTCGCGTTACGCTAAGACAGGGTGGCAGTGGTGTCACGTGCTCGTCTCGGCGTCCGTCGTCCCTACCACGACGACGTCCGCCTCGACTCGCGTTACCCTAAGACAGGGTGGCAGTGGTGTCACGTGCTCGTCTCGGCGTCCGTCGTCGCTACCGCGACGACGTCCGCCTCGACTCGCGTTACGCTAAGACAGGGTGGCAGTGGTGTCACGTGCTCATCTCGGCGTCCGTCGTCGCTACCGCGACGACGTCCGCCTCGACTCGCGTTACGCTAAGACAGGGTGGCAGTGGTGTCACGTGCTCGTCTCGGCGTTCGTCGTCGCTACCGCGACGACGTCCGCCTCGACTCACGTTACGCTAAGACAGGGTGGCAGTGGTGTCACGTGCTCGTCTCGGCGTCCGTCGTCGCTACCGCGACGACGTCCGCCTCGACTTGCGTTACAGTAAGACAGGGAGGCAGTGGTGTCACGTGCTCGTCTCGGCGTCCGCCGTTGCTACCGCGACGACGTCCGCCTCGACTCGCGTTACCCTAAGATAGACAGGGTGGCAGTGGTGTCACGTGCTCGTCTCGGCGTCCGTCATCGCTACCACGACGACGTCCGCCTCGACTCGCGTTACCCTAAGATAGACAGGGTGGCAGTGGTGTCACGTGCTCGTCTCGGCGTCCGTCGTCGCTACCGCGACGACGTCTGCCTCGACTCACGTAACCCTAAGATAGACAGGGTGGCAGTAGTGTCACGTGCTCGTCTCGGCGTCCGTCGTCGCTACCGCGACGACGTCCGCCTCGACTCGCGTAACCCTAAGATAGACAGGGTGGCAGTGGTGTCACGTGCTCGTCTCGACGTCTGTCGTCGCTACCGCGACGACATCCGCCTCGACTCGCGTTTCGGTAAGACAGGGTGGCAGTGGTGTCACGAGCTCGTCTCGGCGTCCGTCGTCGCTACCGCGACGACGTCCGCCTCGACTCGCGTTACGCTAAGACAGGGTGGCAGTGGTGGCACGTGCTCGTCTCGGCGTCCGTCGTCCCTACCGCGACGACGTCCGCCTCGACTCGCGTTACCCTAAGACAGGGTGGCAGTGGTGTCACGTGCTCGTCTCGGCGTCCGTCGTCGCTACCGCGACGACGTCCGCCTCGACTCGCGTTACGCTAAGACAGGGTGGCAGTGGTGTCACGTGCTCGTCTCGGCGTCCGTCGTCCCTACCGCGACGACGTCCGCCTCGACTCGCGTTACCCTAAGACAGGGTGGCAGTGGTGTCACGTGCTCGTCTCGGCGTCCGTCGTCGCTACCGCGACGACGTCCGCCTCGACTCGCGTTACGCTAAGACAGGGTGGCAGTGGTGTCACGTGCTCATCTCGGCGTCCGTCGTCGCTACCGCGACGACGTCCGCCTCAACTCGCGTTACGCTAAGACAGGGTGGCAGTGGTGTCACGTGCTCATCTCGGCGTTCGTCGTCGCTACCGCGACGACGTCCGCCTCGACTCACGTTACGCTAAGACAGGGTGGAAGTGGTGTCACGTGCTCGTCTCGGCGTCCGTCGTCGCTACCGCGACGACGTCCGCCTCAACTTGCGTTACAGTAAGACAGGGAGGCAGTGGTGTCACGTGCTCGTCTCGGCGTCCGCCGTTGCTACCGCGACGACGTCCGCCTCGACTCGCGTTACCCTAAGATAGACAGGGTGGCAGTGGTGTCACGTGCTCGTCTCAGCGTCCGTCATCGCTACCACGACGACGTCCGCCTCGACTCGTGTTACCCTAAGATAGACAGGGTGGCAGTGGTGTCACGTGCTCGTCTCGGCGTCCGTCGTCGCTACCGCGACGACGTCCGCCTCGACTCACGTAACCCTAAGATAGACAGGGTGGCAGTAGTGTCACGTGCTCGTCTCGGCGTCCGTCGTCGCTACCGCGACGACGTCCGCCTCGACTCGCGTAACCCTAAGATAGACAGGGTGGCAGTGGTGTCACGTGCTCGTCTCGACGTCTGTCGTCGCTACCGCGACGACATCCGCCTCGACTCGCGTTTCGGTAAGACAGGGTGGCAGTGGTGTCACGAGCTCGTCTCGGCGTCCGTCGTCGCTACCGCGACGACGTCCGCCTCGACTCGCGTTACGCTAAGACAGGGTGACAGTGGTGTCACGTGCTCGTCTCGGCGTCCGTCGTCCCTACCGCGACGACGTCCGCCTCGACTCGCGTTACCCTAAGACAGGGTGGCAGTGGTGTCACGTGCTCGTCTTGGCGTCCGTCGTCGCTACCGCGACGACGTGCGCCTCGACTCGCTTTACGCTAAGACAGGGTGGCAGTGGTGTCACGTGCTCATCTCGGCGTCCGTCGTCGCTACCGCGACGACGTCCGCCTCGACTCGCATTACGCTAAGACAGGGTGGCAGTGGTGTCACGTGCTCGTCTCGGCGTTCGTCGTCGCTACCGCGACGACGTCCGCCTCGACTCGCGTTACGCTAAGACAGGGTGGCAGTGGTGTCACGTGCTCGTCTCGGCGTCCGTCATCGCTACCGCGACGACGTCCGCCTCGACTCGCGTTACCCTAAGACAGGGTGGCAGTGGTGTCACGTGCTCGTCTCGGCGTCCGTCGTCGCTACCGCCACGACGTCCGCCTCGACTCGCGTTACGCTAAGACAGGGTGGCAGTGGTGTCACGTGCTCCTCTCGGCGTCCGTCGTCGCTACCGCGACGACGTCTGCCTCGACTCGCGTTACGCTAAGACAGGGTGGCAGTGGTGTCACGTGCTCGTCTCGGCGTTCGTCGTCGCTACCGCGACGACGTCCGCCTCGACTCATGTTACGCTAAGACAGGGTGGCAGTGGTGTCACATGCTCGTCTCGGCGTCCGTCGTCGCTACCGCGACGACGTCCGCCTCGACTTGCGTTACAGTAAGACAGGGAGGCAGTGGTGTCACGTGCTCGTCTCGGCGTCCGCCGTTGCTACCGCGACGACGTCCGCCTCGACTCGCGTTACCCTAAGATAGACAAGGTGGCAGTGGTGTCACGTGCTCGTCTCGGCGTCCGTCATCGCTACCACGACGACGTCCGCCTCGACTCGCGTTACCCTAAGATAGACAGGGTGGCAGTGGTGTCACGTGCTCGTCTCGGCGTCCGTCGTCGCTACCGCGACGACGTCCGCCTCGACTCACGTAACCCTAAGATAGACAGGGTGGCAGTAGTGTCACGTGCTCGTCTCGGCGTCCATCGTCGCTACCGCGACGACGTCCGCCTCGACTCGCGTAACCCTAAGATAGATAGGGTGGAAGTGGTGTCACGTGCTCGTCTCGACGTCTGTCGTCGCTACCGCGACGACATCCGCCTGGACTCGCGTTTCGGTAAGACAGGGTGGCAGTGGTGTCACGAGCTCGTCTCGGCGTCCGTCGTCGCTACCGCGACGACGTCCGCCTCGACTCGCGTTACGCTAAGACAGGGTGGCAGTGGTGTCACGTGCTCGTCTCGGCGTCCGTCGTCCCTACCACGACGACGTCCGCCTCGACTCGCGTTACCCTAAGACAGGGTGGCAGTGGTGTCACGTGCTCGTCTCGGCGTCCGTCGTCGCTACCGCGACGACGTCCGCCTCGACTCGCGTTACGCTAAGACAGGGTGGCAGTGGTGTCACGTGCTCATCTCGGCGTCCGTCGTCGCTACCGCGACGACGTCCGCCTCGACTCGCGTTACGCTAAGACAGGGTGGCAGTGGTGTCACGTGCTCGTCTCGGCGTTCGTCGTCGCTACCGCGACGACGTCCGCCTCGACTCACGTTACGCTAAGACAGGGTGGCAGTGGTGTCACGTGCTCGTCTCGGCGTCCGTCGTCGCTACCGCGACGACGTCCGCCTCGACTTGCGTTACAGTAAGACAGGGAGGCAGTGGTGTCACGTGCTCGTCTCGGCGTCCGCCGTTGCTACCGCGACGACGTCCGCCTCGACTCGCGTTACCCTAAGATAGACAGGGTGGCAGTGGTGTCACGTGCTCGTCTCGGCGTCCGTCATCGCTACCACGACGACGTCCGCCTCGACTCGCGTTACCCTAAGATAGACAGGGTGGCAGTGGTGTCACGTGCTCGTCTCGGCGTCCGTCGTCGCTACCGCGACGACGTTTGCCTCGACTCACGTAACCCTAAGATAGACAGGGTGGCAGTAGTGTCACGTGCTCGTCTCGGCGTCCGTCGTCGCTACCGCGACGACGTCCGCCTCGACTCGCGTAACCCTAAGATAGACAGGGTGGCAGTGGTGTCACGTGCTCGTCTCGACGTCTGTCGTCGCTACCGCGACGACATCCGCCTCGACTCGCGTTTCGGTAAGACAGGGTGGCAGTGGTGTCACGAGCTCGTCTCGGCGTCCGTCGTCGCTACCGCGACGACGTCCGCCTCGACTCGCGTTACGCTAAGACAGGGTGGCAGTGGTGGCACGTGCTCGTCTCGGCGTCCGTCGTCCCTACCGCGACGACGTCCGCCTCGACTCGCGTTACCCTAAGACAGGGTGGCAGTGGTGTCACGTGCTCGTCTCGGCGTCCGTCGTCGCTACCGCGACGACGTCCGCCTCGACTCGCGTTACGCTAAGACAGGGTGGCAGTGGTGTCACGTGCTCGTCTCGGCGTCCGTCGTCCCTACCGCGACGACGTCCGCCTCGACTCGCGTTACCCTAAGACAGGGTGGCAGTGGTGTCACGTGCTCGTCTCGGCGTCCGTCGTCGCTACCGCGACGACGTCCGCCTCGAGTCGCGTTACGCTAAGACAGGGTGGCAGTGGTGTCACGTGCTCATCTCGGCGTCCGTCGTCGCTACCGCGACGACGTCCGCCTCAACTCGCGTTACGCTAAGACAGGGTGGCAGTGGTGTCACGTGCTCATCTCGGCGTTCGTCGTCGCTACCGCGACGACGTCCGCCTCGACTCACGTTACGCTAAGACAGGGTGGAAGTGGTGTCACGTGCTCGTCTCGGCGTCCGTCGTCGCTACCGCGACGACGTCCGCCTCAACTTGCGTTACAGTAAGACAGGGAGGCAGTGGTGTCACGTGCTCGTCTCGGCGTCCGCCGTTGCTACCGCGACGACGTCCGCCTCGACTCGCGTTACCCTAAGATAGACAGGGTGGCAGTGGTGTCACGTGCTCGTCTCAGCGTCCGTCATCGCTACCACGACGACGTCCGCCTCGACTCGTGTTACCCTAAGATAGACAGGGTGGCAGTGGTGTCACGTGCTCGTCTCGGCGTCCGTCGTCGCTACCGCGACGACGTCCGCCTCGACTCACGTAACCCTAAGATAGACAGGGTGGCAGTCGTGTCACGTGCTCGTCTCGGCGTCCGTCGTCGCTACCGCGACGACGTCCGCCTCGACTCGCGTAACCCTAAGATAGACAGGGTGGCAGTGGTGTCACGTGCTCGTCTCGACGTCTGTCGTCGCTACCGCGACGACATCCGCCTCGACTCGCGTTTCGGTAAGACAGGGTGGCAGTGGTGTCACGAGCTCGTCTCGGCGTCCGTCGTCGCTACCGCGACGACGTCCGCCTCGACTCGCGTTACGCTAAGACAGGGTGACAGTGGTGTCACGTGCTCGTCTCGGCGTCCGTCGTCCCTACCGCGACGACGTCCGCCTCGACTCGCGTTACCCTAAGACAGGGTGGCAGTGGTGTCACGTGCTCGTCTTGGCGTCCGTCGTCGCTACCGCGACGACGTGCGCCTCGACTCGCTTTACGCTAAGACAGGGTGGCAGTGGTGTCACGTGCTCATCTCGGCGTCCGTCGTCGCTACCGCGACGACGTCCGCCTCGACTCGCATTACGCTAAGACAGGGTGGCAGTGGTGTCACGTGCTCGTCTCGGCGTTCGTCGTCGCTACCGCGACGACGTCCGCCTCGACTCGCGTTACGCTAAGACAGGGTGGCAGTGGTGTCACGTGCTCGTCTCGGCGTCCGTCGTCGCTACCGCGACGACGTCCGCCTCGACTCGCGTTACGCTAAGACAGGGTGGCAGTGGTGTCACGTGCTCATCTCGGCGTCCGTCGTCGCTACCGCGATGACGTCCGCCTCGACTCGCATTACGCTAAGACAGGGTGGCAGTGGTGTCACGTGCTCGTCTCGGCGTTCGTCGTCGCTACCGCGACGACGTCCGCCTCGACTCACGTTACGCTAAGACAGGGTGGAAGTGGTGTCACGTGCTCGTCTCGGCGTCCGTCGTCGCTACCGCGACGACGTCCGCCTCGACTTGCGTTACAGTAAGACAGGGAGGCAGTGGTGTCACGTGCTCGTCTCGGCGTCCGCCGTTGCTACCGCGACGACGTCCGCCTCGACTCGCGTTACCCTAAGATAGACAGGGTGGCAGTGGTGTCACGTGCTCGTCTCAGCGTCCGTCAGCGCTACCACGATGACGTCCGCCTCGACTCGCGTTACCCTAAGATAGACAGGGTGGCAGTGGTGTCACGTGCTCGTCTCGGCATCCGTCGTCGCTACCGCGACGACGTCCGCCTCGACTCACGTAACCCTAAGATAGACAGGGTGGCAGTAGTGTCACGTGCTCGTCTCGGCGTCCGTCGTCGCTACCGCGACGACGTCCGCCTCGACTCGCGTAACCCTAAGATAGACAGGGTGGCAGTGGTGTCACGTGCTCGTCTCGACGTCTGTCGTCGCTACCCCGACGACATCCGCCTCGACTCGCGTTTCGGTAAGACAGGGTGGCAGTGGTGTCACGAGCTCGTCTAGGCGTCCGTCGTCGCTACCGCGACGACGTCCGCCTCGACTCGCGTTACGCTAAGACAGGGTGACAGTGGTGTCACGTGCTCGTCTCGGCGTCCGTCGTCCCTACCGCGACGACGTCCGCCTCGACTCGCGTTACCCTAAGACAGGGTGGCAGTGGTGTCACGTGCTCGTCTCGGCGTCCGTCGTCGCTACCGCGACGACGTCCGCCTCGACTCGCGTTACGCTAAGACAGGGTGGCAGTGGTGTCACGTGCTCATCTCGGCGTCCGTCGTCGCTACCGCGACGACGTCCGCCTCGACTCGCGTTACGCTAAGACAGGGTGGCAGTGGTGTCACGTGCTCATCTCGGCGTCCGTCGTCGCTACCGCGACGACGTCCGCCTCGACTCACGTTACGCTAAGACAGGGTGGCAGTGGTGTCACGTGCTCGTCTCGGCGTCCGTCGTCGCTACCGCGACAACGTCCGCCTCGACTTGCGTTACAGTAAGACAGGGAGGCAGTGGTGTCACGTGCTCGTCTCGGCGTCCGCCGTTGCTACCGCGACGACGTCCGCCTCGACTCGCGTTACCCTAAGATAGACAGGGTGGCAGTGGTGTCACGTGCTCGTCTCGGCGTCCGTCGTCGCTACCGCGACGACGTCCGCCTCGACTCGCGTTACCCTAAGATAGACAGGGTGGCAGTGGTGTCACGTGCTCGTCTCGGCGTCCGTCGTCGCTACCGCGACGACGTCCGCCTCGACTCACGTAACCCTAAGATAGACAGGGTGGCAGTAGTGTCACGTGCTCGTCTCGGCGTCCGTCGTCGCTACCGCGACGACGTCCGCCTCGACTCGCGTAACCCTAAGATAGACAGGGTGGCAGTGGTGTCACGTGCTCGTCTCGACGTCCGTCGTCGCTACCGCGACGACGTCCGCCTCGACTCGCGTTTCGGTAAGACAGGGTGGCAGTGGTGTCACGTGCTCGTCTCGGCGTCCGTCGTCGCTACCGCGACGACGTCCGCCTCGACTCGCTTTACCCTAAGATAGGGTGGCAGTGGTGTCACGTGCTCGTCTCGGCGTCCGTCGTCGCTACCGCGACGACGTCCGCCTCGACTCACGTAACCCTAAGATAGACAGGGTGGCAGTAGTGTCACGTGCTCGTCTCGGCGTCCGTCGTCGCTACCGCGACGACGTCCGCCTCGACTCACGTAACCCTAAGATAGACAGGGTGGCAGTGGTGTCACGTGCTCGTCTCGACGTCGGTCGTCGCTACCGCGACGAAGACCGCCTCGACTCGCGTTTCGGTAAGACAGGGTGGCAGTGGTGTCACGAGCTCGTCTCGGCGTCCGTCGTCGCTACCGCGACGACGTCCGCCTCGACTCGCGTTACGCTAAGACAGGGTGACAGTGGTGTCACGTGCTCGTCTCGGCGTCCGTCGTCCCTACCGCGACGACGTCCGCCTCGACTCGCGTTACCCTAAGACAGGGTGGCAGTGGTGTCACGTGCTCGTCTCGGAGTCCGTCGTCGCTACCGCGACGACGTCCGCCTCGACTCGCGTTACGCTAAGACAGGGTGGCAGTGGTGTCACGTGCTCATCTCGGCGTCCGTCGTCGCTACCGCGACGACGTCCGCCTCGACTCGCATTACGCTAAGACAGGGTGGCAGTGGTGTCACGTGCTCGTCTCGGCGTTCGTCGTCGCTACCGCGACGACGTCCGCCTCGACTCACGTTACGCTAAGACAGGGTGGCAGTGGTGTCACGTGCTCGTCTCGGCGTCCGTCGTCGCTACCGCGACGACGTCCGCCTCGACTTGCGTTACAGTAAGACAGGGAGGCAGTGGTGTCACGTGCTCGTCTCGGCGTCCGCCGTTGCTACCGCGACGACGTCCGCCTCGACTCGCGTTACCCTAAGATAGACAGGGTGGCAGTGGTGTCACGTGCTCGTCTCGGCGTCCGTCGTCGCTACCGCGACGACGTCCGCCTCGACTCGCGTTACCCTAAGATAGACAGGGTGGCAGTGGTGTCACGTGCTCGTCTCGGCGTCCGTCGTCGCTACCGCGACGACGTCCGCCTCGACTCACGTAACCCTAAGATAGACAGGGTGGCAGTAGTGTCACGTGCTCGTCTCGGCGTCCGTCGTCGCTACCGCGACGACGTCCGCCTCGACTCGCGTAACCCTAAGATAGACAGGGTGGCAGTGGTGTCACGTGCTCGTCTCGACGTCCGTCGTCGCTACCGCGACGACGTCCGCCTCGACTCGCGTTTCGGTAAGACAGGGTGGCAGTGGTGTCACGTGCTCGTCTCGGCGTCCGTCGTCGCTACCGCGACGACGTCCGCCTCGACTCGCGTTACGCTAACACAGGGTGGCAGTGGTGTCACGTGCTCGTCTTGGCGTCCGTCGTAGCTACCGCGACGACGTCCGCCTCGACTCGCGTTACCCTAAGACAGGGTGGCAGTGGTGTCACGTGCTCGTCTCGGCGTCCGTTGTCGCTACCGCGACGACGTCCGCCTCGACTCGCGTTACGCTAAGACAGGGTGGCAGTGGTGTCACGTGCTCGTCTCGGCGTCCGTCGTCGCTACCGCGACGACGTCCGCCTCGACTTGCATTACAGTAAGACAGGGAGGCAGTGGTGTCACGTGCTCGTCTCGGCGTCCGCCGTTGCTACCGCGACGACGTCCGCCTCGACTCGCGTTACCCTAAGATAGACAGGGTGGCAGTGGTGTCACGTGCTCGTCTCTGCGTCCGTCGTCGCTACCGCGACGACGTCCGCCTCGACTCGCGTTACCCTAAGATAGACAGGGTGGCAGTGGTGTCACGTGCTCGTCTCGGCGTTCGTCGTCGCTACCGCGACGACGTCCGCCTCGACTCGCGTTACGCTAAGACAGGGTGGCAGTGGTGTCACGTGCTCGTCTCGGCGTCCGTCGTCGCTACCGCGACGACGTCCGCCTCGACTCGCGTTACGCTAAGACAGGGTGGCAGTGGTGTCACGTGCTCATCTCGGCGTCCGTCGTCGCTACCGCGACGACGTCCGCCTCGACTCGCATTACGCTAAGACAGGGTGGCAGTGGTGTCACGTGCTCGTCTCGGCGTTCGTCGTCGCTACCGCGACGACGTCCGCCTCGACTCACGTTACGCTAAGACAGGGTGGAAGTGGTGTCACGTGCTCGTCTCGGCGTCCGTCGTCGCTACCGCGACGACGTCCGCCTCGACTTGCGTTACAATAAGACAGGGAGGCAGTGGTGTCACGTGCTCGTCTCGGCGTCCGCCGTTGCTACCGCGACGACGTCCGCCTCGACTCGCGTTACCCTAAGATAGACAGGGTGGCAGTGGTGTCACGTGCTCGTCTCAGCGTCCGTCATCGCTACCACGATGACGTCCGCCTCGACTCGCGTTACCCTAAGATAGACAGGGTGGCAGTGGTGTCACGTGCTCGTCTCGGCGTCCGTCGTCGCTACCGCGACGACGTCCGCCTCGACTCACGTAACCCTAAGATAGACAGGGTGGCAGTAGTGTCACGTGCTCGTCTCGGCGTCCGTCGTCGCTACCGCGACGACGTCCGCCTCGACTCGCGTAACCCTAAGATAGACAGGGTGGCAGTGGTGTCACGTGCTCGTCTCGACGTCTGTCGTCGCTACCGCGACGACATCCGCCTCGACTCGCGTTTCGGTAAGACAGGGTGGCAGTGGTGTCACGAGCTCGTCTCGGCGTCCGTCGTCGCTACCGCGACGACGTCCGCCTCGACTCGCGTTACGCTAAGACAGGGTGACAGTGGTGTCACGTGCTCGTCTCGGCGTCCGTCGTCCCTACCGCGACGACGTCCGCCTCGACTCGCGTTACCCTAAGACAGGGTGGCAGTGGTGTCACGTGCTCGTCTCGGCGTCCGTCGTCGCTACCGCGACGACGTCCGCCTCGACTCGCGTTACGCTAAGACAGGGTGGCAGTGGTGTCACGTGCTCATCTCGGCGTCCGTCGTCGCTACCGCGACGACGTCCGCCTCGACTCGCGTTACGCTAAGACAGGGTGGCAGTGGTGTCACGTGCTCGTCTCGGCGTTCGTCGTCGCTACCGCGACGACGTCCGCCTCGACTCACGTTACGCTAAGACAGGGTGGCAGTGGTGTCACGTGCTCGTCTCGGCGTCCGTCGTCGCTACCGCGACGACGTCCGCCTCGACTTGCGTTACAGTAAGACAGGGAGGCAGTGGTGTCACGTGCTCGTCTCGGCGTCCGCCGTTGCTACCGCGACGACGTCCGCCTCGACTCGCGTTACCCTAAGATAGACAGGGTGGCAGTGGTGTCACGTGCTCGTCTCGGCGTCCGTCGTCGCTACCGCGACGACGTCCGCCTCGACTCGTGTTACCCTAAGATAGACAGGGTGGCAGTGGTGTCACGTGCTCGTCTCGGCGTCCGTCGTCGCTACCGCGACGACGTCCGCCTCGACTCACGTAACCCTAAGATAGACAGGGTGGCAGTAGTGTCACGTGCTCGTCTCGGCGTCCGTCGTCGCTACCGCGACGACGTCCGCCTCGACTCGCGTAACCCTGAGATAGACAGGGTGGCAGTGGTGTCACGTGCTCGTCTCGACGTCCGTCGTCGCTACCGCGACGACGTCCGCCTCGACTCGCGTTTCGGTAAGACAGGGTGGCAGTGGTGTCACGTGCTCGTCTCGGCGTCCGTCGTCGCTACCGCGACGACGTCCGCCTCGACTCACGTAACCCTAAGATAGACAGGGTGGCAGTAGTGTCACGTGCTCGTCTCGGCGTCCGTCGTCGCTACCGCGACGACGTCCGCCTCGACTCGCGTAACCCTAAGATAGACAGGGTGGCAGTGGTGTCACGTGCTCGTCTCGACGTCTGTCGTCGCTACCGCGACGACATCCGCCTCGACTCGCGTTTCGGTAAGACAGGGTGGCAGTGGTGTCACGAGCTCGTCTCGGCGTCCGTCGTCGCTACCGCGACGACGTCCGCCTCGACTCGCGTTACGCTAAGACAGGGTGACAGTGGTGTCACGTGCTCGTCTCGGCGTCCGTCGTCCCTACCGCGACGACGTCCGCCTCGACTCGCGTTACCCTAAGACAGGGTGGCAGTGGTGTCACGTGCTCGTCTCGGAGTCCGTCGTCGCTACCGCGACGACGTCCGCCTCGACTCGCGTTACGCTAAGACAGGGTGGCAGTGGTGTCACGTGCTCATCTCGGCGTCCGTCGTCGCTACCGCGACGACGTCCGCCTCGACTCGCATTACGCTAAGACAGGGTGGCAGTGGTGTCACGTGCTCGTCTCGGCATTCGTCGTCGCTACCGCGACGACGTCCGCCTCGACTCACGTTACGCTAAGACAGGGTGGCAGTGGTGTCACGTGCTCGTCTCGGCGTCCGTCGTCGCTACCGCGACGACGTCCGCCTCGACTTGCGTTACAGTAAGACAGGGAGGCAGTGGTGTCACGTGCTCGTCTCGGCGTCCGCCGTTGCTACCGCGACGACGTCCGCCTCGACTCGCGTTACCCTAAGATAGACAGGGTGGCAGTGGTGTCACGTGCTCGTCTCGGCGTCCGTCGTCGCTACCGCGACGACGTCCGCCTCGACTCGCGTTACCCTAAGATAGACAGGGTGGCAGTGGTGTCACGTGCTCGTCTCGGCGTCCGTCGTCGCTACCGCGACGACGTCCGCCTCGACTCACGTAACCCTAAGATAGACAGGGTGGCAGTGGTGTCACGTGCTCGTCTCGGAGTCCGTCGTCGCTACCGCGACGACGTCCGCCTCGACTCGCGTTACGCTAAGACAGGGTGGCAGTGGTGTCACGTGCTCATCTCGGCGTCCGTCGTCGCTACCGCGACGACGTCCGCCTCGACTCGCATTACGCTAAGACAGGGTGGCAGTGGTGTCACGTGCTCGTCTCGGCATTCGTCGTCGCTACCGCGACGACGTCCGCCTCGACTCACGTTACGCTAAGACAGGGTGGCAGTGGTGTCACGTGCTCGTCTCGGCGTCCGTCGTCGCTACCGCGACGACGTCCGCCTCGACTTGCGTTACAGTAAGACAGGGAGGCAGTGGTGTCACGTGCTCGTCTCGGCGTCCGCCGTTGCTACCGCGACGACGTCCGCCTCGACTCGCGTTACCCTAAGATAGACAGGGTGGCAGTGGTGTCACGTGCTCGTCTCGGCGTCCGTCGTCGCTACCGCGACGACGTCCGCCTCGACTCACGTAACCCTAAGATAGACAGGGTGGCAGTAGTGTCACGTGCTCGTCTCGGCGTCCGTCGTCGCTACCACGACGACGTCCGCCTCGACTCGCGTAACCCTAAGATAGACAGGGTGGCAGTGGTGTCACGTGCTCGTCTCGACGTCCGTCGTCGCTACCGCGACGACGTCCGCCTCGACTCGCGTTTCGGTAAGACAGGGTGGCAGTGGTGTCACGTGCTCGTCTCGGCATCCGTCGTCGCTACCGCGACGACGTTCGCCTCGACTCGCGTTACGCTAAGACAGGGTGGCAGTGGTGTCACGTGCTCGTCTTGGCGTCCGTCGTAGCTACCGCGACGACGTCCGCCTCGACTCGCGTTACCCTAAGACAGGGTGGCAGTGGTGTCACGTGCTCGTCTCGGCGTCCGTCGTCGCTACCGCGACGACGTCCGCCTCGACTCGCGTTACGCTAAGACAGGGTGGCAGTGGTGTCACGTGCTCGTCTCGGCGTCCGTCGTCGCTACCGCGACGACGTCCGCCTCGACTTGCGTTACAGTAAGACAGGGAGGCAGTGGTGTCACGTGCTCGTCTCGGCGTCCGCCGTTGCTACCGCGACGACGTCCGCCTCGACTCGCGTTACCCTAAGATAGACAGGGTGGCAGTGGTGTCACGTGCTCGTCTCGGCGTCCGTCGTCGCTACCGCGACGACGTCCGCCTCGACTCGCATTACCCTAAGATAGACAGGGTGGCAGTGGTGTCACGTGCTCGTCTCGGCGTTCGTCGTCGCTACCGCGACGACGTCCGCCTCGACTCGCATTACGCTAAGACAGGGTGGCAGTGGTGTCACGTGCTCGTCTCGGCGTCCGTCGTCGCTACCGCGACGACGTCCGCCTCGACTCGCGTTACGCTAAGACAGGGTGGCAGTGGTGTCACGTGCTCATCTCGGCGTCCGTCGTCGCTACCGCGACGACGTCCGCCTCGACTCGCATTACGCTAAGACAGGGTGGCAGTGGTGTCACGTGCTCGTCTCGGCGTTCATCGTCGCTACCGCGACGACGTCCGCCTCGACTCACGTTATGCTAAGACAGGGTGGAAGTGGTGTCACGTGCTCGTCTCGGCGTCCGTCGTCGCTACCGCGACGACGTCCGCCTCGACTTGCGTTACAGTAAGACAGGGAGGCAGTGGTGTCACGTGCTCGTCTCGGCGTCCGACGTTGCTACCGCGACGACGTCCGCCTCGACTCGCGTTACCCTAAGATAGACAGGGTGGCAGTGGTGTCACGTGCTCGTCTCAGCGTCCGTCATCGCTACCACGATGACGTCCGCCTCGACTCGCGTTACCCTAAGATAGACAGGGTGGCAGTGGTGTCACGTGCTCGTCTCGGCGTCCGTCGTCGCTACCGCGACGACGTCCGCCTCGACTCACGTAACCCTAAGATAGACAGGGTGGCAGTAGTGTCACGTGCTCGTCTCGGCGTCCGTCGTCGCTACCGCGACGACGTCCGCCTCGACTCGCGTAACCCTAAGATAGACAGGGTGGCAGTGGTGTCACGTGCTCGTCTCGACGTCTATCGTCGCTACCGCGACGACATCCGCCTCGACTCGCGTTTCGGTAAGACAGGGTGGCAGTGGTGTCACGAGCTCGTCTCGGCGTCCGTCGTCGCTACCGCGACGACGTCCGCCTCGACTCACGTTACGCTAAGACAGGGTGACAGTGGTGTCACGTGCTCGTCTCGGCGTCCGTCGTCCCTACCGCGACGACGTCCGCCTCGACTCGCGTTACCCTAAGACAGGGTGGCAGTGGTGTCACGTGCTCGTCTCGGCGTCCGTCGTCGCTACCGCGACGACGTCCGCCTCGACTCGCGTTACGCTAAGACAGGGTGGCAGTGGTGTCACGTGCTCATCTCGGCGTCCGTCGTCGCTACCGCGACGACGTCCGCCTCGACTCGCGTTACGCTAAGACAGGGTGGCAGTGGTGTCACATGCTCGTCTCGGCGTTCGTCGTCGCTACCGCGACGACGTCCGCCTCGACTCACGTTACGCTAAGACAGGGTGGCAGTGGTGTCACGTGCTCGTCTCGGCGTCCGTCGTCGCTACCGCGACGACGTCCGCCTCGACTTGCGTTACAGTAAGACAGGGAGGCAGTGGTGTCACGTGCTCGTCTCGGCGTCCGCCGTTGCTACCGCGACGACGTCCGCCTCGACTCGCGTTACCCTAAGATAGACAGGGTGGCAGTGGTGTCACGTGCTCGTCTCGGCGTCCGTCGTCGCTACCGCGACGACGTCCGCCTCGACTCGCATTACCCTAAGATAGACAGGGTGGCAGTGGTGTCACGTGCTCGTCTCGGCGTCCGTCGTCGCTACCGCGACGACGTCCGCCTCGACTCACGTAACCCTAAGATAGACAGGGTGGCAGTAGTGTCACGTGCTCGTCTCGGCGTCCGTCGTCGCTACCGCGACGACGTCCGCCTCGACTCGCGTAACCCTAAGATAGACAGGGTGGCAGTGGTGTCACGTGCTCGTCTCGACGTCCGTCGTCGCTACCGCGACGACGTCCGCCTCGACTCGCGTAACCCTAAGATAGACAGGGTGGCAGTGGTGTCACGTGCTCGTCTCGACGTCCGTCGTCGCTACCGCGACGACGTCCGCCTCGACTCGCGTTTCGGTAAGACAGGGTGGCAGTGGTGTCACGTGCTCGTCTCGGCGTCCGTCGTCGCTACCGCGACGACGTCCGCCTCGACTCGCGTTACGCTAAGACAGGGTGGCAGTGGTGTCACGTGCTCGTCTTGGCGTCCGTCGTAGCTACCGCGACGACGTCCGCCTCGACTCGCGTTACCCTAAGACAGGGTGGCAGTGGTGTCACGTGCTCGTCTCGGCGTCCGTCGTCGCTACCGCGACGACGTCCGCCTCGACTCGCGTTACGCTAAGACAGGGTGGCAGTGGTGTCACGTGCTCATCTCGGCGTCCGTCGTCGCTACCGCGACGACGTCCGCCTCGACTCGCGTTACGCTAAGACAGGGTGGCAGTGGTGTCACGTGCTCGTCTCGGCGTCCGTCGTCGCTACCGCGACGACGTCCGCCTCGACTTGCGTTACAGTAAGACAGGGAGGCAGTGGTGTCACTTGCTCGTCTCGGCGTCCGTCGTCGCTACCGCGACGACGTCCGCCTCGACTCGCTTTACCCTAAGATAGGGTGGCAGTGGTGTCACGTGCTCGTCTCGGCGTTCGTCGTCGCTACCGTGACGACGTCTGCCTCGACTCGCGTTACGCTAAGATAGGATGGCAGTGGTGTCACGTGCTCGTCTCGGCATCCGTCGTCGCTACCGCGACGACGTCCGCCTCGACCGGGGTTACGCTAAGATAGGGTGGCAGTGATGTCACGTGCTCGTCTCGGCGTTCGTCGTCGCTACCGTGACGACGTCCGCCTCGACTCGCATTATGCTAAGACAGGGTGGCAGTGGTGTCACGTGCTCGTCTCGGCGTCCGTCGTCCCTAACGCGACGACGTCCGCCTCGACTCGCGTTACGGTAAGACAGGGAGGCAGTGGTGTCATGTGCTCGTCTCGGCGTCCGTCGTCGCTACCGCGACGACGTCCGCCTCGACTCACGTTACGCTAAGACAGGGTGGAAGTGGTGTCACGTGCTCATCTCGGCGTCCGTCGTCGCTACCGCGACGACGTCCGCCTCGACTTGCGTTACAGTAAGACAGGGAGGCAGTGGTGTCACGTGCTCGTCTCGGCGTCCGTCGTTGCTACCGCGACGACGTCCGCCTCGACTCGCGTTACCCTAAGATAGACAGGGTGGCAGTGGTGTCACGTGCTCGTCTCAGCGTCCGTCATCGCTACCACGACGACGTCCGCCTCGACTCGCGTTACCCTAAGATAGACAGGGTGGCAGTGGTGTCACATGCTCGTCTCGGCGTCCGTCGTCGCTACCGCGACGACGTCCGCCTCGACTCACGTAACCCTAAGATAGACAGGGTGGCAGTAGTGTCACGTGCTCGTCTCGGCGTCCGTCGTCGCTACCGCGACGACGTCCGCCTCGACTCGCGTAACCCTAAGATAGACAGGGTGGCAGTGGTGTCACGTGCTCGTCTCGACGTCTGTCGTCGCTACCGCGACGACATCCGCCTCGACTCGCGTTTCGGTAAGACAGGGTGGCAGTGGTGTCACGAGCTCGTCTCGGCGTCCGTCGTCGCTACCGCGACGACGTCCGCCTCGACTCGCATTACGCTAAGACAGGGTGGCAGTGGTGTCACGTGCTCGTCTCGGCGTCCGTTGTCCCTACCGCGACGACGTCCGCCTCGACTCGCGTTACCCTAAGACAGGGTGGCAGTGGTGTCACGTGCTCGTCTCAGCGTCCGTCGTCGCTACCGCGACGACGTCCGCCTCGACTCGCGTTACGCTAAGACAGGGTGGCAGTGGTGTCACGTGCTCGTCTCGGCGTTCGTTGTCGCTACCGCGACGACGTCCGCCTCGACTCTCGTTACGCTAAGACAGGGTGGCAGTGGTGTCACGTGCTCGTCTCGGCGTCCGTCGTCGCTACCGCGACGACGTCCGCCTCGACTTGCGTTACAGTAAGACAGGGAGGCAGTGGTGTCACTTGCTCGTCTCGGCGTCCGTCGTCGCTACCGCGACGACGTCCGCCTCGACTCGCTTTACCCTAAGATAGGGTGGCAGTGGTGTCACGTGCTCGTCTCGGCGTTCGTCGTCGCTACCGCGACGACGTCTGCCTCGACTCGCGTTACGCTAAGATAGGATGGCAGTGGTGTCACGTGCTCGTCTCGGCGTCCGTCGTCGCTACCGCGACGACGTCCGCCTCGACCGGGGTTACGCTAAGATAGGGTGGCAGTGATGTCACGTGCTCGTCTCGGCGTTCGTCGTCGCTACCGTGACGACGTCCGCCTCGACTCGCATTATGCTAAGACAGGGTGGCAGTGGTGTCACGTGCTCGTCTCGGCGTCCGTCGTCCCTAACGCGACGACGTCCGCCTCGACTCGCGTTACGGTAAGACAGGGAGGCAGTGGTGTCATGTGCTCGTCTCGGCGTCCGTCGTCGCTACCGCGACGACGTCCGCCTCGACTCACGTTACGCTAAGACAGGGTGAAAGTGGTGTCACGTGCTCGTCTCGGCGTCCGTCGTCGCTACCGCGACGACGTCCGCCTCGACTTGCGTTACAGTAAGACAGGGAGGCAGTGGTGTCACGTGCTCGTCTCGGCGTCCGCCGTTGCTACCGCGACGACGTCCGCCTCGACTCGCGTTACCCTAAGATAGACAGGGTGGCAGTGGTGTCACGTGCTCGTCTCAGCGTCCGTCATCGCTACCACGACGACGTCCGCCTCGACTCGCGTTACCCTAAGATAGACAGGGTGGCAGTGGTGTCACGTGCTCGTCTCGGCGTCCGTCGTTGCTACCACGACGACGTCCGCCTCGACTCGCGTTACGCTAAGACAGGGTGGCAGTGGTGTCACGTGCTCGTCTCGGCGTCCGTTGTCCCTACCGCGACGACGTCCGCCTCGACTCGCGTTACCCTAAGACAGGGTGGCAGTGGTGTCACGTGCTCGTCTCGGCGTCCGTCGTCGCTACCGCGACGACGTCCGCCTCGACTCGCGTTACGCTAAGACAGGGTGGCAGTGGTGTCACGTGCTCATCTCGGCGTCCGTCGTCGCTACCGCGACGACGTCCGCCTCGACTCGCGTTACGCTAAGACAGGGTGGCAGTGGTGTGACGTGCTCGTCTCGCCGTGCGTCGTCGCTACCGCGAAGACGTCCGCCTCGACTCCCGTTACGCTAAGACAGGGTGGCAGTGGTGTCACGTGCTCGTCTCGGCGTCCGTCGTCGCTACCGCGACGACGTCCGCCTCGACTTGCGTTACAGTAAGACAGGGAGGCAGTGGTGTCACGTGCTCGTCTCGGCGTCCGCCGTTGCTACCGCGACGACGTCCGCCTCGACTCGCGTTACCCTAAGATAGACAGGGTGGCAGTGGTGTCACGTGCTCGTCTCGGCGTCCGTCGTCGCTACCGCGACGACGTCCGCCTCGACTCGCGTTACCCTAAGATAGACAGGGTGGCAGTGGTGTCACGTGCTCGTCTCGGCGTCCGTCGTTGCTACTGCGACGACGTCCGCCTCGACTCACGTAACCCTAAGATAGACAGGGTGGCAGTAGTGTCACGTGCTCGTCTCGGCGTCCGTCGTCGCTACCGCGACGACGTCCGCCTCGACTCGCGTAACCCTAAGATAGACAGGGTGGCAGTGGTGTCACGTGCTCGTCTCGACGTCCGTCGTCGCTACCGCGACGACGTCCGCCTCGACTCGCGTTTCGGTAAGACAGGGTGGCAGTGGTGTCACGTGCTCGTCTCGGCGTCCGTCGTCGCTACCGCGACGACGTCCGCCTCGACTCGCGTTACGCTAAGACAGGGTGGCAGTGGTGTCACGTGCTCGTCTTGGCGTCCGTCGTAGCTACCGCGACGACGTCCGCCTCGACTCGCGTTACCCTAAGACAGGGTGGCAGTGGTGTCACGTGCTCGTCTCGGCGTCCGTCGTCGCTACCGCGACGACGTCCGCCTCGACTCGCGTTACGCTAAGACAGGGTGGCAGTGGTGTCACGTGCTCATCTCGGCGTCCGTCGTCGCTACCGCGACGATGTCCGCCTCGACTCGCGTTACGCTAAGACAGGGTGGCAGTGGTGTCACGTGCTCGTCTCGGCGTTCGTCGTCGCTACCGCGACGACGTCCGCCTCGACTCACGTTACGCTAAGACAGGTTGGCAGTGGTGTCACGTGCTCATCTCGGCGTCCGTTGTCGCTACCGCAACGACGTCCGCCTCGACCGGGGTTACGCTAAGACAGGGTGGCAGTGATGTCACGTGCTCGTCTTGGCGTCCGTCGTAGCTACCGCGACGACGTCCGCCTCGACTCGCGTTACCCTAAGACAGGGTGGCAGTGGTGTCACGTGCTCGTCTCGGCGTCCGTCGTCGCTACCGCGACGACGTCCGCCTCGACTCGCGTTACGCTAAGACAGGGTGGCAGTGGTGTCACGTGCTCATCTCGGCGTCCGTCGTCGCTACCGCGACGATGTCCGCCTCGACTCGCGTTACGCTAAGACAGGGTGGCAGTGGTGTCACGTGCTCGTCTCGGCGTTCGTCGTCGCTACCGCGATGACGTCCGCCTCGACTCACGTTACGCTAAGACAGGGTGGCAGTGGTGTCACGTGCTCGTCTCGGCGTCCGTTGTCGCTACCGCAACGACGTCCGCCTCGACTTGCGTTACAGTAAGACAGGGAGGCAGTGGTGTCACTTGCTCGTCTCGGCGTCCGTCGTCGCTACCGCGACGACGTCCGCCTCGACTCGCTTTACCCTAAGATAGGGTGGCAGTGGTGTCACGTGCTCGTCTCGGCGTTCGTCGTCGCTACCGCGACGACGTCTGCCTCGACTCGCGTTACGCTAAGATAGGATGGCAGTGGTGTCACGTGCTCGTCTCGGCGTCCGTCGTCGCTACCGCGACGACGTCCGCCTCGACCGGGGTTACGCTAAGACAGGGTGGCAGTGATGTCACGTGCTCGTCTCGGCGTTCGTCGTTGCTACCGTGACGACGTCCGCCTCGACTCGCATTACGCTAAGACAGGGTGGCAGTGGTGTCACGTGCTCGTCTCGGCGTCCGTCGTCCCTAACGCGACGACGTCCGCCTCGACTCGCGTTACGGTAAGACAGGGTGGCAGTGGTGTCACGTGCTCGTCTCGACGTCTGTCGTCGCTACCGCGACGATGTCCGCCTCGACTCGCGTTTCGGTAAGACAGGGTGGCAGTGGTGTCACGAGCTCGTCTCGGCGTCCGTCGTCGCTACCGCGATGACGTCCGCCTCGACTCGCGTTACCCTAAGACAGGGTGGCAGTGGTGTCACGTGCTCGTCTCAGCGTCCGTCGTCGCTACCGCGACGACGTCCGCCTCGACTCGCGTTACGCTAAGACAGGGTGGCAGTGGTGTCACGTGCTCGTCTCGGCGTTCGTCGTCGCTACCGCGACGACGTCCGCCTCGACTCGCGTTACGCTAAGACAGGGTGGCAGTGGTGTCACGTGCTCGTCTCGGCGTCCGTCGTCGCTACCGCGACGACGTCCGCCTCGACTTGCGTTACAGTAAGACAAGGAGGCAGAGGTGTCACTTGCTCGTCTCGGCGTCCGTCGTCGCTACCGCGACGACGTCCGCCTCGACTCGCTTTACCCTAAGATAGGGTGGCAGTGGTGTCACGTGCTCGTCTCGGCGTTCGTCGTCGCTACCGCGACGACGTCTGCCTCGACTCGCGTTACGCTAAGATAGGATGGCAGTGGTGTCACGTGCTCGTCTCGGCGTCCGTCGTCGCTACCGCGACGACGTCCGCCTCGACCGGGGTTACGCTAAGATAGGGTGGCAGTGATGTCACGTGCTCGTCTCGGCGTTCGTCGTCGCTACCGTGACGACGTCCGCCTCGACCCGCATTATGCTAAGACAGGGTGGCAGTGGTGTCACGTGCTCGTCTCGGCGTCCGTCGTCCCTAACGCGACGACGACCGCCTCGACTCGCGTTACGGTAAGACAGGGAGGCAGTGGTGTCAGGTGCTCGTCTCGGCGTCCGTCGTCGCTACCGCGACGACGTCCGCCTCGACTCACGTTACGCTAAGACAGGGTGGAAGTGGTGTCACGTGCTCGTCTCGGCGTCCGTCGTCGCTACCGCGACGACGTCCGCCTCGACTTGCGTTACAGTAAGACAGGGAGGCAGTGGTGTCACGTGCTCGTCTCGGCGTCCGCCGTTGCTACCGCGACGACGTCCGCCTCGACTCGCGTTACCCTAAGATAGACAGGGTGGCAGTGGTGTCACGTGCTCGTCTCAGCGTCCGTCATCGCTACCACGACGACGTCCGCCTCGACTCGCGTTACCCTAAGATAGACAGGGTGGCAGTGGTGTCACATGCTCGTCTCGGCGTCCGTCGTCGCTACCGCGACGACGTCCGCCTCGACTCGCGTAACCCTAAGATAGACAGGGTGGCAGTGGTGTCACGTGCTCGTCTCGACGTCTGTCGTCGCTACCGCGACGACATCCGCCTCGACTCGCGTTTCGGTAAGACAGGGTGGCAGTGGTGTCACGAGCTCGTCTCGGCGTCCGTCGTCGCTACCGCGACGACGTCCGCCTCGACTCGCGTTACGCTAAGACAGGGTGGCAGTGGTGTCACGTGCTCGTCTCGGCGTCCGTTGTCCCTACCGCGACGACGTCCGCCTCGACTCGTGTTACCCTAAGACAGGGTGGCAGTGGTGTCACGTGCTCGTCTCGGCGTCCGTCGTCGCTACCGCGACGACGTCCGCCTCGACTCGCGTTACGCTAAGACAGGGTGGCAGTGGTGTCACGTGCTCATCTCGGCGTCCGTCGTCGCAACCGCGACGACGTCCGCCTCGACTCGCGTTACGCTAAGACAGGGTGGCAGTGGTGTCACGTGCTCGTCTCGGCGTGCGTCGTCGCTACCGCGACGACGTCCGCCTCGACTCACGTTACGCTAAGACAGGGTGGCAGTGGTGTCACGTGCTCGTCTCGGCGTCCGTCGTCGCTACCGCGACGACGTCCGCCTCGACTTGCGTTACAGTAAGACAGGGAGGCAGTGGTGTCACGTGCTCGTCTCGGCGTCCGCCGTTGCTACCGCGACGACGTCCGCCTCGACTCGCGTTACCCTAAGATAGACAGGGTGGCAGTGGTGTCACGTGCTCGTCTCGGCGTCCGTCGTCGCTACCGCGACGACGTCCGCCTCGACTCGCGTTGCCCTAAGATAGACAGGGTGGCAGTGGTGTCACGTGCTCGTCTCGGCGTCCGTCGTCGCTACCGCGACGACGTCCGCCTCGACTCACGTAACACTAAGATAGACAGGGTGGCAGTAGTGTCACGTGCTCGTCTCGGCGTCCGTCGTCGCTACCGCGACGACGTCCGCCTCGACTCGCGTAACCCTAAGATAGACAGGGTGGCAGTGGTGTCACTTGCTCGTCTCGACGTCCGTCGTCGCTACCGCGACGACGTCCGCCTCGACTCGCGTTTCGGTAAGACAGGGTGGCAGTGGTGTCACGTGCTCGTCTCGGCATCCGTCGTCGCAACCGCGACGACGTCCGCCTCGACTCTCGTTACGCTAAGACAGGGTGGCAGTGGTGTCACGTGCTCGTCTTGGCGTCCGTCGTAGCTACCGCGACGACGTCCGCCTCGACTCGCGTTACCCTAAGACAGGGTGGCAGTGGTGTCACGTGCCCGTCTCGGCGTCCGTCGTCGCTACCGCGACGACGTCCGCCTCGACTCGCGTTACGCTAAGACAGGGTGGCAGTGGTGTCACGTGCTCATCTCGGCGTCCGTCGTCGCTACCGCGACGATGTCCGCCTCGACTCGCGTTACGCTAAGACAGGGTGGCAGTGGTGTCACGTGCTCGTCTCGGTGTTCGTCGTCGCTACCGCGACGACGTCCGCCTCGACTCGCGTTACGCTAAGACAGGGTGGCAGTGGTGTCACGTGCTCGTCTCGGCGTCCGTCGTCGCAACCGCGACGACGTCCGCCTCGACTTGCGTTACAGTAAGACAGGGAGGCAGTGGTGTCACTTGCTCGTCTCGGCGTCCGTCGTCGCTACCGCGACGATGTCCGCCTCGACTCGCTTTACCCTAAGATAGGGTGGCAGTGGTGTCACGTGCTCGTCTCGGCGTTCGTCGTCGCTACCGCGACGACGTCTGCCTCGACTCGAGTTACGCTAAGATAGGATGGCAGTGGTGTCACGTGCTCGTCTCGGCGTCCGTCGTCGCTACCGCGACGACGTCCGCCTCGACCGGGGTTACGCTAAGATAGGGTGGCAGTGATGTCACGTGCTCGTCTCGGCGTTCGTCGTTGCTACCGTGACGACGTCCGCCTCGACTCGCATTACGCTAAGACAGGGTGGCAGTGGTGTCACGTGCTCGTCTCGGCGTCCGTCGTCCCTAACGCGACGACGTCCGCCTCGACTCGCGTTACGGTAAGACAGGGAGGCAGTGGTGTCATGTGCTCGTCTCGGCGTCCGTCGACGCTACCGCGACGATGTCCGCCTCGACTCGCGTTACCCTAAGACAGGGTGGCAGTGGTGTCACGTGCTCGTCTCGGCGTCCGTCGTCGCTACCGCGACGACGTCCGCCTCGACTCGCGTTACGCTAAGACAGGATGGCTGTGGTGTCACGTGCTCGTCTCGGCGTCCGTCGTCGCTACCGCGACGACGCCCGCCTTGACTCTCGTTATGCTAAGACAAGGTGGCAGTGGTGTCACGTGCTCGTCTCAGCGTTCGTCGTCGCTACCGCGATGACGTCCGCCTCGACTCGTGTTACGCTAAGACAGGGTGGCAGTGGTGTCACGTGCTCGTCTCGGCGTCCGTCGTCGCTACCGCGACGACGTCCGCCTCGACTCCCGTTACGCTAAGACAGGGTGGCAGTGGTGTCACGTGCTCGTCTCGGCGTTCGTCGTCGCTACCGCGACGACGTCCGCCTCGACTCGCATTTCGGTAAGACAGGGTGGCAGTGGTGTCACGTGCTCGTCTCGGCGTTCGTCGTTGCTACCGCGACGTCGTCCGCCTCGACTCGCGTTACAGTAAGACAGGGAGGCAGTGGTGTCACGTGCTCGTCTCGGCGTCCGCCGTTGCTACCGCGACGACGTCCGCCTCGACTCGCGTTACCCTAAGATAGACAGGGTGGCAGTGGTGTCACGTGCTCGTCTCGGCGTCCATCGTCGCTACCGCGACGACGTCCGCCTCGACTCGCGTTACCCTAAGATAGACAGGGTGGCAGTGGTGTCACGTGCTCGTCTCGACGTCCGTCGTCGCTACCGCGACGACGTCCGCCTCGACTCACGTAACCCTAAGATAGACAGGGTGGCAGTAGTGTCATGTGCTCGTCTCGGCGTCCGTCGTCGCTACCGCGACGTCGTTCGCCTCGACTCGCGTAACCCTAAGATAGACAGGGTGGCAGTGGTGTCACGTGCTCGTCTCGACGTCCGTCGTCGCTACCGCGACGACGTCCGCCTCGACTCGCATTTCGGTAAGACAGGGTGGCAGTGGTGTCACGTGCTCGTCTCGGCGTCCGTCGTCGCTACCGCGACGACGTCCGCCTCGACTCGCGTTACGCTAAGACAGGGTGGCAGTGGTGTCACGTGCTCGTCTTGGCGTCCGTCGTAGCTACCGCGACGACGTCCGCCTCGACTCGCGTTACCATAAGATAGGGTGGCAGTGGTGTCACGTGCTCGTCTCGGCGTCCGTCGTCGCTACCGCGACGACATCCGCCTCGACTCGCGTTACGCTAAGACAGGGTGGCAGTGGTGTCACGTGCTCATCTCGGCGTCCGTCGTCGCTACCGCGACGATGTCCGCCTCGACTCGCGTTACGCTAAGACAGGGTGGCAGTGGTGTCACGTGCTCGTCTCGGCGTTCGTCGTCGCTACCGCGACGACGTCCGCCTCGACTCGCGTTACGCTAAGACAGGGTGGCAGTGGTGTCACGTGCTCGTCTCGGCGTCCGTCGTCGCTACCGCGACGACGTCCGCCTCGACTTGCGTTACAGTAAGACAGGGAGGCAGTGGTGTCACTTGCTCGTCTCGGCGTCCGTCGTCGCTACCGCGACGACGTCCGCCTCGACTCGCTTTACCCTAAGATAGGGTGGCAGTGGTGTCACGTGCTCGTCTCGGCGTTCGTCGTCGCTACCGCGACGACGTCTGCCTCGACTCGGGTTACGCTAAGACAGGGTGGCAGTGATGTCACGTGCTCGTCTCGGCGTTCGTCGTTGCTACCGTGACGACGTCCGCCTCGACTCGCATTACGCTAAGACAGGGTGGCAGTGGTGTCACGTGCTCGTCTCGGCGTCCGTCGTCCCTAACGCGACGACGTCCGCCTCGACTCGCGTTACGGTAAGACAGGGAGGCAGTGGTGTCATGTGCTCGTCTCGGCGTCCGTCGACGCTACCGCGACGATGTCCGCCTCGACTCGCGTTACCCTAAGACAGGGTGGCAGTGGTGTCACGTGCTCGTCTCGGCGTCCGTCGTCGCTACCGCGACGACGTCCGCCTCGACTCGCGTTACGCTAAGACAAGATGGCAGTGGTGTCACGTGCTCGTCTCGGCGTCCGTCGTCGCTACCGCGACGACGCCCGCCTTGACTCTCGTTACGCTAAGACAGGGTGGCAGTGGTGTCACGTGCTCGTCTCAGCGTTCGTCGTCGCTACCGCGACGACGTCCGCCTCGACTCGCGTTACGCTAAGACAGGGTGGCAGTGGTGTCACGTGCTCGTCTCGGCGTCCGTCGTCGCTACCGCGACGACGTCCGCCTCGACTCCCGTTACGCTAAGACAGGGTGGCAGTGGTGTCACGTGCTCGTCTCGGCGTTCGTCGTCGCTACCGCGACGACGTCCGCCTCGACTCGCATTTCGGTAAGACAGGGTGGCAGTGGTGTCACGTGCTCGTCTCGGCGTTCGTCGTTGCTACCGCGACGTCGTCCGCCTCGACTCGCGTTACGCTAAGACAGGGTGGCAGTGGTGTCACGGGCTCGTCTCGGCGTCCGTCGTCCCTACCGCGACGACGTCCGCCTCGACTCGCGTTACCCTAAGATAGACAGGGTGGCAGTGGTGTCACGTGCTCGTCTCGGCGTCCGTCGTCGCTACCGCGACGACGTCCGCGTCGACTCGCGTTACGCTAAGACAGGGAGGCACTTGGGTCACGTGCTCGTCTCGGCGTCCGTCGTTGCTACCGCGACGACGTCCGCCTCGACTCACGTAACCCTAAGATAGACAGGGTGGCAGTAGTGTCACGTGCTCGTCTCGGTGTCCGTCGTCGCTACAGCGATGACGTCCGCCTCGACTCGCGTAACCCTAAGATAGACAGGGTGGCAGTGGTGTCACGTGCTCGTCTCGACGTCCGTCGTCGCTACCGCGACAACGTCCGCCTCTACTCGCGTTACGCTAAGACAGGGTGGCAGTGGTGT
Organism: Triticum timopheevii; assembly: GCA_963921465.1. Lineage (NCBI taxonomy): Eukaryota > Viridiplantae > Streptophyta > Magnoliopsida > Poales > Poaceae > Triticum > Triticum timopheevii. The sequence continues at coordinate 311,329,456 of OY997266.1, read as the reverse complement.
CACGTGCTCATCTCGGCGTCCGTCGTCGCTACCGCGACGACGTCCGCCTCGACTCGCGTTTCGGTAAGACAGGGTGGCAGTGGTGTCACGTGCTCGTCTCGGCGTCCGTCGTCGCTACCGCGACGACGTCCGCCTCGACTCGCGTTATGCTAAGACAGGGTGGCAGTGGTGTCACGGGTTCGTCTCGGCGTCCGTCGTCGCTACCACGACGACGTCCGCCTCGACTCGCGTTACCCTAAGATAGACAGGGTGGAAGTGGTGTCACGTGCTCGTCTCGGCGTCCGTCGTCGCTACCGCGACGACGACCGCCTCGACTCGCGTAACCCTAAGATAGACAGGGTGGCAGTGGTGTCACGTGCTCGTCTCGACGTCCGCCTCGACTCGCGTTTCGGTAAGACAAGGTGGCAGTGGTGTCACGTGCTCGTCTCGGTGTCCGTCGTCGCTATCGTGACGACGTCCGCCTCGACTTGCATTACAGTAAGACAGGGAGGCAGTGGTGTCACGTGCTCATCTCGGCGTCCGCCGTTGCTACCGCGATGACGTCCGCCTCGACTCGCGTTACCCTAAGATAGACAGGGTGGCAGTGGTGTCACGTGCTCGTCTCGGCGTCCGTCGTCGCTACCACGACGACGTCCGCCTCGACTCGCGTTACCCTAAGATAGACAGGGTGGCAGTGGTGTCACGTGCTCGTCTCGGCGTCCGTCGTCGCTACCGCGACGACGTCCGCCTCGACTCGCGTTTCGGTAAGACAGGGTGGCAGTGGTGTCACGTGCTCGTCTCGGCGTCCGTCGTCGCTACCGCAACGACGTTCGCCTCGACTCGCGTTACGCTAAGACAGGGTGGCAGTGGTGTCACGTGCTCGTCTTGGCGTCCGTCGTCGCTACCGCGACGACATCCGCCTCGACTCGCGTTACCCTAAGACAGGGTGGCAGTGGTGTCACGTGCTCGTCTCGGCGTCCGTCGTCGCTACCGCGACGACGTCCGCCTCGACTCGCGTTACGCTAAGACAGGGTGGCAGTGGTGTCACGTGCTCGTCTCGGCGTTCGTCGTCGCTACCGCGACGACGTCCGCCTCGACTCGCGTTACGCTAAGACAGGGTGGCAGTGGTGTCACGTGCTCGTCTCGGCGTCCGTCGTCGCTACCGCGACGACGTCCGCCTCGACTTGCGTTACAGTAAGACAGGGAGGCAGTGGTGTCACTTGCTCGTCTCGGTGTCCGTCGTCGCTACCGCGACGACGTCCGCCTCGACTCGCTTTACCCTAAGATAGGGTGGCAGTGGTGTCACGTGCTCGTCTTGGCGTTCGTCGTCGCAACCGCGACGACGTCTGCCTCGACTCGCGTTACGCTAAGATAGGATGGCAGTGGTGTCACGTGCTCGTCTCGGCGTCCGTCGTCGCTACCGCGACGACGTCCGCCTCCACCGGGGTTACGCTAAGACAGGGTGGCAGTGATGTCACGTGCTCGTCTCGGCGTTCGTCGTCGCTACCGCGACGACGCCCGCCTTGACTCTCGTTATGCTAAGACAGGGTGGCAGTGGTGTCACGTGCTCGTCTCAGCGTTCGTCGTCGCTACCGCGACGACGTCCGCCTCGACTCGCGTTACGCTAAGACAGGGTGGCAGTGGTGTCACGTGCTCGTCTCGGCGTCCGTCGACGCTACCGCGACGACGTCCGCCTCGACTCCCGTTACGCTAAGACAGGGTGGCAGTGGTGTCACGTGCTCGTCTCGGCGTTCGTCGTCGCTACCGCGACGACGTCCGCCTCGACTCGCATTTCGGTAAGACAGGGTGGCAGTGGTGTCACGTGCTCGTCTCGGCGTTCGTCGTTGCTACCGCGACGTCGTCCGCCTCGACTCGCGTTACAGTAAGACAGGGAGGCAGTGGTGTCACGTGCTTGTCTCGGCGTCCGCCGTTGCTACCGCGACGACGTCCGCCTCGACTCGCGTTACCCTAAGATAGACAGGGTGGCAGTGGTGTCACGTGCTCGTCTCGGCGTCCGTCGTCGCTACCGCGACGACGTCCGCCTCGACTCGCGTTACCCTAAGATAGACAGGGTGGCAGTGGTGTCACGTGCTCGTCTCGACGTCCGTCGTCGCTACCGCGACGACGTCCGCCTCGACTCACGTAACCCTAAGATAGATAGGGTGGCAGTAGTGTCACGTGCTCGTCTCGGCGTCCGTCGTCGCTACCGCGACGACGTCCGCCTCGACTCGCGTAACCCTAACATAGACAGGGTGGCAGTGGTGTCACGTGCTCGTCTCGATGTCCGTCGTCGCTACCGCGACGACGTCCGCCTCGACTCGCGTTTCGGTAAGACAGGGTGGCAGTGGTGTCACGTGCTCGTCTCGGCGTCCGTCGTCGCTACCGCGACGACGTCCGCCTCGACTCGCGTTACGCTAAGACAGGGTGGCAGTGGTGTCACGTGCTCGTCTTGGCGTCCGTCGTAGCTACCGCGACGACGTCCGCCTCGACTCGCGTTACCCTAAGACAGGGTGGCAGTGGTGTCACGTGCTCGTCTCGGCGTCCGTCGTCGCTACCGCGACGATATCCGCCTCGACTCGCGTTACGCTAAGACAGGGTGGCAGTGGTGTCACGTGCTCATCTCGGCGTCCGTCGTCGCTACCGCGACGATGTCCGCCTCGACTCGCGTTACGCTAAGACAGGGTGGCAGTGGTGTCACGTGCTCGTCTCGGCGTTCGTCGTCGCTACCGCGACGACGTCCGCCTCGACTCGCGTTATGCTAAGACAGGGTGGCAGTGGTGTCACGTGCTCGTCTCGGCGTCCGTCGTCGCTACCGCGATGACGTCCGCCTCGACTTGCGTTACAGTAAGACAGGGAGGCAGTGGTGTCACTTGCTCGTCTCGGCGTCCGTCGTCGCTACCGCGACGACGTCCGCCTCGACTCGCTTTACGGTAAGACAGGGTGGCAGTGATGTCACGTGCTCGTCTCGGCGTTCGTCGTTGCTACCGTGACGACGTCCGCCTCAACTCGCATTACGCTAAGACAGGGTGGCAGTGGTGTCACGTGCTCGTCTCGGCGTCCGTCGTCCCTAACGCGACGACGTCCGCCTCGACTCGCGTTACGGTAAGACAGGGAGGCAGTGGTGTCATGTGCTCGTCTCGGCGTCCGTCGACGCTACCGCGACGATGTCCGCCTCGACTCGCGTTACCCTAAGACAGGGTGGCAGTGGTGTCACGTGCTCGTCTCGGCGTCCGTCGTCGCTACCGCGACGACGTCCGCCTCGACTCGCGTTACGCTAAGACAGGATGGCAGTGGTGTCACGTGCTCGTCTCGGCGTCCGTCGTCGCTACCGCGACGACGTCCGCCTCGACTCGCATTTCGGTAAGACAGGGTGGCAGTGGTGTCACGTGCTCGTCTCGGCGTTCGTCGTTGCTACCGCGACGTCGTCCGCCTCGACTCGCGTTACGCTAAGACAGGGTGGCAGTGGTGTCACGGGCTCGTCTCGGCGTCCGTCGTCCCTACCGCGACGACGTCCGCCTCGACTCGCGTTACCCTAAGATAGACAGGGTGGCAGTGGTGTCACGTGCTCGTCTTGGCGTTCGTCGTCGCAACCGCGACGACGTCTGCCTCGACTCGCGTTACGCTAAGATAGGATGGCAGTGGTGTCACGTGCTCGTCTCGGCGTCCGTCGTCGCTACCGCGACGACGTCCGCCTCCACCGGGGTTACGCTAAGACAGGGTGGCAGTGATGTCACGTGCTCGTCTCGGCGTTCGTCGTCGCTACCGCGACGACGCCCGCCTTGACTCTCCTTATGCTAAGACAGGGTGGCAGTGGTGTCACGTGCTCGTCTCAGCGTTCGTCGTCGCTACCGCGACGACGTCCGCCTCGACTCGCGTTACGCTAAGACAGGGTGGCAGTGGTGTCACGTGCTCGTCTCGGCGTCCGTCGACGCTACCGCGACGACGTCCGCCTCGACTCCCGTTACGCTAAGACAGGGTGGCAGTGGTGTCACGTGCTCGTCTCGGCGTTCGTCGTCGCTACCGCGACGACGTCCGCCTCGACTCGCATTTCGGTAAGACAGGGTGGCAGTGGTGTCACGTGCTCGTCTCGGCGTCCGTCGTCGCTACCGCGACGACGTCCGCCTCGACTCTCGTTACGCTAAGACAGGGTGGCAGTGGTGTCACGTGCTCGTCTCGGCGTTCGTCGTCGCTACCGCGACGACGTCCGCCTCGACTCACGTTACGCTAAGACAGGGTGGCAGTGGTGTCACGTGCTCGTCTCGGCGTCCGTCGTCGCTACCGCGACGATGTCCGCCTCGACTCGCGTTACGCTAAGACAGGGTGGCAGTGGTGTCACGTGCTCGTCTCAGCGTCCGTCGTCGCTACCGCGACGACGTCCGCCTCGACTCGCGTTACGCTAAGACAGGATGGCAGTGGTGTCACGTGCTCGTCTCGGCGTCCGTCGTCGCTACCGCGACGACGCCCGCCTTGACTCTCGTTACGCTAAGACAGGGTGGCAGTGGTGTCACGTGCTCGTCTCAGCGTTCGTCGTCGCTACCGCGACGACGTCCGCCTCGACTCGCGTTACGCTAAGACAGGGTGGCAGTGGTGTCACGTGCTCGTCTCGGCGTCCGTCGTCGCTACCGCGACGACGTCCGCCTCGACTCCCGTTACGCTAAGACAGGGTGGCAGTGGTGTCACGTGCTCGTCTCGGCGTTCGTCGTCGCTACCGCGACGACGTCCGCCTCGACTCGCATTTCGGTAAGACAGGGTGGCAGTGGTGTCACGTGCTCGTCTCGGCGTTCGTCGTTGCTACCGCGACGTCGTCCGCCTCGACTCGCGTTACGCTAAGACAGGGTGGCAGTGGTGTCACGGGCTCGTCTCGGCGTCCGTCGTCCCTACCGCGACGACGTCCGCCTCGACTCGCGTTACCCTAAGATAGACAGGGTGGCAGTGGTGTCACGTGCTCGTCTCGGCGTCCGTCGTCGCTACCGCGACGACGACCGCCTCGACTCGCGTAACCCTAAGATAGACAGGGTGGCAGTGGTGTCACGTGCTCGTCTCGACGTCCGCCTCGACTCGCGTTTCGGTAAGACAAGGTGGCAGTGGTGTCACGTGCTCGTCTCGGTGTCCGTCGTCGCTATCGTGACGACGTCCGCCTCGACTTGCATTACAGTAAGACAAGGAGGCAGTGGTGTCACGTGCTCATCTCGGCGTCCGCCGTTGCTACCGCGACGACGTCTGCCTCGACTCGCGTTACCCTAAGATAGACAGGGTGGCAGTGGTGTCACGTGCTCGTCTCGGCGTCCGTCGTCGCTACCACGACGACGTCCGCCTCGACTCGCGTTACCCTAAGATAGACAGGGTGGCAGTGGTGTCACGTGCTCGTCTCGGCGTCCGTCGTCGCTACCGCGACGACGTCCGCCTCGACTCGCGTTTCGGTAAGACAGGGTGGCAGTGGTGTCATGTGCTCGTCTCGGCGTCCGTCATCGCTACCGCGACGACGTCCGCCTCGACTCGCGTTACGCTAAGACAGGGTGGCAGTGGTGTCACGTGCTCGTCTTGGCGTCCGTCGTCGCTACCGCGACGACATCCGCCTCGACTCGCGTTACCCTAAGACAGGGTGGCAGTGGTGTCACGTGCTCGTCTCGGCGTCCGTCGTCGCTACCGCGACGACGTCCGCCTCGACTCGCGTTACGCTAAGACAGGGTGGCAGTGGTGTCACGTGCTCGTCTCGGCGTCCGTCGTCGCTACCGCGACAACGTCCGCCTCGACTCGCGTTACGCTAAGACAGGGTGGCAGTGGTGTCACGTGCTCGTCTCAGCGTTCGTCGTCGCTACCGCGACGACGTCCGCCTCGACTCGCGTTACGCTAAGACAGGGTGGCAGTGGTGTCACGTGCTCGTCTCGGCGTCCGTCGTCGCTACCGCGACGACGTCCGCCTCGACTTGCGTTACAGTAAGACAGGGAGGCAGTGGTGTCACTTGCTCGTCTCGGTGTCCGTCGTCGCTACCGCGACGACGTCCGCCTCGACTCGCTTTACCCTAAGATAGGGTGGCAGTGGTGTCACGTGCTCGTCTCGGCGTTCGTCGTCGCTACCGCGACGACGTCTGCCTCGACTCGCGTTACGCTAAGATAGGATGGCAGTGGTGTCACGTGCTCGTCTCGGCGTCCGTCGTCGCTACCGCGACGACGTCCGCCTCGACCGGGGTTACGCTAAGACAGGGTGGCAGTGATGTCATGTGCTCGTCTCGGCGTTCGTCGTCGCTACCGCGACGACGTCCGCCTCGACTCGCATTACGCTAAGACAGGGTGGCAGTGGTGTCACGTGCTCGTCTCGGCGTCCGTCGTCCCTAACGCGACGACGTCCGCCTCGACTCGCGTTACGGTAAGACAGGGAGGCAGTGGTGTCATGTGCTCGTCTCGGCGTCCGTCGTCGCTACCGCGACGATGTCCGCCTCGACTCGCGTTACCCTAAGACAGGGTGACAGTGGTGTCACGTGCTCGTCTCGGCGTCCGTCGTCGCTACCGCGACGACGTCCGCCTCGACTCGCGTTACGCTAAGAGAGGATGGCAGTGGTGTCACGTGCTCGTCTCGGCGTCCGTCGTCGCTACCGCGACGACGTCCGCCTCGACTCTCGTTACGCTAAGACAGGGTGGCAGTGGTGTCACGTGCTCGTCTCGGCGTTCGTCGTCGCTACCGCGATGATGTCCGCCTCGACTCACGTTACGCTAAGACAGGGTGGCAGTGGTGTCACGTGCTCGTCTCGGCGTCCGTCGTCGCTACCGCGACGACGTCCGCCTCGACTCGCGTTACGCTAAGACAGGGTGGCAGTGGTGTCACGTGCTCGTCTCGGCGTCCGTCGTCGCTACCGCGACGACGTCCGCCTCGACTCGCGTTACGCTAAGACAGGATGGCAGTGGTGTCACGTGCTCGTCTCGGCGTCCGTCGTCGCTACCGTGACGACGCCCGCCTTGACTCTCGTTACGCTAAGACAGGGTGGCAGTGGTGTCACGTGCTCGTCTCAGCGTTCGTCGTCGCTACCGCGACGACGTCCGCCTCGACTCGCGTTACGCTAAGACAGGGTGGCAGTGGTGTCACGTGCTCGTCTCGGCGTCCGTCGTCGCTACCGCGACGACGTCCGCCTCGACTCCCGTTACGCTAAGACAGGGTGGCAGTGGTGTCACGTGCTCGTCTCGGCGTTCGTCGTCGCTACCGCGACGACGTCCGCCTCGACTCGCATTTCGGTAAGACAGGGTGGCAGTGGTGTCACGTGCTCGTCTCGGCGTTCGTCGTTGCTACCGCGACGTCGTCCGCCTCGACTCGCGTTACGCTAAGACAGGGTGGCAGTGGTGTCACGGGCTCGTCTCGGCGTCCGTCGTCGCTACCGCGACGACGTCCGCCTCGACTCACGTTACGCTAAGACAGGGTGGCAGTGGTGTCACGTGCTCGTCTCGGCGTCCGTCGTCGCTACCGCGACGATGTCCGCCTCGACTCGCGTTACGCTAAGACAGGGTGGCAGTGGTGTCACGTGCTCGTCTCAGCGTCCGTCGTCGCTACCGCGACGACGTCCGCCTCGACTCGCGTTACGCTAAGACAGGATGGCAGTGGTGTCACGTGCTCGTCTCGGCGTCCGTCGTCGCTACCGCGACGACGCCCGCCTTGACTCTCGTTACGCTAAGACAGGGTGGCAGTGGTGTCACGTGCTCGTCTCAGCGTTCGTCGTCGCTACCGCGACGACGTCCGCCTCGACTCGCGTTACGCTAAGACAGGGTGGCAGTGGTGTCACGTGCTCGTCTCGGCGTCCGTCGTCGCTACCGCGACGACGTCCGCCTCGACTCCCGTTACGCTAAGACAGGGTGGCAGTGGTGTCACGTGCTCGTCTCGGCGTTCGTCGTCGCTACCGCGACGACGTCCGCCTCGACTCGCATTTCGGTAAGACAGGGTGGCAGTGGTGTCACGTGCTCGTCTCGGCGTTCGTCGTTGCTACCGCGACGTCGTCCGCCTCGACTCGCGTTACGCTAAGACAGGGTGGCAGTGGTGTCACGGGCTCGTCTCGGCGTCCGTCGTCCCTACCGCGACGACGTCCGCCTCGACTCGCGTTACCCTAAGATAGACAGGGTGGCAGTGGTGTCACGTGCTCGTCTCGGCGTCCGTCGTCGCTACCGCGACGACGACCGCCTCGACTCGCGTAACCCTAAGATAGACAGGGTGGCAGTGGTGTCACGTGCTCGTCTCGACGTCCGCCTCGACTCGCGTTTCGGTAAGACAAGGTGGCAGTGGTGTCACGTGCTCGTCTCGGTGTCCGTCGTCGCTATCGTGACGACGTCCGCCTCGACTTGCATTACAGTAAGACAGGGAGGCAGTGGTGTCACGTGCTCATCTCGGCGTCCGCCGTTGCTACCGCGACGACGTCTGCCTCGACTCGCGTTACCCTAAGATAGACAGGGTGGCAGTGGTGTCACGTGCTCGTCTCGGCGTCCGTCGTCGCTACCACGACGACGTCCGCCTCGACTCGCGTTACCCTAAGATAGACAGGGTGGCAGTGGTGTCACGTGCTCGTCTCGGCGTCCGTCGTCGCTACCGCGACGACGTCCGCCTCGACTCGCGTTACGCTAAGACAGGGTGGCAGTGGTGTCACGTGCTCGTCTTGGCGTCCGTCGTCGCTACCGCGACGACATCCGCCTCGACTCGCGTTACCCTAAGACAGGGTGGCAGTGGTGTCACGTGCTCGTCTCGGCGTCCGTCGTCGCTACCGCGACGACGTCCGCCTCGACTCGCGTTACGCTAAGACAGGGTGGCAGTGGTGTCACGTGCTCGTCTCGGCGTCCGTCGTCGCTACCGCGACAACGTCCGCCTCGACTCGCGTTACGCTAAGACAGGGTGGCAGTGGTGTCACGTGCTCGTCTCAGCGTTCGTCGTCGCTACCGCGACGACATCCGCCTCGACTCGCGTTACGCTAAGACAGGGTGGCAGTGGTGTCACGTGCTCGTCTCGGCGTCCGTCGTCGCTACCGCGACGACGTCCGCCTCGACTTGCGTTACAGTAAGACAGGGAGGCAGTGGTGTCACTTGCTCGTCTCGGTGTCCGTCGTCGCTACCGCGACGACGTCCGCCTCGACTCGCTTTACCCTAAGATAGGGTGGCAGTGGTGTCACGTGCTCGTCTCGGCGTTCGTCGTCGCTACCGCGACGACGTCTGCCTCGACTCGCGTTACGCTAAGATAGGATGGCAGTGGTGTCACGTGCTCGTCTCGGCGTCCGTCGTCGCTACCGCGACGACGTCCGCCTCGACCGGGGTTACGCTAAGACAGGGTGGCAGTGATGTCACGTGCTCGTCTCGGCGTTCGTCGTCGCTACCGCGACGACGTCCGCCTCGACTCGCATTACGCTAAGACAGGGTGGCAGTGGTGTCACGTGCTCGTCTCGGTGTCCGTCGTCCCTAACGCGACGACGTCCGCCTCGACTCGCGTTACGGTAAGACAGGGAGGCAGTGGTGTCATGTGCTCGTCTCGGCGTCCGTCGTCGCTACCGCGACGATGTCCGCCTCGACTCGCGTTACCCTAAGACAGGGTGACAGTGGTGTCACGTGCTCGTCTCGGCGTCCGTCGTCGCTACCGCGACGACGTCCGCCTCGACTCGCGTTACGCTAAGAGAGGATGGCAGTGGTGTCACGTGCTCGTCTCGGCGTCCGTCGTCGCTACCGCGACGACGTCCGCCTCGACTCTCGTTACGCTAAGACAGGGTGGCAGTGGTGTCACGTGCTCGTCTCGGCGTTCGTCGTCGCTACCGCGATGATGTCCGCCTCGACTCACGTTACGCTAAGACAGGGTGGCAGTGGTGTCACGTGCTCGTCTCGGCGTCCGTCGTCGCTACCGCGACGACGTCCGCCTCGACTCGCGTTACGCTAAGACAGGGTGGCAGTGGTGTCACGTGCTCGTCTCGGCGTCCGTCGTCGCTACCGCGACGACGTCCGCCTCGACTCGCGTTACGCTAAGACAGGATGGCAGTGGTGTCACGTGCTCGTCTCGGCGTCCGTCGTCGCTACCGTGACGACGCCCGCCTTGACTCTCGTTACGCTAAGACAGGGTGGCAGTGGTGTCACGTGCTCGTCTCAGCGTTCGTCGTCGCTACCGCGACGACGTCCGCCTCGACTCGCGTTACGCTAAGACAGGGTGGCAGTGGTGTCACGTGCTCGTCTCGGCGTCCGTCGTCGCTACCGCGACGACGTCCGCCTCGACTCCCGTTACGCTAAGACAGGGTGGCAGTGGTGTCACGTGCTCGTCTCGGCGTTCGTCGTCGCTACCGCGACGACGTCCGCCTCGACTCGCATTTCGGTAAGACAGGGTGGCAGTGGTGTCACATGCTCGTCTCGGCGTTCGTCGTTGCTACCGCGACGTCGTCCGCCTCGACTCGCGTTACGCTAAGACAGGGTGGCAGTGGTGTCACGGGCTCGTCTCGGCGTCCGTCGTCGCTACCGCGACGACGTCCGCCTCGACTCACGTTACGCTAAGACAGGGTGGCAGTGGTGTCACGTGCTCGTCTCGGCGTCCGTCGTCGCTACCGCGACGATGTCCGCCTCGACTCGCGTTACGCTAAGACAGGGTGGCAGTGGTGTCACGTGCTCGTCTCAGCGTCCGTCGTCGCTACCGCGACGACGTCCGCCTCGACTCGCGTTACGCTAAGACAGGATGGCAGTGGTGTCACGTGCTCGTCTCGGCGTCCGTCGTCGCTACCGCGACGACGCCCGCCTTGACTCTCGTTACGCTAAGACAGGGTGGCAGTGGTGTCACGTGCTCGTCTCAGCGTTCGTCGTCGCTACCGCGACGACGTCCGCCTCGACTCGCGTTACGCTAAGACAGGGTGGCAGTGGTGTCACGTGCTCGTCTCGGCGTCCGTCGTCGCTACCGCGACGACGTCCGCCTCGACTCCCGTTACGCTAAGACAGGGTGGCAGTGGTGTCACGTGCTCGTCTCGGCGTTCGTCGTCGCTACCGCGACGACGTCCGCCTCGACTCGCATTTCGGTAAGACAGGGTGGCAGTGGTGTCACGTGCTCGTCTCGGCGTTCGTCGTTGCTACCGCGACGTCGTCCGCCTCGACTCGCGTTACGCTAAGACAGGGTGGCAGTGGTGTCACGGGCTCGTCTCGGCGTCCGTCGTCCCTACCGCGACGACGTCCGCCTCGACTCGCGTTACCCTAAGATAGACAGGGTGGCAGTGGTGTCACGTGCTCGTCTCGGCGTCCGTCGTCGCTACCGCGACGACGACCGCCTCGACTCGCGTAACCCTAAGATAGACAGGGTGGCAGTGGTGTCACGTGCTCGTCTCGACGTCCGCCTCGACTCGCGTTTCGGTAAGACAAGGTGGCAGTGGTGTCACGTGCTCGTCTCGGTGTCCGTCGTCGCTATCGTGACGACGTCCGCCTCGACTTGCATTACAGTAAGACAGGGAGGCAGTGGTGTCACGTGCTCATCTCGGCGTCCGCCGTTGCTACCGCGACGACGTCTGCCTCGACTCGCGTTACCCTAAGATAGACAGGGTGGCAGTGGTGTCACGTGCTCGTCTCGGCGTCCGTCGTCGCTACCACGACGACGTCCGCCTCGACTCGCGTTACCCTAAGATAGACAGGGTGGCAGTGGTGTCACGTGCTCGTCTCGGCGTCCGTCGTCGCTACCGCGACGACGTCCGCCTCGACTCGCGTTACGCTAAGACAGGGTGGCAGTGGTGTCACGTGCTCGTCTTGGCGTCCGTCGTCGCTACCGCGACGACATCCGCCTCGACTCGCGTTACCCTAAGACAGGGTGGCAGTGGTGTCACGTGCTCGTCTCGGCGTCCGTCGTCGCTACCGCGACGACGTCCGCCTCGACTCGCGTTACGCTAAGACAGGGTGGCAGTGGTGTCACGTGCTCGTCTCGGCGTCCGTCGTCGCTACCGCGACAACGTCCGCCTCGACTCGCGTTACGCTAAGACAGGGTGGCAGTGGTGTCACGTGCTCGTCTCAGCGTTCGTCGTCGCTACCGCGACGACATCCGCCTCGACTCGCGTTACGCTAAGACAGGGTGGCAGTGGTGTCACGTGCTCGTCTCGGCGTCCGTCGTCGCTACCGCGACGACGTCCGCCTCGACTTGCGTTACAGTAAGACAGGGAGGCAGTGGTGTCACTTGCTCGTCTCGGTGTCCGTCGTCGCTACCGCGACGACGTCCGCCTCGACTCGCTTTACCCTAAGATAGGGTGGCAGTGGTGTCACGTGCTCGTCTCGGCGTTCGTCGTCGCTACCGCGACGACGTCTGCCTCGACTCGCGTTACGCTAAGATAGGATGGCAGTGGTGTCACGTGCTCGTCTCGGCGTCCGTCGTCGCTACCGCGACGACGTCCGCCTCGACCGGGGTTACGCTAAGACAGGGTGGCAGTGATGTCACGTGCTCGTCTCGGCGTTCGTCGTCGCTACCGCGACGACGTCCGCCTCGACTCGCATTACGCTAAGACAGGGTGGCAGTGGTGTCACGTGCTCGTCTCGGTGTCCGTCGTCCCTAACGCGACGACGTCCGCCTCGACTCGCGTTACGGTAAGACAGGGAGGCAGTGGTGTCATGTGCTCGTCTCGGCGTCCGTCGTCGCTACCGCGACGATGTCCGCCTCGACTCGCGTTACCCTAAGACAGGGTGACAGTGGTGTCACGTGCTCGTCTCGGCGTCCGTCGTCGCTACCGCGACGACGTCCGCCTCGACTCGCGTTACGCTAAGAGAGGATGGCAGTGGTGTCACGTGCTCGTCTCGGCGTCCGTCGTCGCTACCGCGACGACGTCCGCCTCGACTCTCGTTACGCTAAGACAGGGTGGCAGTGGTGTCACGTGCTCGTCTCGGCGTTCGTCGTCGCTACCGCGATGATGTCCGCCTCGACTCACGTTACGCTAAGACAGGGTGGCAGTGGTGTCACGTGCTCGTCTCGGCGTCCGTCGTCGCTACCGCGACGACGTCCGCCTCGACTCGCGTTACGCTAAGACAGGGTGGCAGTGGTGTCACGTGCTCGTCTCGGCGTCCGTCGTCGCTACCGCGACGACGTCCGCCTCGACTCGCGTTACGCTAAGACAGGATGGCAGTGGTGTCACGTGCTCGTCTCGGCGTCCGTCGTCGCTACCGTGACGACGCCCGCCTTGACTCTCGTTACGCTAAGACAGGGTGGCAGTGGTGTCACGTGCTCGTCTCAGCGTTCGTCGTCGCTACCGCGACGACGTCCGCCTCGACTCGCGTTACGCTAAGACAGGGTGGCAGTGGTGTCACGTGCTCGTCTCGGCGTCCGTCGTCGCTACCGCGACGACGTCCGCCTCGACTCCCGTTACGCTAAGACAGGGTGGCAGTGGTGTCACGTGCTCGTCTCGGCGTTCGTCGTCGCTACCGCGACGACGTCCGCCTCGACTCGCATTTCGGTAAGACAGGGTGGCAGTGGTGTCACGTGCTCGTCTCGGCGTTCGTCGTTGCTACCGCGACGTCGTCCGCCTCGACTCGCGTTACGCTAAGACAGGGTGGCAGTGGTGTCACGGGCTCGTCTCGGCGTCCGTCGTCCCTACCGCGACGACGTCCGCCTCGACTCGCGTTACCCTAAGATAGACAGGGTGGCAGTGGTGTCACGTGCTCGTCTCGGCGTCCGTCGTCGCTACCGCGACGACGTCCGCGTCGACTCGCGTTACGCTAAGACAGGGAGGCACTTGGGTCACGTGCTCGTCTCGGCGTCCGTCGTCGCTACCGCGACGACGTCCGCCTCGACTCACGTAACCCTAAGATAGACAGGGTGGCAGTAGTGTCACGTGCTCGTCTCGGTGTCCGTCGTCGCTACAGCGATGACGTCCGCCTCGACTCGCGTAACCCTAAGATAGACAGGGTGGCAGTGGTGTCACGTGCTCGTCTCGACGTCCGTCGTCGCTACCGCGACAACGTCCGCCTCTACTCGCGTTACGCTAAGACAGCGTGGCAGTGGTGTCACGTGCTCATCTCGGCGTCCGTCGTCGCTACCGCGACGACGTCCGCCTCGACTCGCATTTCGGTAAGACAGGGTGGCAGTGGTGTCACGTGCTCGTCTCGGCGTCCGTCGTCGCTACCGCGACGACGTCCGCCTCGACTCGCGTTATGCTAAGACAGGGTGGCAGTGGTGTCACGGGTTCGTCTCGGCGTCCGTCGTCGCTACCACGACGACGTCCGCCTCGACTCGCGTTACCCTAAGATAGACAGGGTGGAAGTGGTGTCACGTGCTCGTCTCGGCGTCCGTCGTCGCTACCGCGACGACGACCGCCTCGACTCGCGTAACCCTAAGATAGACAGGGTGGCAGTGGTGTCACGTGCTCGTCTCAGCGTTCGTCGTCGCTACCGCGACGACGTCCGCCTCGACTCGCGTTACGCTAAGACAGGGTGGCAGTGGTGTCACGTGCTCGTCTCGGCGTCCGTCGTCGCTACCGCGACGACGTCCGCCTCGACTCCCGTTACGCTAAGACAGGGTGGCAGTGGTGTCACGTGCTCGTCTCGGCGTCCGTCGTCGCTACCGCGACGATGTCCGCCTCGACTCGCGTTACGCTAAGACAGGGTGGCAGTGGTGTCACGTGCTCGTCTCAGCGTCCATCGTCGCTACCGCGACGACGTCCGCCTCGACTCGCGTTACGCTAAGACAGGATGGCAGTGGTGTCACGTGCTCGTCTCGGCGTCCGTCGTCGCTACCGCGACGACGCCCGCCTTGACTCTCGTTACGCTAAGACAGGGTGGCAGTGGTGTCACGTGCTCGTCTCAGCGTTCGTCGTCGCTACCGCGACGACGTCCGCCTCGACTCGCGTTACGCTAAGACAGGGTGGCAGTGGTGTCACGTGCTCGTCTCGGCGTCCGTCGTCGCTACCGCGACGACGTCCGCCTCGACTCCCGTTACGCTAAGACAGGGTGGCAGTGGTGTCACGTGCTCGTCTCGGCGTTCGTCGTCGCTACCGCGACGACGTCCGCCTCGACTCGCATTTCGGTAAGACAGGGTGGCAGTGGTGTCACGTGCTCGTCTCGGCGTTCGTCGTTGCTACCGCGACGTCGTCCGCCTCGACTCGCGTTACGCTAAGACAGGGTGGCAGTGGTGTCACGGGCTCGTCTCGGCGTCCGTCGTCCCTACCGCGACGACGTCCGCCTCGACTCGCGTTACCCTAAGATAGACAGGGTGGCAGTGGTGTCACGTGCTCGTCTCGGCGTCCGTCGTCGCTACCGCGACGACGACCGCCTCGACTCGCGTAACCCTAAGATAGACAGGGTGGCAGTGGTGTCACGTGCTCGTCTCGACGTCCGCCTCGACTCGCGTTTCGGTAAGACAAGGTGGCAGTGGTGTCACGTGCTCGTCTCGGTGTCCGTCGTCGCTATCGTGACGACGTCCGCCTCGACTTGCATTACAGTAAGACAGGGAGGCAGTGGTGTCACGTGCTCATCTCGGCGTCCGCCGTTGCTACCGCGACGACGTCTGCCTCGACTCGCGTTACCCTAAGATAGACAGGGTGGCAGTGGTGTCACGTGCTCGTCTCGGCGTCCGTCGTCGCTACCACGACGACGTCCGCCTCGACTCGCGTTACCCTAAGATAGACAGGGTGGCAGTGGTGTCACGTGCTCGTCTCGGCGTCCGTCGTCGCTACCGCGACGACGTCCGCCTCGACTCGCGTTTCGGTAAGACAGGGTGGCAGTGGTGTCATGTGCTCGTCTCGGCGTCCGTCGTCGCTACCGCGACGACGTCCGCCTCGACTCGCGTTACGCTAAGACAGGGTGGCAGTGGTGTCACGTGCTCGTCTTGGCGTCCGTCGTCGCTACCGCGACGACATCCGCCTCGACTCGCGTTACCCTAAGACAGGGTGGCAGTGGTGTCACGTGCTCGTCTCGGCGTCCGTCGTCGCTACCGCGACGACGTCCGCCTCGACTCGCGTTACGCTAAGACAGGGTGGCAGTGGTGTCACGTGCTCGTCTCGGCGTCCGTCGTCGCTACCGCGACAACGTCCGCCTCGACTCGCGTTACGCTAAGACAGGGTGGCAGTGGTGTCACGTGCTCGTCTCAGCGTTCGTCGTCGCTACCGCGACGACATCCGCCTCGACTCGCGTTACGCTAAGACAGGGTGGCAGTGGTGTCACGTGCTCGTCTCGGCGTCCGTCGTCGCTACCGCGACGACGTCCGCCTCGACTTGCGTTACAGTAAGACAGGGAGGCAGTGGTGTCACTTGCTCGTCTCGGTGTCCGTCGTCGCTACCGCGACGACGTCCGCCTCGACTCGCTTTACCCTAAGATAGGGTGGCAGTGGTGTCACGTGCTCGTCTCGGCGTTCGTCGTCGCTACCGCGACGACGTCTGCCTCGACTCGCGTTACGCTAAGATAGGATGGCAGTGGTGTCACGTGCTCGTCTCGGCGTCCGTCGTCGCTACCGCGACGACGTCCGCCTCGACCGGGGTTACGCTAAGACAGGGTGGCAGTGATGTCACGTGCTCGTCTCGGCGTTCGTCGTCGCTACCGCGACGACGTCCGCCTCGACTCGCATTACGCTAAGACAGGGTGGCAGTGGTGTCACGTGCTCGTCTCGGCGTCCGTCGTCCCTAACGCGACGACGTCCGCCTCGACTCGCGTTACGGTAAGACAGGGAGGCAGTGGTGTCATGTGCTCGTCTCGGCGTCCGTCGTCGCTACCGCGACGATGTCCGCCTCGACTCGCGTTACCCTAAGACAGGGTGACAGTGGTGTCACGTGCTCGTCTCGGCGTCCGTCGTCGCTACCGCGACGACGTCCGCCTCGACTCGCGTTACGCTAAGAGAGGATGGCAGTGGTGTCACGTGCTCGTCTCGGCGTCCGTCGTCGCTACCGCGACGACGTCCGCCTCGACTCTCGTTACGCTAAGACAGGGTGGCAGTGGTGTCACGTGCTCGTCTCGGCGTTCGTCGTCGCTACCGCGATGATGTCCGCCTCGACTCACGTTACGCTAAGACAGGGTGGCAGTGGTGTCACGTGCTCGTCTCGGAGTCCGTCGTCGCTAACGCGACGACGTCCGCCTCGACTCGCGTTACGCTAAGACAGGGTGGCAGTGGTGTCACGTGCTCGTCTCGGCGTCCGTCGTCGCTACCGCGACGACGTCCGCCTCGACTCGCGTTACGCTAAGACAGGATGGCAGTGGTGTCACGTGCTCGTCTCGGCGTCCGTCGTCGCTACCGTGACGACGCCCGCCTTGACTCTCGTTACGCTAAGACAGGGTGGCAGTGGTGTCACGTGCTCGTCTCAGCGTTCGTCGTCGCTACCGCGACGACGTCCGCCTCGACTCGCGTTACGCTAAGACAGGGTGGCAGTGGTGTCACGTGCTCGTCTCGGCGTCCGTCGTCGCTACCGCGACGACGTCCGCCTCGACTCCCGTTACGCTAAGACAGGGTGGCAGTGGTGTCACGTGCTCGTCTCGGCGTTCGTCGTCGCTACCGCGACGACGTCCGCCTCGACTCGCATTTCGGTAAGACAGGGTGGCAGTGGTGTCACGTGCTCGTCTCGGCGTTCGTCGTTGCTACCGCGACGTCGTCCGCCTCGACTCGCGTTACGCTAAGACAGGGTGGCAGTGGTGTCACGGGCTCGTCTCGGCGTCCGTCGTCCCTACCGCGACGACGTCCGCCTCGACTCGCGTTACCCTAAGATAGACAGGGTGGCAGTGGTGTCACGTGCTCGTCTCGGCGTCCGTCGTCGCTACCGCGACGACGTCCGCGTCGACTCGCGTTACGCTAAGACAGGGAGGCACTTGGGTCACGTGCTCGTCTCGGCGTCCGTCGTCGCTACCGCGACGACGTCCGCCTCGACTCACGTAACCCTAAGATAGACAGGGTGGCAGTAGTGTCACGTGCTCGTCTCGGTGTCCGTCGTCGCTACAGCGATGACGTCCGCCTCGACTCGCGTAACCCTAAGATAGACAGGGTGGCAGTGGTGTCACGTGCTCGTCTCGACGTCCGTCGTCGCTACCGCGACAACGTCCGCCTCTACTCGCGTTACGCTAAGACAGCGTGGCAGTGGTGTCACGTGCTCATCTCGGCGTCCGTCGTCGCTACCGCGACGACGTCCGCCTCGACTCGCATTTCGGTAAGACAGGGTGGCAGTGGTGTCACGTGCTCGTCTCGGCGTCCGTCGTCGCTACCGCGACGACGTCCGCCTCGACTCGCGTTATGCTAAGACAGGGTGGCAGTGGTGTCACGGGTTCGTCTCGGCGTCCGTCGTCGCTACCACGACGACGTCCGCCTCGACTCGCGTTACCCTAAGATAGACAGGGTGGAAGTGGTGTCACGTGCTCGTCTCGGCGTCCGTCGTCGCTACCGCGACGACGACCGCCTCGACTCGCGTAACCCTAAGATAGACAGGGTGGCAGTGGTGTCACGTGCTCGTCTCAGCGTTCGTCGTCGCTACCGCGACGACGTCCGCCTCGACTCGCGTTACGCTAAGACAGGGTGGCAGTGGTGTCACGTGCTCGTCTCGGCGTCCGTCGTCGCTACCGCGACGACGTCCGCCTCGACTCCCGTTACGCTAAGACAGGGTGGCAGTGGTGTCACGTGCTCGTCTCGGCGTTCGTCGTCGCTACCGCGACGACGTCCGCCTCGACTCGCATTTCGGTAAGACAGGGTGGCAGTGGTGTCACGTGCTCGTCTCGGCGTTCGTCGTTGCTACCGCGACGTCGTCCGCCTCGACTCGCGTTACGCTAAGACAGGGTGGCAGTGGTGTCACGGGCTCGTCTCGGCGTCCGTCGTCCCTACCGCGACGACGTCCGCCTCGACTCGCGTTACCCTAAGATAGACAGGGTGGCAGTCGTGTCACGTGCTCGTCTCGGCGTCCGTCGTCGCTACCGCGACGACGTCCGCGTCGACTCGCGTTACGCTAAGACAGGGAGGCACTTGGGTCACGTGCTCGTCTCGGCGTCCGTCGTCGCTACCGCGACGACGTCCGCCTCGACTCACGTAACCCTAAGATAGACAGGGTGGCAGTAGTGTCACGTTCTCGTCTCGGTGTCCGTCGTCGCTACAGCGATGACGTCCGCCTCGACTCGCGTAACCCTAAGATAGACAGGGTGGCAGTGGTGTCACGTGCTCGTCTCGACGTCCGTCGTCGCTACCGCGACAACGTCCGCCTCTACTCGCGTTACGCTAAGACAGGGTGGCAGTGGTGTCACGTGCTCATCTCGGCGTCCGTCGTCGCTACCGCGACGACGTCCGCCTCGACTCGCGTTTCGGTAAGACAGGGTGGCAGTGGTGTCACGTGCTCGTCTCGGCGTCCGTCGTCGCTACCGCGACGACGTCCGCCTCGACTCGCGTTATGCTAAGACAGGGTGGCAGTGGTGTCACGGGTTCGTCTCGGCGTCCGTCGTCGCTACCACGACGACGTCCGCCTCGACTCGCGTTACCCTAAGATAGACAGGGTGGAAGTGGTGTCACGTGCTCGTCTCGGCGTCCGTCGTCGCTACCGCGACGACGACCGCCTCGACTCGCGTAACCCTAAGATAGACAGGGTGGCAGTGGTGTCACGTGCTCGTCTCGACGTCCGCCTCGACTCGCGTTTCGGTAAGACAAGGTGGCAGTGGTGTCACGTGCTCGTCTCGGTGTCCGTCGTCGCTATCGTGACGACGTCCGCCTCGACTTGCATTACAGTAAGACAGGGAGGCAGTGGTGTCACGTGCTCATCTCGGCGTCCGCCGTTGCTACCGCGACGACGTCCGCCTCGACTCGCGTTACCCTAAGATAGACAGGGTGGCAGTGGTGTCACGTGCTCGTCTCGGCGTTCGTCGTCGCTACCACGACGACGTCCGCCTCGACTCGCGTTACCCTAAGATAGACAGGGTGGCAGTGGTGTCACGTGCTCGTCTCGGCGTCCGTCGTCGCTACCGCGACGACGTCCGCCTCGACTCGCGTTTCGGTAAGACAGGGTGGCAGTGGTGTCACGTGCTCGTCTCGGCGTCCGTCGTCGCTACCGCGACGACGTCCGCCTCGACTCGCGTTACGCTAAGACAGGGTGGCAGTGGTGTCACGTGCTCGTCTTGGCGTCCGTCGTCGCTACCGCGACGACATCCGCCTCGACTCGCGTTACCCTAAGACAGGGTGGCAGTGGTGTCACGTGCTCGTCTCGGCGTCCGTCGTCGCTACCGCGACGACGTCCGCCTCGACTCGCGTTACGCTAAGACAGGGTGGCAGTGGTGTCACGTGCTCGTCTCGGCGTCCGTCGTCGCTACCGCGACGACGTCCGCCTCGACTCGCGTTACGCTAAGACAGGGTGGCAGTGGTGTCACGTGCTCGTCTCAGCGTTCGTCGTCGCTACCGCGACGACGTCCGCCTCGACTCGCGTTACGCTAAGACAGGGTGGCAGTGGTGTCACGTGCTCGTCTCGGCGTCCGTCGTCGCTACCGCGACGACGTCCGCCTCGACTTGCGTTACAGTAAGACAGGGAGGCAGTGGTGTCACTTGCTCGTCTCGGTGTCCGTCGTCGCTATCGCGACGACGTCCGCCTCGACTCGCTTTACCCTAAGATAGGGTGGCAGTGGTGTCACGTGCTCGTCTCGGCGTTCGTCGTCGCTACCGCGACGACGTCTGCCTCGACTCGCGTTACGCTAAGATAGGATGGCAGTGGTGTCACGTGCTCGTCTCGGCGTCCGTCGTCGCTACCGCGACGACGTCCGCCTCGACCGGGGTTACGCTAAGACAGGGTGGCAGTGATGTCACGTGCTCGTCTCGGCGTTCGTCGTCGCTACCGCGACGACGTCCGCCTCGACTCGCATTACGCTAAGACAGGGTGGCAGTGGTGTCACGTGCTCGTCTCGGCGTCCGTCGTCCCTAACGCGACGACGTCCGCCTCGACTCGCGTTACGGTAAGACAGGGAGGCAGTGGTGTCATGTGCTCGTCTCGGCGTCCGTCGTCGCTACCGCGACGATGTCCGCCTCGACTCGCGTTACCCTAAGACAGGGTGGCAGTGGTGTCACGTGCTCGTCTCGGCGTCCGTCGTCGCTACCGCGACGACGTCCGCCTCGACTCGCGTTACGCTAAGAGAGGATGGCAGTGGTGTCACCTGCTCGTCTCGGCGTCCGTCGTCGCTACCGCGACGACGTCCGCCTCGACTCTCGTTACGCTAAGACAGGGTGGCAGTGGTGTCACTTGCTCGTCTCGGCGTTCGTCGTCGCTACCGCGACGACGTCCGCCTCGACTCACGGTACGCTAAGACAGGGTGGCAGTGGTGTCACGTGCTCGTCTCGGCGTCCGTCGTCGCTACCGCGACGACGTCCGCCTCGACTCGCGTTACGCTAAGACAGGGTGGCAGTGGTGTCACGTGCTCGTCTCGGCGTTCGTCGTCGCTACCGCGACGACGTCCGCCTCGACTCGCATTTCGGTAAGACAGGGTGGCAGTGGTGTCACGTGCTCGTCTCGGCGTTCGTCGTCGCTAGCGTGACGACGTCCGCCTCGACTCGCGTTACGCTAAGACAGGGTGGCAGTGGTGTCCCGGGCTCGTCTCGGCGTCCGTCGTCCCTACCGCGACGACGTCCGCCTCGACTCGCGTTACCCTAAGATAGACAGGGTGGCAATGGTGTCACGTGCTCGTCTCGGCGTCCGTCATCGCTACCGCGACGACGTCCGCGTCGACTCGCGTTACGCTAAGACAGGGAGGCACTGGGGTCACGTGCTCGTCTCGGTGTCCGTCGTCGTTACCGCGACGACGTCCGCCTCGACTCACGTAACCCTAAGATAGACAGGGTGGCAGTAGTGTCACGTGCTCGTCTCGGTGTCCGTCGTCGCTACAGCGATGACGTCCGCCTCGACTCGCGTAACCCTAAGATAGACAGGGTGGCAGTGGTGTCACGTGCTCGTCTCGACGTCCGTCGTCGCTACCGCGACGACATCCGCCTCGACTCGCGTTACGCTAAGACAGGGTGGCAGTGGTGTCACGTGCTCATCTCGGCGTCCGTCGCCGCTACCGCGACGACGTCCGCCTCGACTCGCGTTTCGGTAAGACAGGGTGGCAGTGGTGTCACGTGCTCGTCTCGGCGTCCGTCGTCGCTACCGCGACGACGTCCGCCTCGACTCGCGTTACGCTAAGACAGGGTGGCAGTGGTGTCACGTGCTCGTCTCGGCGTTCGTCGTCGCTACCGCGACGACGTCCGCCTCGGCTCGCATTTCGGTAAGACAGGGTGGCAGTGGTGTCACGGGTTCGTCTCGGCGTCCGTCGTCGCTACCACGACGACGTCCGCCTTGACTCGCATTACCCTAAGATAGACAGGGTGGAAGTGGTGTCACGTGCTCGTCTTGGCGTCCGTCGTCGCTACCGCGACGACGCCCGCCTCGACTCGCGTAACCCTAAGATAGACAGGGTGGCAGTGGTGTCACGTGCTCGTGTCGACGTCCGCCTCGACTCGCATTTCGGTAAGACAAGGTGGCAGTGGTGTCACGTGCTCGTCTCGGTGTCCGTCGTCGCTACCATGACGACGTCCGCCTCGACTTGCGTTACAGTAAGACAGGGAGACAGTGGTGTCACGTGCTCATCTCGGCGTCCGCCATTGCTACCGCGACGACGTCCGCCTCGACTCGCGTTACCCTAAGATAGACAGGGTGGCAGTGGTGTCACGAGCTCGTCTCGGCGTCCGTCGTCGCTACCACGACGACGTCCGCCTCGACTCGCGTTACCCTAAGATAGACAGGGTGGCCGTGGTGTCACGTGCTCGTCTCGGCGTCCGTCGTCGCTACCGCGACGACGTCCGCCTCGACTCACGTAACCCTAAGATAGACAGGGTGGCAGTAGTGTCACGTGCTCGTCTCGGCGTCCGTCGTCGCTACCGCGACGACGTCCGCCTCGACTCGCGTAACCCTAAGATAGACAGGGTGGCAGTGGTGTCACGTGCTCGTCTCGACGTCCGTCGTCGCTACCGCGACGACATCCGCCTCGACTCGCGTTTCGGTAAGACAGGGTGGCAGTGGTGTCACGAGCTCGTCTCGGCGTCCGTCGTCGCTACCGCGACGACGTCCGCCTCGACTCGCGTTACGCTAAGACAGGGTGAGAGTGGTGTCACGTGCTCATCTCGGCGTCCGTCGTCGCTACCGCGACGACGTCCGCCTCGACTCGCGTTACGCTAAGACAGGGTGGCAGTGGTGTCACGTGCTCGTCTCGGCGTTCGTCGTCGCTACCGCGACGACGTCCGCCTCGACTCGCGTTACGCTAAGACAGGGTGGCAGTGGTGTCACGTGCTCGTCTCGGCGTCCGTCGTCGCTACCGCGACGACGTCCGCCTCGACTCGCGTTACGCTAAGACAGGGTGGCAGTGGTGTCACGTGCTCATCTCGGCATTCGTCGTCGCTACCGCGACGACGTCCGCCTCGGCTCGCATTTCGGTAAGACAGGGTGGCAGTGGTGTCACGTGCTCGTCTCGGCGTTCGTCGTCGCTAGCGCGACGACGTCCGCCTCAACTCGCGTTACGCTAAGACAGGGTGGCAGTGGTGTCCCGGGCTCGTCTCGGCGTCCGTCGTCCCTACCGCGACGACGTCCGCCTCGACTCGCGTTACCCTAAGATAGACAGGGTGGCAGTGGTGTCACGTGCTCGTCTCGGCGTCCGTCGTCGCTACCGCGACGACGTCCGCGTCGGCTCGCGTTACGCTAAGACAGGGAGGCACTGGGGTCACGTGCTCGTCTCGGCGTCCGTCGTCGCTACCGCGACGACGTCCGCCTCGACTCACGTAACCCTAAGATAGACAGGGTGGCAGTGGTGTCACGTGCTCGTCTCGACGTCCGTCGTCGCTACCGCGACGACATCCGCCTCGACTCGCGTTACGCTAAGACAGGGTGGCAGTGGTGTCACGTGCTCATCTCGGCGTCCGTCGCCGCTACCGCGACGACGTCCGCCTCGACTCGCGTTTCGGTAAGACAGGGTGGCAGTGGTGTCACGTGCTCGTCTCGGCGTCCGTCGTCGCTACCGCGACGACGTCCGCCTCGACTCGCGTTACGCTAAGACAGGGTGGCAGTGGTGTCACGTGCTCGTCTCGGCGTTCGTCGTCGCTACCGCGACGACGTCCGCCTCGGCTCGCATTTCGGTAAGACAGGGTGGCAGTGGTGTCACGGGTTCGTCTCGGCGTCCGTCGTCGCTACCACGACGACGTCCGCCTTGACTCGCATTACCCTAAGATAGACAGGGTGGAAGTGGTGTCACGTGCTCGTCTCGGCGTCCGTCGTCGCTACCGCGACGACGCCCGCCTCGACTCGCGTAACCCTAAGATAGACAGGGTGGCAGTGGTGTCACGTGCTCGTGTCGACGTCCGCCTCGACTCGCATTTCGGTAAGACAAGGTGGCAGTGGTGTCACGTGCTCGTCTCGGTGTCCGTCGTCGCTACCATGACGACGTCCGCCTCGACTTGCGTTACAGTAAGACAGGGAGACAGTGGTGTCACGTGCTCATCTCGGCGTCCGCCATTGCTACCGCGACGACGTCCGCCTCGACTCGCGTTACCCTAAGATAGACAGGGTGGCAGTGGTGTCACGTGCTCGTCTCGGCGTCCGTCGTCGCTACCACGACGACGTCCGCCTCGACTCGCGTTACCCTAAGATAGACAGGGTGGCCGTGGTGTCACGTGCTCGTCTCGGCGTCCGTCGTCGCTACCGCGACGACGTCCGCCTCGACTCACGTAACCCTAAGATAGACAGGGTGGCAGTAGTGTCACGTGCTCGTCTCGGCGTCCGTCGTCGCTACCGCGACGACGTCCGCCTCGACTCGCGTAACCCTAAGATAGACAGGGTGGCAGTGGTGTCACGTGCTCGTCTCGACGTCCGTCGTCGCTACCGCGACGACATCCGCCTCGACTCGCGTTTCGGTAAGACAGGGTGGCAGTGGTGTCACGAGCTCGTCTCGGCGTCCGTCGTCGCTACCGCGACGACGTCCGCCTCGACTCGCGTTACGCTAAGACAGGGTGAGAGTGGTGTCACGTGCTCATCTCGGCGTCCGTCGTCGCTACCGCGACGACGTCCGCCTCGACTCGCGTTACGCTAAGACAGGGTGGCAGTGGTGTCACGTGCTCGTCTCGGCGTTCGTCGTCGCTACCGCGACGACGTCCGCCTCGACTCGCGTTACGCTAAGACAGGGTGGCAGTGGTGTCACGTGCTCGTCTCGGCGTCCGTCGTCGCTACCGCGACGACGTCCGCCTCGACTCGCGTTACGCTAAGACAGGGTGGCAGTGGTGTCACGTGCTCGTCTCGGCATTCGTCGTCGCTACCGCGACGACGTCCGCCTCGGCTCGCATTTCGGTAAGACAGGGTGGCAGTGGTGTCACGTGCTCGTCTCGGCGTTCGTCGTCGCTAGCGCGACGACGTCCGCCTCAAGTCGCGTTACGCTAAGACAGGGTGGCAGTGGTGTCCCGGGCTCGTCTCGGCGTCCGTCGTCCCTACCGCGACGACGTCCGCCTCGACTCGCGTTACCCTAAGATAGACAGGGTGGCAGTGGTGTCACGTGCTCGTCTCGGCGTCCGTCGTCGCTACCGCGACGACGTCCGCGTCGGCTCGCGTTACGCTAAGACAGGGAGGCACTGGGGTCACGTGCTCGTCTCAGCGTCCATCGTCGCTACCGCGACGACGTCCGCCTCGACTCACGTAACCCTAAGATAGACAGGGTGGCAGTAGTGTCACGTGCTCGTCTCGGTGTCCGTCGTCGCTACAGCGATGACGTCCGCCTCGACTCGCGTAACCCTAAGATAGACAGGGTGGCAGTGGTGTCACGTGCTCGTCTCGACGTCCGTCGTCGCTACCGCGACGACGTCCGCCTCGACTCGCGTTACGCTAAGACAGGGTGGCATTGGTGTCACGTGCTCATCTCGGCGTCCGTCGCCGCTACCGCGACGACGTCCGCCTCGACTCGCGTTTCGGTAAGACAGGGTGGCAGTGGTGTCACGTGCTCGTCTCGGCGTCCGTCATCGCTACCGCGACGACGTCCGCCTCGACTCGCGTTATGCTAAGACAGGGTGGCAGTGGTGTCACGGGTTTGTCTCGGCGTCCGTCGTCGCTACCACGACGATGTCCGCCTCGACTCGCATTACCCTAAGATAGACAGGGTGGCAGTGGTGTCACGGGTTCGTCTCGGCGTCCGTCGTCGCTACCACGACGACGTCCGCCTCGACTCGCGTTACGGTAAGACAGGGTGGCAGTGGTGTCACGTGCTCGTCTCGGCGTCCGTCATCGCTACCGCGACGACGTCCGCCTCGACTCGCGTTATGCTAAGACAGGGTGGCAGTGGTGTCACGGGTTCGTCTCGGCGTCCGTCGTCGCTACCACGACGATGTCCGCCTCGACTCGCATTACCCTAAGATAGACAGGGTGGCAGTGGTGTCACGGGTTCGTCTCGGCGTCCGTCGTCGCTACCACGACGACGTCCGCCTCGACTCGCGTTACCCTAAGATAGACAGGGTGGCCGTGGTGTCACGTGCTCGTCTCGGCATCCGTCGTCGCTACCGCGACGACGTCCGCCTCGACTCACGTAACCCTAAGATAGACAGGGTGGCAGTAGTGTCACGTGCTCGTCTCGGCGTCCGTCGTCGCTACCGCGACGACGTCCGCCTCGACTCGCGTAACCCTAAGATAGACAGGGTGGCAGTGGTGTCACGTGCTCGTCTCGACGTCCGTCGTCGCTACCGCGACGACGTCCGCCTCGACTCGCGTTACGCTAAGACAGGGTGGCATTG
This sequence comes from Triticum timopheevii, assembly GCA_963921465.1. Lineage (NCBI taxonomy): Eukaryota > Viridiplantae > Streptophyta > Magnoliopsida > Poales > Poaceae > Triticum > Triticum timopheevii. The sequence goes on along the minus strand of OY997266.1, from coordinate 311,302,810 downwards.
GTGTCACGTGCTCATCTCGGCGTCCGTCGCCGCTACCGCGACGACGTCCGCCTCGACTCGCGTTTCGGTAAGACAGGGTGGCAGTGGTGTCACGTGCTCGTCTCGGCGTCCGTCATCGCTACCGCGACGACGTCCGCCTCGACTCGCGTTATGCTAAGACAGGGTGGCAGTGGTGTCACGGGTTTGTCTCGGCGTCCGTCGTCGCTACCACGACGATGTCCGCCTCGACTCGCATTACCCTAAGATAGACAGGGTGGCAGTGGTGTCACGGGTTCGTCTCGGCGTCCGTCGTCGCTACCACGACGACGTCCGCCTCGACTCGCGTTACCCTAAGATAGACAGGGTGGCCGTGGTGTCACGTGCTCGTCTCGGCGTCCGTCGTCGCTACCGCGACGACGTCCGCCTCGACTCACGTAACCCTAAGATAGACAGGGTGGCAGTAGTGTCACGTGCTCGTCTCGGCGTCCGTCGTCGCTACCGCGACGACGTCCGCCTCGACTCGCGTAACCCTAAGATAGACAGGGTGGCAGTGGTGTCACGTGCTCGTCTCGACGTCCGTCGTCGCTACCGCGACGACATCCGCCTCGACTCGCGTTTCGGTAAGACAGGGTGGCAGTGGTGTCACGAGCTCGTCTCGGCGTCCGTCGTCGCTACCGCGACGACGTCCGCCTCGACTCGCGTTACGCTAAGACAGGGTGAGAGTGGTGTCACGTGCTCATCTCGGCGTCCGTCGTCGCTACCGCGACGACGTCCGCCTCGACTCGCGTTACGCTAAGACAGGGTGGCAGTGGTGTCACGTGCTCATCTCGGCGTTCGTCGTCGCTACCGCGACGACGTCCGCCTCGACTCGCGTTACGCTAAGACAGGGTGGCAGTGGTGTCACGTGCTCGTCTCGGCGTCCGTCGTCGCTACCGCGACGACGTCCGCCTCGACTCGCGTTACGCTAAGACAGGGTGGCAGTGGTGTCACGTGCTCGTCTCGGCGTTCGTCGTCGCTACCGCGACGACGTCCGCCTCGGCTCGCATTTCGGTAAGACAGGGTGGCAGTGGTGTCACGTGCTCGTCTCGGCGTTCGTCGTCGCTAGCGCGACGACGTCCGCCTCAACTCGCGTTACGCTAAGACAGGGTGGCAGTGGTGTCACGGGTTCGTCTCGGCGTCCGTCGTCGCTACCACGACGACGTCCGCCTTGACTCGCATTACCCTAAGATAGACAGGGTGGAAGTGGTGTCACGTGCTCGTCTCGGCGTCCGTCGTCGCTACCACGACGACGCCCGCCTCGACTCGCGTAACCCTAAGATAGACAGGGTGGCAGTGGTGTCACGTGCTCGTGTCGACGTCCGCCTCGACTCGCATTTCGGTAAGACAAGGTGGCAGTGGTGTCACGTGCTCGTCTCGGTGTCCGTCGTCGCTACCATGACGACGTCCGCCTCGACTTGCGTTACAGTAAGACAGGGAGACAGTGGTGTCACGTGCTCATCTCGGCGTCCGCCATTGCTACCGCGACGACGTCCGCCTCGACTCGCGTTACCCTAAGATAGACAGGGTGGCAGTGGTGTCACGTGCTCGTCTCGGCGTCCGTCGTCGCTACCACGACGACGTCCGCCTCGACTCGCGTTACCCTAAGATAGACAGGGTGGCCGTGGTGTCACGTGCTCGTCTCGGCGTCCGTCGTCGCTACCGCGACGACGTCCGCCTCGACTCACGTAACCCTAAGATAGACAGGGTGGCAGTAGTGTCACGTGCTCGTCTCGGCGTCCGTCGTCGCTACCGCGACGACGTCCGCCTCGACTCGCGTAACCCTAAGATAGACAGGGTGGCAGTGGTGTCACGTGCTCGTCTCGACGTCCGTCGTCGCTACCGCGACGACATCCGCCTCGACTCGCGTTTCGGTAAGACAGGGTGGCAGTGGTGTCACGAGCTCGTCTCGGCGTCCGTCGTCGCTACCGCGACGACGTCCGCCTCGACTCGCGTTACGCTAAGACAGGGTGAGAGTGGTGTCACGTGCTCATCTCGGCGTCCGTCGTCGCTACCGCGACGACGTCCGCCTCGACTCGCGTTACGCTAAGACAGGGTGGCAGTGGTGTCACGTGCTCGTCTCGGCGTTCGTCGTCGCTACCGCGACGACGTCCGCCTCGACTCGCGTTACGCTAAGACAGGGTGGCAGTGGTGTCACGTGCTCGTCTCGGCGTCCGTCGTCGCTACCGCGACGACGTCCGCCTCGACTCGCGTTACGCTAAGACAGGGTGGCAGTGGTGTCACGTGCTCGTCTCGGCGTTCGTCGTCGCTACCGCGACGACGTCCGCCTCGGCTCGCATTTCGGTAAGACAGGGTGGCAGTGGTGTCACGTGCTCGTCTCGGCGTTCGTCGTCGCTAGCGCGACGACGTCCGCCTCAACTCGCGTTACGCTAAGACAGGGTGGCAGTGGTGTCCCGGGCTCGTCTCGGCGTCCGTCGTCCCTACCGCGACGACGTCCGCCTCGACTCGCGTTACCCTAAGATAGACAGGGTGGCAGTGGTGTCACGTGCTCGTCTCGGCGTCCGTCGTCGCTACCGCGACGACGTCCGCGTCGGCTCGCGTTACGCTAAGACAGGGAGGCACTGGGGTCACGTGCTCGTCTCGGCGTCCGTCGTCGCTACCGCGACGACGGCCGCCTCGACTCACGTAACCCTAAGATAGACAGGGTGGCAGTAGTGTCACGTGCTCGTCTCGGTGTCCGTCGTCGCTACAGCGATGACGTCCGCCTCGACTCGCGTAACCCTAAGATAGACAGGGTGGCAGTGGTGTCACGTGCTCGTCTCGACGTCCGTCGTCGCTACCGCGACGACGTCCGCCTCGACTCGCGTTACGCTAAGACAGGGTGGCAGTGGTGTCACGTGCTCATCTCGGCGTCCGTCGCCGCTACCGCGACGACGTCCGCCTCGACTCGCGTTTCGGTAAGACAGGGTGGCAGTGGTGTCACGTGCTCGTCTCGGCGTCCGTCATCGCTACCGCGACGACGTCCGCCTCGACTCGCGTTATGCTAAGACAGGGTGGCAGTGGTGTCACGGGTTCGTCTCGGCGTCCGTCGTCGCTACCACGACGATGTCCGCCTCGACTCGCATTACCCTAAGATAGACAGGGTGGCAGTGGTGTCACGGGTTCGTCTCGGCGTCCGTCGTCGCTACCACGACGACGTCCGCCTCGACTCGCGTTACCCTAAGATAGACAGGGTGGCCGTGGTGTCACGTGCTCGTCTCGGCGTCCGTCGTCGCTACCGCGACGACGTCCGCCTCGACTCACGTAACCCTAAGATAGACAGGGTGGCAGTAGTGTCACGTGCTCGTCTCGGCGTCCGTCGTCGCTACCGCGACGACGTCCGCCTCGACTCGCGTAACCCTAAGATAGACAGGGTGGCAGTGGTGTCACGTGCTCGTCTCGACGTCCGTCGTCGCTACCGCGACGACATCCGCCTCGACTCGCGTTTCGGTAAGACAGGGTGGCAGTGGTGTCACGAGCTCGTCTCGGCGTCCGTCGTCGCTACCGCGACGACGTCCGCCTCGACTCGCGTTACGCTAAGACAGGGTGAGAGTGGTGTCACGTGCTCATCTCGGCGTCCGTCGTCGCTACCGCGACGACGTCCGCCTCGACTCGCGTTACGCTAAGACAGGGTGGCAGTGGTGTCACGTGCTCGTCTCGGCGTTCGTCGTCGCTACCGCGACGACGTCCGCCTCGACTCGCGTTACGCTAAGACAGGGTGGCAGTGGTGTCACGTGCTCGTCTCGGCGTCCGTCGTCGCTACCGCGACGACGTCCGCCTCGACTCGCGTTACGCTAAGACAGGGTGGCAGTGGTGTCACGTGCTCGTCTCGGCGTTCGTCGTCGCTACCGCGACGACGTCGGCCTCGGCTCGCATTTCGGTAAGACAGGGTGGCAGTGGTGTCACGTGCTCGTCTCGGCGTTCGTCGTCGCTAGCGCGACGACGTCCGCCTCAACTCGCGTTACGCTAAGACAGGGTGGCAGTGGTGTCACGGGTTCGTCTCGGCGTCCGTCGTCGCTACCACGACGACGTCCGCCTTGACTCGCATTACCCTAAGATAGACAGGGTGGAAGTGGTGTCACGTGCTCGTCTCGGCGTCCGTCGTCGCTACCGCGACGACGCCCGCCTCGACTCGCGTAACCCTAAGATAGACAGGGTGGCAGTGGTGTCACGTGCTCGTGTCGACGTCCGCCTCGACTCGCATTTCGGTAAGACAAGGTGGCAGTGGTGTCACGTGCTCGTCTCGGTGTCCGTCGTCGCTACCATGACGACGTCCGCCTCGACTTGCGTTACAGTAAGACAGGGAGACAGTGGTGTCACGTGCTCATCTCGGCGTCCGCCATTGCTACCGCGACGACGTCCGCCTCGACTCGCGTTACCCTAAGATAGACAGGGTGGCAGTGGTGTCACGTGCTCGTCTCGGCGTCCGTCGTCGCTACCACGACGACGTCCGCCTCGACTCGCGTTACCCTAAGATAGACAGGGTGGCCGTGGTGTCACGTGCTCGTCTCGGCGTCCGTCGTCGCTACCGCGACGACGTCCGCCTCGACTCACGTAACCCTAAGATAGACAGGGTGGCAGTAGTGTCACGTGCTCGTCTCGGCGTCCGTCGTCGCTACCGCGACGACGTCCGCCTCGACTCGCGTAACCCTAAGATAGACAGGGTGGCAGTGGTGTCACGTGCTCGTCTCGACGTCCGTCGTCGCTACCGCGACGACATCCGCCTCGACTCGCGTTTCGGTAAGACAGGGTGGCAGTGGTGTCACGAGCTCGTCTCGGCGTCCGTCGTCGCTACCGCGACGACGTCCGCCTCGACTCGCGTTACGCTAAGACAGGGTGAGAGTGGTGTCACGTGCTCATCTCGGCGTCCGTCGTCGCTACCGCGACGACGTCCGCCTCGACTCGCGTTACGCTAAGACAGGGTGGCAGTGGTGTCACGTGCTCGTCTCGGCGTTCGTCATCGCTACCGCGACGACGTCCGCCTCGACTCGCGTTACGCTAAGACAGGGTGGCAGTGGTGTCACGTGCTCGTCTCGGCGTCCGTCGTCGCTACCGCGACGACGTCCGCCTCGACTCGCGTTACGCTAAGACAGGGTGGCAGTGGTGTCACGTGCTCGTCTCGGCGTTCGTCGTCGCTACCGCGACGACGTCCGCCTCGGCTCGCATTTCGGTAAGACAGGGTGGCAGTGGTGTCACGTGCTCGTCTCGGCGTTCGTCGTCGCTAGCGCGACGACGTCCGCCTCAACTCGCGTTACGCTAAGACAGGGTGGCAGTGGTGTCCCGGGCTCGTCTCGGCGTCCGTCGTCCCTACCGCGACGACGTCCGCCTCGACTCGCGTTACCCTAAGATAGACAGGGTGGCAGTGGTGTCACGTGCTCGTCTCGGCGTCCGTCGTCGCTACCGCGACGACGTCCGCGTCGGCTCGCGTTACGCTAAGACAGGGAGGCACTGGGGTCACGTGCTCGTCTCGGCGTCCGTCGTCGCTACCGCGACGACGTCCGCCTCGACTCGCGTTACGCTAAGACAGGGTGGCAGTGGTGTCACGTGCTCGTCTCGGCGTTCGTCGTCGCTACCGCGACGACGTCGGCCTCGGCTCGCATTTCGGTAAGACAGGGTGGCAGTGGTGTCACGTGCTCGTCTCGGCGTTCGTCGTCGCTAGCGCGACGACGTCCGCCTCAACTCGCGTTACGCTAAGACAGGGTGGCAGTGGTGTCACGGGTTCGTCTCGGCGTCCGTCGTCGCTACCACGACGACGTCCGCCTTGACTCGCATTACCCTAAGATAGACAGGGTGGAAGTGGTGTCACGTGCTCGTCTCGGCGTCCGTCGTCGCTACCGCGACGACGCCCGCCTCGACTCGCGTAACCCTAAGATAGACAGGGTGGCAGTGGTGTCACGTGCTCGTGTCGACGTCCGCCTCGACTCGCATTTCGGTAAGACAAGGTGGCAGTGGTGTCACGTGCTCGTCTCGGTGTCCGTCGTCGCTACCATGACGACGTCCGCCTCGACTTGCGTTACAGTAAGACAGGGAGACAGTGGTGTCACGTGCTCATCTCGGCGTCCGCCATTGCTACCGCGACGACGTCCGCCTCGACTCGCGTTACCCTAAGATAGACAGGGTGGCAGTGGTGTCACGTGCTCGTCTCGGCGTCCGTCGTCGCTACCACGACGACGTCCGCCTCGACTCGCGTTACCCTAAGATAGACAGGGTGGCCGTGGTGTCACGTGCTCGTCTCGGCGTCCGTCGTCGCTACCGCGACGACGTCCGCCTCGACTCACGTAACCCTAAGATAGACAGGGTGGCAGTAGTGTCACGTGCTCGTCTCGGCGTCCGTCGTCGCTACCGCGACGACGTCCGCCTCGACTCGCGTAACCCTAAGATAGACAGGGTGGCAGTGGTGTCACGTGCTCGTCTCGACGTCCGTCGTCGCTACCGCGACGACATCCGCCTCGACTCGCGTTTCGGTAAGACAGGGTGGCAGTGGTGTCACGAGCTCGTCTCGGCGTCCGTCGTCGCTACCGCGACGACGTCCGCCTCGACTCGCGTTACGCTAAGACAGGGTGAGAGTGGTGTCACGTGCTCATCTCGGCGTCCGTCGTCGCTACCGCGACGACGTCCGCCTCGACTCGCGTTACGCTAAGACAGGGTGGCAGTGGTGTCACGTGCTCGTCTCGGCGTTCGTCATCGCTACCGCGACGACGTCCGCCTCGACTCGCGTTACGCTAAGACAGGGTGGCAGTGGTGTCACGTGCTCGTCTCGGCGTCCGTCGTCGCTACCGCGACGACGTCCGCCTCGACTCGCGTTACGCTAAGACAGGGTGGCAGTGGTGTCACGTGCTCGTCTCGGCGTTCGTCGTCGCTACCGCGACGACGTCCGCCTCGGCTCGCATTTCGGTAAGACAGGGTGGCAGTGGTGTCACGTGCTCGTCTCGGCGTTCGTCGTCGCTAGCGCGACGACGTCCGCCTCAACTCGCGTTACGCTAAGACAGGGTGGCAGTGGTGTCCCGGGCTCGTCTCGGCGTCCGTCGTCCCTACCGCGACGACGTCCGCCTCGACTCGCGTTACCCTAAGATAGACAGGGTGGCAGTGGTGTCACGTGCTCGTCTCGGCGTCCGTCGTCGCTACCGCGACGACGTCCGCGTCGGCTCGCGTTACGCTAAGACAGGGAGGCACTGGGGTCACGTGCTCGTCTCGGCGTCCGTCGTCGCTACCGCGACGACGTCCGCCTCGACTCACGTAACCCTAAGATAGACTGGGTGGCAGTAGTGTCACGTGCTCGTCTCGGTGTCCGTCGTCGCTACAGCGATGACGTCCGCCTCGACTCGCGTAACCCTAAGATAGACAGGGTGGCAGTGGTGTCACGTGCTCGTCTCGACGTCCGTCGTCGCTACCGCGACGACGTCCGCCTCGACTCGCGTTACGCTAAGACAGGGTGGCAGTGGTGTCACGTGCTCATCTCGGCGTCCGTCGCCGCTACCGCGACGACGTCCGCCTCGACTCGCGTTTCGGTAAGACAGGGTGGCAGTGGTGTCACGTGCTCGTCTCGGCGTCCGTCATCGCTACCGCGACGACGTCCGCCTCGACTCGCGTTATGCTAAGACAGGGTGGCAGTGGTGTCACGGGTTCGTCTCGGCGTCCGTCGTCGCTACCACGACGATGTCCGCCTCGACTCGCATTACCCTAAGATAGACAGGGTGGCAGTGGTGTCACGGGTTCGTCTCGGCGTCCGTCGTCGCTACCACGACGACGTCCGCCTCGACTCGCGTTACCCTAAGATAGACAGGGTGGCCGTGGTGTCACGTGCTCGTCTCGGCGTCCGTCGTCGCTACCGCGACGACGTCCGCCTCGACTCACGTAACCCTAAGATAGACAGGGTGGCAGTAGTGTCACGTGCTCGTCTCGGCGTCCGTCGTCGCTACCGCGACGACGTCCGCCTCGACTCGCGTAACCCTAAGATAGACAGGGTGGCAGTGGTGTCACGTGCTCGTCTCGACGTCCGTCGTCGCTACCGCGACGACATCCGCCTCGACTCGCGTTTCGGTAAGACAGGGTGGCAGTGGTGTCACGAGCTCGTCTCGGCGTCCGTCGTCGCTACCGCGACGACGTCCGCCTCGACTCGCGTTACGCTAAGACAGGGTGAGAGTGGTGTCACGTGCTCATCTCGGCGTCCGTCGTCGCTACCGCGACGACGTCCGCCTCGACTCGCGTTACGCTAAGACAGGGTGGCAGTGGTGTCACGTGCTCGTCTCGGCGTTCGTCGTCGCTACCGCGACGACGTCCGCCTCGACTCGCGTTACGCTAAGACAGGGTGGCAGTGGTGTCACGTGCTCGTCTCGGCGTCCGTCGTCGCTACCGCGACGACGTCCGCCTCGACTCGCGTTACGCTAAGACAGGGTGGCAGTGGTGTCACGTGCTCGTCTCGACGTCCGTCGTCGCTACCGCGACGACGTCCGCCTCGACTCGCGTTACGCTAAGACAGGGTGGCAGTGGTGTCACGTGCTCCTCTCGGCGTCCGTCGTCGCTACCGCGACGACGTCCGCCTCGACTCGCGTTACGCTAAGACAGGGTGGCAGTGGTGTCACGTGCTCCTCTCGGCGTCCGTCGCCGCTACCGCGACGACGTCCGCCTCGACTCGCGTTTCGGTAAGACAGGGTGGCAGTGGTGTCACGTGCTCGTCTCGGCGTCCGTCGTCGCTACCGCGACGACGTCCGCCTCGACTCGCATTACCCTAAGATAGACAGGGTGGCAGTGGTGTCACGGGTTCGTCTCGGCGTCCGTCGTCGCTACCACGACGACGTCCGCCTCGACTCGCGTTACCCTAAGATAGACAGGGTGGCCGTGGTGTCACGTGCTCGTCTCGGCGTCCGTCGTCGCTACCGCGACGACGTCCGCCTCGACTCACGTAACCCTAAGATAGACAGGGTGGCAGTAGTGTCACGTGCTCGTCTCGGCGTCCGTCGTCGCTACCGCGACGACGTCCGCCTCGACTCGCGTAACCCTAAGATAGACAGGGTGGCAGTGGTGTCACGTGCTCGTCTCGACGTCCGTCGTCGCTACCGCGACGACATCCGCCTCGACTCGCGTTTCGGTAAGACAGGGTGGCAGTGGTGTCACGAGCTCGTCTCGGCGTCCGTCGTCGCTACCGCGACGACGTCCGCCTCGACTCGCGTTACGCTAAGACAGGGTGAGAGTGGTGTCACGTGCTCATCTCGGCGTCCGTCGTCGCTACCGCGACGACGTCCGCCTCGACTCGCGTTACGCTAAGACAGGGTGGCAGTGGTGTCACGTGCTCGTCTCGGCGTTCGTCGTCGCTACCGCGACGACGTCCGCCTCGACTCGCGTTACGCTAAGACAGGGTGGCAGTGGTGTCACGTGCTCGTCTCGGCGTCCGTCGTCGCTACCGCGACGACGTCCGCCTCGACTCGCGTTACGCTAAGACAGGGTGGCAGTGGTGTCACGTGCTCGTCTCGGCGTTCGTCGTCGCTACCGCGACGACGTCCGCCTCGGCTCGCATTTCGGTAAGACAGGGTGGCAGTGGTGTCACGTGCTCGTCTCGGCGTTCGTCGTCGCTAGCGCGACGACGTCCGCCTCAACTCGCGTTACGCTAAGACAGGGTGGCAGTGGTGTCCCGGGCTCGTCTCGGCGTCCGTCGTCCCTACCGCGACGACGTCCGCCTCGACTCGCGTTACCCTAAGATAGACAGGGTGGCAGTGGTGTCACGTGCTCGTCTCGGCGTCCGTCGTCGCTACCGCGACGACGTCCGCGTCGGCTCGCGTTACGCTAAGACAGGGAGGCACTGGGGTCACGTGCTCGTCTCGGCGTCCGTCGTCGCTACCGCGACGACGTCCGCCTCGACTCACGTAACCCTAAGATAGACAGGGTGGCAGTAGTGTCACGTGCTCGTCTCGGTGTCCGTCGTCGCTACAGCGATGACGTCCGCCTCGACTCGCGTAACCCTAAGATAGACAGGGTGGCAGTGGTGTCACGTGCTCGTCTCGACGTCCGTCGTCGCTACCGCGACGACGTCCGCCTCGACTCGCGTTACGCTAAGACAGGGTGGCAGTGGTGTCACGTGCTCATCTCGGCGTCCGTCGCCGCTACCGCGACGACGTCCGCCTCGACTCGCGTTTCGGTAAGACAGGGTGGCAGTGGTGTCACGTGCTCGTCTCGGCGTCCGTCATCGCTACCGCGACGACGTCCGCCTCGACTCGCGTTATGCTAAGACAGGGTGGCAGTGGTGTCACGGGTTCGTCTCGGCGTCCGTCGTCGCTAACACGACGATGTCCGCCTCGACTCGCATTACCCTAAGATAGACAGGGTGGCAGTGGTGTCACGTGCTCGTGTCGACGTCCGCCTCGACTCGCATTTCGGTAAGACAAGGTGGCAGTGGTGTCACGTGCTCGTCTCGGTGTCCGTCGTCGCTACCGTGACGACGTCCGCCTCGACTTGCGTTACAGTAAGACAGGGAGGCAGTGGTGTCACGTGCTCATCTCGGCGTCCGCCATTGCTACCGCGACGACGTCCGCCTCGACTCGCGTTACCCTAAGATAGACAGGGTGGCAGTGGTGTCACGTGCTCGTCTCGGCGTCCGTCGTCGCTACCACGACGACGTCCGCCTCGACTCGCGTTACCCTAAGATAGACAGGGTGGCCGTGGTGTCACGTGCTCGTCTCGGCGTCCGTCGTCGCTACCGCGACGACGTCCGCCTCGACTCACGTAACCCTAAGATAGACAGGGTGGCAGTAGTGTCACGTGCTCGTCTCGGCGTCCGTCGTCGCTACCGCGACGACGTCCGCCTCGACTCGCGTAACCCTAAGATAGACAGGGTGGCAGTGGTGTCACGTGCTCGTCTCAGCGTTCGTCGTCGCTACCGCGACGACGTCCGCCTCGACTCGCGTTACGCTAAGACAGGGTGGCAGTGGTGTCACGTGCTCGTCTCGGCGTCCGTCGTCGCTACCGCGACGACGTCCGCCTCGACTTGCGTTACAGTAAGACAGGGAGGCAGTGGTGTCACTTGCTCGTCTCGGTGTCCGTCGTCGCTACCGCGACGACGTCCGCCTCGACTCGCTTTACCCTAAGATAGGGTGGCAGTGGTGTCACGTGCTCGTCTCGGCGTTCGTTGTCGCTACCGCGACGACGTCTGCCTCGACTCGCGTTACGCTAAGATAGGATGGCAGTGGTGTCACGTGCTCGTCTCGGCGTCCGTCGTCGCTACCGCGACGACGTCCGCCTCGACCGGGGTTACGCTAAGACAGGGTGGCAGTGATGTCACGTGCTCGTCTCGGCGTTCGTCGGCGCTACCGCGACGACGTCCGCCTCGACTCGCATTACGCTAAGACAGGGTGGCAGTGGTGTCACGTGCTCGTCTCGGCGTCCGTCGTCCCTAACGCGACGACGTCCGCCTCGACTCGCGTTACGGTAAGACAGGGAGGCAGTGGTGTCATGTGCTCGTCTCGGCGTCCGTCGTCGCTACCGCGACGATGTCCGCCTCGACACGCGTTACCCTAAGACAGGGTGGCAGTGGTGTCACGTGCTCGTCTCGGCGTCCGTCGTCGCTACCGCGACGACGTCCGCCTCGACTCGCGTTACGCTAAGAGAGGATGGCAGTGGTGTCACGTGCTCGTCTCGGCGTCCGTCGTCGCTACCGCGACGACGTCCGCCTCGACTCTCGTTACGCTAAGACAGGGTGGCAGTGGTGTCACGTGCTCGTCTCGGCGTTCGTCGTCACTACCGCAACGACGTCCGCCTCGACTCGCGTTACGCTAAGACAGGGTGGCAGTGGTGTCACGTGCTCGTCTCGGCGTCCGTCGTCGCTACCGCGACGACGTCCGCCTCGACTCGCGTTACGCTAAGACAGGGTGGCAGTGGTGTCACGTGCTCGTCTCGGCGTTCGTCGTCGCTACCGCGACGACGTCCGCCTCGACTCGCATTTCGGTAAGACAGGGTGGCAGTGGTGTCACGTGCTCGTCTCGGCGTTCGTCGTCGCTAGCGTGACGACGTCCGCCTCGACTCGCGTTACGCTAAGACAGGGTGGCAGTGGTGTCCCGGGCTCGTCTCGGCGTCCGTCGTCCCTACCGCGACGACGTCCGCCTCGACTCGCGTTACCCTAAGATAGACAGGCTGGCACTGGTGTCACGTGCTCGTCTCGGCGTCCGTCGTCGCTACCGCGACGACGTCCGCCTCGACTCGCGTTATGCTAAGACAGGGAGGCACTGGGGTCACGTGCTCGTCTCGGCGTCCGTCGTCGCTACCGCAACGACGTCCGCCTCGACTCACGTAACCCTAAGATAGACAGGGTGGCAGTAGTGTCACGTGCTCGTCTCGGTGTCCGTCGTCGCTACAGCGATGACGTCCGCCTCGACTCGCGTAACCCTAAGATAGACAGGGTGGCAGTGGTGTCACGTGCTCGTCTCGACGTCCGTCGTCGCTACCGCGACGACATCCGCCTCGACTCGCGTTACGCTAAGACAGGGTGGCAGTGGTGTCACGTGCTCATCTCGGCGTCCGTCGCCGCTACCGCGACGACGTCCGCCTCGACTCGCGTTTCGGTAAGACAGGGTGGCAGTGGTGTCACGTGCTCGTCTCGGCGTCCGTCGTCGCTACCGCGACGACGTCCGCCTCGACTCGCGTTACGCTAAGACAGGGTGGCAGTGGTGTCACGTGCTCGTCTCGGCGTTCGTCGTCGCTACCGCGACGACGTCCGCCTCGGCTCGCATTTCGGTAAGACAGGGTGGCAGTGGTGTCACGGGTTCGTCTCGGCGTCCATCGTCGCTACCACGACGACGTCCGCCTTGACTCGCATTACCCTAAGATAGACAGGGTGGAAGTGGTGTCACGTGCTCGTCTCGGCGTCCGTCGTCGCTACCGCGACGACGACCGCCTCGACTCGCGTAACCCTAAGATAGACAGGGTGGCCGTGGTGTCACGTGCTCGTCTCGGCGTCCGTCGTCGCTACCGCGACGACGTCCGCCTCGACTCACGTAACCCTAAGATAGAAAGGGTGGCAGTAGTGTCACGTGCTCGTCTCGGCGTCCGTCGTCGCTACCGCGACGACGTCCGCCTCGACTCGCGTAACCCTAAGATAGACAGGGTGGCAGTGGTGTCACGTGCTCGTCTCGACGTCCGTCGTCGCTACCGCGACGACATCCGCCTCGACTCGCGTTTCGGTAAGACAGGGTGGCAGTGGTGTCACGAGCTCGTCTCGGCGTCCGTCGTCGCTACCGCGACGACGTCCGCCTCGACTCGCGTTACGCTAAGACAGGGTGAGAGTGGTGTCACGTGCTCATCTCGGCGTCCGTCGTCGCTACCGCGACGACGTCCGCCTCGACTCGCGTTACGCTAAGACAGGGTGGCAGTGGTGTCACGTGCTCGTCTCGGCGTTCGTCGTCGCTACCGCGACGACGTCCGCCTCGACTCGCGTTACGCTAAGACAGGGTGGCAGTGGTGTCACGTGCTCGTCTCGGCGTCCGTCGTCGCTACCGCGACGACGTCCACCTCGACTCGCGTTACGCTAAGCCAGGGTGGCAGTGGTGTCACGTGCTCGTCTCGGCGTTCGTCGTCGCTACCGCGACGACGTCCGCCTCGGCTCGCATTTCGGTAAGACAGGGTGGCAGTGGTGTCATGTGCTCGTCTCGGCGTTCGTCGTCGCTAGCGCGACGACGTCCGCCTCAACTCGCGTTACGCTAAGACAGGGTGGCAGTGGTGTCCCGGGCTCGTCTCGGCGTCCGTCGTCCCTACCGCGACGACGTCCGCCTCGACTCGCGTTACCCTAAGATAGACAGGGTGGCAGTGGTGTCACGTGCTCGTCTCGGCGTCCGTCGTCGCTACCGCGACGACGTCCGCGTCGGCTCGCGTTACGCTAAGACAGGGAGGCACTGGGGTCACGTGCTCGTCTCGACGTCCGTCGTCGCTACCACGACGACGTCCGCCTCGACTCACGTAACCCTAAGATAGACAGGGTGGCAGTAGTGTCACGTGCTCGTCTCGGTGTCCGTCGTCGCTACAGCGATGACGTCCGCCTCGACTCGCGTAACCCTAAGATAGACAGGGTGGCAGTGGTGTCACGTGCTCGTCTCGACGTCCGTCGTCGCTACCGCGACGACGTCCGCCTCGACTCGCGTTACGCTAAGACAGGGTGGCAGTGGTGTCACGTGCTCATCTCGGCGTCCGTCGCCGCTACCGCGACGACGTCCGCCTCGACTCGCGTTTCGGTAAGACAGGGTGGCAGTGGTGTCACGTGCTCGTCTCGGCGTCCGTCGTCGCTACCGCGACGACGTCCGCCTCGACTCGCGTTATGCTAAGACAGGGTGGCAGTGGTGTCACGGGTTCGTCTCGGCGTCCGTCGTCGCTACCACGACGATGTCCGCCTCGACTCGCATTACCCTAAGATAGACAGGGTGGCCGTGGTGTCACGGGTTCGTCTCGGCGTCCGTCGTCGCTACCACGACGACGTCCGCCTCGACTCGCGTTACCCTAAGATAGACAGGGTGGCCGTGGTGTCACGTGCTCGTCTCGGCGTCCGTCGTCGCTACCGCGACGACGTCCGCCTCGACTCACGTAACCCTAAGATAGACAGGGTGGCAGTAGTGTCACGTGCTCGTCTCGGCGTCCGTCGTCGCTACCGCGACGACGTCCGCCTCGACTCGCGTAACCCTAAGATAGACAGGGTGGCAGTGGTGTCACGTGCTCGTCTCGACGTCCGTCGTCGCTACCGCGACGACATCCGCCTCGACTCGCGTTTCGGTAAGACAGGGTGGCAGTGGTGTCACGAGCTCGTCTCGGCGTCCGTCGTCGCTACCGCGACGACGTCCGCCTCGACTCGCGTTACGCTAAGACAGGGTGAGAGTGGTGTCACGTGCTCATCTCGGCGTCCGTCGTCGCTACCGCGACGACGTCCGCCTCGACTCGCGTTACGCTAAGACAGGGTGGCAGTGGTGTCACGTGCTCGTCTCGGCGTTCGTCGTCGCTACCGCGACGACGTCCGCCTCGACTCGCGTTACGCTAAGACAGGGTGGCAGTGGTGTCACGTGCTCGTCTCGGCGTCCGTCGTCGCTACCGCGACGACGTCCGCCTCGACTCGCGTTACGCTAAGACAGGGTGGCAGTGGTGTCACGTGCTCGTCTCGACGTCCGTCGTCGCTACCGCGACGACGTCCGCCTCGACTCGCGTTACGCTAAGACAGGGTGGCAGTGGTGTCACGTGCTCCTCTCGGCGTCCGTCGCCGCTACCGCGACGACGTCCGCCTCGACTCGCGTTTCGGTAAGACAGGGTGGCAGTGGTGTCACGTGCTCGTCTCGGCGTCCGTCATCGCTACCGCGACGACGTCCGCCTCGACTCGCGTTATGCTAAGACAGGGTGGCAGTGGTGTCACGGGTTCGTCTCGGCGTCCGTCGTCGCTACCACGACGATGTCCGCCTCGACTCGCATTACCCTAAGATAGACAGGGTGGCAGTGGTGTCACGGGTTCGTCTCGGCGTCCGTCGTCGCTACCACGACGACGTCCGCCTCGACTCGCGTTACCCTAAGATAGACAGGGTGGCCGTGGTGTCACGTGCTCGTCTCGGCGTCCGTCGTCGCTACCGCGACGACGTCCGCCTCGACTCACGTAACCCTAAGATAGACAGGGTGGCAGTAGTGTCACGTGCTCGTCTCGGCGTCCGTCGTCGCTACCGCGACGACGTCCGCCTCGACTCGCGTAACCCTAAGATAGACAGGGTGGCAGTGGTGTCACGTGCTCGTCTCGACGTCCGTCGTCGCTACCGCGACGACATCCGCCTCGACTCGCGTTTCGGTAAGACAGGGTGGCAGTGGTGTCACGAGCTCGTCTCGGCGTCCGTCGTCGCTACCGCGACGACGTCCGCCTCGACTCGCGTTACGCTAAGACAGGGTGAGAGTGGTGTCACGTGCTCATCTCGGCGTCCGTCGTCGCTACCGCGACGACGTCCGCCTCGACTCGCGTTACGCTAAGACAGGGTGGCAGTGGTGTCACGTGCTCGTCTCGGCGTTCGTCGTCGCTACCGCGACGACGTCCGCCTCGACTCGCGTTACGCTAAGACAGGGTGGCAGTGGTGTCACGTGCTCGTCTCGGCGTCCGTCGTCGCTACCGCGACGACGTCCGCCTCGACTCGCGTTACGCTAAGACAGGGTGGCAGTGGTGTCACGTGCTCGTCTCGGCGTTCGTCGTCGCTACCGCGACGACGTCCGCCTCGGCTCGCATTTCGGTAAGACAGGGTGGCAGTGGTGTCACGTGCTCGTCTCGGCGTTCGTCGTCGCTAGCGCGACGACGTCCGCCTCAACTCGCGTTACGCTAAGACAGGGTGGCAGTGGTGTCCCGGGCTCGTCTCGGCGTCCGTCGTCCCTACCGCGACGACGTCCGCCTCGACTCGCGTTACCCTAAGATAGACAGGGTGGCAGTGGTGTCACGTGCTCGTCTCGGCGTCCGTCGTCGCTACCGCGACGACGTCCGCGTCGGCTCGCGTTACGCTAAGACAGGGAGGCACTGGGGTCACGTGCTCGTCTCGGCGTCCGTCGTCGCTACCGCGACGACGTCCGCCTCGACTCACGTAACCCTAAGATAGACAGGGTGGCAGTAGTGTCACGTGCTCGTCTCGGTGTCCGTCGTCGCTACAGCGATGACGTCCGCCTCGACTCGCGTAACCCTAAGATAGACAGGGTGGCAGTGGTGTCACGTGCTCGTCTCGACGTCCGTCGTCGCTACCGCGACGACGTCCGCCTCGACTCGCGTTACGCTAAGACAGGGTGGCAGTGGTGTCACGTGCTCATCTCGGCGTCCGTCGCCGCTACCGCGACGACGTCCGCCTCGACTCGCGTTTCGGTAAGACAGGGTGGCAGTGGTGTCACGTGCTCGTCTCGGCGTCCGTCATCGCTACCGCGACGACGTCCGCCTCGACTCGCGTTATGCTAAGACAGGGTGGCAGTGGTGTCACGGGTTCGTCTCGGCGTCCGTCGTCGCTAACACGACGATGTCCGCCTCGACTCGCATTACCCTAAGATAGACAGGGTGGAAGTGGTGTCACGTGCTCGTCTCGGCATCCGTCGTCGCTACCGCGACGACGACCGCCTCGACTCGCGTAACCCTAAGATAGACAGGGTGGCAGTGGTGTCACGTGCTCGTGTCGACGTCCGCCTCGACTCGCATTTCGGTAAGACAAGGTGGCAGTGGTGTCACGTGCTCGTCTCGGTGTCCGTCGTCGCTACCGTGACGACGTCCGCCTCGACTTGCGTTACAGTAAGACAGGGAGGCAGTGGTGTCACGTGCTCATCTCGGCGTCCGCCATTGCTACCGCGACGACGTCCGCCTCGACTCGCGTTACCCTAAGATAGACAGGGTGGCAGTGGTGTCACGTGCTCGTCTCGGCGTCCGTCGTCGCTACCACGACGACGTCCGCCTCGACTCGCGTTACCCTAAGATAGACAGGGTGGCCGTGGTGTCACGTGCTCGTCTCGGCGTCCGTCGTCACTACCGCGACGACGTCCGCCTCGACTCACGTAACCCTAAGATAGACAGGGTGGCAGTAGTGTCACGTGCTCGTCTCGGCGTCCGTCGTCGCTACCGCGACGACGTCCGCCTCGACTCGCGTAACCCTAAGATAGACAGGGTGGCAGTGGTGTCACGTGCTCGTCTCAGCGTTCGTCGTCGCTACCGCGACGACGTCCGCCTCGACTCGCGTTACGCTAAGACAGGGTGGCAGTGGTGTCACGTGCTCGTCTCGGCGTCCGTCGTCGCTACCGCGACGACGTCCGCCTCGACTTGCGTTACAGTAAGACAGGGAGGCAGTGGTGTCACTTGCTCGTCTCGGTGTCCGTCGTCGCTACCGCGACGACGTCCGCCTCGACTCGCTTTACCCTAAGATAGGGTGGCAGTGGTGTCACGTGCTCGTCTCGGCGTTCGTCGTCGCTACCGCGACGACGTCTGCCTCGACTCGCGTTACGCTAAGATAGGATGGCAGTGGTGTCACGTGCTCGTCTCGGCGTCCGTCGTCGCTACCGCGACGACGTCCGCCTCGACCGGGGTTACGCTAAGACAGGGTGGCAGTGATGTCACGTGCTCGTCTCGGCGTTCGTCGGCGCTACCGCGACGACGTCCGCCTCGACTCGCATTACGCTAAGACAGGGTGGCAGTGGTGTCACGTGCTCGTCTCGGCGTCCGTCGTCCCTAACGCGACGACGTCCGCCTCGACTCGCGTTACGGTAAGACAGGGAGGCAGTGGTGTCATGTGCTCGTCTCGGCGTCCGTCGTCGCTACCGCGACGATGTCCGCCTCGACACGCGTTACCCTAAGACAGGGTGGCAGTGGTGTCACGTGCTCGTCTCGGCGTCCGTCGTCGCTACCGCGACGACGTCCGCCTCGACTCGCGTTACGCTAAGAGAGGATGGCAGTGGTGTCACGTGCTCGTCTCGGCGTCCGTCGTCGCTACCGCGACGACGTCCGCCTCGACTCTCGTTACGCTAAGACAGGGTGGCAGTGGTGTCACGTGCTCGTCTCGGCGTTCGTCGTCACTACCGCGACGACGTCCGCCTCGACTCGCGTTACGCTAAGACAGGGTGGCAGTGGAGTCACGTGCTCGTCTCGGCGTCCGTCGTCGCTACCGCGACGACGTCCGCCTCGACTCGCGTTACGCTAAGACAGGGTGGCAGTGGTGTCACGTGCTCGTCTCGGCGTTCGTCGTCGCTACCGCGACGACGTCCGCCTCGACTCGCATTTCGGTAAGACAGGGTGGCAGTGGTGTCACGTGCTCGTCTCGGCGTTCGTCGTCGCTAGCGTGACGACGTCCGCCTCGACTCGCGTTATGCTAAGACAGGGTGGCAGTGGTGTCCCGGGCTCGTCTCGGCGTCCGTCGTCCCTACCGCGACGACGTCCGCCTCGACTCGCGTTACCCTAAGATAGACAGGCTGGCACTGGTGTCACGTGCTCGTCTCGGCGTCCGTCGTCGCTACCGCGACGACGTCCGCCTCGACTCGCGTTATGCTAAGACAGGGAGGCACTGGGGTCACGTGCTCGTCTCGGCGTCCGTCGTCGCTACCGCAACGACGTCCGCCTCGACTCACGTAACCCTAAGATAGACAGGGTGGCAGTAGTGTCACGTGCTCGTCTCGGTGTCCGTCGTCGCTACAGCGATGACGTCCGCCTCGACTCGCGTAACCCTAAGATAGACAGGGTGGCAGTGGTGTCACGTGCTCGTCTCGACGTCCGTCGTCGCTACCGCGACGACATCCGCCTCGACTCGCGTTACGCTAAGACAGGGTGGCAGTGGTGTCACGTGCTCATCTCGGCGTCCGTCGCCGCTACCGCGACGACGTCCGCCTCGACTCGCGTTTCGGTAAGACAGGGTGGCAGTGGTGTCACGTGCTCGTCTCGGCGTCCGTCGTCGCTACCGCGACGACGTCCGCCTCGACTCGCGTTACGCTAAGACAGGGTGGCAGTGGTGTCACGTGCTCGTCTCGGCGTTCGTCGTCGCTACCGCGACGACGTCCGCCTCGGCTCGCATTTCGGTAAGACAGGGTGGCAGTGGTGTCACGGGTTCGTCTCGGCGTCCGTCGTCGCTACCACGACGACGTCCGCCTTGACTCGCATTACCCTAAGATAGACAGGGTGGAAGTGGTGTCACGTGCTCGTCTCGGCGTCCGTCGTCGCTACCGCGACGACGACCGCCTCGACTCGCGTAACCCTAAGATAGACAGGGTGGCCGTGGTGTCACGTGCTCGTCTCGGCGTCCGTCGTCGCTACCGCGACGACGTCCGCCTCGACTCACGTAACCCTAAGATAGAAAGGGTGGCAGTAGTGTCACGTGCTCGTCTCGGCGTCCGTCGTCGCTACCGCGACGACGTCCGCCTCGACTCGCGTAACCCTAAGATAGACAGGGTGGCAGTGGTGTCACGTGCTCGTCTCGACGTCCGTCGTCGCTACCGCGACGACATCCGCCTCGACTCGCGTTTCGGTAAGACAGGGTGGCAGTGGTGTCACGAGCTCGTCTCGGCGTCCGTCGTCGCTACCGCGACGACGTCCGCCTCGACTCGCGTTACGCTAAGACAGGGTGAGAGTGGTGTCACGTGCTCATCTCGGCGTCCGTCGTCGCTACCGCGACGACGTCCGCCTCGACTCGCGTTACGCTAAGACAGGGTGGCAGTGGTGTCACGTGCTCGTCTCGGCGTTCGTCGTCGCTACCGCGACGACGTCCGCCTCGACTCGCGTTACGCTAAGACAGGGTGGCAGTGGTGTCACGTGCTCGTCTCGGCGTCCGTCGTCGCTACCGCGACGACGTCCACCTCGACTCGCGTTACGCTAAGCCAGGGTGGCAGTGGTGTCACGTGCTCGTCTCGGCGTTCGTCGTCGCTACCGCGACGACGTCCGCCTCGGCTCGCATTTCGGTAAGACAGGGTGGCAGTGGTGTCATGTGCTCGTCTCGGCGTTCGTCGTCGCTAGCGCGACGACGTCCGCCTCAACTCGCGTTACGCTAAGACAGGGTGGCAGTGGTGTCCCGGGCTCGTCTCGGCGTCCGTCGTCCCTACCGCGACGACGTCCGCCTCGACTCGCGTTACCCTAAGATAGACAGGGTGGCAGTGGTGTCACGTGCTCGTCTCGGCGTCCGTCGTCGCTACCGCGACGACGTCCGCGTCGGCTCGCGTTACGCTAAGACAGGGAGGCACTGGGGTCACGTGCTCGTCTCGACGTCCGTCGTCGCTACCACGACGACGTCCGCCTCGACTCACGTAACCCTAAGATAGACAGGGTGGCAGTAGTGTCACGTGCTCGTCTCGGTGTCCGTCGTCGCTACAGCGATGACGTCCGCCTCGACTCGCGTAACCCTAAGATAGACAGGGTGGCAGTGGTGTCACGTGCTCGTCTCGACGTCCGTCGTCGCTACCGCGACGACGTCCGCCTCGACTCGCGTTACGCTAAGACAGGGTGGCAGTGGTGTCACGTGCTCATCTCGGCGTCCGTCGCCGCTACCGCGACGACGTCCGCCTCGACTCGCGTTTCGGTAAGACAGGGTGGCAGTGGTGTCACGTGCTCGTCTCGGCGTCCGTCGTCGCTACCGCGACGACGTCCGCCTCGACTCGCGTTATGCTAAGACAGGGTGGCAGTGGTGTCACGGGTTCGTCTCGGCGTCCGTCGTCGCTACCACGACGATGTCCGCCTCGACTCGCATTACCCTAAGATAGACAGGGTGGAAGTGGTGTCACGTGCTCGTCTCGGCATCCGTCGTCGCTACCGCGACGACGACCGCCTCGACTCGCGTTACGCTAAGACAGGGTGGCAGTGGTGTCACGTGCTCGTCTCGGCGTCCGTCATCGCTAACACGACGATGTCCGCCTCGACTCGCATTACCCTAAGATAGACAGGGTGGAAGTGGTGTCACGTGCTCGTCTCGGCATCCGTCGTCGCTACCGCGACGACGACCGCCTCGACTCGCGTAACCCTAAGATAGACAGGGTGGCAGTGGTGTCACGTGCTCGTGTCGACGTCCGCCTCGACTCGCATTTCGGTAAGACAAGGTGGCAGTGGTGTCACGTGCTTGTCTCGGTGTCCGTCGTCGCTACCGTGACGACGTCCGCCTCGACTTGCGTTACAGTAAGACAGGGAGGCAGTGGTGTCACGTGCTCATCTCGGCGTCCGCCATTGCTACCGCGACGACGTCCGCCTCGACTCGCGTTACCCTAAGATAGACAGGGTGGCAGTGGTGTCACGTGCTCGTCTCGGCGTCCGTCGTCGCTACCACGACGACGTCCGCCTCGACTCGCGTTACCCTAAGATAGACAGGGTGGCCGTGGTGTCACGTGCTCGTCTCGGCGTCCGTCGTCGCTACCGCGACGACGTCCGCCTCGACTCACGTAACCCTAAGATAGACAGGGTGGCAGTAGTGTCACGTGCTCGTCTCGGCGTCCGTCGTCGCTACCGCGACGACGTCCGCCTCGACTCGCGTAACCCTAAGATAGACAGGGTGGCAGTGGTGTCACGTGCTCGTCTCAGCGTTCGTCGTCGCTACCGCGACGACGTCCGCCTCGACTCGCGTTACGCTAAGACAGGGTGGCAGTGGTGTCACGTGCTCGTCTCGGCGTCCGTCGTCGCTACCGCGACGACGTCCGCCTCGACTTGCGTTACAGTAAGACAGGGAGGCAGTGGTGTCACTTGCTCGTCTCGGTGTCCGTCGTCGCTACCGCGACGACGTCCGCCTCGACTCGCTTTACCCTAAGATAGGGTGGCAGTGGTGTCACGTGCTCGTCTCGGCGTTCGTCGTCGCTACCGCGACGACGTCTGCCTCGACTCGCGTTACGCTAAGATAGGATGGCAGTGGTGTCACGTGCTCGTCTCGGCGTCCGTCGTCGCTACCGCGACGACGTCCGCCTCGACCGGGGTTACGCTAAGACAGGGTGGCAGTGATGTCACGTGCTCGTCTCGGCGTTCGTCGGCGCTACCGCGACGACGTCCGCCTCGACTCGCATTACGCTAAGACAGGGTGGCAGTGGTGTCACGTGCTCGTCTCGGCGTCCGTCGTCCCTAACGCGACGACGTCCGCCTCGACTCGCGTTACGGTAAGACAGGGAGGCAGTGGTGTCATGTGCTCGTCTCGGCGTCCGTCGTCGCTACCGCGACGATGTCCGCCTCGACACGCGTTACCCTAAGACAGGGTGGCAGTGGTGTCACGTGCTCGTCTCGGCGTCCGTCGTCGCTACCGCGACGACGTCCGCCTCGACTCGCGTTACGCTAAGAGAGGATGGCAGTGGTGTCACGTGCTCGTCTCGGCGTCCGTCGTCGCTACCGCGACGACGTCCGCCTCGACTCTCGTTACGCTAAGACAGGGTGGCAGTGGTGTCACGTGCTCGTCTCGGCGTTCGTCGTCACTACCGCGACGACGTCCGCCTCGACTCGCGTTACGCTAAGACAGGGTGGCAGTGGTGTCACGTGCTCGTCTCGGCGTCCGTCGTCGCTACCGCGACGACGTCCGCCTCGACTCGCGTTACGCTAAGACAGGGTGGCAGTGGTGTCACGTGCTCGTCTCGGCGTTCGTCGTCGCTACCGCGACGACGTCCGCCTCGACTCGCATTTCGGTAAGACAGGGTGGCAGTGGTGTCACGTGCTCGTCTCGGCGTTCGTCGTCGCTAGCGTGACGACGTCCGCCTCGACTCGCGTTACGCTAAGACAGGGTGGCAGTGGTGTCCCGGGCTCGTCTCGGCGTCCGTCGTCCCTACCGCGACGACGTCCGCCTCGACTCGCGTTATGCTAAGACAGGGTGGCAGTGGTGTCACGGGTTCGTCTCGGCGTCCGTCGTCGCTACCACGACGATGTCCGCCTCGACTCGCATTACCCTAAGATAGACAGGGTGGAAGTGGTGTCACGTGCTCGTCTCGGCATCCGTCGTCGCTACCGCGACGACGACCGCCTCGACTCGCGTTACGCTAAGACAGGGTGGCAGTGGTGTCACGTGCTCGTCTCGGCGTCCGTCGTCGCTAACACGACGATGTCCGCCTCGACTCGCATTACCCTAAGATAGACAGGGTGGAAGTGGTGTCACGTGCTCGTCTCGGCATCCGTCGTCGCTACCGCGACGACGACCGCCTCGACTCGCGTAACCCTAAGATAGACAGGGTGGCAGTGGTGTCACGTGCTCGTGTCGACGTCCGCCTCGACTCGCATTTCGGTAAGACAAGGTGGCAGTGGTGTCACGTGCTTGTCTCGGTGTCCGTCGTCGCTACCGTGACGACGTCCGCCTCGACTTGCGTTACAGTAAGACAGGGAGGCAGTGGTGTCACGTGCTCATCTCGGCGTCCGCCATTGCTACCGCGACGACGTCCGCCTCGACTCGCGTTACCCTAAGATAGACAGGGTGGCAGTGGTGTCACGTGCTCGTCTCGGCGTCCGTCGTCGCTACCACGACGACGTCCGCCTCGACTCGCGTTACCCTAAGATAGACAGGGTGGCCGTGGTGTCACGTGCTCGTCTCGGCGTCCGTCGTCGCTACCGCGACGACGTCCGCCTCGACTCACGTAACCCTAAGATAGACAGGGTGGCAGTAGTGTCACGTGCTCGTCTCGGCGTCCGTCGTCGCTACCGCGACGACGTCCGCCTCGACTCGCGTAACCCTAAGATAGACAGGGTGGCAGTGGTGTCACGTGCTCGTCTCAGCGTTCGTCGTCGCTACCGCGACGACGTCCGCCTCGACTCGCGTTACGCTAAGACAGGGTGGCAGTGGTGTCACGTGCTCGTCTCGGCGTCCGTCATCGCTACCGCGACGACGTCCGCCTCGACTTGCGTTACAGTAAGACAGGGAGGCAGTGGTGTCACTTGCTCGTCTCGGTGTCCGTCGTCGCTACCGCGACGACGTCCGCCTCGACTCGCTTTACCCTAAGATAGGGTGGCAGTGGTGTCACGTGCTCGTCTCGGCGTTCGTCGTCGCTACCGCGACGACGTCTGCCTCGACTCGCGTTACGCTAAGATAGGATGGCAGTGGTGTCACGTGCTCGTCTCGGCGTCCGTCGTCGCTACCGCGACGACGTCCGCCTCGACCGGGGTTACGCTAAGACAGGGTGGCAGTGATGTCACGTGCTCGTCTCGGCGTTCGTCGGCGCTACCGCGACGACGTCCGCCTCGACTCGCATTACGCTAAGACAGGGTGGCAGTGGTGTCACGTGCTCGTCTCGGCGTCCGTCGTCCCTAACGCGACGACGTCCGCCTCGACTCGCGTTACGGTAAGACAGGGAGGCAGTGGTGTCATGTGCTCGTCTCGGCGTCCGTCGTCGCTACCGCGACGATGTCCGCCTCGACACGCGTTACCCTAAGACAGGGTGGCAGTGGTGTCACGTGCTCGTCTCGGCGTCCGTCGTCGCTACCGCGACGACGTCCGCCTCGACTCGCGTTACGCTAAGAGAGGATGGCAGTGGTGTCACGTGCTCGTCTCGGCGTCCGTCGTCGCTACCGCGACGACGTCCGCCTCGACTCTCGTTACGCTAAGACAGGGTGGCAGTGGTGTCACGTGCTCGTCTCGGCGTTCGTCGTCACTACCGCGACGACGTCCGCCTCGACTCGCGTTACGCTAAGACAGGGTGGCAGTGGTGTCACGTGCTCGTCTCGGCGTCCGTCGTCGCTACCGCGACGACGTCCGCCTCGACTCGCGTTACGCTAAGACAGGGTGGCAGTGGTGTCACGTGCTCGTCTCGGCGTTCGTCGTCGCTACCGCGACGACGTCCGCCTCGACTCGCATTTCGGTAAGACAGGGTGGCAGTGGTGTCACGTGCTCGTCTCGGCGTTCGTCGTCGCTAGCGTGACGACGTCCGCCTCGACTCGCGTTACGCTAAGACAGGGTGGCAGTGGTGTCCCGGGCTCGTCTCGGCGTCCGTCGTCCCTACCGCGACGACGTCCGCCTCGACTCGCGTTACCCTAAGATAGACAGGCTGGCACTGGTGTCACGTGCTCGTCTCGGCGTCCGTCGTCGCTACCGCGACGACGTCCGCCTCGACTCGCGTTATGCTAAGACAGGGAGGCACTGGGGTCACGTGCTCGTCTCGGCGTCCGTCGTCGCTACCGCAACGACGTCCGCCTCGACTCACGTAACCCTAAGATAGACAGGGTGGCAGTAGTGTCACGTGCTCGTCTCGGTGTCCGTCGTCGCTACAGCGATGACGTCCGCCTCGACTCGCGTAACCCTAAGATAGACAGGGTGGCAGTGGTGTCACGTGCTCGTCTCGACGTCCGTCGTCGCTACCGCGACGACATCCGCCTCGACTCGCGTTACGCTAAGACAGGGTGGCAGTGGTGTCACGTGCTCATCTCGGCGTCCGTCGCCGCTACCGCGACGACGTCCGCCTCGACTCGCGTTTCGGTAAGACAGGGTGGCAGTGGTGTCACGTGCTCGTCTCGGCGTCCGTCGTCGCTACCGCGACGACGTCCGCCTCGACTCGCGTTACGCTAAGACAGGGTGGCAGTGGTGTCACGTGCTCGTCTCGGCGTTCGTCGTCGCTACCGCGACGACGTCCGCCTCGGCTCGCATTTCGGTAAGACAGGGTGGCAGTGGTGTCACGGGTTCGTCTCGGCGTCCGTCGTCGCTACCACGACGACGTCCGCCTTGACTCGCATTACCCTAAGATAGACAGGGTGGAAGTGGTGTCACGTGCTCGTCTCGGCGTCCGTCGTCGCTACCGCGACGACGACCGCCTCGACTCGCGTAACCCTAAGATAGACAGGGTGACAGTGGTGTCACGTGCTCGTGTCGACGTCCGCCTCGACTCGCATTTCGGTAAGACAAGGTGGCAGTGGTGTCACGTGCTCGTCTCGGTGTCCGTCGTCGCTACCATGACGACGTCCGCCTCGACTTGCCTTACAGTAAGACAGGGAGGCAGTGGTGTCACGTGCTCATCTCGGCGTCCGCCATTGCTACCGCGACGACGTCCGCCTCGACTCGCGTTACCCTAAGATAGACAGGGTGGCAGTGGTGTCACGTGCTCGTCTCGGCGTCCGTCGTCGCTACCACGACGACGTCCGCCTCGACTCGCGTTACCCTAAGATAGACAGGGTGGCCGTGGTGTCACGTGCTCGTCTCGGCGTCCGTCGTCGCTACCGCGACGACGTCCGCCTCGACTCACGTAACCCTAAGATAGAAAGGGTGGCAGTAGTGTCACGTGCTCGTCTCGGCGTCCGTCGTCGCTACCGCGACGACGTCCGCCTCGACTCGCGTAACCCTAAGATAGACAGGGTGGCAGTGGTGTCACGTGCTCGTCTCGACGTCCGTCGTCGCTACCGCGACGACATCCGCCTCGACTCGCGTTTCGGTAAGACAGGGTGGCAGTGGTGTCACGAGCTCGTCTCGGCGTCCGTCGTCGCTACCGCGACGACGTCCGCCTCGACTCGCGTTACGCTAAGACAGGGTGAGAGTGGTGTCACGTGCTCATCTCGGCGTCCGTCGTCGCTACCGCGACGACGTCCGCCTCGACTCGCGTTACGCTAAGACAGGGTGGCAGTGGTGTCACGTGCTCGTCTCGGCGTTCGTCGTCGCTACCGCGACGACGTCCGCCTCGACTCGCGTTACGCTAAGACAGGGTGGCAGTGGTGTCACGTGCTCGTCTCGGCGTCCGTCGTCGCTACCGCGACGACGTCCACCTCGACTCGCGTTACGCTAAGCCAGGGTGGCAGTGGTGTCACGTGCTCGTCTCGGCGTTCGTCGTCGCTACCGCGACGACGTCCGCCTCGGCTCGCATTTCGGTAAGACAGGGTGGCAGTGGTGTCATGTGCTCGTCTCGGCGTTCGTCGTCGCTAGCGCGACGACGTCTGCCTCAACTCGCGTTACGCTAAGACAGGGTGGCAGTGGTGTCCCGGGCTCGTCTCGGCGTCCGTCGTCCCTACCGCGACGACGTCCGCCTCGACTCGCGTTACCCTAAGATAGACAGGGTGGCAGTGGTGTCACGTGCTCGTCTCGGCGTCCGTCGTCGCTACCGCGACGACGTCCGCGTCGGCTCGCGTTACGCTAAGACAGGGAGGCACTGGGGTCACGTGCTCGTCTCGACGTCCGTCGTCGCTACCACGACGACGTCCGCCTCGACTCACGTAACCCTAAGATAGACAGGGTGGCAGTAGTGTCACGTGCTCGTCTCGGTGTCCGTCGTCGCTACAGCGATGACGTCCGCCTCGACTCGCGTAACCCTAAGATAGACAGGGTGGCAGTGGTGTCACGTGCTCGTCTCGACGTCCGTCGTCGCTACCGCGACGACGTCCGCCTCGACTCGCGTTACGCTAAGACAGGGTGGCAGTGGTGTCACGTGCTCATCTCGGCGTCCGTCGCCGCTACCGCGACGACGTCCGCCTCGACTCGCGTTTCGGTAAGACAGGGTGGCAGTGGTGTCACGTGCTCGTCTCGGCGTCCGTCGTCGCTACCGCGACGACGTCCGCCTCGACTCGCGTTATGCTAAGACAGGGTGGCAGTGGTGTCACGGGTTCGTCTCGGCGTCCGTCGTCGCTACCACGACGATGTCCGCCTCGACTCGCATTACCCTAAGATAGACAGGGTGGAAGTGGTGTCACGTGCTCGTCTCGGCATCCGTCGTCGCTACCGCGACGACGACCGCCTCGACTCGCGTAACCCTAAGATAGACAGGGTGGCAGTGGTGTCACGTGCTCGTGTCGACGTCCGCCTCGACTCGCATTTCGGTAAGACAAGGTGGCAGTGGTGTCACGTGCTCGTCTCGGTGTCCGTCGTCGCTACCGTGACGACGTCCGCCTCGACTTGCGTTACAGTAAGATAGGGAGGCAGTGGTGTCACGTGCTCATCTCGGCGTCCGCCATTGCTACCGCGACGACGTCCGCCTCGACTCGCGTTACCCTAAGATAGACAGGGTGGCAGTGGTGTCACGTGCTCGTCTCAGCGTCCGTCGTCGCTACCACGAGGACGTCCGCCTCGACTCGCGTTACCCTAAGATAGACAGGGTGGCCGTGGTGTCATGTGCTCGTCTCGGCGTCCGTCGTCGCTACCGCGACGACGTCCGCCTCGACTCACGTAACCCTAAGATAGACAGGGTGGCAGTAGTGTCACGTGCTCGTCTCGGCGTCCGTCGTCGCTACCGCGACGACGTCCGCCTCGACTCGCGTAACCCTAAGATAGACAGGGTGGCAGTGGTGTCATGTGCTCGTCTCGACGTCCGTCGTCGCTACCGCGACGACATCCGCCTCGACTCGCGTTTCGGTAAGACAGGGTGGCAGTGGTGTCACGAGCTCGTCTCGGCGTCCGTCGTCGCTACCGCGACGACGTCCGCCTCGACTCGCGTTACGCTAAGACAGGGTGAGAGTGGTGTCACGTGCTCATCTCGGCGTCCGTCGTCGCTACCGCGACGACGTCCGCCTCGACTCGCGTTACCCTAAGACAGGGTGGCAGTGGTGTCACGTGCTCGTCTCGGCGTCCGTCGTCGCTACCGCGACGACGTCCGCCTCGACTCGCGTTACGCTAAGACAGGGTGGCAGTGGTGTCACGTGCTCATCTCGGCGTCCGTCGTCGCTACCGCGACGACGTCCGCCTCGACTCGCGTTACGCTAAGACAGGGTGGCAGTGGTGTCACGTGCTCGTCTCGGCGTTTGTCGTCGCTACCGCGACGACGTCCGCCTCGACTCATGTTACGCTAAGACAGGGTGGCAGTGGTGTCACGTGCTCGTCTTGGCGTCCATCGTCGCTACCGCGACGACATCCGCCTCGACTTGCGTTACAGTAAGACAGGGAGGCAGTGGTGTCACGTGCTCGTCTCGGCGTCCGCCGTTGCTACCGCGACGACGTCCGCCTCGACTCGCGTTACCCTAAGATAGACAGGGTGGCAGTGGTGTCACGTGCTTGTCTCGGCGTCCGTCGTCGCTACCGCGACGACGTCCGCCTCGACTCGCGTTACCCTAAGATAGACAGGGTGGCAGTGGTGTCACGTGCTCGTCTCGGCGTCCGTCGTCGCTACCGCGACGACGTCCGCCTCGACTCACGTAACCCTAAGATAGACAGGGTGGCAATAGTGTCACGTGCTCGTCTCGGCGTCCGTCGTCGCTACCACGACGACGTCCGCCTCGACTCGCGTAACCCTAAGATAGACAGGCTGGCAGTGGTGTCACGTGATCGTCTCGACGTCCGTCGTCGCTACCGCGACGACGTCCGCCTCGACTCGCGTTTCGGTAAGACAGGGTGGCAGTGGTGTCACGTGCTCGTCTCGGCGTCCGTCGTCGCTACCGCGACGACGTCCGCCTCGACTCGCGTTACGCTAAGACAGGGTGGCAGTGGTGTCACGCGCTCGTCTTGGCGTCCGTCGTCGCTACCGCGACGACGTCCGCCTCGACTCGCGTTACCCTAAGACAGGGTGGCAGTGGTGTCACGTGCTCGTCTCGGCGTCCGTCGTCGCTACCGCGATGACGTCCGCCTCGACTCGCGTTACGCTAAGACAGGGTGGCAGTGGTGTCACGTGCTCCTCTCGGCGTCCGTCATCGCTACCGCAACGACGTCCGCCTCGACTCGCGTTACGCTAAGACAGGGTGGCAGTGGTGTCACGTGCTCGTC
This sequence comes from Triticum timopheevii, assembly GCA_963921465.1. Taxonomy (NCBI): domain Eukaryota; kingdom Viridiplantae; phylum Streptophyta; class Magnoliopsida; order Poales; family Poaceae; genus Triticum; species Triticum timopheevii. The sequence goes on along the minus strand of OY997266.1, from coordinate 311,272,766 downwards.
TCGGCGTTCGTCATCGCTACCGCGACGACGTCTGCCTCGACTCGCGTTACGCTAAGACAGGGTGGCAGTGGTGTCACGTGCTCGTCTCGGCGTCCGTCGTCGCTACCGCGACGACGTCCGCCTCGACTTGCGTTACAGTAAGACAGGGAGGCAGTGGTGTCACTTTCTCGTCTTGGCGTCCGTCGTCCCTACCGCGACGACGTCCGCCTCGACTCGCTTTACCCTAAGATAGGGTGGCAGTGGTGTCACGTGCTCGTCTCGGCGTTCGTCGTCGCTACCGCGACGACGTCTGCCTCGACTCGCGTTACGCTAAGATAGGATGGCAGTGGTGTCACGTGCTCGTCTCGGCGTCCGTCGTCGCTACCGCGACGACGTCTGCCTCGACCGGGGTTACGCTAAGACAGGGTGGAAGTGGTGTCACGTGCTCGTCTCGGCGTTCGTCGTCGCTACCGCGACGACGTCCGCCTCGACTCGCGTTACGCTAAGACAGGGTGGCAGTGGTGTCACGTGCTCGTCTCGGCGTCCGTCGTTCCTAACGCGACGACGTCCGCCTCGACTCGCGTTACGGTAAGACAGGGAGGCAGTGGTGTCACGTGCTCGTCTCGGCGTCCGTCGTCGCTACCGCGACGACGTCCGCCTCGACTCGCGTTACCCTAAGACAGGGTGGCAGTGGTGTCACGTGCTCGTCTCGGCGTCCGTCGTCGCTACCGCGACGACGTCCGCCTCGACTCGCGTTATGCTAAGACAGGATGGCAGTGGTGTCACGTGCTCGTCTCGGCGTCCGTCGTCGCTACCGCGACGACGTCCGCCTCGACTCGTGTTACGCTAAGACAGGGTGGCAGTGGTGTCACGTGCTCGTCTCGGCGTCCGTCGTCGCTACCGCGACGACGTCCGCCTCGACTCACATAACCCTAAGATAGACAGGGTGGCAATAGTGTCACGTGCTCGTCTCGGCGTCCGTCGTCGCTACCACGACGACGTCCGCCTCGACTCGCGTAACCCTAAGATAGACAGGGTGGCAGTGGTGTCACGTGATCGTCTCGACATCCGTCGTCGCTACCGCGACGACGTCCGCCTCGACTCGCGTTTCGGTAAGACAGGGTGGCAGTGGTGTCACGTGCTCGTCTCGGCGTCCGTCGTCGCTACCGCGACGACGTCCGCCTCGACTCGCGTTACGCTAAGACAGGGTGGCAGTGGTGTCACGCGCTCGTCTTGGCGTCCGTCGTCGCTACCGCGACGACGTCCGCCTCGACTCGCGTTACCCTAAGACAGGGTGGCAGTGGTGTCACGTGCTCGTCTCGGCGTCCGTCGTCGCTACCGCGATGACGTCCGCCTCGACTCGCGTTACGCTAAGACAGGGTGGCAGTGGTGTCATGTGCTCCTCTCGGCGTCCGTCATCGCTACCGCAACGACGTCCGCCTCGACTCGCGTTACGCTAAGACAGGGTGGCAGTGGTGTCACGTGCTCATCTCGGCGTTCGTCATCGCTACCGCGACGACGTCCGCCTCGACTCGCGTTACGCTAAGACAGGGTGGCAGTGGTGTCACGTGCTCGTCTCGGCATCCGTCGTCGCTACCGCGACGACGTCCGCCTCGACTTGCGTTACAGTAAGACAGGGAGGCAGTGGTGTCACTTGCTCGTCTTGGCGTCCGTCGTCCCTACCGCGACGACGTCCGCCTCGACTCGCTTTACCCTAAGATAGGGTGGCAGTGGTGTCACGTGCTCGTCTCGGCGTTCGTCGTCGCTACCGCGACGACGTCTGCCTCGACTCGCGTTACGCTAAGATAGGATGGCAGTGGTGTCACGTGCTCGTCTCGGCGTCCGTCGTCGCTACCGCGACGACGTCTGCCTCGACCGGGGTTACGCTAAGACAGGGTGGCAGTGGTGTCACGTGCTCGTCTCGGCGTTCGTCGTCGCTACCGCGACGACGTCCGCCTCGACTCGCGTTACGCTAAGACAGGGTGGCAGTGGTGTCACGTGCTCGTCTCGGTGTCCGTCGTTCCTAACGCGACGACGTCCGCCTCGACTCGCGTTACGGTAAGACAGGGAGGCAGTGGTGTCACGTGCTCGTCTCGGCGTCCGTCGTCGCTACCGCGACGACGTCCGCCTCGACTCGCGTTACCCTAAGACAGGGTGGCAGTGGTGTCACGTGCTCGTCTCGGCGTCCGTCGTCGCTACCGCGACGACGTCCGCCTCGACTCGCGCTATGCTAAGACAGGATGGCAGTGGTGTCACGTGCTCGTCTCGGCGTCCGTCGTCGCTACCGCGACGACGTCCGCCTCGACTCGTGTTACGCTAAGACAGGGTGGCAGTGGTGTCACGTGCTCGTCTCGGCGTTCGTCATCGCTACCGCGACGACGTCCGCCTCGACTCGCGTTACGCTAAGACAGGGTGGCAGTGGTGTCACGTGCTCGTCTCGGCGTCCGTCGTCGCTACCGCGACGACGTCCGCCTCGACTTGCGTTACAGTAAGACAGGGAGGCAGTGGTGTCACTTGCTCGTCTTGGCGTCCGTCGTCCCTACCGCGACGACGTCCGCCTCGACTCGCTTTACCCTAAGATAGGGTGGCAGTGGTGTCACGTGCTCGTCTCGGCGTTCGTCGTCGCTACCGCGACGACGTCTGCCTCGACTCGCGTTACCCTAAGATAGACAGGGTGGCAGTGGTGTCACGTGCTCGTCTCGGCGTCCGTCGTCGCTACCACAAGGACGTCCGCCTCGACTCGCGTTACCCTAAGATAGACAGGGTGGCCGTGGTGTCACGTGCTCGTCTCGGCGTCCGTCGTCGCTACCGCGACGACGTCCGCCTCGACTCACGTAACCCTAAGATAGACAGGGTGGCAGTAGTGTCACGTGCTCGTCTCGGCGTCCGTCGTCGCTACCGCGACGACGTCCGCCTCGACTCGCGTAACCCTAAGATAGACAGGGTGGCAGTGGTGTCATGTGCTCGTCTCGACGTCCGTCGTCGCTACCGCGACGACATCCGCCTCGACTCGCGTTTCGGTAAGACAGGGTGGCAGTGGTGTCACGAGCTCGTCTCGGCGTCCGTCGTCGCTACCGCGACGACGTCCGCCTCGACTCGCGTTACGCTAAGACAGGGTGAGAGTGGTGTCACGTGCTCATCTCGGCGTCCGTCGTCGCTACCGCGACGACGTCCGCCTCGACTCGCGTTACCCTAAGACAGGGTGGCAGTGGTGTCACGTGCTCGTCTCGGCGTCCGTCGTCGCTACCGCGACGACGTCCGCCTCGACTCGCGTTACGCTAAGACAGGGTGGCAGTGGTGTCACGTGCTCATCTCGGCGTCCGTCGTCGCTACCGCGACGACGTCCGCCTCGACTCGCGTTACGCTAAGACAGGGTGGCAGTGGTGTCACGTGCTCGTCTCGGCGTTTGTCGTCGCTACCGCGACGACGTCCGCCTCGGCTCATGTTACGCTAAGACAGGGTGGCAGTGGTGTCACGTGCTCGTCTTGGCGTCCGTCGTCGCTACCGCGACGACATCCGCCTCGACTTGCGTTACAGTAAGACAGGGAGACAGTGGTGTCACGTGCTCGTCTCGGCGTCCGCCGTTGCTACCGCGACGACGTCCGCCTCGACTCGCGTTACCCTAAGATAGACAGGGTGGCAGTGGTGTCACGTGCTTGTCTCGGCGTCCGTCGTCGCTACCGCGACGACGTCCGCCTCGACTCGCGTTACCCTAAGATAGACAGGGTGGCAGTGGTGTCACGTGCTCGTCTCGGCGTCCGTCGTCGCTACCGCGATGACGTCCGCCTCGACTCACGTAACCCTAAGATAGACAGGGTGGCAATAGTGTCACGTGCTCGTCTCGGCGTCCGTCGTCGCTACCGCGACGACGTCCGCCTCGACTCGCGTAACCCTAAGATAGACAGGCTGGCAGTGGTGTCACGTGATCGTCTCGACGTCCGTCGTCGCTACCGCGACGACGTCCGCCTCGACTCGCGTTTCGGTAAGACAGGGTGGCAGTGGTGTCACGTGCTCGTCTCGGCGTCCGTCGTCGCTACCGCGACGACGTCCGCCTCGACTCGCGTTACGCTAAGACAGGGTGGCAGTGGTGTCACGCGCTCGTCTTGGCGTCCGTCGTCGCTACCGCGACGACGTCCGCCTCGACTCGCGTTACCCTAAGACAGGGTGGCAGTGGTGTCACGTGCTCGTCTCGGCGTCCGTCGTCGCTACCGCGATGACGTCCGCCTCGACTCGCGTTACGCTAAGACAGGGTGGCAGTGGTGTCACGTGCTCCTCTCGGCGTCCGTCATCGCTACCGCAACGACGTCCGCCTCGACTCGCGTTACGCTAAGACAGGGTGGCAGTGGTGTCACGTGCTCGTCTCGGCGTTCGTCATCGCTACCGCGACGACGTCCGCCTCGACTCGCGTTACGCTAAGACAGGGTGGCAGTGGTGTCACGTGCTCGTCTCGGCGTCCGTCGTCGCTACCGCGACGACGTCCGCCTCGACTTGCGTTACAGTAAGACAGGGAGGCAGTGGTGTCACTTGCTCGTCTTGGCGTCCGTCGTCCCTACCGCGACGACGTCCGCCTCGACTCGCTTTACCCTAAGATAGGGTGGCAGTGGTGTCACGTGCTCGTCTCGGCGTTCGTCGTCGCTACCGCGACGACGTCTGCCTCGACTCGCGTTACGCTAAGATAGGATGGCAGTGGTGTCACGTGCTCGTCTCGGCGTCCGTCGTCGCTACCGCGACGACGTCTGCCTCGACCGGGGTTACGCTAAGACAGGGTGGCAGTGGTGTCACGTGCTCGTCTCGGCGTTCGTCGTCGCTACCGCGACGACGTCCGCCTCGACTCGCGTTACGCTAAGACAGGGTGGCAGTGGTGTCACGTGCTCGTCTCGGCGTCCGTCGTTCCTAACGCGACGACGTCCGCCTCGACTCGCGTTACGGTAAGACAGGGAGGCAGTGGTGTCACGTGCTCGTCTCGGCGTCCGTCGTCGCTACCGCGACGACGTCCGCCTCGACTCGCGTTACCCTAAGACAGGGTGGCAGTGGTGTCACGTGCTCGTCTCGGCGTCCGTCGTCGCTACCGCGACGACGTCCGCCTCGACTCGCGTTATGCTAAGACAGGATGGCAGTGGTGTCACGTGCTCGTCTCGGCGTCCGTCGTCGCTACCGCGACGACGTCCGCCTCGACTCGTGTTACGCTAAGACAGGGTGGCAGTGGTGTCACGTGCTCGTCTCGGCGTCCGTCGTCGCTACCGCGACGACGTCCGCCTCGACTCACGTAACCCTAAGATAGACAGGGTGGCAATAGTGTCACGTGCTCGTCTCGGCGTCCGTCGTCGCTACCACGACGACGTCCGCCTCGACTCGCGTAACCCTAAGATAGACAGGGTGGCAGTGGTGTCACGTGATCGTCTCGATGTCCGTCGTCGCTACCGCGACGACGTCCGCCTCGACTCGCGTTTCGGTAAGACAGGGTGGCAGTGGTGTCACGTGCTCGTCTCGGCGTCCGTCGTCGCTACCGCGACGACGTCCGCCTCGACTCGCGTTACGCTAAGACAGGGTGGCAGTGGTGTCACGCGCTCGTCTTGGCGTCCGTCGTCGCTACCGCGACGACGTCCGCCTCGACTCGCGTTACCCTAAGACAGGGTGGCAGTGGTGTCACGTGCTCGTCTCGGCGTCCGTCGTCGCTACCGCGATGACGTCCGCCTCGACTCGCGTTACGCTAAGACAGGGTGGCAGTGGTGTCACGTGCTCCTCTCGGCGTCCGTCATCGCTACCGCAACGACGTCCGCCTCGACTCGCGTTACGCTAAGACAGGGTGGCAGTGGTGTCACGTGCTCGTCTCGGCGTTCGTCATCGCTACCGCGACGACGTCCGCCTCGACTCGCGTTACGCTAAGACAGGGTGGCAGTGGTGTCACGTGCTCGTCTCGGCATCCGTCGTCGCTACCGCGACGACGTCCGCCTCGACTTGCGTTACAGTAAGACAGGGAGGCAGTGGTGTCACTTGCTCGTCTTGGCGTCCGTCGTCCCTACCGCGACGACGTCCGCCTCGACTCGCTTTACCCTAAGATAGGGTGGCAGTGGTGTCACGTGCTCGTCTCGGCGTTCGTCGTCGCTACCGCGACGACGTCTGCCTCGACTCGCGTTACGCTAAGATAGGATGGCAGTGGTGTCACGTGCTCGTCTCGGCGTCCGTCGTCGCTACCGCGACGACGTCTGCCTCGACCGGGGTTACGCTAAGACAGGGTGGCAGTGGTGTCACGTGCTCGTCTCGGCGTTCGTCGTCGCTACCGCGACGACGTCCGCCTCGACTCGCGTTACGCTAAGACAGGGTGGCAGTGGTGTCACGTGCTCGTCTCGGCGTCCGTCGTTCCTAACGCGACGACGTCCGCCTCGACTCGCGTTACGGTAAGACAGGGAGGCAGTGGTGTCACGTGCTCGTCTCGGCGTCCGTCGTCGCTACCGCGACGACGTCCGCCTCGACTCGCGTTACCCTAAGACAGGGTGGCAGTGGTGTCACGTGCTCGTCTCGGCGTCCGTCGTCGCTACCGCGACGACGTCCGCCTCGACTCGCGTTATGCTAAGACAGGATGGCAGTGGTGTCACGTGCTCGTCTCGGCGTCCGTCGTCGCTACCGCGACGACGTCCGCCTCGACTCGTGTTACGCTAAGACAGGGTGGCAGTGGTGTCACGTGCTCGTCTCGGCGTTCGTCGTCGCTACCGCGACGACGTACGCCTCGACTCGCGTTACGCTAAGACAGGGTGGCAGTGGTGTCACGTGCTCGTCTCGGCGTCCGTCGTCGCTACCGCGACGACGTCCGCCTCGACTCGCGTTACGCTAAGACAGGGTGGCAGTGGTGTCACGTGCTCCTCTCGGCGTCCGTCGTCGCTACCGCGACGACGTCCGCCTCGACTCGCGTTACGCTAAGACAGGGTGGCAGTGGTGTCACGTGCTCGTCTCGGCGTCCGTCGTCGCTACCGCAACGACGTCCGCCTCGACTCGCGTTACGCTAAGACAGGGTGGCAGTGGTGTCACGTGCTCGTCTCGGCGTCCGTCGTCGCTACCGCGACGACGTCCGCCTCGACTCGCGTTACGCTAAGACAGGGTGGCAGTGGTGTCACGTGCTCGTCTCGGCGTCCGTCGTCGCTACCGCAACGACGTCCGCCTCGACTCGCGTTATGCTAAGACAGGGTGGCAGTGGTGTCACGTGCTCGTCTCGGCGTTCGTCATCGCTACCGCGACGACGTCCGCCTCGACTCGCGTTACGCTAAGACAGGGTGGCAGTGGTGTCACGTGCTCGTCTCGGCGTCCGTCGTCGCTACCGCGACGACGTCCGCCTCGACTTGCGTTACAGTAAGACAGGGAGGCAGTGGTGTCACTTGCTCGTCTTGGCGTCCGTCGTCCCTACCGCGACGACGTCCGCCTCGACTCGCGTTATGCTAAGACAGGATGGCAGTGGTGTCACGTGCTCGTCTCGGCGTCCGTCGTCGCTACCGCGACGACGTCCGCCTCGACTCGTGTTACGCTAAGACAGGGTGGCAGTGGTGTCTCGTGCTCGTCTCGGCGTCCGTCGTCGCTACCGCGACGACGTCCGCCTCGACTCACGTAACCCTAAGATAGACAGGGTGGCAATAGTGTCACGTGCTCGTCTCGGCGTCCGTCGTCGCTACCACGACGACGTCCGCCTCGACTCGCGTAACCCTAAGATAGACAGGGTGGCAGTGGTGTCACGTGATCGTCTCGACGTCCGTCGTCGCTACCGCGACGACGTCCGCCTCGACTCGCGTTTCGGTAAGACAGGGTGGCAGTGGTGTCACGTGCTCGTCTCGGCGTCCGTCGTCGCTACCGCGACGACGTCCGCCTCGACTCGCGTTACGCTAAGACAGGGTGGCAGTGGTGTCACGCGCTCGTCTTGGCGTCCGTCGTCGCTACCGCGACGACGTCCGCCTCGACTCGCGTTACCCTAAGACAGGGTGGCAGTGGTGTCACGTGCTCGTCTCGGCGTCCGTCGTCGCTACCGCGATGACGTCCGCCTCGACTCGCGTTACGCTAAGACAGGGTGGCAGTGGTGTCACGTGCTCCTCTCGGCGTCCGTCATCGCTACCGCAACGACGTCCGCCTCGACTCGCGTTACGCTAAGACAGGGTGGCAGTGGTGTCACGTGCTCGTCTCGGCGTTCGTCATCGCTACCGCGACGACGTCCGCCTCGACTCGCGTTACGCTAAGACAGGGTGGCAGTGGTGTCACGTGCTCGTCTCGGCGTCCGTCGTCGCTACCGCGACGACGTCCGCCTCGACTTGCGTTACAGTAAGACAGGGAGGCAGTGGTGTCACTTGCTCGTCTTGGCGTCCGTCGTCCCTACCGCGACGACGTCCGCCTCGACTCGCTTTACCCTAAGATAGGGTGGCAGTGGTGTCACGTGCTCGTCTCGGCGTTCGTCGTCGCTACCGCGACGACGTCTGCCTCGACTCGCGTTACGCTAAGATAGGATGGCAGTGGTGTCACGTGCTCGTCTCGGCGTCCGTCGTCGCTACCGCGACGACGTCTGCCTCGACCGGGGTTACGCTAAGACAGGGTGGCAGTGGTGTCACGTGCTCGTCTCGGCGTTCGTCGTCGCTACCGCGACGACGTCCGCCTCGACTCGCGTTACGCTAAGACAGGGTGGCAGTGGTGTCACGTGCTCGTCTCGGCGTCCGTCGTTCCTAACGCGACGACGTCCGCCTCGACTCGCGTTACGGTAAGACAGGGAGGCAGTGGTGTCACGTGCTCGTCTCGGCGTCCGTCGTCGCTACCGCGACGACGTCCGCCTCGACTCGCGTTACCCTAAGACAGGGTGGCAGTGGTGTCACGTGCTCGTCTCGGCGTCCGTCGTCGCTACCGCGACGACGTCCGCCTCGACTCGCGTTATGCTAAGACAGGATGGCAGTGGTGTCACGTGCTCGTCTCGGCGTCCGTCGTCGCTACCGCGACGACGTCCGCCTCGACTCGTGTTACGCTAAGACAGGGTGGCAGTGGTGTCACGTGCTCGTCTCGGCGTTCGTCGTCGCTACCGCGACGACGTCCGCCTCGACTCGCGTTACGCTAAGACAGGGTGGCAGTGGTGTCACGTGCTCGTCTCGGCGTCCGTCGTCGCTACCGCAACGACGTCCGCCTCGACTCGCGTTACGCTAAGACAGGGTGGCAGTGGTGTCACGTGCTCCTCTCGGCGTCCGTCGTCGCTACCGCGACGACGTCCGCCTCGACTCGCGTTACGCTAAGACAGGGTGGCAGTGGTGTCACGTGCTCGTCTCGGCGTCCGTCGTCGCTACGGCAACGACGTCCGCCTCGACTCGCGTTACGCTAAGACAGGGTGGCAGTGGTGTCACGTGCTCGTCTCGGCGTCCGTCGTCGCTACCGCGACGACGTCCGCCTCGACTCGCGTTACGCTAAGACAGGGTGGCAGTGGTGTCACGTGCTCGTCTCGGCGTCCGTCGTCGCTACCGCAACGACGTCCGCCTCGACTCGCGTTATGCTAAGACAGGGTGGCAGTGGTGTCACGTGCTCGTCTCGGCGTTCGTCATCGCTACCGCGACGACGTCCGCCTCGACTCGCGTTACGCTAAGACAGGGTGGCAGTGGTGTCACGTGCTCGTCTCGGCGTCCGTCGTCGCTACCGCGACGACGTCCGCCTCGACTTGCGTTACAGTAAGACAGGGAGGCAGTGGTGTCACTTGCTCGTCTTGGCGTCCGTCGTCCCTACCGCGACGACGTCCGCCTCGACTCGCGTTATGCTAAGACAGGATGGCAGTGGTGTCACGTGCTCGTCTCGGCGTCCGTCGTCGCTACCGCGACGACATCCGCCTCGACTCGTGTTACGCTAAGACAGGGTGGCAGTGGTGTCACGTGCTCGTCTCGGCGTCCGTCGTCGCTACCGCGACGACGTCCGCCTCGACTCACGTAACCCTAAGATAGACAGGGTGGCAATAGTGTCACGTGCTCGTCTCGGCGTCCGTCGTCGCTACCACGACGACGTCCGCCTCGACTCGCGTAACCCTAAGATAGACAGGGTGGCAGTGGTGTCACGTGATCGTCTCGACGTCCGTCGTCGCTACCGCGACGACGTCCGCCTCGACTCGCGTTTCGGTAAGACAGGGTGGCAGTGGTGTCACGTGCTCGTCTCGGCGTCCGTCGTCGCTACCGCGACGACGTCCGCCTCGACTCGCGTTACGCTAAGACAGGGTGGCAGTGGTGTCACGCGCTCGTCTTGGCGTCCGTCGTCGCTACCGCGACGACGTCCGCCTCGACTCGCGTTACCCTAAGACAGGGTGGCAGTGGTGTCACGTGCTCGTCTCGGCGTCCGTCGTCGCTACCGCGATGACGTCCGCCTCGACTCGCGTTACGCTAAGACAGGGTGGCAGTGGTGTCACGTGCTCCTCTCGGCGTCCGTCATCGCTACCGCAACGACGTCCGCCTCGACTCGCGTTACGCTAAGACAGGGTGGCAGTGGTGTCACGTGCTCGTCTCGGCGTTCGTCATCGCTACCGCGACGACGTCCGCCTCGACTCGCGTTACGCTAAGACAGGGTGGCAGTGGTGTCACGTGCTCGTCTCGGCGTCCGTCGTCGCTACCGCGACGACGTCCGCCTCGACTTGCGTTACAGTAAGACAGGGAGGCAGTGGTGTCACTTGCTCGTCTTGGCGTCCGTCGTCCCTACCGCGACGACGTCCACCTCGACTCGCTTTACCCTAAGATAGGGTGGCAGTGGTGTCACGTGCTCGTCTCGGCGTTCGTCGTCGCTACCGCGACGACGTCTGCCTCGACTCGCGTTACGCTAAGATAGGATGGCAGTGGTGTCACGTGCTCGTCTCGGCGTCCGTCGTCGCTACCGCGACGACGTCTGCCTCGACCGGGGTTACGCTAAGACAGGGTGGCAGTGGTGTCACGTGCTCGTCTCGGCGTTCGTCGTCGCTACCGCGACGACGTCCGCCTCGACTCGCGTTACGCTAAGACAGGGTGGCAGTGGTGTCACGTGCTCGTCTCGGCGTCCGTCGTTCCTAACGCGACGACGTCCGCCTCGACTCGCGTTACGGTAAGACAGGGAGGCAGTGGTGTCACATGCTCGTCTCGGCGTCCGTCGTCGCTACCGCGACGACGTCCGCCTCGACTCGCGTTACCCTAAGACAGGGTGGCAGTGGTGTCACGTGCTCGTCTCGGCGTCCGTCGTCGCTACCGCGACGACGTCCGCCTCGACTCGCGTCATGCTAAGACAGGATGGCAGTGGTGTCACGTGCTCGTCTCGGCGTCCGTCGTCGCTACCGCGACGACGTCCGCCTCGACTCGTGTTACGCTAAGACAGGGTGGCAGTGGTGTCACGTGCTCGTCTCGGCGTTCGTCGTCGCTACCGCGACGACGTCCGCCTCGACTCGCGTTACGCTAAGACAGGGTGGCAGTGGTGTCACGTGCTCGTCTCGGCGTCCGTCGTCGCTACCGCGACGACGTCCGCCTCGACTCGCGTTACGCTAAGACAGGGTGGCAGTGGTGTCACGTGCTCCTCTCGGCGTCCGTCGTCGCTACCGCGACGACGTCCGCCTCGACTCGCGTTACGCTAAGACAGGGTGGCAGTGGTGTCACGTGCTCGTCTCGGCGTCCGTCGTCGCTACCGCGACGACGTCCGCCTCGACTCGCGTTACGCTAAGACAGGGTGGCAGTGGTGTCACGTGCTCGTCTCGGCGTCCGTCGTCGCTACCGCGACGACGTCCGCCTCGACTCGCGTTACGCTAAGACAGGGTGGCAGTGGTGTCACGTGCTCGTCTCGGCGTCCGTCGTCGCTACCGCGACGACGTCCGCCTCGACTCGCGTTACGCTAAGACAGGGAGGCAGTGGTGTCACTTGCTCGTCTTGGCGTCCGTCGTCCCTACCGCGACGACGTCCGCCTCGACTCGCTTTACCCTAAGATAGGGTGGCAGTGGTGTCACGTGCTCGTCTCGGCGTTCGTCGTCGCTACCGCGACGACGTCTGCCTCGACTCGCGTTACGCTAAGATAGGGTGGCAGTGGTGTCACGTGCTCGTCTCGGCGTCCGTCGTCGCTACCGCGACGACGTCTGCCTCGACTGGGGTTACGCTAAGACAGGGTGGCAGTGGTGTCACGTGCTCGTCTCGGCGTTCGTCGTCGCTACCGCGACGACGTCCGCCTCGACTCGCGTTACGCTAAGACAGGGTGGCAGTGGTGTCACGTGCTCGTCTCGGCGTCCGTCGTTCCTAACGCGACGACGTCCGCCTCGACTCGCGTTACGGTAAGACAGGGAGGCAGTGGTGTCACATGCTCGTCTCGGCGTCCGTCGTCGCTACCGCGACGACGTCCGCCTCGACTCGCGTTACCCTAAGACAGGGTGGCAGTGGTGTCACGTGCTCGTCTCGGCGTCCGTCGTCGCTACCGCGACGACGTCCGCCTCGACTCGCGTCATGCTAAGACAGGATGGCAGTGGTGTCACGTGCTCGTCTCGGCGTCCGTCGTCGCTACCGCGACGACGTCCGCCTCGACTCGTGTTACGCTAAGACAGGGTGGCAGTGGTGTCACGTGCTCGTCTCGGCGTTCGTCGTCGCTACCGCGACGACGTCCGCCTCGACTCGCGTTACGCTAAGACAGGGTGGCAGTGGTGTCACGTGCTCGTCTCGGCGTCCGTCGTCGCTACCGCGACGACGTCCGCCTCGACTCGCGTTACGCTAAGACAGGGTGGCAGTGGTGTCACGTGCTCCTCTCGGCGTCCGTCGTCGCTACCGCGACGACGTCCGCCTCGACTCGCGTTACGCTAAGACAGGGTGGCAGTGGTGTCACGTGCTCGTCTCGGCGTCCGTCGTCGCTACCGCGACGACGTCCGCCTCGACTCGCGTTACGCTAAGACAGGGTGGCAGTGGTGTCACGTGCTCGTCTCGGCGTCCGTCGTCGCTACCGCGACGACGTCCGCCTCGACTCGCGTTACGCTAAGACAGGGTGGCAGTGGTGTCACGTGCTCGTCTCGGCGTCCGTCGTCGCTACCGCGACGACGTCCGCCTCGACTCGCGTTACGCTAAGACAGGGAGGCAGTGGTGTCACTTGCTCGTCTTGGCGTCCGTCGTCCCTACCGCGACGACGTCCGCCTCGACTCGCTTTACCCTAAGATAGGGTGGCAGTGGTGTCACGTGCTCGTCTCGGCGTTCGTCGTCGCTACCGCGACGACGTCTGCCTCGACTCGCGTTACGCTAAGATAGGGTGGCAGTGGTGTCACGTGCTCGTCTCGGCGTCCGTCGTCGCTACCGCGACGACGTCTGCCTCGACCGGGGTTACGCTAAGACAGGGTGGCAGTGGTGTCACGTGCTCGTCTCGGCGTTCGTCGTCGCTACCGCGACGACGTCCGCCTCGACTCGCGTTACGCTAAGACAGGGTGGCAGTGGTGTCACGTGCTCGTCTCGGCGTCCGTCGTTCCTAACGCGACGACGTCCGCCTCGACTCGCGTTACGGTAAGACAGGGAGGCAGTGGTGTCACGTGCTCGTCTCGGCGTCCGTCGTCGCTACCGCGACGACGTCCGCCTCGACTCGCGTTACCCTAAGACAGGGTGGCAGTGGTGTCACGTGCTCGTCTCGGCGTCCGTCGTCGCTACCGCGACGACGTCCGCCTCGACTCGCGTTATGCTAAGACAGGATGGCAGTGGTGTCACGTGCTCGTCTCGGCGTCCGTCGTCGCTACCGCGACGACGTCCGCCTCGACTCGTGTTACGCTAAGACAGGGTGGCAGTGGTGTCACATGCTCGTCTCGGCGTTCGTCGTCGCTACCGCGACGACGTCTGCCTCGACTCGCGTTACGCTAAGACAGGGTGGCAGTGGTGTCACGTGCTCGTCTCGGCGTCCGTCGTCGCTACCGCGACGACGTCCGCCTCGACTCGCGTTACGCTAAGACAGGGTGGCAGTGGTGTCACGTGCTCCACTCGGCGTCCGTCGTCGCTACCGCGACGACGTCCGCCTCGACTCGCGTTACGCTAAGACAGGGTGGCAGTGGTGTCACGTGCTCGTCTCGGCGTCCGTCGTCGCTACCGCAACGACGTCCGCCTCGACTCGCGTTACGCTAAGACAGGGTGGCAGTGGTGTCACGTGCTCGTCTCGGCGTCCGTCGTCGCTACCGCGACGACGTCCGCCTCGACTCGCGTTACGCTAAGACAGGGTGGCAGTGGTGTCACGTGCTCGTCTCGGCGTCCGTCGTCGCTACCGCAACGACGTCCGCCTCGACTCGCGTTACGCTAAGACAGGGTGGCAGTGGTGTCACGTGCTCGTCTCGGCGTTCGTCATCGCTACCGCGACGACGTCCGCCTCGACTCGCGTTACGCTAAGACAGGGTGGCAGTGGTGTCACGTGCTCGTCTCGGCGTCCGTCGTCGCTACCGCGACGACGTCCGCCTCGACTTGCGTTACAGTAAGACAGGGAGGCAGTGGTGTCACTTGCTCGTCTTGGCGTCCGTCGTCCCTACAGCGACGACGTCCGCCTCGACTCGCTTTACCCTAAGATAGGGTGGCAGTGGTGTCACGTGCTCGTCTCGGCGTTCGTCGTCGCTACCGCGACGACGTCTGCCTCGACTCGCGTTACGCTAAGATAGGATGGCAGTGGTGTCACGTGCTCGTCTCGGCGTCCGTCGTCGCTACCGCGACGACGTCTGCCTCGACCGGGGTTACGCTAAGACAGGGTGGCAGTGGTGTCACGTGCTCGTCTCGGCGTTCGTCGTCGCTACCGCGACGACGTCCGCCTCGACTCGCGTTACGCTAAGACAGGGTGGCAGTGGTGTCACGTGCTCGTCTCGGCGTCCGTCGTTCCTAACGCGACGACGTCCGCCTTGACTCGCGTTACGGTAAGACAGGGAGGCAGTGGTGTCACGTGCTCGTCTCGGCGTCCGTCGTCGCTACCGCGACGACGTCCGCCTCGACTCGCGTTACCCTAAGACAGGGTGGCAGTGGTGTCACGTGCTCGTCTCGGCGTCCGTCGTCGCTACCGCGACGACGTCCGCCTCGACTCGCGTTATGCTAAGACAGGATGGCAGTGGTGTCACGTGCTCGTCTCGGCGTCCGTCGTCGCTACCGCGACGACGTCCGCCTCGACTCGTGTTACGCTAAGACAGGGTGGCAGTGGTGTCACGTGCTCGTCTCGGCGTCCGTCGTCGCTACCGCGACGACGTCCGCCTCGACTCGCGTTACGCTAAGACAGGGTGGCAGTGGTGTCACGTGCTCGTCTCGGCGTTCGTCGTCGCTACCGCGACGACGTCCGCCTCGACTCGCATTTCGGTAAGACAGGGTGGCAGTGGTGTCACGTGCTCGTCTCGGCGTTCGTCGTCGCTACCGCGACGACGTCCGCCTCGACTCGCGTTACGCTAAGACAGGGTGGCAGTGGTGTCACGGGCTCGTCTCAGCGTCCGTCGTCGCTACCGCGACGACGTCCGCCTCGACTCGCGTTACCCTAAGATAGACAGGGTGGCAGTGGTGTCACGTGCTCGTCTCGGCGTCCGTCGTCGCTACCGCGACGACGTCCGCGTCGACTCGCGTTACGCTAAGACAGGGAGGCACTGGTGTCACGTGCTCGTCTCGGCGTCCGCCGTCGCCTACCGCGACGACGTCCGCCTCGACTCACGTAAGCCTAAGATAGACAGGGTGGCAGTAGTGTCACGTGCTCGTCTCGGCGTCCGTCGTCGCTACAGCGACGATGTCCGCCTCGACTCGCGTAACCCTAAGATAGACAGGGTGGCAGTGGTGTCACGTGCTCGTCTCGACGTCCGTCGTCGCTACCGCGACGACGTCCGCCTCAACTCGTGTTACGCTAAGACAGGGTGGCAGTGGTGTCACGTGCTCATCTCGGCGTCCGTCGTCGCTACCGCGACGACGTCCGCCTCGACTCGCGTTTCGGTAAGACAGGGTCGCAGTGGTGTCACGTGCTCGTCTCGGCGTCCGTCGTCGCTACCGCGACGACGTCCGCCTCGACTCACGTTACCCTAAGATAGACAGGGTGGAAGTGGTGTCACGTGCTCGTCTCGGCGTCCGTCGTCGCTACCACGACGACGCCGCCTCGACTCACGTTACCCTAAGATAGACAGGGTGGAAGTGGTGTCACGTGCTCGTCTCGGCGTCCGTCGTCGCTACCGCGACGACGACCGCCTCGACTCGCGTAACCCTAAGATAGACAGGGTGGCAGTGGTGTCACGTGCTTCTCTCGATGTCCGCCTCCACTCGCGTTTCGGTAAGACAAGGTGGCAGTGGTGTCACGTGCTCGTCTCGGTGTCCGTCGTCGCTACAGCGACGACGTCCGCCTCGACTCGCGTTTCGGTAAGACAGGGTGGCAGTGGTGTCACGTGCTCGTCTCGGCGTGCGTCAGCGCTACCGCGACGACGTCCGCCTCGACTCGCGTTACGCTAAGACAGGGTGGCAGTGGTGTCACGGGCTCGTCTCGGCGTCCGTCGTCGCTACTGCGACAACGTCCGCCTCGACTCGCGTTTCAGTAAGACAGGGTGGCAGTGGTGTCACGTGCTCGTCTCGGCGTCCGTCATCGCTACCGCGACGACGTCCGCCTCGACTCGCGTTACCCTAAGATAGAGAGGGTGGCAGTGGTGTCACGTGCTCGTCTCGGCGTCCGTCATCGCTATTGCGACGATGTCCGCCTCGACTCGCGTAACCCTAAGATAGACAGGGTGGCGGTGGTGTCACGTGCTCGTCTCGGCGTCCGTCGTCGCTAACGCGACGAAGTCCGCCTCGACTCGCGTTACGGTAAGACAGGGAGGCAGTGGTGTCACGTGCTCGTCTCGGCATCCGTCGTCGCTACCGCGACGACTTCCGCCTCGACTCGCGTTACCCTAAGACAGGGTGGCAGTGGTGTCACGTGCTCATCTCGGTGTCCGTCGTCGCTACCGCGACGACGTTCGCCTCGACTCGCGTTTCCCTAAGATAGACAGGGTGGCAGTGGTGTCACGTGCTCGTCTCGGCGTCCGTCGTCGGTACCGCGACGACGTCCGCCTCGACTCGCATTACGCTAAGACAGGGAGGCAGTGGTGTCACGTGCTCGTCTCGGCGTCCATTGTCGCTACCACGACGATGTCCGCCTCGACTCACGTAACCCTAAGATAGACAGGGTGGCAGTAGTGTCACGTGCCCGTCTCGGCGTCCGTCGTCGCTACCGCGACGACGTCCGCCTCGACTCGTGTAACCCTAAGATAGACAGGGCAGTGGTGTCACGTGCTCGCCTCGGCGTCCGTCGTCGCTACCGCGACGACGTCCGCCTCGACTCGCGTTACGCTAAGACAGGGTGGCAGTGGTGTCACGTGCTCATCTCGGCGTCCGTCGTCGCTACCGTGACGATGTCCGCCTCGACTCGCGTTACGCTAAGACAGGGTGGCAGTGGTGTCACATGCTCGTCTCGGCGTCCGTCGTCGCTACCGCGACGACGTCCGCCTCGACTCGCATTTCGGTAAGACAGGGTGGCAGTGGTGTCACGTGCTCGTCTCGGCGTCCGTCATTGCTACCGCGACGACGTCCGCCTCGACTCGCGTTACGCTAAGATAGGGTGGCAGTGGTGTCACGGGCTCGTCTCGGCGTCCGTCGTCGCTACCGCGACGATGTCCGCCTCGACTCGCGTTACCCTAAGATAGACAGGGTGGCAGTGGTGTCACGTGCTCGTCTCGGCGTCCGTCGTCGCTACCGCGACGACGTCCGCGTCGACTCGCGTTACGCTAAGACAGGGAGGCAGTGGTGTCACTTGCTCGTCTCGGCGTACGTCGTCCCTACAGCGACGACGTCCGCCTCGACTCATGTAACCCTAAGATCGACAGGGTGGCAGTAGTGTCACGTGCTCGTCTCGGCGTCCGTCGTCGCTACCGCGACGACGTCCGCCTTGACTCGCGTTACACTAAGACAGGGTGGCAGTGGTGTCACGTGCTCATCTCGGCGTCCATCGTCGCTACCGCGACGACGTCCGCCTCGACTCGCGTTTCGGTAAGACAGGGTGGTAGTGGTGTCACGTGCTCGTCTCGGCGTCCGTCGTCGCTACCGTGACGACGTCCGCCTCGACTCGCGTTATGCTAAGACAGGGTGGCAGTGGTGTCACGGGCTCGTCTCGGCGTCCGTCGTCGCTACCGCGATGACGTCCGCCTCGACTCGCGTTACAGTAAGACAGTGAGGCAGTGGTGTCACGTGCTCGTCTCGGTGTCCGCCGTCGCTACCGCGACGACGTCCGCCTCGACTTGCGTTACCCTAAGATAGACAGGGTGGCAGTGGTGTTACGTGCTCGTCTCGGCGTCCATCGTCGCTACTGCGATGACGTTCGCCTCGACTCGCATAACCCTAAGATAGACAGG
Source organism: Triticum timopheevii (assembly GCA_963921465.1). Lineage (NCBI taxonomy): Eukaryota > Viridiplantae > Streptophyta > Magnoliopsida > Poales > Poaceae > Triticum > Triticum timopheevii. The sequence continues at coordinate 311,254,462 of OY997266.1, read as the reverse complement.
GTGGCAGTGGTGTCACGTGCTCGTCTCGACGTCCGCCTCGACTCGCGTTTCGGTAAGACAGGGTGGCAGTGGTGTCACGTGCTCGTCTTGGTGTCCGTCGTCGCTACCGCGTTGACGTCCGCCTCGACTCGCGTTACGCTAAGACAGGGTGGCAGTGGTGTCACGTGCTCGTCTCGGCGTCCGTCGTCGCTACCGCGACGACGTCCGCCTCGACTCGCGTTACGCTAAGACAGGGTGGCAGTGGTGTCACGTGCTCGTCTCGGCGTCCGTCGTCGCTACCGCAACGACGTCCTCCTCGACTCGCGTTACGCTAAGACAGGGTGGCAGTGGTGTCACGTGCTCGTCTCGGCGTTCGTCATCGCTACCGCGACGACGTCCGCCTCGACTCGCGTTACGCTAAGACAGGGTGGCAGTGGTGTCACGTGCTCGTCTCGGCGTCCATCGTCGCTACCGCGACGACGTCCGCCTCGACTTGCGTTATAGTAAGACAGGGAGGCAGTGGTGTCACTTGCTCGTCTTGGCGTCCGTCGTCCCTACCGCGACGATGTCCGCCTCGACTCGCTTTACCCTAAGATAGGGTGGCAGTGGTGTCACGTGCTCGTCTCGGCGTTCGTCGTCGCTACCGCGACGACGTCTGCCTCGACTCGCGTTACGCTAAGATAGGATGGCAGTGGTGTCACGTGCTCGTCTCGGCGTCCGTCGTCGCTACCGCGACGACGTCTGCCTCGACCGGGGTTACGCTAAGACAGGGTGGCAGTGGTGTCACGTGCTCGTCTCGGCGTTCGTCGTCGCTACCGCGACGACGTCCGCCTCGACTCGCGTTACGCTAAGACAGGGTGGCAGTGGTGTCACGTGCTCGTCTCGGCGTCCGTCGTTCCTAACGCGACGACGTCCGCCTCGACTCGCGTTACGGTAAGACAGGGAGGCAGTGGTGTCACGTGCTCGTCTCGGCGTCCGTCGTCGCTACCGCGACGACGTCCGCCTCGACTCGCGTTACCCTAAGACAGGGTGGCAGTGGTGCCACGTGCTCGTCTCGGCGTCCGTCGTCGCTACCGCGACGACGTCCGCCTCGACTCGCGTTATGCTAAGACAGGATGGCAGTGGTGTCACGTGCTCGTCTCGGCGTCCGTCGTCGCTACCGCGACGACGTCCGCCTCGACTCGTGTTACGCTAAGACAGGGTGGCAGTGGTGTCACGTGCTCGTCTCGGCGTTCGTCGTCGCTACCGCGACGACGTCCGCCTCGACTCGCGTTACGCTAAGACAGGGTGGCAGTGGTGTCACGTGCTCGTCTCGGCGTCCGTCGTCGCTACCGCGACGACGTCCGCCTCGACTCGCGTTACGCTAAGACAGGATGGCAGTGGTGTCACGTGCTCGTCTCGGCGTTCGTCGTCGCTACCGCGACGACGTCCGCCTCGACTCGCATTTCGGTAAGACAGGGTGGCAGTGGTGTCACGTGCTCGTCTCGGCGTTCGTCGTCGCTACCGCGATGACGTCCGCCTCGACTCGCGTTACGCTAAGACAGGGTGGCAGTGGTGTCACGGGCTCGTCTCAGCGTCCGTCGTCGCTACCGCGACGACGTCCGCCTCGACTCGCGTTACCCTAAGATAGACAGGGTGGCAGTGGTGTCACGTGCTCGTCTCGGCGTCCGTCGTCGCTACCGCGACGACGTCCGCGTCGACTCGCGTTACGCTAAGACAGGGAGGCACTGGTGTCACGTGCTCGTCTCGGCGTCCGCCGTCGCCTACCGCGACGACGTCCGCCTCGACTCACGTAAGCCTAAGATAGACAGGGTGGCAGTAGTGTCACGTGCTCGTCTCGGCGTCCGTCGTCGCTACAGCGACGATGTCCGCCTCGACTCGCGTAACCCTAAGATAGACAGGGTGGCAGTGGTGTCACGTGCTCGTCTCGACGTCCGTCGTCGCTACCGCGACGACGTCCGCCTCAACTCGTGTTACGCTAAGACAGGGTGGCAGTGGTGTCACGTGCTCATCTCGGCGTCCGTCGTCGCTACCGCGACGACGTCCGCCTCGACTCGCGTTTCGGTAAGACAGGGTGGCAGTGGTGTCACGTGCTCGTCTCGGCGTCCGTCGTCGCTACCGCGACGACGTCCGCCTCGACTCGCGTTATGCTAAGACAGGGTGGCAGTGGTGTCACGGGCTCGTCTCGGCGTCCGTCGTCGCTACCACGACGACGCCGCCTCGACTCACGTTACCCTAAGATAGACAGGGTGGAAGTGGTGTCACGTGCTCGTCTCGGCGTCCGTCGTCGCTACCGCGACGACGACCGCCTCGACTCGCGTAACCCTAAGATAGACAGGGTGGCAGTGGTGTCACGTGCTTCTCTCGATGTCCGCCTCCACTCGCGTTTCGGTAAGACAAGGTGGCAGTGGTGTCACGTGCTCGTCTCGGTGTCCGTCGTCGCTACAGCGACGACGTCCGCCTCGACTCGCGTTTCGGTAAGACAGGGTGGCAGTGGTGTCACGTGCTCGTCTCGGCGTGCGTCAGCGCTACCGCGACGACGTCCGCCTCGACTCGCGTTACGCTAAGACAGGGTGGCAGTGGTGTCACGGGCTCGTCTCGGCGTCCGTCGTCGCTACTGCGACAACGTCCGCCTCGACTCGCGTTTCAGTAAGACAGGGTGGCAGTGGTGTCACGTGCTCGTCTCGGCGTCCGTCATCGCTACCGCGACGACGTCCGCCTCGACTCGCGTTACCCTAAGATAGAGAGGGTGGCAGTGGTGTCACGTGCTCGTCTCGGCGTCCGTCATCGCTATTGCGACGATGTCCGCCTCGACTCGCGTAACCCTAAGATAGACAGGGTGGCGGTGGTGTCACGTGCTCGTCTCGGCGTCCGTCGTCGCTAACGCGACGAAGTCCGCCTCGACTCGCGTTACGGTAAGACAGGGAGGCAGTGGTGTCACGTGCTCGTCTCGGCATCCGTCGTCGCTACCGCGACGACTTCCGCCTCGACTCGCGTTACCCTAAGACAGGGTGGCAGTGGTGTCACGTGCTCATCTCGGTGTCCGTCGTCGCTACCGCGACGACGTTCGCCTCGACTCGCGTTTCCCTAAGATAGACAGGGTGGCAGTGGTGTCACGTGCTCGTCTCGGCGTCCGTCGTCGGTACCGCGACGACGTCCGCCTCGACTCGCATTACGCTAAGACAGGGAGGCAGTGGTGTCACGTGCTCGTCTCGGCGTCCGTTGTCGCTACCACGACGATGTCCGCCTCGACTCACGTAACCCTAAGATAGACAGGGTGGCAGTAGTGTCACGTGCCCGTCTCGGCGTCCGTCGTCGCTACCGCGACGACGTCCGCCTCGACTCGTGTAACCCTAAGATAGACAGGGCAGTGGTGTCACGTGCTCGCCTCGGCGTCCGTCGTCGCTACCGCGACGACGTCCGCCTCGACTCGCGTTACGCTAAGACAGGGTGGCAGTGGTGTCACGTGCTCATCTCGGCGTCCGTCGTCGCTACCGTGACGATGTCCGCCTCGACTCGCGTTACGCTAAGACAGGGTGGCAGTGGTGTCACATGCTCGTCTCGGCGTCCGTCGTCGCTACCGCGACGACGTCCGCCTCGACTCGCATTTCGGTAAGACAGGGTGGCAGTGGTGTCACGTGCTCGTCTCGGCGTCCGTCATTGCTACCGCGACGACGTCCGCCTCGACTCGCGTTACGCTAAGATAGGGTGGCAGTGGTGTCACGGGCTCGTCTCGGCGTCCGTCGTCGCTACCGCGACGATGTCCGCCTCGACTCGCGTTACCCTAAGATAGACAGGGTGGCAGTGGTGTCACGTGCTCGTCTCGGCGTCCGTCGTCGCTACCGCGACGACGTCCGCGTGGACTCGCGTTACGCTAAGACAGGGAGGCAGTGGTGTCACTTGCTCGTCTCGGCGTACGTCGTCCCTACAGCGACGACGTCCGCCTCGACTCACGTAACCCTAAGATCGACAGGGTGGCAGTAGTGTCACGTGCTCGTCTCGGCGTCCGTCGTCGCTACCGCGACGACGTCCGCCTTGACTCGCGTTACACTAAGACAGGGTGGCAGTGGTGTCACGTGCTCATCTCGGCGTCCATCGTCGCTACCGCGACGACGTCCGCCTCGACTCGCGTTTCGGTAAGACAGGGTGGTAGTGGTGTCACGTGCTCGTCTCGGCGTCCGTCGTCGCTACCGTGACGACGTCCGCCTCGACTCGCGTTATGCTAAGACAGGGTGGCAGTGGTGTCACGGGCTCGTCTCGGCGTCCGTCGTCGCTACCGGGATGACGTCCGCCTCGACTCGCGTTACAGTAAGACAGTGAGGCAGTGGTGTCACGTGCTCGTCTCGGTGTCCGCCGTCGCTACCGCGACGACGTCCGCCTCGACTTGCGTTACCCTAAGATAGACAGGGTGGCAGTGGTGTTACGTGCTCGTCTCGGCGTCCATCGTCGCTACTGCGACGACGTTCGCCTCGACTCGCATAACCCTAAGATAGACAGGGTGGCAGTGGTGTCACGTGCTCGTCTCGACGTCCGCCTCGACTCGCGTTTCGGTAAGACAGGGTGGCAGTGGTGTCACGTGCTCGTCTTGGTGTCCGTCGTCGCTACCGCGTTGACGTCCGCCTCGACTCGCGTTTCGATAAGACAGGGTGGCAGTGGTGTCACGTGCTCGTCTCGGCGTCCGTCGTCGCTACCGCGACGACGTCCGCCTCGACTCGCGTTACGCTAAGACAGGGTGGCAGCGGTGTGACGGGCTCGTCTCGGCGTCCATCGTCGCTACTGCGACGACGTCCGCCTCGACTCGTGTTTCACTAAGACAGGGTGGCAGTGGTGTCACGTGCTCGTCTCGGCGTCTGTCGTCGCTACCGCGACGACGTCTGCCTCGACTCGCATTACCCTAAGATAGACAGGGTGGCAGTGGTGTCATGTGCTCGTCTCGGCGTCCGTCGTCGCTACCGCGACGACGTCCGCCTCGACTCGCGTTACCCTAAGATAGACTGGGTGGCAGTGGTGTCACGTGCTCGTCTCGGCGTCCGTCGTCGCTACCGCGATGACGTCCGCATCGACTCGCGTAACCCTAAGATACACAGGGGGGCAGTGGTGTCACGTGCTCGTCTCAGCGTCTCTCGTCGCGTTACAGTAAGACAGGGAGGCAGTGGTGCCACGTGCTCGTCTCGGCGTCCGTCGTCGCTACCGCGACGACGTCCGCCTCGACCGGGGTTACGCTAAGACAGGATGGCAGTGGTGTCACGTGCTAGTCTCGGCGTTCGTCGTCGCTACCGCGACGACGTCCGCCTCGACTCGTGTTATGCTAAAACAGGGTGGCAGTGGTGTCACGTGCTCGTCTCGGCGTCCGTCGTCGCTACTGCGACGACGTCTGCCTCGACTCACGATACAGTAAGACAGGGAGGCAGTGGTGTCACGTGCTCGTCTCGGCGTCCTCCGTCGCTACCGCGACGACGTCCTCCTCGACTTGCGTTACCCTAAGATAGACAGGGTGGCAGTGGTGTCACGTGCTCGTCTCGGCGTCCGTCGTCGCTACCGCGACGACGTCCGCCTCGACTCGCGTTACGCTAAGACAGGGAGGCAGTGGTGTCACGTGCTCGTCTCGGGGTCCGTCGTCGCTACCGCGACGACGTCCGCCTCGACTCACGTAACCCTAAGATAGACAGGGTGGCAGTAGTGTCACGTGCTCGTCTCGGCATCCGTCGTCGCTACCGCAACGACGTCTGCCTCGACTCGCGTAACCCTAAGATAGACAGGGTGGCAGTGGTGTCACGTGCTCGTCTCGGCGTCCGTCGTCGCTACCACGACGACGTCCGCCTCGACTCGCGTTACGCTAATACAGGGTGGCAGTGGTGTCACGTGCTCGTCTCGGCGTCCGTCGTCGCTACCGCGACGACGTCCGCCTCGACTCACGTTACGCTAAGACAGGGTGGCAGTGGTGTCACTTGCTCGTCTCGGCGTTCGTCGTCGCTACCGCGACGACGTCCGCCTCGACTCGCGTTACACTAAGACAGGGTGGCAGTGGTGTCACGTGCTCGTCTCGGCGTCCGTCGTCGCTACCGCGACGACGTCCGCCTCGACTCGCATTACAGTAAGACAGGGAGGCAGTGGTGTCACGTGCTCGTCTCGGCGTCCGCCGTCGCTACCGCAACGACGTCCGCCTCGACTCGCGTAACCCTAAGATAGACAGGGTGGCAATGGTGTCACGTGCTCGTCTCGGTCTCCGTCGTCGCTAACGCGATGACGTCCGCCTCGACTCGCGTTATGCTAAGACAGGGAGGCAGTGGTGTCACGTGCTCATCTTGGCGTACCGCGACGACGTCCGCCTCGACTCACGTAACCCTAAGATAGATAGGGTGGCAGTAGTGTCACGTGTCTCGGCGTCCGTCGTCGCTACCGCGACGACGTCCGCCTCGACTCGCGTAACCCTAAGATAGACAGGGTGGCAGTGGTGTCACGTGCTCGTCTCAGCATCCGTCGTCGCTACCACGACGACGTCCGCCTCGACTCGCGTTACGCTAAGACAGGGTGGCAGTGGTGTCACGTGCTCCTCTCGGCGTCCGTCGTCGCTACCGCGACGATGTCTGCCTCGACTCGCGTTACGCTAAGACAAGGTGGCAGTGGTGTCACGTGCTCGTCTCAGCATCCGTCGTCGCTACCGCGACGATGTCCGCCTCGACTCGCATTTCGGTAAGACAGGGTGGCAGTGGTGTCACGTGCTCGTCTCGGCGTCCGTCGTCACTACCGCGACGACGTCCGCCTCGACTCGCGTTATGCTAAGACAGGGTGGCAGTGGTGTCACGGGCTCGTCTCGGCGACCGTGGTCGCTACCGCGACGACGTCCGCCTCGACTCGCGTTACCCTAAGATAGACAGGGTGGCAGTGGTGTCACGTGCTCGTCTCGACGTCTGCCTCGACTCGCGTTTCGGTAAGACAGGGTGGCAGTGGTGTCACGTGCTCGTCTCGGCGTCCGTCGTCGCTACCGCGACGACGTCCGCCTCGACTCGCGTTTCGGTAAGACAGGGTGGCAGTGGTGTCACGTGCTCGTCTCGGCGTCCGTCGTCGCTGCCTCGACGACGTCCGCCTCGACTCGCGTTACGCTAAGACAGGGAGGCAGTGGTGTCACGTGCTCGTCTTGGCGTACCGCGACGATGTCCGCCTTGACTCACGTAACCCTAAGATAGACAGGGTGGCAGTAGTGTCACGTGCTTGTCTCGGCGTCCGTCATCGCTACCGCGACGACGTCCGCCTCGACTCGCGTAACCCTAAGATAGACAGGGTGGCAGTGGTGTCACGTGCTCGTCTCAGCATCCGTCGTCGCTACCGCGACGACGTCTGCCTCGACTCGCGTTACGCTAAGACAGGGTGGCAGTGGTGTCACATGCTCCTCTCGGCGTCCGTCGTCGCTACCGCGACGATGTCCGCCTCGACTCGCGTTACGCTAAGACAGGGTGGCAGTGGTGTCACGAGCTCGTCTCGGCGTCCGTCGTCGCTACCGCGACGACGTCCGCCTCGACTCGCATTTCGGTAAGACAGGGTGGCAGTGGTGTCACGTGCTCGTCTCGGCGTCCGTCGTCGCTACTGCGACGACGTCTGCCTCGACTCCGCCTCGACTCGCGTTACGCTAAGACAGGGTGGCAGTGGTGTCACGAGCTCGTCTCGGCGTCCGTCGTCGCTACCGCGACGACGTCCGCCTCGACTCGCATTTCGGTAAGACAGGGTGGCAGTGGTGTCACGTGCTCGTCTCGGCGTCCGTCGTCACTACCGCGACGACGTCCGCCTCGATTCGCGTTACGCTAAGACAGGGTGGCAGTGGTGTCACGGGCTCGTCTCGACGACCGTCGTCGCTACCGCGACGACGTCCGCCTCGACTCACTTTACCCTAAGATAGACAGGGTGGCAGTGGTGTAACGTGCTCGTCTCGACGTCCGCCTCGACTCGCGTTTCGGTAAGACAGGGTGGCAGTGGTGTCACGTACTCGTCTCGGCGTCCGTCGTCGCTACCGCGACGACATCCACCTCGACTCGCGTTTCGGTAAGACAGGGTGGCAGTGGTGTCACGTGCTCGTCTCGGCGTCCGTCGTCGCTACCTCGACGACGTCCACCTCGACTCGCATTACGCTAAGACAGGGTGGCAGTGGTGTCACGGGCTCGTCTCGGCGTCCGTCGTCGCTACTGCGACGACGTCCGCCTCGACTCACGTTTCACTAAGACAGGGTGGCAGTGGTGTCACGTGCTCGTCTCGGCGTCCGTCGTCGCTACCGCGACGACGTCCGCCTCGACTCACGTAACCCTAAGATAGACAGGGTGGCAGTAGTGTCACGTGCTCGTCTCGGCATCCGTCGTCGCTACCGCGACGACGTCTGCCTCGACTCGCGTAACCCTAAGATAGACAGGGTGGAAGTGGTGTCACGTGCTCGTCTCGGCGTCCGTCGTCGCTACCACGACGACGTCCGCCTCGACTCGCGTTACGCTAAGACAGGGTGGCAGTGGTGTCACGTGCTCGTCTCGGCGTCCGTCGTCGCTACCGCGACGACGTCCGCCTCGACTCGCGTTACGCTAAGACAGGGTGGCAGTGGTGTCACTAGCTCGTCTCGGCGTTCGTCGTCGCTACCGCGACGACGTCCGCCTCGACTCGCGTTACACTAAGACAGGGTGGCAGTGGTGTCACGTGCTCGTCTCGGCGTCCGTCGTCGCTACCGCAACGACGTCCGCCTCGACTCGCGTTACAGTAAGACAGGGAGGCAGTGGTGTCACGTGCTCGTCTCGGCGTCCGCCATCGCTACCGCAACGACGTCCGCCTCGACTCGTGTAACCCTAAGATAGACAGGGTGGCAGTGGTGTCACGTGCTCGTCTCGGTCTCCGTCGTCGCTAACGCGATGACGTCCGCCTCGACTCGCGTTATGCTAAGACAGGGAGGCAGTGGTGTCACGTGCTCGTCTTGGCGTACCGCGACGACGTCCGCCTCGACTCACGTAACCCTAAGATAAACAGGGTGGCAGTAGTGTCACGTGCTTGTCTCGGCGTCCGTCGTCGCTACCGCGACGACGTCCGCCTCGACTCGCGTAACCCTAAGATAGACAGGGTGGCAGTGGTGTCACGTGCTCGTCTCAGCATCCGTCGTCGCTACCGCGACGACGTCCGCCTCGACTCGCGTTACGCTAAGACAGGGTGGCAGTGGTGTCACATGCTCCTCTCGGCGTCCGTCGTCGCTACCGCGACGATGTCTGCCTCGACTCGCGTTACGCTAAGACAGGGTGGCAGTGGTGTCACGTGCTCGTCTCCGCGTCCGTCGTCGCTACCGCGACGATGTCCGCCTCGACTCGCATTTCGGTAAGACAGGGTGGCAGTGGTGTCACGTGCTCGTCTCGGCGTCCGTCGTCACTACTGCGACGATGTCCGCCTCGACTCGCGTTATGCTAAGACAGGGTGGCAGTGGTGTCACGGGCTCGTCTCGGCGACCGTGGTCGCTACCGCGACGACGACCGCCTCGACTCACGTTACCCTAAGATAGACAGGGTGGCAGTGGTGTCACGTGCTCGTCTCGACGTCTGCCTCGACTCGCGTTTCGGTAAGACAGGGTGGCAGTGGTGTCACGTGCTCGTCTCGGCGTCCGTCGTCGCTACCGCGACGACGTCCGCCTCGACTCGCGTTTCGGTAAGACAGGGTGGCAGTGGTGTCACGTGCTCGTCTCGGCGTCCGTCGTCGCTACCTCAACGACGTCCGCCTCGACTCGCGTTACGCTAAGACAGGGAGGCAGTGGTGTCAAGTGCTCGTCTTGGCGTACCGCGACGACGTCCGCCTTGACTCACGTAACCCTAAGATAGACAGGGTGGCAGTAGTGTCACGTGCTTGTCTCGGCGTCCGTCATCGCTACCGCGACGACGTCCGCCTCGACTCGCGTAACCCTAAGATAGACAGGGTGGCAGTGGTGTCACGTGCTCGTCTCAGCATCCGTCGTCGCTACCGCGACGACGTCTGCCTCGACTCGCGTTACGCTAAGACAGGGTGGCAGTGGTGTCACGTGCTCCTCTCGGCGTCCGTCGTCGCTACCGCGACGATGTCCGCCTCGACTCGCGTTACGCTAAGACAGGGTGGCAGTGGTGTCACGAGCTCGTCTCGGCGTCCGTCGTCGCTACCGCGACGACGTCCGCCTCGACTCGCATTTCGGTAAGACAGGGTGGCAGTGGTGTCACGTGCTCGTCTCGGCGTCCGTCGTCACTACCGCGACGACGTCCGCCTCGATTCGCGTTACGCTAAGACAGGGTGGCAGTGGTGTCACGGGCTCGTCTCGGCGACCGTCGTCGCTACCGCGACGACGTCCGCCTCGACTCACTTTACCCTAAGATAGACAGGGTGGCAGTGGTGTAACGTGCTCGTCTCGACGTCCGCCTCGACTCGCGTTTCGGTAAGACAGGGTGGCAGTGGTGTCACGTGCTCGTCTCGGCGTCCGTCGTCGCTACCGCGATGACGTCCACCTCGACTCGCGTTTCGGTAAGACAGGGAGGCAGTGGTGTCACGTGCTCGTCTCGGCGTCCGTCGTCGCTACCTCGACGACGTCCGCCTCGACTCGCGTTACGCTAAGACAGGGTGGCAGTGGTGTCACGGGCTCGTCTCGGCGTCCGTCGTCCCTACTGCGACGACGTCCGCCTCGACTCACGTTTCACTAAGACAGGGTGGCAGTGGTGTCACGTGCTCGTCTCGGCGTCCGTCGTCGCTACCGCAACGACGTCCGCCTCGACTCGCGTTACCCTAAGATAGACAGGGTGGCAGTGGTGTTACGTGCTCGTCTCGGCGTCCGTCGTCGCTACCGCGACGACGTCCGCCTCGACTCGCGTTACCCTAAGATAGACAGGGTGGCAGTGGTGTCACGTGCTCGTCTCGGCGTCCGTCGTCGCTACCGCGACGGCGTCCGCCTCGACTCGCGTAACCCTAAGATAGACAGGTTGGCAGTGGTGTCACATGCTCGTCTCGGCGTCCGTCGTCGCTAACGCGACGACGTCCGCCTCGACTCGCGTTACGGTAAGACAGGGAGGCAGTGGTGTCACATGCTCGTCTCGGCGTCCGTCGTCGCTACCGCGACGACATCCGCCTCGACTCGCGTTACCCTAAGACAGGGTGGCAGTGCTGTCACGTGCTCGTCTCGGCGTCCGTCGTCGCTACCGCGACGACGTCCGCCTCGACTCGCGTTACGTTAAGACAGGGTGGTAGTGGTGTCACGTGCTCGTCTCGGCGTCCGTCGTCGCTACCGCGACGACGTCCGCCTCGACTCGCGTTACGCTAAGACAGGGTGGCAATGGTGTCACGTGCTCGTCTCGGCGTCCTCCGTCGCTACCGCGACGACGTCCTCCTCGACTTGCGTTACCCTAAGATAGACAGGGTGGCAGTGGTGTCACGTGCTCGTCTCGGCGTCCGTCGTCGCTACCGCGACGACGTCCGCCTCGACTCGCGTTACGCTAAGACAGGGAGGCAGTGGTGTCACGTGCTCGTCTCGGCGTCCGTCGTCGCTACCGCGACGACGTCCGCCTCGACTCACGTAACCCTAAGATAGACAGGGTGGCAGTAGTGTCACGTGCTCGTCTCGGCATCCGTCGTCGCTACCGCGACGACGTCTGCCTCGACTCGCGTAACCCTAAGATAGACAGGGTGGCAGTGGTGTCACGTGCTCGTCTCGGCGTCCGTCGTCGCTACCACGACGACGTCCGCCTCGACTCGCGTTACGCTAAGACAGGGTGGCAGTGGTGTCACGTGCTCGTCTCGGCGTCCGTCCTCGCTACCGCGACGACGTCCGCCTCGACTCGCGTTACGCTAAGACAGGGTGGCAGTGGTGTCACTTGCTCGTCTCGGCGTTCGTCGTCGCTACCGCGACGACGTCCGCCTCGACTCGCGTTACACTAAGACAGGGTGGCAGTGGTGTCACGTGCTCGTCTCGGCGTCCGTCGTCGCTACCGCGACGACGTCCGCCTCGACTCGCGTTACAGTAAGACAGGGAGGCAGTGGTGTCACGTGCTCGTCTCGGCGTCCGCCGTCGCTACCGCAACGACGTCCGCCTCGACTCGCGTAACCCTAAGATAGACAGGGTGGCAGTGGTGTCACGTGCTCGTCTCGGTCTCCGTCGTCGCTAACGCGATGACGTCCGCCTCGACTCGCGTTATGCTAAGACAGGGAGGCAGTGGTGTCACGTGCTCGTCTTGGCGTACCGCGACGACGTCCGCCTCGACTCACGTAACCCTAAGATAGACAGGGTGGCAGTAGTGTCACGTGCTTGTCTCGGTGTCCGTCGTCGCTACCGCGACGACGTCCGCCTCGACTCGCGTAACCCTAAGATAGACAGGGTGGCAGTGGTGTCACGTGCTCGTCTCAGCATCCGTCGTCGCTACCGCGACGACGTCCGCCTCGACTCGCGTTACGCTAAGACAGGGTGGAAGTGGTGTCACGTGCTCCTCTCGGCGTCCGTCGTCGCTACCGCGATGATGTCTGCCTCGACTCACGTTACGCTAAGACAGGGTGGCAGTGGTGTCACGTGCTCGTCTCAGCGTCCGTCGTCGCTACCGCGACGATGTCCGCCTCGACTCGCATTTCGGTAAGACAGGGTGGCAGTGGTGTCACGTGCTCGTCTCGGCGTCCGTCGTCACTACCGCGACGACGTCCGCCTCGACTCGCGTTATGCTAAGACAGGGTGGCAGTGGTGTCACGGGCTCGTCTCGGCGACCGTGGTCGCTACCGCGACGACGTTCGCCTCGACTCGCGTTACCCTAAGATAGACAGGGTGGCAGTGGTGTCACGTGCTCGTCTCGACGTCTGCCTCGACTCGCGTTTCGGTAAGACAGGGTGGCAGTGGTGTCACGTGCTCGTCTCGGCGTCCTCCGTCGCTACCGCGACGACGTCCTCCTCGACTTGCGTTACCCTAAGATAGACAGGGTGGCAGTGGTGTCACGTGCTCGTCTAGGCGTCCGTCGTCGCTACCGCGACGACGTCCGCCTCGACTCGCGTTACGCTAAGACAGGGAGGCAGTGGTGTCACGTGCTCGTCTCGGCGTCCGTCGTCGCTACCGCGACGACGTCCGGCTCGACTCACGTAACCCTAAGATAGACAGGGTGGCAGTAGTGTCACGTGCTCGTCTCGGCATCCGTCGTCGCTACCGCGACGACGTCTGCCTCGACTCGCGTAACCCTAAGATAGACAGGGTGGCAGTGGTGTCACGTGCTCGTCTCGGCGTCCGTCGTCGCTACCACGACGACGTCCGCCTCGACTCGCGTTACGCTAAGACAGGGTGGCAGTGGTGTCACGTGCTCGTCTCGGCGTCCGTCCTCGCTACCGCGACGACGTCCGCCTCGACTCGCGTTACGCTAAGACAGGGTGGCAGTGGTGTCACTTGCTCGTCTCGGCGTTCGTCGTCGCTACCGCGACGACGTCCGCCTCGACTCGCGTTACACTAAGACAGGGTGGCAGTGGTGTCACGTGCTCGTCTCGGCGTCCGTCGTCGCTACCGCGACGACGTCCGCCTCGACTCGCGTTACAGTAAGACAGGGAGGCAGTGGTGTCACGTGCTCGTCTCGGCGTCCGCCGTCGCTACCGCAACGACGTCCGCCTCGACTCGCGTAACCCTAAGATAGACAGGGTGGCAGTGGTGTCACGTGCTCGTCTCGGTCTCCGTCGTCGCTAACGCGATGACGTCCGCCTCGACTCGCGTTATGCTAAGACAGGGAGGCAGTGGTGTCACGTGCTCGTCTTGGCGTACCGCGACGACGTCCGCCTCGACTCACGTAACCCTAAGATAGACAGGGTGGCAGTAGTGTCACGTGCTTGTCTCGGCGTCCGTCGTCGCTACCGCGACGACGTCCGCCTCGACTCGCGTAACCCTAAGATAGACAGGGTGGCAGTGGTGTCACGTGCTCGTCTCAGCATCCGTCGTCGCTACCGCGACGACGTCCGCCTCGACTCGCGTTACGCTAAGACAGGGTGGAAGTGGTGTCACGTGCTCCTCTCGGCGTCCGTCGTCGCTACCGCGATGATGTCTGCCTCGACTCACATTACGCTAAGACAGGGTGGCAGTGGTGTCACGTGCTCGTCTCAGCGTCCGTCGTCGCTACCGCGACGATGTCCGCCTCGACTCGCATTTCGGTAAGACAGGGTGGCAGTGGTGTCACGTGCTCGTCTCGGCGTCCGTCGTCACTACCGCGACGACGTCCGCCTCGACTCGCGTTATGCTAAGACAGGGTGGCAGTGGTGTCACGGGCTCGTCTCGGCGACCGTGGTCGCTACCGCGACGACGTTCGCCTCGACTCGCGTTACCCTAAGATAGACAGGGTGGCAGTGGTGTCACGTGCTCGTCTCGACGTCTGCCTCGACTCGCGTTTCGGTAAGACAGGGTGGCAGTGGTGTCACGTGCTCGTCTCGGCGTCCGTCGTCGCTACCGCGACGACGTCCGCCTCGACTCGCGTTTCGGTAAGACAGGGTGGCAGTGGTGTCACGTGCTCGTCTCGGCGTTCGTCGTCGCTACCTCGACGACGTCCGCCTCGACTCGCGTTACGCTAAGACAGGGAGGCAGTGGTGTCACGTGCTCGTCTTGGCGTACCGCGACGACGTCCGCCTTGACTCACGTAACCCTAAGATAGACAGGGTGGCAGTATTGTCACGTGCTTGTCACGGCGTCCGTCATCGCTACCGCGACGACGTCCGCCTCGACTCGCGTAACCCTAAGATAGACAGGGTGGCAGTGGTGTCACGTGCTCGTCTCAGCATCCGTCGTCGCTACCGCGACGACGTCTGCCTCGACTCGCGTTACGCTAAGACAGGGTGGCAGTGGTGTCACGTGCTCCTCTCGGCGTCCGTCGTCGCTACCGCGACGATGTCCGCCTCGACTCGCGTTACGGTAAGACAGGGTGGCAGTGGTGTCACGAGCTCGTCTCGGCGTCCGTCGTCGCTACCGCGACGACGTCCGCCTCGACTCGCATTTTGGTAAGACAGGGTGGCAGTGGTGTCACGTGCTCGTCTCGGCGTCCGTCGTCACTACCGCGACGACGTCCGCCTCGATTCGCGTTACGCTAAGACAGGGTGGCAGTGGTGTCACGGGCTCGTCTCGGCGACCGTCGTCGCTACCGCGACGACGTCCGCCTCGACTCACTTTACCCTAAGATAGACAGGGTGGCAGTGGTGTAACGTGCTCGTCTCGACGTCCGCCTCGACTCGCGTTTCGGTAAGACAGGGTGGCAGTGGTGTCACGTGCTCGTCTCGGCGTCCGTCGTCGCTACCGCGACGACGTCCACCTCGACTCGCGTTTCGGTAAGACAGGGTGGCAGTGGTGTCACGTGCTCGTCTCGGCGTCCGTCGTCGCTACATCGACGACGTCCGCCTCGACTCGCGTTACGCTAAGACAGGGTGGCAGTGATGTCACGGGCTCGTCTCGGCGTCCGTCGTCGCTACTGCGACGACGTCCGCCTCGACTCACGTTTCACTAAGACAGGGTGGCAGTGGTGTCACGTGCTCGTCTCGGCGTCTGTCGTCGCTACCGCAACGACGTCCGCCTCGACTCGCGTTACCCTAAGATAGACAGGGTGGCAGTGGTGTTACGTGCTCGTCTCGGCGTCCGTCGTCGCTACCGCGACGACGTCTGCCTCGACTCGCGTTACCCTAAGATAGACAGGGTGGCAGTGGTGTCACGTGCTCGTCTCGGCGTCCGTCGTCGCTACCGCGACGGCGTCCGCCTCGACTCGCGTAACCCTAAGATAGACAGGTTGGCAGTGGTGTCACATGCTCGTCTCGGCGTCCGTCGTCGCTAACGCGACGACGTCCGCCTCGACTCGCGTTACGGTAAGACAGGGAGGCAGTGGTGTCACATGCTCGTCTCGGCGTCCGTTGTCGCTACCGCGACGACGTCCGCCTCGACTCGCGTTACCCTAAGACAGGGTGGCAGTGGTGTCACGTGCTCGTCTCGGCGTCCGTCGTCGCTACCGCGACGACGTCCGCCTCGACTCGCGTTACGTTAAGACAGGGTGGTAGTGGTGTCACGTGCTCGTCTCGGCGTCCGTCGTCGCTACCGCGACGACGTCCGCCTCGACTCGCGTTATGCTAAGACAGGGTGGCAATGGTGTCACGTGCTCGTCTCGGCGTCCTCCGTCGCTACCGCGACGACGTCCTCCTCGACTTGCGTTACCCTAAGATAGACAGGGTGGCAGTGGTGTCACGTGCTCGTCTCGGCGTCCGTCGTCGCTACCGCGACGACGTCCGCCTCGACTCGCATTACGCTAAGACAGGGAGGCAGTGGTGTCACGTGCTCGTCTCGGCGTCCGTCGTCGCTACCGCGACGACGTCCGCCTCGACTCACGTAACCCTAAGATAGACAGGGTGGCAGTAGTGTCACGTGCTCGTCTCGGCATCCGTCGTCGCTACCGCGACGACGTCTGCCTCGACTCGCGTAACCCTAAGATAGACAGGGTGGCAGTGGTGTCATGTGCTCGTCTCGGCGTCCGTCGTCGCTACCACGACGACGTCCGCCTCGACTCGCGTTACGCTAAGACAGGGTGGCAGTGGTGTCACGTGCTCGTCTCGGCGTCCGTCGTCGCTACCGCGACGACGTCCGCCTCGACTCGCGTTACGCTAAGACAGGGTGGCAGTGGTGTCACTTGCTCGTCTCGGCGTTCGTCGTCGCTACCGCGACGACGTCCGCCTCGACTCGCGTTACACTAAGACAGGGTGGCAGTGGTGTCACGTGCTCGTCTCGGCGTCCGTCGTCGCTACCGCGACGACGTCCGCCTCGACTCGCGTTACAGTAAGACAGGGAGGCAGTGGTGTCATGTGCTCATCTCGGCGTCCGCCGTCGCTACCGCAACGACGTCCGCCTCGACTCGCGTAACCCTAAGATAGACAGGGTGGCAGTGGTGTCACGTGCTCGTCTCGGTCTCCGTCGTCGCTAACGCGATGACGTCCGCCTCGACTCGCGTTATGCTAAGACAGGGAGGCAGTGGTGTCACGTGCTCGTCTTGGCGTACCGCGACGACGTCCGCCTCGACTCACGTAACCCTAAGATAGACAGGGTGGCAGTAGTGTCACGTGCTTGTCTCGGCGTCCGTAGTCGCTACCGCGACGACGTCCGCCTCGACTCGCGTAACCCTAAGATAGACAGGGTGGCAGTGGTGTCACGTGCTCGTCTCAGCATCCGTCGTCGCTACCGCGACGACGTCCGCCTCGACTCGCGTTACGCTAAGACAGGGTGGCAGTGGTGTCACGTGCTCCTCTCGGCGTCCGTCGTCGCTACCGCGACGATGTCTGCCTCGACTCGCGTTACGCTAAGACAGGGTGGCAGTGGTGTCACGTGCTCGTCTCAACGTCCGTAGTCGCTACCGCGACGATGTCCGCCTCGACTCGAATTTCGGTAAGACAGGGTGGCAGTGGTGTCACGTGCTCGTCTCGGCGTCCGTCGTCACTACCGCGACGACGTCCGCCTCGACTCGCGTTATGCTAAGACAGGGTGGCAGTGGTGTCACGGGCTCGTCTCGGCGACCGTGGTCGCTACCGCGACGACGTCCACCTCGACTCGCGTTACCCTAAGATAGACAGGGTGGCAGTGGTGTCACGTGCTCGTCTCGATGTCTGCCTCGACTCGCGTTTCGGTAAGACAGGGTGGCAGTGGTGTCACGTGCTCGTCTCGGCGTCCGTCGTCGCTACCGCGACGATGTCCGCCTCGACTCGCGTTTCGGTAAGACAGGGTGGCAGTGGTGTCACGTGCTCGTCTCGGCGTCCGTCGTCGCTACCTCGACGACGTCCGCCTCGACTCGCGTTACGCTAAGACAGGGAGGCAGTGGTGTCACGTGCTCGTCTTGGCGTACCGCGACGACGTCCGCCTTGACTCACGTAACCCTAAGATAGACAGGGTGGCAGTAGTGTCACGTGCTTGTCTCGGCGTCCGTCATCGCTACCGCGACGACGTCCGCCTCGACTCGCGTAACCCTAAGATAGACAGGGTGGCAGTGGTGTCACGTGCTCGTCTCAGCATCCGTCGTCGCTACCGCGACGACGTCTGCCTCGACTCGCGTTACGCTAAAACAGGGTGGCAGTGGTGTCACGTGCTCCTCTCGGCGTCCGTCGTCGCTACCGCGACGATGTCCGCCTCGACTCGCGTTACGCTAAGACAGGGTGGCAGTGGTGTCACGAGCTCGTCTCGGCGTCCGTCGTCGCTACCGCGACGACGTCCGCCTCGAATCGCATTTCGGTAAGACAGGGTGGCAGTGGTGTCACGTGCTCGTCTCGGCGTCCGTCGTCACTACCGCGACGACGTCCGCCTCGATTCGCGTTACGCTATGACAGGGTGGCAGTGGTGTCACGGGCTCATCTCGGCGACCGTCGTCGCTACCGCGACGACGTCCGCCTCGACTCACTTTACCCTAAGATAGACAGGGTGGCAGTGGTGTAACGTGCTCGTCTCGACGTCCGCCTCGACTCGCGTTTCGGTAAGACAGGGTGGCAGTGGTGTCACGTGCTCGTCTCGGCGTCCGTCGTCGCTACCGCGACGACGTCCACCTCGACTCGCGTTTCGGTAAGACAGGGTGGCAGTGGTGTCACGTGCTCGTCTCGGCGTCCGTCGTCGCTACCTCGACGACGTCCGCCTCGACTCGCGTTACGCTAAGACAGGGTGGCAGTGGTGTCACGGGCTCGTCTCGGCGTCCGTCGTCGCTACTGCGACGACGTCCGCCTCGACTCACGTTTCACTAAGACAGGGTGGCAGTGGTGTCACGTGCTCGTCTCGGCGTCCGTCGTCGCTACTGCAACGACGTCCGCCTCGACTCGCGTTACCCTAAGATAGACAGGGTGGCAGTGGTGTTACGTGCTTGTCTCGGCGTCCGTCGTCGCTACCGCGACGTCGTCCGCCTCGACTCGCGTTACCCTAAGATAGACAGGGTGGCAGTGGTGTCACGTGCTCGTCTCGGCGTCCGTCGTCGCTACCGCGACGGCGTCCGCCTCGACTCGCGTAACCCTAAGATAGACAGGTTGGCAGTGGTGTCACATGCTCGTCTCGGCGTCCGTCGTCGCTAACGCGATGACGTCCGCCTCGACTCGCGTTACGGTAAGACAGGGAGGCAGTGGTGTCACATGCTCGTCTCGGCGTCCGTCGTCGCTACCGCGACGACGTCCGCCTCGACTCGCGTTACCCTAGGACAGGGTGGCAGTGGTGTCACGTGCTCGTCTCGGCGTCCGTCGTCGCTACCGCGACGACGTCCGCCTCGACTCGCGTTACGTTAAGACAGGGTGGTAGTGGTGTCACGTGCTCGTCTTGGCGTCCGTCGTCGCTACCGCGACGACGTCCGCCTCGACTCGCATTACGCTAAGACAGGGAGGCAGTGGTGTCACGTGCTCGTCTCGGCGTCCGTCGTCGCTACCGCGAGGACGTCCGCCTCGACTCACGTAACCCTAAGATAGACAGGGTGGCAGTAGTGTCACGTGCTCGTCTCGGCATCCGTCGTCGCTACCGCGACGACGTCTGCCTCGACTCGCGTAACCCTAAGATAGACAGGGTGGCAGTGGTGTCACGTGCTCGTCTCGGCGTCCGTCGTCGCTACCACGACGACGTCCGCCTCGACTTGCGTTACGCTAAGACAGGGAGGCAGTGGTGTCACATGCTCGTCTCGGCGTCCGTTGTCGCTACCGCGACGACGTCCGCCTCGACTCGCGTTACCCTAAGACAGGGTGGCAGTGGTGTCACGTGCTCGTCTCGGCGTCCGTCGTCGCTACCGCGACGACGTCCGCCTCGACTCGCGTTACGTTAAGACAGGGTGGTAGTGGTGTCACGTGCTCGTCTCGGCGTCCGTCGTCGCTACCGCGACGACGTCCTCCTCGACTCGCGTTATGCTAAGACAGGGTGGCAATGGTGTCACGTGCTCGTCTCGGCGTCCTCCGTCGCTACCGCGACGACGTCCTCCTCGACTTGCGTTACCCTAAGATAGACAGGGTGGCAGTGGTGTCACGTGCTCGTCTCGGCGTCCGTCGTCGCTACCGCGACGACGTCCGCCTCGACTCGCATTACGCTAAGACAGGGAGGCAGTGGTGTCACGTGCTCGTCTCGGCGTCCGTCGTCGCTACCGCGACGACGTCCGCCTCGACTCACGTAACCCTAAGATAGACAGGGTGGCAGTAGTGTCACGTGCTCGTCTCGGCATCCGTCGTCGCTACCGCGACGACGTCTGCCTCGACTCGCGTAACCCTAAGATAGACAGGGTGGCAGTGGTGTCACGTGCTCGTCTCGGCGTCCGTCGTCGCTACCACGACGACGTCCGCCTCGACTCGCGTTACGCTAAGACAGGGTGGCAGTGGTGTCACGTGCTCGTCTCGGCGTCCGTCGTCGCTACCGCGACGACGTCCGCCTCGACTCGCGTTACGCTAAGACAGGGTGGCAGTGGTGTCACTTGCTCGTCTCGGCGTTCGTCGTCGCTACCGCGACGACGTCCGCCTCGACTCGCGTTACACTAAGACAGGGTGGCAGTGGTGTCACGTGCTCGTCTCGGCGTCCGTCGTCGCTACCGCGACGACGTCCGCCTCGACTCGCGTTACAGTAAGACAGGGAGGCAGTGGTGTCATGTGCTCGTCTCGGCGTCCGCCGTCGCTACCGCAACGACGTCCGCCTCGACTCGCGTAACCCTAAGATAGACAGGGTGGCAGTGGTGTCACGTGCTCGTCTCGGTCTCCGTCGTCGCTAACGCGATGACGTCCCCCTCGACTCGCGTTATGCTAAGACAGGGAGGCAGTGGTGTCACGTGCTCGTCTTGGCGTACCGCGACGACGTCCGCCTCGACTCACGTAACCCTAAGATAGACAGGGTGGCAGTAGTGTCACGTGCTTGTCTCGGCGTCCGTAGTCGCTACCGCGACGACGTCCGCCTCGACTCGCGTAACCCTAAGATAGACAGGGTGGCAGTGGTGTCACGTGCTCGTCTCAGCATCCGTCGTCGCTACCGCGACGACGTCCGCCTCGACTCGCGTTACGCTAAGACAGGGTGGCAGTGGTGTCACGTGCTCCTCTCGGCGTCCGTCGTCGCTACCGCGACGATGTCTGCCTCGACTCGCGTTACGCTAAGACAGGGTGGCAGTGGTGTCACGTGCTCGTCTCAACGTCCGTAGTCGCTACCGCGACGATGTCCGCCTCGACTCGAATTTCGGTAAGACAGGGTGGCAGTGGTGTCACGTGCTCGTCTCGGCGTCCGTCGTCACTACCGCGACGACGTCCGCCTCGACTCGCGTTATGCTAAGACAGGGTGGCAGTGGTGTCACGGGCTCGTCTCGGCGACCGTGGTCGCTACCGCGACGACGTCCACCTCGACTCGCGTTACCCTAAGATAGACAGGGTGGCAGTGGTGTCACGTGCTCGTCTCGATGTCTGCCTCGACTCGCGTTTCGGTAAGACAGGGTGGCAGTGGTGTCACGTGCTCGTCTCGGCGTCCGTCGTCGCTACCGCGACGATGTCCGCCTCGACTCGCGTTTTGGTAAGACAGGGTGGCAGTGGTGTCACGTGCTCGTCTCGGCGTCCGTCGTCGCTACCTCGACGACGTCCGCCTCGACTCGCGTTACGCTAAGACAGGGAGGCAGTGGTGTCACGTGCTCGTCTTGGCGTACCGCGACGACGTCCGCCTGGACTCACGTAACCCTAAGATAGACAGGGTGGCAGTAGTGTCACGTGCTTGTCTCGGCGTCCGTCATCGCTACCGCGACGACGTCCGCCTCGACTCGCGTAACCCTAAGATAGACAGGGTGGCAGTGGTGTCACGTGCTCGTCTCAGCATCCGTCGTCGCTACCGCGACGACGTCTGCCTCGACTCGCGTTACGCTAAAACAGGGTGGCAGTGGTGTCACGTGCTCCTCTCGGCGTCCGTCGTCGCTACCGCGACGATGTCCGCCTCGACTCGCGTTACGCTAAGACAGGGTGGCAGTGGTGTCACGAGCTCGTCTCGGCGTCCGTCGTCGCTACCGCGACGACGTCCGCCTCGAATCGCATTTCGGTAAGACAGGGTGGCAGTGGTGTCACGTGCTCGTCTCGGCGTCCGTCGTCACTACCGCGACGACGTCCGCCTCGATTCGCGTTACGCTATGACAGGGTGGCAGTGGTGTCACGGGCTCATCTCGGCGACCGTCGTCGCTACCGCGACGACGTCCGCCTCGACTCACTTTACCCTAAGATAGACAGGGTGGCAGTGGTGTAACGTGCTCGTCTCGACGTCCGCCTCGACTCGCGTTTCGGTAAGACAGGGTGGCAGTGGTGTCACGTGCTCGTCTCGGCGTCCGTCGTCGCTACCGCGACGACGTCCACCTCGACTCGCGTTTCGGTAAGACAGGGTGGCAGTGGTGTCACGTGCTCGTCTCGGCGTCCGTCGTCGCTACCTCGACGACGTCCGCCTCGACTCGCGTTACGCTAAGACAGGGTGGCAGTGGTGTCACGGGCTCGTCTCGGCGTCCGTCGTCGCTACTGCGACGACGTCCGCCTCGACTCACGTTTCACTAAGACAGGGTGGCAGTGGTGTCACGTGCTCGTCTCGGCGTCCGTCGTCGCTACTGCAACGACGTCCGCCTCGACTCGCGTTACCCTAAGATAGACAGGGTGGCAGTGGTGTTACGTGCTTGTCTCGGCGTCCGTCGTCGCTACCGCGACGTCGTCCGCCTCGACTCGCGTTACCCTAAGATAGACAGGGTGGCAGTGGTGTCACGTGCTCGTCTCGGCGTCCGTCGTCGCTACCGCGACGGCGTCCGCCTCGACTCGCGTAACCCTAAGATAGACAGGTTGGCAGTGGTGTCACATGCTCGTCTCGGCGTCCGTCGTCGCTAACGCGACGACGTCCGCCTCGACTCGCGTTACGGTAAGACAGGGAGGCAGTGGTGTCACATGCTCGTCTCGGCGTCCGTCGTCGCTACCGCGACGACGTCCGCCTCGACTCGCGTTACCCTAGGACAGGGTGGCAGTGGTGTCACGTGCTCGTCTCGGCGTCCGTCGTCGCTACCGCGACGACGTCCGCCTCGACTCGCGTTACGTTAAGACAGGGTGGTAGTGGTGTCACGTGCTCGTCTTGGCGTCCGTCGTCGCTACCGCGACGACGTCCGCCTCGACTCGCATTACGCTAAGACAGGGAGGCAGTGGTGTCACGTGCTCGTCTCGGCGTCCGTCGTCGCTACCGCGAGGACGTCCGCCTCGACTCACGTAACCCTAAGATAGACAGGGTGGCAGTAGTGTCACGTGCTCGTCTCGGCATCCGTCGTCGCTACCGCGACGACGTCTGCCTCGACTCGCGTAACCCTAAGATAGACAGGGTGGCAGTGGTGTCACGTGCTCGTCTCGGCGTCCGTCGTCGCTACCACGACGACGTCCGCCTCGACTCGCGTTACGCTAAGACAGGGTGGCAGTGGTGTCACGTGCTCGTCTCGGCGTCCGTCGTCGCTACCTCGACGACGTCCGCCTCGACTCGCGTTACGCTAAGACAGGGTGGCAGTGGTGTCACGGGCTCGTCTCGGCGTCCGTCGTCGCTACTGCGACGACGTCCGCCTCGACTCACGTTTCACTAAGACAGGGTGGCAGTGGTGTCACGTGCTCGTCTCGGCGTCCGTCGTCGCTACTGCAACGACGTCCGCCTCGACTCGCGTTACCCTAAGATAGACAGGGTGGCAGTGGTGTTACGTGCTTGTCTCGGCGTCCGTCGTCGCTACCGCGACGTCGTCCGCCTCGACTCGCGTTACCCTAAGATAGACAGGGTGGCAGTGGTGTCACGTGCTCGTCTCGGCGTCCGTCGTCGCTACCGCGACGGCGTCCGCCTCGACTCGCGTAACCCTAAGATAGACAGGTTGGCAGTGGTGTCACATGCTCGTCTCGGCGTCCGTCGTCGCTAACGCGACGACGTCCGCCTCGACTCGCGTTACGGTAAGACAGGGAGGCAGTGGTGTCACATGCTCGTCTCGGCGTCCGTCGTCGCTACCGCGACGACGTCCGCCTCGACTCGCGTTACCCTAGGACAGGGTGGCAGTGGTGTCACGTGCTCGTCTCGGCGTCCGTCGTCGCTACCGCGACGACGTCCGCCTCGACTCGCGTTACGTTAAGACAGGGTGGTAGTGGTGTCACGTGCTTGTCTTGGCGTCCGTCGTCGCTACCGCGACGACGTCCGCCTCGACTCGCATTACGCTAAGACAGGGAGGCAGTGGTGTCACGTGCTCGTCTCGGCGTCCGTCGTCGCTACCGCGAGGACGTCCGCCTCGACTCACGTAACCCTAAGATAGACAGGGTGGCAGTAGTGTCACGTGCTCGTCTCGGCATCCGTCGTCGCTACCGCGACGACGTCTGCCTCGACTCGCGTAACCCTAAGATAGACAGGGTGGCAGTGGTGTCACGTGCTCGTCTCGGCGTCCGTCGTCGCTACCACGACGACGTCCGCCTCGACTCGCGTTACGCTAAGACAGGGTGGCAGTGGTGTCACGTGCTCGTCTCGGCGTCCGTCGTCGCTACCGCGACGACGTCCGCCTCGACTCGCGTTACGCTAAGACAGGGTGGCAGTGGTGTCACTTGCTCGTCTCGGCGTTCGTCGTCGCTACCGCGACGACGTCCGCCTCGACTCGCGTTACACTAAGACAGGGTGGCAGTGGTGTCACGTGCTCGTCTCGGCGTCCGTCGTCGCTACCGCGACGACGTCCGCCTCGACTCGCGTTACAGTAAGACAGGGAGGCAGTGGTGTCACGTGCTCGTCTCGGCGTCCGCCGTCGCTACCGCAACGACGTCCGCCTCGACTCGCGTAACCCTAAGATAGACAGGGTGGCAGTGGTGTCACGTGCTCGTCTCGGTCTCCGTCGTCGCTAACGCGATGACGTCCGCCTCGACTCGCGTTATGCTAAGACAGGGAGGCAGTGGTGTCACGTGCTCGTCTTGGCGTACCGTGACGACGTCCGCCTCGACTCACGTAACCCTAAGATAGACAGGGTGGCAGTAGTGTCACGTGCTTGTCTCGGCATCCGTAGTCGCTACCGCGACGACGTCCGCCTCGACTCGCGTAACCCTAAGATAGACAGGGTGGCAGTGGTGTCACGTGCTCGTCTCAGCATCCGTCGTCGCTACCGCGACGACGTCCGCCTCGACTCGCGTTACGCTAAGACAGGGTGGCAGTGGTGTCACGTGCTCCTCTCGGCGTCCGTCGTCGCTACCGCGACGATGTCTGCCTCGACTCGCGTTACGCTAAGACAGGGTGGCAGTGGTGTCACGTGCTCGTCTCAACGTCCGTCGTCGCTACCGCGACGATGTCCGCCTCGACTCGAATTTCGGTAAGACAGGGTGGCAGTGGTGTCACGTGCTCGTCTCGGCGTCCGTCGTCACTACCGCGACGACGTCCGCCTCGACTCGCGTTATGCTAAGACAGGGTGGCAGTGGTGTCACGGGCTCGTCTCGGCGACCGTGGTCGCTACCGCGACGACGTCCACCTCGACTCGCGTTACCCTAAGATAGACAGGGTGGCAGTGGTGTCACGTGCTCGTCTCGACGTCTGCCTCGACTCGCGTTACGCTAAGACAGGGTGGCAGTGGTGTCACGTGCTCCTCTCGGCGTCCGTCGTCGCCACCGCGACGATGTCCGCCTCGACTCGCGTTACGCTAAGACAGGGTGGCAGTGGTGTCACGAGCTCGTCTCGGCGTCTGTCGTCGCTACCGCGACGACGTCCGCCTCGACTCGCATTTCGGTAAGACAGGGTGGCAGTGGTGTCACGTGCTCGTCTCGGCGTCCGTCGTCACTACCGCGACGACGTCCGCCTCGATTCGCGTTACGCTAAGACAGGGTGGCAGTGGTGTCACGGGCTCGTCTCGGCGACCGTCGTCGCTACCGCGACGACGTCCGCCTCGACTCACTTTACCCTAAGATAGACAGGGTGGCAGTGGTGTAACGTGCTCGTCTCGACGTCCGCCTCGACTCGCGTTTCGGTAAGACAGGGTGGCAGTGGTGTCACGTGCTCGTCTCGGCGTCCGTCGTCGCTACCGCGACGACGTCCACCTCGACTCGCGTTTCGGTAAGACAGGGTGGCAGTGGTGTCACGTGCTCGTCTCGGCGTCCGTCGTCGCTACCTCGACGACGTCCGCCTCGACTCGCGTTACGCTAAGACAGGGTGGCAGTGGTGTCACGGGCTCGTCTCGGCGTCCGTCGTCGCTACTGCGACGACGTCCGCCTCGACTCACGTTTCACTAAGACAGGGTGGCAGTGGTGTCACGTGCTCGTCTCGGCGTCCGTCGTCGCTACCGCAACGACGTCCGCCTCGACTCGCGTTACCCTAAGATAGACAGGGTGGCAGTGGTGTTACGTGCTCGTCTCGGCGTCCGTCGTCGCTACTGCGACGTCGTCCGCCTCGACTCGCGTTACCCTAAGATAGACAGGGTGGCAGTGGTGTCACGTGCTCGTCTCGGCGTCCGTCGTCGCTACCGCGACGGCGTCCGCCTCGACTCGCGTAACCCTAAGATAGACAGGTTGGCAGTGGTGTCACATGCTCGTCTCGGCGTCCATCGTCGCTAACGCGACGACGTCCGCCTCGACTCGCGTTACGGTAAGACAGGGAGGCAGTGGTGTCACATGCTCGTCTCGGCGTCCGTCGTCGCTACCGCGACGACGTCCGCCTCGACTCGCGTTACCCTAGGACAGGGTGGCAGTGGTGTCACGTGCTCGTCTCGGCGTCCGTCGTCGCTACCGCGACGACGTCCGCCTCGACTCGCGTTACGTTAAGACAGGGTGGTAGTGGTGTCACGTGCTCGTCTCGGCGTCCGTCGTCGCTACCGCGACGACGTCCGCCTCGACTCGCGTTACGCTAAGACAGGGTGGCAATGGTGTCACGTGCTCGTCTCGGCGTTCGTCGTCGCTACCGCTACGACGTCCGCCTCAACTCGCGTAACCCTAAGATAGACAGGGTGGCAGTGGTGTCACGTGCTCGTCTCGGCGTCCGTCGTCGCTAACGCGACGACATCCGCCTCGACTCGCGTGACGGCAAGACAGGGAGGCAGTGGTGTCACATGCTCGTCTCGGCGTCCGTCGTCGCTACCGCGACGACGTCCGCCTCGACTCGCGTTACCCTAAGACAGGGTGGCAGTGGTGTCACGTGCTCGTCTCGGCGTCCGTCGTCGCTACCACGACGACGTCCGCCTCGACTCGCGTTACGTTAAGACAGGGTGGCAGTGGTGTCACGTGCTCGTCTCGGCGTCCGTCGTCGCTACCGCGATGACATCCGCCTCGACTCGCGTTACGCTCAGACAGGGTGGCAGTAGTGTCACGTGCTCGTCTTGGCGGCCGTCGTCGCTACCGCGACGACGTCCGCCTCGACTCGCGTAACCCTAAGATAGACAGGGTGGCAGTGGTGTCACGTGCTCGTCTCGGCGTCCGTCGTCGCTACCGCGACGACGTCCGCCTCGACTCGCGTAACCCTAAGATAGACAGGGTGGCAGTGGTGTCACGTGCTCGTCTCGGCGTCCGTCGTCGCTACCGCGACGACGTCCGCCTCGACTCGCGTTACGCTAAGACAGGGTGGCAGTGGTGTCACGTGCTCGTCTCGGCGTCCGTCGTCGCTACCGCAACGACGTCCGACTCGACTCGCGTTACAGTAAGACAGGGAGGCAGTGGTGTCACGTGCTCGTCTCGGCGCCCGCCATCGCTACCGCGACGTCGTCCGCCTCGACTCGCGTTACCCTAAGATAGACAGGGTGGCAGTGGTGTCACGTGCTCGTCTCGCCGTCCGTCGTCGCTACCGCGACGACATCCGCCTCGACTCGCGTTACGCTAAGACAGGGAGGTAGTGGTGTCACGTGCTCGTCTCGGCGTCCGTCGTCGCTACCGCGACGACGTCCGCCTCAACTCACGTAACCCTAAGATAGACAGGGTGGCAGTAGTGTCACGTGCTCGTCTCGGCGTCCGTCGTCGCTACCGCGACGATGTCCGCCTCGACTCGCGTAACCCTAAGATAGACAGGGTGGCAGTGGTGTCACGTGCTCGTCTCGGTGCCGGCCGTCGCTACCGCTACGACGTCCGCCTCGACTCGCGTTACCCTAAGATAGACAGGGTGGCAGTGGTGTCACATGCTCGTCTCGGCGTCCGTCGTCGCTACCGCGACGACGTCCGCCTCGACTCGCGTTACGCTAAGACAGGGAGGCAGTGGTGTCACGTGCTCGTCTCGGCGTCCGTCGTCGCTACCGCGACGACGTCCGCCTCGACTCGCGTTACCCTAAGATAGACAGGGTGGCAGTAGTGTCACGTGCTCGTCTCGACGTCCGTCGTCGCTACCGCGACGACGTCCGCCTCGACTCGCGTTACGCTAAGACAGGGAGGCAGTGGAGTCACGTGCTCGTCTAGGCGTCCGTCGTCGCTTCCGCGATGACGTCCGCCTCGACTCACGTAACCCTAAGATAGACAGGGTGGCAGTGGTGTCACGTGCTCGTCTCAGCGTCCGTCGTCGCTACCGCGACGACGTCCGCCTCAACTCGCGTTACGCTAAGACAGGGTGGCAGTGGTGTCACGTGCTCGTCTCAGCATCCGTCGTCGCTACCGCGACGACGTCCGCCTCGACTCGCGTTACGCTAAGGCAGGGAGGCAGTGGTGTCACGTGCTCGTCTCGGCGTCCGTCGTTGCTACCGCGACGACGTCCGCCTCGACTCACGTAACCCTAAGATAGACAGGGTGGCAGTGGTGTCACGTGCTCGTCTCGGCGTCCGTCGTTGCTACCGCGACGACGTCCGCCTCGACTCGCGTAACCATAAGATAGACAGGGTGGCAGTGGTGTCACGTGCTCGTCTCAGCGTCCGTCGTCGCTACCGCGACGACGTCCGCCTCGACTCGCGTTACGCTAAGACAGGGTGGCAGTGGTGTCACGTGCTCATCTCAGCATCCGTCGTCGCTACCGCGACGATGTCCTCCTCGACTCGCGTTACGCTAAGACAGGGTGGCAGTGGTGTCACGTGCTCGTCTCGGCATCCGTCGTCGCTACCGCGACGACGTCCGCCTCGACTCGCATTTCGGTAAGACAGGGTGGCAGTGGTGTCATGTGCTCGTCTCGGCGTCCGTCGTCGCTACCGCGACGACGTCCGCCTCAACTCGCGTTACGCTAAGACAGGGTGGCAGTGGTGTCACGTGCTCGTCTCGGCGTCCGTCGTCGCTACCGTGACGACGTCCGCCTCGACTCGTGTTACCCTAAGATAGACAGGGTGGCAGTAGTGTCACGTGCTCATCTCGGCGTCCGTCGTCGCTACCGCGACGACGTCCGCCTCGACTCGCGTTACGCTAAGACAGGGAGGCAGTGGAGTCACGTGCTCGTCTAGGCGTCCGTCGTCGCTACCGCGACGACGTCCGCCTCGACTCACGTAACCCTAAGATAGACAGGGTGGCAGTGGTGTCACGTGCTCGTCTCAGCGTCCGTCGTCGCTACCGCAACGACGTCCGCCTCGACTCGCGTTACGCTAAGACAGGGTGGCAGTGGTGTCACGTGCTCATCTCAGCATCCGTCGTCGCTACCGCGACGACGTCCGCCTCGACTCGCGTTACGCTAAGACAGGGTGGCAGTGGTGTCACGTGCTCGTCTCGTCGTTCGTCGTCGCTACCGCTACAACGTCCGCCTCGACTCGCGTAACCCTAAGATAGACAGGGTGGCAGTGGTGTCACGTGCTCGTCTCGGCGTCCGTCGTCGCTAACGCGACGACGTCTGCCTCGACTCGCATTATGGTAAGACAGGGAGGCAGTGGTGTCACATGCTCGTCTCGGCGTCCGTCGTCGCTACCGCGACGACGTCCGCCTCGACTCGCGTTACCCTAAGACAGGGTGGCGGTGGTGTCACGTGCTCGTCTCGGCGTCCGTCGTCGCTACCGCGACGACGTCCGCCTCGACTCGCGTTACGTTAAGACTGGGTGGCAGTGGTGTCACGTGCTCGTCTCGGCGTCCGTCGTCGCTACCGCGACGACGTCCGCCTCGACTCGCGTTACCCTAAGACAGGGTGGCAGTGGTGTCACGTGCTTGTCTCGGCGTCCGTCGTCGCTACCGTGACGACGTCCGCCTCGACTCGCGTTACGCTAAGACAGGGTGGCAGTGGTGTCACGTGCTCGTCTCGGCGTCCGTCGTCGCTACCGCAATGACGTCCGCCTCGACTCGCGTTACAGTAAGACAGGGAGGCAGTGGTGTCACGTGCTCGTCTCGGTGCCCGCCATCGCTACCGCGACGTCGTCCGCCTCGACTCGCGTTACCCTAAGATAGACAGGGTGGCAGTGGTGTCACATGCTCGTCTCGGCGTCCGTCATCGCTAACGCGACGACGTCCGCCTCAACTCGCGTAACCCTAAGATAGACAGGGTGGCAGTGGTGTCACGTGCTCGTCTCGGCGTCCGTCGTCGCCAACGCGACGACGTCCGCCTCGACTCGCATTACGGTAAGACAGGGAGGCAGTGGTGTCACATGCTCGTCTCGGCGTCCGTCGTCGCTACCGCGACGACGTCCGCCTCGACTCGCGTTACCCTAAGACAGGGTGGCAGTGGTGTCACGTGCTCGTCTCGGCGTCCGTCGTCGCTACCACGACGACGTCCGCCTCGACTCGCGTTACGTTAAGACAGGGTGGCAGTGGTGTCACGTGCTCGTCTCGGCGTCCGTCGTCGCTACCGCGATGACGTCCGCCTCGACTCGCGTTACGCTAAGACAGGGTGGCAGTAGTGTCACGTGCTCGTCTTGGCGGCCGTCGTCGCTACCGCGACGACGTCCGCCTCGACTCGCGTAACCCTAAGATAGACAGGGTGGAAGTGGTGTCACGTGCTCGTCTCGGCGTCCGTCGTCGCTACCGCGACGACGTCCGCCTCGACTCGCGTAACCCTAAGATAGAGAGGGTGGCAGTGATGTCACGTGCTCGTCTCGGCGTCTGTCGTCGCTAACGCGACGACGTCCGCCTCGACTCGCGTTACGGTAAGACAGGGAGGCAGTGGTGTCACATGCTCGTCTCGGCGACCGTCGTCGCTACCGCGACGACGTCCGCCTCGACTCGCGTTACGCTAAGACAGGGTGGCAGTGGTGTCACGTGCTCGTCTCGGCGTCCGTCGTCGCTACCGCGACGACGTCCGCCTCGACTCGCGTTACGCTAAGGCAGGGTGGCAGTGGTGTCACATGCTCGTCTCGGCGTCCGTCGTCGCTACCGCAACGACGTCCGACTCGACTCGCGTTACAGTAAGACAGGGAGGCAGTGGTGTCACGTGCTCGTCTCGGCGCCCGCCATCGCTACCGCGACGTCGTCCGCCTCGACTCGCGTTACCCTAAGATAGACAGGGTGGCAGTGGTGTCACGTGCTCGTCTCGGCGTCCGTCGTCGCTACCGCGACGACATCCGCCTCGACTCGCGTTACGTTAAGACAGGGAGGTAGTGGTGTCACGTGCTCGTCTCGGCGTCCGTCGTCGCTACCGCGACGACGTCCGCCTCAACTCACGTAACCCTAAGATAGACAGGGTGGCAGTAGTGTCACGTGCTCGTCTCGGCGTCCGTCGTCGCTACCGCGACGATGTCCGCCTCGACTCGCGTAACCCTAAGATAGACAGGGTGGCAGTGGTGTCACGTGCTCGTCTCGGTGCCGGCCGTCGCTACCGCTACGACGTCCGCCTCGACTCGCGTTACCCTAAGATAGACAGGGTGGCAGTGGTGTCACATGCTCGTCTCGGCGTCCGTCGTCGCTACCGCGACGACGTCCGCCTCGACTCGCGTTACGCTAAGACAGGGAGGCAGTGGTGTCACGTGCTCGTCTCGGCGTCCGTCGTCGCTACCGCGACGACGTCCGCCTCGACTCGCGTTACCCTAAGATAGACAGGGTGGCAGTAGTGTCACGTGCTCGTCTCGGCGTCCGTCGTCGCTACCGCGACGACGTCCGCCTCAACTCGCGTTACGCTAAGACAGGGTGGCAGTGGTGTCACGTGCTCGTCTCGGCGTCCGTCGTCGCTACCGTGACGACGTCCGCCTCGACTCGCGTTACCCTAAGATAGACAGGGTGGCAGTAGTGTCACGTGCTCATCTCGGCGTCCGTCGTCGCTACCGCGACGACGTCCGCCTCGACTCACGTTACGCTAAGACAGGGAGGCAGTGGAGTCACGTGCTCGTCTAGGCGTCCGTCGTCGCTACCGCGACGACGTCCGCCTCGACTCACGTAACCCTAAGATAGACAGGGTGGCAGTGGTGTCACGTGCTCGTCTCAGCGTCCGTCGTCGCTACCGCAACGACGTCCGCCTCGACTCGCGTTACGCTAAGACAGGGTGGCAGTGGTGTCACGTGCTCATCTCAGCATCCGTCGTCGCTACCGCGACGACGTCCGCCTCGACTCGCGTTACGCTAAGACAGGGTGGCAATGGTGTCACGTGCTCGTCTCGTCGTTCGTCGTCGCTACCGCTACGACGTCCGCCTCGACTCGCGTAACCCTAAGATAGACAGGGTGGCAGTGGTGTCACGTGCTCGTCTCGGCGTCCGTCGTCGCTAACGCGACGACGTCCGCCTCGACTCGCATTACGGTAAGACAGGGAGGCAGTGGTGTCACATGCTCGTCTCGGCGTCCGTCGTCGCTACCGCGACGACGTCCGCCTCGACTCGCGTTACCCTAAGACAGGGTGGCGGTGGTGTCACGTGCTCGTCTCGGCGTCCGTCATCGCTACCGCGACGACGTCCGCCTCGACTCGCGTTACGTTAAGACTGGGTGGCAGTGGTGTCACGTGCTCGTCTCGGCGTCCGTCGTCGCTACCGCGACGACGTCCGCCTCGACTCGCGTTACCCTAAGACAGGGTGGCAGTGGTGTCACGTGCTTGTCTCGGCGTCCGTCGTCGCTACCGTGACGACGTCCGCCTCGACTCGCGTTACGCTAAGACAGGGTGGCAGTGGTGTCACGTGCTCGTCTCGGCGTCCGTCGTCGCTACCGCAACGACGTCCGCCTCGACTCGCGTTACAGTAAGACAGGGAGGCAGTGGTGTCACGTGCTCGTCTCGGCGCCCGCCATCGCTACCGCGATGTCGTCCGCCTCGACTCGCGTTACCCTAAGATAGACAGGGTGGCAGTGGTGTCACATGCTCGTCTCGGCGTCCGTCGTCGCTACCGCGACGACATTCGCCTCGACTCGCGTTACCCTAAGATAGACAGGGTGGCAGTGGTGTCACGTGCTTGTCTCGGCGTCCGTCGTCGCTACCGCGACGACATCCGCCTCGACTCGCGTTACGCTAAGACAGGGAGGTAGTGGTGTCACGTGCTCGTCTCGGCGTCCGTCGTCGCTACCGCGACGACGTCCGCCTCAACTCACGTAACCCTAAGATAGACAGGGTGGCAGTAGTGTCACGTGCTCGTCTCGGCGTCCGTAGTCGCTACCGCGACGATGTCCGTCTCGACTCGCGTAACCCTAAGATAGACAGGGTGGCAGTGGTGTCACGTGCCCGTCTCGGCGCCCGCCGTCGCTACCGCTACGACGTCCGCCTCGACTCGCGTTACCCTAAGATAGACAGGGTGGCAGTGGTGTCACATGCTCGTCTCGGCGTCCGTCTCGACTCACGTTACACTAAGACAGGGAGGCAGTGGTGTCACGTGCTCGTCTCGGCGTCCGTCATCGCTACCGCGACGACGTCCGCCTCGACTCGCGTTACGCTAAGACAGGGAGGCAGTGGGGTCACGTGCTCGTCTCGGCGTCTGTCGTTGCTACCGCGACGACGTCCGCCTCGACTCACGTAACCCTAAGATAGACAGGGTGGCAGTGGTGTCACGTGCTCGTCTCGGCGTCCGTCGTTGCTACCGCGACGACGTCCGCCTCGACTCGCGTAACCCTAAGATAGACAGGGTGGTAGTGGTGTCACGTGCTCGTCTCAGCGTCCGTCGTCGCTACCGCGACGACGTCCGCCTCGACTCGCGTTACGCTAAGACAGGGTGGCAGTGGTGTCACGTGCTCATCTCAGCATCCGTCGTCGCTACCGCGACGATGTCCTCCTCGACTCGCGTTACGCTAAGACAGGGTGGCAGTGGTGTCACGTGCTCGTCTCGGCATCCGTCGTCGCTACCGCGACGACGTCCGCCTCGACTCGCATTTCGGTAAGACAGGGTGGCAGTGGTGTCATGTGCTCGTCTCGGCGTCCGTCGTCGCTACCGTGACGACGTCCGCCTCAACTCGCGTTACGCTAAGACAGGGTGGCAGTGGTGTCACGTGCTCGTCCCGGCGTCCGTCGTCGCTACCGTGACGACGTCCGCCTCGACTCGCGTTACCCTAAGATAGACAGGGTGGCAGTAGTGTCACGTGCTCGTCTCGGCGTCCGTCGTCGCTACCGCGACGACGTCCGCCTCGACTCGCATTACGCTAAGACAGGGAGGCAGTGGAGTCACGTGCTCGTCTAGGCCTGCGTCGTCGCTACCGCGACGACGCCCGCCTCGACTCACGTAACCCTAAGATAGACAGGGTGGCAGTAGTGTCACGTGCTCGTCTAGGCGTCCGTCGTCGCTACCGCGACGACGTCCGCCTCGACTCGCGTAACCCTAAGATAGACAGGGTGGCAGTGGTGTCACGTGCTCGTCTCAGCGTCCGTCATCGCTACCGCGACGACGTCCGCCTCGACTCGCGTTACGCTAAGACAGGGTGGCAGTGGTGTCACGTGCTCGTCTCGGCGTCCGTCGTCGCTACCGCGACGACGTCCGCCTCGACTCGCGTTACGCTAAGACAGGGAGGCAGTGGTGTCACGTGCTCGTCTCGGCGTCCGTCGTCGCTACCGCGACGACGTCCGCCACGACTCACATAACCCTAAGATAGACAGGGTGGCAATAGTGTCACGTGCTCGTCTCGGCGTCCGTCGTCGCTACCGCGACGACGTCCGCCTCGACTCGCGTAACCCTAAGATAGACAGGGTGGAAGTCGTGTCACGTGCTCGTCTCAGCGTCCGTCGTCGCTACCGCGACGACGTCCGCCTCGACTCACGTTACGCTAAGACAGGGTGGTAGTGGTGTCACGTGCTCATCTCGGCGTCCGTCGTCGCTACCGCGACGATGTCCGCCTCGACTCGCGTTACGCTAAGACAGGGTGGCAGTGGTGTCACGTGCTCGTCTCGGCATCTGTCGTCGCTACCGCGACGACGTCCGCCTCGACTCGCATTTCGGTAAGACAGGGTGGCAGTGGTGTCATGTGCTCGTCTCGGCGTCCGTCGTCACTACCGCGACGACGTCTGCCTCGACTCGCGTTACCCTAAGATAGACAGGGTGGCAGTAGTGTCACGTGCTCGTCTCGGCGTCCGTCGTCGCTACCGCGACGACGTCCGCCTCGACTCGCGTTACGCTAAGACAGGGAGGCAGTGGAGTCACGTGCTCGTCTAGGCGTCCGTCGTCGCTACCGCGACGACGTCCGCCTCGACTCACGTAACCCTAAGATAGACAGGGTGGCAGTAGTGTCACTTGCTCGTCTTGGCGTCCGTCGTCGCTACCGCAACAACGTCCGCCTCGACTCGCGTAACCCTAAGATAGATAGGGTGGCAGTGGTGTCACGTGCTCGTCTCGGCGTCCGTCGTCGCTACCGCGACAACGTCCGCCTCGACTCGCGTAACCCTAAGATAGACAGGGTGGCAGTGATGTCACGTGCTCGTCTCAGCGTCCGTCGTTGCTACCTCGACGACGTCCGCCTCGACTCGCGTTACGCTAAGACAGGGTGGCAGTGGTGTCACGGGCTCGTCTCGGCATCCGTCGTCGCTACTGCGACGACGTCCGCCTCGACTCGCGTTACCCTAAGATAGACAGGGTGGCAGTGGTGTCACGTGCTCGTCTCGGCGTCCGTCGTCGCTACCGCGACGACGTCCGCCTTGACTCGCGTTACCCTAAGATAGACAGGGTGGCAGTGGTGTCACGTGCTCGTCTCGGCGTCCGTCGTCGCTAACGCGACGATGTCCGCCTCGACTCGCGTTACGGTAAGACAGGGAGGCAGTGGTGTCACATGCTCGTCTCGGCGTCCGTCGTCGCTACTGCGACGACGTCCGCCTCGACTCGCGTTACCCTAAGATAGGGTGGCAGTGGTGTCACGTGCTCGTCTTGGCTTCCGTCGTCGCTACCGCGACGACATCCGCCTCGACTCGCGTTACGCTAAGACAGGGTGGCAGTGGTGTCACGTGCTCGTCTCGGCGTCCGTCGTCGCTACCGCGACGACGTCCGCCTCGACTCGCGTTACGCTAAGACAGGGTGGCAGTGGTGTCACGTGCTTGTCTCGGCGTTCGTCGTCGCTACCGCGACGACGTCCGCCTCGACTCGCGTTACGCTAAGACAGGGTGGCAGTGGTGTCACGTGCTCGTCTCGGCGTCCGTCGTCGCTACCGCAACGACGTCCGCCTCGACTCGCGTTACAGTAAGACAGGGAGGCAGTGGTGTCACGTGCTCGTCTCGGCTCCCGCCGTCGCTACCGCTACGACGTCCGCCTCGACTCGCGTTCCCCTAAGATAGACAGGGTGGCAGTGGTGTCACATGCTCGTCTCGGCGTCCGTCGACGCTACCGCGACGACGTTCGCCTCGACTCGCGTTACCCTAAGATAGACAGGGTGGCAGTGGTGTCACGTGCTCGTCTCGGCGTCCGTCGTCGCTACCGCGACTACGTCCGCCTCGACTCGCGTTACGCTAAGACAGGGAGGCAGTGGTGTCACGTGCTCGTCTCGGCGTCCGTCGTCGCTACCGCGACGACGTCCGCCTCAACTCACGTAACCCTAAGATAGACAGGGTGGAAATAGTGTCACGTGCTCGTCTCGGCGTCTGTCGTCGCTACCGCGACGACGTCCGCCTCGACTCGCGTAACCCTAAGATGGACAGGGTGGCAGTGGTGTCACGTGCTCGTCTCAGCGTCCGTCGTCGCTACCGCGACGACGTCCGCCTCGACTCGCGTTACGCTAAGACAGGGATGGCAGTAGTGTCACGTGCTCGTCTAGGCGTCCGTCGTCGCTACCGCGACGACGTCCGCCTCGACTCGCGTAACCCTAAGATAGACAGGGTGGCAGTGGTGTCACGTGCTCGTCTCAGCGTCCGTCGTCGCTACCGCGACGACGTCCGCCTCGACTCGCGTTACGCTAAGACAGGGTGGCAGTGGTGTCACGTGCTCGTCTCGGCGTCCGTCGTCGCTACCGCGACGACGTCCGCCTCGACTCGCGTTACGCTAAGACAGGGAGGCAGTGGTGTCACGTGCTCGTCTCGGCGTCCGTCGTCGCTACCGCGACGACGTCCGCCACGACTCACATAACCCTAAGATAGACAGGGTGGCAATAGTGTCACGTGCTCGTCTCGGCGTCCGTCGTCGCTACCGCGACGACGTCCGCCTCGACTCGCGTAACCCTAAGATAGACAGGGTGGAAGTCGTGTCACGTGCTCGTCTCAGCGTCCGTCGTCGCTACCGCGACGACGTCCGCCTCGACTCACGTTACGCTAAGACAGGGTGGTAGTGGTGTCACGTGCTCATCTCGGCGTCCGTCGTCGCTACCGCGACGATGTCCGCCTCGACTCGCGTTACGCTAAGACAGGGTGGCAGTGGTGTCACGTGCTCGTCTCGGCATCTGTCGTCGCTACCGCGACGACGTCCGCCTCGACTCGCATTTCGGTAAGACAGGGTGGCAGTGGTGTCATGTGCTCGTCTCGGCGTCCGTCGTCACTACCGCGACGACGTCTGCCTCGACTCGCGTTACCCTAAGATAGACAGGGTGGCAGTAGTGTCACGTGCTCGTCTCGGCGTCCGTCGTCGCTACCGCGACGACGTCCGCCTCGACTCGCGTTACGCTAAGACAGGGAGGCAGTGGAGTCACGTGCTCGTCTAGGCGTCCGTCGTCGCTACCGCGACGACGTCCGCCTCGACTCACGTAACCCTAAGATAGACAGGGTGGCAGTAGTGTCACTTGCTCGTCTTGGCGTCCGTCGTCGCTACCGCAACAACGTCCGCCTCGACTCGCGTAACCCTAAGATAGATAGGGTGGCAGTGGTGTCACGTGCTCGTCTCGGCGTCCGTCGTCGCTACCGCGACAACGTCCGCCTCGACTCGCGTAACCCTAAGATAGACAGGGTGGCAGTGATGTCACGTGCTCGTCTCAGCGTCCGTCGTCGCTACCTCGACGACGTCCGCCTCGACTCGCGTTACGCTAAGACAGGGTGGCAGTGGTGTCACGGGCTCGTCTCGGCATCCGTCGTCGCTACTGCGACGACGTCCGCCTCGACTCGCGTTACCCTAAGATAGACAGGGTGGCAGTGGTGTCACGTGCTCGTCTCGGCGTCCGTCGTCGCTACCGCGACGACGTCCGCCTTGACTCGCGTTACCCTAAGATAGACAGGGTGGCAGTGGTGTCACGTGCTCGTCTCGGCGTCCGTCGTCGCTAACGCGACGATGTCCGCCTCGACTCGCGTTACGGTAAGACAGGGAGGCAGTGGTGTCACATGCTCGTCTCGGCGTCCGTCGTCGCTACTGCGACGACGTCCGCCTCGACTCGCGTTACCCTAAGATAGGGTGGCAGTGGTGTCACGTGCTCGTCTTGGCTTCCGTCGTCGCTACCGCGACGACATCCGCCTCGACTCGCGTTACGCTAAGACAGGGTGGCAGTGGTGTCACGTGCTCGTCTCGGCGTCCGTCGTCGCTACCGCGACGACGTCCGCCTCGACTCGTGTTACGCTAAGACAGGGTGGCAGTGGTGTCACGTGCTCGTCTCGGCGTTCGTCGTCGCTACCGCGACGACGTCCGCCTCGACTCGCGTTACGCTAAGACAGGGTGGCAGTGGTGTCACGTGCTCGTCTCGGCGTCCGTCGTCGCTACCGCAACGACGTCCGCCTCGACTCGCGTTACAGTAAGACAGGGAGGCAGTGGTGTCACGTGCTCGTCTCGGCTCCCGCCGTCGCTACCGCTACGACGTCCGCCTCGACTCGCGTTCCCCTAAGATAGACAGGGTGGCAGTGGTGTCACATGCTCGTCTCGGCGTCCGTCGTCGCTACCGCGACGACGTTCGCCTCGACTCGCGTTACCCTAAGATAGACAGGGTGGCAGTGGTGTCACGTGCTCGTCTCGGCGTCCGTCGTCGCTACCGCGACTACGTCCGCCTCGACTCGCGTTACGCTAAGACAGGGAGGCAGTGGTGTCACGTGCTCGTCTCGGCGTCCGTCGTCGCTACCGCGACGACGTCCGCCTCAACTCACGTAACCCTAAGATAGACAGGGTGGAAATAGTGTCACGTGCTCGTCTCGGCGTCCGTCGTCGCTACCGCGACGACGTCCGCCTCGACTCGCGTAACCCTAAGATGGACAGGGTGGCAGTGGTGTCACGTGCTCGTCTCAGCGTCCGTCGTCGCTACCGCGACGACGTCCGCCTCGACTCGCGTTACGCTAAGACAGGGTGGTAGTGGTGTCACGTGCTCATCTCGGCGTCCGTCGTCGCTACCGCGACGATGTCCGCCTCGACTCGCGTTATGCTAAGACAGGGTGGCAGTGGTGTCACGTGCTCATCTCGGCATCCGTCGTCGCTACCGCGACGATGTCCGCCTCGACTCGCGTTACCCTAAGATAGACAGGGTGGCAGTGGTGTCACGTGCTCGTCTCGGCGTCCGTCGTCGCTACCGCGACGACGTCCGCCTCGACTCGCGTTACGCTAAGACAGGGAGGCAGTGGTGTCACGTGCTCGTCTCGGCGTCCGTCGTCGCTACCGCGACGACGTCCGCCACGACTCACATAACCCTAAGATAGACAGGGTGGCAATAGTGTCACGTGCTCGTCTCGGCGTCCGTCGTCGCTACCGCGACGACGTCCGCCTCGACTCGCGTAACCCTAAGATAGACAGGGTGGAAGTCGTGTCACGTGCTCGTCTCAGCGTCCGTCGTCGCTACCGCGACGACGTCCGCCTCGACTCACGTTACGCTAAGACAGGGTGGTAGTGGTGTCACGTGCTCATCTCGGCGTCCGTCGTCGCTACCGCGACGATGTCCGCCTCGACTCGCGTTACGCTAAGACAGGGTGGCAGTGGTGTCACGTGCTCGTCTCGGCATCTGTCGTCGCTACCGCGACGACGTCCGCCTCGACTCGCATTTCGGTAAGACAGGGTGGCAGTGGTGTCATGTGCTCGTCTCGGCGTCCGTCGTCACTACCGCGACGACGTCTGCCTCGACTCGCGTTACCCTAAGATAGACAGGGTGGCAGTAGTGTCACGTGCTCGTCTCGGCGTCCGTCGTCGCTACCGCGACGACGTCCGCCTCGACTCGCGTTACGCTAAGACAGGGAGGCAGTGGAGTCACGTGCTCGTCTAGGCGTCCGTCGTCGCTACCGCGACGACGTCCGCCTCGACTCACGTAACCCTAAGATAGACAGGGTGGCAGTAGTGTCACTTGCTCGTCTTGGCGTCCGTCGTCGCTACCGCAACAACGTCCGCCTCGACTCGCGTAACCCTAAGATAGATAGGGTGGCAGTGGTGTCACGTGCTCGTCTCGGCGTCCGTCGTCGCTACCGCGACAACGTCCGCCTCGACTCGCGTAACCCTAAGATAGACAGGGTGGCAGTGATGTCACGTGCTCGTCTCAGCGTCCGTCGTCGCTACCTCGACGACGTCCGCCTCGACTCGCGTTACGCTAAGACAGGGTGGCAGTGGTGTCACGGGCTCGTCTCGGCATCCGTCGTCGCTACTGCGACGACGTCCGCCTCGACTCGCGTTACCCTAAGATAGACAGGGTGGCAGTGGTGTCACGTGCTCGTCTCGGCGTCCGTCGTCGCTACCGCGACGACGTCCGCCTTGACTCGCGTTACCCTAAGATAGACAGGGTGGCAGTGGTGTCACGTGCTCGTCTCGGCGTCCGTCGTCGCTAACGCGACGATGTCCGCCTCGACTCGCGTTACGGTAAGACAGGGAGGCAGTGGTGTCACATGCTCGTCTCGGCGTCCGTCGTCGCTACTGCGACGACGTCCGCCTCGACTCGCGTTACCCTAAGATAGGGTGGCAGTGGTGTCACGTGCTCGTCTTGGCTTCCGTCGTCGCTACCGCGACGACATCCGCCTCGACTCGCGTTACGCTAAGACAGGGTGGCAGTGGTGTCACGTGCTCGTCTCGGCGTCCGTCGTCGCTACCGCGACGACGTCCGCCTCGACTCGTGTTACGCTAAGACAGGGTGGCAGTGGTGTCACGTGCTCGTCTCGGCGTTCGTCGTCGCTACCGCGACGACGTCCGCCTCGACTCGCGTTACGCTAAGACAGGGTGGCAGTGGTGTCACGTGCTCGTCTCGGCGTCCGTCGTCGCTACCGCAACGACGTCCGCCTCGACTCGCGTTACAGTAAGACAGGGAGGCAGTGGTGTCACGTGCTCGTCTCGGCTCCCGCCGTCGCTACCGCTACGACGTCCGCCTCGACTCGCGTTCCCCTAAGATAGACAGGGTGGCAGTGGTGTCACATGCTCGTCTCGGCGTCCGTCGTCGCTACCGCGACGACGTTCGCCTCGACTCGCGTTACCCTAAGATAGACAGGGTGGCAGTGGTGTCACGTGCTCGTCTCGGCGTCCGTCGTCGCTACCGCGACTACGTCCGCCTCGACTCGCGTTACGCTAAGACAGGGAGGCAGTGGTGTCACGTGCTCGTCTCGGCGTCCGTCGTCGCTACCGCGACGACGTCCGCCTCAACTCACGTAACCCTAAGATAGACAGGGTGGAAATAGTGTCACGTGCTCGTCTCGGCGTCCGTCGTCGCTACCGCGACGACGTCCGCCTCGACTCGCGTAACCCTAAGATGGACAGGGTGGCAGTGGTGTCACGTGCTCGTCTCAGCGTCCGTCGTCGCTACCGCGACGACGTCCGCCTCGACTCGCGTTACGCTAAGACAGGGTGGTAGTGGTGTCACGTGCTCATCTCGGCGTCCGTCGTCGCTACCGCGACGATGTCCGCCTCGACTCGCGTTATGCTAAGACAGGGTGGCAGTGGTGTCACGTGCTCATCTCGGCATCCGTCGTCGCTACCGCGACGATGTCCGCCTCGACTCGCGTTACCCTAAGATAGACAGGGTGGCAGTAGTGTCACGTGCTCGTCTCCGCGTCCGTCGTCGCTACCGCGACGACGTCCGCCTCGACTCGCGTTACGCTAAGACAAGGTGGCAGTGGTGTCACGTGCTCGTCTCGGCGTTCGTCGTCGCTACCGCGATGACGTCCGCCTCGACTCGCGTTACGCTAAGACAGGGTGGCAGTGGTGTCACGTGCTCGTCTCGGCGTCCGTCGTCGCTACCGCGACGACGTCCGCCTCGACTCGCGTTACCCTAAGATAGACAGGGTGGCAGTAGTGTCACATGCTCGTCTCGGCGTCCGTCGTCGCTACCGCGACGACGTCCGCCTCGACTCGCGTTACGCTAAGACAGGGAGGCAGTGGAGTCACGTGCTCGTCTATGCGTCCGTCGTCGCTACCGCGACGACGTCCGCCTCGACTCACGTAACCCTAAGATAGACAGGGTGGCAGTAGTGTCACGTGCTCGTCTCGGCGTCCGTCGTCGCTACCGCGACGATGTCCGCCTCGACTCGCGTTACCCTAAGATAGACAGGGTGGCAGTGGTGTCACATGCTCGTCTCGGCGTCCGTCGACGCTACCGCGACGACGTCCGCCTCGACTCGCGTTACGCTAAGACAGGGAGGCAGTGGTGTCACGTGCTCGCGTTACCCTAAGATAGACAGGGTGGCAGTAGTGTCACGTGCTCGTCTCGGCGTCCGTCGTCGCTACCGCGACGACGTCCGCCTCGACTCGCGTTACGCTAAGACAGGGAGGCAGTGGAGTCACGTGCTCGTCTAGGCGTCCGTCGTCGCTACCGCGATGACGTCCGCCTCGACTCACGTAACCCTAAGATAGACAGGGTGGCAGTAGTGTCACGTGCTCGTCTCAGCGTCCGTCGTCGCTACCGCGACGACGTCCGCCTCGACTCGCGTAACCCTAAGATAGACAGGGTGGCAGTGGTGTCACGTGCTCGTCTCAGCGTCCGTCGTCGCTACCGCGACGACGTCCGCCTCGACTCGCGTTACGCTAAGACAGGGTGGCAGTGGTGTCACATGCTCGTCTCGGCGTCCGTCGTCGCTACCGCGACGACGTCCGCCTCGACTCGCGTTACGCTAAGACAGGGTGGCAATGGTGTCACGTGCTCGTCTCGGCGTTCGTCGTCGCTACCGCGACGACGTCCGCCTCGACTCGCGTTACGCTAAGACAGGGTGGCAGTGGTGTCACGTGCTCGTCTCGGCGTCCGTCGTCGCTACCGCCACGACGTCCGCCTCGACTCGCGTTACGCTAAGACAGGGTGGCAGTGGTGTCACGTGCTCGTCTCGGCGTCCGTCGTCGCTACCGCGACGACGTCCGCCTCGACTCGCGTTACGCTAAGACAGGGTGGCAGTGGTGTCACGTGCTCGTCTCGGCGTTCGTCGTCGCTACCGCGACGACGTCCGCCTCGACTCGCGTTACGCTAAGACAGGGTGGCAGTGGTGTCACGTGCTCGTCTCAGCGTCCGTCGTCGCTACCGCGACGACGTCCGCCTCGACTCGCGTTACGCTAAGACAGGGAGGCAGTGGTGTCACGTGCTCGTCTCGGCGTCCGTCGTCGCTACCGCGACGACGTCCGCCTCAACTCACGTAACCCTAAGATAGACAGTGTGGCAGTAGTGTCACGTGCTCGTCTCGGCGTCCGTCGTCGCTACCGCGACGACGTCCGCCTCGACTCGCGTAACCCTAAGATGGACAGGGTGGCAGTGGTGTCACGTGCTCGTCTCAGCGTCCGTCGTCGCTACCGCGACGACGTCCGCCTCGACTCGCGTTACGCTAAGACAGGGTGGCAGTGGTGTCACGTGCTCGTCTCGGCGTTCGTCGTCGCTACCGCGACGACGTCCGCCTCGACTCGCGTTACGCTAAGACAGGGTGGCAGTGGTGTCACGTGCTCGTCTCGGCGTCCGTCGTCGCTACCGCGACGACGTCCGCCTCGACTCGCGTTACCCTAAGATAGACAGGGTGGCAGTAGTGTCACGTGCTCGTCTCGGTGTCCGTCGTCGCTACCGCGACGACGTCCGCCTCGACTCGCGTTACGCTAAGACAGGGTGGCAGTGGTGTCACGTGCTCGTCTCGGCGTCCGTCGTCGCTACCGCGACGACGTCCGCCTCGACTCGCGTTACGCTAAGACAGGGAGGCAGTGGTGTCACGTGCTCGTCTCGGCGTCCGTCGTCGCTACCGCGACGACGTCCGCCACGACTCACATAACCCTAAGATAGACAGGGTGGCAATAGTGTCACGTGCTCGTCTCGGCGTCCGTCGTCGCTACCGCGACGACGTCCGCCTCGACTCGCGTAACCCTAAGATAGACAGGGTGGAAGTCGTGTCACGTGCTCGTCTCAGCGTCCGTCGTCGCTACCGCGACGACGTCCGCCTCGACTCACGTTACGCTAAGACAGGGTGGTAGTGGTGTCACGTGCTCATCTCGGCGTCCGTCGTCGCTACCGCGACGATGTCCGCCTCGACTCGCGTTACGCTAAGACAGGGTGGCAGTGGTGTCACG
This sequence comes from Triticum timopheevii, assembly GCA_963921465.1. Lineage (NCBI taxonomy): Eukaryota > Viridiplantae > Streptophyta > Magnoliopsida > Poales > Poaceae > Triticum > Triticum timopheevii. The sequence goes on along the minus strand of OY997266.1, from coordinate 311,210,012 downwards.
TGCTCGTCTCGGCATCTGTCGTCGCTACCGCGACGACGTCCGCCTCGACTCGCATTTCGGTAAGACAGGGTGGCAGTGGTGTCATGTGCTCGTCTCGGCGTCCGTCGTCACTACCGCGACGACGTCTGCCTCGACTCGCGTTACCCTAAGATAGACAGGGTGGCAGTAGTGTCACGTGCTCGTCTCGGCGTCCGTCGTCGCTACCGCGACGACGTCCGCCTCGACTCGCGTTACGCTAAGACAGGGAGGCAGTGGAGTCACGTGCTCGTCTAGGCGTCCGTCGTCGCTACCGCGACGACGTCCGCCTCGACTCACGTAACCCTAAGATAGACAGGGTGGCAGTAGTGTCACTTGCTCGTCTTGGCGTCCGTCGTCGCTACCGCAACAACGTCCGCCTCGACTCGCGTAACCCTAAGATAGATAGGGTGGCAGTGGTGTCACGTGCTCGTCTCGGCGTCCGTCGTCGCTACCGCGACAACGTCCGCCTCGACTCGCGTAACCCTAAGATAGACAGGGTGGCAGTGATGTCACGTGCTCGTCTCAGCGTCCGTCGTCGCTACCTCGACGACGTCCGCCTCGACTCGCGTTACGCTAAGACAGGGTGGCAGTGGTGTCACGGGCTCGTCTCGGCATCCGTCGTCGCTACTGCGACGACGTCCGCCTCGACTCGCGTTACCCTAAGATAGACAGGGTGGCAGTGGTGTCACGTGCTCGTCTCGGCGTCCGTCGTCGCTACCGCGACGACGTCCGCCTTGACTCGCGTTACCCTAAGATAGACAGGGTGGCAGTGGTGTCACGTGCTCGTCTCGGCGTCCGTCGTCGCTAACGCGACGATGTCCGCCTCGACTCGCGTTACGGTAAGACAGGGAGGCAGTGGTGTCACATGCTCGTCTCGGCGTCCGTCGTCGCTACTGCGACGACGTCCGCCTCGACTCGCGTTACCCTAAGATAGGGTGGCAGTGGTGTCACGTGCTCGTCTTGGCTTCCGTCGTCGCTACCGCGACGACATCCGCCTCGACTCGCGTTACGCTAAGACAGGGTGGCAGTGGTGTCACGTGCTCGTCTCGGCGTCCGTCGTCGCTACCGCGACGACGTCCGCCTCGACTCGCGTTACGCTAAGACAGGGTGGCAGTGGTGTCACGTGCTCGTCTCGGCGTTCGTCGTCGCTACCGCGACGACGTCCGCCTCGACTCGCGTTACGCTAAGACAGGGTGGCAGTGGTGTCACGTGCTCGTCTCGGCGTCCGTCGTCGCTACCGCGACGACGTCCGCCTCGACTCGCGTTACGCTAAGACAGGGAGGCAGTGGTGTCACGTGCTCGTCTCGGCGTCCGTCGTCGCTACCGCGACGATGTCCGCCACGACTCACATAACCCTAAGATAGACAGGGTGGCAATAGTGTCACGTGCTCGTCTCGGCGTCCGTCGTCGCTACCGCGACGACGTCCGCCTCGACTCGCGTAACCCTAAGATAGACAGGGTGGAAGTCGTGTCACGTGCTCGTCTCAGCGTCCGTCGTCGCTACCGCGACGACGTCCGCCTCGACTCACGTTACGCTAAGACAGGGTGGTAGTGGTGTCACGTGCTCATCTCGGCGTCCGTCGTCGCTACCGCGACGATGTCCGCCTCGACTCGCGTTACGCTAAGACAGGGTGGCAGTGGTGTCACGTGCTCGTCTCGGCATCTGTCGTCGCTACCGCGACGACGTCCGCCTCGACTCGCATTTCGGTAAGACAGGGTGGCAGTGGTGTCATGTGCTCGTCTCGGCGTCCGTCGTCACTACCGCGACGACGTCTGCCTCGACTCGCGTTACCCTAAGATAGACAGGGTGGCAGTAGTGTCACGTGCTCGTCTCGGCGTCCGTCGTCGCTACCGCGACGACGTCCGCCTCGACTCGCGTTACGCTAAGACAGGGAGGCAGTGGAGTCACGTGCTCGTCTAGGCGTCCGTCGTCGCTACCGCGACGACGTCCGCCTCGACTCACGTAACCCTAAGATAGACAGGGTGGCAGTAGTGTCACTTGCTCGTCTTGGCGTCCGTCGTCGCTACCGCAACAACGTCCGCCTCGACTCGCGTAACCCTAAGATAGATAGGGTGGCAGTGGTGTCACGTGCTCGTCTCGGCGTCCGTCGTCGCTACCGCGACAACGTCCGCCTCGACTCGCGTAACCCTAAGATAGACAGGGTGGCAGTGATGTCACGTGCTCGTCTCAGCGTCCGTCGTCGCTACCTCGACGACGTCCGCCTCGACTCGCGTTACGCTAAGACAGGGTGGCAGTGGTGTCACGGGCTCGTCTCGGCATCCGTCGTCGCTACTGCGACGACGTCCGCCTCGACTCGCGTTACCCTAAGATAGACAGGGTGGCAGTGGTGTCACGTGCTCGTCTCGGCGTCCGTCGTCGCTACCGCGACGACGTCCGCCTTGACTCGCGTTACCCTAAGATAGACAGGGTGGCAGTGGTGTCACGTGCTCGTCTCGGCGTCCGTCGTCGCTAACGCGACGATGTCCGCCTCGACTCGCGTTACGGTAAGACAGGGAGGCAGTGGTGTCACATGCTCGTCTCGGCGTCCGTCGTCGCTACTGCGACGACGTCCGCCTCGACTCGCGTTACCCTAAGATAGGGTGGCAGTGGTGTCACGTGCTCGTCTTGGCTTCCGTCGTCGCTACCGCGACGACATCCGCCTCGACTCGCGTTACGCTAAGACAGGGTGGCAGTGGTGTCACGTGCTCGTCTCGGCGTCCGTCGTCGCTACCGCGACGACGTCCGCCTCGACTCGCGTTACGCTAAGACAGGGTGGCAGTGGTGTCACGTGCTCGTCTCGGCGTTCGTCGTCGCTACCGCGACGACGTCCGCCTCGACTCGCGTTACGCTAAGACAGGGTGGCAGTGGTGTCACGTGCTCGTCTCGGCGTCCGTCGTCGCTACCGCAACGACGTCCGCCTCGACTCGCGTTACAGTAAGACAGGGAGGCAGTGGTGTCACATGCTCGTCTCGGCTCCCGCCGTCGCTACCGCTACGACGTCCGCCTCGACTCGCGTTCCCCTAAGATAGACAGGGTGGCAGTGGTGTCACATGCTCGTCTCGGCGTCCGTCGTCGCTACCGCGACGACGTTCGCCTCGACTCGCGTTACCCTAAGATAGACAGGGTGGCAGTGGTGTCACGTGCTCGTCTCGGCGTCCGTCGTCGCTACCGCGACTACGTCCGCCTCGACTCGCGTTACGCTAAGACAGGGAGGCAGTGGTGTCACGTGCTCGTCTCGGCGTCCGTCGTCGCTACCGCGACGACGTCCGCCTCAACTCACGTAACCCTAAGATAGACAGGGTGGAAATAGTGTCACGTGCTCGTCTCGGCGTCCGTCGTCGCTACCGCGACGACGTCCGCCTCGACTCGCGTAACCCTAAGATGGACAGGGTGGCAGTGGTGTCACGTGCTCGTCTCAGCGTCCGTCGTCGCTACCGCGACGACGTCCGCCTCGACTCGCGTTACGCTAAGACAGGGTGGTAGTGGTGTCACGTGCTCATCTCGGCGTCCGTCGTCGCTACCGCGACGATGTCCGCCTCGACTCGCGTTATGCTAAGACAGGGTGGCAGTGGTGTCACGTGCTCATCTCGGCATCCGTCGTCGCTACCGCGACGATGTCCGCCTCGACTCGCGTTACCCTAAGATAGACAGGGTGGCAGTAGTGTCACGTGCTCGTCTCCGCGTCCGTCGTCGCTACCGCGACGACGTCCGCCTCGACTCGCGTTACGCTAAGACAAGGTGGCAGTGGTGTCACGTGCTCGTCTCGGCGTTCGTCGTCGCTACCGCGATGACGTCCGCCTCGACTCGCGTTACGCTAAGACAGGGTGGCAGTGGTGTCACGTGCTCGTCTCGGCGTCCGTCGTCGCTACCGCGACGACGTCCGCCTCGACTCGCGTTACCCTAAGATAGACAGGGTGGCAGTAGTGTCACATGCTCGTCTCGGCGTCCGTCGTCGCTACCGCGACGACGTCCGCCTCGACTCGCGTTACGCTAAGACAGGGAGGCAGTGGAGTCACGTGCTCGTCTATGCGTCCGTCGTCGCTACCGCGACGACGTCCGCCTCGACTCACGTAACCCTAAGATAGACAGGGTGGCAGTAGTGTCACGTGCTCGTCTCGGCGTCCGTCGTCGCTACCGCGACGATGTCCGCCTCGACTCGCGTTACCCTAAGATAGACAGGGTGGCAGTGGTGTCACATGCTCGTCTCGGCGTCCGTCGACGCTACCGCGACGACGTCCGCCTCGACTCGCGTTACGCTAAGACAGGGAGGCAGTGGTGTCACGTGCTCGCGTTACCCTAAGATAGACAGGGTGGCAGTAGTGTCACGTGCTCGTCTCGGCGTCCGTCGTCGCTACCGCGACGACGTCCGCCTCGACTCGCGTTACGCTAAGACAGGGAGGCAGTGGAGTCACGTGCTCGTCTAGGCGTCCGTCGTCGCTACCGCGATGACGTCCGCCTCGACTCACGTAACCCTAAGATAGACAGGGTGGCAGTAGTGTCACGTGCTCGTCTCAGCGTCCGTCGTCGCTACCGCGACGACGTCCGCCTCGACTCGCGTAACCCTAAGATAGACAGGGTGGCAGTGGTGTCACGTGCTCGTCTCAGCGTCCGTCGTCGCTACCGCGACGACGTCCGCCTCGACTCGCCTTACGCTAAGACAGGGTGGCAGTGGTGTCACATGCTCGTCTCGGCGTCCGTCGTCGCTACCGCGACGACGTCCGCCTCGACTCGCGTTACGCTAAGACAGGGTGGCAATGGTGTCACGTGCTCGTCTCGGCGTTCGTCGTCGCTACCGCGACGACGTCCGCCTCGACTCGCGTTACGCTAAGACAGGGTGGCAGTGGTGTCACGTGCTCGTCTCGGCGTCCGTCGTCGCTACCGCCACGACGTCCGCCTCGACTCGCGTTACGCTAAGACAGGGTGGCAGTGGTGTCACGTGCTCGTCTCGGCGTCCGTCGTCGCTACCGCGACGACGTCCGCCTCGACTCGCGTTACGCTAAGACAGGGTGGCAGTGGTGTCACGTGCTCGTCTCGGCGTTCGTCGTCGCTACCGCGACGACGTCCGCCTCGACTCGCGTTACGCTAAGACAGGGTGGCAGTGGTGTCACGTGCTCGTCTCAGCGTCCGTCGTCGCTACCGCGACGACGTCCGCCTCGACTCGCGTTACGCTAAGACAGGGAGGCAGTGGTGTCACGTGCTCGTCTCGGCGTCCGTCGTCGCTACCGCGACGACGTCCGCCTCAACTCACGTAACCCTAAGATAGACAGTGTGGCAGTAGTGTCACGTGCTCGTCTCGGCGTCCGTCGTCGCTACCGCGACGACGTCCGCCTCGACTCGCGTAACCCTAAGATGGACAGGGTGGCAGTGGTGTCACGTGCTCGTCTCAGCGTCCGTCGTCGCTACCGCGACGACGTCCGCCTCGACTCGCGTTACGCTAAGACAGGGTGGCAGTGGTGTCACGTGCTCGTCTCGGCGTTCGTCGTCGCTACCGCGACGACGTCCGCCTCGACTCGCGTTACGCTAAGACAGGGTGGCAGTGGTGTCACGTGCTCGTCTCGGCGTCCGTCGTCGCTACCGCGACGACGTCCGCCTCGACTCGCGTTACCCTAAGATAGACAGGGTGGCAGTAGTGTCACGTGCTCGTCTCGGTGTCCGTCGTCGCTACCGCGACGACGTCCGCCTCGACTCGCGTTACGCTAAGACAGGGTGGCAGTGGTGTCACGTGCTCGTCTCGGCGTCCGTCGTCGCTACCGCGACGACGTCCGCCTCGACTCGCGTTACGCTAAGACAGGGTGGCAGTGGTGTCACGTGCTCGTCTCGGCGTTCGTCGTCGCTACCGCGACGACGTCCGCCTCGACTCGCGTTACGCTAAGACAGGGTGGCAGTGGTGTCACGTGCTCGTCTCGGCGTCCGTCGTCGCTACCGCCACGACGTCCGCCTCGACTCGCGTTACGCTAAGACAGGGTGGCAGTGGTGTCACCTGCTCGTCTCGGCGTCCGTCGTCGCTACCGCGACGACGTCCGCCTCGACTCGCGTTACGCTAAGACAGGGTGGCAGTGGTGTCACGTGCTCGTCTCGGCGTTCGTCGTCGCTACCGCGACGACGTCCGCTTCGACTCGCGTTACGCTAAGACAGGGTGGCAGTGGTGTCACGTGCTCGTCTCAGCGTCCGTCGTCGCTACCGCGACGACGTCCGCCTCGACTCGCGTTACGCTAAGACAGGGAGGCAGTGGTGTCACGTGCTCGTCTCGGCGTCCGTCGTCGCTACCGCGACGACGTCCGCCTCGACTCACGTAACCCTAAGATAGACAGGGTGGCAGTAGTGTCACGTGCTCGTCTCGGCGTCCGTCGTCGCTACCGCGACGACGTCCGCCTCGACTCGCGTAACCCTAAGATGGACAGGGTGGCAGTGGTGTCACGTGCTCGTCTCAGCGTCCGTCGTCGCTACCGCGACGACGTCCGCCTCGACTCGCGTTACGCTAAGACAGGGTGGCAGTGGTGTCACGTGCTCGTCTCGGCGTTCGTCGTCGCTACCGCGACGACGTCCGCCTCGACTCACGTTACGCTAAGACAGGGTGGCAGTGGTGTCACGTGCTCGTCTCGGCGTCCGTCGTCGCTACCGCGACGACGTCCGCCTCGACTCGCGTTACCCTAAGATAGACAGGGTGGCAGTAGTGTCACGTGCTCGTCTCGGCGTCCGTCGTCGCTACCGCGACGACGTCCGCCTCGACTCGCATTACGCTAAGACAGGGAGGCAGTGGAGTCACGTGCTCGTCTAGGCGTCCGTCGTCGCTACCGCGACGACGTCCGCCTCGACTCACGTAACCCTAAGATAGACAGGGTGGCAGTAGTGTCACGTGCTCGTCTCGGCGTCCGTCGTCGCTACCGCGACGACGTCCGCCTCAACTCACGTAACCCTAAGATAGACAGTGTGGCAGTAGTGTCACGTGCTCGTCTCGGCGTCCGTCGTCGCTACCGCGACGACGTCCGCCTCGACTCGCGTAACCCTAAGATGGACAGGGTGGCAGTGGTGTCACGTGCTCGTCTCAGCGTCCGTCGTCGCTACCGCGACGACGTCCGCCTCGACTCGCGTTACGCTAAGACAGGGTGGCAGTGGTGTCACGTGCTCGTCTCGGCGTTCGTCGTCGCTACCGCGACGACGTCCGCCTCGACTCGCGTTACGCTAAGACAGGGTGGCAGTGGTGTCACGTGCTCGTCTCGGCGTCCGTCGTCGCTACCGCGACGACGTCCGCCTCGACTCGCGTTACCCTAAGATAGACAGGGTGGCAGTAGTGTCACGTGCTCGTCTCGGTGTCCGTCGTCGCTACCGCGACGACGTCCGCCTCGACTCGCGTTACGCTAAGACAGGGTGGCAGTGGTGTCACGTGCTCGTCTCGGCGTCCGTCGTCGCTACCGCGACGACGTCCGCCTCGACTCGCGTTACGCTAAGACAGGGTGGCAGTGGTGTCACGTGCTCGTCTCGGCGTTCGTCGTCGCTACCGCGACGACGTCCGCCTCGACTCGCGTTACGCTAAGACAGGGTGGCAGTGGTGTCACGTGCTCGTCTCGGCGTCCGTCGTCGCTACCGCCACGACGTCCGCCTCGACTCGCGTTACGCTAAGACAGGGTGGCAGTGGTGTCACCTGCTCGTCTCGGCGTCCGTCGTCGCTACCGCGACGACGTCCGCCTCGACTCGCGTTACGCTAAGACAGGGTGGCAGTGGTGTCACGTGCTCGTCTCGGCGTTCGTCGTCGCTACCGCGACGACGTCCGCTTCGACTCGCGTTACGCTAAGACAGGGTGGCAGTGGTGTCACGTGCTCGTCTCAGCGTCCGTCGTCGCTACCGCGACGACGTCCGCCTCGACTCGCGTTACGCTAAGACAGGGAGGCAGTGGTGTCACGTGCTCGTCTCGGCGTCCGTCGTCGCTACCGCGACGACGTCCGCCTCGACTCACGTAACCCTAAGATAGACAGGGTGGCAGTAGTGTCACGTGCTCGTCTCGGCGTCCGTCGTCGCTACCGCGACGACGTCCGCCTCGACTCGCGTAACCCTAAGATGGACAGGGTGGCAGTGGTGTCACGTGCTCGTCTCAGCGTCCGTCGTCGCTACCGCGACGACGTCCGCCTCGACTCGCGTTACGCTAAGACAGGGTGGCAGTGGTGTCACGTGCTCGTCTCGGCGTTCGTCGTCGCTACCGCGACGACGTCCGCCTCGACTCACGTTACGCTAAGACAGGGTGGCAGTGGTGTCACGTGCTCGTCTCGGCGTCCGTCGTCGCTACCGCGACGACGTCCGCCTCGACTCGCGTTACCCTAATATAGACAGGGTGACAGTAGTGTCACATGCTCGTCTCGGCGTCCGTCGTCGCTACCGCGACGACGTCCGCCTCGACTCGCATTACGCTAAGACAGGGAGGCAGTGGAGTCACGTGCTCGTCTAGGCGTCCGTCGTCGCTACCGCGACGACGTCCGCCTCGACTCACGTAACCCTAAGATAGACAGGGTGGCAGTAGTGTCACGTGCTCGTCTCGGCGTCCGTCGTCGCTACCGCGACGATGTCCGCCTCGACTCGCGTAACCCTAAGATAGACAGGGTGGCAGTGGTGTCACGTGCTCGTCTCGGCGCCCGCCGTCGCTACCGCTACGACATCCGCCTTGACTCGCGTTACCCTAAGATAGACAGGGTGGCAGTGGTGTCACATGCTCGTCTCGGCGTCCGTCGTCGCTACCGCGACGACGTCCGCCTCGACTCGCGTTACGCTAAGACAGGGAGGCAGTGGTGTCACGTGCTCGCGTTACACTAAGATAGACAGGGTGGCAGTAGTGTCACGTGCTCGTCTCGGCGTCCGTCGTCGCTACCGCGACGACGTCCGCCTCGACTCGCGTTACGCTAAGACAGGGAGGCAGTGGAGTCACGTGCTCGTCTAGGCGTCCGTCGTCGCTACCGCGATGACGTCCGCATCGACTCACGTAACCCTAAGATAGACAGGGTGGCAGTAGTGTCACGTGCTCGTCTCGGCGTCCGTCGTCGCTACCGCGACGACGTCCGCCTCGACTCGCGTAACCCTAAGATAGACAGGGTGGCAGTGGTGTCACGTGCTCGTCTCAGCGTCCGTCGTCGCTACCGCGACAACGTCCGCCTCGACTCGCGTTACGCTAAGACAGGGTGGCAGTGGTGTCACGTGCTCGTCTCGGCGTTCGTCGTCGCTACCGCGATGACGTCCGCCTCGACTCGCGTTACGCTAAGACAGGGTGGCAGTGGTGTCACGTGCTCGTCTCGGCGTCCGTCGTCGCTACCGCAACGACGTCCGCCTCGACTCGCGTTACAGTAAGACAGGGAGGCAGTGGTGTCACGTGCTCGTCTCGGCTCCCGCCGTCGCTACCGCTACGACGTCCGCCTCGACTCGCGTTACCCTAAGATAGACAGGGTGGCAGTGGTGTCACATGCTCGTCTCGGCGTCCGTCGTCGCTACCGCGACGACGTTCGCCTCGACTCGCGTTACCCTAAGATGGACAGGGTGGCAGTGGTGTCACGTGCTCGTCTCAGCGTCCGTCGTCGCTACCGCGACGACGTCCGCCTCGACTCGCGTTACGCTAAGACAGGGTGGCAGTGGTGTCACGTGCTCGTCTCGGCGTTCGTCGTCGCTACCGCGACGACGTCCGCCTCGACTCGCGTTACGCTAAGACAGGGTGGCAGTGGTGTCACGTGCTCGTCTCGGCGTCCGTCGTCGCTACCGCGACGACGTCCGCCTCGACTCGCGTTACCCTAAGATAGACAGGGTGGCAGTAGTGTCACGTGCTCGTCTCGGTGTCCGTCGTCGCTACCGCGACGACGTCCGCCTCGACTCGCGTTACGCTAAGACAGGGTGGCAGTGGTGTCACGTGCTCGTCTCGGCGTCCGTCGTCGCTACCGCGACGACGTCCGCCTCGACTCGCGTTACGCTAAGACAGGGTGGCAGTGGTGTCACGTGCTCGTCTCGGCGTTCGTCGTCGCTACCGCGACGACGTCCGCCTCGACTCGCGTTACGCTAAGACAGGGTGGCAGTGGTGTCACGTGCTCGTCTCGGCGTCCGTCGTCGCTACCGCCACGACGTCCGCCTCGACTCGCGTTACGCTAAGACAGGGTGGCAGTGGTGTCACCTGCTCGTCTCGGCGTCCGTCGTCGCTACCGCGACGACGTCCGCCTCGACTCGCGTTACGCTAAGACAGGGTGGCAGTGGTGTCACGTGCTCGTCTCGGCGTTCGTCGTCGCTACCGCGACGACGTCCGCTTCGACTCGCGTTACGCTAAGACAGGGTGGCAGTGGTGTCACGTGCTCGTCTCAGCGTCCGTCGTCGCTACCGCGACGACGTCCGCCTCGACTCGCGTTACGCTAAGACAGGGAGGCAGTGGTGTCACGTGCTCGTCTCGGCGTCCGTCGTCGCTACCGCGACGACGTCCGCCTCGACTCACGTAACCCTAAGATAGACAGGGTGGCAGTAGTGTCACGTGCTCGTCTCGGCGTCCGTCGTCGCTACCGCGACGACGTCCGCCTCGACTCGCGTAACCCTAAGATGGACAGGGTGGCAGTGGTGTCACGTGCTCGTCTCAGCGTCCGTCGTCGCTACCGCGACGACGTCCGCCTCGACTCGCGTTACGCTAAGACAGGGTGGCAGTGGTGTCACGTGCTCGTCTCGGCGTTCGTCGTCGCTACCGCGACGACGTCCGCCTCGACTCACGTTACGCTAAGACAGGGTGGCAGTGGTGTCACGTGCTCGTCTCGGCGTCCGTCGTCGCTACCGCGACGACGTCCGCCTCGACTCGCGTTACCCTAATATAGACAGGGTGACAGTAGTGTCACATGCTCGTCTCGGCGTCCGTCGTCGCTACCGCGACGACGTCCGCCTCGACTCGCATTACGCTAAGACAGGGAGGCAGTGGAGTCACGTGCTCGTCTAGGCGTCCGTCGTCGCTACCGCGACGACGTCCGCCTCGACTCACGTAACCCTAAGATAGACAGGGTGGCAGTAGTGTCACGTGCTCGTCTCGGCGTCCGTCGTCGCTACCGCGACGATGTCCGCCTCGACTCGCGTAACCCTAAGATAGACAGGGTGGCAGTGGTGTCACGTGCTCGTCTCGGCGCCCGCCGTCGCTACCGCTACGACATCCGCCTTGACTCGCGTTACCCTAAGATAGACAGGGTGGCAGTGGTGTCACATGCTCGTCTCGGCGTCCGTCGTCGCTACCGCGACGACGTCCGCCTCGACTCGCGTTACGCTAAGACAGGGAGGCAGTGGTGTCACGTGCTCGCGTTACACTAAGATAGACAGGGTGGCAGTAGTGTCACGTGCTCGTCTCGGCGTCCGTCGTCGCTACCGCGACGACGTCCGCCTCGACTCGCGTTACGCTAAGACAGGGAGGCAGTGGAGTCACGTGCTCGTCTAGGCGTCCGTCGTCGCTACCGCGATGACGTCCGCATCGACTCACGTAACCCTAAGATAGACAGGGTGGCAGTAGTGTCACGTGCTCGTCTCGGCGTCCGTCGTCGCTACCGCGACGACGTCCGCCTCGACTCGCGTAACCCTAAGATAGACAGGGTGGCAGTGGTGTCACGTGCTCGTCTCAGCGTCCGTCGTCGCTACCGCGACAACGTCCGCCTCGACTCGCGTTACGCTAAGACAGGGTGGCAGTGGTGTCACGTGCTCGTCTCGGCGTTCGTCGTCGCTACCGCGATGACGTCCGCCTCGACTCGCGTTACGCTAAGACAGGGTGGCAGTGGTGTCACGTGCTCGTCTCGGCGTCCGTCGTCGCTACCGCAACGACGTCCGCCTCGACTCGCGTTACAGTAAGACAGGGAGGCAGTGGTGTCACGTGCTCGTCTCGGCTCCCGCCGTCGCTACCGCTACGACGTCCGCCTCGACTCGCGTTACCCTAAGATAGACAGGGTGGCAGTGGTGTCACATGCTCGTCTCGGCGTCCGTCGTCGCTACCGCGACGACGTTCGCCTCGACTCGCGTTACCCTAAGATGGACAGGGTGGCAGTGGTGTCACGTGCTCGTCTCAGCGTCCGTCGTCGCTACCGCGACGACGTCCGCCTCGACTCGCGTTACGCTAAGACAGGGTGGCAGTGGTGTCACGTGCTCGTCTCGGCGTTCGTCGTCGCTACCGCGACGACGTCCGCCTCGACTCGCGTTACGCTAAGACAGGGTGGCAGTGGTGTCACGTGCTCGTCTCGGCGTCCGTCGTCGCTACCGCGACGACGTCCGCCTCGACTCGCGTTACCCTAAGATAGACAGGGTGGCAGTAGTGTCACGTGCTCGTCTCGGTGTCCGTCGTCGCTACCGCGACGACGTCCGCCTCGACTCGCGTTACGCTAAGACAGGGTGGCAGTGGTGTCACGTGCTCGTCTCGGCGTCCGTCGTCGCTACCGCGACGACGTCCGCCTCGACTCGCGTTACGCTAAGACAGGGTGGCAGTGGTGTCACGTGCTCGTCTCGGCGTTCGTCGTCGCTACCGCGACGACGTCCGCCTCGACTCGCGTTACGCTAAGACAGGGTGGCAGTGGTGTCACGTGCTCGTCTCGGCGTCCGTCGTCGCTACCGCCACGACGTCCGCCTCGACTCGCGTTACGCTAAGACAGGGTGGCAGTGGTGTCACCTGCTCGTCTCGGCGTCCGTCGTCGCTACCGCGACGACGTCCGCCTCGACTCGCGTTACGCTAAGACAGGGTGGCAGTGGTGTCACGTGCTCGTCTCGGCGTTCGTCGTCGCTACCGCGACGACGTCCGCTTCGACTCGCGTTACGCTAAGACAGGGTGGCAGTGGTGTCACGTGCTCGTCTCAGCGTCCGTCGTCGCTACCGCGACGACGTCCGCCTCGACTCGCGTTACGCTAAGACAGGGAGGCAGTGGTGTCACGTGCTCGTCTCGGCGTCCGTCGTCGCTACCGCGACGACGTCCGCCTCGACTCACGTAACCCTAAGATAGACAGGGTGGCAGTAGTGTCACGTGCTCGTCTCGGCGTCCGTCGTCGCTACCGCGACGACGTCCGCCTCGACTCGCGTAACCCTAAGATGGACAGGGTGGCAGTGGTGTCACGTGCTCGTCTCAGCGTCCGTCGTCGCTACCGCGACGACGTCCGCCTCGACTCGCGTTACGCTAAGACAGGGTGGCAGTGGTGTCACGTGCTCGTCTCGGCGTTCGTCGTCGCTACCGCGACGACGTCCGCCTCGACTCACGTTACGCTAAGACAGGGTGGCAGTGGTGTCACGTGCTCGTCTCGGCGTCCGTCGTCGCTACCGCGACGACGTCCGCCTCGACTCGCGTTACCCTAAGATAGACAGGGTGGCAGTAGTGTCACGTGCTCGTCTCGGCGTCCGTCGTCGCTACCGCGACGACGTCCGCCTCGACTCGCATTACGCTAAGACAGGGAGGCAGTGGAGTCACGTGCTCGTCTAGGCGTCCGTCGTCGCTACCGCGACGACGTCCGCCTCGACTCACGTAACCCTAAGATAGACAGGGTGGCAGTAGTGTCACGTGCTCGTCTCGGCGTCCGTCGTCGCTACCGCGACGATGTCCGCCTCGACTCGCGTAACCCTAAGATAGACAGGGTGGCAGTGGTGTCACGTGCTCGTCTCGGCGCCCGCCGTCGCTACCGCTACGACATCCGCCTTGACTCGCGTTACCCTAAGATAGACAGGGTGGCAGTGGTGTCACATGCTCGTCTCGGCGTCCGTCGTCGCTACCGCGACGACGTCCGCCTCGACTCGCGTTACGCTAAGACAGGGAGGCAGTGGTGTCACGTGCTCGCGTTACACTAAGATAGATAGGGTGGCAGTAGTGTCACGTGCTCGTCTCGGCGTCCGTCGTCGCTACCGCGACGACGTCCGCCTCGACTCGCGTTACGCTAAGACAGGGAGGCAGTGGAGTCACGTGCTCGTCTAGGCGTCCGTCGTCGCTACCGCGATGACGTCCGCCTCGACTCACGTAACCCTAAGATAGACAGGGTGGCAGTAGTGTCACGTGCTCGTCTCGGCGTCCGTCGTCGCTACCGCGACGACGTCCGCCTCGACTCGCGTAACCCTAAGATAGACAGGGTGGCAGTGGTGTCACGTGCTCGTCTCAGCGTCCGTCGTCGCTACCGCGACGACGTCCGCCTCGACTCGCGTTACGCTAAGACAGGGTGGCAGTGGTGTCACGTGCTCGTCTCGGCGTCCGTCGTCGCTACCGCGACGACGTCCGCCTCGACTCGCGTTACGCTAAGACAGGGTGGCAGTGGTGTCACGTGCTCGTCTCGGCGTTCGTCGTCGCTACCGCGATGACGTTCGCCTCGACTCGCGTTACGCTAAGACAGGGTGGCAGTGGTGTCACGTGCTCGTCTCGGCGTCCGTCGTCGCTACCGCAACGACGTCCGCCTCGACTCGCGTTACAGTAAGACAGGGAGGCAGTGGTGTCACGTGCTCGTCTCGGCTCCCGCCGTCGCTACCGCTACGACGTCCGCCTCGACTCGCGTTACCCTAAGATAGACAGGGTGGCAGTGGTGTCACATGCTCGTCTCGGCGTCCGTCGTCGCTACCGCGACGACGTTCGCCTCGACTCGCGTTACCCTAAGATAGACAGGGTGGCAGTGGTGTCACGTGCTCGTCTCGGCGTCCGTCGTCGCTACCGCGACGACGTCCGCCTCGACTCGCGTTACGCTAAGACAGGGAGGCAGTGGTGTCACGTGCTCGTCTCGGCGTCCGTCGTCGCTACCGCGACGACGTCCGCCTCGACTCACGTAACCCTAAGATAGACAGGGTGGCAGTAGTGTCACGTGCTCGTCTCGGCGTCCGTCGTCGCTACCGCGACGACGTCCGCCTCGACTCGCGTAACCCTAAGATGGACAGGGTGGTAGTGGTGTCACGTGCTCGTCTCAGCGTCCGTCGTCGCTACCGCGACGACGTCCGCCTCGACTCGCGTTACGCTAAGACAGGGTGGTAGTGGTGTCACGTGCTCATCTCGGCGTCCGTCGTCGCTACCGCGACGATGTCCGCCTCGACTCGCGTTACGCTAAGACAGGGTGGCAGTGGTGTCACGTGCTCATCTCGGCATCCGTCGTCGCTACCGCGACGATGTCCGCCTCGACTCGCGTTACCCTAAGATAGACAGGGTGGCAGTAGTGTCACGTGCTCGTCTCCGCGTCCGTCGTCGCTACCGCGACGACGTCCGCCTCGACTTGCGTTATGCTAAGACAGGGTGGTAGTGGTGTCACGTGCTCGTCTCGGCGTCCGTCGTCGCTACCGCGACGACGTCCGCCTCGACTCGCGTAACCCTAAGATAGACAGGGTGGCAATGGTGTCACGTGCTCGTCTCAGCGTCCGTCGTCGCTACCGCGACGACGTCCGCCTCGACTCGCGTTACGCTAAGACAGGGTGGCAGTGGTGTCACCTGCTCGTCTCGGCGTTCGTCGTCGCTACCGCGACGACGTCCGCCTCGACTCGCGTTACGCTAAGACAGGGTGGCAGTGGTGTCACGTGCTCGTCTCGGCGTCCGTCGTCGCTACCGCGACGACGTCCGCCTCGACCCGCGTTACCCTAAGATAGACAGGGTGGCAGTAGTGTCACATGCTCGTCTCGGCGTCCGTCGTCGCTACCGCGACGACGTCCGCCTCGACTCGCGTTACGCTAAGACAGGGAGGCAGTGGAGTCACGTGCTCGTCTAGGCGTCCGTCGTCGCTACCGCGACGACGTCCGCCTCGACTCACGTAACCCTAAGATAGACAGGGTGGCAGTAGTGTCACGTGCTCGTCTCGGCGTCCGTCGTCGCTACCGCGACGATGTCCGCCTCGACTCGCGTAACCCTAAGATAGACAGGGTGGCAGTGGTGTCACGTGCTCGTCTCGGCGCCCGCCGTCGCTACCGCTACGACGTCCGCCTCGACTCGCGTTACCCTAAGATAGACAGGGTGGCAGTGGTGTCACATGCTCGTCTCGGCGTCCGTCGTCGCTACCGCGACGACGTTCGCCTCGACTCGCGTTACCTTAAGATAGACAGGGTGGCAGTTGTGTCACGTGCTCGTCTCGGCATCCGTCGTCGCTACCGCGACGACGTCCGCCTCGACTCGCGTTACGCTAAGACAGGGAGGCAGTGGTGTCACGTGCTCGTCTCGGCGTCCGTCGTCGCTACCGCGACGACGTCCGCCTCGACTCACGTAACCCTAAGATAGACAGGGTGGCAGTAGTGTCACGTGCTCGTCTCGGCGTCCGTCGTCGCTACCGCGACGACGTCCGCCTCGACTCGCGTAACCCTAAGATGGACAGGGTGGCAGTGGTGTCACGTGCTCGTCTCAGCGTTCGTCGTCGCTACCGCGACGACGTCCGCCTCGACTCGCGTTACGCTAAGACAGGGTGGTAGTGGTGTCACGTGCTCATCTCGGCGTCCGTCGTCGCTACCGCGATGATGTCCGCCTCGACTCGCGTTACGCTAAGACAGGGTGGCAGTGGTGTCACGTGCTCATCTCGGCATCCGTCGTCGCTACCGCGACGATGTCCGCCTCGACTCGCGTTACCCTAAGATAGACAGGGTGGCAGTAGTGTCACGTGCTCGTCTCCGCGTCCGTCGTCGCTACCACGACGACGTCCGCCTCGACTCGCGTTATGCTAAGACAGGGTGGTAGTGGTGTCACGTGCTCGTCTCGGCGTCCGTCGTCGCTACCGCGATGACGTCCGCCTCGACTCGCGTAACCCTAAGATAGACAGGGTGGCAGTGGTGTCACGTGCTCGTCTCAGCGTCCGTCGTCGCTACCGCGACGACGTCCGCCTCGACTCGCGTTACGCTAAGACAGGGTGGCAGTGGTGTCACGTGCTCGTCTCGTCGTTCGTCGTCGCTACCGCGACGACGTCCGCCTCGACTCGCGTTACGCTAAGACAGGGTGGCAGTGGTGTCACGTGCTCGTCTCGGCGTCCGTCGTCGCTACCGCGACGACGTCCGCCTCGACTCGCGTTACCCTAAGATAGACAGGGTGGCAGTAGTGTCACGTGCTCGTCTCGGCGTCCGTCGTCGCTACCGCGACGACGTCCGCCTCGACTCGCGTTACGCTAAGACAGGGAGGCAGTGGAGTCACGTGCTCGTCTAGGCGTCCGTCGTCGCTACCGCGACGACGTCTGCCTCGACTCACGTAACCCTAAGATAGACAGGGTGGCAGTAGTGTCACGTGCTCGTCTCGGCGTCCGTCGTCGCTACCGCGACGACGTCCGCCTCGACTCGCGTAACCCTAAGATAGACAGGGTGTCAGTGGTGTCACGTGCTCGTCTCGGTGCCCGCCGTCGCTACCGCTACGACGTCCGCCTCGACTCGCGTTACCCTAAGATAGACAGGGTGGCAGTGGTGTCACATGCTCGTCTCGGCGTCCGTCGTCGCTACCGCGACGACGTCCGCCTCGACTCGCGTTACGCTAAGACAGGGAGGCAGTGGTGTCACGTGCTCGCGTTACCCTAAGATAGACAGGGTGGCAGTAGTGTCACGTGCTCGTCTCGGCATCCGTCGTCGCTACCGCGACGACGTCCGCCTCGACTCGCGTTACGCTAAGACAGGGAGGCAGTGGAGTCACGTGCTCGTCTAGGCGTCCGTCGTCGCTACCGCGATGACGTCCGCCTCGACTCACGTAACCCTAAGATAGACAGGGTGGCAGTAGTGTCACCTGCTCGTCTCGGCGTCCGTCGTCGCTACCGCGACGACGTCCGCCTCGACTCGCGTAACCCTAAGATAGACAGGGTGGCAGTGGTGTCACGTGCTCGTCTCAGCGTCCGTCGTCGCTACCGCGACGACGTCCGCCTCGACTCGCGTTACGCTAAGACAGGGTGGCAGTGGTGTCACGTGCTCGTCTCGGCGTCCGTCGTCGCTACCGCGACGACGTCCGCCTCGACTCGCGTTACACTAAGACAGGGTGGCAGTGGTGTCACGTGCTCGTCTCGGCGTTCGTCGTCGCTACCGCGACGACGTCCGCCTCGACTCGCGTTACGCTAAGACAGGGTGGCAGTGGTGTCACGTGCTCGTCTCGGCGTTCGTCGTCGCTACCGCGACGACGTCCGCCTCGACTCGCGTTACGCTAAGACAGGGTGGCAGTGGTGTCACGTGCTCGTCTCGGCGTCCGTCGTCGCTACCGCAACGACGTCCGCCTCGACTCGCGTTACAGTAAGACAGGGAGGCAGTGGTGTCACGTGCTCGTCTCGGCTCCCGCCGTCGCTACCGCTACGACGTCCGCCTCGACTCGCGTTACCCTAAGATAGACAGGGTGGCAGTGGTGTCACATGCTCGTCTCGGCGTCCGTCGTCGCTACCGCGACGACGTTCGCCTCGACTCGCGTTACCCTAAGATAGACAGGGTGGCAGTGGTGTCACGTGCTCGTCTCGGCGTCCGTCGTCACTACCGCGACGACGTCCGCCTCGACTCGCGTTACGCTAAGACTGGGAGGCAGTGGTGTCACGTGCTCGTCTCGGCGTCCGTCGTCGCTACCGCGACGACGTCCGCCTCGACTCACGTAACCCTAAGGTAGACAGGGTGGCAGTAGTGTCACGTGCTCGTCTCGGCGTCCGTTGTCGCTACCGCGACGACGTCCGCCTCAACTCGCGTAACCCTAAGATGGACAGGGTGGCAGTGGTGTCACGTGCTCGTCTCAGCGTCCGTCGTCGCTACCGCGACGACGTCCGCCTCGACTCGCGTTACGCTAAGACAGGGTGGTAGTGGTGTCACGTGCTCATCTCGGCGTCCGTCGTCGCTACCGCGACGATGTCCGCCTCGACTCGCGTTACGCTAAGACAGGGTGGCAGTGGTGTCACGTGCTCATCTCGGCATCCGTCGTCGCTACCGCGACGATGTCCGCCTCGACTCGCGTTACCCTAAGATAGACAGGGTGGCAGTAGTGTCACGTGCTCGTCTCGGCGTCCGTCGTCGCTACCGCGACGACATCCGCCTCGACTCGCGTTACGCTAAGACAGGGAGGCAGTGGAGTCACGTGCTCGTCTAGGCGTCCGTCGTCGCTACCGCGATGACGTCCGCCTCGACTCACGTAACCCTAAGATAGACAGGGTGGCAGTAGTGTCACCTGCTCGTCTCGGCGTCCGTCGTCGCTACCGCGACGACGTCCGCCTCGACTCGCGTAACCCTAAGATAGACAGGGTGGCAGTGGTGTCACGTGCTCGTCTCAGCGTCCGTCGTCGCTACCGCGACGACGTCCGCCTCGACTCGCGTTACGCTAAGACAGGGTGGCAGTGGTGTCACGTGCTCGTCTCGGCGTCCGTCGTCGCTACCGCGACGACGTCCGCCTCGACTCGCGTTACACTAAGACAGGGTGGCAATGGTGTCACGTGCTCGTCTCGGCGTTCGTCGTCGCTACCGCGACGACGTCCGCCTCGACTCGCGTTACGCTAAGACAGGGTGGCAGTGGTGTCACGTGCTCGTCTCGGCGTTCGTCGTCGCTACCGCGACGACGTCCGCCTCGACTCGCGTTACGCTAAGACAGGGTGGCAGTGGTGTCACGTGCTCGTCTCGGCGTCCGTCGTCGCTACCGCAACGACGTCCGCCTCGACTCGCGTTACAGTAAGACAGGGAGGCAGTGGTGTCACGTGCTCGTCTCGGCTCCCGCCGTCGCTACCGCTACGACGTCCGCCTCGACTCGCGTTACCCTAAGATAGACAGGGTGGCAGTGGTGTCACATGCTCGTCTCGGCGTCCGTCGTCGCTACCGCGACGACGTTCGCCTCGACTCGCGTTACCCTAAGATAGACAGGGTGGCAGTGGTGTCACGTGCTCGTCTCGGCGTCCGTCGTCACTACCGCGACGACGTCCGCCTCGACTCGCGTTACGCTAAGACTGGGAGGCAGTGGTGTCACGTGCTCGTCTCGGCGTCCGTCGTCGCTACCGCGACGACGTCCGCCTCGACTCACGTAACCCTAAGGTAGACAGGGTGGCAGTAGTGTCACGTGCTCGTCTCGGCGTCCGTTGTCGCTACCGCGACGACGTCCGCCTCAACTCGCGTAACCCTAAGATGGACAGGGTGGCAGTGGTGTCACGTGCTCGTCTCAGCGTCCGTCGTCGCTACCGCGACGACGTCCGCCTCGACTCGCGTTACGCTAAGACAGGGTGGTAGTGGTGTCACGTGCTCATCTCGACGTCCGTCGTCGCTACCGCGACGATGTCCGCCTCGACTCGCGTTACGCTAAGACAGGGTGGCAGTGGTGTCACGTGCTCATCTCGGCATCCGTCGTCGCTACCGCGACGATGTCCGCCTCGACTCGCGTTACCCTAAGATAGACAGGGTGGCAGTAGTGTCACGTGCTCGTCTCGGCGTCCGTCGTCGCTACCGCGACGACGTCCGCCTCGACTTGCGTTATGCTAAGACAGGGTGGTAGTGGTGTCACGTGCTCGTCTCGGCGTCCGTCGTCGCTACCGCGACGACGTCCGCCTCGACTCGCGTAACCCTAAGATAGACAGGGTGGCAATGGTGTCACGTGCTCGTCTCAGCGTCCGTCGTCGCTACCGCGACGACGTCCGCCTCGACTCGCGTTACGCTAAGACAGGGTGGCAGTGGTGTCACCTGCTCGTCTCGGCGTTCGTCGTCGCTACCGCGACGACGTCCGCCTCGACTCGCGTTACGCTAAGACAGGGTGGCAGTGGTGTCACGTGCTCGTCTCGGCGTCCGTCGTCGCTACCGCGACGACGTCCGCCTCGACTCGCGTTACCCTAAGATAGACAGGGTGGCAGTAGTGTCACATGCTCGTCTCGGCGTCCGTCGTCGCTACCGCGACGACGTCCGCCTCGACTCGCGTTACGCTAAGACAGGGAGGCAGTGGAGTCACGTGCTCGTCTAGGCGTCCGTCGTCGCTACCGCGACGACGTCCGCCTCGACTCACGTAACCCTAAGATAGACAGGGTGGCAGTAGTGTCACGTGCTCGTCTCGGCGTCCGTCGTCGCTACCGCGACGATGTCCGCCTCGACTCGCGTAACCCTAAGATAGACAGGGTGGCAGTGGTGTCACGTGCTCGTCTCGGCGCCCGCCGTCGCTACCGCTACGACGTCCGCCTCGACTCGCGTTACCCTAAGATAGACAGGGTGGCAGTGGTGTCACATGCTCGTCTCGGCGTCCGTCGTCGCTACCGCGACGACGTTCGCCTCGACTCGCGTTACCTTAAGATAGACAGGGTGGCAGTTGTGTCACGTGCTCGTCTCGGCATCCGTCGTCGCTACCGCGACGACGTCCGCCTCGACTCGCGTTACGCTAAGACAGGGAGGCAGTGGTGTCACGTGCTCGTCTCGGCGTCCGTCGTCGCTACCGCGACGACGTCCGCCTCGACTCACGTAACCCTAAGATAGACAGGGTGGCAGTAGTGTCACGTGCTCGTCTCGGCGTCCGTCGTCGCTACCGCGACGACGTCCGCCTCGACTCGCGTAACCCTAAGATGGACAGGGTGGCAGTGGTGTCACGTGCTCGTCTCAGCGTTCGTCGTCGCTACCGCGACGACGTCCGCCTCGACTCGCGTTACGCTAAGACAGGGTGGTAGTGGTGTCACGTGCTCATCTCGGCGTCCGTCGTCGCTACCGCGATGATGTCCGCCTCGACTCGCGTTACGCTAAGACAGGGTGGCAGTGGTGTCACGTGCTCATCTCGGCATCCGTCGTCGCTACCGCGACGATGTCCGCCTCGACTCGCGTTACCCTAAGATAGACAGGGTGGCAGTAGTGTCACGTGCTCGTCTCCGCGTCCGTCGTCGCTACCGCGACGACGTCCGCCTCGACTCGCGTTATGCTAAGACAGGGTGGTAGTGGTGTCACGTGCTCGTCTCGGCGTCCGTCGTCGCTACCGCGATGACGTCCGCCTCGACTCGCGTAACCCTAAGATAGACAGGGTGGCAGTGGTGTCACGTGCTCGTCTCAGCGTCCGTCGTCGCTACCGCGACGACGTCCGCCTCGACTCGCGTTACGCTAAGACAGGGTGGCAGTGGTGTCACGTGCTCGTCTCGTCGTTCGTCGTCGCTACCGCGACGACGTCCGCCTCGACTCGCGTTACGCTAAGACAGGGTGGCAGTGGTGTCACGTGCTCGTCTCGGCGTCCGTCGTCGCTACCGCGACGACGTCCGCCTCGACTCGCGTTACCCTAAGATAGACAGGGTGGCAGTAGTGTCACGTGCTCGTCTCGGCGTCCGTCGTCGCTACCGCGACGACGTCCGCCTCGACTCGCGTTACGCTAAGACAGGGAGGCAGTGGAGTCACGTGCTCGTCTAGGCGTCCGTCGTCGCTACCGCGACGACGTCCGCCTCGACTCACGTAACCCTAAGATAGACAGGGTGGCAGTAGTGTCACGTGCTCGTCTCGGCGTCCGTCGTCGCTACCGCGACGATGTCCGCCTCGACTCGCGTAACCCTAAGATAGACAGGGTGTCAGTGGTGTCACGTGCTCGTCTCGGTGCCCGCCGTCGCTACCGCTACGACGTCCGCCTCGACTCGCGTTACCCTAAGATAGACAGGGTGGCAGTGGTGTCACATGCTCGTCTCGGCGTCCGTCGTCGCTACCGCGACGACGTCCGCCTCGACTCGCGTTACGCTAAGACAGGGAGGCAGTGGTGTCACGTGCTCGCGTTACCCTAAGATAGACAGGGTGGCAGTAGTGTCACGTGCTCGTCTCGGCATCCGTCGTCGCTACCGCGACGACGTCCGCCTCGACTCGCGTTACGCTAAGACAGGGAGGCAGTGGAGTCACGTGCTCGTCTAGGCGTCCGTCGTCGCTACCGCGATGACGTCCGCCTCGACTCACGTAACCCTAAGATAGACAGGGTGGCAGTAGTGTCACCTGCTCGTCTCGGCGTCCGTCGTCGCTACCGCGACGACGTCCGCCTCGACTCGCGTAACCCTAAGATAGACAGGGTGGCAGTGGTGTCACGTGCTCGTCTCAGCGTCCGTCGTCGCTACCGCGACGACGTCCGCCTCGACTCGCGTTACGCTAAGACAGGGTGGCAGTGGTGTCACGTGCTCGTCTCGGCGTCCGTCGTCGCTACCGCGACGACGTCCGCCTCGACTCGCGTTACACTAAGACAGGGTGGCAGTGGTGTCACGTGCTCGTCTCGGCGTTCGTCGTCGCTACCGCGACGACGTCCGCCTCGACTCGCGTTACGCTAAGACAGGGTGGCAGTGGTGTCACGTGCTCGTCTCGGCATTCGTCGTCGCTACCGCGACGACGTCCGCCTCGACTCGCGTTACGCTAAGACAGGGTGGCAGTGGTGTCACGTGCTCGTCTCGGCGTCCGTCGTCGCTACCGCAACGACGTCCGCCTCGACTCGCGTTACAGTAAGACAGGGAGGCAGTGGTGTCACGTGCTCGTCTCGGCTCCCGCCGTCGCTACCGCTACGACGTCCGCCTCGACTCGCGTTACCCTAAGATAGACAGGGTGGCAGTGGTGTCACATGCTCGTCTCGGCGTCCGTCGTCGCTACCGCGACGACGTTCGCCTCGACTCGCGTTACCCTAAGATAGACAGGGTGGCAGTGGTGTCACGTGCTCGTCTCGGCGTCCGTCGTCACTACCGCGACGACGTCCGCCTCGACTCGCGTTACGCTAAGACTGGGAGGCAGTGGTGTCACGTGCTCGTCTCGGCGTCCGTCGTCGCTACCGCGACGACGTCCGCCTCGACTCACGTAACCCTAAGATAGACAGGGTGGCAGTAGTGTCACGTGCTCGTCTCGGCGTCCGTTGTCGCTACCGCGACGACGTCCGCCTCAACTCGCGTAACCCTAAGATGGACAGGGTGGCAGTGGTGTCACGTGCTCGTCTCAGCGTCCGTCGTCGCTACCGCGACGACGTCCGCCTCGACTCGCGTTACGCTAAGACAGGGTGGTAGTGGTGTCACGTGCTCATCTCGGCGTCCGTCGTCGCTACCGCGACGATGTCCGCCTCGACTCGCGTTACGCTAAGACAGGGTGGCAGTGGTGTCACGTGCTCATCTCGGCATCCGTCGTCGCTACCGCGACGATGTCCGCCTCGACTCGCGTTACCCTAAGATAGACAGGGTGGCAGTAGTGTCACGTGCTCGTCTCGGCGTCCGTCGTCGCTACCGCGACGACGTCCGCCTCGACTCGCGTTACGCTAAGACAGGGAGGCAGTGGAGTCACGTGCTCGTCTAGGCGTCCGTCGTCGCTACCGCGACGACGTCTGCCTCGACTCACGTAACCCTAAGATAGACAAGGTGGCAGTAGTGTCACGTGCTCGTCTCGGTGTCCGTCGTCGCTACCGCGACGATGTCCGCCTCGACTCGCGTAACCCTAAGATAGACAGGGTGGCAGTGGTGTCACGTGCTCGTCTCGGCGCCCGCCGTCGCTACCGCTACGACGTCCGCCTCGACTCGCGTTACCCTAAGATAGACAGGGTGGCAGTGGTGTCACATGCTCGTCTCGGCGTCCGTCGTCGCTACCGCGACGACGTCCGCCTCGACTCGCGTTACGCTAAGACAGGGAGGCAGTGGTGTCACGTGCTCGTCTCGGCGTCCGTCGTCGCTACCGCGACGACGTCCGCCTCGACTCGCGTTACCCTAAGATAGACAGGGTGGCAGTAGTGTCACGTGCTCGTCTCGGCGTCCGTCGTCGCTACCGTGACGACGTCCGCCTCGACTCGCGTTACGCTAAGACAGGGAGGCAGTGGAGTCACGTGCTCGTCTAGGCGTCCGTCGTCGCTACCGCGACGACGTCTGCCTCGACTCACGTAACCCTAAGATAGACAGGGTGGCAGTAGTGTCACGTGCTCGTCTCGGCGTCCGTCGTCGCTACCGCGACGACGTCCGCCTCGACTCGCGTAACCCTAAGATGGACAGGGTGGCAGTGGGGTCACGTGCTCGTCTCAGCGTCCGTCGTCGCTACCGCGACGACGTCCGCCTCGACTCGCGTTACGCTAAGACAGGGTGGTAGTGGTGTCACGTGCTCATCTCGGCGTCCGTCGTCGCTACCGCGATGATGTCCGCCTCGACTCGCGTTACGCTAAGACAGGGAGGCAGTGGAGTCACGTGCTCGTCTAGGCGTCCGTCGTCGCTACCGCGACGACGTCCGCCTCGACTCACGTAACCCTAAGATAGACAAGGTGGCAGTAGTGTCACGTGCTCGTCCCGGTGTCCGTCGTCGCTCCCGCGACGATGTCCGCCTCGACTCGCGTAACCCTAAGATAGACAGGGTGGCAGTGGTGTCACGTGCTCGTCTCGGCGCCCGCCGTCGCTACCGCTACGACGTCCGCCTCGACTCGCGTTACCCTAAGATAGACAGGGTGGCAGTGGTGTCACATGCTCGTCTCGGCGTCCGTCGTCGCTACCGCGACGACGTCCGCCTCGACTCGCGTTACGCTAAGACAGGGAGGCAGTGGTGTCACGTGCTCGTCTCGGCGTCCGTCGTCGCTACCGCGACGACGTCCGCCTCGACTCGCGTTACACTAAGACAGGGTGGCAGTGGTGTCACGTGCTCGTCTCGGCGTTCGTCGTCGCTACCGCGACGACGTCCGCCTCGACTCGCGTTACGCTAAGACAGGGTGGCAGTGGTGTCACGTGCTCGTCTCGGCGTTCGTCGTCGCTACCGCGACGACGTCCGCCTCGACTCGCGTTACGCTAAGACAGGGTGGCAGTGGTGTCACGTGCTCGTCTCGGCGTCCGTCGTCGCTACCGCAACGACGTCCGCCTCGACTCGCGTTACAGTAAGACAGGGAGGCAGTGGTGTCACGTGCTCGTCTCGGCTCCCGCCGTCGCTACCGCTACGACGTCCGCCTCGACTCGCGTTACCCTAAGATAGACAGGGTGGCAGTGGTGTCACATGCTCGTCTCGGCGTCCGTCGTCGCTACCGCGACGACGTTCGCCTCGACTCGCGTTACCCTAAGATAGACAGGGTGGCAGTGGTGTCACGTGCTCGTCTCGGCGTCCGTCGTCACTACCGCGACGACGTCCGCCTCGACTCGCGTTACGCTAAGACTGGGAGGCAGTGGTGTCACGTGCTCGTCTCGGCGTCCGTCGTCGCTACCGCGACGACGTCCGCCTCGACTCACGTAACCCTAAGATAGACAGGGTGGCAGTAGTGTCACGTGCTCGTCTCGGCGTCCGTTGTCGCTACCGCGACGACGTCCGCCTCAACTCGCGTAACCCTAAGATGGACAGGGTGGCAGTGGTGTCACGTGCTCGTCTCAGCGTCCGTCGTCGCTACCGCGACGACGTCCGCCTCGACTCGCGTTACGCTAAGACAGGGTGGTAGTGGTGTCACGTGCTCATCTCGGCGTCCGTCGTCGCTACCGCGACGATGTCCGCCTCGACTCGCGTTACGCTAAGACAGGGTGGCAGTGGTGTCACGTGCTCATCTCGGCATCCGTCGTCGCTACCGCGACGATGTCCGCCTCGACTCGCGTTACCCTAAGATAGACAGGGTGGCAGTAGTGTCACGTGCTCGTCTCGGCGTCCGTCGTCGCTACCGCGACGACGTCCGCCTCGACTCGCGTTACGCTAAGACAGGGAGGCAGTGGAGTCACGTGCTCGTCTAGGCGTCCGTCGTCGCTACCGCGACGACGTCCGCCTCGACTCACGTAACCCTAAGATAGACAAGGTGGCAGTAGTGTCACGTGCTCGTCTCGGTGTCCGTCGTTGCTACCGCGACGATGTCCGCCTCGACTCGCGTAACCCTAAGATAGACAGGGTGGCAGTGGTGTCACGTGCTCGTCTCGGCGCCCGCCGTCGCTACCGCTACGACGTCCGCCTCGACTCGCGTTACCCTAAGATAGACAGGGTGGCAATGGTGTCACATGCTCGTCTCGGCGTCCGTCGTCGCTACCGCGACGACGTCCGCCTCGACTCGCGTTACGCTAAGACAGGGAGGCAGTGGTGTCACGTGCTCGTCTCGGCGTCCGTCGTCGCTACCGCGACGACGTCCGCCTCGACTCGCGTTACCCTAAGATAGACAGGGTGGCAGTAGTGTCACGTGCTCGTCTCGGCGTCCGTCGTCGCTACCGTGACGACGTCCGCCTCGACTCGCGTTACGCTAAGACAGGGAGGCAGTGGAGTCACGTGCTCGTCTAGGCGTCCGTCGTCGCTACCGCGACGACGTCTGCCTCGACTCACGTAACCCTAAGATAGACAGGGTGGCAGTAGTGTCACGTGCTCGTCTCGGCGTCCGTCGTCGCTACCGCGACGACGTCCGCCTCGACTCGCGTAACCCTAAGATGGACAGGGTGGCAGTGGGGTCACGTGCTCGTCTCAGCGTCCGTCGTCGCTACCGCGACGACGTCCGCCTCGACTCGCGTTACGCTAAGACAGGGTGGTAGTGGTGTCACGTGCTCATCTCGGCGTCCGTCGTCGCTACCGCGATGATGTCCGCCTCGACTCGCGTTACGCTAAGACAGGGAGGCAGTGGAGTCACGTGCTCGTCTAGGCGTCCGTCGTCGCTACCGCGACGACGTCCGCCTCGACTCACGTAACCCTAAGATAGACAAGGTGGCAGTAGTGTCACGTGCTCGTCCCGGTGTCCGTCGTCGCTACCGCGACGATGTCCGCCTCGACTCGCGTAACCCTAAGATAGACAGGGTGGCAGTGGTGTCACGTGCTCGTCTCGGCGCCCGCCGTCGCTACCGCTACGACGTCCGCCTCGACTCGCGTTACCCTAAGATAGACAGGGTGGCAGTGGTGTCACATGCTCGTCTCGGCGTCCGTCGTCGCTACCGCGACGACGTCCGCCTCGACTCGCGTTACGCTAAGACAGGGAGGCAGTGGTGTCACGTGCTCGTCTCGGCGTCCGTCGTCGCTACCGCGACGACGTCCGCCTCGACTCGCGTTACCCTAAGATAGACAGGGTGGCAGTAGTGTCACGTGCTCGTCTCGGCGTCCGTCGTCGCTACCGTGACGACGTCCGCCTCGACTCGCGTTACGCTAAGACAGGGAGGCAGTGGAGTCACGTGCTCGTCTAGGCGTCCGTCGTCGCTACCGCGATGACGTCTGCCTCGACTCACGTAACCCTAAGATAGACAGGGTGGCAGTAGTGTCACGTGCTCGTCTCGGCGTCCGTCGTCGCTACCGCGACGACGTCCGCCTCGACTCGCGTAACCCTAAGATGGACAGGGTGGCAGTGGTGTCACGTGCTCGTCTCAGCGTCCGTCGTCGCTACCGCGACGACGTCCGCCTCGACTCGCGTTACCCTAAGATAGACAGGGTGGCAGTGGTGTCACGTGCTCGTCTCGGCTCCCGCCGTCGCTACCGCTACGACGTCCGCCTCGACTCGCGTTACCCTAAGATAGACAGGGTGGCAGTGGTGTCACGTGCTCATCTCGGCATCCGTCGTCGCTACCGCGACGATGTCCGCCTCGACTCGCGTTACCCTAAGATAGACAGGGTGGCAGTAGTGTCACGTGCTCGTCTCGGCGTCCGTCGTCGCTACCGCGACGACGTCCGCCTCGACTCGCGTTACGCTAAGACAGGGAGGCAGTGGAGTCACGTGCTCGTCTAGGCGTCCGTCGTCGCTACCGCGACGACGTCCGCCTCGACTCACGTAACCCTAAGATAGACAAGGTGGCAGTAGTTTCACGTGCTCGTCTCGGTGTCCGTCGTCGCTACCGCGACGATGTCCGCCTCGACTCGCGTAACCCTAAGATAGACAGGGTGGCAGTGGTGTCACGTGCTCGTCTCGGCGCCCGCCGTCGCTACCGCTACGACGTCCGCCTCGACTCGCGTTACCCTAAGATAGACAGGGTGGCAGTGGTGTCACATGCTCGTCTCGGCGTCCGTCGTCGCTACCGCGACGACGTCCGCCTCGACTCGCGTTACGCTAAGACAGGGAGGCAGTGGTGTCACGTGCTCGTCTCGGCGTCCGTCGTCGCTACCGCGACCACGTCCGCCTCGACTCGCGTTACCCTAAGATAGACAGGGTGGCAGTAGTGTCACGTGCTCGTCTCGGCGTCCGTCGTCGCTACCGTGACGACGTCCGCCTCGACTCGCGTTACGCTAAGACAGGGAGGCAGTGGAGTCACGTGCTCGTCTAGGCGTCCGTCGTCGCTACCGCGACGACGTCTGCCTCGACTCACGTAACCCTAAGATAGACAGGGTGGCAGTAGTGTCACGTGCTCGTCTCGGCGTCCGTCGTCGCTACCGCGACGACGTCCGCCTCGACTCGCGTAACCCTAAGATGGACAGGGTGGCAGTGGTGTCACGTGCTCGTCTCAGCGTCCGTCGTCGCTACCGCGACGACGTCCGCCTCGACTCGCGTTACGCTAAGACAGGGTGGTAGTGGTGTCACGTGCTCATCTCGGCGTCCGTCGTCGCTACCGCGACGATGTCCGCCTCGACTCGCGTTACGCTAAGACAGGGAGGCAGTGGAGTCACGTGCTCGTCTAGGCGTCCGTCGTCGCTACCGCGACGACGTCCGCCTCGACTCACGTAACCCTAAGATAGACAAGGTGGCAGTAGTGTCACGTGCTCGTCTCGGTGTCCGTCGTCGCTACCGCGACGATGTCCGCCTCGACTCGCGTAACCCTAAGATAGACAGGGTGGCAGTGGTGTCACGTGCTCGTCTCGGCGCCCGCCGTCGCTACCGCTACGACGTCCGCCTCGACTCGCGTTACCCTAAGATAGACAGGGTGGCAGTGGTGTCACATGCTCGTCTCGGCGTCCGTCGTCGCTACCGCGACGACGTCCGCCTCGACTCGCGTTACGCTAAGACAGGGAGGCAGTGGTGTCACGTGCTCGTCTCGGCGTCCGTCGTCGCTACCGCGACGACGTCCGCCTCGACTCGCGTTACCCTAAGATAGACAGGGTGGCAGTAGTGTCACGTGCTCGTCTCGGCGTCCGTCGTCGCTACCGTGACGACGTCCGCCTCGAC
This sequence comes from Triticum timopheevii, assembly GCA_963921465.1. Classification (NCBI taxonomy): domain Eukaryota; kingdom Viridiplantae; phylum Streptophyta; class Magnoliopsida; order Poales; family Poaceae; genus Triticum; species Triticum timopheevii. Next base: position 311,180,175 of record OY997266.1, on the reverse strand, counting down.
TCACGTTACGCTAAGACAGGGAGGCAGTGGAGTCACGTGCTCGTCTAGGCGTCCGTCGTCGCTACCGCGACGACGTCTGCCTCGACTCACGTAACCCTAAGATAGACAGGGTGGCAGTAGTGTCACGTGCTCGTCTCGGCGTCCGTCGTCGCTACCGCGACGACGTCCGCCTCGACTCGCGTAACCCTAAGATGGACAGGGTGGCAGTGGTGTCACGTGCTCGTCTCAGCGTCCGTCGTCGCTACCGCGACGACGTCCGCCTCGACTCGCGTTACCCTAAGATAGACAGGGTGGCAGTGGTGTCACGTGCTCGTCTCGGCTCCCGCCGTCGCTACCGCTACGACGTCCGCCTCGACTCGCGTTACCCTAAGATAGACAGGGTGGCAGTGGTGTCACGTGCTCATCTCGGCATCCGTCGTCGCTACCGCGACGATGTCCGCCTCGACTCGCGTTACCCTAAGATAGACAGGGTGGCAGTAGTGTCACGTGCTCGTCTCGGCGTCCGTCGTCGCTACCGCGACGACGTCCGCCTCGACTCGCGTTACGCTAAGACAGGGAGGCAGTGGAGTCACGTGCTCGTCTAGGCGTCCGTCGTCGCTACCGCGACGACGTCCGCCTCGACTCACGTAACCCTAAGATAGACAAGGTGGCAGTAGTGTCACGTGCTCGTCTCGGTGTCCGTCGTCGCTACCGCGACGATGTCCGCCTCGACTCGCGTAACCCTAAGATAGACAGGGTGGCAGTGGTGTCACGTGCTCGTCTCGCAGCCCGCCGTCGCTACCGCTACGACGTCCGCCTCGACTCGCGTTACCCTAAGATAGACAGGGTGGCAGTGGTGTCACATGCTCGTCTCGGCGTCCGTCGTCGCTACCGCGACGACGTCCGCCTCGACTCGCGTTACGCTAAGACAGGGAGGCAGTGGTGTCACGTGCTCGTCTCGGCGTCCGTCGTCGCTACCGCGACGACGTCCGCCTCGACTCGCGTTACCCTAAGATAGACAGGGTGGCAGTAGTGTCACGTGCTCGTCTCGGCGTCCGTCGTCGCTACCGTGACGACGTCCGCCTCGACTCGCGTTACGCTAAGACAGGGAGGCAGTGGAGTCACGTGCTCGTCTAGGCGTCCGTCGTCGCTACCGCGACGACGTCTGCCTCGACTCACGTAACCCTAAGATAGACAGGGTGGCAGTAGTGTCACGTGCTCGTCTCGGCGTCCGTCGTCGCTACCGCGACGACGTCCGCCTCGACTCGCGTAACCCTAAGATGGACAGGGTGGCAGTGGTGTCACGTGCTCGTCTCAGCGTCCGTCGTCGCTACCGCGACGACGTCCGCCTCGACTCGCGTTACGCTAAGACAGGGTGGTAGTGGTGTCACGTGCTCATCTCGGCGTCCGTCGTCGCTACCGCGACGATGTCCGCCTCGACTCGCGTTACGCTAAGACAGGGAGGCAGTGGAGTCACGTGCTCGTCTAGGCGTCCGTCGTCGCTACCGCGACGACGTCCGCCTCGACTCACGTAACCCTAAGATAGACAAGGTGGCAGTAGTGTCACGTGCTCGTCTCGGTGTCCGTCGTCGCTACCGCGACGATGTCCGCCTCGACTCGCGTAACCCTAAGATAGACAGGGTGGCAGTGGTGTCACGTGCTCGTCTCGGCGCCCGCCGTCGCTACCGCTACGACGTCCGCCTCGACTCGCGTTACCCTAAGATAGACAGGGTGGCAGTGGTGTCACATGCTCGTCTCGGCGTCCGTCGTCGCTACCGCGACGACGTCCGCCTCGACTCGCGTTACGCTAAGACAGGGAGGCAGTGGTGTCACGTGCTCGTCTCGGCGTCCGTCGTCGCTACCGCGACGACGTCCGCCTCGACTCGCGTTACCCTAAGATAGACAGGGTGGCAGTAGTGTCACGTGCTCGTCTCGGCGTCCGTCGTCGCTACCGTGACGACGTCCGCCTCGACTCGCGTTACGCTAAGACAGGGAGGCAGTGGAGTCACGTGCTCGTCTAGGCGTCCGTCGTCGCTACCGCGACGACGTCTGCCTCGACTCACGTAACCCTAAGATAGACAGGGTGGTAGTAGTGTCACGTGCTCGTCTCGGCGTCCGTCGTCGCTACCGCGACGACGTCCGCCTCGACTCGCGTAACCCTAAGATGGACAGGGTGGCAGTGGTGTCACGTGCTCGTCTCAGCGTCCGTCGTCGCTACCGCGACGACGTCTGCCTCGACTCGCGTTACGCTAAGACAGGGTGGTAGTGGTGTCACGTGCTCATCTCGGCGTCCGTCGTCGCTACCGCGACGATGTCCGCCTCGACTCGCGTTACGCTAAGACAGGGTGGCAGTGGTGTCACGTGCTCATCTCGGCATCCGTCGTCGCTACCGCGACGATGTCCGCCTCGACTCGCGTTACCCTAAGATAGACAGGGTGGCAGTAGTGTCACGTGCTCGTCTCCGCGTCCGTCGTCGCTACCGCGACGACGTCCGCCTCGACTCGCGTTACGCTAAGACAGGGAGGCAGTGGAGTCACGTGCTCGTCTAGGCGTCCGTCGTCGCTACCGCGACGACGTCCGCCTCGACTCACGTAACCCTAAGATAGACAAGGTGGCAGTAGTGTCACGTGCTCGTCTCGGTGTCCGTCGTTGCTACCGCGACGATGTCCGCCTCGACTCGCGTAACCCTAAGATAGACAGGGTGGCAGTGGTGTCACGTGCTCGTCTCGGCGCCCGCCGTCGCTACCGCTACGACGTCCGCCTCGACTCGCGTTACCCTAAGATAGACAGGGTGGCAGTGGTGTCACATGCTCGTCTCGGCGTCCGTCGTCGCTACCGCGACGACGTCCGCCTCGACTCGCGTTACGCTAAGACAGGGAGGCAGTGGTGTCACGTGCTCGTCTCGGCGTCCGTCGTCGCTACCGCGACGACGTCCGCCTCGACTCGCGTTACCCTAAGATAGACAGGGTGGCAGTAGTGTCACGTGCTCGTCTCGGCGTCCGTCGTCGCTACCGTGACGACGTCCGCCTCGACTCGCGTTACGCTAAGACAGGGAGGCAGTGGAGTCACGTGCTCGTCTAGGCGTCCGTCGTCGCTACCGCGACGACGTCTGCCTCGACTCACGTAACCCTAAGATAGACAGGGTGGCAGTAGTGTCACGTGCTCGTCTCGGCGTCCGTCGTCGCTACCGCGACGACGTCCGCCTCGACTCGCGTAACCCTAAGATGGACAGGGTGGCAGTGGGGTCACGTGCTCGTCTCAGCGTCCGTCGTCGCTACCGCGACGACGTCCGCCTCGACTCGCGTTACGCTAAGACAGGGTGGTAGTGGTGTCACGTGCTCATCTCGGCGTCCGTCGTCGCTACCGCGATGATGTCCGCCTCGACTCGCGTTACGCTAAGACAGGGAGGCAGTGGAGTCACGTGCTCGTCTAGGCGTCCGTCGTCGCTACCGCGACGACGTCCGCCTCGACTCACGTAACCCTAAGATAGACAAGGTGGCAGTAGTGTCACGTGCTCGTCCCGGTGTCCGTCGTCGCTACCGCGACGATGTCCGCCTCGACTCGCGTAACCCTAAGATAGACAGGGTGGCAGTGGTGTCACGTGCTCGTCTCGGCGCCCGCCGTCGCTACCGCTACGACGTCCGCCTCGACTCGCGTTACCCTAAGATAGACAGGGTGGCAGTGGTGTCACATGCTCGTCTCGGCGTCCGTCGTCGCTACCGCGACGACGTCCGCCTCGACTCGCGTTACGCTAAGACAGGGAGGCAGTGGTGTCACGTGCTCGTCTCGGCGTCCGTCGTCGCTACCGCGACGACGTCCGCCTCGACTCGCGTTACCCTAAGATAGACAGGGTGGCAGTAGTGTCACGTGCTCGTCTCGGCGTCCGTCGTCGCTACCGTGACGACGTCCGCCTCGACTCGCGTTACGCTAAGACAGGGAGGCAGTGGAGTCACGTGCTCATCTAGGCGTCCGTCGTCGCTACCGCGATGACGTCTGCCTCGACTCACGTAACCCTAAGATAGACAGGGTGGCAGTAGTGTCACGTGCTCGTCTCGGCGTCCGTCGTCGCTACCGCGACGACGTCCGCCTCGACTCGCGTAACCCTAAGATGGACAGGGTGGCAGTGGTGTCACGTGCTCGTCTCAGCGTCCGTCGTCGCTACCGCGACGACGTCCGCCTCGACTCGCGTTACCCTAAGATAGACAGGGTGGCAGTGGTGTCACGTGCTCGTCTCGGCTCCCGCCGTCGCTACCGCTACGACGTCCGCCTCGACTCGCGTTACCCTAAGATAGACAGGGTGGCAGTGGTGTCACGTGCTCATCTCGGCATCCGTCGTCGCTACCGCGACGATGTCCGCCTCGACTCGCGTTACCCTAAGATAGACAGGGTGGCAGTAGTGTCACGTGCTCGTCTCGGCGTCCGTCGTCGCTACCGCGACGACGTCCGCCTCGACTCGCGTTACGCTAAGACAGGGAGGCAGTGGAGTCACGTGCTCGTCTAGGCGTCCGTCGTCGCTACCGCGACGACGTCCGCCTCGACTCACGTAACCCTAAGATAGACAAGGTGGCAGTAGTTTCACGTGCTCGTCTCGGTGTCCGTCGTCGCTACCGCGACGATGTCCGCCTCGACTCGCGTAACCCTAAGATAGACAGGGTGGCAGTGGTGTCACGTGCTCGTCTCGGCGCCCGCCGTCGCTACCGCTACGACGTCCGCCTCGACTCGCGTTACCCTAAGATAGACAGGGTGGCAGTGGTGTCACATGCTCGTCTCGGCGTCCGTCGTCGCTACCGCGACGACGTCCGCCTCGACTCGCGTTACGCTAAGACAGGGAGGCAGTGGTGTCACGTGCTCGTCTCGGCGTCCGTCGTCGCTACCGCGACGACGTCCGCCTCGACTCGCGTTACCCTAAGATAGACAGGGTGGCAGTAGTGTCACGTGCTCGTCTCGGCGTCCGTCGTCGCTACCGTGACGACGTCCGCCTCGACTCGCGTTACGCTAAGACAGGGAGGCAGTGGAGTCACGTGCTCGTCTAGGCGTCCGTCGTCGCTACCGCGACGACGTCTGCCTCGACTCACGTAACCCTAAGATAGACAGGGTGGCAGTAGTGTCACGTGCTCGTCTCGGCGTCCGTCGTCGCTACCGCGACGACGTCCGCCTCGACTCGCGTAACCCTAAGATGGACAGGGTGGCAGTGGTGTCACGTGCTCGTCTCAGCGTCCGTCGTCGCTACCGCGACGACGTCCGCCTCGACTCGCGTTACGCTAAGACAGGGTGGTAGTGGTGTCACGTGCTCATCTCGGCGTCCGTCGTCGCTACCGCGACGATGTCCGCCTCGACTCGCGTTACGCTAAGACAGGGAGGCAGTGGAGTCACGTGCTCGTCTAGGCGTCCGTCGTCGCTACCGCGACGACGTCCGCCTCGACTCACGTAACCCTAAGATAGACAAGGTGGCAGTAGTGTCACGTGCTCGTCTCGGTGTCCGTCGTCGCTACCGCGACGATGTCCGCCTCGACTCGCGTGACCCTAAGATAGACAGGGTGGCAGTGGTGTCACGTGCTCGTCTCGGCGCCCGCCGTCGCTACCGCTACGACGTCCGCCTCGACTCGCGTTACCCTAAGATAGACAGGGTGGCAGTGGTGTCACATGCTCGTCTCGGCGTCCGTCGTCGCTACCGCGACGACGTCCGCCTCGACTCGCGTTACGCTAAGACAGGGAGGCAGTGGTGTCACGTGCTCGTCTCGGCGTCCGTCGTCGCTACCGCGACGACGTCCGCCTCGACTCGCGTTACCCTAAGATAGACAGGGTGGCAGTAGTGTCACGTGCTCGTCTCGGCGTCCGTCGTCGCTACCGTGACGACGTCCGCCTCGACTCACGTTACGCTAAGACAGGGAGGCAGTGGAGTCACGTGCTCGTCTAGGCGTCCGTCGTCGCTACCGCGACGACGTCTGCCTCGACTCACGTAACCCTAAGATAGACAGGGTGGCAGTAGTGTCACGTGCTCGTCTCGGCGTCCGTCGTCGCTACCGCGACGACGTCCGCCTCGACTCGCGTAACCCTAAGATGGACAGGGTGGCAGTGGTGTCACGTGCTCGTCTCAGCGTCCGTCGTCGCTACCGCGACGACGTCCGCCTCGACTCGCGTTACCCTAAGATAGACAGGGTGGCAGTGGTGTCACGTGCTCGTCTCGGCTCCGTCGTCGCTACCGCGACGACGTCCGCCTCGACTCACGTAACCCTAAGATAGACAAGGTGGCAGTAGTGTCACGTGCTCGTCTCGGTGTCCGTCGTCGCTACCGCGACGATGTCCGCCTCGACTCGCGTAACCCTAAGATAGACAGGGTGGCAGTGGTGTCACGTGCTCGTCTCGCAGCCCGCCGTCGCTACCGCTACGACGTCCGCCTCGACTCGCGTTACCCTAAGATAGACAGGGTGGCAGTGGTGTCACATGCTCGTCTCGGCGTCCGTCGTCGCTACCGCGACGACGTCCGCCTCGACTCGCGTTACGCTAAGACAGGGAGGCAGTGGTGTCACGTGCTCGTCTCGGCGTCCGTCGTCGCTACCGCGACGACGTCCGCCTCGACTCGCGTTACCCTAAGATAGACAGGGTGGCAGTAGTGTCACGTGCTCGTCTCGGCGTCCGTCGTCGCTACCGTGACGACGTCCGCCTCGACTCGCGTTACGCTAAGACAGGGAGGCAGTGGAGTCACGTGCTCGTCTAGGCGTCCGTCGTCGCTACCGCGACGACGTCTGCCTCGACTCACGTAACCCTAAGATAGACAGGGTGGCAGTAGTGTCACGTGCTCGTCTCGGCGTCCGTCGTCGCTACCGCGACGACGTCCGCCTCGACTCGCGTAACCCTAAGATGGACAGGGTGGCAGTGGTGTCACGTGCTCGTCTCAGCGTCCGTCGTCGCTACCGCGACGACGTCCGCCTCGACTCGCGTTACGCTAAGACAGGGTGGTAGTGGTGTCACGTGCTCATCTCGGCGTCCGTCGTCGCTACCGCGACGATGTCCGCCTCGACTCGCGTTACGCTAAGACAGGGAGGCAGTGGAGTCACGTGCTCGTCTAGGCGTCCGTCGTCGCTACCGCGACGACGTCCGCCTCGACTCACGTAACCCTAAGATAGACAAGGTGGCAGTAGTGTCACGTGCTCGTCTCGGTGTCCGTCGTCGCTACCGCGACGATGTCCGCCTCGACTCGCGTAACCCTAAGATAGACAGGGTGGCAGTGGTGTCACGTGCTCGTCTCGGCGCCCGCCGTCGCTACCGCTACGACGTCCGCCTCGACTCGCGTTACCCTAAGATAGACAGGGTGGCAGTGGTGTCACATGCTCGTCTCGGCGTCCGTCGTCGCTACCGCGACGACGTCCGCCTCGACTCGCGTTACGCTAAGACAGGGAGGCAGTGGTGTCACGTGCTCGTCTCGGCGTCCGTCGTCGCTACCGCGACGACGTCCGCCTCGACTCGCGTTACCCTAAGATAGACAGGGTGGCAGTAGTGTCACGTGCTCGTCTCGGCGTCCGTCGTCGCTACCGTGACGACGTCCGCCTCGACTCGCGTTACGCTAAGACAGGGAGGCAGTGGAGTCACGTGCTCGTCTAGGCGTCCGTCGTCGCTACCGCGACGACGTCTGCCTCGACTCACGTAACCCTAAGATAGACAGGGTGGTAGTAGTGTCACGTGCTCGTCTCGGCGTCCGTCGTCGCTACCGCGACGACGTCCGCCTCGACTCGCGTAACCCTAAGATGGACAGGGTGGCAGTGGTGTCACGTGCTCGTCTCAGCGTCCGTCGTCGCTACCGTGACGACGTCTGCCTCGACTCGCGTTACGCTAAGACAGGGTGGTAGTGGTGTCACGTGCTCATCTCGGCGTCCGTCGTCGCTACCGCGACGATGTCCGCCTCGACTCGCGTTACGCTAAGACAGGGTGGCAGTGGTGTCACGTGCTCATCTCGGCATCCATCGTCGCTACCGCGACGATGTCCGCCTCGACTCGCGTTACCCTAAGATAGACAGGGTGGCAGTAGTGTCACGTGCTCGTCTCCGCGTCCGTCGTCGCTACCGCGACGACGTCCGCCTCGACTCGCGTTATGCTAAGACAGGGTGGCAGTGGTGTCACGTGCTCGTCTCGGCGTCCGTCGTCGCTACCGCGACGACGTCCGCCTCGACTCGCGTAACCCTAAGATAGACAGGGTGGCAGTGATGTCACGTGCTCGTCTCGGCGTCCGTCGTCGCTAACGCGACGACGTCCGCCTCGACTCGCGTTACGGTAAGACAGGGAGGCAGTGGTGTCACATGCTCGTCTCGGCGTCCGTCGTCGCTACCGCGACGACGTCCGCCTCGACTCGCGTTTCGGTAAGACAGGGTGGCAGTGGTGTCATGTGCTAGTCTCGGCGTCCGTCGTCGCTACCTCGACGACGTCCGCCTCGACTCGCGTTACGCTAAGACAGGATGGCAGTGGTGTCACGGGCTCGTCTCGGCGTCCGTCGTCGCTACTGCGACGACGTCCGCCTCGACTCGCGTTACCCTAAGATAGACAGGGTGGCAGTGGTGTCACGTGCTCGTCTCGGCGTCCGTCGTCGCTACCGCGACGACGTCCGCCTTGACTCGCGTTACCCTAAGATAGACAGGGTGGCAGTGGTGTCACGTGCTCGTCTCGGCATCCGTCGTCGCTAACGCGACGTCGTCCGCCTCAACTCGCGTTACGGTAAGACAGGGAGGCAGTGGTGTCACATGCTCGTCTCGGCGTCCGTCGTTGCTACTGCGACGACGTCCGCCTCGACTCGTGCTACCCTAAGACAGGGTGGCAGTGGTGTCACGTGCTCGTCTCGGCTTCCGTCGTCGCTACCGCGACGACGTCCGCCTTGACTCGCGTTACGCTAAGACAGGGTGGCAGTGGTGTCACGTGCTCGTCTCGGCGTCCGTCGTCGCTACCGCGACGACGTCCGCCTCGACTCGCGTTACGCTAAGACAGGGTGGCAGTGGTGTCACGTGCTCGTCTCGGCGTTCGTCGTTGCTACCGCGACGACGTCCGCCTCGACTCGCGTTACGCTAAGACAGGGTGGCAGTGGTGTCACGTGCTCGTCTCGGCTCCCGCCGTCGCTACCGCTACGACGTCCGCCTCGACTCGCGTTACCCTAAGATAGACAGGGTGGCAGTGGTGTCACATGCTCGTCTCGGCGTCCGTCGTCGCTACCGCGACGACGTTCGCCTCGACTCGCGTTACCCTAAGATAGACAGGGTGGCAGTGGTGTCACGTGCTCGTCTCGGCGTCCGTCGTCGCTACCGCGACGACGTCCGCCTCGACTCGCGTTACGCTAAGACAGGGAGGCAGTGGTTTCACGTGCTCGTCTCGGCGTCCGTCGTCGCTACCGCGACGACGTCCGCCTCGACTCACGTAACCCTAAGATAGACAGGGTGGCAGTAGTGTCACGTGCTCGTCTCGGCGTCCGTCGTCGCTACCGCGACGACGTCCGCCTCGACTCGCGTAACCCTAAGATAGACAGGGTGGCAGTGGTGTCACGTGCTCGTCTCAGCGTCCGTCGTCGCTACCGCGACGACGTCCGCCTCGACTCGCGTTACGCTAAGACAGGGTGGTAGTGGTGTCACGTGCTCATCTCGGCGTCCGTCGTCGCTACCGCGACGATGTCCGCCTCGACTCGCGTTACGCTAAGACAGGGTGGCAGTGGTGTCACGTGCTCATCTCGGCATCCGTCGTCGCTACCGCGACGATGTCCGCCTCGACTCGCGTAACCCTAAGATAGACAGGGTGGCAGTGGTGTCACGTGCTCGTCTCCGCGTCCGTCGTCGCTACCGCGACGACGTCCGCCTCAACTCGCGTTACGCTAAGACAGGGTGGTAGTGGTGTCACGTGCTCGTCTCGGCGTCCATCGTCGCTACCGCGACGACGTCCGCCTCGACTCGCGTAACCCTAAGATAGACAAGGTGGCAGTGGTGTCACGTGCTCGTCTCAGCGTCCGTCGTCGCTACCGCGACGACGTCCGCCTCGACTCGCTTTACGCTAAGACACGGTGGTAGTGGTGTCACGTGCTCATCTCTGCGTCCGTCGTCGCTACGGCGACGATGTCCGCCTCGACTCGCGTTACGCTAAGACAGGGTGGCAGTGGTGTCACGTGCTCGTCTCGGCGTCCGTCGTCGCTACCGCGACGACGTCCGCCTCGACTCGTGTTACGCTAAGACAGGGTGGCAGTGGTGTCACGTGCTCGTCTCGGCGTTCGTCGTCGCTACCGCGACGACGTCCGCCTCGACTCGCGTTACGCTAAGATAGGGTGGCAGTGGTGTCACGTGCTCGTCTCCTCGTCCGTCGTCGCTACCGCGACGGCGTCCGCCTCGACTCGCGTTACCCTAAGATAGACAGGGTGGCAGTAGTGTCAGGTGCTCGTCTCGGCATCCGTCGTCGCTACCGCGACGACGTCCGCCTCGACTCGCGTAACCCTAAGATAGACAGGGTGGCAGTAGTGTCACGTGCTCGTCTCGGCGTCCGTCGTCGCTACCGCGACGACGTCCGCCTCGACTCGCGTTACCCTAAGATAGACAGGGAGGCAGTGGTGTCACGTGCTCGTCTCGGCGTCCGTCGTCGCTACCGCGACGACGTCCGCCTCGACTCACGTTACCCTAAGATAGACAGGGTGGCAGTAGTGTCACGTGCTCCTCTCGGCGTCCGTCGTTGCTACCGCGACGACGTCCGCCTCGACTCGCGTAACCCTAAGATAGACAGGGTGGCAGTGGTGTCACGTGCTCGTCTCAGCGTCCGTCGTCGCTACCGCGACGACGTCCGCCTCGACTCGCGTTATGCTCAGACAGGGTGGTAGTGGTGTCACGTGCTCATCTCGGCGTCCGTCGTCGCTACCGCGACGATGTCCGCCTCGACTCGCGTTACGCTAAGACAGGGTGGCAGTGGTGTCACGTGCTCATCTCGGCATCCGTCGTCGCTACCGCGACGATGTCCGCCTTGACTCGCATAACCCTAAGATAGACAGGGTGGCAGTGGTGTCACGTGCTCGTCTCCGCGTCCGTCGTCGCTACCGCGACAACGTCCGCCTCGACTCGCGTTACGCTAAGACAGGGTGGTAGTGGTGTCACGTGCTCGTCTCGGCGTCCGTCGTCGCTACCGCGACGACGTCCGCCTCGACTCGCGTAACCCTAAGATAGACAGGGTGGCAGTGGTGTCACGTGCTCGTCTCAGCGTCCGTCTTCGCTACCGCGACGACGTCCGCCTCGACTCGCGTTACGCTAAGACAGGGTGGTAGTGGTGTCACGTGCTCATCTCTGCGTCCATCGTCGCTACTGCGACGATGTCCGCCTCGACTCGCGTAACGCTAAGACAGGGTGATAGTGGTGTCACGTGCTCGTCTCGGCGTCCGTCGTCGCTACCGCGACGACGTCCGCCTCGACTCGCGTAACCCGAAGATAGACAAGGTGGCAGTGGTGTCACGTGCTCGTCTCAGCGTCCATCGTCGCTACCGCGACGACGTCCGCCTCGACTCGCGTTACGCTAAGACAGGGTGGTAGTGGTGTCACGTGCTCATCTCTGCGTCCGTCGTCGCTACTGCGACGATGTCCGCCTCGACTCGCGTTACGCTAAGACAGGGTGGCAGTGGTGTCACGTGCTCGTCTCGGCGTCCGTCGTCGCTACCGCGACGACGTCCGCCTCGACTCGCGTAACCCTAAGATAGACAAGGTGGCAGTGGTGTCACGTGCTCGTCTCAGCGTCCGTCGTCGCTACCGCGACGACGTCCGCCTCGACTCGCGTTACGCTAAGACAGGGTGGTAGTGGTGTCACGTGCTCATCTCTACGTCCGTCGTCGCTACTGCGATGATGTCCGCCTCGACTCGCGTTACGCTAAGACAGGGTGGCAGTGGTGTCACGTGCTCGTCTCGGCGTCCGTCGTCGCTACCGCGACGACGTCCGCCTCGACTCGCGTTACGCTAAGACAGGGTGGCAGTGGTGTCACGTGCTCGTCTCGGCGTTCGTCGTCGCAACCGCGATGACGTCCGCCTCGACTCGCGTTACGCTAAGACAGGGTGGTAGTGGTGTCACGTGCTCATCTCTGCGTCCATCGTCGCTACTGCGACGATGTCCGCCTCGACTCGCGTTACGCTAAGACAGGGTGGCAGTGGTGTCACGTGCTCGTCTCGGCGTCCGTCGTCGCTACCGCGACGACGTCCGCCTCGACTCGCGTTACGCTAAGACAGGGTGGCAGTGGTGTCACGTGCTCGTCTCGGCGTTCGTCGTCGCTACCGCGACGACGTCCGCCTCGACTCGGGTTACGCTAAGACAGGGTGGCAGTGGTGTCACGTGCTCGTCTCCTCGTCCGTCGTCGCTACCGCGACGACGTCCGCCTCGACTCGCGTTACCCTAAGATAGACAGGGTGGCAGTAGTGTCACGTGCTCGTCTCGGCGTCCGTCGTCGCTACCGCGACGACGTCCGCCTCGACTCGCGTAACCCTAAGATAGACAGGGTGGCAGTAGTGTCACGTGCTCGTCTCGGCGTCCGTCGTCGCTACCGCGACGACGTCCGCCTCGACTCGCGTTACCCTAAGATAGACAGGGAGGCAGTGGTGTCACGTGCTGGTCTCGGCGTCCGTCGTCGCTACCGCGACGACGTCCGCCTCGACTCACATAACCCTAAGATAGACAGGGTGGCAGTAGTGTCACGTGCTCGTCTCGACTCGCGTAACCCTAAGATAGACAGGGTGGCAGTGGTGTCACGTGCTCGTCTCAGCGTCCGTTGTCGCTACCGCGACGATGTCCGCCTCGACTCGCGTTACGCTAAGACAGGGTGGTAGTGGTGTCACGTGCTCATCTCGGCGTCCGTTGTCGCTACCGCGACGATGTCCGCCTCAACTCGCGTTACGCTAAGACAGGGTGGCAGTGGTGTCACGTGCTCATCTCGGCATCCGTCGTCGCTACCGCGATGATGTCCGCCTCGACTCGCGTAACCCTAAGATAGACAGGGTGGCAGTGGTGTCACGTGGTCGTCTCCGCGTCCGTCGTCGCTACCGCGACGACGTCCGCCTCGACTCGCGTTACGCTAAGACAGGGTGGTAGTGGTGTCACGTGCTCGTCTCGGCGTCCGTCGTCGCTACCGCGACGACGTCCGCCTCGACTCGCGTAACCCTAAGATAGACAGGGTGGCAGTGGTGTCCTGTGCTCGTCTCAGCGTTCGTCGTCGCTACCGCGACGACGTCCGCCTCCACTCGCGTTACGCTAAGACAGGGTGGCAGTGGTGTCACGTGCTCGTCTCGGCGTCCGTCGTCGCTATCGCGACGACGTCCGCCTCGACTCGCGTTACGCTAAGACAGGGAGGCAGTGGTGTCACGTGCTCCTCTCGGCGTCCGTCGTCGCTACCGCGACGACGTCCGCCACGACTCACGTAACCCTAAGATAGACAGGGTGGCAATAGTGTCACGTGCTCGTCTCGGCGTCCGTCGTCGCTACCGCGACGACGTCCGCCTCGACTCGCGTAACCCTAAGATAGACAGGGTGGCAGTGGTGTCACGTGCTCGTCTCAGCGTCCGTCGTCGCTACCGCGACGACGTCCGCCTCGACTCGCGTTACGCTAAGACAGGGTGGTAGTGGTGTCACGTGCTCATCTCGGCGTCCGTCGTCGCTACCGCGACGATGTCCGCCTCGACTCGCGTTACGCTAAGACAGGGTGGCAGTGGTGTCACGTGCTCGTCTCGGCATCCGTCGTCGCTACCGCGATGACGTCCGCCTCGACTCGCATTTCGGTAAGACAGGGTGGCAGTGGTGTCATGTGCTCGTCTCGGCGTCCGTCGTCACTACCGCGACGACGTCCGCCTCAACTCGCGTTACGCTAAGACAGGGTGGCAGTGGTGTGACGTGCTCGTCTCGGCGTCCGTCATCGCTACCGCGACGACGTCCGCCTCGACTCGCGTTACCCTAAGATAGACAGGGTGGCAGTAGTGTCACGTGCTCGTCTCGGTGTCCGTCGTCGCTACCGCGACGAAGTCCGCCTCGACTCGCGTTACGCTAAGACAGGGAGGCAGTGGAGTCACGTGCTCGTCTAGGCGTCCGTCGTCGCTACCGCGACGACGTCCGCCTCGACTCACGTAACCCTAAGATAGATAGGGTGGCAGTAGTGTCACTTGCTCGTCTTGGCGTCCGTCGTCGCTACCGCGACGACGTCCGCCTCGACTCACGTAACCCTAAGATAGACAGGGTGGCAGTGGTGTCACGTGCTCGTCTCGGCGTCCGTCGTCGCTACCGCGACGACGTCCGCCTCGACTCGCGTAACCCTAAGATAAACAGGGTGGCAGTGATGTCACGTGCTCGTCTCGGCGTCCGTCGTCGCTAACGCAACGAAGTCCGCCTCGACTCGCGTTACGGTAAGACAGGGAGGCAGTGGTGTCACATGCTCGTCTCGGCGTCCGTCGTCGCTACCGCGACGACGTCCGCCTCGACTCGCGTTTCAGTAAGACAGGGTGGCAGTGGTGTCACGTGCTCGTCTCGGCGTCCGTCGTCGCTACCTCGACGACGTCCGCCTCGACTCGCGTTACGCTAAGACAGGGTGGCAGTGGTGTCACGGGCTCGTCTCTGCGTCCGTCGTCGCTACTGCGATGACGTCCGCCTCGACTCGCGTTACCCTAAGATAGACAGGGTGGCAGTGGTGTCACGTGCTCCTCTCGGCGTCAGTCGTCGCTACCGCGACGACGTCCGCCACGACTCACGTAACCCTAAGATAGACAGGGTGGCAGTGGTGTCACGTGCTCGTCTCGGCGTCCGTCGTCGCTACCGCGACGACGTCCGCCTCGACTCGCGTAACCCTAAGATAGACAGGGTGGCAGTGGTGTCACGTGCTCGTCTCAGCGTCCGTCGTCGCTACCGCGACGACGTCCGCCTCGACTCGCGTTACGCTAAGACAGGGTGGTAGTGGTGTCACGTGCTCGTCTCGGCGTCCGTCGTCGCTACCGCGACGATGTCCGCCTCGACTCGCGTTACGCTAAGACAAGGTGGCAGTGGTGTCACGTGCTCGTCTCGGCATCCGTCGTCGCTACCGCGATGACGTCCGCCTCAACTCGCATTTCGGTAAGACAGGGTGGCAGTGGTGTCATGTGCTCGTCTCGGCGTCCGTCGTCACTACCGCGACGACGTCCGCCTCAACTCGCGTTACGCTAAGACAGGGTGGCAGTGGTGTGACGTGCTCGTCTCGGCGTCCGTCGTCGCTACCGCGACGACGTCCGCCTCGACTCGCGTTACCCTAAGATAGACAGGGTGGCAGTAGTGTCACGTGCTCGTCTCGGCGTCCGTCGTCGCTACCGCGACGAAGTCCGCCTCGACTCGCGTTACGCTAAGACAGGGAGGCAGTGGAGTCACGTGCTCGTCTAGGCGTCCGTCGTCGCTACCGCGACGACGTCCGCCTCGACTCACGTAACCCTAAGATAGATAGGGTGGCAGTAGTGTCACTTGCTCGTCTTGGCGTCCGTCGTCGCTACCGCGACGACGTCCGCCTCGACTCACGTAACCCTAAGATAGACAGGGTGGCAGTGGTGTCACGTGCTCGTCTCGGCGTCCGTCGTCGCTACCGCGACGACGTCCGCCTCGACTCGCGTAACCCTAAGATAGACAGGGTGGCAGTGATGTCACGTGCTCGTCTCGGCGTCCGTCGTCGCTAACGCGACGACGTCCGCCTCGACTCGCGTTACGGTAAGACAGGGAGGCAGTGGTGTCACATGCTCGTCTCGGCGTCCGTCGTCGCTACCGCGACGACGTCCGCCTCGACTCGCGTTTCGGTAAGACAGGGTGGCAGTGGTGTCACGTGCTCGTCTCGGCGTCCGTCGTCGCTACCTCGACGACGTCCGCCTCGACTCGCGTTACGCTAAGACAGGGTGGCAGTGGTGTCACGGGCTCGTCTCTGCGTCCGTCGTCGCTACTGCGACGACGTCCGCCTCGACTCGCGTTACCCTAAGATAGACAGGGTGGCAGTGGTGTCACGTGCTCCTCTCGGCGTCCGTCGTCGCTACCGCGACGACGTCCGCCACGACTCACGTAACCCTAAGATAGACAGGGTGGCAGTGGTGTCACGTGCTCGTCTCGGCGTCCGTCGTCGCTACCGCGACGACGTCCGCCTCGACTCGCGTAACCCTAAGATAGACAGGGTGGCAGTGGTGTCACGTGCTCGTCTCAGCGTCCGTCTTCGCTACCGCGACGACGTCCGTCTCGACTCGCGTTACGCTAAGACAGGGTGGTAGTGGTGTCACGTGCTCATCTCGGCGTCCGTCGTCGCTACCGCGACGATGTCCGCCTCGACTCGCGTTACGCTAAGACAGGGTGGCAGTGGTGTCACGTGCTCGTCTCGGCATCCGTCGTCGCTACCGCGACGACGTCCGCCTCGACTCGCATTTCGGTAAGACAGGGTGGCAGTGGTGTCATGTGCTCGTCTCGGCGTCCGTCGTCACTACCTCGACGACGTCCGCCTCAACTCGCGTTACGCTAAGACAGGGTGGCAGTGGTGTCACGTGCTCGTCTCGGCGTCCGTCGTCGCTACCGCGACGACGTCCGCCTCGACTCGCGTTACCCTAAGATAGACAGGGTGGCAGTAGTGTCACGTGCTCGTCTCGGCGTCCGTCGTCGCTACCGCGACGACATCCGCCTCGACTCGCGTTACGCTAAGACAGGGAGGCAGTGGAGTCACGTGCTCGTCTAGGCGTCCGTCGTCGCTACCGCGACGACGTCCGCCTCGACTCACGTAACCCTAAGATAGACAGGGTGGCAGTAGTGTCATTTGCTCGTCTTGGCGTCCGTCGTCGCTACCGCGACGACGTCCGCCTCGACTCACGTAACCCTAAGATAGACAGGGTGGCAGTGGTGTCACGTGCTCGTCTCGGCGTCCGTCGTCGCTACCGCGATGACGTCCGCCTCGACTCGCGTAACCCTAAGATAGACAGGGTGGCAGTGATGTCACGTGCTCGTCTCGGCGTCCGTCGTCGCTAACGCGACGACGTCCGCCTCGACTCGCTTTACGGTAAGACAGGGAGGCAGTGGTGTCACATGCTCGTCTCGGCGTCCATCGTCGCTACCGCGACGACGTCCGCCACGACTCACGTAACCCTAAGATAGAGAGGGTAGCAATAGTGTCACGTGCTCGTCTCGGCGTCCGTCGCCGCTACCACGACGACGTCCGCCTCGACTCGCGTAACCCTAAGATAGACAGGGTGGCAGTGGTGTCACGTGCTCGTCTCAGCGTCCGTCGTCGCTACCGCGACGACGTCCGCCTCGACTCGCGTTACGCTAAGACAGGGTGGTAGTGGTGTCACGTGCTCATCTCGGCGTCCGTCGTCGCTACCGCGACGATGTCCGCCTCGACTCGCGTTACGCTAAGACAGGGTGGCAGTGGTGTCACGTGCTCGTCTCGGCATCCATCGTCGCTACCGCGACGACGTCCGCCTCGACTCGCATTTCGGTAAGACAGGGTGGCAGTGGTGTCATGTGCTCGTCTCGGCGTCCGTCGTCACTACCGCGACGACGTCCGCCTGAACTCGCGTTACGCTAAGACAGGGTGGCAGTGGTGTCACGTGCTCGTCTCGGCGTCCGTGTCGCTACCACGACGACGTCCGCCTCGACTCGCGTTACCCTAAGATAGACAGGGTGGCAGTGGTGTCCTGTGCTCGTCTCAGCGTTCGTCGTCGCTACCGCGACGACGTCCGCCTCGACTCGCGTTACGCTAAGACAGGGTGGCAGTGGTGTCACGTGCTCGTCTCGGCGTCCGTCGTCGCTACCGCGACGATGTCCGCCTCGACTCGCGTTACGCTAAGACAGGGAGGCAGTGGAGTCACGTGCTCGTCTAGGCGTCCGTCGTCGCTACCGCGACGACGTCCGCCTCGACTCACGTAACCCTAAGATAGACAGGGTGGCAGTAGTGTCACTTGCTCGTCTTGGCGTCCGTCGTCGCTACCGCGACGACGTCCGCCTCGACTCGCGTAACCCTAAGATAGACAGGGTGGCAGTGATGTCACGTGCTCGTCTCGGCGTCCGTCGTCGCTAACGCGACGACGTCCGCCTCGACTCGCGTTACGGTAAGACAGGGAGGCAGTGGTGTCACATGCTCGTCTCGGCGTCCGTCGTCGCTACCGCGACGACGTCCGCCTCGACTCGCGTTTCAGTAAGACAGGGTGGCAGTGGTGTCACGTGCTCGTCTCGGCGTCCGTCGTCGCTACCTCGACGACGTCCGCCTCGACTCGCGTTACGCTAAGACAGGGTGGCAGTGGTGTCACGGGCTCGTCTCGGCGTCCGTCGTCACTACCTCGACGACGTCCGCCTCAACTCGCGTTACGCTAAGACAGGGTGGCAGTGGTGTCACGTGCTCGTCTCGGCGTCCGTCGTCGCTACCGCGACGACGTCCGCCTCGACTCGCGTTACCCTAAGATAGACAGGGTGGCAGTAGTGTCACGTGCTCGTCTCGGCGTCCGTCGTCGCTACCGCGACGACATCCGCCTCGACTCGCGTTACGCTAAGACAGGGAGGCAGTGGAGTCACGTGCTCGTCTAGGCGTCCGTCGTCGCTACCGCGACGACGTCCGCCTCGACTCACGTAACCCTAAGATAGACAGGGTGGCAGTAGTGTCATTTGCTCGTCTTGGCGTCCGTCGTCGCTACCGCGACGACGTCCGCCTCGACTCACGTAACCCTAAGATAGACAGGGTGGCAGTGGTGTCACGTGCTCGTCTCGGCGTCCGTCGTCGCTACCGCGATGACGTCCGCCTCGACTCGCGTAACCCTAAGATAGACAGGGTGGCAGTGATGTCACGTGCTCGTCTCGGCGTCCGTCGTCGCTAACGCGACGACGTCCGCCTCGACTCGCTTTACGGTAAGACAGGGAGGCAGTGGTGTCACATGCTCGTCTCGGCGTCCATCGTCGCTACCGCGACGACGTCCGCCACGACTCACGTAACCCTAGGATAGAGAGGGTAGCAATAGTGTCACGTGCTCGTCTCGGCGTCCGTCGTCGCTACCACGACGACGTCCGCCTCGACTCGCGTAACCCTAAGATAGACAGGGTGGCAGTGGTGTCACGTGCTCGTCTCAGCGTCCGTCGTCGCTACCGCGACGACGTCCGCCTCGACTCGCGTTACGCTAAGACAGGGTGGTAGTGGTGTCACGTGCTCATCTCGGCGTCCGTCGTCGCTACCGCGACGATGTCCGCCTCGACTCGCGTTACGCTAAGACAGGGTGGCAGTGGTGTCACGTGCTCGTCTCGGCATCCATCGTCGCTACCGCGACGACGTCCGCCTCGACTCGCATTTCGGTAAGACAGGGTGGCAGTGGTGTCATGTGCTCGTCTCGGCGTCCGTCGTCACTACCGCGACGACGTCCGCCTGAACTCGCGTTACGCTAAGACAGGGTGGCAGTGGTGTCACGTGCTCGTCTCGGCGTCCGTGTCGCTACCACGACGACGTCCGCCTCGACTCGCGTTACCCTAAGATAGACAGGGTGGCAGTGGTGTCCTGTGCTCGTCTCAGCGTTCGTCGTCGCTACCGCGACGACGTCCGCCTCGACTCGCGTTACGCTAAGACAGGGTGGCAGTGGTGTCACGTGCTCGTCTCGGCGTCCGTCGTCGCTACCGCGACGATGTCCGCCTCGACTCGCGTTACGCTAAGACAGGGAGGCAGTGGAGTCACGTGCTCGTCTAGGCGTCCGTCGTCGCTACCGCGACGACGTCCGCCTCGACTCACGTAACCCTAAGATAGACAGGGTGGCAGTAGTGTCACTTGCTCGTCTTGGCGTCCGTCGTCGCTACCGCGACGACGTCCGCCTCGACTCGCGTAACCCTAAGATAGACAGGGTGGCAGTGATGTCACGTGCTCGTCTCGGCGTCCGTCGTCGCTAACGCGACGACGTCCGCCTCGACTCGCGTTACGGTAAGACAGGGAGGCAGTGGTGTCACATGCTCGTCTCGGCGTCCGTCGTCGCTACCGCGACGACGTCCGCCTCGACTCGCGTTTCAGTAAGACAGGGTGGCAGTGGTGTCACGTGCTCGTCTCGGCGTCCGTCGTCGCTACCTCGACGACGTCCGCCTCGACTCGCGTTACGCTAAGACAGGGTGGCAGTGGTGTCACGGGCTCGTCTCGGTGTCCGTCGTCGCTACTGCGACGACGTCCGCCTCGACTCGCGTTACCCTAAGATAGACAGGGTGGCAGTGGTGTCACGTGCTCCTCTCGGCGTCCGTCGTCGCTACCACGACGACGTCCGCCACGACTCACGTAACCCTAAGATAGACAGGGTGGCAGTGGTGTCACGTGCTCGTCTCGGCGTCCGTCGTCGCTACCGCGACGACGTCCGCCTCGAGTCGCGTAACCCTAAGATAGACAGGGTGGCAGTGGTGTCACGTGCTCGTCTCAGCATCCGTCATCGCTGCCGCGACGACGTCCGCCTCGACTCGCGTTACGCTAAGACAGGGTGGTAGTGGTGTCACGTGCTCATCTCGGCGTCCGTCGTCGCTACCGCGACGATATCCGCCTCGACTCGCGTTACGCTAAGACAGGGTGGCAGTGGTGTCACGTGCTCGTCTCGGCATCCGTCGTCGCTACCGCGACGACGTCCGCCTCGACTCGCATTTCAGTAAGACAGGGTGGCAGTGGTGTCATGTGCTCGTCTCGGCGTCCGTCGTCACTACCGCGACGACGTCCGCCTCAACTCGCGTTACGCTAAGACAGGGTGGCAGTGGTGTCACGTGCTCGTCTCGGCGTCCGTCGTCGCTACCGCGACGACGTCCGCCTCGACTCGCGTTACCCTAAGATAGACAGGGTGGCAGTAGTGTCACGTGCTCGTCTCGGCGTCCGTCATCGCTACCGCGACGACGTCCGCATCGACTCGCGTTACGCAAAGACAGGGAGGCAGTGGAGTCACGTGCTCGTCTAGGCGTCCGTCGTCGCTACCGCGACGACGTCCGCCTCGACTCACGTAACCCTAAGATAGACAGGGTGGCAGTAGTGTCACTTGCTCGTCTTGGCGTCCGTTGTCGCTACCGCGACGATGTCCGCCTCGACTCGCGTTACGCTAAGACAGGGTGGTAGTGGTGTCACGTGCTCATCTCGGCGTCCGTCGTCGCTACCGCGACGATGTCCGCCTCGACTCGCGTTACGCTAAGACAGGGTGGCAGTGGTGTCACGTGCTCGTCTCGGCATCCGTCGTCGCTAGCGCGACGACGTCCGCCTCGACTCGCATTTCGGTAAGACAGGGTGGCAGTGGTGTCATGTGCTCGTCTCGGCGTCCGTCGTCACTACCGCGACGACGTCCGCCTCAACTCGCGTTACACTAAGACAGGGTGGCAGTGGTGTCACGTGCTCGTCTCGGCGTCCGTCGTCGCTACCGCGACGATGTCCGCCTCGACTCGCGTTACCCTAAGATAGACAGGGTGGCAGTAGTGTCACGTGCTCGTCTCGGCGTCCGTCGTCGCTACCGCGACGACGTCCGCCTCGACTCGCGTTACTCTAAGACAGGGAGGCAGTGGAGTCACGTGCTCGTCTAGGCGTCCGTCGTCGCTACCGCGACGACGTCCGCCTCGACTCATGTAACGCTAAGATAGACAGGGTGGCAGTAGTGTCACTTGCTCGTCTTGGCGTCCGTCGTCGCTACCGCGACGACGTCCGCCTCGACTCACGTAACCCTAAGATAGACAGGGTGGCAGTGGTGTCACGTGCTCGTCTCGGCGTCCGTCGTCGCTACCGCGACGACGTCCGCCTCGACTCGCGTAACCCTAAGATAGACAGGGTGGCAGTGATGTCACGTGCTCGTCTCGGCGTCCGTCGTCGCTAACGCGACGACGTCCGCCTCGACTCGCGTTACGGTAAGACAGGGAGGCAGTGGTGTCACATGCTCGTCTCGGCGTCCGTCGTCGCTACCGCGACGACGTCCGCCTCGACTCGCGTTTCGGTAAGACAGGGTGGCAGTGGTGTCATGTGCTCGTCTCGGCGTCCGTCGTCGCTACCTCGACGACGTCCGCCTCGACTCACATTACGCTAAGACAGGGTGGCAGTGGTGTCACGGGCTCGTCTCGGCGTCCGTCGTCGCTACTGCGACGACGTCCGCCTCGACTCGCGTTACCATAAGATAGACAGGGTGGCAGTGGTGTCACGTGCTCCTCTCGGCGTCCGTCGTTGCTACCGCGACGACGTCCGCCACGACTCACGTAACCCTAAGATAGACAGGGTGGCAGTGGTGTCACGTGCTCGTCTCGGCGTCCGTCGTC
Organism: Triticum timopheevii; assembly: GCA_963921465.1. NCBI lineage: Eukaryota > Viridiplantae > Streptophyta > Magnoliopsida > Poales > Poaceae > Triticum > Triticum timopheevii. Next base: position 311,157,966 of record OY997266.1, on the reverse strand, counting down.
GCTACCGCGACGACGTCCGCCTCGACTCGCGTAACCCTAAGATAGACAGGGTGGCAGTGGTGTCACCTGCTCGTCTCAGCGTCCGTCGTCGCTACCGCGACGACGTCCGCCTCAACTCGCGTTACGCTAAGACAGGGTGGTAGTGGTGTCACGTGCTCATCTCGGTGTCCGTCGTCGCTACCGCGACGATGTCCGCCTCGACTCGCGTTACGCTAAGACAGGGTGGCAGTGGTGTCACGTGCTCGTCTCGGCATCCGCCGTCGCTACCGCGACGACGTCCGCCTCGACTCGCATTTCGGTAAGACAGGGTGGCAGTGGTGTCATGTGCTCGTCTCGGCGTCCGTCGTCACTACCGCGACGACGTCCGCCTCAACTCGCGTTACGCTAAGACAGGGTGGCAGTGGTGTCACGTGCTCGTCTCGGCGTCCGTCGTCGCTACCGCGACGACGTCCGCCTCGACTCGCGTTACCCTAAGATAGACAGGGTGGCAGTAGTGTCACGTGCTCGTCTCGGCGTCCGTCATCGCTACCGCGACGACGTCCGCCTCGACTCGCGTTACGCTAAGACAGGGAGGCAGTGGAGTCACGTGCTCGTCTAGGCGTCCGTCGTCGCTACCGCGACGACGTCCGCCTCGACTCACGTAACCCTAAGATAGACAGGGTGGCAGTAGTGTCACTTGCTCGTCTTGGCGTCCGTCGTCGCTACCGCGACGACGTCCGCCTCGACTCACGTAACCCTAAGATAGACAGGGTGGCAGTGGTGTCACGTGCTCGTCTCGGCGTCCGTCGTCGCTACCGCGACGACGTCCGCCTCGACTCGCGTAACCCTAAGATAGACAGGGTGGCAGTGATGTCACGTGCTCGTCTCGGCGTCCGTCGTCGCTAACGCGACGACGTCCGCCTCGACTCGCGTTACGGTAAGACAGGGAGGCAGTGGTGTCACATGCTCGTCTCGGCGTTCGTCGTCGCTACCGCGACGACGTCCGCCTCGACTCGCGTTTCGGTAAGACAGGGTGGCAGTGGTGTCACGTGCTCGTCTCGGCGTCCGTCGTCGCTACCTCGACGACGTCCGCCTCGACTCGCGTTACGCTAAGACAGGGTGGCAGTGGTGTCACGGGCTTGTCTCGGCATCCGTCGTCGCTACTGCGACGACGTCCGCCTCGACTCGCGTTACCCTAAGATAGACAGGGTGGCAGTGGTGTCACGTGCTCGTCTCGGCGTCCGTCGTCACTACCGCGACGACGTCCGCCTTGACTCGCGTTACCCTAAGATAGACAGGGTGGCAGTGGTGTCACGTGCTCGTCTCGGCGTCCGTCGTCGCTAACGCGACGTCGTCCGCCTCGACTCGCGTTACGGTAAGACAGGGAGGCAGTGGTGTCACATGCTCGTCTCGGCGTCCGTCGTCGCTACTGCGACGACGTCTGCCTCGACTCGCGTTACCCTAAGACAGGGTGGCAGTGGTGTCACGTGCTCGTCTCGGCTTCCGTCGTCGCTACCGCGACGACGTCCGCCTCGACTCGCGTTACGCTAAGACAGGGTGGCAGTGGTGTCACGTGCTCGTCTCGGCGTCCGTCGTCGCTACCGCGACGACGTCCGCCTCGACTCGCGTTACGCTAAGACAGGGTGGCAGTGGTGTCACGTGCTCGTCTCGGCGTTCGTCGTCGCTACCACGACGACGTCCGCCTCGACTCACGTTACGCTAAGACAGGGTGGCAGTGGTGTCACGTGCTCGTCTCGGCGTCCGTCGTCGCTACCGCAACGACGTCCGCCTCGACTCGCGTTACAGTAAGACAGGGAGGCAGTGGTGTCACGTGCTCGTCTCGGCTCCCGCCGTCGCTACCGCTACGACGTCCGCCTCGACTCGCGTTACCCTAAGATAGACAGGGTGGCAGTGGTGTCACATGCTCGTCTCGGCGTCCGTCGTCGCTACCGCGACGACGTTCGCCTCGACTCGCGTTACCCAAAGATAGACAGGGTGGCAGTGGTGTCACGTGCTCGTCTCGGCGTCCGTCGTCGCTACCGCGACGACGTCCGCCTCGACTCGCGTTACGCTAAGACAGGGAGGCAGTGGTGTCACGTGCTCGTCTCGGCGTCCATCGTCGCTACCGCGACGACGTCCGCCTCGACTCACGTAACCCTAAGATAGACAGGGTGGCAGTAGTGTCATGTGCTCGTCTCGGCGTCCGTCGTCGCTACCGCGACGACGTCCGCCTCGACTCGCGTAACCCTAAGATAGACAGGGTGGCAGTGGTGTCACGTGCTCGTCTCAGCGTCCGTCGTCGCTACCGCGACGACGTCCGCCTCGACTCGCGTTACGCTAAGACAGGTTGGTAGTGGTGTCACGTGCTCATCTCGGCGTCCGTCGTCGCTACCGCGACGATGTCCGCCTCGACTCGCGTTACGCTAAGACAGGGTGGCAGTGGTGTCACGTGCTCATCTCGGCATCCGTCATCGCTACCGCGACGACGTCCGCCTCGACTCGCATTTCGGTAAGACAGGGTGGCAGTGGTGTCATGTGCTCGTCTCGGCGTCCGTCGTCCCTACCGCGACGACGTCCGCCTCAACTCGCGTTATGCTAAGACATGGTGGCAGTGGTGTCACGTGCTCGTCTCGGCGTCCGTCGTCGCTACCGCGACGACGTCCGCCTCGACTCGCGTTACGCTAAGACAGGGAGGCAGTGGAGTCACGTGCTCGTCTAGGCGTCCGTCGTCGCTACCGCGACGACGTCCGCCTCGACTCACGTAACCCTAAGATAGACAGGGTGGCAGTAGTGTCACTTGCTCGTCTTGGCGTCCGTCGTCGCTACCGCGACGACGTCCGCCTCGACTCACGTAACCCTAAGATAGACAGGGTGGCAGTGGTGTCACGTGCTCGTCTCGGCGTCCGTCGTCGCTACCGCGACGACGTCCGCCTCGACTCGCGTAACCCTTAGATAGACAGGGTGGCAGTGATGTCACATGCTCGTCTCGGCGTCCGTCGTCGCTAACGCGACGACGTCCGCCTCGACTCGCGTTACGGTAAGACAGGGAGGTAGTGGTGTCACATGCTCGTCTCGGCGTCCGTCGTCGCTACCGCGACGACGTCCGCCTCGACTCGCGTTTCGGTAAGACAGGGTGGCAGTGGTGTCACGTGCTCGTCTCGGCGTCCGTCGTCGCTACCTCGACGACGTCCGCCTCGACTCGCGTTATGCTAAGACAGGGTGGCAGTGGTGTCACGGGCTCGTCTCGGCGTCCGTCGTCGCTACTGCGACGACGTCCGCCTCGACTCGCGTTACCCTAAGATAGACAGGGTGGCAGTGGTGTCACGTGCTCGTCTCGGCGTCCGTCGTCGCTACCGCGACGACGTCCGCCTTGACTCGCGTTACCCTAAGATAGACAGGGTGGCAGTGGTGTCACGTGCTCGTCTCGGCGTCCGTCGTCGCTAACGCGACGTCGTCCGCCTCGACTCGCGTTACGGTAAGACAGGGAGGCAGTGGTGTCACATGCTCGTCTTGGCGTCCGTCGTCGCTACTGCGACGACGTCCGCCTCGACTCGCGTTACCCTAAGACAGGGTGGCAGTGGTGTCACGTGCTCGTCTCGGCTTCCGTCGTCGCTACCTCGACGACGTCCGCCTCGACTCGCGTTACGCTAAGACAGGGTGGCAGTGGTGTCACGTGCTCGTCTCGGCGTCCGTCGTCGCTACCGCGACGACGTCCGCCTCGACTCGCGTTACGCTAAGACAGGGTGGCAGTGGTGTCACGTGCTCGTCTCGGCGTTCGTCGTCGCTACCGCGACGACGTCCGCCTCGACTCGCGTTACGCTAAGACAGGGTGGCAGTGGTGTCACGTGCTCGTCTCGGCGTCCGTCGTCGCTACCGCAACGACGTCCGCCTCGACTCGCGTTACAGTAAGACAGGGAGGCAGTGGTGTCACGTGCTCGTCTCGGCTCCCGCCGTCGCTACCGCTACGACGTCCGCCTTGACTCGCGTTACCCTAAGATAGACAGGGTGGCAGTGGTGTCACATGCTCGTCTCGGCGTCCGTCGTCGCTACCGCGACGACGTTCGCCTCGACTCGCTCTAAGCTAAGACAGGGTGGCAGTGGTGTCACGTGCTCGTCTCGGCGTTCGTCGTCTCGACTCGGGCTACCCTAAGACAGGGTGGCAGTGGTGTCACGTGCTCGTCTCGGCATCCGTCGTCGCTACCGCGACGACGTCCGCCTCGACTCGCGCTATGCTAAGACAGGGTGGAAGTGGTGTCACGTGCTCGTCTCGGCGTCCGCCTCGACTCGCGTTACGCTAAGACAAGGTGGCAGTGGTGTCACGTGCTCGTCTCGGCGTCAGTCGTCGCTACCTCGACGACGTCCGCCTCGACTCGCGTTACGCTAAGACAGGGTGGCAGTGGTGTCACGGGCTTGTCTCGGCATCCGTCGTCGCTACTGCGACGACGTCCGCCTCGACTCGCGTTACCCTAAGATAGACAGGGTGGCAGTGGTGTCACGTGCTCGTCTCGGCGTCCGTCGTCGCTACCGCGACGACGTCCGCCTTGACTCGCGTTACCCTAAGATAGACAGGGTGGCAGTGGTGTCACGTGCTGGTCTCGGCGTCCGTCGTCGCTAACGCGATGTCGTCCGCCTCGACTCGCGTTACGGTAAGACAGGGAGGCAGTGGTGTCACATGCTCGTCTCGGCGTCCGTCGTCGCTACTGCGACGACGTCTGCCTCGACTCGCGTTACGCTAAGACAGGGTGGCAGTGGTGTCACGTGCTCGTCTCGGCTTCCGTCGTCGCTACCGCGACGACGTCCGCCTCGACTCGCGTTACGCTAAGACAGGGTGGCAGTGGTGTCACGTGCTCGTCTCGGCGTCCGTCGTCGCTACCGCGACGACATCCGCCTCGACTCGCGTTACGCTAAGACAGGGTGGCAGTGGTGTCACGTGCTCGTCTCGGCGTTCGTCGTCGCTACCACGACGACGTCCGCCTCGACTCACGTTACGCTAAGACAGGGTGGCAGTGGTGTCACGTGCTCGTCTCGGCGTCCGTCGTCGCTACCGCAACGACGTCCGCCTCGACTCGCGTTACAGTAAGACAGGGAGGCAGTGGTGTCACGTGCTCGTCTCGGCTCCCGCCGTCGCTACCGCTACGACGTCCGCCTTGACTCGCGTTACCCTAAGATAGACAGGGTGGCAGTGGTGTCACATGCTCGTCTCGGCGTCCGTCGTCGCTACCGCGACGACGTTCGCCTCGACTCGCGTTACCCTAAGATAGACAGGGTGGCAGTGGTGTCACGTGCTCGTCTCGGCGTCCGTCGTCGCTACCGCGACGACGTCCGCCTCGACTCGCGTTACGCTAAGACAGGGAGGCAGTGGTGTCACGTGCTCGTCTCGGCGTCCGTCGTCGCTACCGCGACGACGTCCGCCTCGACTCACGTAACCCTAAGATAGACAGGGTGGCAGTAGTGTCACGTGCTCGTCTCGGCGTCCGTCGTCGCTACCGCGACGACGTCCGCCTCGACTCGCGTAACCCTAAGATAGACAGGGTGGCAGTGGTGTCACGTGCTCGTCTCAGCGTCCGTCGTCGCTACCGCGACGACGTCCGCCTCGACTCGCGTTACGCTAAGACAGGGTGGTAGTGGTGTCACGTGCTCATCTCGGCGTCCGTCGTCGCTACCGCGACGATGTCCGCCTCGACTCGCGTTACGCTAAGACAGGGTGGCAGTGGTGTCACGTGCTCATCTCGGCATCCGTCATCGCTACCGCGACGACGTCCGCCTCGACTCGCATTTCGGTAAGACAGGGTGGCAGTGGTGTCATGTGCTCGTCTCGGCGTCCGTCGTCCCTACCGCGACGACGTCCGCCTCAACTCGCGTTATGCTAAGACATGGTGGCAGTGGTGTCACGTGCTCGTCTCGGCGTCCGTCGTCGCTACCGCGACGACGTCCGCCTCTACTCGCGTTACGCTAAGACAGGGAGGCAGTGGAGTCACGTGCTCGTCTAGGCGTCCGTCGTCGCTACCGCGACGACGTCCGCCTCGACTCACGTAACCCTAAGATAGACAGGGTGGCAGTAGTGTCACTTGCTCGTCTTGGCGTCCGTCGTCGCTACCGCGACGACGTCCGCCTCGACTCACGTAACCCTAAGATAGACAGGGTGGCAGTGGTGTCACGTGCTCGTCTCGGCGTCCGTCGTCGCTACCGCGACGACGTCCGCCTTGACTCGCGTAACCCTTAGATAGACAGGGTGGCAGTGATGTCACATGCTCGTCTCGGCGTCCGTCGTCGCTAACGCGACGACGTCCGCCTCGACTCGCGTTACGGTAAGACAGGGAGGTAGTGGTGTCACATGCTCGTCTCGGCGTCCGTCGTCGCTACCGCGACGACGTCCGCCTCGACTCGCGTTTCGGTAAGACAGGGTGGCAGTGGTGTCACGTGCTCGTCTCGGCGTCCGTCGTCGCTACCTCGACGACGTCCGCCTCGACTCGCGTTACGCTAAGACAGGGTGGCAGTGGTGTCACGGGCTCGTCTCGGCGTCCGTCGTCGCTACTGCGACGACGTCCGCCTCGACTCGCGTTACCCTAAGATAGACAGGGTGGCAGTGGTGTCACGTGCTCGTCTCGGCGTCCGTCATCGCTACCGCGACGACTTCCGCCTTGACTCGCGTTACCCTAAGATAGACAGGGTGGCAGTGGTGTCACGTGCTCGTCTCGGCGTCCGTCGTCGCTAACGCGACGTCGTCCGCCTCGACTCGCGTTACGGTAAGACAGGGAGGCAGTGGTGTCACATGCTCGTCTTGGCGTCCGTCGTCGCTACTGCGACGACGTCCGCCTCGACTCGCGTTACCCTAAGACAGGGTGGCAGTGGTGTCACGTGCTCGTCTCGGCTTCCGTCGTCGCTACCTCGACGACGTCCGCCTCGACTCGCGCTACGCTAAGACAGGGTGGCAGTGGTGTCACGTGCTTGTCTCAGCGTCCGTCGTCGCTACCGCGACGACGTCCGCCTCGACTCGCGTTACGCTAAGACAGGGTGGCAGTGGTGTCACGTGCTCGTCTCGGCGTTCGTCGTCGCTACCGCGACGACGTCCGCCTCGACTCGCGTTACGCTAAGACAGGGTGGCAGTGGTGTCACGTGCTCGTCTCGGCGTCCGTCGTCGCTACCGCAACGACGTCCGCCTCGACTCGCGTTACAGTAAGACAGGGAGGCAGTGGTGTCACGTGCTCGTCTCGGCTCCCGCCGTCGCTACCGCTACGACGTCCGCCTTGACTCGCGTTACCCTAAGATAGACAGGGTGGCAGTGGTGTCACATGCTCGTCTCGGCGTCCGTCGTCGCTACCGCGACGACGTTCGCCTCGACTCGCGTTACCCTAAGATAGACAGGGTGGCAGTGGTGTCACGTGCTCGTCTCGGCGTCCGTCGTCGCTACCGCGACGACGTCCACCTCGACTCGCGTTACGCTAAGACAGGGAGGCAGTGGTGTCACGTGCTCGTCTCGGCGTCCGTCGTCGCTACCGCGACGACGTCCGCCTCGACTCACGTAACCCTAAGATAGACACGGTGGCAGTAGTGTCACGTGCTCGTCTCGGCGTCTGTCGTCGCTACCGCGACAACGTCCGCCTCGACTCGCTTTACCCTAAGATAGACAGGGTGGCAGTGGTGTCACGTGCTCGTCTCGGCGTCCGTCGTCGCTACCGCGACGACGTCCGCCTTGACTCGCGTTACCCTAAGATAGACAGGGTGGCAGTGGTGTCACGTGCTCGTCTCGGCGTCCGTCGTCGCTAACGCGACGTCGTCTGCCTCGACTCGCGTTACGGTAAGACAGGGAGGCAGTGGTGTCACATGCTCGTCTTGGCGTCCGTCGTCGCTACTGCGACGACGTCCGCCTCGACTCGCGTTACCCTAAGACAGGGTGGCAGTGGTGTCACGTGCTCGTCTCGGCTTCCGTCGTCGCTACCTCGACGACGTCCGCCTCGACTCGCGTTACGCTAAGACAGGGTGGCAGTGTTGTCACGTGCTCGTCTCGGCGTCCGTCGTCGCTACCGCGACGACGTCCGCCTCGACTCGCGTTACGCAAAGACAGGGTGGCAGTGGTGTCACGTGCTCGTCTCGGCGTTCGTCGTCGCTACCGCGACGACGTCCGCCTCGACTCGCGTTACGCTAAGACAGGGTGGCAGTGGTGTCACGTGCTCGTCTCGGCGTCCGTCGTCGCTACCGCAACGACGTCCGCCTCGACTCGCGTTACAGTAAGACAGGGAGGCAGTGGTGTCACGTGCTCGTCTCGGCTCCCGCCGTCGCTACCGCTACGACGTCCGCCTTGACTCGCGTTACCCTAAGATAGACAGGGTGGCAGTGGTGTCACATGCTCGTCTCGGCGTCCGTCGTCGCTACCGCGACGACGTTCGCCTCGACTCGCGTTACCCTAAGATAGACAGGGTGGCAGTGGTGTCACGTGCTCGTCTCGGCGTCCGTCGTCGCTACCGCGACGACGTCCACCTCGACTCGCGTTACGCTAAGACAGGGAGGCAGTGGTGTCACGTGCTCGTCTCGGCGTCCGTCGTCGCTACCGCGACGACGTCCGCCTCGACTCACGTAACCCTAAGATAGACACGGTGGCAGTAGTGTCACGTGCTCGTCTCGGCGTCTGTCGTCGCTACCGCGACGACGTCCGCCTCGACTCGCTTTACCCTAAGATAGACAGGGTGGCAGTGGTGTCACGTGCTCGTCTCGGCGTCCGTCGTCGCTACCGCGACGACGTCCGCCTTGACTCGCGTTACCCTAAGATAGACAGGGTGGCAGTGGTGTCACGTGCTCGTCTCGGCGTCCGTCGTCGCTAACGCGACGTCGTCTGCCTCGACTCGCGTTACGGTAAGACAGGGAGGCAGTGGTGTCACATGCTCGTCTTGGCGTCCGTCGTCGCTACTGCGACGACGTCCGCCTCGACTCGCGTTACCCTAAGACAGGGTGGCAGTGGTGTCACGTGCTCGTCTCGGCTTCCGTCGTCGCTACCTCGACGACGTCCGCCTCGACTCGCGTTACGCTAAGACAGGGTGGCAGTGTTGTCACGTGCTCGTCTCGGCGTCCGTCGTCGCTACCGCGACGACGTCCGCCTCGACTCGCGTTACGCAAAGACAGGGTGGCAGTGGTGTCACGTGCTCGTCTCGGCGTTCGTCGTCGCTACCGCGACGACGTCCGCCTCGACTCGCGTTATGCTAAGACAGGGTGGCAGTGGTGTCACGTGCTCGTCTCGGCGTCCGTCGTCGCTACCGCAACGACGTCCGCCTCGACTCGCGTTACAGTAAGACAGGGAGGCAGTGGTGTCACGTGCTCGTCTCGGCTCCCGCCGTCGCTACCGCTACGACGTCCGCCTTGACTCGCGTTACCCTAAGATAGACAGGGTGGCAGTGGTGTCACATGCTCGTCTCGGCGTCCGTCGTCGCTACCGCGACGACGTTCGCCTCGACTCGCGTTACCCTAAGATAGCCAGGGTGGCAGTGGTGTCACGTGCTCGTCTCGGCGTCCGTCGTCGCTACCGCGACGACGTCCACCTCGACTCGCGTTACGCTAAGACAGGGAGGCAGTGGTGTCACGTGCTCGTCTCGGCGTCCGTCGTCGCTACCGCGACGACGTCCGCCTCGACTCACGTAACCCTAAGATAGACACGGTGGCAGTAGTGTCACGTGCTCGTCTCGGCGTCTGTCGTCGCTACCGCGACGACGTCCGCCTCGACTCGCGTAACCCTAAGATAGACAGGGTGGCAGTGGTGTCACGTGCTCGTCTCAGCGTCCGTCGTCGCTACCGCGACGACGTCCGCCTCGACTCGCGTTACGCTAAGACAGGGTGGTAGTGGTGTCACGTGCTCATCTCGGCGTCCGTCGTCGCTACCGCGACGATGTCCGCCTCGACTCGCGTTACGCTAAGACAGGGTGGCAGTGGTGTCACGTGCTCATCTCGGCATCCGTCGTCGCTACCGCGACGATGTCCGCCTCGACTCGCGTAACCCTAAGATAGACAGGGTGGCAGTGGTGTCACGTGCTCGTCTCCGCATCCGTCGTCGCTACCGCGACGACGTCCGCCTCGACTCGCGTTACGCTAAGACAGGGTGGTAGTGGTGTCACGTGCTCGTCTCGGCGTCCGTCGTCGCTACCGCGACGACGTCCGCCTCGACTCGCATAACCCTAAGATAGACAGGGTGGCAGTGGTGTCACGTGCTCGTCTCAGCGTCCGTCGTCGCTACCGCGACGACGTCCGCCTCGACTCGCATTTCGGTAAGACAGGGTGGCAGTGGTGTCATGTGCTCGTCTCGGCGTCCGTCGTCACTACCGCGACGACGTCCGCCTCAACTCGCGTTACGCTAAGACAGGGTGGCAGTGGTGTCACGTGCTCGTCTCGGCGTCCGTCGTCGCTACCGCGACTACGTCCGCCTCGACTCGCGTTACCCTAAGATAGACAGGGTGGCAGTAGTGTCACGTGCTCGTCTCGGCGTCCGTCATCGCTACCGCGACGACGTCCGCCTCGACTCGCGTTACGCTAAGACAGGGAGGCAGTGGAGTCACGTGCTCGTCTAGGCGTCCGTCGTCGCTACCGCGACGACGTCCGCCTCGACTCACGTAACCCTAAGATAGACAGGGTGGCAGTAGTGTCACTTGCTCGTCTTGGCGTCCGTCGTCGCTACCGCGACGACGTCCGCCTCGACTCACGTAACCCTAAGATAGACAGGGTGGCAGTGGTGTCACGTGCTCGTCTCAGCGTCCGTCGTCGCTACCGCGACGACGTCCGCCTCGACTCGCGTAACCCTAAGATAGACAGGGTGGCAGTGATGTCACGTGCTCGTCTCGGCGTCCGTCGTCGCTAACGCGACGACGTCCGCCTCGACTCGCGTTACGGTAAGACAGGGAGGCAGTGGTGTCACATGCTCGTCTCGGCGTCCGTCGTCGCTACCGCGACGACGTCCGCCTCGACTCGCGTTTCGGTAAGACAGGGTGGCAGTGGTGTCACGTGCTCGTCTCGGCGTCCGTCGTCGCTACCTCGACGACGTCCGCCTCGACTCGCGTTACGCTAAGACAGGGTGGCAGTGGTGTCACGGGCTTGTCTCGGCGTCCGTCGTCGCTACTGCGACGACGTCCGCCTCGACTCGCGTTACCCTAAGATAGACAGGGTGGCAGTGGTGTCATGTGCTCGTCTCGGTGTCCGTCGTCGCTACCGCGACGACGTCCGCCTTGACTCGCGTTACCCTAAGATAGACAGGGTGGCAGTGGTGTCACATGCTCGTCTCGGCGTCCGTCGTCGCTAACGCGACGTCGTCCGCCTCGACTCGCGTTACGGTAAGACAGGGAGGCAGTGGTGTCACATGCTCGTCTCGGCGTCCGTCGTCGCTACTGCGACGACGTCCGCCTCGACTCGCGTTACCCTAAGACAGGGTGGCAGTGGTGTCACGTGCTCGTCTCGGCTTCCGTCGTCGCTACCGCGACGACGTCCGCCTCGACTCGCGTTACGCTAAGACAGGGTGGCAGTGGTGTCACATGCTCGTCTCGGCGTCCGTCGTCGCTACCGCGACGACGTCCGCCTCGACTCGCGTTACGCTAAGACAGGGTGGCAGTGGTGTCACGTGCTCGTCTCGGCGTTCGTCGTCGCTACCACGACGACGTCCGCCTCGACTCACGTTACGCTAAGACAGGGTGGCAGTGGTGTCACGTGCTCGTCTCTGCGTCCGTCGTCGCTACCGCAACGACGTCCGCCTCGACTCGCGTTACAGTAAGACAGGGAGGCAGTGGTGTCACGTGCTCGTCTCGGCTCCCGCCGTCGCTACCGCTACGACGTCCGCCTCGACTCGCGTTACCCTAAGATAGACAGGGTGGCAGTGGTGTCACATGCTCGTCTCGGCGTCCGTCGTCGCTACCGCGACGACGTTCGCCTCGACTCGCGTTACCCTAAGATAGACAGGGTGGCAGTGGTGTCACGTGCTCGTCTCGGCGTCCGTCGTCGCTACCGCGACGACGTCCGCCTCGACTCACGTAACCCTAAGATAGACAGGGTGGCAGTAGTGTCACGTGCTCGTCTCGGCGTCCGTCGTCGCTACCGCGACGACGTCCGCCTCGACTCGCGTAACCCTAAGATAGACAGGGTGGCAGTGGTGTCACGTGCTCGTCTCAGCGTCCGTCGTCGCTACCGCGACGACGTCCACCTCGACTCGCGTTACGCTAAGACAGGGTGGTAGTGGTGTCACGTGCTCATCTCGGCGTCCATCGTCGCTACCGTGACGATGTCCGCCTCGACTCGCGTAACGCTAAGACAGGGTGGCAGTGGTGTCACGTGCTCATCTCGGCATCCGTCGTCGCTACCGCGACGACGTCCGCCTCGACTCGCATTTCGGTAAGACAGGGTGGCAGTGGTGTCATGTGCTCGTCCCGGCGTCCGTCGTCCCTACCGCGACGACGTCCGCCTCAACTCGCGTTACGCTAAGACATGGTGGCAGTGGTGTCACGTGCTCGTCTCGGCGTCCGTCGTCGCTACCGCGACGACGTCCGCCTCGACTCGCGTTACCCTAAGATAGACAGGGTGGCAGTAGTGTCACGTGCTCGTCTCGGCGTCCGTCGTCGCTACCGCGACGACGTCCGCCTCGACTCGCGTTACGCTAAGACAGGGAGGCAGTGGAGTCACGTGCTCGTCTAGGCGTCCGTCGTCGCTACCGCGACGACGTCCGCCTCGACTCACGTAACCCTAAGATAGACAGGGTGGCAGTAGTGTCACTTGCTCGTCTTGGCGTCCGTCGTCGCTACCGCGACGACGTCCGCCTCGACTCACGTAACCCTAAGATAGACAGGGTGGCAGTGGTGTCACGTGCTCGTCTCGGCGTCCGTCGTCGCTACCGCGACGACGTCCGCCTCGACTCGCGTAACCCTAAGATAGACAGGGTGGCAGTGCTGTCACGTGCTCGTCTCGGCGTCCGTCGTCGCTAACGCGACGACGTCCGCCTCGACTCGCGTTACGGTAAGACAGGGAGGCAGTGGTGTCACATGCTCGTCTCGGCGTCCGTCGTCGCTACCGCGACGACATCCGCCTCGACTCGCGTTTCGGTAACACAGGGTGGCAGTGGTGTCACGTGCTCGTCTCGGCGTCCGTCGTCGCTACCTCGACGACGTCCGCCTCGACTCGCGTTACGCTAAGACAGGGTGGCAGTGGTGTCACGGGCTCGTCTCGGCGTCCGTCGTCGCTACTGCGACGACGTCCGCCTCGACTCGCGTTACCCTAAGATAGATAGGGTGGCAGTGGTGTCACGTGCTCGTCTCGGCGTCCGTCGTCGCTACCGCGACGACGTCCGCCTTGACTCGCGTTACCCTAAGATAGACAGGGTGGCAGTGGTGACACGTGCTCGTCTCGGCGTCCGTCGTCGCTAACGCGACGTCGTCCGCCTCGACTCGCGTTACGGTAAGACAGGGAGGCAGTGGTGTCACATGCTCGTCTCGGCGTCCGTCGTCGCTACTGCGACGACGTTCGCCTCGAGTCGCGTTACCCTAAGACAGGGTGGCAGTGGTGTCACGTGCTCGTCTCGGCTTCCGTCGTCGCTACCTCGACGACGTCCGCCTCGACTCGCGTTACGCTAAGACAGGGTGGCAGTGGTGTCACGTGCTCGTCTCGGTGTCCGTCGTCGCTACCGCGACGACGTCCGCCTCGACTCGCGTTACGCTAAGACAGGGTGGCAGTGGTGTCAGATGCTCGTCTCGGCGTTCGTCGTCGCTACCGCGACGACGTCCGCCTCGACTCGCGTTACGCTAAGACAGGGTGGCAGTGGTGTCACGTGCTCGTCTCGGCGTCCGTCGTCGCTACCGCAACGACGTCCACCTCGACTCGCGTTACAGTAATACAGGGAGGCAGTGGTGTCACGTGCTCGTCTCGGCTCCCGCCGTCGCTACCGCTACGACGTCCGCCTCGACTCGCGTTACGCTAAGACAGGGTGGCAGTGGTGTCAGATGCTCGTCTCGGCGTTCGTCGTCGCTACCGCGACGACGTCCGCCTCGACTCGCGTTACGCTAAGACAGGGTGGCAGTGGTGTCAGATGCTCGTCTCGGCGTTCGTCGTCGCTACCGCGACGACGTCCGCCTCGACTCGCGTAACCCTAAGATAGACAGGGTGGCAGTGGTGTCACGTGCTCGTCTCAGCGTCCGTCGTCGCTACTGCGACGACGTCCGCCTCGACTCGCGTTACGCTAAGACAGGGTGGTAGTGGTGTCACGTGCTCATCTCGGCGTCCATCGTCGCTACCGCGACGATGTCCGCCTCGACTCGCGTAACGCTAAGACAGGGTGGCAGTGGTGTCACGTGCTCATCTCGGCATCCGTCGTCGCTACCGCGACGACGTCCGCCTCGACTCGCATTTCGGTAAGACAGGGTGGCAGTGGTGTCATGTGCTCGTCCCGGCGTCCGTCGTCCCTACCGCGACGACGTCCGCCTCAACTCGCGTTACGCTAAGACATGGTGGCAGTGGTGTCACGTGCTCGTCTCGATGTCCGTCGTCGCTACCGCGACGACGTCCGCCTCGACTCGCGTTACGCTAAGACAGGGTGGCAGTGGTGTCAGATGCTCGTCTCGGCGTTCGTCGTCGCTACCGCGACGACGTCCGCCTCGACTCGCGTTACGCTAAGACAGGGTGGCAATGGTGTCACGTGCTCGTCTCGGCGTCCGTCGTCGCTACCGCAACGACGTCTGCCTCGACTCGCGTTACAGTAAGACAGGGAGGCAGTGGTGTCACGTGCTCGTCTCGGCTCCCGCCGTCGCTACCGCTACGACGTCCGCCTCGACTCGCGTTACCCTAAGATAGACAGGGTGGCAGTGGTGTCACATGCTCGTCTCGGCGTCCGTCGTCGCTACCGCGACGACGTTCGCCTCGACTCGCGTTACCCTAAGATAGACAGGGTGGCAGTGGTGTCACGTGCTCGTCTCGGCGTCCGTCGTCGCTACCGCGACGACGTCCGCCTCGACTCGCGTAACCCTAAGATAGACAGGGTGGCAGTGGTGTCACGTGCTCGTCTCAGCGTCCGTCGTCGCTACCGCGACGACGTCCGCCTCGACTCGCGTTACGCTAAGACAGGGTGGTAGTGGTGTCACGTGCTCATCTCGGCGTCCATCGTCGCTACCGCGACGATGTCCGCCTCGACTCGCGTAACGCTAAGACAGGGTGGCAGTGGTGTCACGTGCTCATCTCGGCATCCGTCGTCGCTACCGCGACGACGTCCGCCTCGACTCGCATTTCGGTAAGACAGGGTGGCAGTGGTGTCATGTGCTCGTCCCGGCGTCCGTCGTCCCTACCGCGACGACGTCCGCCTCAACTCGCGTTACGCTAAGACATGGTGGCAGTGGTGTCACGTGCTCGTCTCGGCGTCCGTCGTCGCTACCGCGACGACGTCCGCCTCGACTTGCGTTACCCTAAGATAGACAGGGTGGCAGTAGTGTCACGTGCTCGTCTCGGCGTCCGTCGTCGCTACCGCGACGACGTCCGCCTCGACTCGCGTTACGCTAAGACAGGGAGGCAGTGGAGTCACGTGCTCGTCTAGGCGTCCGTCGTCGCTACCGCGACGACGTCCGCCTCGACTCACGTAACCCTAAGATAGACAGGGTGGCAGTAGTGTCACTTGCTCGTCTTGGCGTCCGTCGTCGCTACCGCGACGACGTCCGCCTCGACTCACGTAACCCTAAGATAGACAGGGTGGCAGTGCTGTCACGTGCTCGTCTCGGCGTCCGTCGTCGCTAACGCGACGACGTCCGCCTCGACTCGCGTTACGGTAAGACAGGGAGGCAGTGGTGTCACATGCTCGTCTCGGCGTCCGTCGTCGCTACCGCGACGACATCCGCCTCGACTCGCGTTTCGGTAACACAGGGTGGCAGTGGTGTCACGTGCTCGTCTCGGCGTCCGTCGTCGCTACCTCGACGACGTCCGCCTCGACTCGCGTTACGCTAAGACAGGGTGGCAGTGGTGTCACGGGCTCGTCTCGGCGTCCGTCGTCGCTACTGCGACGACGTCCGCCTCGACTCGCGTTACCCTAAGATAGATAGGGTGGCAGTGGTGTCACGTGCTCGTCTCGGCGTCCGTCGTCGCTACTGCGACGACGTCCGCCTTGACTCGCGTTACCCTAAGATAGACAGGGTGGCAGTGGTGTCACGTGCTCGTCTCGGCGTCCGTCGTCGCTAACGCGACGTCGTCCGCCTCGACTCGCGTTACGGTAAGACAGGGAGGCAGTGGTGTCACATGCTCGTCTCGGCGTCCGTCGTCGCTACTGCGACGACGTTCGCCTCGAGTCGCGTTACCCTAAGACAGGGTGGCAGTGGTGTCACGTGCTCGTCTCGGCTTCCGTCGTCGCTACCTCGACGACGTCCGCCTCCACTCGCGTTACGCTAAGACAGGGTGGCAGTGGTGTCACGTGCTCGTCTCGGTGTCCGTCGTCGCTACCGCGACGACGTCCGCCTCGACTCGCGTTACGCTAAGACAGGGTGGCAGTGGTGTCAGATGCTCGTCTCGGCGTTCGTCGTCGCTACCGCGACGACGTCCGCCTCGACTCGCGTTACGCTAAGACAGGGTGGCAGTGGTGTCACGTGCTCGTCTCGGCGTCCGTCGTCGCTACCGCAACGACGTCCGCCTCGACTCGCGTTACAGTAAGACAGGGAGGCAGTGGTGTCACGTGCTCGTCTCGGCTCCCGCCGTCGCTACCGCTACGACGTCCGCCTCGACTCGCGTTACCCTAAGATAGACAGGGTGGCAGTGGTGTCACATGCTCGTCTCGGCGTCCGTCGTCGCTACCGCGACGACGTTCGCCTCGACTCGCGTTACCCTAAGATAGACAGGGTGGCAGTGGTGTCACGTGCTCGTCTCGGCGTCCGTCGTCGCTACCGCGACGACGTCCGCCTCGACTCGCGTTACGCTAAGACAGGGAGGCAGTGGTGTCACGTGCTCGTCTCGGCGTCCGTCGTCGCTACCGCGACGACGTCCGCCTCGACTCACGTAACCCTAAGATAGACAGGGTGGCAGTAGTGTCACGTGCTCGTCTCGGCGTCCGTCGTCGCTACCGCGACGACGTCCGCCTTGACTCGCATAACCCTAAGATAGACAGGGTGGCAGTGGTGTCACGTGCTCGTCTCAGCGTCCGTCGTCGCTACCGCGACGACGTCCGCCTCGACTCGCGTTACGCTAAGACAGGGTGGTAGTGGTGTCACGTGCTCATCTCGGCGTCCATCGTCGCTACCGCGACGATGTCCGCCTCGACTCGCGTAACGCTAAGACAGGGTGGCAGTGGTGTCACGTGCTCATCTCGGCATCCGTCGTCGCTACCGCGACGACGTCCGCCTCGACTCGCATTTCGGTAAGACAGGGTGGCAGTGGTGTCATGTGCTCGTCCCGGCGTCCGTCGTCCCTACCGCGACGACGTCCGCCTCAACTCGCGCTACGCTAAGACATGGTGGCAGTGGTGTCACGTGCTCGTCTCGGCGTCCGTCGTCGCTACCGCGACGACGTCCGCCTCGACTTGCGTTACCCTAAGATAGACAGGGTGGCAGTAGTGTCACGTGCTCGTCTCGGCGTCCGTCGTCGCTACCGCGACGACGTCCGCCTCGACTCGCGTTACGCTAAGACAGGGAGGCAGTGGAGTCACGTGCTCGTCTAGGCGTCCGTCGTCGCTACCGCGACGACGTCCGCCTCGACTCACGTAACCCTAAGATAGACAGGGTGGCAGTAGTGTCACTTGCTCGTCTTGGCGTCCGTCGTCGCTACCGCGACGACGTCCGCCTCGACTCACGTAACCCTAAGATAGACAGGGTGGCAGTGCTGTCACGTGCTCGTCTCGGCGTCCGTCGTCGCTAACGCGACGACGTCCGCCTCGACTCGCGTTACGGTAAGACAGGGAGGCAGTGGTGTCACATGCTCGTCTCGGCGTCCGTCGTCGCTACCGCGACGACATCCGCCTCGACTCGCGTTTCGGTAACACAGGGTGGCAGTGGTGTCACGTGCTCGTCTCGGCGTCCGTCGTCGCTACCGCAACGACGTCCGCCTCGACTCGCGTTACAGTAAGACAGGGAGGCAGTGGTGTCACGTGCTCGTCTCGGCTCCCGCCGTCGCTACCGCTACGACGTCCGCCTCGACTCGCGTTACCCTAAGATAGACAGGGTGGCAGTGGTGTCACATGCTCGTCTCGGCGTCCGTCGTCGCTACCGCGACGACGTTCGCCTCGACTCGCGTTACCCTAAGATAGACAGGGTGGCAGTGGTGTCACGTGCTCGTCTCGGCGTCCGTCGTCGCTACCGCGACGACGTCCGCCTCGACTCGCGTTACGCTAAGACAGGGAGGCAGTGGTGTCACGTGCTCGTCTCGGCGTCCGTCGTCGCTACCGCGACGACGTCCGCCTCGACTCACGTAACCCTAAGATAGACAGGGTGGCAGTAGTGTCACGTGCTCGTCTCGGCGTCCGTCGTCGCTACCGCGACGACGTCCGCCTTGACTCGCATAACCCTAAGATAGACAGGGTGGCAGTGGTGTCACGTGCTCGTCTCAGCGTCCGTCGTCGCTACCGCGACGACGTCCGCCTCGACTCGCGTTACGCTAAGACAGGGTGGTAGTGGTGTCACGTGCTCATCTCGGCGTCTGTCGTCGCTACCGCGACGATGTCCGCCTCGACTCGCGTTACGCTAAGACAGGGTGGCAGTGGTGTCACGTGCTCATCTCGGCATCCGTCGTCGCTACCGCGACGATGTCCGCCTCGACTCGCGTAACCCTAAGATAGACAGGGTGGCAGTGGTGTCACGTGCTCGTCTCCGCGTCCGTCGTCGCTACCGCGACGACGTCCGCCTCGACTCGCGTTACGCTAAGACAGGGTGGTAGTGGTGTCACGTGCTCGTCTCGGCGTCCGTCGTCGCTACCGCGACGACGTCCGCCTCGACTCGCGTAACCCTAAGATAGATAGGGTGGCAGTGGTGTCACATGCTCGTCTCAGCGT
This sequence comes from Triticum timopheevii, assembly GCA_963921465.1. Classification (NCBI taxonomy): domain Eukaryota; kingdom Viridiplantae; phylum Streptophyta; class Magnoliopsida; order Poales; family Poaceae; genus Triticum; species Triticum timopheevii. Next base: position 311,139,029 of record OY997266.1, on the reverse strand, counting down.
ACGTCGTCGCTACCGCGACGACGTCCGCCTCGACTCGCGTTACGCTAAGACAGGGTGGTAGTGGTGTCACGTGCTCATCTCTGCGTCCGTCGTCGCTACTGCGACGATGTCCGCCTCGACTCGCGTTACGTAAGACAGGGTGGCAGTGGTGTCACGTGCTCGTCTCGGCGTCCGTCGTCGCTACCGCGATGACGTCCGCCTCGACTCGCGTTACGCTAAGACAGGGTGGCAGTGGTGTCACGTGCTCGTCTCGGCGTTCGTCGTCGCTACCGCGACGACGTCCGCCTCGACTCGCGTTACGCTAAGACAGGGTGGCAGTGGTGTCACGTGCTCGTCTCCTCGTCCGTCGTCGCTACCGCGACGACGTCCGCCTCGACTCGCGTTACCCTAAGATAGACAGGGTGGCAGTAGTGTCACGTGCTCGTCTCGGCGTCCGTCGTCGCTACCGCGACGACGTCCGCCTCGACTCGCGTAACCCTAAGATAGACAGGGTGGCAGTAGTGTCACGTGCTCGTCTCGGCGTCCGTCGTCGCTACCGCGACGACGTCCGCCTCGACTCAAGTTACCCTAAGATAGACAGGGAGGCAGTGGTGTCACGTGCTCGTCTCGGCGTCCGTCGTCGCTACCGCGACGACGTCCGCCTCGACTCACGTAACCCTAAGATAGACAGGGTGGCAGTAGTGTCACGTGCTCGTCTCGGCGTCCGTCGTCGCTACCGCGACGACGTCCGCCTCGACTCGCGTAACCCTAAGATAGACAGGGTGGCAGTGGTGTCACGTGCTCGTCTCAGCGTCCGTCGTCGCTACCGCGACGACGTCCGCCTCGACTTGCGTTACGCTAAGACAGGGTGGTAGTGGTGTCACGTGCTCATCTCGGCGTCCGTCGTCGCTACCGCGACGATGTCCGCCTCGACTCGCGTTATGCTAAGACAGGGTGGCAGTGGTGTCACGTGCTCATCTCGGCATCCATCGTCGCTACCGCGACGATGTCCGCCTCGACTCGCGTAACCCTAAGATAGACAGGGTGGCAGTGGTGTCACGTGCTCGTCTCCGCGTCCGTCGTCGCTACCGCGACGACGTCCGCCTCGACTCGCGTTACGCAAAGACAGGGTGGTAGTGGTGTCACGTGCTTGTCTCGGCGTCCGTCGTCGCTACCGCGACGACGTCCGCCTCGACTCGCGTAACCCTAAGATAGACAGGGTGGCAGTGATGTCACGTGCTCGTCTCAGCGTCCGTCGTCGCTACCGCGACGACGTCCGCCTCGACTCGCGTTACGCTAAGACAGGGTGGTAGTGGTGTCACGTGCTCATCTCTGCGTCCGTCGTCGCTACTGCGACGATGTCCGCCTCGACTCACGTTACGCTAAGACAGGGTGGCAGTGGTGTCACGTGCTCGTCTCGGCGTCCGTCGTCGCTACCGCGACGACGTCCGCCTCGACTCGCGTTACGCTAAGACAGGGTGGCAGTGGTGTCACGTGCTCGTCTCGGCGTTCGTCGTCGCTACCGCGACGACGTTCGCCTCGACTCGCGTTACGCTAAGACAGGGTGGCAGTGGTGTCACGTGCTCGTCTCCTCGTCCGTCGTCGCTACCGCGACGACGTCCGCCTCGACTCGCGTTACCCTAAGATAGACAGGGTGGCAGTAGTGTCACGTGCTCGTCTCGGCGTCCGTCGTCGCTACCGCGACGACGTCCGCCTCGACTCGCGTTACGCTAAGACAGGGAGGCAGTGGAGTCACGTGCTCGTCTAGGCGTCCGTCGTCGCTACCACGACGACGTCCGCCTCGACTCACGTAACCCTAAGATAGACAGGGTGGCAGTAGTGTCACTTGCTCGTCTTGGCGTCCGTCGTCGCTACCGCGACGACGTCCGCCTCGACTCGCGTAACCCTAAGATAGACAGGGTGGCAGTGGTGTCACGTGCTCGTCTCGGCGTCCGTCGTCGCTACCGCGACGACGTCCACCTCGACTCGCGTTACGCTAAGACAGGGTGGCAGTGGTGTCACGTGCTCATCTCGGCGTTCGTCGTCGCTACCGCGACGACGTCTGCCTCGACTCGCGTAACCCTAAGATAGACAGGGTGGCAGTGGTGTCACGTGCTCATCTCGGCGTTCGTCGTCGCTACCGCGACGACGTCCGCCTCGACTCGCGTAACCCGAAGATAAACAGGGTGGCAGTGATGTCACGTGCTCGTCTCGGCGTCCGTCGTCGCTAACGTGACGACGTCCGCTCGACTCGCGTTACGGTAAGACAGGGAGGCAGTGGTGTCACATGCTCGTATCGGCGACCGTCGTCGCTACCGCGACGACGTCCGCCTCGACTCGCGTTACGCTAAGACAGGGTGGTAGTGGTGTCACGTGCTCATCTCGGCGTCCGTCGTCGCTACCGCGACGATGTCCGCCTCGACTCGCGTTATGCTAAGACAGGGTGGCAGTGGTGTCACGTGCTCATCTCGGCATCCATCGTCGCTACCGCGACGATGTCCGCCTCGACTCGCGTAACCCTAAGATAGACAGGGTGGCAGTGGTGTCACGTGCTCGTCTCCGCGTCCGTCGTCGCTACCGCGACGACGTCCGCCTCGACTCGCGTTACGCAAAGACAGGGTGGTAGTGGTGTCACGTGCTCGTCTCGGCGTCCGTCGTCGCTACCGCGACGACGTCCGCCTCGACTCGTGTAACCCTAAGATAGACAGGGTGGCAGTGATGTCACGTGCTCGTCTCAGCGTCCGTCGTCGCTACCGCGAAGACGTCCGCCTCGACTCGCGTTACGCTAAGACAGGGTGGCAGTGGTGTCACGTGCTCGTCTCGGCGTTCGTCGTCACTACCGCGACGACGTCCGCCTCGACTCGCGTTACGCTAAGACAGGGTGGCAGTGGTGTCACGTGCTCGTCTCCTCGTCCGTCGTCGCTACCGCGACGACGTCCGCCTCGACTCGCGTTACCCTAAGATAGACAGGGTGGCAGTAGTGTCACGTGCTCGTCTCGGCGTCCGTCGTCGCTACCGCGACGACGTCCGCCTCGACTCGCGTAACCCTAAGATAGACAGGGTGGCAGTAGTGTCACGTGCTCGTCTCGGCGTCCGTCGTCGCTACCGCGACGACGTCCGCCTCGACTCAAGTTACCCTAAGATAGACAGGGAGGCAGTGGTGTCACGTGCTCGTCTCGGCGTCCGTCGTCGCTACCGCGACGACGTCCGCCTCGACTCACGTAACCCTAAGATAGACAGGGTGGCAGTAGTGTCACGTGCTCGTCTCGGCGTCCGTCGTCGCTACCGCGACGACGTCCGCCTCGACTCGCGTAACCCTAAGATAGACAGGGTGGCAGTGGTGTCACGTGCTCGTCTCAGCGTCCGTCGTCGCTACCGCGACGACGTCCGCCTCGACTCGCGTTACGCTAAGACAGGGTGGTAGTGGTGTCACGTGCTCATCTCGGCGTCCGTCGTCGCTACCGCGACGATGTCCGCCTCGACTCGCGTTATGCTAAGACAGGGTGGCAGTGGTGTCACGTGCTCATCTCGGCATCCATCGTCGCTACCGCGACGATGTCTGCCTCGACTCGCGTAACCCTAAGATAGACAGGGTGGCAGTGGTGTCACGTGCTCGTCTCCGCGTCCGTCGTCGCTACCGCGACGACGTCCGCCTCGACTCGCGTTACGCAAAGACAGGGTGGTAGTGGTGTCACGTGCTCGTCTCGGCGTCCGTCGTCGCTACCGCGACGACGTCCGCCTCGACTCGCGTAACCCTAAGATAGACAGGGTGGCAGTGATGTCACGTGCTCGTCTCAGCGTCCGTCGTCGCTACCGCGACGACGTCCGCCTCGACTCGCGTTACGCTAAGACAGGGTGGTAGTGGTGTCACGTGCTCATCTCTGCGTCCGTCGTCGCTACTGCGACGATGTCCGCCTCGACTCGCGTTACGCTAAGACAGGGTGGCAGTGGTGTCACGTGCTCGTCTCGGCGTCCGTCGTCGCTACCGCGACGACGTCCGCCTCGACTCGCGTTACGCTAAGACAGGGTGGCAGTGGTGTCACGTGCTCGTCTCGGCGTTCGTCGTCGCTACCGCGACGACGTTCGCCTCGACTCGCGTTACGCTAAGACAGGGTGGCAGTGGTGTCACGTGCTCGTCTCCTCGTCCGTCGTCGCTACCGCGACGACGTCCGCCTCGACTCGCGTTACCCTAAGATAGACAGGGTGGCAGTAGTGTCACGTGCTCGTCTCAGCGTCCGTCGTCGCTACCGCGACGACGTCCGCCTCGACTCGCGTTACGCTAAGACAGGGAGGCAGTGGAGTCACGTGCTCGTCTAGGCGTCCGTCGTCGCTACCACGACGACGTCCGCCTCGACTCACGTAACCCTAAGATAGACAGGGTGGCAGTAGTGTCACTTGCTCGTCTTGGCGTCCGTCGTCGCTACCGCGACGACGTCCGCCTCTACTCGCGTAACCCAAAGATAGACAGGGTGGCAGTGGTGTCACGTGCTCGTCTCGGCGTCCGTCGTCGCTACCGCGACGACGTCCACCTCGACTCGCGTTACGCTAAGACAGGGTGGCAGTGGTGTCACGTGCTCATCTCGGCGTTCGTCGTCGCTACCGCGACGACGTCTGCCTCGACTCGCGTAACCCTAAGATAGACAGGGTGGCAGTGGTGTCACGTGCTCATCTCGGCGTTCGTCGTCGCTACCGCGACGACGTCCGCCTCGACTCGCGTAACCCGAAGATAAACAGGGTGGCAGTGATGTCACGTGCTCGTCTCGGCGTCCGTCGTCGCTAACGTGACGACGTCCGCTCGACTCGCGTTACGGTAAGACAGGGAGGCAGTGGTGTCACATGCTCGTATCGGCGCCCGTCGTCGCTACCGCGACGACGTCCGCCTCGACTCGCGTTACGCTAAGACAGGGTGGTAGTGGTGTCACGTGCTCATCTCGGCGTCCGTCGTCGCTACCGCGACGATGTCCGCCTCGACTCGCGTTATGCTAAGACAGGGTGGCAGTGGTGTCACGTGCTCATCTCGGCATCCATCGTCGCTACCGCGACGATGTCTGCCTCGACTCGCGTAACCCTAAGATAGACAGGGTGGCAGTGGTGTCACGTGCTCGTCTCCGCGTCCGTCGTCGCTACCGCGACGACGTCCGCCTCGACTCGCGTTACGCAAAGACAGGGTGGTAGTGGTGTCACGTGCTCGTCTCGGCGTCCGTCGTCGCTACCGCGACGACGTCCGCCTCGACTCGCGTAACCCTAAGATAGACAGGGTGGCAGTGATGTCACGTGCTCGTCTCAGCGTCCGTCGTCGCTACCGCGACGACGTCCGCCTCGACTCGCGTTACGCTAAGACAGGGTGGTAGTGGTGTCACGTGCTCATCTCTGCGTCCGTCGTCGCTACTGCGACGATGTCCGCCTCGACTCGCGTTACGCTAAGACAGGGTGGCAGTGGTGTCACGTGCTCGTCTCGGCGTCCGTCGTCGCTACCGCGACGACGTCCGCCTCGACTCGCGTTACGCTAAGACAGGGTGGCAGTGGTGTCACGTGCTCGTCTCGGCGTTCGTCGTCGCTACCGCGACGACGTTCGCCTCGACTCGCGTTACGCTAAGACAGGGTGGCAGTGGTGTCACGTGCTCGTCTCCTCGTCCGTCGTCGCTACCGCGACGACGTCCGCCTCGACTCGCGTTACCCTAAGATAGACAGGGTGGCAGTAGTGTCACGTGCTCGTCTCGGCGTCCGTCGTCGCTACCGCGACGACGTCCGCCTCGACTCGCGTTACGCTAAGACAGGGAGGCAGTGGAGTCACGTGCTCGTCTAGGCGTCCGTCGTCGCTACCACGACGACGTCCGCCTCGACTCACGTAACCCTAAGATAGACAGGGTGGCAGTAGTGTCACTTGCTCGTCTTGGCGTCCGTCGTCGCTACCGCGACGACGTCCGCCTCGACTCGCGTAACCCTAAGATAGACAGGGTGGCAGTGGTGTCACGTGCTCGTCTCGGCGTCCGTCGTCGCTACCGCGACGACGTCCACCTCGACTCGCGTTACGCTAAGACAGGGTGGCAGTGGTGTCACGTGCTCATCTCGGCGTTCGTCGTCGCTACCGCGACGACGTCTGCCTCGACTCGCGTAACCCTAAGATAGACAGGGTGGCAGTGGTGTCACGTGCTCATCTCGGCGTTCGTCGTCGCTACCGCGACGACGTCCGCCTCGACTCGCGTAACCCGAAGATAAACAGGGTGGCAGTGATGTCACGTGCTCGTCTCGGCGTCCGTCGTCGCTAACGTGACGACGTCCGCTCGACTCGCGTTACGGTAAGACAGGGAGGCAGTGGTGTCACATGCTCGTATCGGCGACCGTCGTCGCTACCGCGACGACGTCCGCCTCGACTCGCGTTACCCTAAGACAGGGTGGCAGTGGTGTCACGTGCTCGTCTCGGCGTCCGTCGTCGCTACCGCGACGACGTCCGCCTCGACTCGCGTTACGCTAAGACAGGGTGGCAGTGGTGTCACGTGCTTGTCTCGGCGTCCGTCGTCGCTACCGCGACGACGTCCACCTCGACTCGCGTTACGCTAAGACAGGGTGGCAGTGGTGTCACGTGCTCATCTCGGCGTTCGTCGTCGCTACCGCGACGACGTCTGCCTCGACTCGCGTAACCCTAAGATAGACAGGGTGGCAGTGGTGTCACATGCTCGTCTCGACGTCCGCCTCGACTCGCGTTTCTGTAAGACAGGGTGGCAGTGGTGTCACGTGCTCGTCTCGGCGTCCGTCGTCGCTACCGCGACGACGTCCGCCTCGACTCGCGTTTCGGTAAGACAGGGTGGCAGTGGTGTCACGTGCTCATCTCGGCGTCCGTCGTCGCTACCGCGACGACGTCCGCCTCGACTCGCGTTACGCTAAGACAGGGTGGCAGTGGTGTCACGGGCTCGTCTCGGCGTCCGTCGTCGCTACTGCGACGATGTCCGCCTCGACTCGCGTTTCACTAAGACAGGGTGGCAGTGGTGTCACGTGCTCGTCTCGGCGTCCGTCGTCCCTACCGCGACGACGTCCGCCTCGACTCGCATTACCCTAAGATAGACAGGGTGGCAGTGGTGTCACGTGCTCGTCTCGGCGTCCGTCGTCAATACCGCGACGACGTCCGCCTCGACTCGCGTTACCCTAAGATAGACAGGGTGGTAGTGGTGTCACGTGCTCGTCTCGGCGTCCGTCGTCGCTAACGCGACGACGTCCGCCTCGACTCGCGTAACCCTAAGATAGACAGTGTGGCAGTGGTGTCACGTGCTCGTCTCGGCGTCCGTCATTGCTAACACGACGACGTCCGCCTCGACTCGCGTTACGATAAGACAGGGAGGCAGTGGTGTCACGTGCTCGTCTCGGCGTCCGTCGTCACTACCGCGACGACGTCCGCCTCGACTCGCGTTACCCTAAGACAGGGTGGCAGTGGTGTCACGTGCTCGTCTCGGCGTCCGTCGTTGCTACCGCGACGACGTCCGCCTCGACTCGCGTTACGCTAAGACAGGGTGGCAGTGGTGTCACGTGCTCGTCTCGGCGTCCATCGTCGCTACCGCGACGACGTCCACCTCGACTCGCGTTACGCTAAGACAGGGTGGCAGTGGTGTCACTTGCTCGTCTCGGCGTTCGTCGTCGCTACCGCGACGACGTCCGCCTCGACTCGCGTTACCCTAAGACAGGGTGGCAGTGGTGTCACGTGCTCGTCTTGGCGTCCGTCGTCGCTACCGCGACGACGTCCGCCTCGACTCGCGTTACAGTAAGACAGGGAGGCAGTGGTGTCACGTGCTCGTCTCGGCGTCCGCCGTCGCTACCGCGACGACGTCCGCCTCGACTCGCGTAACCCTAAGATAGACAGGGTGGCAGTGGTGTCACGTGCTCATCTCGGCGTTCGTCGTCGCTACCGCGACGACGTCTGCCTCGACTCGCGTAACCCTAAGATAGACAGGGTGGCAGTGGTGTCACGTGCTCATCTCGGCGTTCGTCGTCGCTACCGCGACGACGTCCGCCTCGACTCGCGTAACCCGAAGATAAACAGGGTGGCAGTGATGTCACGTGCTCGTCTCGGCGTCCGTCGTCGCTAACGTGACGACGTCCGCTCGACTCGCGTTACGGTAAGACAGGGAGGCAGTGGTGTCACATGCTCGTATCGGCGCCCGTCGTCGCTACCGCGACGACGTCCGCCTCGACTCGCGTTACGCTAAGACAGGGTGGTAGTGGTGTCACGTGCTCGTCTCGGCGTCCGTCGTCGCTACCGCGACGACGTCCACCTCGACTCGCGTTACGCTAAGACAGGGTGGCAGTGGTGTCACGTGCTCATCTCGGCGTTCGTCGTCGCTACCGCGACGACGTCTGCCTCGACTCGCGTAACCCTAAGATAGACAGGGTGGCAGTGGTGTCACATGCTCGTCTCGACGTCCGCCTCGACTCGCGTTTCTGTAAGACAGGGTGGCAGTGGTGTCACGTGCTCGTCTCGGCGTCCGTCGTCGCTACCGCGACGACGTCCGCCTCGACTCGCGTTTCGGTAAGACAGGGTGGCAGTGGTGTCACGTGCTCGTCTCGGCGTCCGTCGTCGCTACCGCGACGATGTCCGCCTCGACTCGCGTTACGCTAAGACAGGGTGGCAGTGGTGTCACGGGCTCGTCTCGGCGTCCGTCGTCGCTACTGCGACGATGTCCGCCTCGACTCGCGTTTCACTAAGACAGGGTGGCAGTGGTGTCACGTGCTCGTCTCGGCGTCCGTCGTCCCTACCGCGACGACGTCCGCCTCGACTCGCATTACCCTAAGATAGACAGGGTGGCAGTGGTGTCACGTGCTCGTCTCGGCGTCCGTCGTCAATACCGCGACGACGTCCGCCTCGACTCGCGTTACCCTAAGATAGACAGGGTGGTAGTGGTGTCACGTGCTCGTCTCGGCGTCCGTCGTCGCTAACGCGACGACGTCCGCCTCGACTCGCGTAACCCTAAGATAGACAGTGTGGCAGTGGTGTCACGTGCTCGTCTCGGCGTCCGTCATTGCTAACGCGACGACGTCCGCCTCGACTCGCGTTACGATAAGACAGGGAGGCAGTGGTGTCACGTGCTCGTCTCGGCATCCGTCGTCACTACCGCGACGACGTCCGCCTCGACTCGCGTTACCCTAAGACAGGGTGGCAGTGGTGTCACGTGCTCGTCTCGGCGTCCGTCGTTGCTACCGCGACGACGTCCGCCTCGACTCGCGTTACGCTAAGACAGGGTGGCAGTGGTGTCACGTGCTCGTCTCGGCGTCCATCGTCGCTACCGCGACGACGTCCACCTCGACTCGCGTTACGCTAAGACAGGGTGGCAGTGGTGTCACTTGCTCGTCTCGGCGTTCGTCGTCGCTACCGCGACGACGTCCGCCTCGACTCGCGTTACACTAAGACAGGGTGGCAGTGGTGTCACGTGCTCGTCTTGGCGTCCGTCGTCGCTACCGCGACGACGTCCGCCTCGACTCGCGTTACAGTAAGACAGGGAGGCAGTGGTGTCACGTCCTCGTCTCGGCGTCCGCCGTCGCTACCGCGACGACGTCCGCCTCGACTCGCGTAACCCTAAGATAGACAGGGTGGCAGTGGTGTCACGTGCTCGTCTCGGTGTCCGTCGTCGCTAACGCGATGACGTCCGCCTCGACTCGTGTTATGCTAAGACAGGGAGGCAGTGGTGTCACGTGCTCGTCTTGGCGTACCGCGACGACGTCCGCCTCGACTCACGTAACCCTAAGATAGACAGGGTGGCAGTAGTGTCACGTGCTTGTCTCGGCGTCCGTCGTCGCTACCGCGACGACGTCCGCCTCGACTCGCGTAACCCTAAGATAGACAGGGTGGCAGTGGTGTCACGTGCTCGTCTCAGCATCCGTCGTCGCTACCGCGACGACGTCCGCCTCGACTCGCGTTACGCTAAGACAGGGTGGCAGTGGTGTCACGTGCTCCTCTAGGCGTCCGTCGTCGCTACCGCGACGATGTCTGCCTCGACTCGCATTTCGGTAAGACAGGGTGGCAGTGGTGTCACGTGCTCGTCTCGGCGTCCGTCGTCACTACCGCGACGACGTCCGCCTCGACTCGCGTTACGCTAAGACAGGGTGGCAGTGGTGTCACGTGCTCGTCTCGGCGTCCGTCGTCGCTACCGCGACGACGTCCACCTCGACTCGCGTTACGCTAAGACAGGGTGGCAGTGGTGTCACGTGCTCATCTCGGCGTTCGTCGTCGCTACCGCGACGACGTCTGCCTCGACTCGCGTAACCCTAAGATAGACAGGGTGGCAGTGGTGTCACATGCTCGTCTCGACGTCCGCCTCGACTCGCGTTTCTGTAAGACAGGGTGGCAGTGGTGTCACGTGCTCGTCTCGGCGTCCGTCGTCGCTACCGCGACGACGTCCGCCTCGACTCGCGTTTCGGTAAGACAGGGTGGCAGTGGTGTCACGTGCTCGTCTCGGCGTCCGTCGTCGCTACCGCGACGATGTCCGCCTCGACTCGCGTTACGCTAAGACAGGGTGGCAGTGGTGTCACGGGCTCGTCTCGGCGTCCGTCGTCGCTACTGCGACGATGTCCGCCTCGACTCGCGTTTCACTAAGACAGGGTGGCAGTGGTGTCACGTGCTCGTCTCGGCGTCCGTCGTCCCTACCGCGACGACGTCCGCCTCGACTCGCATTACCCTAAGATAGACAGGGTGGCAGTGGTGTCACGTGCTCGTCTCGGCGTCCGTCGTCAATACCGCGACGATGTCCGCCTCGACTCGCGTTACCCTAAGATAGACAGGGTGGTAGTGGTGTCACGTGCTCGTCTCGGCGTCCGTCGTCGCTAACGCGACGACGTCCGCCTCGACTCGCGTAACCCTAAGATAGACAGTGTGGCAGTGGTGTCACGTGCTCGTCTCGGCGTCCGTCATTGCTAACGCGACGACGTCCGCCTCGACTCGCGTTACGATAAGACAGGGAGGCAGTGGTGTCACGTGCTCGTCTCGGCGTCCGTCGTCACTACCGCGACGACGTCCGCCTCGACTCGCGTTACCCTAAGACAGGGTGGCAGTGGTGTCACGTGCTCGTCTCGGCGTCCGTCGTTGCTACCGCGACGACGTCCGCCTCGACTCGCGTTACGCTAAGACAGGGTGGCAGTGGTGTCACGTGCTCGTCTCGGCGTCCGTCGTCGCTACCGCGACGACGTCCACCTCGACTCGCGTTACGCTAAGACAGGGTGGCAGTGGTGTCACTTGCTCGTCTCGGCATTCATCGTCGCTACCGCGACGACGTCCGCCTCGACTCGCGTTACACTAAGACAGGGTGGCAGTGGTGTCACGTGCTCGTCTTGGCGTCCGTCGTCGCTACCGCGACGACGTCTGCCTCGACTCGCGTTACAGTAAGACAGGGAGGCAGTGGTGTCACGTGCTCGTCTCGGCGTCCGCCGTCGCTACCGCGACGACGTCCGCCTCGACTCGCGTAACCCTAAGATAGACAGGGTGGCAGTGGTGTCACGTGCTCGTCTCGGTGTCCGTCGTCGCTAACGCGATGACTTCCGCCTCGACTCGTGTTATGCTAAGACAGGGAGGCAGTGGTGTCACGTGCTCGTCTTGGCGTACCGCGATGACGTCCGCCTCGACTCACGTAACCCTAAGATAGACAGGGTGGCAGTAGTGTCACGTGCTTGTCTCGGCGTCCGTCGTCGCTAATGCGACGACGTCCGCCTCGACTCGCGTAACCCTAAGATAGACAGGGTGGCAGTGGTGTCACGTGCTCGTCTCAGCATCCGTCGTCGCTACCGCGACGACGTCCGCCTCGACTCGCGTTACGCTAAGACAGGGTGGCAGTGGTGTCACGTGCTCCTCTAGGCGTCCGTCGTCCCTACCGCGACGATGTCTGCCTCGACTCGCATTTCGGTAAGACAGGGTGGCAGTGGTGTCACGTGCTCGTCTCGGCGTCCGTCGTCACTACCGCGACGACGTCCGCCTCGACTCGCGTTACGCTAAGACAGGGTGGCAGTGGTGTCACGGGCTCGTCTCGGCGACCGTCGTCGCTACCGCGACGACGTCCGCCTCGACTCGCGTTACCCTAAGATAGACAGGGTGGCAGTGGTGTCACGTGCTCGTCTCGACGTCTGCCTCGACTCGCGGTTCGGTAAGACAGGGTGGCAGTGGTGTCACGTGCTCGTCTCGGCGTCCGTCGTCGCTACCGCGACGACGTCCGCCTTGACTCGCGTTTCGGTAAGACAGGGTGGCAGTGGTGTCACGTGCTCGTCTCGGCGTCCGTCGTCGCTACCTCGACGACGTCCGCCTCGACTCGCGTTACGCTAAGACAGGGAGGCAGTGGTGTCACGTGCTCGTCTTGGCGTACCGCGACGACGTCCGCCTTGACTCACGTAACCCTAAGATAGACAGGGTGGCAGTAGTGTCACGTGCTTGTCTCGGTGTCCGTCGTCGCTACCGCGACGACGTCCGCCTCGACTCGCGTAACCCTAAGATAGACAGGGTGGCAGTGGTGTCACGTGCTCGTCTTAGCATCCATCGTCGCTACCGCGACGACGTCCGCCTCGACTCGCGTTACGCTAAGACAGGGTGGCAGTGGTGTCACGTGCTCCTCTCGGCGTCCGTCGTCGCTACCGCGACGATGTCCGCCTCGACTCGCGTTACGCTAAGACAGGGTGGCAGTGGTGTCACGAGCTCGTCTCGGCGTCCGTCGTCGCTACCGCGACGACGTCCGCCTCGACTCGCATTTCGGTAAGACAGGGTGGCAGTGGTGTCACATGCTCGTCTCGGCATCCGTCGTCACTACCGTGACGACGTCCGCCTCGACTCGCGTTACGCTAAGACAGGGTGGCAGTGGTGTCACGGGCTCGTCTCGGCGACCGTCATCGCTACTGCGACGACGTCCGCCTCGACTCGCTTTATCCTAAGATAGACAGGGTGGCAGTGGTGTAACGTGCTCGTCTCGACGTCCGCCTCGACTCGCGTTTCGGTAAGACAGGGTGGCAGTGGTGTCACGTGCTCGTCTCGGCGTCCGTCGTCGCTACCGCGACGACGTCCGCCTCGACTCGCGTTTCGGTAAGACAGGGTGGCAGTGGTGTCACGTGCTCGTCTCGGTGTCCGTCGTCGCTACCTCGACGACGTCCGCCTCGACTCGCGTTACGCTAAGACAGGGTGGCAGTGGTGTCACGGGCTCGTCTCGGCGTCCGTCGTTGCTACTGCGACGACGTCCGCCTCGACTCGCGTTTCACTAAGACAGGGTGGCAGTGGTGTCACGTGCTCGTCTCGGCGTCCGTCGTCGCTACCGCAACGACGTCCGCCTCGACTCGCGTTACCCTAAGATAGACAGGGCGGCAGTGGTGTCACGTGCTCGTCTCGGCGTCCGTCGTCGCTACCGCGACGACGTCCGCCTCGACTCGCGTTACCCTAAGATAGACAGGGTGGCAGTGGTGTCACGTGCTCGTCTCGGCGTCCGTCGTCGCTACCGCGACGGCGTCCGCCTCGACTCGCGTAACCCTAAGATTGACAGGTTGGCAGTGGTGTCACGTGCTCGTCTCGGCGTCCGTCGTCGCTAACGCGACGACGTCTGCCTCGACTCGCGTTACGGTAAGACAGGGAGGCAGTGGTGTCACATGCTCGTCTCGGCGTCCGTCGTCGCTACCGCGACGACGTCCGCCTCGACTCGCGTTACCCTAAGACAGGGTGGCAGTGGTGTCACGTGCTCGTCTCGGTGTCCGTCGTCGCTACCGCGACGACGTCCGCCTCGACTCGCGTTACGTTAAGACAGGGTGGTAGTGGTGTCACGTGCTCGTCTCGGCGTCCGTCGTCGCTACCGCGACGACGTCCGCCTCGACTCGCGTTACGCTAAGATAGGGTGGCAGTGGTGTCACGTGCTCGTCTCGGCGTTCGTCGTCGCTACCGCTACGACGTCCGCCTCGACTCGCGTAACCCTAAGATAGACAGGGTGGCAGTGGTGTCACGTGCTCGTCTCGGCGTCCGTCGTCGCTAACGCGACGACATCCGCCTCGACTCGCGTTACGGTAAGACAGGGAGGCAGTGGTGTCACCTGCTCGTCTCGGCGTCCGTCGTCGCTACCGCGACGACGTCCGCCTCGACTCGCGTTACCCTAAGACAGGGTGGTAGTGGTGTCACGTGCTCGTCTCGGTGTCCGTCGTCGCTACCGCGACGACGTCCGCCTCGACTCGCGTTACGTTAAGACAGGGTGGCAGTGGTGTCACGTGCTCGTCTCGGCGTCCGTCGTCGCTACGGCGACGACGTCCACCTCGACTCGCGTTACGCTAAGACAGGGTGGCAGTAGTGTCACGTGCTCGTCTTGGCGTCCGTCGTCGCTACCGCGACGACGTCCGCCTCGACTCGCGTAACCCTAAGATAGACAGGGTGGCAGTGGTGTCACGTGCTCGTCTCGGTGTCCGTCGTCTCTACCGCGACGACGTCCGCCTCGACTCGCGTAACCCTAAGATAGAGAGGGTGGCAGTGATGTCAAGTGCTCGTCTCGGCGTCTGTCGTCGCTAACGCGACGACGTCCGCCTCGACTCGCGTTACGGTAAGACAGGGAGGCAGTGGTGTCACATGCTCATCTCGGCGACCGTCGTCGCTACCGCGACGACGTCCGCCTCGACTCGCGTTACCCTAAGACAGGGTGGCAGTGGTGTCACGTGCTCGTCTCGGCGTCCGTCGTCGCTAGCGCGACGACGTCCGCCTCGACTCGCGTTATGCTAAGACAGGGTGGTAGTGGTGTCACGTGCTCGTCTCGGCGTCCGTCGTCGCTACCGCAACGACGTCCGCCTCGACTCGCGTTACAGTAAGACAGGGAGGCAGTGATGTCACGTGCTCGTCTCGGCGCCCGCCATCGCTTCCGCGACGACGTCCGCCTCGACTCGCGTTACCCTAAGATAGACAGGGTGGCAGTGGTGTCACATGCTCGTCTCGGCGTCCGTCGTCGCTTCCGCGATGACATTCGCCTCGACTCGCGTTACCCTAAGATAGACAGGGTGGCAGTGGTGTCACGTGCTCGTCTCGGCGTCCGACGTCGCTACCGCGACGACATCCGCCTCGACTCGCGTTACGCTAAGACAGGGAGGTAGTGGTGTCACGTGCTCGTCTCGGCGTCCGTCGTCGCTACCGCGACGATGTCCGCCTCAACTCACATAACCCTAAGATAGACAGGGTGGCAGTAGTGTCACGTGCTCGTCTCGGCGTCCATCGTCGCTACCGCGACGATGTCCGCCTCGACTCGCGTAACCCTAAGATAGACAGGGTGGCAATCGTGTCACGTGCTCGTCTCGACGCCCGCCGTCGCTACCGCTACGACGTCCGCCTCGACTCGCGTTACCCTAAGATAGACAGGGTGGCAGTGGTGTCACATGCTCGTCTCGGCGTCCGTCATCGCTACCGCGACGACGTCCACCTCGACTCGCGTTACGCTAAGACAGGGAGGCAGTGGTGTCACCTGCTCGTCTCGGCGTCCGTCGTCGCTACCGCGACGACGTCCGCCTCGACTCGCTTAACCCTAAGATAGACAGGGTGGCAGTGGTGTCACGTGCTCGTCTCAGCGTCCGTCGTCGCTACCGCGACGACGTCCGCCTCGACTCGCGTTGCGCTAAGACAGGGTGGCAGTGGTGTCACGTGCTCGTCTCGGCGTCCGTCGTCGCAACCGCGACGACGTCCGCCTCGACTCGCGTTACGCTAAGACAGGGAGGCAGTGGTGTCACGTGATCGTCTCGGCGTCCGTCTTTGCTACCGCGACGACGTCCGCCTCGACTCACGTAACCCTAAGATAGACAGGGTGGCAGTGGTGTCACGTGCTCGTCTCGGCGTCCGTCGTTGCTACCGCGACGACGTCCGCCTCGACTCGCGTAACCCTAAGATAGACAGGGTGGCAGTGGTGTCACGTGCTCGTCTCGGCGCCCGCCGTCGCTACCGCTACGACGTCCGCCTCGACTCGCGTTACCCTAAGATAGACAGGGTGGCAGTGGTGTCACATGCTCGTCTCGGTGTCCGTCGTCGCTACCGCGACGACGTCCACCTCGACTCGCGTTACGCTAAGACAGGGAGGCAGTGGTGTCACGTGCTCGTCTCGGCGTCCGTCGTCGCTACCGCGACGACGTCCGCCTCGACTCCCGTTACCCTAAGATAGACAGGGTGGCAGTAGTGTCCCGTGCTCGTCTCGGCGTCCGTCATCGCTACCGCGACGACGTCCGCCTCGACTCGCGTTACGCTAAGATAGGGAGGCAGTGGAGTCACGTGCTCGTCTAGGCGTCCGTCGTCGCTACCGCGATGACGTCCGCCTCGACTCACGTAACCCTAAGATAGACAGGGTGGCAGTAGTGTCACATGCTCGTCTCGGCGTCCGTCGTCGCTACCGCGACGACGTCCGCCTCGACTCGCGTTACCCTAAGACAGGGTGGCAGTGGTGTCACGTGCTCGTCTCGGTGTCCGTCGTCGCTACCGCGACGACGTCCGCCTCGACTCGCGTTACGTTAAGACAGGGTGGTAGTGGTGTCACGTGCTCGTCTCGGCGTCCGTCGTCGCTACCGCGACGACGTCCGCCTCGACTCGCGTTACGCTAAGACAGGGTGGCAGTGGTGTCACGTGCTCGTCTCGGCGTTCGTCGTTGCTACCGCTACGACGTCCGCCTCGACTCGCGTAACCCTAAGATAGACAGGGTGGCAGTGGTGTCACGTGCTCGTCTCGGCGTCCATCGTCGCTAACGCGACGACATCCGCCTCGACTCGCGTTACGGTAAGACAGGGAGGCAGTGGTGTCACCTGCTCGTCTCGGCGTCCGTCGTCGCTACCGCGACGACGTCCGCCTCGACTCGCGTTACCCTAAGACAGGGTGGCAGTGGTGTCACGTGCTCGTCTCGGCGTCCTTCGTCGCTACCGCGACGACGTCCGCCTCGACTCGCGTTACGTTAAGACAGGGTGGCAGTGGTGTCACGTGCTCGTCTCGGCGTCCGTCGTCGCTAACGCGACGACTTCCGCCTCGACTCGCGTTACGGTAAGACAGGGAGGCAGTGGTGTCACCTGCTCGTCTCGGCGTCCGTCGTCGCTACCGCGACGACGTCCGCCTCGACTCGCGTTACCCTAAGACAGGGTGGTAGTGGTGTCACGTGCTCGTCTCGGTGTCCGTCGTCGCTACCGCGACGACGTCCGCCTCGACTCGCGTTACGTTAAGACAGGGTGGCAGTGGTGTCACGTGCTCGTCTCGGCGTCCGTCGTCGCTACGGCGACGACGTCCACCTCGACTCGCGTTACGCTAAGACAGGGTGGCAGTAGTGTCACGTGCTCGTCTTGGCGTCCGTCGTCGCTACCGCGACGACGTCCGCCTCGACTCGCGTAACCCTAAGATAGACAGGGTGGCAGTGGTGTCACGTGCTCGTCTCGGTGTCCGTCGTCTCTACCGCGACGACGTCCGCCTCGACTCGCGTAACCCTAAGATAGAGAGGGTGGCAGTGATGTCAAGTGCTCGTCTCGGCGTCTGTCGTCGCTAACGCGACGACGTCCGCCTCGACTCGCGTTACGGTAAGACAGGGAGGCAGTGGTGTCACATGCTCATCTCGGCGACCGTCGTCGCTACCGCGACGACGTCCGCCTCGACTCGCGTTACCCTAAGACAGGGTGGCAGTGGTGTCACGTGCTCGTCTCGGCGTCCGTCGTCGCTAGCGCGACGACGTCCGCCTCGACTCGCGTTATGCTAAGACAGGGTGGTAGTGGTGTCACGTGCTCGTCTCGGCGTCCGTCGTCGCTACCGCAACGACGTCCGCCTCGACTCGCGTTACAGTAAGACAGGGAGGCAGTGGTGTCACGTGCTCGTCTCGGCGCCCGCCATCGCTTCCGCGACGACGTCCGCCTCGACTCGCGTTACCCTAAGATAGACAGGGTGGCAGTGGTGTCACATGCTCGTCTCGGCGTCCGTCGTCGCTTCCGCGATGACATTCGCCTCGACTCGCGTTACCCTAAGATAGACAGGGTGGCAGTGGTGTCACGTGCTCGTCTCGGCGTCCGACGTCGCTACCGCGACGACATCCGCCTCGACTCGCGTTACGCTAAGACAGGGAGGTAGTGGTGTCACGTGCTCGTCTCGGCGTCCGTCGTCGCTACCGCGACGATGTCCGCCTCAACTCACATAACCCTAAGATAGACAGGGTGGCAGTAGTGTCACGTGCTCGTCTCGGCGTCCATCGTCGCTACCGCGACGATGTCCGCCTCGACTCGCGTAACCCTAAGATAGACAGGGTGGCAATCGTGTCACGTGCTCGTCTCGACGCCCGCCGTCGCTACCGCTACGACGTCCGCCTCGACTCGCGTTACCCTAAGATAGACAGGGTGGCAGTGGTGTCACATGCTCGTCTCGGCGTCCGTCATCGCTACCGCGACGACGTCCACCTCGACTCGCGTTACGCTAAGACAGGGAGGCAGTGGTGTCACCTGCTCGTCTCGGCGTCCGTCGTCGCTACCGCGACGACGTCCGCCTCGACTCGCTTAACCCTAAGATAGACAGGGTGGCAGTGGTGTCACGTGCTCGTCTCAGCGTCCGTCGTCGCTACCGCGACGACGTCCGCCTCGACTCGCGTTGCGCTAAGACAGGGTGGCAGTGGTGTCACGTGCTCGTCTCGGCGTCCGTCGTCGCAACCGCGACGACGTCCGCCTCGACTCGCGTTACGCTAAGACAGGGAGGCAGTGGTGTCACGTGATCGTCTCGGCGTCCGTCTTTGCTACCGCGACGACGTCCGCCTCGACTCACGTAACCCTAAGATAGACAGGGTGGCAGTGGTGTCACGTGCTCGTCTCGGCGTCCGTCGTTGCTACCGCGACGACGTCCGCCTCGACTCGCGTAACCCTAAGATAGACAGGGTGGCAGTGGTGTCACGTGCTCGTCTCGGCGCCCGCCGTCGCTACCGCTACGACGTCCGCCTCGACTCGCGTTACCCTAAGATAGACAGGGTGGCAGTGGTGTCACATGCTCGTCTCGGTGTCCGTCGTCGCTACCGCGACGACGTCCACCTCGACTCGCGTTACGCTAAGACAGGGAGGCAGTGGTGTCACGTGCTCGTCTCGGCGTCCGTCGTCGCTACCGCGACGACGTCCGCCTCGACTCCCGTTACCCTAAGATAGACAGGGTGGCAGTAGTGTCCCGTGCTCGTCTCGGCGTCCGTCATCGCTACCGCGACGACGTCCGCCTCGACTCGCGTTACGCTAAGATAGGGAGGCAGTGGAGTCACGTGCTCGTCTAGGCGTCCGTCGTCGCTACCGCGATGACGTCCGCCTCGACTCACGTAACCCTAAGATAGACAGGGTGGCAGTAGTGTCACATGCTCGTCTCGGCGTCCGTCGTCGCTACCGCGACGACGTCCGCCTCGACTCGCGTTACCCTAAGACAGGGTGGCAGTGGTGTCACGTGCTCGTCTCGGTGTCCGTCGTCGCTACCGCGACGACGTCCGCCTCGACTCGCGTTACGTTAAGACAGGGTGGTAGTGGTGTCACGTGCTCGTCTCGGCGTCCGTCGTCGCTACCGCGACGACGTCCGCCTCGACTCGCGTTACGCTAAGACAGGGTGGCAGTGGTGTCACGTGCTCGTCTCGGCGTTCGTCGTTGCTACCGCTACGACGTCCGCCTCGACTCGCGTAACCCTAAGATAGACAGGGTGGCAGTGGTGTCACGTGCTCGTCTCGGCGTCCATCGTCGCTAACGCGACGACATCCGCCTCGACTCGCGTTACGGTAAGACAGGGAGGCAGTGGTGTCACCTGCTCGTCTCGGCGTCCGTCGTCGCTACCGCGACGACGTCCGCCTCGACTCGCGTTACCCTAAGACAGGGTGGTAGTGGTGTCACGTGCTCGTCTCGGCGTCCTTCGTCGCTACCGCGACGACGTCCGCCTCGACTCGCGTTACGTTAAGACAGGGTGGCAGTGGTGTCACGTGCTCGTCTCGGCGTCCGTCGTCGCTACGGCGACGACGTCCACCTCGACTCGCGTTACGCTAAGACAGGGTGGCAGTAATGTCACGTGCTCGTCTTGGCGTCCGTCGTCGCTACCGCGACGACGTCCGCCTCGACTCGCGTAACCCTAAGATAGACAGGGTGGCAGTGGTGTCACGTGCTCGTCTCGGCATCCGTCGTCTCTACCGCGACGACGTCCGCCTCGACTCGCGTAACCCTAAGATAGAGAGGGTGGCAGTGATGTCAAGTGCTCGTCTCGGCGTCTGTCGTCGCTAACGCGACGACGTCCGCCTCGACTCGCGTTACGGTAAGACAGGGAGGCAGTGGTGTCACATGCTCATCTCGGCGACCGTCGTCGCTACCGCGACGACGTCCGCCTCGACTCGCGTTACCCTAAGACAGGGTGGCAGTGGTGTCACGTGCTCGTCTCGGCGTCCGTCGTCGCTAGCGCGACGACGTCCGCCTCGACTCGCGTTACGCTAAGACAGGGTGGCAGTGGTGTCACGTGCTCGTCTCGGCGTCCGTCGTCGCTACTGCAATGACGTCCGCCTCGACTCGCGTTACAGTAAGACAGGGAGGCAGTGGTGTCACGTGCTCGTCTCGGCGCCCGCCATCGCTACCGCGACGACGTCCGCCTCGACTCGCGTTACCCTAAGATAGACAGGGTGGCAGTGGTGTCACATGCTCGTCTCGGCGTCCGTCGTCGCTACCGCGACGACATTCGCCTCGACTCGCGTTACCCTAAGATAGACAGGGTGGCAGTGGTGTCACGTGCTCGTCTCGGCGTCCGTCGTCACTACCGCGACGACATCCGCCTCGACTCGCGTTACGCTAAGACAGGGAGGTAGTGGTGTCACGTGCTCGTCTCGGCGTCCGTCGTCGCTACCGCGACGACGTCCGCCTCAACTCACATAACCCTAAGATAGACAGGGTGGCAGTAGTGTCACGTGCTCGTCTCGGCGTCCATCGTCGCTACCGCGACGATGTCCGCCTTGACTCGCGTAACCCTAAGATAGACAGGGTGGCAATCGTGTCACGTGCTCGTCTCATCGCCCGCCGTCGCTACCGCTACGACGTCCGCCTCGACTCGCGTTACCCTAAGATAGACAGGGTGGCAGTGGTGTCACATGCTCGTCTCGGCGTCCGTCATCGCTACCGCGACGACGTCCACCTCGACTCGCGTTACGCTAAGACAGGGAGGCAGTGGTGTCACGTGCTCGTCTCGGCGTCCGTCGTCGCTACCGCGACGACGTCAGCCTCGACTCGCTTAACCCTAAGATAGACAGGGTGGCAGTGGTGTCACGTGCTCGTCTCAGCGTCCGTCGTCGCTACCGCGACGACGTCCGCCTCGACTCGCGTTGCGCTAAGACAGGGTGGCAGTGGTGTCACGTGCTCGTCTCGGCGTCTGTCGTCGCTACCGCGACGACGTCCGCCTCGACTCGCGTTACGCTAAGACAGGGAGGCAGTGGTGTCACGTGCTCGTCTCGGCGTCCGTCTTTGCTACCGCGACGACGTCTGCCTCGACTCACGTAACCCTAAGATAGACAGGGTGGCAGTGGTGTCACGTGCTCGTCTCGGCGTCCGTCGTTGCTACCGCGACGACGTCCGCCTCGACTCGCGTAACCCTAAGATAGACAGGGTGGCAGTGGTGTCACGTGCTCGTCTCGGCGCCCGCCGTCGCTACCGCTACGACGTCCGCCTCGACTCGCGTTACCCTAAGATAGACAGGGTGGCAGTGGTGTCACATGCTCGTCTCGGCGTCCGTCGTCGCTACCGCGACGACATCCGCCTCGACTCGCGTTACGCTAAGACAGGGAGGCAGTGGTGTCACGTGCTCGTCTCGGCGTCCGTCGTCGCTACCGCGACGACGTCCGCCTCGACTCCCGTTACCCTAAGATAGACAGGGTGGCAGTAGTGTCACGTGCTCGTCTCGGCGTCCGTCATCGCTACCGCGAAGACGTCCGCCTCGACTCGCGTTACGCTAAGATAGGGAGGCAGTGGAGTCACGTGCTCGTCTAGGCGTCCGTCGTCGCTACCGCGATGACGTCCGCCTCGACTCACGTAACCCTAAGATAGACAGGGTGGCAGTAGTCTCACGTGCTCGTCTCGGCGTCCGTCGTCGCTACCGCGACGACGTCCGCCTCGACTCGCGTAACCCTAAGATAGACAGGGTGGCAGTGGTGTCACGTGCTCGTCTCAGCGTCCGTCGTCGCTACCGCGACGACGTCCGCCTCGACTCGCGTTACGCTAAGACAGGGTGGTAGTGGTGTCACGTGCTCATCTCTGCGTCCGTCGTCGCTACTGCGACGACGTCCGCCTCGACTCGCGTTACGCTAAGACAGGGTGGTAGTGGTGTCACGTGCTCATCTCTGCGTCCGTCGTCGCTACCGCGATGACGTCCGCCTCGACTCGCGTTACGCTAAGACAGGGTGGTAGTGGTGTCACGTGCTCATCTCTGCATCCGTCGTCGCTACCGCGACGACGTCCGCCTCAACTCGCATTACGCTAAGACAGGGTGGCAGTGGTGTCACGTGCTCGTCTCGGCGTCCGTCGTCGCTACCGTGACGACGTCCGCCTCGACTCGCGTTACCCTAAGATAGACAGGGTGGCAGTGGTGTCACGTGCTCGTCTCGGCGTCCGTCGTCGCTACCGCGACGACGTCCGCCTCGACTCGCGTTACACTAAGACAGGGAGGCAGTGGAGTCACGTGCTCGTCTAGGCGTCCGTCGTCGCTACCGCGACGACGTCCGCCTCGACTCACGTAACCCTAAGATAGACAGGGTGGTAGTCGTGTCACGTGCTCGTCTCGGCATCCGTCGTCGCTACCGCGACGACGTCCGCCTCGACTCGCGTAACCCTAAGATAGACAGGGTGGCAGTGGTGTCACGTGCTCGTCTCAGCGTCCGTCGTCGCTACCGCGACGACGTCCGCCTCGACTCGCGTTACGCTAAGACAGGGTGGCAGTGGTGTCACGTGCTCATCTCAGCATCCGTCGTCGCTACCGCGACGACGTCCGCCTCGACTCGCGATACGCTAAGACAGGGTGGCAGTGGTGTCACGTGCTCGTCTCGGTGTTCGTCGTCGCTACCGCTACGACGTCCGCCTCGACTCGCGTAACCCTAAGATAGACAGGGTGGCAGTGGTGTCACGTGCTCGTCTCGGCGTCCGTCGTCGCTAACGCGACGACGTCCGCCTCGACTCGCGTTACGGTAAGACAGGGAGGCAGTGGTGTCACATGCTCGTCTCGGCGTCCGTCGTCGCTACCGCGACGACGTCCGCCTCGACTCGTGTTATGCTAAGACAGGGAGGCAGTGGTGTCACGTGCTCGTCTCGGCGTCCGTCGTCGCTACCGCGACGACGTCCGCCTCGACTCCCGTTACCCTAAGATAGACAGGGTGGCAGTAGTGTCACGTGCTCGTCTCGGCGTCCGTCACCGCTACCGCGAAGACGTCCGCCTCGACTCGCGTTACGCTAAGATAGGGAGGCAGTGGAGTCACGTGCTCGTCTAGGCGTCCGTCGTCGCTACCACGATGACGTCCGCCTCGACTCACGTAACCCTAAGATAGACAGGGTGGCAGTAGTGTCACGTGCTCGTCTCGGCGTCCGTCGTCGCTACCGCGACGACGTCCGCCTCGACTCGCGTAACCCTAAGATAGACAGGGTGGCAGTGGTGTCACGTGCTCGTCTCAGCGTCCGTCGTCGCTACCGCGACGACGTCCGCCTCGACTCGCGTTACGCTAAGACAGGGTGGTAGTGGTGTCACGTGCTCATCTCTGCGTCCGTCGTCGCTACCGCGACGACGTCCGCCTCAACTCGCATTACGCTAAGACAGGGTGGCAGTGGTGTCACGTGCTCGTCTCGGCGTCCGTCGTCGCTACCGTGACGACGTCCGCCTCGACTCGCGTTACCCTAAGATAGACAGGGTGGCAGTGGTGTCACGTGCTCGTCTCGGCGTCCGTCGTCTCTACCGCGACGACGTCCGCCTCGACTCGCGTAACCCTAAGATAGAGAGGGTGGCAGTGATGTCAAGTGCTCGTCTCGGCGTCTGTCGTCGCTAACGCGACGACGTCCGCCTCGACTCGCGTTACGGTAAGACAGGGAGGCAGTGGTGTCACATGCTCATCTCGGCGACCGTCGTCGCTACCGCGACGACGTCCGCCTCGACTCGCGTTACCCTAAGACAGGGTGGCAGTGGTATCACGTGCTCGTCTCGGCGTCCGTCGTCGCTAGCGCGACGACGTCCGCCTCGACTCGCGTTACGCTAAGACAGGGTGGCAGTGGTGTCACGTGCTCGTCTCGGCGTCCGTCGTCGCTACCGCAACGACGTCCGCCTCGACTCGCGTTACAGTAAGACAGGGAGGCAGTGGTGTCACGTGCTCGTCTCGGCGCCCGCCATCGCTACCGCGACGACGTCCGCCTCGACTCGCGTTACCCTAAGATAGACAGGGTGGCAGTGGTGTCACATGCTCGTCTCGGCGTCCGTCGTCGCTACCGCGACGACATTCGCCTCGACTCGCGTTACCCTAAGATAGACAGGGTGGCAGTGGTGTCACGTGCTCGTCTCGGCGTCCGTCGTCACTACCGCGACGACATCCGCCTCGACTCGCGTTACGCTAAGACAGGGAGGTAGTGGTGTCACGTGCTCGTCTCGGCGTCCGTCGTCGCTACCGCGACGACGTCCGCCTCAACTCACATAACCCTAAGATAGACAGGGTGGCAGTAGTGTCACGTGCTCGTCTCGGCGTCCATCGTCGCTACCGCGACGATGTCCGCCTCGACTCGCGTAACCCTAAGATAGACAGGGTGGCAATCGTGTCACGTGCTCGTCTCGGCGTCCGTCATCGCTACCGCGACGACGTCCACCTCGACTCGCGTTACGCTAAGACAGGGAGGCAGTGGTGTCACGTGCTCGTCTCGGCGTCCGTCGTCGCTACCGCGACGACGTCCGCCTCGACTCGCTTAACCCTAAGATAGACAGGGTGGCAGTGGTGTCACGTGCTCGTCTCAGCGTCCGTCGTCGCTACCGCGACGACGTCCGCCTCGACTCGCGTTGCGCTAAGACAGGGTGGCAGTGGTGTCACGTGCTCGTCTCGGCGTCCGTCGTCGCTACCGCGACGACGTCCGCCTCGACTCGCGTTACGCTAAGACAGGGAGCCAGTGGTGTCACGTGCTCGTCTCGGCGTCCGTCTTTGCTACCGCGACGACGTCCGCCTCGACTCAGGTAACCCTAAGATAGACAGGGTGGCAGTGGTGTCACGTGCTCGTCTCGGCGTCCGTCGTTGCTACCGCGACGACGTCCGCCTCGACTCGCGTAACCCTAAGATAGACAGGGTGGCAGTGGTGTCACGTGCTCGTCTCGGCGCCCGCCGTCGCTACCGCTACGACGTCCGCCTCGACTCGCGTTACCCTAAGATAGACAGGGTGGCAGTGGTGTCACATGCTCGTCTCGGCGTCCGTCGTCGCTACCGCGACGACGTCCACCTCGACTCGCGTTACGCTAAGACAGGGAGGCAGTGGTGTCACGTGCTCGTCTCGGCGTCCGTCGTCGCTACCGCGACGACGTCCGCCTCGACTCCCGTTACCCTAAGATAGACAGGGTGGCAGTAGTGTCACGTGCTCGTCTCGGCGTCCGTCATCGCTACCGCGAAGACGTCCGCCTCGACTCGCGTTACGCTAAGATAGGGAGGCAGTGGAGTCACGTGCTCGTCTAGGCGTCCGTCGTCGCTACCGCGATGACGTCCGCCTCGACTCACGTAACCCTAAGATAGACAGGGTGGCAGTAGTGTCACGTGCTCGTCTCGGCGTCCGTCGTCGCTACCGCGACGACGTCCGCCTCGACTCGCGTAACCCTAAGATAGACAGGGTGGCAGTGGTGTCACGTGCTCGTCTCAGCGTCCGTCGTCGCTACCGCGACGACGTCCGCCTCGACTCGCGTTACGCTAAGACAGGGTGGTAGTGGTGTCACGTGCTCATCTCTGCGTCCGTCGTCGCTACTGCGACGACGTCCGCCTCGACTCGCGTTACGCTAAGACAGGGTGGTAGTGGTGTCACGTGCTCATCTCTGCGTCCGTCGTCGCTACCGCGACGACGTCCGCCTCGACTCGCGTTACGCTAAGACAGGGTGGTAGTGGTGTCACGTGCTCATCTCTGCGTCCGTCGTCGCTACCGCGACGACGTCCGCCTCAACTCGCATTACGCTAAGATAGGGTGGCAGTGGTGTCACGTGCTCGTCTCGGCGTCCGTCGTCGCTACCGTGACGACGTCCGCCTCGACTCGCGTTACCCTAAGATAGACAGGGTGGCAGTGGTGTCACGTGCTCGTCTCGGCGTCCGTCGTCGCTACCGCGACGACGTCCGCCTCGACTCGCGTAACCCTAAGATAGACAGGGTGGCAGTGGTGTCACGTGCTCGTCTCAGCGTCCGTCGTCGCTACCGCGACGACGTCCGCCTCGACTCGCGTTACGCTAAGACAGGGTGGCAGTGGTGTCACGTGCTCATCTCAGCATCCGTCGTCGCTACCGCGACGACGTCCGCCTCGACTCGCGTTACGCTAAGACAGGGTGGCAGTGGTGTCACGTGCTCGTCTCGGTGTTCGTCGTCGCTACCGCTACGACGTCCGCCTCGACTCGCGTAACCCTAAGATAGACAGGGTGGCAGTGGTGTCACGTGCTCGTCTCGGCGTCCGTCGTCGCTAACGCGACGACGTCCGCCTCGACTCGCGTTACGGTAAGACAGGGAGGCAGTGGTGTCACATGCTCGTCTCGGCGTCCGTCGTCGCTACCGCGACGACGTCCGCCTCGACTCGTGTTATGCTAAGACAGGGAGGCAGTGGTGTCACGTGCTCGTCTCGGCGTCCGTCGTCGCTACCGCGACGACGTCCGCCTCGACTCCCGTTACCCTAAGATAGACAGGGTGGCAGTAGTGTCACGTGCTCGTCTCGGCGTCCGTCATCGCTACCGCGAAGACGTCCGCCTCGACTCGCGTTACGCTAAGATAGGGAGGCAGTGGAGTCACGTGCTCGTCTAGGCGTCCGTCGTCGCTACCGCGATGACGTCCGCCTCGACTCACGTAACCCTAAGATAGACAGGGTGGCAGTAGTGTCACGTGCTCGTGTCGGCGTCCGTCGTCGCTACCGCGACGACGTCCGCCTCGACTCGCGTAACCCTAAGATAGACAGGGTGGCAGTGGTGTCACGTGCTCGTCTCAGCGTCCGTCGTCGCTACCGCGACGACGTCCGCCTCGACTCGCGTTACGCTAAGACAGGGTGGTAGTGGTGTCACGTGCTCATCTCTGCGTCCGTCGTCGCTACTGCGACGACGTCCGCCTCGACTCGCGTTACGCTAAGACAGGGTGGTAGTGGTGTCACGTGCTCATCTCTGCGTCCGTCGTCGCTACCGCGACGACGTCCGCCTCGACTCGCGTTACGCTAAGACAGGGTGGTAGTGGTGTCACGTGCTCATCCCTGCGTCCGTCGTCGCTACCGTGACGACGTCCGCCTCAACTCGCATTACGCTAAGACAGGGTGGCAGTGGTGTCACGTGCTCGTCTCGGCGTCCGTCGTCGCTACCGTGACGACGTCCGCCTCGACTCGCGTTACCCTAAGATAGACAGGGTGGCAGTGGTGTCACGTGCTCGTCTCGGCGTCCGTCGTCGCTAACGCAACGACGTCCGCCTCGACTCGCGTTACGCTAAGACAGGGAGGTAGTGGAGTCACGTGCTCGTCTAGGCGTCCGTCGTCGCTACCGCGACGACGTCCGCCTCGACTCACGTAACCCTAAGATAGACAGGGTGGTAGTCGTGTCACGTGCTCGTCTCGGCGTCCGTCGTCGCTACCGCGACGACGTCCGCCTCGACTCGCGTAACCCTAAGATAGACAGGGTGGCAGTGGTGTCACGTGCTCGTCTCAGCGTCCGTCGTCGCTACCGCGACGACGTCCGCCTCGACTCGCGTTACGCTAAGACAGGGTGGCAGTGGTGTCACGTGCTCATCTCAGCATCCGTCGTCGCTACCGCGACGACGTCCGCCTCGACTCGCGTTACGCTAAGACAGGGTGGCAGTGGTGTCACGTGCTCGTCTCGGTTTCGTCGTCGCTACCGCTACGACGTCCGCCTCGACTCGCGTAACCCTAAGATAGACAGGGTGGCAGTGGTGTCACGTGCTCGTCTCGGCGTCCGTCGTCGCTACCGTGACGACGTCCGCCTCGACTCGCGTTACCCTAAGATAGACAGGGTGGCAGTGGTGTCACGTGCTCGTCTCGGCGTCCGTCGTCTCTACCGCGACGACGTCCGCCTCGACTCGCGTAACCCTAAGATAGAGAGGGTGGCAGTGATGTCAAGTGCTCGTCTCGGCGTCTGTCGTCGCTAACGCGACGACGTCCGCCTCGACTCGCGTTACGGTAAGACAGGGAGGCAGTGGTGTCACATGCTCATCTCGGCGACCGTCGTCGCTACCGCGACGACGTCCGCCTCGACTCGCGTTACCCTAAGACAGGGTGGCAGTGGTATCACGTGCTCGTCTCGGCGTCCGTCGTCGCTAGCGCGACGACGTCCGCCTCGACTCGCGTTACGCTAAGACAGGGTGGCAGTGGTGTCACGTGCTCGTCTCGGCGTCCGTCGTCGCTACCGCAACGACGTCCGCCTCGACTCGCGTTACAGTAAGACAGGGAGGCAGTGGTGTCACGTGCTCGTCTCGGCGCCCGCCATCGCTACCGCGACGACGTCCGCCTCGACTCGCGTTACCCTAAGATAGACAGGGTGGCAGTGGTGTCACATGCTCGTCTCGGCGTCCGTCGTCGCTACCGCGACGACATTCGCCTCGACTCGCGTTACCCTAAGATAGACAGGGTGGCAGTGGTGTCACGTGCTCGTCTCGGCGTCCGTCGTCACTATCGCGACGACATCCGCCTCGACTCGCGTTACGCTAAGACAGGGAGGTAGTGGTGTCACGTGCTCGTCTCGGCGTCCGTCGTCGCTACCGCGACGACGTCCGCCTCAACTCACATAACCCTAAGATAGACAGGGTGGCAGTAGTGTCACGTGCTCGTCTCGGCGTCCATCGTCGCTACCGCGACGATGTCCGCCTCGACTCGCGTAACCCTAAGATAGACAGGGTGGCAATCGTGTCACGTGCTCGTCTCATCGCCCGCCGTCGCTACCGCTACGACGTCCGCCTCGACTCGCGTTACCCTAAGATAGACAGGGTGGCAGTGGTGTCACATGCTCGTCTCGGCGTCCGTCATCGCTACCGCGACGACGTCCACCTCGACTCGCGTTACGCTAAGACAGGGAGGCAGTGGTGTCACGTGCTCGTCTCGGCGTCCGTCGTCGCTACCGCGACGACGTCCGCCTCGACTCGCTTAACCCTAAGATAGACAGGGTGGCAGTGGTGTCACGTGCTCGTCTCAGCGTCCGTCGTCGCTACCGCGACGACGTCCGCCTCGACTCGCGTTGCGCTAAGACAGGGTGGCAGTGGTGTCACGTGCTCGTCTCGGCGTCCGTCGTCGCTACCGCGACGACGTCCGCCTCGACTCGCGTTACGCTAAGACAGGGAGCCAGTGGTGTCACGTGCTCGTCTCGGCGTCCGTCTTTGCTACCGCGACGACGTCCGCCTCGACTCACGTAACCCTAAGATAGACAGGGTGGCAGTGGTGTCACGTGCTCGTCTCGGCGTCCGTCGTTGCTACCGCGACGACGTCCGCCTCGACTCGCGTAACCCTAAGATAGACAGGGTGGCAGTGGTGTCACGTGCTCATCTCGGCGCCCGCCGTCGCTACCGCTACGACGTCCGCCTCGACTCGCGTTACCCTAAGATAGACAGGGTGGCAGTGGTGTCACATGCTCGTCTCGGCGTCCGTCATCGCTACCGCGACGACGTCCACCTCGACTCGCGTTACGCTAAGACAGGGAGGCAGTGGTGTCACGTGCTCGTCTCGGCGTCCGTCGTCGCTACCGCGACGACGTCCGCCTCGACTCCCGTTACCCTAAGATAGACAGGGTGGCAGTAGTGTCACGTGCTCGTCTCGGCGTCCGTCATCGCTACCGCGAAGACGTCCGCCTCGACTCGCGTTACGCTAAGATAGGGAGGCAGTGGAGTCACGTGCTCGTCTAGGCGTCCGTCGTCGCTACCGCGATGACGTCCGCCTCGACTCACGTAACCCTAAGATAGACAGGGTGGCAGTAGTGTCACGTGCTCGTCTCGGCGTCCGTCGTCGCTACCGCGACGACGTCCGCCTCGACTCGCGTAACCCTAAGATAGACAGGGTGGCAGTGGTGTCACGTGCTCGTCTCAGCGTCCGTCGTCGCTACCGCGACGACGTCCGCCTCGACTCGCGTTACGCTAAGACAGGGTGGTAGTGGTGTCACGTGCTCATCTCTGCGTCCGTCGTCGCTACTGCGACGACGTCCGCCTCGACTCGCGTTACGCTAAGACAGGGTGGTAGTGGTGTCACGTGCTCATCTCTGCGTCCGTCGTCGCTACCGCGACGACGTCCGCCTCGACTCGCGTTACGCTAAGACAGGGTGGTAGTGGTGTCACGTGCTCATCCCTGCGTCCGTCGTCGCTACCGTGACGACGTCCGCCTCAACTCGCATTACGCTAAGACAGGGTGGCAGTGGTGTCACGTGCTCGTCTCGGCGTCCGTCGTCGCTACCGTGACGACGTCCGCCTCGACTCGCGTTACCCTAAGATAGACAGGGTGGCAGTGGTGTCACGTGCTCGTCTCGGCGTCCGTCGTCGCTACCGCAACGACGTCCGCCTCGACTCGCGTTACGCTAAGACAGGGAGGTAGTGGAGTCACGTGCTCGTCTAGGCGTCCGTCGTCGCTACCGCGACGACGTCCGCCTCGACTCACGTAACCCTAAGATAGACAGGGTGGTAGTCGTGTCACGTGCTCGTCTCGGCGTCCGTCGTAGCTACCGCGACGACGTCCGCCTCGACTCGCGTAACCCTAAGATAGACAGGGTGGCAGTGGTGTCACGTGCTCGTCTCAGCGTCCGTCGTCGCTACCGCGACGACGTCCGCCTCGACTCGCGTTACGCTAAGACAGGGTGGCAGTGGTGTCACGTGCTCATCTCAGCATCCGTCGTCGCTACCGCGACGACGTCCGCCTCGACTCGCGTTACGCTAAGACAGGGTGGCAGTGGTGTCACGTGCTCGTCTCGGTTTCGTCGTCGCTACCGCTACGACGTCCGCCTCGACTCGCGTTACCCTAAGATAGACAGGGTGGCAGTGGTGTCACGTGCTCGTCTCGGCGTCCGTCGTCGCTACCGTGACGACGTCCGCCTCGACTCGCGTTACCCTAAGATAGACAGGGTGGCAGTGGTGTCACGTGCTCGTCTCGGCGTCCGTCGTCGCTACCGCGACGACGTCCGCCTCGACTCGCGTTACGCTAAGACAGGGAGGTAGTGGAGTCACGTGCTCGTCTAGGCGTCCGTCGTCGCTACCGCGACGACGTCCGCCTCGACTCACGTAACCCTAAGATAGACAGGGTGGTAGTCGTGTCACGTGCTCGTCTCGGCGTCCGTCGTCGCTACCGCGACGACGTCCGCCTCGACTCGCGTAACCCTAAGATAGACAGGGTGGCAGTGGTGTCACGTGCTCGTCTCAGCGTCCGTCGTCGCTACCGCGACGACGTCCGCCTCGACTCGCGTTACGCTAAGACAGGGTGGCAGTGGTGTCACGTGCTCATCTCAGCATCCGTCGTCGCTACCGCGACGACGTCCGCCTCGACTCGCGTTACGCTAAGACAGGGTGGCAGTGGTGTCACGTGCTCGTCTCGGTTTCGTCGTCGCTACCGCTACGACGTCCGCCTCGACTCGCGTAACCCTAAGATAGACAGGGTGGCAGTGGTGTCACGTGCTCGTCTCGGCGTCCGTCGTCGCTAACGCGACGACGTCCGCCTCGACTCGCGTTACGGTAAGACAGGGAGGCAGTGGTGTCACATGCTCGTCTCGGCGTCCGTCGTCGCTACCGCGACGACGTCCGCCTCCACTCGTGTTATGCTAAGACAGGGAGGCAGTGGTGTCACGTGCTCGTCTCGGCGTCCGTCATCGCTACCGCGACGACGTCCGGCTCGACTCGCGTTACCCTAAGATAGACAGGGTGGCAGTAGTGTCACGTGCTCGTCTCGGCGTCCGTCGTCGCTACCGCGACGACGTCCGCCTCGACTCGCGTTACGCTAAGACAGGGAGGCAGTGGAGTCACGTGCTCGTCTAGGCGTCCGTCGTCGCTACCGCGATGACGTCCGCCTCGACTCACGTAACCCTAAGATAGACAGGGTGGCAGTAGTGTCACGTGCTCGTCTCGGCGTCCGTCGTCGCTACCGCGACGACGTCCGCCTCGACTCGCTTAACCCTAAGATAGACAGGGTGGCAGTGGTGTCACGTGCTCGTCTCAGCGTCCGTCGTCGCTACCGCGACGACGTCCGCCTCGACTCGCGTTGCGCTAAGACAGGGTGGCAGTGGTGTCACGTGCTCGTCTCGGCGTCCGTCGTCGCTACCGCGACGACGTCCGCCTCGACTCGCGTTACGCTAAGACAGGGAGGCAGTGGTGTCACGTGCTCGTCTCGGCGTCCGTCATCGCTACCGCGACGACGTCCACCTCGACTCGCGTTACGCTAAGACAGGGAGGCAGTGGTGTCACGTGCTCGTCTCGGCGTCCGTCGTCGCTACCGCGACGACGTCCGCCTCGACTCGCGTTACCCTAAGATAGACAGGGTGGCAGTAGTGTCACGTGCTCGTCTCGGCGTCCGTCGTCGCTACCGCGACGACGTCCGCCTCGACTCGCGTTACGCTAAGACAGGGAGGCAGTGGAGTCACGTGCTCGTCTAGGCGTCCGTCGTCGCTACCGCGATGACGTCCGCCTCGACTCACGTAATCCTAAGATAGACAGGGTGGCAGTAGTGTCACGTGCTCGTCTCGGCGTCCGTCGTCGCTACCGCGACGACGTCCGCCTCGACTCGCTTAACCCTAAGATAGACAGGGTGGCAGTGGTGTCACGTGCTCGTCTCAGCGTCCGTCGTCGCTACCGCGACGACGTCCACCTCGACTCGCGTTACGCTAAGACAGGGAGGCAGTGGTGTCACGTGCTCGTCTCGGCGTCCGTCGTCGCTACCGCGACGACGTCCGCCTCGACTCGCGTTACCCTCAGATAGACAGGGTTGCAGTAGTGTCACGTGCTCGTCTAAACGTCCGTCGTCGCTACCGCGACGACGTCCGCCTCGACTCGCGTTACGCTAAGACAGGGAGGCAGTGGAGTCACGTGCTCGTCTAGGCGTCCGTCGTCGCTACCGCGATGACGTCCGCCTCGACTCACGTAACCCTAAGATAGACAGGGTGGCAGTAGTGTCACGTGCTCGTCTCGGAGTCCGTCGTCGCTACCGCGACGACGTCCGCCTCGACTCGCTTAACCCTAAGATAGACAGGGAGGCAGTGGAGTCACGTGCTCGTCTAGGCGTCCGTCGTCGCTACCGCGACGACGTCCGCCTTGACTCACGTAACCCTAAGATAGACAGGGTGGCAGTCGTGTCACGTGCTCGTCTCGGCGTCCGTCGTCGCTACCGCGACGACGTCCGCCTCGACTCGCGTAACCCTAAGATAGACAGGATGGCAGTGGTGTCACGTGCTCGTCTCAGCATCCGTCGTCGCTACCGCGACGACGTCCGCCTCGACTCGCGTTACGCTAAGACAGGGTGGCAGTGGTGTCACGTGCTCATCTCAGCATCCGTCGTCGCTACCGCGACGACGTCCGCCTCGACTCGCGTTACGCTAAGACAGGGTGGCAGTGGTGTCACGTGCTCGTCTCGGTGTTCGTCGTCGCTACCGCTACGACGTCCGCCTCGACTCGCGTAACCCTAAGATAGACAGGGTGGCAGTGGTGTCACGTGCTCGTCTCGGCGTCCGTCGTCGCTAACGCGACGACGTCCGCCTCGACTCGCGTTACGGTAAGACAGGGAGGCAGTGGTGTCACATGCTCGTCTCGGCGTCCGTCGTCGCTACCGCGACGACGTCCGCCTCGACTCGCGTTACGCTAAGACAGGGAGGCAGTGGTGTCACGTGCTCGTCTCGGCGTCCGTCGTCGCTACCGCGACGACGTCCGCCTCGACTCGCGTTACCCTAAGATAGACAGGGTGGCAGTACTGTCACGTGCTCGTCTCAGCGTCCGTCGTCGCTACCGCGACGACGTCCGCCTCGACTCGCGTTACGCTAAGACAGGGAGGCAGTGGAGTCACGTGCTCGTCTAGGCGTCCGTCGTCGCTACCGCGATGACGTCCGCCTCGACTCACGTAACCCTAAGATAGACAGGGTGGCAGTAGTGTCACGTGCTCGTCTCGGCGTCCGTCGTCGCTACCGCGACGACGTCCGCCTCGACTCGCTTAACCCTAAGATAGACAGGGTGGCAGTGGTGTCACGTGCTCGTCTCAGCGTCCGTCGTCGCTACCGCGACGACGTCCGCCTCGACTCGCGTTGCGCTAAGACAGGGTGGCAGTGGTGTCACGTGCTCGTCTCGGCGTCCGTCGTCGCTACCGCGACGACGTCCGCCTCGACTCGCGTTACGCTAAGACAGGGAGGCAGTGGTGTCACGTGCTCATCTCGGCGTCCGTCATCGCTACCGCGACGACGTCCACCTCGACTCGCGTTACGCTAAGACAGGGAGGCAGTGGTGTCACGTGCTCGTCTCGGCGTCCGTCGTCGCTACCGCGACGACGTCCGCCTCGACTCGCGTTACCCTAAGATAGACAGGGTGGCAGTAGTGTCACGTGCTCGTCTCGGCGTCCGTCGTCGCTACCGCGACGACGTCCGCCTCGACTCGCGTTACGCTAAGACAGGGAGGCAGTGGAGTCACGTGCTCGTCTAGGCGTCCGTCGTCGCTACCGCGACGACGTCCGCCTCGACTCACGTAACCCTAAGATAGACAGGGTGGCAGTCGTGTCACGTGCTCGTCTCGGCGTCCGTCGTCGCTACCGCGACGACGTCCGCCTCGACTCGCGTAACCCTAAGATAGACAGGATGGCAGTGGTGTCACGTGCTCGTCTCAGCATCCGTCGTCGCTACCGCGACGACGTCCGCCTCGACTCGCGTTACGCTAAGACAGGGTGGCAGTGGTGTCACGTGCTCATCTCAGCATCCGTCGTCGCTACCGCGACGACGTCCGCCTCGACTCGCGTTACGCTAAGACAGGGTGGCAGTGGTGTCACGTGCTCGTCTCGGTGTTCGTCGTCGCTACCGCTACGACGTCCGCCTCGACTCGCGTAACCCTAAGATAGACAGGGTGGCAGTGGTGTCACGTGCTCGTCTCGGCGTCCGTCGTCGCTAACGCGACGACGTCCGCCTCGACTCGCGTTACGGTAAGACAGGGAGGCAGTGGTGTCACATGCTCGTCTCGGCGTCCGTCGTCGCTACCGCGACGACGTCCGCCTCGACTCGCGTTACGCTAAGACAGGGAGGCAGTGGTGTCACGTGCTCGTCTCGGCGTCCGTCGTCGCTACCGCGACGACGTCCGCCTCGACTCGCGTTACCCTAAGATAGACAGGGTGGCAGTACTGTCACGTGCTCGTCTCAGCGTCCGTCGTCGCTACCGCGACGACGTCCGCCTCGACTCGCGTTACGCTAAGACAGGGAGGCAGTGGAGTCACGTGCTCGTCTAGGCGTCCGTCGTCGCTACCGCGATGACGTCCGCCTCGACTCACGTAACCCTAAGATAGACAGGGTGGCAGTAGTGTCACGTGCTCGTCTCGGCGTCCGTCGTCGCTACCGCGACGACGTCCGCCTCGACTCGCTTAACCCTAAGATAGACAGGGTGGCAGTGGTGTCACGTGCTCGTCTCAGCGTCCGTCGTCGCTACCGCGACGACGTCCGCCTCGACTCGCGTTGCGCTAAGACAGGGTGGCAGTGGTGTCACGTGCTCGTCTCGGCGTCCGTCGTCGCTACCGCGACGACGTCCGCCTCGACTCGCGTTACGCTAAGACAGGGTGGCAGTGGTGTCACGTGCTCGTCTCGGTGTTCGTCGTCGCTACCGCTACGACGTCCGCCTCGACTCGCGTAACCCTAAGATAGACAGGGTGGCAGTGGTGTCACGTGCTCGTCTCGGCGTCCGTCGTCGCTAACGCGACGACGTCCGCCTCGACTCGCGTTACGGTAAGACAGGGAGGCAGTGGTGTCACATGCTCGTCTCGGCGTCCGTCGTCGCTACCGCGACGACGTCCGCCTCGACTCGCGTTACGCTAAGACAGGGAGGCAGTGGTGTCACGTGCTCGTCTCGGCGTCCGTCGTCGCTACCGCGACGACGTCCGCCTCGACTCGCGTTACCCTAAGATAGACAGGGTGGCAGTACTGTCACGTGCTCGTCTCAGCGTCCGTCGTCGCTACCGCGACGACGTCCGCCTCGACTCGCGTTACGCTAAGACAGGGAGGCAGTGGAGTCACGTGCTCGTCTAGGCGTCCGTCGTCGCTACCGCGATGACGTCCGCCTCGACTCACGTAACCCTAAGATAGACAGGGTGGCAGTAGTGTCACGTGCTCGTCTCGGCGTCCGTCGTCGCTACCGCGACGACGTCCGCCTCGACTCGCTTAACCCTAAGATAGACAGGGTGGCAGTGGTGTCACGTGCTCGTCTCAGCGTCCGTCGTCGCTACCGCGACGACGTCCGCCTCGACTCGCGTTGCGCTAAGACAGGGTGGCAGTGGTGTCACGTGCTCGTCTCGGCGTCCGTCGTCGCTACCGCGACGACGTCCGCCTCGACTCGCGTTACGCTAAGACAGGGAGGCAGTGGTGTCACGTGCTCATCTCGGCGTCCGTCATCGCTACCGCGACGACGTCCACCTCGACTCGCGTTACGCTAAGACAGGGAGGCAGTGGTTTCACGTGCTCGTCTCGGCGTCCGTCGTCGCTACCGCGACGACGTCCGCCTCGACTCGCGTTACCCTAAGATAGACAGGGTGGCAGTAGTGTCACGTGCTCGTCTCGGCGTCCGTCGTCGCTACCGCGACGACGTCCGCCTCGACTCGCGTTACGCTAAGACAGGGAGGCAGTGGAGTCACGTGCTCGTCTAGGCGTCCGTCGTCGCTACCGCGATGACGTCCGCCTCGACTCACGTAACCCTAAGATAGACAGGGTGGGAGTAGTGTCACGTGCTCGTCTCGGCGTCCGTCGTCGCTACCGCGACGACGTCCGCCTCGACTCGCTTAACCCTAAGATAGACAGGGTGGCAGTGGTGTCACGTGCTCGTCTCAGCGTCCGTCGTCGCTACCGCGACGACGTCCACCTCGACTCGCGTTACGCTAAGACAGGGAGGCAGTGGTGTCACGTGCTCGTCTCGGCGTCCGTCGTCGCTACCGCGACGACGTCCGCCTCGACTCGCGTTACCCTAAGATAGACAGGGTTGCAGTAGTGTCACGTGCTCGTCTCGGCGTCCGTCGTCGCTACCGCGACGACGTCCGCCTCGACTCGCGTTACGCTAAGACAGGGAGGCAGTGGAGTCACGTGCTCGTCTAGGCGTCCGTCGTCGCTACCGCGATGACGTCCGCCTCGACTCACGTAACCCTAAGATAGACAGGGTGGCAGTAGTGTCACGTGCTCGTCTCGGCGTCCGTCGTCGCTACCGCGACGACGTCCGCCTCGACTCGCTTAACCCTAAGATAGACAGGGAGGCAGTGGAGTCACGTGCTCGTCTAGGCATCCGTCGTCGCTACCGCGACGACGTCCGCCTCGACTCACGTAACCCTAAGATAGACAGGGTGGCAGTCGTGTCACGTGCTCGTCTCGGCGTCCGTCGTCGCTACCGCGACGACGTCCGCCTCGACTCGCGTAACCCTAAGATAGACAGGGTGGCAGTGGTGTCACGTGCTCGTCTCAGCGTCCGTCGTCGCTACCGCGACGACGTCCGCCTCGACTCGCGTTACGCTAAGACAGGGTGGAAGTGGTGTCACGTGCTCATCTCAGCATCCGTCGTCGCTACCGCGACGACGTCCGCCTCGACTCGCGTTACGCTAAGACAGGGTGGCAGTGGTGTCACGTGCTCGTCTCGGTGTTCGTCGTCGCTACCGCTACGACGTCCGCCTCGACTCGCGTAACCCTAAGATAGATAGGGTGGCAGTGGTGTCACGTGCTCGTCTCGGCGTCCGTCGTCGCTAACGCGACGACGTCCGCCTCGACTCGCGTTACGGTAAGACAGGGAGGCAGTGGTGTCACATGCTCGTCTCGGCGTCCGTCGTCGCTACCGCGACGACGTCCGCCTCGACTCGCGATACGCTAAGACAGGGAGGCAGTGGTGTCACGTGCTCGTCTCGGCGTCCGTCGTCGCTACCGCGACGTCGTCCGCCTCGACTCGCGTTACCCTAAGATAGACAGGGTGGCAGTAGTGTCACGTGCTCGTCTCAGCGTCCGTCGTCGCTACCGCGACGACGTCCACCTCGACTCGCGTTACGCTAAGACAGGGAGGCAGTGGTGTCACGTGCTCGTCTCGGCGTCCGTCGTCGCTACCGCGACGACGTCCGCCTCGACTCGCGTTACCCTAAGATAGACAGGGTTGCAGTAGTGTCACGTGCTCGTCTCGGCGTCCGTCGTCGCTACCGCGACGACGTCCGCCTCGACTCGCGTTACGCTAAGACAGGGAGGCAGTGGAGTCACGTGCTCGTCTAGGCGTCCGTCGTCGCTACCGCGATGACGTCCGCCTCGACTCACGTAACCCTAAGATAGACAGGGTGGCAGTAGTGTCACGTGCTCGTCTCGGCGTCCGTCGTCGCTACCGCGACGACGTCCGCCTCGACTCGCGTTACCCTAAGATAGACAGGGTGGCAGTAGTGTCACGTGCTCGTCTCAGCGTCCGTCGTCGCTACCGCGACGACGTCCACCTCGACTCGCGTTACGCTAAGACAGGGAGGCAGTGGTGTCACGTGCTCGTCTCGGCGTCCGTCGTCGCTACCGCGACGACGTCCGCCTCGACTCGCGTTACCCTAAGATAGACAGGGTTGCAGTAGTGTCACGTGCTCGTCTCGGCGTCCGTCGTCGCTACCGCGACGACGTCCGCCTCGACTCGCGTTACGCTAAGACAGGGTGGCAGTGGTGTCACGTGCTCGTCTCGGTGTTCGTCGTCGCTACCGCTACGACGTCCGCCTCGACTCGCGTAACCCTAAGATAGACAGGGTGGCAGTGGTGTCACGTGCTCGTCTCGGCGTCCGTCGTCGCTAACGCGACGACGTCCGCCTCGACTCGCGTTACGGTAAGACAGGGAGGCAGTGGTGTCACATGCTCGTCTCGGCGTCCGTCGTCGCTACCGCGACGACGTCCGCCTCGACTCGCGTTACGCTAAGACAGGGAGGCAGTGGTGTCACGTGCTCATCTCGGCGTCCGTCATCGCTACCGCGACGACGTCCACCTCGACTCGCGTTACGCTAAGACAGGGAGGCAGTGGTGTCACGTGCTCGTCTCGGCGTCCGTCGTCGCTACCGCGACGACGTCCGCCTCGACTCGCGTTACCCTAAGATAGACAGGGTGGCAGTAGTGTCACGTGCTCGTCTCGGCGTCCGTCGTCGCTACCGCGACGATGTCCGCCTCGACTCGCGTTACGCTAAGACAGGGAGGCAGTGGAGTCACGTGCTCGTCTAGGCGTCCATCGTCGCTACCGCGATGACGTCCGCCTCGACTCACGTAACCCTAAGATAGACAGGGTGGGAGTAGTGTCACGTGCTCGTCTCGGTGTCCGTCGTCGCTACCGCGACGACGTCCGCCTCGACTCGCTTAACCCTAAGATAGACAGGGTGGCAGTGGTGTCACGTGCTCGTCTCAGCGTCCGTCGTCGCTACCGCGACGACGTCCACCTCGACTCGCGTTACGCTAAGACAGGGAGGCAGTGGTGTCACGTGCTCGTCTCGGCGTCCGTCGTCGCTACCGCGACGACGTCCGCCTCGACTCGCGTTACCCTAAGATAGACAGGGTTGCAGTAGTGTCACGTGCTCGTCTCGGCGTCCGTCGTCGCTACCGCGACGACGTCCGCCTCGACTCGCGTTACGCTAAGACAGGGAGGCAGTGGAGTCACGTGCTCGTCTAGGCGTCCGTCGTCGCTACCGCGATGACGTCCGCCTCGACTCACGTAACCCTAAGATAGACAGGGTGGCAGTCGTGTCACGTGCTCGTCTCGGCGTCCGTCGTCGCTACCGCGACGACGTCCGCCTCGACTCGCGTAACCCTAAGATAGACAGGGTGGCAGTGGTGTCACGTGCTCGTCTCAGCGTCCGTCGTCGCTACCGCGACGACGTCC
The DNA here is from genome assembly GCA_963921465.1 of Triticum timopheevii. Lineage (NCBI taxonomy): Eukaryota > Viridiplantae > Streptophyta > Magnoliopsida > Poales > Poaceae > Triticum > Triticum timopheevii. Next base: position 311,098,878 of record OY997266.1, on the reverse strand, counting down.
GCCTCGACTCGCGTTACGCTAAGACAGGGTGGCAGTGGTGTCACGTGCTCCTCTCAGCATCCGTCGTCGCTACCGCGACGACGTCCGCCTCGACTCGCGTTACGCTAAGACAGGGTGGCAGTGGTGTCACGTGCTCGTCTCGGTGTTCGTCGTTGCTACCGCTACGACGTCCGCCTCGACTCGCGTAACCCTAAGATAGACAGGGTGGCAGTGGTGTCACGTGCTCGTCTCGTGGTCCGTCGTCGCTAACGCGACGACGTCCGCCTCGACTCGCGTTACGGTAAGACAGGGAGGCAGTGGTGTCACATGCTCGTCTCGGCGTCCGTCGTCGCTACCGCGACGACGTCCGCCTCGACTCGCGTTACGCTAAGACAGGGAGGCAGTGGTGTCACGTGCTCGTCTCGGCGTCCGTCGTCGCTACCGCGACGACGTCCACCTCGACTCGCGTTACCCTAAGATAGACAGGGTGGCAGTAGTGTCACGTGCTCGTCTCGGCGTCCGTCGTCGCTACCGCGACGACGTCCGCCTCGACTCGCTTTACGCTAAGACAGGGAGGCAGTGGAGTCACGTGCTCGTCTAGGCGTCCGTCGTCGCTACCGCGATGACGTCCGCCTCGACTCACGTAACCCTAAGATAGACAGGGTGGCAGTAGTGTCACGTGCTCGTCTCGGCGTCCGTCGTCGCTACCGCGACGACGTCCGCCTCGACTCGCTTAACCCTAAGATAGACAGGGTGGCAGTGGTGTCACGTGCTCGTCTCAGCGTCCGTCGTCGCTACCGCGACGACGTCCGCCTTGACTCGCGTTGCGCTAAGAGAGGGTGGCAGTGGTGTCACGTGCTCGTCTCGGCGTCCGTCGTCGCTACCGCGACGACGTCCGCCTCGACTCGCGTTACGCTAAGACAGGGAGGCAGTGGTGTCACGTGCTCGTCTCGGCGTCCGTCCTCGCTACCGCGACGACGTCCACCTCGACTCGCGTTACGCTAAGATAGGGAGGCAGTGGTGTCACGTGCTCGTCTCGGCGTCCGTCGTCGCTACCGCGACGACGTCCGCCTCGACTCGCGTTACCCTAAGATAGACAGGGTGGCAGTAGTGTCACGTGCTCGTCTCGGCGTCCGTCGTCGCTACCGCGACGACGTCCGCCTCGACTCGCGTTACGCTAAGACAGGGAGGCAGTGGAGTCACGTGCTCGTCTAGGCGTCCGTCGTCGCTACCGCGATGACGTCCGCCTCGACTCACGTAACCCTAAGATAGACAGGGTTGCAGTAGTGTCACGTGCTCGTCTCGGCGTCCGTCGTCGCTACCGCGACGACGTCCGCCTCGACTCGCGTTACGCTAAGACAGGGAGGCAGTGGAGTCACGTGCTCGTCTAGGCGTCCGTCGTCGCTACCGCGATGACGTCCGCCTCGACTCACGTAACCCTAAGATAGACAGGGTGGCAGTAGTGTCACGTGCTCGTCTCGGCGTCCGTCGTCGCTACCGCGACGACGTCCGCCTCGACTCGCGTTACCCTAAGATAGACAGGGTGGCAGTAGTGTCACGTGCTCGTCTCAGCGTCCGTCGTCGCTACCGCGACGACGTCCACCTCGACTCGCGTTACGCTAAGACAGGGAGGCAGTGGTGTCACGTGCTCGTCTCGGCGTCCGTCGTCGCTACCGCGACGACGTCCGCCTCGACTCGCGTTACCCTAAGATAGACAGGGTTGCAGTAGTGTCACGTGCTCGTCTCGGCGTCCGTCGTCGCTACCGCGACGACGTCCGCCTCGACTCGCGTTACGCTAAGACAGGGTGGCAGTGGTGTCACGTGCTCGTCTCGGTGTTCGTCGTCGCTACCGCTACGACGTCCGCCTCGACTCGCGTAACCCTAAGATAGACAGGGTGGCAGTGGTGTCACGTGCTCGTCTCGGCGTCCGTCGTCGCTAACGCGACGACGTCCGCCTCGACTCGCGTTACGGTAAGACAGGGAGGCAGTGGTGTCACATGCTCATCTCGGCGTCCGTCGTCGCTACCGCGACGACGTCCGCCTCGACTCGCGTTACGCTAAGACAGGGAGGCAGTGGTGTCACGTGCTCATCTCGGCGTCCGTCATCGCTACCGCGACGACGTCCACCTCGACTCGCGTTACGCTAAGACAGGGAGGCAGTGGTGTCACGTGCTCGTCTCGGCGTCCGTCGTCGCTACCGCGACGACGTCCGCCTCGACTCGCGTTACCCTAAGATAGACAGGGTGGCAGTAGTGTCACGTGCTCGTCTCGGCGTCCGTCGTCGCTACCGCGACGATGTCCGCCTCGACTCGCGTTACGCTAAGACAGGGAGGCAGTGGAGTCACGTGCTCGTCTAGGCGTCCATCGTCGCTACCGCGATGACGTCCGCCTCGACTCACGTAACCCTAAGATAGACAGGGTGGGAGTAGTGTCACGTGCTCGTCTCGGTGTCCGTCGTCGCTACCGCGACGACGTCCGCCTCGACTCGCTTAACCCTAAGATAGACAGGGTGGCAGTGGTGTCACGTGCTCGTCTCAGCGTCCGTCGTCGCTACCGCGACGACGTCCACCTCGACTCGCGTTACGCTAAGACAGGGAGGCAGTGGTGTCACGTGCTCGTCTCGGCGTCCGTCGTCGCTACCGCGACGACGTCCGCCTCGACTCGCGTTACCCTAAGATAGACAGGGTTGCAGTAGTGTCACGTGCTCGTCTCGGCGTCCGTCGTCGCTACCGCGACGACGTCCGCCTCGACTCGCGTTACGCTAAGACAGGGAGGCAGTGGAGTCACGTGCTCGTCTAGGCGTCCGTCGTCGCTACCGCGATGACGTCCGCCTCGACTCACGTAACCCTAAGATAGACAGGGTGGCAGTCGTGTCACGTGCTCGTCTCGGCGTCCGTCGTCGCTACCGCGACGACGTCCGCCTCGACTCGCGTAACCCTAAGATAGACAGGGTGGCAGTGGTGTCACGTGCTCGTCTCAGCGTCCGTCGTCGCTACCGCGACGACGTCCGCCTCGACTCGCGTTACGCTAAGACAGGGTGGCAGTGGTGTCACGTGCTCCTCTCAGCATCCGTCGTCGCTACCGCGACGACGTCCGCCTCGACTCGCGTTACGCTAAGACAGGGTGGCAGTGGTGTCACGTGCTCGTCTCGGTGTTCGTCGTTGCTACCGCTACGACGTCCGCCTCGACTCGCGTAACCCTAAGATAGACAGGGTGGCAGTGGTGTCACGTGCTCGTCTCGTGGTCCGTCGTCGCTAACGCGACGACGTCCGCCTCGACTCGCGTTACGGTAAGACAGGGAGGCAGTGGTGTCACATGCTCGTCTCGGCGTCCGTCGTCGCTACCGCGACGACGTCCGCCTCGACTCGCGTTACGCTAAGACAGGGAGGCAGTGGTGTCACGTGCTCGTCTCGGCGTCCGTCGTCGCTACCGCGACGACGTCCACCTCGACTCGCGTTACCCTAAGATAGACAGGGTGGCAGTAGTGTCACGTGCTCGTCTCGGCGTCCGTCGTCGCTACCGCGACGACGTCCGCCTCGACTCGCTTTACGCTAAGACAGGGAGGCAGTGGAGTCACGTGCTCGTCTAGGCGTCCGTCGTCGCTACCGCGATGACGTCCGCCTCGACTCACGTAACCCTAAGATAGACAGGGTGGCAGTAGTGTCACGTGCTCGTCTCGGCGTCCGTCGTCGCTACCGCGACGACGTCCGCCTCGACTCGCTTAACCCTAAGATAGACAGGGTGGCAGTGGTGTCACGTGCTCGTCTCAGCGTCCGTCGTCGCTACCGCGACGACGTCCGCCTTGACTCGCGTTGCGCTAAGAGAGGGTGGCAGTGGTGTCACGTGCTCGTCTCGGCGTCCGTCGTCGCTACCGCGACGACGTCCGCCTCGACTCGCGTTACGCTAAGACAGGGAGGCAGTGGTGTCACGTGCTCGTCTCGGCGTCCGTCCTCGCTACCGCGACGACGTCCACCTCGACTCGCGTTACGCTAAGATAGGGAGGCAGTGGTGTCACGTGCTCGTCTCGGCGTCCGTCGTCGCTACCGCGACGACGTCCGCCTCGACTCGCGTTACCCTAAGATAGACAGGGTGGCAGTAGTGTCACGTGCTCGTCTCGGCGTCCGTCGTCGCTACCGCGACGACGTCCGCCTCGACTCGCGTTACGCTAAGACAGGGAGGCAGTGGAGTCACGTGCTCGTCTAGGCGTCCGTCGTCGCTACCGCGATGACGTCCGCCTCGACTCACGTAACCCTAAGATAGACAGGGTGGGAGTAGTGTCACGTGCTCGTCTCGGCGTCCGTCGTCGCTACCGCGACGACGTCCGCCTCGACTCGCTTAACCCTAAGATAGACAGGGTGGCAGTGGTGTCACGTGCTCGTCTCAGCGTCCGTCGTCGCTACCGCGACGACGTCCACCTCGACTCGCGTTACGCTAAGACAGGGAGGCAGTGGTGTCACGTGCTCGTCTCGGCGTCCGTCGTCGCTACCGCGACGACGTCCGCCTCGACTCGCGTTACCCTAAGATAGACAGGGTTGCAGTAGTGTCACGTGCTCGTCTCGGCGTCCGTCGTCGCTACCGCGACGACGTCCGCCTCGACTCGCGTTACGCTAAGACAGGGAGGCAGTGGAGTCACGTGCTCGTCTAGGCGTCCGTCGTCGCTACCGCGATGACGTCCGCCTCGACTCACGTAACCCTAAGATAGACAGGGTGGCAGTAGTGTCACGTGCTCGTCTCGGCGTCCGTCGTCGCTACCGCGACGACGTCCGCCTCGACTCGCTTAACCCTAAGATAGACAGGGAGGCAGTGGAGTCACGTGCTCGTCTAGGCATCCGTCGTCGCTACCGCGACGACGTCCGCCTCGACTCACGTAACCCTAAGATAGACAGGGTGGCAGTCGTGTCACGTGCTCGTCTCGGCGTCCGTCGTCGCTACCGCGACGACGTCCGCCTCGACTCGCGTAACCCTAAGATAGACAGGGTGGCAGTGGTGTCACGTGCTCGTCTCAGCGTCCGTCGTCGCTACCGCGACGACGTCCGCCTCGACTCGCGTTACGCTAAGACAGGGTGGCAGTGGTGTCACGTGCTCATCTCAGCATCCGTCGTCGCTACCGCGACGACGTCCGCCTCGACTCGCGTTACGCTAAGACAGGGTGGCAGTGGTGTCACGTGCTCGTCTCGGTGTTTGTCGTCGCTACCGCTACGACGTCCGCCTCGACTCGCGTAACCCTAAGATAGATAGGGTGGCAGTGGTGTCACGTGCTCGTCTCGGCGTCCGTCGTCGCTAACGCGACGACGTCCGCCTCGACTCGCGTTACGGTAAGACAGGGAGGCAGTGGTGTCACATGCTCGTCTCGGCGTCCGTCGTCGCTACCGCGACGACGTCCGCCTCGACTCGCGATACGCTAAGACAGGGAGGCAGTGGTGTCACGTGCTCGTCTCGGCGTCCGTCGTCGCTACCGCGACGTCGTCCGCCTCGACTCGCGTTACCCTAAGATAGACAGGGTGGCAGTAGTGTCACGTGCTCGTCTCAGCGTCCGTCGTCGCTACCGCGACGACGTCCACCTCGACTCGCGTTACGCTAAGACAGGGAGGCAGTGGTGTCACGTGCTCGTCTCGGCGTCCGTCGTCGCTATCGCGACGACGTCCGCCTCGACTCGCGTTACCCTAAGATAGACAGGGTTGCAGTAGTGTCACGTGCTCGTCTCGGCGTCCGTCGTCGCTACCGCGACGACGTCCGCCTCGACTCGCGTTACGCTAAGACAGGGAGGCAGTGGAGTCACGTGCTCGTCTAGGCGTCCGTCGTCGCTACCGCGATGACGTCCGCCTCGACTCACGTAACCCTAAGATAGACAGGGTGGCAGTAGTGTCACGTGCTCGTCTCGGCGTCCGTCGTCGCTACCGCGACGACGTCCGCCTCGACTCGCGTTACCCTAAGATAGACAGGGTGGCAGTAGTGTCACGTGCTCGTCTCAGTGTCCGTCGTCGCTACCGCGACGACGTCCACCTCGACTCGCGTTACGCTAAGACAGGGAGGCAGTGGTGTCACGTGCTCGTCTCGGCGTCCGTCGTCGCTACCGCGACGACGTCCGCCTCGACTCGCGTTACCCTAAGATAGACAGGGTTGCAGTAGTGTCACGTGCTCGTCTCGGCGTCCGTCGTCGCTACCGCGACGACGTCCGCCTCGACTCGCGTTACGCTAAGACAGGGTGGCAGTGGTGTCACGTGCTCGTCTCGGTGTTCGTCGTCGCTACCGCTACGACGTCCGCCTCGACTCGCGTAACCCTAAGATAGACAGGGTGGCAGTGGTGTCACGTGCTCGTCTCGGCGTCCGTCGTCGCTAACGCGACGACGTCCGCCTCGACTCGCGTTACGGTAAGACAGGGAGGCAGTGGTGTCACATGCTCGTCTCGGCGTCCGTCGTCGCTACCGCGACGACGTCCGCCTCGACTCGCGTTACGCTAAGACAGGGAGGCAGTGGTGTCACGTGCTCGTCTCGGCGTCCGTCGTCGCTACCGTGACGACGTCCGCCTCGACTCGCGTTACCCTAAGATAGACAGGGTGGCAGTAGTGTCACGTGCTCGTCTCGGCGTCCGTCGTCGCTACCGCGACGACGTCCGCCTCGACTCGCTTAACCCTAAGATAGATAGGGTGGCAGTGGTGTCACGTGCTCGTCTCAGCGTCCGTCGTCGCTACCGCGACGACGTCCGCCTCGACTCGCGTTGCGCTAAGACAGGGTGGCAGTGGTGTCACGTGCTCGTCTCGGCGTCCGTCGTCGCTACCGCGACGACGTCCGCCTCGACTCGCGTTACGCTAAGACAGGGAGGCAGTGGTGTCACGTGCTCGTCTCGGCGTCCGTCATCGCTACCGCGACGACGTCCACCTCGACTCGCGTTACGCTAAGACAGGGTGGCAGTGGTGTCACGTGCTCGTCTCGGCGTCCGTCGTCGCTACCGCGACGACGTCCGCCTCGACTCGCGTTACGCTAAGACAGGGAGGCAGTGGTGTCACGTGCTCGTCTCAGCGTCCGTAGTCGCTACCGCGACGATGTCCACCTCGACTCGCGTTACGCTAAGACAGGGAGGCAGTGGTGTCACGTGCTCGTCTCGGCGTCCGTCGTCGCTACCGCGACGACGTCCGCCTCGACTCGCGTTACCCTAAGATAGACAGGGTTGCAGTAGTGTCACGTGCTCGTCTCGGCGTCCGTCGTCGCTACCGCGACGACGTCCGCCTCGACTCGCGTTACGCTAAGACAGGGAGGCAGTGGAGTCACGTGCTCGTCTAGGCGTCCGTCGTCGCTACCGCGATGACGTCCGCCTCGACTCACGTAACCCTAAGATAGACAGGGTGGCAGTAGTGTCACGTGCTCGTCTCGGCGTCCGTCGTCGCTACCGCGACGACGTCCGCCTCGACTCGCTTAACCCTAAGATAGACAGGGTGGCAGTGGTGTCACGTGCTCGTCTCAGCGTCCGTCGTCGCTACCGCGACGACGTCCGCCTCGACTCGCGTTGCGCTAAGACAGGGTGGCAGTGGTGTCACGTGCTCGTCTCGGCATCCGTCGTCGCTACCGCGACGACGTCTGCCTCGACTCGCGTTACGCTAAGACAGGGAGGCAGTGGTGTCACGTGCTCGTCTCGGCGTCCGTCATCGCTACCGCGACGACGTCCACCTCGACTCGCGTTACGCTAAGACAGGGAGGCAGTGGTGTCACGTGCTCGTCTCGGCGTCCGTCGTCGCTACCGCGACGACGTCCGCCTCGACTCGCGTTACCCTAAGATAGACAGGGTGGCAGTAGTGTCACGTGCTCGTCTCGGCGTCCGTCGTCGCTACCGCGACGACGTCCGCCTCGACTCGCGTTACGCTAAGACAGGGAGGCAGTGGAGTCACGTGCTCGTCTAGGCGTCCGTCGTCGCTACCGCGATGACGTCCGCCTCGACTCACGTAACCCTAAGATAGACAGGGTGGGAGTAGTGTCACGTGCTCGTCTCGGCGTCCGTCGTCGCTACCGCGACGACGTCCGCCTCGACTCGCTTAACCCTAAGATAGACAGGGTGGCAGTGGTGTCACGTGCTCGTCTCAGCGTCCGTCGTCGCTACCGCGACGACGTCCACCTCGACTCGCGTTATGCTAAGACAGGGAGGCAGTGGTGTCACGTGCTCGTCTCGGCGTCCGTCGTCGCTACCGCGACGACGTCCGCCTCGACTCGCGTTACCCTAAGATAGACAGGGTTGCAGTAGTGTCACGTGCTCGTCTCGGTGTCCGTCGTCGCTACTGCGACGACGTCCGCCTCGACTCGCGTTACGCTAAGACAGGGAGGCAGTGGAGTCACGTGCTCGTCTAGGCGTCCGTCGTCGCTACCGCGATGACGTCCGCCTCGACTCACGTAACCCTAAGATAGACAGGGTGGCAGTAGTGTCACGTGCTCGTCTCGGCGTCCGTCGTCGCTACCGCGACGACGTCCGCCTCGACTCGCTTAACCCTAAGATAGACAGGGAGGCAGTGGAGTCACGTGCTCGTCTAGGCATCCGTCGTCGCTACCGCGACGACGTCCGCCTCGACTCACGTAACCCTAAGATAGACAGGGTGGCAGTCGTGTCACGTGCTCGTCTCGGCGTCCGTCGTCGCTACCGCGACGACGTCCGCCTCGACTCGCGTAACCCTAAGATAGACAGGGTGGCAGTGGTGTCACGTGCTCGTCTCAGCGTCCGTCGTCGCTACCGCGACGACGTCCGCCTCGACTCGCGTTACGCTAAGACAGGGTGGCAGTGGTGTCACGTGCTCATCTCAGCATCCGTCGTCGCTACCGCGACGACGTCCGCCTCGACTCGCGTTACGCTAAGACAGGGTGGCAGTGGTGTCACGTGCTCGTCTCGGTGTTCGTCGTCGCTACCGCTACGACGTCCGCCTCGACTCGCGTAACCCTAAGATAGATAGGGTGGCAGTGGTGTCACGTGCTCGTCTCGGCGTCCGTCGTCGCTAACGCGACGACGTCCGCCTCGACTCGCGTTACGGTAAGACAGGGAGGCAGTGGTGTCACATGCTCGTCTCGGCGTCCGTCGTCGCTACCGCGACGACGTCCGCCTCGACTCGCGATACGCTAACACAGGGAGGCAGTGGTGTCACGTGCTCGTCTCGGCGTCCGTCGTCGCTACCGCGACGTCGTCCGCCTCGACTCGCGTTACCCTAAGATAGACAGGGTGGCAGTAGTGTCACGTGCTCGTCTCAGCGTCCGTCGTCGCTACCGCGACGACGTCCACCTCGACTCGCGTTACGCTAAGACAGGGAGGCAGTGGTGTCACGTGCTCGTCTCGGCGTCCGTCGTCGCTACCGCGACGACGTCCGCCTCGACTCGTGTTACCCTAAGATAGACAGGGTTGCAGTAGTGTCACGTGCTCGTCTCGGCGTCCGTCGTCGCTACCGCGACGACGTCCGCCTCGACTCGCGTTACGCTAAGACAGGGAGGCAGTGGAGTCACGTGCTCGTCTAGGCGTCCGTCGTCGCTACCGCGATGACGTCCGCCTCGACTCATGTAACCCTAAGATAGACAGGGTGGCAGTAGTGTCACGTGCTCGTCTCGGCGTCCGTCGTCGCTACCGCGACGACGTCCGCCTCGACTCGCTTAACCCTAAGATAGACAGGGAGGCAGTGGAGTCACGTGCTCGTCTAGGCATCCGTCGTCGCTACCGCGACGACTTCCGCCTCGACTCACGTAACCCTAAGATAGACAGGGTGGCAGTCGTGTCACGTGCTCGTCTCGGCGTCCGTCGTCGCTACCGCGACGACGTCCGCCTCGACTCGCGTAACCCTACGATAGACAGGGTGGCAGTGGTGTCACGTGCTCGTCTCAGCGTCCGTCGTCGCTACCGCGACGACGTCCGCCTCGACTCGCGTTACGCTAAGACAGGGTGGCAGTGGTGTCACGTGCTCATCTCAGCATCCGTCGTCGCTACCGCGACGACGTCCGCCTCGACTCGCGTTACGCTAAGACAGGGTGGCAGTGGTGTCACGTGCTCGTCTCGGTGTTCGTCGTCGCTACCGCTACGACGTCCGCCTCGACTCGCGTAACCCTAAGATAGATAGGGTGGCAGTGGTGTCACGTGCTCGTCTCGGCGTCCGTCGTCGCTAACGCGACGACGTCCGCCTCGACTCGCGTTACGGTAAGACAGGGAGGCAGTGGTGTCACATGCTTGTCTCGGCGTCCGTCGTCGCTACCGCAACGACGTCCGCCTCGACTCGCGATACGCTAAGACAGGGAGGCAGTGGTGTCACGTGCTCGTCTCGGCGTCCGTCGTCGCTACCGCGACGTCGTCCGCCTCGACTCGCGTTACCCTAAGATAGACAGGGTGGCAGTAGTGTCACGTGCTCGTCTCGGCGTCCGTCGTCGCTACCGCGACGACGTCCGCCTCGACTCGCGTTACGCTAAGACAGGGAGGCAGTGGAGTCACGTGCTCGTCTAGGCGTCCGTCGTCGCTACCGCGATGACGTCCGCCTCGACTCACGTAACCCTAAGATAGACAGGGTGGCAGTAGTGTCACGTGCTCGTCTCGGCGTCCGTCGTCGCTACCGCGACGACGTCCGCCTCGACTCGCTTAACCCTAAGATAGACAGGGTGGCAGTGGTGTCACGTGCTCGTCTCAGCGTCAGTCGTCGCTACCGCGACGACGTCCGCCTCGACTCGCGTTGCGCTAAGACAGGGTGGCAGTGGTGTCACGTGCTCGTCTCGGCGTCCGTCGTCGCTACCGCGACGACGTCCGCCTCGACTCGCGTTACGCTAAGACAGGGAGGCAGTGGTGTCACGTGCTCGTCTCGGCGTCCGTCATCGCTACCGCGACGACGTCCACCTCGACTCGCGTTACGCTAAGACAGGGAGGCAGTGGTGTCACGTGCTCGTCTCGGCGTCCATCGTCGCTACCGCGACGACGTCCGCCTCGATTCGCGTTACCCTAAGATAGACAGGGTGGCAGTAGTGTCACGTGCTCGTCTCGGCGTCCGTCGTCGCTACCGCGACGACGTCCGCCTCGACTCGCGTTACGCTAAGACAGGGAGGCAGTGGAGTCACGTGCTCGTCTAGGCGTCCGTCGTCGCTACCGTGATGACGTCCGCCTCGACTCACGTAACCCTAAGATAGACAGGGTGGCAGTAGTGTCACGTGCTCGTCTCGGCGTCCGTCGTCGCTACCGCGACGACGTCCGCCTCGACTCGCTTAACCCTAAGATAGACAGGGTGGCAGTGGTGTCACGTGCTCGTCTCAGCGTCCGTCGTCGCTACCGCGACGACGTCCACCTCGACTCGCGTTACGCTAAGACAGGGAGACAGTGGTGTCACGTGCTCGTCTCGGCGTCCGTCGTCGCTACCGCGACGACGTCCGCCTCGACACGCGTTACCCTAAGATAGACAGGGTTGCAGTAGTGTCACGTGCTCGTCTCGGCGTCCGTCGTCGCTACCGCGACGACGTCCGCCTCGACTCGCGTTACGCTAAGACAGGGAGGCAGTGGAGTCACGTGCTCGTCTAGGCATCCGTCGTCGCTACCGCGATGACGTCCGCCTCGACTCACGTAACCCTAAGATAGACAGGGTGGCAGTAGTGTCACGTGCTCGTCTCGGCGTCCGTCGTCGCTACCGCGACGACGTCCGCCTCGACTCGCTTAACCCTAAGATAGACAGGGTGGCAGTGTTGTCACGTGCTCGTCTCAGCGTCCGTCGTCGCTACCGCAACGACGTCCGCCTCGACTCGCGTTGCGCTAAGACAGGTTGGCAGTGGTGTCACGTGCTCGTCTCGGCGTCCGTCGTCGCTACCGCGACGACGTCCGCCTCGACTCGCGTTACGCTAAGACAGGGAGGCAGTGGTGTCACGTGCTCGTCTCGGCGTCCGTCGTTGCTACCACGACGACGTCCGCCTCGACTCACGTAACCCTAAGATAGACAGGGTGGCAGTGGTGTCACGTGCTCGTCTCGGCGTCCGTCGTTGCTACCGCGACGACGTCCGCCTCGACTCGCGTAACCCTAAGATAGACAGGGTGGCAGTGGTGTCACGTGCTCGTCTCGGCGCCCGCCGTCGCTACCGCTACGACGTCCGCCTCGACTCGCGTTACCCTAAGATAGACAGGGTGGCAGTGGTGTCACATGCTCGTCTCGGCGTCCATCGTCGCTACCGCGACGACGTCCACCTCGACTCGCGTTACGCTAAGACAGGGAGGCAGTGGTGTCACGTGCTCGTCTCGGCGTCCGTCGTCGCTACCGCGAGGACGTCCGCCTCGACTCCCGTTACCCTAAGATAGACAGGGTGGTAGTAGTGTCACGTGCTCGTCTCGGCGTCCGTCATCGCTACCGCGACGACGTCCGCCTCGACTCGCGTTACGCTAAGATAGGGAGGCAGTGGAGTCACGTGCTCGTCTAGGCGTCCGTCGTCGCTACCGCGATGACGTCCGCCTCGACTCACGTAACCCTAAGATAGACAGGGTGGCAGTAGTGTCACGTGCTCGTCTCGGCGTCCGTCGTCGCTACCGCGACGACGTCCGCCTCGACTCGCGTAACCCTAAGATAGACAGGGTGGCAGTGGTGTCACGTGCTCGTCTCAGCGTCCGTCGTCGCTACCGCGACGACGTCCGCCTCGACTCGCGTTACGCTAAGACAGGGTGGTAGTGGTGTCATGTGCTCATCTCTGCGTCCGTCGTCGCTACTGCGACGACGTCCGCCTCGACTCGCGTTACGCTAAGACAGGGTGGTAGTGGTGTCACGTGCTCATCTCTGCGTCCGTCGTCGCTACCGCGACGACGTCCGCCTCGACTCGCGTTACGCTAAGACAGGGTGGCAGTGGTGTCACGTGCTCGTCTCGGCGTCCGTCGTCGCTACCGTGACGACGTCCGCCTCGACTCGCGTTACGCTAAGACAGGGTGGCAGTGGTGTCACGTGCTCGTCTCGGCGTCCGTCATCGCTACCGCGACGACGTCCGCCTCGACTCGCGTTAGGCTAAGACAGGGAGGCAGTGGAGTCACGTGCTCGTCTAGGCGTCCGTCGTCGCTACCGCGACGACGTCCGCCTCGACTCACGTAACCCTAAGATAGACAGGGCGGCAGTCGTGTCACGTGCTCGTCTCGGCGTCCGTCGTCGCTACCGCGACGACGTCCGCCTCGACTCGCGTTATGCTAAGACAGGGAGGCAGTGGAGTCACGTGCTCGTCTAGGCGTCCGTCGTCGCTACCGCGATGACGTCCGCCTCGACTCACGTAACCCTAAGATAGACAGGGTGGCAGTAGTGTCACGTGCTCGTCTCGGCGTCCGTCGTCGCTACCGCGACGACGTCCGCCTCGACTCGCTTAACCCTAAGATAGACAGGGTGGCAGTGGTGTCACGTGCTCGTCTCAGCGTCCGTCGTCGCTACCGCGACGACGTCCACCTCGACTCGCGTTACGCTAAGACAGGGAGGCAGTGGTGTCACGTGCTCGTCTCGGCGTCCGTCGTCGCTACTGCGACGACGTCCGCCTCGACTCGCGTTACCCTAAGATAGACAGGGTTGCAGTAGTGTCACGTGCTCGTCTCGGCGTCCGTCGTCGCTACCGCGACGACGTCCGCCTCGACTCGCGTTACGCTAAGACAGGGAGGCAGTGGAGTCACGTGCTCGTCTAGGCGTCCGTCGTCGCTACCGCGATGACGTCCGCCTCGACTCACGTAACCCTAAGATAGACAGGGTGGCAGTAGTGTCACGTGCTCGTCTCGGCGTCCGTCGTCGCTACCACGACGACGTCCGCCTCGACTCGCTTAACCCTAAGATAGACAGGGTGTCAGTGGTGTCACGTGCTCGTCTCAGCGTCCGTCGTCGCTACCGCGACGACGTCCGCCTCGACTCGCGTTGCGCTAAGACAGGGTGGCAGTGGTGTCACGTGCTCGTCTCGGCGTCCGTCGTCGCTACCGCGACGACGTCCGCCTCGACTCGCGTTATGCTAAGACAGAGAGGCAGTGGTGTCACGTGCTCGTCTCGGCGTCCGTCGTTGCTACCGCGACGACGTCCGCCTCGACTCACGTAACCCTAAGATAGACAGGGTGGCAGTGGTGTCACGTGCTCGTCTCGGCGTCCGTCGTTGCTACCGCGACGACGTCCGCCTCGACTCGCGTAACCCTAAGATAGACAGGGTGGCAGTGGTGTCACGTGCTCGTCTCGGCGCCCGCCGTCGCTACCGCTACGACGTCCGCCTCGACTCGCGTTACCCTAAGATAGACAGGGTGGCAGTGGTGTCACATGCTCGTCTCGGCGTCCGTCGTCGCTACCGCGACGACGTCCACCTCGACTCGCGTTACGCTAAGACAGGGAGGCAGTGGTGTCACGTGCTCGTCTCGGCGTCCGTCGTCGCTACCGCGAGGACGTCCGCCTCGACTCCCGTTACCCTAAGATAGACAGGGTGGCAGTAGTGTCACGTGCTCGTCTCGGCGTCCGTCATCGCTACCGCGACGACGTCCGCCTCGACTCGCGTTACACTAAGATAGGGAGGCAGTGGAGTCACGTGCTCGTCTAGGCGTCCGTCGTCGCTACCGCGATGACGTCCGCCTCGACTCACGTAACCCTAAGATAGACAGGGTGGCAGTAGTGTCACGTGCTCGTCTCGGCGTCCGTCGTCGCTACCGCGACGACGTCCGCCTCGACTCGCGTAATCCTAAGATAGACAGGGTGGCAGTGGTGTCACGTGCTCGTCTCAGCGTCCGTCGTCGCTACCGCGACGACGTCCGCCTCGACTCGCGTTACGCTAAGACAGGGTGGTAGTGGTGTCATGTGCTCATCTCTGCGTCCGTCGTCGCTACTGCGACGACGTCCGCCTCGACTCGCGTTACGCTAAGACAGGGTGGTAGTGTTGTCACGTGCTCATCTCTGCGTCCGTCGTCGCTACCGCGACGACGTCCGCCTCGACTCGCGTTACGCTAAGACAGGGTGGTAGTGGTGTCACGTGCTCATCGCTGCGTCCGTCGTCGCTACCGCGACGACGTCCGCCTCAACTCGCATTACGCTAAGACAGGGTGGCAGTGGTGTCACGTGCTCGTCTCGGCGTCCGTCGTCGCTACCGTGACGACGTCCGCCTCGACTCGCGTTACCCTAAGATAGACAGGGTGGCAGTGGTGTCACGTGCTCATCTCGGCGTCCGTCGTCGCTACCGCGACGATGTCCGCCTCGACTCGCGTTAGGCTAAGACAGGGAGGCAGTGGAGTCACGTGCTCGTCTAGGCGTCCGTCATCGCTACCGCGACGACGTCCGCCTCGACTCACGTAACCCTAAGATAGACAGGGTGGCAGTCGTGTCACGTGCTCGTCTCGGAGTCCGTCGTCGCTACCGCGACGACGTCCGCCTCGACTCGCGTAACCCTAAGATAGACAGGGTGGCAGTGGTGTCACGTGCTCGTCACAGCGTCCGTCGTCGCTACCGCGACGACGTCCGCCTCGACTCGCGTTACGCTAAGACAGGGTGGCAGTGGTGTCACGTGCTCATCTCAGCATCCGTCGTCGCTACCGCGACGACGTCCGCCTCGACTCGCGTTACGCTAAGACAGGGTGGCAGTGGTGTCACGTGCTCGTCTCGGTGTTCGTCGTCGCTACCGCTACGACGTCCGCCTTGAGTAGCGTAACCCTAAGATAGACAGGGTGGCAGTGGTGTCACGTGCTCGTCTCGGCGTCCGTCGTCACTAACGCGACGACGTCCGCCTCGACTCGCGTTACGGTAAGACAGGGAGGCAGTGGTGTCACATGCTCGTCTCGGCGTCCGTCGTCGCTACCGCGACGACGTCCGCCTCGACTCGCGTTACCCTAAGACAGGGTGGCAGTGGTGTCACGTGCTCGTCTCGGCGTCCGTCGTCGCTAACGCGACGACGTCCGCCTCGACTCGCGTTACGTTAAGACAGGGTGGCAGTGGTGTCACGTGCTCGTCTCGGCGTCCGTCGTCGCTACCGCGACGACGTCCGCCTCGACTCGCGTTACGCTAAGACAGGGTGGCAGTAGTGTCACGTGCTCGTGTTGGCGTCCGTCGTCGCTACCGCGACGACGTCCGCCTAGACTCGCGTAACCCTAAGATAGACAGGGTGGCAGTGGTGTCACGTGCTCGTCTCGGCGTCCGTCGTCGCTACCGCGACGACGTCCGCCTCGACTCGCGTAACCCTAAGATAGACAGGGTGGCAGTGGTGTCACGTGCTCGTCTCGGCGCCCGCCGTCGCTACCGCTACGACGTCCGCCTCGACTCGCGTTACCCTAAGATAGACAGGGTGGCAGTGGTGTCACATGCTCGTCTCGGCGTCCGTCGTCGCTATCGCGACGACGTCCACCTCGACTCGCGTTACGCTAAGACAGGGAGGCAGTGGTGTCACGTGCTCGTCTCGGCGTCCGTCGTCGCTACCGCGACGACGTCCGCCTCGACTCCCGTTACCCTAAGATAGGGAGGCAGTGGAGTCACATGCTCGTCTAGGCGTTCGTCGTCGCTACCGCGATGACGTCCGCCTCCACTCACGTAACCCTAAGATAGACAGGGTGGCAGTAGTGTCACGTGCTCGTCTCGGCGTCCGTCGTCGCTACCGCGACGACGTCCGCCTCGACTCGCGTTACGCTAAGACAGGGAGGCAGTGGTGTCACGTGCTCGTCTCGGCGTCCGTCGTTGCTACCGCGACGACGTCCGCCTCGACTCACGTAACCCTAAGATAGACAGGGTGGCAGTGGTGTCACGTGCTCGTCTCGGCGTCCGTCGTTGCTACCGCGACGACGTCCGCCTCCACTCGCGTAACCCTAAGATAGACAGGGTGGCAGTGGTGTCACGTGCTCGTCTCAGCGTCCATCGTCGCTACCGCGACGACGTCCGCCTCGACTCGCGTTACGCTAAGACAGGGTGGCAGTGGTGTCACGTGCTCATCTCAGCATCCGTCGTCGCTACCGCGACGATGTCCTCCTCGACTCGCGTTACGCTAAGACAGGGTGGCAGTGGTGTCACGTGCTCGTCTCGGCATCCGCCGTCGCTACCGCGACGACGTCCGCCTCGACTCGCATTTCGGTAAGACAGGGTGGCAGTGGTGTCATGTGCTCGTCTCGGCGTCCGTCGTCGCTACCGCGAGGACGTCCGCCTCAACTCGCGTTACGCTAAGACAGGGTGGCAGTGGTGTCACGTGCTCGTCTCGGCGTCCGTCGTCGCTACCGTGACGACGTCCGCCTCGACTCGCGTTACCCTAAGATAGACAGGGTGGCAGTGGTGTCATGTGCTCGTCTCGGCGTCCGTCGTCGCTACCGCGACGACGTCCGCCTCGACTCGCGTTACCCTAAGATAGACAGGGTGGCAGTGGTGTCACGTGCTCGTCTCGGCGTCCGTCGTCGCTAACGCGATGACGTCCGCCTCAACTCGCGTAACCCTAAGATAGACAGGGTGGCAGTGGTGTCACGTGCTCGTCTCGGCGTCCGTCGTCGCTACCGCGAAGACGTCCGCCTCGACTCGCGTTACCCTAAGACAGGGTGGCAGTGGTATCACGTGCTCGTCTCGGCGTCCGTCGTCGCTACCGCGACGACGTCCGCCTCGACTCGCGTTACGCTAAGACAGGATGGCAGTGGTGTCACGTGCTCGTCTCGGCGTCCGTCGGTGCTACCGCGACGACGTCCGCCTCGACTCGCGTTACGCTAAGACAAGGTGGCAGTGGTGTCACGTGCTCGTCTCGGCGTTCGTCGTCGCTACCGCGACGACGTCCGCCTCGACTCGCGTTACGCTAAGACAGGGTGGCAGTGGTGTCACGTGCTCGTCTCGGCGTCCGTTGTCGCAACCGCGAGGACGTCCGCCTCGACTCGCGTTACCCTAAGATAGACAGGGTGGCAGTCGTGTCACGTGCTCGTCTCGGCGTCCGTCGTCGCTACCGCGACGACGTCCGCCTCGACTCACGTAACCCTAAGATAGACAGGGTGGCAGTGGTGTCACGTGCTCGTCTCGGCGTCCGTCATCGCTACCGCGATGACATCCGCCTCGACTCGCGTTACGCTAAGACAGGGTGGCAGTGGTGTCACGTGCTCATCTCGGCGTCCGTTGTCGCTACCGCGACGATGTCCGCCTCGACTCGCGTTACGCTAAGACAGGGTGGCAGTGGTGTCACGTGCTCGTCTCGGCGTCCGTCGTCGCTACCTCGACGACGTCGGCCTCGACTCGCATTTCGGTAAGACAGGGTGGTAGTGGTGTCACGTGCTCGTCTCGGCGTCCGTCGTTGCTACCGCGACGACGTCCGCCTCGACTCGCGTTACGCTAAGACAGGGTGGCAGTGGTGTCACGGGGCTCGTCTCGGCGTCCGTCGTCGCTACCGCGACGACGTCCACCTCGACTCGCGTTACCCTAAGATAGACAGGGTGGCAGTGGTGTCACGTGCTCATCTCGGCGTCCGTTGTCGCTACCGCGACGACGTCCGCCTCGACTCACGTAACCCTAAGATAGACAGGGTGGCAGTAGTGTCACGTGCTCGTCTCGGCGTCCGTCATCGCTACCGCGACGACGTCCGCCTCGACTCGCGTAACCCTAAGATAGACAGGGTGGCATTGGTGTCACGTGCTCGTCTCGGCGTCCGTCGTCGCTACCGCGACGACGTCCGCCTCGACTCGCATTACGCTTAGACAGGGTGGCAGTGGTGTCACGTGCTCATCTCGGCGTCCGTCGTCGCTACCACAACGACGTCCGCCTCGACTCGCGTTACGGTAAGACAGGGAGGCAGTGGTGTCACGTGCTCGTCTCGGCGTCCGTCGTCGCTACCGCGACGACGTTCGCCTCGACTCGCGTAACCCTAAGATAGACAGGGTGGCAGTGGTGTCACGTGCTCGTCTCGGCGTCCGTCGTCGCTACTGCAACGACGTCCGCCTCGACTCGCGTTACCCTAAGATAGACAGGGTGGCAGTGGTGTCATGTGCTCATCTCGGCGTCCATCGTCGCTACCGCGACGACGTCCGCCTCGACTCGCCTTACCCTAAGATAGACAGGGTGGCAATTTGTGTCACGTGCTCGTCTCGGCATCCGTCGTCGCTACCGCGACGACGTCCGCCTCGACACGCGTTACGCTAAGACAGGGAGGCAGTGATGTCACGTGCTCGTCTCGGCGTCCGTCGTCGCTACCGCGTTGACGTCCGCCTCGACTCGCGTTACGCTAAGACAGGGAGGAAGTGGTGTCACGTGCTCGTCTCGGCGTCCGTCGTCGCTACCGCGACGACGTTCGCCTCGACTCACGTAACCCTAAGATAGACAGGGTGGCAGTCGTGTCACGTGCTCGTCTCGGCGTCCGTCGTCGCTACCGCGACGACGTCCGCCTCGACTCGCGTTACCCTAAGATAGACAGGGTGGCAGTAGTGTCACGTGCTCGTCTCGGCGTCCGTCGTCGCTACCGCGACGACGTCGGCCTCGACTCGCGTTATGCTAAGACAGGGAGGCAGTGGAGTCACGTGCTCGTCTAGGCGTCCGTCGTCGCTACCGCGATGACGTCCGCCTTGACTCACGTAACCCTAAGATAGACAGGGTGGCAGTAGTGTCACGTGCTCGTCTCGGCGTCCGTCGTCGCTACCGCGACGACGTCCGCCTCGACTCGCTTAACCCTAAGATAGACAGGGTGGCAGTGGTGTCACGTGCTCGTCTCAGCGTCCGTCGTCGCTACCGCGACGACGTCCACCTCGACTCGCGTTACGCTAAGACAGGGAGGCAGTGGTGTCACGTGCTCGTCTCGGCGTCCGTCGTCGCTACTGCGACGATGTCCGCCTCGACTCGCGTTACCCTAAGATAGACAGGGTTGCAGTAGTGTCACGTGCTCGTCTCGGCGTCCGTCGTCGCTACCGCGACGACGTCCGCCTCGACTCGCGTTACGCTAAGACAGGGAGGCAGTGGAGTCACGTGCTCGTCTAGGCGTCCGTCGTCGCTACCGCGATGACGTCCGCCTCGACTCACGTAACCCTAAGATAGACAGGGTGGCAGTAGTGTCACGTGCTCGTCTCGGCGTCCGTCGTCGCTACCGAGACGACGTCCGCCTCGACTCGCTTAACCCTAAGATAGACAGGGTGGCAGTGGTGTCACGTGCTCGTCTCAGCGTCCGTCGTCGCTACCGCGACGACGTCCGCCTCGACTCGCGTTGCGCTAAGATAGGGTGGCAGTGGTGTCACGTGCTCGTCTCGGCGTCCGTCGTCGCTACCGCGACGACGTCCGCCTCGACTCGCGTTATGCTAAGACAGGGAGGCAGTGGTGTCACGTGCTCGTCTCGGCATCCGTCGTTGCTACCGCGACGACGTCCGCCTCGACTCACGTAACCCTAAGATAGACAGGGTGGCAGTGGTGTCACGTGCTCGTCTCGGCGTCCGTCGTTGCTACCGCGACGACGTCCGCCTCGACTCGCGTAACCCTAAGATAGACAGGGTGGCAGTGGTGTCACGTGCTCGTCTCGGCGCCCGCCGTCGCTACCGCTACGACGTCCGCCTCGACTCGCGTTACCCTAAGATAGACAGGGTGGCAGTGGTGTCACATGCTCGTCTCGGCGTCCGTCGTCGCTACCGCGACGACGTCCACCTCGACTCGCGTTACGCTAAGACAGGGAGGCAGTGGTGTCACGTGCTCGTCTAGGCGTCCGTCGTCGCTACCGCGAGGACGTCCGCCTCGACTCCCGTTACCCTAAGATAGACAGGGTGGCAGTAGTGTCACGTGCTCGTCTCGGCGTCCGTCATCGCTACCGCGACGACGTCCGCCTCGACTCGCGTTACGCTAAGATAGGGAGGCAGTGGAGTCACGTGCTCGTCTAGGCGTCCGTCGTCGCTACCGCGATGACGTCCGCCTCGACTCACGTAACCCTAAGATAGACAGGGTGGCAGTAGTGTCACGTGCTCGTCTCGGCGTCCGTCGTCGCTACCGCGACGACGTCCGCCTCGACTCGTGTAATCCTAAGATAGACAGGGTGGCAGTGGTGTCACGTGCTCGTCTCAGCGTCCGTCGTCGCTACCGCGACGACGTCCGCCTCGACTCGCGTTACGCTAAGACAGGGTGGTAGTGGTGTCATGTGCTCATCTCTGCGTCCGTCGTCGCTACTGCGACGACGTCCGCCTCGACTCGCGTTACGCTAAGACAGGGTGGTAGTGGTGTCACGTGCTCATCTCTGCGTCCGTCGTCGCTACCGCGACGACGTCCGCCTCGACTCGCGTTACGCTAAGACAGGGTGGTAGTGGTGTCACGTGCTCATCTCTGCGTCCGTCGTCGCTACCGCGACGACGTCCGCCTCAACTCGCATTACGCTAAGACAGGGTGGCAGTGGTGTCACGTGCTCGTCTCGGCGTCCGTCGTCGCTACCGTGACGACGTCCGCCTCGACTCGCGTTACCCTAAGATAGACAGGGTGGCAGTGGTGTCACGTGCTCATCTCGGCGTCCGTCGTCGCTACCGCGACGACGTCCGCCTCGACTCGCGTTAGGCTAAGACAGGGAGGCAGTGGAGTCACGTGCTCGTCTAGGCGTCCGTCGTCGCTACCGCGACGACGTCCGCCTCGACTCACGTAACCCTAAGATAGACAGGGTGGCAGTCGTGTCACGTGCTCGTCTCGGCGTCCGTCGTCGCTACCGCGACGACGTCCGCCTCGACTCGCGTAACCCTAAGATAGACAGGGTGGCAGTGGTGTCACGTGCTCGTCACAGCGTTCGTCGTCGCTACCGCGACGACGTCCGCCTCGACTCGCGTTACGCTAAGACAGGGTGGCAGTGGTGTCACGTGCTCATCTCAGCATCCGTCGTCGCTACCGCGACGACGTCTGCCTCGACTCGCGTTACGCTAAGACAGGGTGGCAGTGGTGTCACGTGCTCGTCTCGGTGTTCATCGTCGCTACCGCTACGACGTCCGCCTCGACTCGCGTAACCCTAAGATAGACAGGGTGGCAGTGGTGTCACGTGCTCGTCTCGGCGTCCGTCGTCGCTAACGCGACGACGTCCGCCTCGACTCGCGTTACGGTAAGACAGGGAGGCAGTGGTGTCACATGCTCGTCTCGGC
This sequence comes from Triticum timopheevii, assembly GCA_963921465.1. Taxonomy (NCBI): domain Eukaryota; kingdom Viridiplantae; phylum Streptophyta; class Magnoliopsida; order Poales; family Poaceae; genus Triticum; species Triticum timopheevii. The sequence goes on along the minus strand of OY997266.1, from coordinate 311,076,920 downwards.
GTCCGTCGTCGCTACCGCGACGACGTCCGCCTCGACTCGCGTTACCCTAAGACAGGTTGGCAGTGGTGTCACGTGCTTGTCTCGGCGTCCGTCGTCGCTACCGCGACGACGTCCGCCTCGACTCGCGTTACGTTAAGACAGGGTGGCAGTGGTGTCACGTGCTCGTCTCGGTGTCCGTCGTCGCTACCGCGACGACGTCCGCCTCGACTCGCGTTACGCTAAGACAGGGTGGCAGTAGTGTCACGTGCTCGTGTTGGCGTCCGTCGTCGCTACCGCGACGACGTCCGCCTCGACTCGCGTAACCCTAAGATAGACAGGGTGGCAGTGGTGTCACGTGCTCGTCTCGGCGTCCGTCGTCGCTACCGCGACGACGTCCGCCTCGACTCGCGTAACCCTAAGATAGACAGGGTGGCAGTGGTGTCACGTGCTCGTCTCGGCGCCCGCCGTCGCTACCGCTACGACGTCCGCCTCGACTCGCGTTACCCTAAGATAGACAGGGTGGCAGTGGTGTCACATGCTCGTCTCGGCGTCCGTCGTCGCTACCGCGACGACGTCCACCTCGACTCGCGTTACGCTAAGACAGGGAGGCAGTGGTGTCACGTGCTCGTCTCGGCGTCCGTCGTCGCTACCGCGACGACGTCCGCCTCGACTCCCGTTACCCTAAGATAGACAGGGTGGCAGTAGTGTCACGTGCTCGTCTCGGCGTCCGTCATCGCTACCGCGACGACGTCCGCCTCGACTCGCGTTACGCTAAGATAGGGAGGCAGTGGAGTCACGTGCTCGTCTAGGCGTTCGTCGTCGCTACCGCGATGACGTCCGCCTCCACTCACGTAACCCTAAGATAGACAGGGTGGCAGTAGTGTCACGTGCTCGTCTCGGCGTCCGTCGTCGCTACCGCGACGACGTCCGCCTCGACTCGCGTTACGCTAAGACAGGGAGGCAGTGGTGTCACGTGCTCGTCTCGGCGTCCGTCATTGCTACCGCGACGACGTCCGCCTCCACTCGCGTAACCCTAAGATAGACAGGGTGGCAGTGGTGTCACGTGCTCGTCTCAGTGTCCATCGTCGCTACCGCGACGACGTCCGCCTCGACTCGCGTTACGCTAAGACAGGGTGGCAGTGGTGTCACGTGCTCATCTCAGCATCCATCGTCGCTACCGCGACGATGTCCTCCTCGACTCGCGTTACGCTAAGACAGGGTGGCAGTGGTGTCACGTGCTCGTCTCGGCATCCGCCATCGCTACCGCGACGACGTCCGCCTCGACTCGCATTTCGGTAAGACAGGGTGGCAGTGGTGTCATGTGCTCGTCTCGGCGTCCGTCGTCGCTACCGCGAGGACGTCCGCCTCAACTCGCGTTACGCTAAGACAGGGTGGCAGTGGTGTCACGTGCTCGTCTCGGCGTCCGTCGTCGCTACCGTGACGACGTCCGCCTCGACTCGCGTTACCCTAAGATAGACAGGGTGGCAGTGGTGTCATGTGCTCGTCTCGGCGTCCGTCGTCGCTACCGCGACGACGTCCGCCTCGACTCGCGTTACCCTAAGATAGACAGGGTGGCAGTGGTGTCACGTGCTCGTCTCGGCGTCCGTCGTCGCTACTGCGACGATGTCCGCCTCGACTCGCGTTACCCTAAGATAGACAGGGTTGCAGTAGTGTCACGTGCTCGTCTCGGCGTCCGTCGTCGCTACCGCGACGACGTCCGCCTCGACTCGCGTTACGCTAAGACAGGGAGGCAGTGGAGTCACGTGCTCGTCTAGGCGTCCGTCGTCGCTACCGCGATGACGTCCGCCTCGACTCACGTAACCCTAAGATAGACAGGGTGGCAGTAGTGTCACGTGCTCGTCTCGGCGTCCGTCGTCGCTACCGAGACGACGTCCGCCTCGACTCGCTTAACCCTAAGATAGACAGGGTGGCAGTGGTGTCACGTGCTCGTCTCAGCGTCCGTCGTCGCTACCGCGACGACGTCCGCCTCGACTCGCGTTGCGCTAAGATAGGGTGGCAGTGGTGTCACGTGCTCGTCTCGGCGTCCGTCGTCGCTACCGCGACGACGTCCGCCTCGACTCGCGTTATGCTAAGACAGGGAGGCAGTGGTGTCACGTGCTCGTCTCGGCATCCGTCGTTGCTACCGCGACGACGTCCGCCTCGACTCACGTAACCCTAAGATAGACAGGGTGGCAGTGGTGTCACGTGCTCGTCTCGGCGTCCGTCGTTGCTACCGCGACGACGTCCGCCTCGACTCGCGTAACCCTAAGATAGACAGGGTGGCAGTGGTGTCACGTGCTCGTCTCGGCGCCCGCCGTCGCTACCGCTACGACGTCCGCCTCGACTCGCGTTACCCTAAGATAGACAGGGTGGCAGTGGTGTCACATGCTCGTCTCGGCGTCCGTCGTCGCTACCGCGACGACGTCCACCTCGACTCGCGTTACGCTAAGACAGGGAGGCAGTGGTGTCACGTGCTCGTCTAGGCGTCCGTCGTCGCTACCGCGAGGACGTCCGCCTCGACTCCCGTTACCCTAAGATAGACAGGGTGGCAGTAGTGTCACGTGCTCGTCTCGGCGTCCGTCATCGCTACCGCGACGACGTCCGCCTCGACTCGCGTTACGCTAAGATAGGGAGGCAGTGGAGTCACGTGCTCGTCTAGGCGTCCGTCGTCGCTACCGCGATGACGTCCGCCTCGACTCACGTAACCCTAAGATAGACAGGGTGGCAGTAGTGTCACGTGCTCGTCTCGGCGTCCGTCGTCGCTACCGCGACGACGTCCGCCTCGACTCGTGTAATCCTAAGATAGACAGGGTGGCAGTGGTGTCACGTGCTCGTCTCAGCGTCCGTCGTCGCTACCGCGACGACGTCCGCCTCGACTCGCGTTACGCTAAGACAGGGTGGTAGTGGTGTCATGTGCTCATCTCTGCGTCCGTCGTCGCTACTGCGACGACGTCCGCCTCGACTCGCGTTACGCTAAGACAGGGTGGTAGTGGTGTCACGTGCTCATCTCTGCGTCCGTCGTCGCTACCGCGACGACGTCCGCCTCGACTCGCGTTACGCTAAGACAGGGTGGTAGTGGTGTCACGTGCTCATCTCTGCGTCCGTCGTCGCTACCGCGACGACGTCCGCCTCAACTCGCATTACGCTAAGACAGGGTGGCAGTGGTGTCACGTGCTCGTCTCGGCGTCCGTCGTCGCTACCGTGACGACGTCCGCCTCGACTCGCGTTACCCTAAGATAGACAGGGTGGCAGTGGTGTCACGTGCTCATCTCGGCGTCCGTCGTCGCTACCGCGACGACGTCCGCCTCGACTCGCGTTAGGCTAAGACAGGGAGGCAGTGGAGTCACGTGCTCGTCTAGGCGTCCGTCGTCGCTACCGCGACGACGTCCGCCTCGACTCACGTAACCCTAAGATAGACAGGGTGGCAGTCGTGTCACGTGCTCGTCTCGGCGTCCGTCGTCGCTACCGCGACGACGTCCGCCTCGACTCGCGTAACCCTAAGATAGACAGGGTGGCAGTGGTGTCACGTGCTCGTCACAGCGTTCGTCGTCGCTACCGCGACGACGTCCGCCTCGACTCGCGTTACGCTAAGACAGGGTGGCAGTGGTGTCACGTGCTCATCTCAGCATCCGTCGTCGCTACCGCGACGACGTCTGCCTCGACTCGCGTTACGCTAAGACAGGGTGGCAGTGGTGTCACGTGCTCGTCTCGGTGTTCATCGTCGCTACCGCTACGACGTCCGCCTCGACTCGCGTAACCCTAAGATAGACAGGGTGGCAGTGGTGTCACGTGCTCGTCTCGGCGTCCGTCGTCGCTAACGCGACGACGTCCGCCTCGACTCGCGTTACGGTAAGACAGGGAGGCAGTGGTGTCACATGCTCGTCTCGGCGTCCGTCGTCGCTACCGCGACGACGTCCGCCTCGACTCGCGTTACCCTAAGACAGGTTGGCAGTGGTGTCACGTGCTTGTCTCGGCGTCCGTCGTCGCTACCGCGACGACGTCCGCCTCGACTCGCGTTACGTTAAGACAGGGTGGCAGTGGTGTCACGTGCTCGTCTCGGTGTCCGTCGTCGCTACCGCGACGACGTCCGCCTCGACTCGCGTTACGCTAAGACAGGGTGGCAGTAGTGTCACGTGCTCGTGTTGGCGTCCGTCGTCGCTACCGCGACGACGTCCGCCTCGACTCGCGTAACCCTAAGATAGACAGGGTGGCAGTGGTGTCACGTGCTCGTCTCGGCGTCCGTCGTCGCTACCGCGACGACGTCCGCCTCGACTCGCGTAACCCTAAGATAGACAGGGTGGCAGTGGTGTCACGTGCTCGTCTCGGCGCCCGCCGTCGCTACCGCTACGACGTCCGCCTCGACTCGCGTTACCCTAAGATAGACAGGGTGGCAGTGGTGTCACATGCTCGTCTCGGCGTCCGTCGTCGCTACCGCGACGACGTCCACCTCGACTCGCGTTACGCTAAGACAGGGAGGCAGTGGTGTCACGTGCTCGTCTCGGCGTCCGTCGTCGCTACCGCGACGACGTCCGCCTCGACTCCCGTTACCCTAAGATAGACAGGGTGGCAGTAGTGTCACGTGCTCGTCTCGGCGTCCGTCATCGCTACCGCGACGACGTCCGCCTCGACTCGCGTTACGCTAAGATAGGGAGGCAGTGGAGTCACGTGCTCGTCTAGGCGTTCGTCGTCGCTACCGCGATGACGTCCGCCTCCACTCACGTAACCCTAAGATAGACAGGGTGGCAGTAGTGTCACGTGCTCGTCTCGGCGTCCGTCGTCGCTACCGCGACGACGTCCGCCTCGACTCGCGTTACGCTAAGACAGGGAGGCAGTGGTGTCACGTGCTCGTCTCGGCGTCCGTCATTGCTACCGCGACGACGTCCGCCTCCACTCGCGTAACCCTAAGATAGACAGGGTGGCAGTGGTGTCACGTGCTCGTCTCAGTGTCCATCGTCGCTACCGCGACGACGTCCGCCTCGACTCGCGTTACGCTAAGACAGGGTGGCAGTGGTGTCACGTGCTCATCTCAGCATCCATCGTCGCTACCGCGACGATGTCCTCCTCGACTCGCGTTACGCTAAGACAGGGTGGCAGTGGTGTCACGTGCTCGTCTCGGCATCCGCCATCGCTACCGCGACGACGTCCGCCTCGACTCGCATTTCGGTAAGACAGGGTGGCAGTGGTGTCATGTGCTCGTCTCGGCGTCCGTCGTCGCTACCGCGAGGACGTCCGCCTCAACTCGCGTTACGCTAAGACAGGGTGGCAGTGGTGTCACGTGCTCGTCTCGGCGTCCGTCGTCGCTACCGTGACGACGTCCGCCTCGACTCGCGTTACCCTAAGATAGACAGGGTGGCAGTGGTGTCATGTGCTCGTCTCGGCGTCCGTCGTCGCTACCGCGACGACGTCCGCCTCGACTCGCGTTACCCTAAGATAGACAGGGTGGCAGTGGTGTCACGTGCTCGTCTTGGCGTCCGTCGTCGCTAACGCGATGACGTCCGCCTCGACTCGCGTAACCCTAAGATAGACAGGGTGGCAGTGGTGTCACGTGCTCGTCTCGGCGTCCGTCGTCGCTACCGCGAAGACGTCCGCCTCGACTCGCGTTACCCTAAGACAGGGTGGCAGTGGTATCACGTGCTCGTCTCGGCGTCCGTCGTCGCTACCGCGACGACGTCCGCCTCGACTCGCGTTACGCTAAGACAGGATGGCAGTGGTGTCACGTGCTCGTCTCGGCGTCCGTCGTCGCTACCGTGACGACGTCCGCCTCGACTCGCGTTACGTTAAGACAGGGTGGCAGTGGTGTCACGTGCTCGTCTCGGTGTCCGTCGTCGCTACCGCGACGACGTCCGCCTCGACTCGCGTTACGCTAAGACAGGGTGGCAGTAGTGTCACGTGCTCGTGTTGGCGTCCGTCGTCGCTACCGCGACGACGTCCGCCTCGACTCGCGTAACCCTAAGATAGACAGGGTGGCAGTGGTGTCACGTGCTCGTCTCGGCGTCCGTCGTCGCTACCGCGACGACGTCCGCCTCGACTCGCGTAACCCTAAGATAGACAGGGTGGCAGTGGTGTCACGTGCTCGTCTCGGCGCCCGCCGTCGCTACCGCTACGACGTCCGCCTCGACTCGCGTTACCCTAAGATAGACAGGGTGGCAGTGGTGTCACATGCTCGTCTCGGCGTCCGTCGTCGCTACCGCGACGACGTCCACCTCGACTCGCGTTACGCTAAGACAGGGAGGCAGTGGTGTCACGTGCTCGTCTCGGCGTCCGTCGTCGCTACCGCGACGACGTCCGCCTCGACTCCCGTTACCCTAAGATAGACAGGGTGGCAGTAGTGTCACGTGCTCGTCTCGGCGTCCGTCATCGCTACCGCGACGACGTCCGCCTCGACTCGCGTTACGCTAAGATAGGGAGGCAGTGGAGTCACGTGCTCGTCTAGGCGTTCGTCGTCGCTACCGCGATGACGTCCGCCTCCACTCACGTAACCCTAAGATAGACAGGGTGGCAGTAGTGTCACGTGCTCGTCTCGGCGTCCGTCGTCGCTACCGCGACGACGTCCGCCTCGACTCGCGTAACCCTAAGATAGACAGGGTGGCAGTGGTGTCACGTGCTCGTCTCAGCGTCCGTCGTCGCTACCGCGACGACGTCCGCCTCGACTCGCGTTACGCTAAGACAGGGTGGCAGTGGTGTCACGTGCTCGTCTCGGCGTCCGTCGTCGCTACCGCGACGACGTCCGCCTCGACTCGCGTTACGCTAAGACAGGGAGGCAGTGGTGTCACGTGCTCGTCTCGGCGTCCGTCGTTGCTACCGCGACGACGTCCGCCTCGACTCACGTAACCCTAAGATAGACAGGGTGGCAGTGGTGTCACGTGCTCGTCTCGGCGTCCGTCATTGCTACCGCGACGACGTCCGCCTCCACTCGCGTAACCCTAAGATAGACAGGGTGGCAGTGGTGTCACGTGCTCGTCTCAGTGTCCATCGTCGCTACCGCGACGACGTCCGCCTCGACTCGCGTTACGCTAAGACAGGGTGGCAGTGGTGTCACGTGCTCATCTCAGCATCCGTCGTCGCTACCGCGACGATGTCCTCCTCGACTCGCGTTACGCTAAGACAGGGTGGCAGTGGTGTCACGTGCTCGTCTCGGCATCCGCCATCGCTACCGCGACGACGTCCGCCTCGACTCGCATTTCGGTAAGACAGGGTGGCAGTGGTGTCATGTGCTCGTCTCGGCGTCCGTCGTCGCTACCGCGAGGACGTCCGCCTCAACTCGCGTTACGCTAAGACAGGGTGGCAGTGGTGTCACGTGCTCGTCTCGGCGTCCGTCGTCGCTACCGTGACGACGTCCGCCTCGACTCGCGTTACCCTAAGATAGACAGGGTGGCAGTGGTGTCATGTGCTCGTCTCGGCGTCCGTCGTCGCTACCGCGACGACGTCCGCCTCGACTCGCGTTACCCTAAGATAGACAGGGTGGCAGTGGTGTCACGTGCTCGTCTCGGCGTCCGTCGTCGCTAACGCGATGACGTCCGCCTCGACTCGCGTAACCCTAAGATAGACAGGGTGGCAGTGGTGTCACGTGCTCGTCTCGGCGTCCGTCGTCGCTACCGCGAAGACGTCCGCCTCGACTCGCGTTACCCTAAGACAGGGTGGCAGTGGTATCACGTGCTCGTCTCGGCGTCCGTCGTCGCTACCGCGACGACGTCCGCCTCGACTCGCGTTACGCTAAGACAGGATGGCAGTGGTGTCACGTGCTCGTCTCGGCGTCCGTCGGTGCTACCGCGACGACGTCCGCCTCGACTCGCGTTACGCTAAGACAAGGTGGCAGTGGTGTCACGTGCTCGTCTCGGCGTTCGTCGTCGCTACCGCGACGACGTCCGCCTCGACTCGCGTTACGCTATGACAGGGTGGCAGTGGTGTCACGTGCTCGTCTCGGCGTCCGTTGTCGCAACCGCGAGGACGTCCGCCTCGACTCGCGTTACCCTAAGATAGACAGGGTGGCAGTCGTGTCACGTGCTCGTCTCGGCGTCCGTCGTCGCTACCGCGACGACGTCCGCCTCGACTCACGTAACCCTAAGATAGACAGGGTGGCAGTGGTGTCACGTGCTCGTCTCGGCGTCCGTCATCGCTACCGCGATGACATCCGCCTCGACTCGCGTTACGCTAAGACAGGGTGGCAGTGGTGTCACGTGCTCATCTCGGCGTCCGTTGTCGCTACCGCGACGATGTCCGCCTCGACTCGCGTTACGCTAAGACAGGGTGGCAGTGGTGTCACGTGCTCGTCTCGGCGTCCGTCGTCGCTACCTCGACGACGTCGGCCTCGACTCGCATTTCGGTAAGACAGGGTGGTAGTGGTGTCACGTGCTCGTCTCGGCGTCCGTCGTTGCTACCGCGACGACGTCCGCCTCGACTCGCGTTACGCTAAGACAGGGTGGCAGTGGTGTCACGGGGCTCGTCTCGGCGTCCGTCGTCGCTACCGCGACGACGTCCACCTCGACTCGCGTTACCCTAAGATAGACAGGGTGGCAGTGGTGTCACGTGCTCATCTCGGCGTCCGTTGTCGCTACCGCGACGACGTCCGCCTCGACTCACGTAACCCTAAGATAGACAGGGTGGCAGTAGTGTCACGTGCTCGTCTCGGCGTCCGTCATCGCTACCGCGACGACGTCCGCCTCGACTCGCGTAACCCTAAGATAGACAGGGTGGCAGTGGTGTCACGTGCTCGTCTCGGCGTCCGTCGTCGCTACCGTGACGACGTCCGCCTCGACTCGCGTTACCCTAAGATAGACAGGGTGGCAGTGGTGTCATGTGCTCGTCTCGGCGTCCGTCGTCGCTACCGCGACGACGTCCGCCTCGACTCGCGTTACCCTAAGATAGACAGGGTGGCAGTGGTGTCACGTGCTCGTCTCGGCGTCCGTCGTCGCTAACGCGATGACGTCCGCCTCGACTCGCGTAACCCTAAGATAGACAGGGTGGCAGTGGTGTCACGTGCTCGTCTCGGCGTCCGTCGTCGCTACCGCGAAGACGTCCGCCTCGACTCGCGTTACCCTAAGACAGGGTGGCAGTGGTATCACGTGCTCGTCTCGGCGTCCGTCGTCGCTACCGCGACGACGTCCGCCTCAACTCGCGTTACGCTAAGACAGGATGGCAGTGGTGTCACGTGCTCGTCTCGGCGTCCGTCGGTGCTACCGCGACGACGTCCGCCTCGACTCGCGTTACGCTAAGACAAGGTGGCAGTGGTGTCACGTGCTCGTCTCGGCGTTCGTCGTCGCTACCGCGACGACGTCCGCCTCGACTCGCGTTACGCTATGACAGGGTGGCAGTGGTGTCACGTGCTCGTCTCGGCGTCCGTTGTCGCAACCGCGAGGACGTCCGCCTCGACTCGCGTTACCCTAAGATAGACAGGGTGGCAGTCGTGTCACGTGCTCGTCTCGGCGTCCGTCGTCGCTACCGCGACGACGTCCGCCTCGACTCACGTAACCCTAAGATAGACAGGGTGGCAGTGGTGTCACGTGCTCGTCTCGGCGTCCGTCATCGCTACCGCGATGACATCCGCCTCGACTCGCGTTACGCTAAGACAGGGTGGCAGTGGTGTCACGTGCTCATCTCGGCGTCCGTTGTCGCTACCGCGACGATGTCCGCCTCGACTCGCGTTACGCTAAGACAGGGTGGCAGTGGTGTCACGTGCTCGTCTCGGCGTCCGTCGTCGCTACCTCGACGACGTCGGCCTCGACTCGCATTTCGGTAAGACAGGGTGGTAGTGGTGTCACGTGCTCGTCTCGGCGTCCGTCGTTGCTACCGCGACGACGTCCGCCTCGACTCGCGTTACGCTAAGACAGGGTGGCAGTGGTGTCACGGGGCTCGTCTCGGCGTCCGTCGTCGCTACCGCGACGACGTCCACCTCGACTCGCGTTACCCTAAGATAGACAGGGTGGCAGTGGTGTCACGTGCTCATCTCGGCGTCCGTTGTCGCTACCGCGACGACGTCCGCCTCGACTCACGTAACCCTAAGATAGACAGGGTGGCAGTAGTGTCACGTGCTCGTCTCGGCGTCCGTCATCGCTACCGCGACGACGTCCGCCTCGACTCGCGTAACCCTAAGATAGACAGGGTGGCATTGGTGTCACGTGCTCGTCTCGGCGTCCGTCGTCGCTACCGCGACGACGTCCGCCTCGACTCGCATTACGCTAAGACAGGGTGGCAGTGGTGTCACGTGCTCATCTCGGCGTCCGTCGTCGCTACCACAACGACGTCCGCCTCGACTCGCATTACGCTAAGACAGGGTGGCAGTGGTGTCACGTGCTCGTCTCGGCGTCCGTCGTCGCTACCGCGACGACGTTCGCCTCGACTCGCGTAACCCTAAGATAGACAGGGTGGCAGTGGTGTCACGTGCTCGTCTCGGCGTCCGTCGTCGCTACTGCAACGACGTCCGCCTCGACTCGCGTTACCCTAAGATAGACAGGGTGGCAGTGGTGTCATGTGCTCATCTCGGCGTCCATCGTCGCTACCGCGACGACGTCCGCCTCGACTCGCGTTACCCTAAGATAGACAGGGTGGCAATTTGTGTCACGTGCTCGTCTCGGCATCCGTCGTCGCTACCGCGACGACGTCCGCCTCGACACGCGTTACGCTAAGACAGGGAGGCAGTGATGTCACGTGCTCGTCTCGGCGTCCGTCGTCGCTACCGCGTTGACGTCCGCCTCGACTCGCGTTACGCTAAGACAGGGTGGCATTGGTGTCACGTGCTCGTCTCGGCGTCCGTCGTCGCTACCGCGACGACGTCCGCCTCGACTCACATTGCGCCAAGACGAGCAAGTGACACTACTGCCACCCTATCTATCTTAGGGTTACGTGAGTCGAGGCGGACATCGTCGCGGTAGCGACGACGGATGCCTAGACGAGCACGTGACTCCACTGCCTCCCTGTCTTAGCGTAACGCGAGTCGAGGCGGACGTCGTCGCGGTAGCGACGACGGACGCCGAGACGAGCACGTGACACTACTGCCACCCTGTCTATCTTAGGGTAACGCGAGTCGAGGCGGACGTCGTCGCGGTAGCGACGACGGACGCCGAGACGAGCACGTGACACCACTGCCACCCTTTTCTTAGCGTAACGCGAGTTGAGGCGGACGTCGTCGCGGTAGTGACGACGGACGCCGAGACGAGCACATGACACCACTGCCAGCCTGTCTTACCGAAATGCGAGTCGAGGCGGACGTCGTCGCTACCGCGACGACGTCCGCCTCGACTCGCGTTACCCTAAGATAGACAGGGTGGCAGTGGTGTCACGTGCTCATCTCAGCATCCGTCGTCGCTACCGCGACGATGTCCTCCTCGACTCGCGTTACGCTAAGACAGGGTGGCAGTGGTGTCACGTGCTCGTCTCGACATCCGCCGTCGCTACCGCGACGACGTCCGCCTCGACTCGCATTTCGGTAAGACAGGGTGGCAGTGGTGTCATGTGCTCGTCTCGGCGTCCGTCGTCGCTACCGCGAGGACGTCCGCCTCAACTCGCGTTACGCTAAGTCAGGGTGGCAGTGGTGTCACGTGCTCGTCTCGGCGTCCGTCATCGCTACCGCGATGACATCCGCCTCGACTCGCGTTACGCTAAGACAGGGTGGCAGTGGTGTCATGTGCTCGTCTCGGCGTCCGTTGTCGCTACCGCGACGATGTCCGCCTCGACTCGCGTTACGCTAAGACAGGGTGGCAGTGGTGTCACGTGCTCGTCTCGGCGTCCGTCGTCGCTACCTCGACGACGTCGGCCTCGACTCGCATTTCGGTAAGACAGGGTGGTAGTGGTGTCACGTGCTCGTCTCGGCGTCCGTCGTTGCTACCGCGACGACGTCCGCCTCGACTCGCGTTACGCTAAGACAGGGTGGCAGTGGTGTCACGGGGCTCGTCTCGGCGTCCGTCGTCGCTACCGCGACGACGTCCACCTCGACTCGCGTTACCCTAAGATAGACAGGGTGGCAGTGGTGTCACGTGCTCATCTCGGCGTCCGTTGTCGCTACCGCGACGACGTCCGCCTCGACTCACGTAACCCTAAGATAGACAGGGTGGCAGTAGTGTCACGTGCTCGTCTCGGCGTCCGTCATCGCTACCGCGACGACGTCCGCCTCGACTCGCGTAACCCTAAGATAGACAGGGTGGCAGTGGTGTCACGTGCTCGTCTCGGCGTCCGTCGTCGCTACCGTGACGACGTCCGCCTCGACTCGCGTTACCCTAAGATAGACAGGGTGGCAGTGGTGTCATGTGCTCGTCTCGGCGTCCGTCGTCGCTACCGCGACGACGTCCGCCTCGACTCGCGTTACCCTAAGATAGACAGGGTGGCAGTGGTGTCACGTGCTCGTCTCGGCGTCCGTCGTCGCTAACGCGATGACGTCCGCCTCGACTCGCGTAACCCTAAGATAGACAGGGTGGCAGTGGTGTCACGTGCTCGTCTCGGCGTCCGTCGTCGCTACCGCGAAGACGTCCGCCTCGACTCGCGTTACCCTAAGACAGGGTGGCAGTGGTATCACGTGCTCGTCTCGGCGTCCGTCGTCGCTACCGCGACGACGTCCGCCTCAACTCGCGTTACGCTAAGACAGGATGGCAGTGGTGTCACGTGCTCGTCTCGGCGTCCGTCGGTGCTACCGCGACGACGTCCGCCTCGACTCGCGTTACGCTAAGACAAGGTGGCAGTGGTGTCACGTGCTCGTCTCGGCGTTCGTCGTCGCTACCGCGACGACGTCCGCCTCGACTCGCGTTACGCTATGACAGGGTGGCAGTGGTGTCACGTGCTCGTCTCGGCGTCCGTTGTCGCAACCGCGAGGACGTCCGCCTCGACTCGCGTTACCCTAAGATAGACAGGGTGGCAGTCGTGTCACGTGCTCGTCTCGGCGTCCGTCGTCGCTACCGCGACGACGTCCGCCTCGACTCACGTAACCCTAAGATAGACAGGGTGGCAGTGGTGTCACGTGCTCGTCTCGGCGTCCGTCATCGCTACCGCGATGACATCCGCCTCGACTCGCGTTACGCTAAGACAGGGTGGCAGTGGTGTCACGTGCTCATCTCGGCGTCCGTTGTCGCTACCGCGACGATGTCCGCCTCGACTCGCGTTACGCTAAGACAGGGTGGCAGTGGTGTCACGTGCTCGTCTCGGCGTCCGTCGTCGCTACCTCGACGACGTCGGCCTCGACTCGCATTTCGGTAAGACAGGGTGGTAGTGGTGTCACGTGCTCGTCTCGGCGTCCGTCGTTGCTACCGCGACGACGTCCGCCTCGACTCGCGTTACGCTAAGACAGGGTGGCAGTGGTGTCACGGGGCTCGTCTCGGCGTCCGTCGTCGCTACCGCGACGACGTCCACCTCGACTCGCGTTACCCTAAGATAGACAGGGTGGCAGTGGTGTCACGTGCTCATCTCGGCGTCCGTTGTCGCTACCGCGACGACGTCCGCCTCGACTCACGTAACCCTAAGATAGACAGGGTGGCAGTAGTGTCACGTGCTCGTCTCGGCGTCCGTCATCGCTACCGCGACGACGTCCGCCTCGACTCGCGTAACCCTAAGATAGACAGGGTGGCATTGGTGTCACGTGCTCGTCTCGGCGTCCGTCGTCGCTACCGCGACGACGTCCGCCTCGACTCGCATTACGCTAAGACAGGGTGGCAGTGGTGTCACGTGCTCATCTCGGCGTCCGTCGTCGCTACCACAACGACGTCCGCCTCGACTCGCATTACGCTAAGACAGGGTGGCAGTGGTGTCACGTGCTCGTCTCGGCGTCCGTCGTCGCTACCGCGACGACGTTCGCCTCGACTCGCGTAACCCTAAGATAGACAGGGTGGCAGTGGTGTCACGTGCTCGTCTCGGCGTCCGTCGTCGCTACTGCAACGACGTCCGCCTCGACTCGCGTTACCCTAAGATAGACAGGGTGGCAGTGGTGTCATGTGCTCATCTCGGCGTCCATCGTCGCTACCGCGACGACGTCCGCCTCGACTCGCGTTACCCTAAGATAGACAGGGTGGCAATTTGTGTCACGTGCTCGTCTCGGCATCCGTCGTCGCTACCGCGACGACGTCCGCCTCGACACGCGTTACGCTAAGACAGGGAGGCAGTGATGTCACGTGCTCGTCTCGGCGTCCGTCGTCGCTACCCGCGTTGACGTCCGCCTCGACTCGCGTTACGCTAAGACAGGGTGGCATTGGTGTCACGTGCTCGTCTCGGCGTCCGTCGTCGCTACCGCGACGACGTCCGCCTCGACTCACATTGCGCCAAGACGAGCAAGTGACACTACTGCCACCCTATCTATCTTAGGGTTACGTGAGTCGAGGCGGACATCGTCGCGGTAGCGACGACGGATGCCTAGACGAGCACGTGACTCCACTGCCTCCCTGTCTTAGCGTAACGCGAGTCGAGGCGGACGTCGTCGCGGTAGCGACGACGGACGCCGAGACGAGCACGTGACACTACTGCCACCCTGTCTATCTTAGGGTAACGCGAGTCGAGGCGGACGTCGTCGCGGTAGCGACGACGGACGCCGAGACGAGCACGTGACACCACTGCCACCCTTTTCTTAGCGTAACGCGAGTTGAGGCGGACGTCGTCGCGGTAGTGACGACGGACGCCGAGACGAGCACATGACACCACTGCCAGCCTGTCTTACCGAAATGCGAGTCGAGGCGGACGTCGTCGCTACCGCGACGACGTCCGCCTCGACTCGCGTTACCCTAAGATAGACAGGGTGGCAGTGGTGTCACGTGCTCATCTCAGCATCCGTCGTCGCTACCGCGACGATGTCCTCCTCGACTCGCGTTACGCTAAGACAGGGTGGCAGTGGTGTCACGTGCTCGTCTCGACATCCGCCGTCGCTACCGCGACGACGTCCGCCTCGACTCGCATTTCGGTAAGACAGGGTGGCAGTGGTGTCATGTGCTCGTCTCGGCGTCCGTCGTCGCTACCGCGAGGACGTCCGCCTCAACTCGCGTTACGCTAAGTCAGGGTGGCAGTGGTGTCACGTGCTCGTCTCGGCGTCCGTCATCGCTACCGCGATGACATCCGCCTCGACTCGCGTTACGCTAAGACAGGGTGGCAGTGGTGTCATGTGCTCGTCTCGGCGTCCGTTGTCGCTACCGCGACGATGTCCGCCTCGACTCGCGTTACGCTAAGACAGGGTGGCAGTGGTGTCACGTGCTCGTCTCGGCGTCCGTCGTCGCTACCTCGACGACGTCGGCCTCGACTCGCATTTCGGTAAGACAGGGTGGTAGTGGTGTCACGTGCTCGTCTCGGCGTCTGTCGTTGCTACCGCGACGACGTCCGCCTCGACTCGCGTTACGCTAAGACAGGGTGGCAGTGGTGTCACGGGGCTCGTCTCGGCGTCCGTCGTCGCTACCGCGACGACGTCCACCTCGACTCGCGTTACCCTAAGATAGACAGGGTGGCAGTGGTGTCACGTGCTCATCTCGGCGTCCGTTGTCGCTACCGCGACGACGTCCGCCTCGACTCACGTAACCCTAAGATAGACAGGGTGGCAGTAGTGTCACGTGCTCGTCTCGGCGTCCGTCATCGCTACCGCGACGACGTCCGCCTCGACTCGCGTAACCCTAAGATAGACAGGGTGGCATTGGTGTCACGTGCTCGTCTCGGCGTCCGTCGTCGCTACCGCGACGACGTCCGCCTCGACTCGCATTACGCTAAGACAGGGTGGCAGTGGTGTCACGGGCTCATCTCGGCGTCCGTCGTCGCTACCACAACGACGTCCGCCTCGACTCGCGTTACGGTAAGACAGGGAGGCAGTGGTGTCACGTGCTCGTCTCGGCGTCCGTCGTCGCTACCGCGACGACGTTCGCCTCGACTCGCGTAACCCTAAGATAGACAGGGTGGCAGTGGTGTCACGTGCTCGTCTCGGCGTCCGTCGTCGCTACTGCAACGACGTCCGCCTCGACTCGCGTTACCCTAAGATAGACAGGGTGGCAGTGGTGTCATGTGCTCATCTCGGCGTCCATCGTCGCTACCGCGACGACGTCCGCCTCGACTCGCGTTACCCTAAGATAGACAGGGTGGCAATTTGTGTCACGTGCTCGTCTCGGCATCCGTCGTCGCTACCGCGACGACGTCCGCCTCGACACGCGTTACGCTAAGACAGGGAGGCAGTGATGTCACGTGCTCGTCTCGGCGTCCGTCGTCGCTACCGCGTTGACGTCCGCCTCGACTCGCGTTACGCTAAGACAGGGTGGCATTGGTGTCACGTGCTCGTCTCGGCGTCCGTCGTCGCTACCGCGACGACGTCCGCCTCGACTCACATTGCGCCAAGACGAGCAAGTGACACTACTGCCACCCTATCTATCTTAGGGTTACGTGAGTCGAGGCGGACATCGTCGCGGTAGCGACGACGGATGCCTAGACGAGCACGTGACTCCACTGCCTCCCTGTCTTAGCGTAACGCGAGTCGAGGCGGACGTCGTCGCGGTAGCGACGACGGACGCCGAGACGAGCACGTGACACTACTGCCACCCTGTCTATCTTAGGGTAACGCGAGTCGAGGCGGACGTCGTCGCGGTAGCGACGACGGACGCCGAGACGAGCACGTGACACCACTGCCACCCTTTTCTTAGCGTAACGCGAGTTGAGGCGGACGTCGTCGCGGTAGTGACGACGGACGCCGAGACGAGCACATGACACCACTGCCAGCCTGTCTTACCGAAATGCGAGTCGAGGCGGACGTCGTCGCTACCGCGACGACGTCCGCCTCGACTCGCGTTACCCTAAGATAGACAGGGTGGCAGTGGTGTCACGTGCTCATCTCAGCATCCGTCGTCGCTACCGCGACGATGTCCTCCTCGACTCGCGTTACGCTAAGACAGGGTGGCAGTGGTGTCACGTGCTCGTCTCGACATCCGCCGTCGCTACCGCGACGACGTCCGCCTCGACTCGCATTTCGGTAAGACAGGGTGGCAGTGGTGTCATGTGCTCGTCTCGGCGTCCGTCGTCGCTACCGCGAGGACGTCCGCCTCAACTCGCGTTACGCTAAGTCAGGGTGGCAGTGGTGTCACGTGCTCGTCTCGGCGTCCGTCATCGCTACCGCGATGACATCCGCCTCGACTCGCGTTACGCTAAGACAGGGTGGCAGTGGTGTCATGTGCTCGTCTCGGCGTCCGTTGTCGCTACCGCGACGATGTCCGCCTCGACTCGCGTTACGCTAAGACAGGGTGGCAGTGGTGTCACGTGCTCGTCTCGGCGTCCGTCGTCGCTACCTCGACGACGTCGGCCTCGACTCGCATTTCGGTAAGACAGGGTGGTAGTGGTGTCACGTGCTCGTCTCGGCGTCTGTCGTTGCTACCGCGACGACGTCCGCCTCGACTCGCGTTACGCTAAGACAGGGTGGCAGTGGTGTCACGGGGCTCGTCTCGGCGTCCGTCGTCGCTACCGCGACGACGTCCACCTCGACTCGCGTTACCCTAAGATAGACAGGGTGGCAGTGGTGTCACGTGCTCATCTCGGCGTCCGTTGTTGCTACCGCGACGACGTCCGCCTCGACTCACGTAACCCTAAGATAGACAGGGTGGCAGTAGTGTCACGTGCTCGTCTCGGCGTCCGTCATCGCTACCGCGACGACGTCCGCCTCGACTCGCGTAACCCTAAGATAGACAGGGTGGCATTGGTGTCACGTGCTCGTCTCGGCGTCCGTCGTCGCTACCGCGACGACGTCCGCCTCGACTCGCATTACGCTAAGACAGGGTGGCAGTGGTGTCACGGGCTCATCTCGGCGTCCGTCGTCGCTACCACAACGACGTCCGCCTCGACTCGCGTTACGGTAAGACAGGGAGGCAGTGGTGTCACGTGCTCGTCTCGGCGTCCGTCGTCGCTACCGCGACGACGTTCGCCTCGACTCGCGTAACCCTAAGATAGACAGGGTGGCAGTGGTGTCACGTGCTCGTCTCGGCGTCCGTCGTCGCTACTGCAACGACGTCCGCCTCGACTCGCGTTACCCTAAGATAGACAGGGTGGCAGTGGTGTCATGTGCTCATCTCGGCGTCCATCGTCGCTACCGCGACGACGTCCGCCTCGACTCGCGTTACCCTAAGATAGACAGGGTGGCAATTTGTGTCACGTGCTCGTCTCGGCATCCGTCGTCGCTACCGCGACGACGTCCGCCTCGACACGCGTTACGCTAAGACAGGGAGGCAGTGATGTCACGTGCTCGTCTCGGCGTCCGTCGTCGCTACCCGCGTTGACGTCCGCCTCGACTCGCGTTACGCTAAGACAGGGTGGCATTGGTGTCACGTGCTCATCTCGGCGTCCGTCGTCGCTACCGCGACGACGTCCGCCTCGACTCACATTGCGCCAAGACGAGCAAGTGACACTACTGCCACCCTATCTATCTTAGGGTTACGTGAGTCGAGGCGGACGTCGTCGCGGTAGCGACGACGGACGCCGAGACGAGCACGTGACACCACTGCCACCCTTTTCTTAGCGTAACGCGAGTTGAGGCGGACGTCGTCGCGGTAGTGACGACGGACGCCGAGACGAGCACGTGACACCACTGCCAGCCTGTCTTACCGAAATGCGAGTCGAGGCGGACGTCGTCGCGGTAGCGACGACGGATGCCGAGACGAGCACGTGACACCACTGCCACCCTGTCTTAGCGTAACGCGAGTCGAGGCGGACATCGTCGCGGTAGCGACGACGGACGCCGAGATGAGCACGTGACACCACTACCACCCTGTCTTAGCGTAACGCGAGTCGAGGCGGACGTCGTCGCGGTAGCGACAACGGACGCTGAGACGAGCACGTGACACCACTGCCACCCTGTCTATCTTAGGGTTACGCGAGTCGAGGCGGACGTCATCGCGGTAGCGACGACGGACGCCGAGACGAGCACGTGACACGACTGCCACCCTATCTATCTTAGGGTTACGTCAGTCGAGGCGGACGTCGTCGCGGTAGCGACGACGGACGCCGAGACGAGCACGTGACACCACTGCCTCCCTGTCTTAGCGTAACGCGAGTCGAGGCAGACGTCGTCGCGGTAGCGACGACGGACGCCGAGACGAGCACGTGACACCACTGCCACCCTGTCTATCTTAGGGTAACGCGAGTCGAGGCGAACGTCATCGCGGTAGCGACGACGGACGCCGAGACGAGCATGTGACACCACTGCCACCCTGTCTATCTTAGGGTAACGCGAGTCGAGGCGGACGTCGTAGCCGTAGCGACGGCGGGAGCCGAGACGAGCACGTGACACCACTGCCTCCCTGTCTTACTGTAACGCGAGTCGAGGCGGACGTCGTTGCGGTAGCGACGACGGACGCCGAGACGAGCACGTGACACCACTGCCACCCTGTCTTAGCGTAACGCGAGTCGAGGCGGACGTCATCGCGGTAGCGACGACGAACGCCGAGACGAGCACGTGACACCACTGCCACCCTGTCTTAGCGTAACGCGAGTCGAGGCGGACGTCATCGCGGTAGCGACGACGGACGCCGAGACGAGCACGTGACACCACTACCACCCTATCTTAGCGTAACGCGAGTCGAGGCGGACGTCGTCGTGGTAGCGACGACGGACGCCGAGACGAGCACGTGACACCACTGCCACCCTATCTTAGGGTAACGCGAGTCGAGGCGGACGTCGTCGCGGTAGCGATGACGGACGCCGAGACGAGCAGGTGACACCACTGCCTCCCTGTCTTACCGTAACGCGAGTCGAGGCGGACGTCGTCGCGTTAGCGACGACGGACGCCAAGACGAGCACGTGACACCACTGCCAACCTGTCTATCTTAGGGTTACGCGAGTCGAGGCGGACGTCGTCGCGGTAGCGACGACGGATGCCGAGACGAGCACGTGATACCACTGCCACCCTGTCTATCTTAGGGTAACGCGAGTCGAGGCGGACGTCGCTGCGGTAGCGACGACGGATGCCGAGACGAGCACGTGACACCACTGCCACCCTGTCTTAGTGAAACGCGAGTCGAGGCGGACGTCGTCGCGGTAGCGACGACGGACACCGAGACGAGCACGTGACACCACTGCCACCCTATCTTAGCGTAACGCGAGTCGAGGCGGACATCGTCGCGGTAGCGACGATGGACGCCGAGATGAGCACGTGACACCACTGCCACCCTGTCTTAGCGTAACGCGAGTCGAGGCGGACGTCGTCGCGGTAGCGACGACGGATGCCGAGACGAGCACGTGACACCACTGCCACCCTATCTATCTTTGGGTTACGCGAGTCGAGGCGGACGTCGTCGCGGTAGCGACGACGGACGCCGAGACGAGCACGTGACACGACTGCCACCCTATCTATCTTAGGGTTACGTCAGTCGAGGCGGACGTCGTCGCGGTAGCGACGACGGACGCCGAGACGAGCACGTGACACCACTGCCTCCCTGTCTTAGCGTAACGCGAGTCGAGGCAGACGTCGTCGCGGTAGCGACGACGGACGCCGAGACGAGCACGTGACACCACTGCCACCCTGTCTATTTTAGGGTAACGCGAGTCGAGGCGAACGTCATCGCGGTAGCGACGACGGACGCCGAGACGAGCATGTGACACCACTGCCACCCTGTCTATCTTAGGGTAACGCGAGTCGAGGCGGACGTCGTAGCCGTAGCGACGGCGGGAGCCGAGACGAGCACGTGACACCACTGCCTCCCTGTCTTACTGTAACGCGAGTCGAGGCGGACGTCGTTGCGGTAGCGACGACGGACGCCGAGACGAGCACGTGACACCACTGCCACCCTGTCTTAGCGTAACGCGAGTCGAGGCGGACGTCATCGCGGTAGCGACGACGAACGCCGAGACGAGCACGTGACACCACTGCCACCCTGTCTTAGCGTAACGCGAGTCGAGGCGGACGTCATCGCGGTAGCGACGACGGACGCCGAGACGAGCACGTGACACCACTACCACCCTGTCTTAGCGTAACGCGAGTCGAGGCGGACGTCGTCGTGGTAGCGACGACGGACGCCGAGACGAGCACGTGACACTACTGCCACCCTGTCTATCTTAGGGTAACGCGAGTCGAGGCGGACGTCGTCGCGGTAGCGACGACGGACGCCGAGACGAGCACGTGACACCACTGCCACCCTTTTCTTAGCGTAACGCGAGTTGAGGCGGACGTCGTCGCGGTAGTGACGACGGACGCCGAGACGAGCACATGACACCACTGCCAGCCTGTCTTACCGAAATGCGAGTCGAGGCGGACGTCGTCGCGGTAGCGACGACGGATGCCGAGACGAGCACGTGACACCACTGCCACCCTGTCTTAGCGTAACGCGAGTCGAGGCGGTCATCGTCGCGGTAGCGACGACGGACGCCGAGATGAGCACGTGACACCACTACCACCCTGTCTTAGCGTAACGCGAGTCGAGGCGGACGTCGTCGTGGTAGCGACAACGGACGCTGAGACGAGCACGTGACACCACTGCCACCCTGTCTATCTTAGGGTTACGCGAGTCGAGGCGGATGTCGTCGCGGTAGCGACGACGGACGCCGAGACGAGCAGGTGACACCACTGCCTCCCTGTCTTACCGTAACGCGAGTCGAGGCGGACGTCATCGCGTTAGCGACGACGGACGCCGAGACGAGCACGTGACACCACTGCCACCCTGTCTATCTTAGGGTTACGCGAGTCGAGGCGGACGTCGTCGCGGTAGCGACGACGGATGCCGAGACGAGCACGTGATACCACTGCCACCCTGTCTATCTTAGGGTAACGCGAGTCGAGGCGGACGTCGCTGCGGTAGCGACGACGGATGCCGAGACGAGCACGTGACACCACTGCCACCCTGTCTTAGTGAAACGCGAGTCGAGGCGGACGTCGTCGCGGTAGCGACGACGGACACCGAGACGAGCACGTGACACCACTGCCACCCTATCTTAGCGTAACGCGAGTCGAGGCGGACATCGTCGCGGTAGCGACGATGGACGCCGAGATGAGCACGTGACACCACTGCCACCCTGTCTTAGCGTAACGCGAGTCGAGGCGGACGTCGTCGCGGTAGCGACGACGGATGCAGAGACGAGCACGTGACACCACTGCCTCCCTATCTATCTTTGGGTTACGCGAGTCGAGGCGGACGTCGTCGCGGTAGCGACGACGGACGCCGAGACGAGCACGTGACACGACTGCCACCCTATCTATCTTAGGGTTACGTCAGTCGAGGCGGACGTCGTCGCGGTAGCGACGACGGACGCCGAGACGAGCACGTGACACCACTGCCTCCCTGTCTTAGCGTAACGCGAGTCGAGGCAGACGTCGTCGCGGTAGCGACGACGGACGCCGAGACGAGCACGTGACACCACTGCCACCCTGTCTATCTTAGGGTAACGCGAGTCGAGGCGAACGTCATCGCGGTAGCGACGACGGACGCCGAGACGAGCATGTGACACCACTGCCACCCTGTCTATCTTAGGGTAACGCGAGTCGAGGCGGACGTCGTAGCCGTAGCGACGGCGGGAGCCGAGACGAGCACGTGACACCACTGCCTCCCTGTCTTACTGTAACGCGAGTCGAGGCGGACGTCGTTGCGGTAGCGACGCCAGACGCCGAGACGAGCACGTGACACCACTGCCACCCTGTCTTAGCGTAACGCGAGTCGAGGCGGACGTCATCGCGGTAGCGACGACGAACGCCGAGACGAGCACGTGACACCACTGCCACCCTGTCTTAGCGTAACGCGAGTCGAGGCGGACGTCATCGCGGTAGCGACGACGGACGCCGAGACGAGCACGTGACACCACTACCACCCTGTCTTAGCGTAACGCGAGTCGAGGCGGACGTCGTCGTGGTAGCGACGACGGACGCCGAGACGAGCACGTGACACTACTGCCACCCTGTCTATCTTAGGGTAACGCGAGTCGAGGCGGACGTCGTCGCGGTAGCGACGACGGACGCCGAGACGAGCACGTGACACCACTGCCACCCTTTTCTTAGCGTAACGCGAGTTGAGGCGGACGTCGTCGCGGTAGTGACGACGGACGCCGAGACGAGCACATGACACCACTGCCAGCCTGTCTTACCGAAATGCGAGTCGAGGCGGACGTCGTCGCGGTAGCGACGACGGATGCCGAGACGAGCACGTGACACCACTGCCACCCTGTCTTAGCGTAACGCGAGTCGAGGCGGTCATCGTCGCGGTAGCGACGACGGACGCCGAGATGAGCACGTGACACCACTACCACCCTGTCTTAGCGTAACGCGAGTCGAGGCGGACGTCGTCGTGGTAGCGACAACGGACGCTGAGACGAGCACGTGACACCACTGCCACCCTGTCTATCTTAGGGTTACGCGAGTCGAGGCGGATGTCGTCGCGGTAGCGACGACGGACGCCGAGACGAGCAGGTGACACCACTGCCTCCCTGTCTTACCGTAACGCGAGTCGAGGCGGACGTCATCGCGTTAGCGACGACGGACGCCGAGACGAGCACGTGACACCACTGCCACCCTGTCTATCTTAGGGTTACGCGAGTCGAGGCGGACGTCGTCGCGGTAGCGACGACGGATGCCGAGACGAGCACGTGATACCACTGCCACCCTGTCTATCTTAGGGTAACGCGAGTCGAGGCGGACGTCGCTGCGGTAGCGACGACGGATGCCGAGACGAGCACGTGACACCACTGCCACCCTGTCTTAGTGAAACGCGAGTCGAGGCGGACGTCGTCGCGGTAGCGACGACGGACACCGAGACGAGCACGTGACACCACTGCCACCCTATCTTAGCGTAACGCGAGTCGAGGCGGACATCGTCGCGGTAGCGACGATGGACGCCGAGATGAGCACGTGACACCACTGCCACCCTGTCTTAGCGTAACGCGAGTCGAGGCGGACGTCGTCGCGGTAGCGACGACGGATGCAGAGACGAGCACGTGACACCACTGCCTCCCTATCTATCTTTGGGTTACGCGAGTCGAGGCGGACGTCGTCGCGGTAGCGACGACGGACGCCGAGACGAGCACGTGACACGACTGCCACCCTATCTATCTTAGGGTTACGTCAGTCGAGGCGGACGTCGTCGCGGTAGCGACGACGGACGCCGAGACGAGCACGTGACACCACTGCCTCCCTGTCTTAGCGTAACGCGAGTCGAGGCAGACGTCGTCGCGGTAGCGACGACGGACGCCGAGACGAGCACGTGACACCACTGCCACCCTGTCTATCTTAGGGTAACGCGAGTCGAGGCGAACGTCATCGCGGTAGCGACGACGGACGCCGAGACGAGCATGTGACACCACTGCCACCCTGTCTATCTTAGGGTAACGCGAGTCGAGGCGGACGTCGTAGCCGTAGCGACGGCGGGAGCCGAGACGAGCACGTGACACCACTGCCTCCCTGTCTTACTGTAACGCGAGTCGAGGCGGACGTCGTTGCGGTAGCGACGCCAGACGCCGAGACGAGCACGTGACACCACTGCCACCCTGTCTTAGCGTAACGCGAGTCGAGGCGGACGTCATCGCGGTAGCGACGACGAACGCCGAGACGAGCACGTGACACCACTGCCACCCTGTCTTAGCGTAACGCGAGTCGAGGCGGACGTCATCGCGGTAGCGACGACGGACGCCGAGACGAGCACGTGACACCACTACCACCCTGTCTTAGCGTAACGCGAGTCGAGGCGGACGTCGTCGTGGTAGCGACGACGGACGCCGAGACGAGCACGTGACACTACTGCCACCCTGTCTATCTTAGGGTAACGCGAGTCGAGGCGGACGTCGTCGCGGTAGCGACGACGGACGCCGAGACGAGCACGTGACACCACTGCCACCCTTTTCTTAGCGTAACGCGAGTTGAGGCGGACGTCGTCGCGGTAGTGACGACGGACGCCGAGACGAGCACATGACACCACTGCCAGCCTGTCTTACCGAAATGCGAGTCGAGGCGGACGTCGTCGCGGTAGCGACGACGGATGCCGAGACGAGCACGTGACACCACTGCCACCCTGTCTTAGCGTAACGCGAGTCGAGGCGGACATCGTCGCGGTAGCAACGACGGACGCCGAGATGAGCACGTGACACCACTACCACCCTGTCTTAGCGTAACGCGAGCCGAGGCGGACGTCGTCGCGGTAGCGACAACGGACGCTGAGACGAGCACGTGACACCACTGCCACCCTGTCTATCTTAGGGTTACGCGAGTCGAGGCGGACGTCGTCGCGGTAGCGACGACGGACGCCGAGACGAGCACGTGACACGACTGCCACCCTATCTATCTTAGGGTTACGTCAGTCGAGGCGGACGTCGTCGCGGTAGCGACGACGGACACCGAGACGAGCACGTGACACCACTGCCTCCCTGTCTTAGCGTAACGCGAGTCGAGGCAGACGTCGTCGCGGTAGCGACGACGGACGCCGAGACGAGCACGTCACACCACTGCCACCCTGTCTATCTTAGGGTAACGCGAGTCGAGGCGAACGTCATCGCGGTAGCGACGACGGACGCCGAGACGAGCATGTGACACCACTGCCACCCTGTCTATCTTAGGGTAACGCGAGTCGAGGCGGACGTCGTAGCCGTAGCGACGGCGGGAGCCGAGACGAGCACGTGACACCACTGCCTCCCTGTCTTACTGTAACGCGAGTCGAGGCGGACGTCGTTGCGGTAGCGACGACGGACGCCGAGACGAGCACGTGACACCACTGCCACCCTGTCTTAGCGTAACGCGAGTCGAGGCGGACGTCATCGCGGTAGCGACGACGAACGCCGAGACGAGCACGTGACACCACTGCCACCCTGTCTTAGCGTAACGCGAGTCGAGGCGGACGTCATCGCGGTAGCGACGACGGACGCCGAGACGAGCACGTGACACCACTACCACCCTGTCTTAGCGTAACGCGAGTCGAGGCGGACGTCGTCGTGGTAGCGACGACGGACGCCGAGACGAGCACGTGACACCACTGCCACCCTGTCTTAGGGTAACGCGAGTCGAGGCGGACGTCGTCGCGGTAGCGACGACGGACGCCGAGACGAGCAGGTGACACCACTGCCTCCCTGTCTTACCGTAACGCGAGTCGAGGCGGACGTCGTCGCGTTAGCGACGACGGACGCCGAGACGAGCACGTGACACCACTGCCACCCTGTCTATCTTAGGGTTACGCGAGTCGAGGCGGACGTCGTCGCGGTAGCGACGACGGATGCCGAGACGAGCACGTGATACCACTGCCACCCTGTCTATCTTAGGGTAACGCGAGTCGAGGCGGACGTCGCTGCGGTAGCGACGACGGATGCCGAGACGAGCACGTGACACCACTGCCACCCTGTCTTAGTGAAACGCGAGTCGAGGCGGACGTCGTCGCGGTAGCGACGACGGACACCGAGACGAGCACGTGACACCACTGCCACCCTATCTTAGCGTAACGCGAGTCGAGGCGGACATCGTCGCGGTAGCGACGATGGACGCCGAGATGAGCACGTGACACCACTGCCACCCTGTCTTAGCGTAACGCGAGTCGAGGCGGACGTCGTCGCGGTAGCGATGACGGATGCCGAGACGAGCACGTGACACCACTGCCAGCCTATCTATCTTTGGGTTACGCGAGTCGAGGCGGACGTCGTCGCGGTAGCGACGCCGGATGCCGAGACAAGCACGTGACACTACTGCCACCCTGTCTATCTTAGGGTTACGTGAGTCGAGGCGGACGTCGTCGCGGTACGCCAAGACGCGCAAGTGACACCACTGCCTCCCTGTCTTAGCGTAACGCGAGTCGAGGCGGACGTCATCGCGTTAGCGACGACGGACACCGAGACGAGCACGTGACACCACTGCCACCCTGTCTATCTTAGGGCTACGCGAGTCGAGGCGGACGTCGTCGCGGTAGCGACGACGGACGCCGAGACAAGCACGTGACACTACTGCCACCCTGTCTATCTTAGGGTTACGTGAGTCGAGGCGGACGTCGTCGCGGTATGCCAAGACGAGCAAGTGACACCACTGCCTCCCTGTCTTAGCGTAACGCGAGTCGAGGCGGACGTCATCGCGTTAGCGACCGCGGACGCCGAGACGAGCACGTGACACCACTGCGTCCCTGTCTTACTGTAACGCGAGTCGAGGCGGACGTCGTCGCGGTAGCGACGACGGACGCCGAGATGAGCACGTGACACCACTGCCACCCTGTCTTAGTGTAACGCGAGTCGAGGCGGACGTCGTTGCGGTAGCGACGACGAACGCCGAGACGAGCACGTGACACCACTGCCACCCTGTCTATCTTAGGGTAACGCGAGTCGCGGCGGACGTCGTCGCGGTAGCGACGACGGACGTCGAGACGAGCACGTGACACCACTGCCACCCGGTCTTAGCGTAACGCGAGTTGAGGCGGACGTCGTCGCGGTAGTGACGACGGACGCCGAGACGAGCACATGACACCACTGCCACCCTGTCTTACCGAAATGCGAGTCGAGGCGGACATCGTCGCGGTAGCGACGACGGACGCCGAGATGAGCACGTGACACCACTACCACCCTGTCTTAGCGTAACGCGAGTCGAGGCGGACGTCGTCGCGGTAGCGACGACGGACGCTGAGACGAGCACGTGACACCACTGCCACCCTGTCTATCTTACGGTTACGCGAGTCGAGGCGGACGTCGTCGCGGTAGCGACGACGGACGCCGAGACGAGCACGTGACACTACTGCCAACCTGTCTATCTTAGGGTTACGTGAGTCGAGGCGGACGTCGTCGCGGTAGCGACGACGGACGCCGAGACGAGCACGTGACACCACTGCCTCCCTGTCTTAGCGTAACGCGAGTCGAGGCGGACGTCGTCGCGGTAGCGACGACGGAGGCCGAGACGAGCCCGTGACACCACTGCCACCCTGTCTTAGCGTAACGCGAGTCGAGGCGGACGTCGTCGCGGTAGCCACGACGGACGCCGAGACGAGCACGTGACACCACTGCCACCCTGTCTATCTTAGGGTAACACGAGTCGAGGTGAACGTCGTCGCGGTAGCGACGATGGACGCCGAGACGAGCATGTGACACCACTGCCTTCATGTCTTACTGTAACGCGAGTCGAGGCGGACATCGTTGCGGTAGCGACGACGGACGCCGAGACGAGCACGTGACACCACTGCCACCCTGTCTATCTTAGGGTAACGCGAGTCGAGGCGGACGTCGTCGCGGTAGCGACGACGGAGGCTGAGACGAGCCCGTGACACCACTGCCACCCTGTCTTAGCGTAACGCGAGTCGAGGCGGACGTCGTCGCGGTAGCCATGACGGACGCCGAGACGAGCACGTGACACCACTGCCACCCTGTCTATCTTAGGGTAACGCGAGTCGAGGCGGACGTCGTCGCGGTAGTGACGACGGACGCCGAGACAAGCACGTGACACTACTGCCACCCTGTCTATCTTAGGGTTACGTGAGTCGAGGCGGACGTCGTCGCGGTATGCCAAGACGAGCAAGTGACACCACTGCCTCCCTGTCTTAGCGTAACGCGAGTCGAGGCGGACGTCGTCGCGTTAGCGACCGCGGACGCCGAGACGAGCACGTGACACCACTGCGTCCCTGTCTTACTGTAACGCGAGTCGAGGCGGACGTCGTCGCGGTAGCGACGACGGACGCCGAGATGAGCACGTGACACCACTGCCACCCTGTCTTAGTGTAACGCGAGTCGAGGCGGACGTCGTTGCGGTAGCGACGACGAACGCCGAGACGAGCACGTGACACCACTGCCACCCTGTCTATCTTAGGGTAACGCGAGTCGAGGCGGACGTCGTCGCGGTAGCGACGACGGACGTCGAGACGAGCACGTGACACCACTGCCACCCTGTCTTAGCGTAACGCGAGTTGAGGCAGACGTCGTCGCGGTAGTGACGACGGACGCCGAGACGAGCACATGACACCACTGCCACCCTGTCTTACCGAAATGCGAGTCGAGGCGGACATCGTCGCGGTAGCGACGACGGACGCCGAGATGAGCACGTGACACCACTACCACCCTGTCTTAGCGTAACGCGAGTCGAGGCGGACGTCGTCGCGGTAGCGACGACGGACGCTGAGACGAGCACGTGACACCACTGCCACCCTGTCTATCTTACGGTTACGCGAGTCGAGGCGGACGTCGTCGCGGTAGCGACGACGGACGCCGAGACGAGCACGTGACACTACTGCCAACCTGTCTATCTTAGGGTTACGTGAGTCGAGGCGGACGTCGTCGCGGTAGCGACGACGGACGCCGAGACGAGCACGTGACACCACTGCCTCCCTGTCTTAGCGTAACGCGAGTCGAGGCGGACGTCGTCGCGGTAGCGACGACGGAGGCCGAGACGAGCCCGTGACACCACTGCCACCCTGTCTTAGCGTAACGCGAGTCGAGGCGGACGTCGTCGCGGTAGCCACGACGGACGCCGAGACGAGCACGTGACACCACTGCCACCCTGTCTATCTTAGGGTAACACGAGTCGAGGTGAACGTCGTCGCGGTAGCGACGATGGACGCCGAGACGAGCATGTGACACCACTGCCACCCTGTCTATCTTAGGGTAACGCGAGTCGAGGCGGACGTCGTAGTGGTAGCGACGGCGGGAGCCGAGACGAG
The DNA here is from genome assembly GCA_963921465.1 of Triticum timopheevii. Lineage (NCBI taxonomy): Eukaryota > Viridiplantae > Streptophyta > Magnoliopsida > Poales > Poaceae > Triticum > Triticum timopheevii. Next base: position 311,047,449 of record OY997266.1, on the reverse strand, counting down.
CACGTGACACCACTGCCTTCATGTCTTACTGTAACGCGAGTCGAGGCGGACATCATTGCGGTAGCGACGACGGACGCCGAGACGAGCACGTGACACCACTGCCACCCTGTCTATCTTAGGGTAACGCGAGTCGAGGCGGACGTCGTCGCGGTAGCGACGACGGAGGCTGAGACGAGCCCGTGACACCACTGCCACCCTGTCTTAGCGTAACGCGAGTCGAGGCGGACGTCGTCGCGGTAGCCATGACGGACGCCGAGACGAGCACGTGACACCACTGCCACCCTGTCTATCTTAGGGTTACGCGAGTCGAGGCGGACGTCGTCGCGGTAGCGACGACGGACGCCGAGACAAGCACGTGACACTACTGCCACCCTGTCTATCTTAGGGTTACGTGAGTCGAGGCGAACGTCGTCGCGGTACGCCAAGACGAGCAAGTGACACCACTGCCTCCCTGTCTTAGCGTAACGCGAGTCGAGGCGGACGTCATCGCGTTAGCGACGGCGGACGCCGAGACGAGCACGTGACACCGCTGCGTCCCTGTCTTACTGTAACGCGAGTCGAGGCGGACGTCATCGCGGTAGCGACGACGGACGCCGAGATGAGCACGTGACACCACTGCCACCCTGTCTTAGTGTAACGCGAGTCAAGGCGGACGTCGTCGCGGTAGCGACGACGAACGCCGAGACGAGCACTTGACACCACTGCCATCCTGTCTATCTTAGGGTAACGCGAGTCGAGGCGGACGTCGTCGCGGTAGCGACGACGGACGCCGAGACGAGCACGTGACACCACTGCCACCCTGTCTTAGCGTAACGCGAGTTGAGGCGGACGTCGTCGCGGTAGTGACGACGGACGCCGAGACGAGCACATGACACCACTGCCACCCTGTCTTACCGAAATGCGAGTCGAGGCGGACATCGTCGCGGTAGCGACGACGGACGCCGAGATGAGCACGTGACACCACTACCACCCTGTCTTAGCGTAACGCGAGTCGAGGCGGACGTCGTCGCGGTAGCGACGACGGACGCCGAGACGAGCACGTGACACTACTGCCAACCTGTCTATCTTAGGGTTACGTGAGTCGAGGCGGACGTTGTCGCGGTAGCGACGAAGGACGCCGAGACGAGCACATGACACCACTGCCTCCCTGTCTTAGCGTAACGCGAGTCGAGGCGGACGTCGTCGCGGTAGCGACGATGGACGCCGAGACGAGCACGTGACACCACTGCCACCCTGTCTATCATAGGGTAACACGAGTCGAGGCGAACGTCGTCGCGGTAGCGACGATGGACGCCGAGACGAGCATGTGACACCACTGCCACCCTGTCTATCTTAGGGTAACGCGAGTCGAGGCGGACGTCGTAGTGGTAGCGACGGCGGGAGCCGAGACGAGCACGTGACACCACTGCCACCCTGTCTATCTTAGGGTAACGCGAGTCGAGGCGGACGTCGTCGCGGTAGCGACGACGGAGGCCGAGACGAGCCCGTGACACCACTGCCACCCTGTCTTAGCTTAACGCGAGTCGAGGCGGACGTCGTCGCGGTAGCCACGACGGACGCCGAGACGAGCACGTGACACCACTGCCACCCTGTCTATCTTAGGGTTACGCGAGTCGAGGCGGACGTCGTCGCGGTAGCGACGACGGACGCCGAGACAAGCACGTGACACTACTGCCACCTTGTCTATCTTAGGGTTACGTGAGTCGAGGCGAACATCGTCGCGGTACGCCAAGACGAGCAAGTGACACCACTGCCTCCCTATCTTAGCGTAACGCGAGTCGAGGCGGACGTCATCGCGTTAGCGACGGCGGACGCCGAGACGATCACGTGACACCACTGCGTCCCTGTCTTACTGTAACGCGAGTCGAGGCGGACGTCGTCGCGGTAGCGACGACGGACGCCGAGATGAGCACGTGACACCACTGCCACCCTGTCTTAGCGTAGCGCGAGTTGAGGCGGACGTCGTCGCGGTAGCGACGACGGACGCCGAGATGAGCACGTGACACCACTGCCACCCTGTCTTAGCGTAGCGCGAGTTGAGGCGGACGTCGTCGCGGTAGTGACGATGGACGCCGAGACGAGCACATGACACCACTGCCACCCTGTCTTACCGAAATGCGAGTCGAGGCGGACATCGTCGCGGTAGCGACGACGGACGCCGAGATGAGCACGTGACACCACTACCACCTTGTCTTAGCGTAACGCGAGTCGAGGCGGACGTCGTCGCGGTAGCGACGACGGACGCTGAGATGAGCACGTGACACCACTGCCACCCTGTCTATCTTATGGTTACGCGAGCCGAGGGGGACGTCGTCGCGGTAGCGACGACGGACGCCGAGACGAGCACGTGACACTACTGCCAACCTGTCTATCTTAGGGTTACGTGAGTCGAGGCGGACGTCGTCGCGGTAGCGACGACGGACGCCGAGACGAGCACGTGACACCACTGCCTCCCTGTCTTAGCGTAACGCGAGTCGAGGCGGACGTCGTCGCGGTAGCGACGATGGACGCCGAGACGAGCACGTGACACCACTGCCACCCTGTCTATCTTAGGGTAACATGAGTCGAGGCGAACGTCGTCGCGGTAGCGACGATGGACGCCGAGATGAGCACGTGACACCACTACCACCCTGTCTTAGCGTAACGCGAGTCGAGGCGGACGTCGTCGCGGTAGCGACGACGGACGCCGAGACGAGCACGTGACACTACTGCCAACCTGTCTATCTTAGGGTTACGTGAGTCGAGGCGGACGTCGTCGCGGTAGCGACGACGGACGCCGAGACGAGCACGTGACACCACTGCCTCCCTGTCTTAGCGTAACGCGAGTCGAGGCGGACGTCGTTGCGGTAGCGACGATGGACGCCGAGACGAGCACGTGACACCACTGCCACCCTGTCTATCTTAGGGTAACATGAGTCGAGGCGAACGTCGTCGCGGTAGCGACGATGGACGCCGAGACGAGCATGTGACACCACTGCCACCCTGTCTATCTTAGGGTAACACGAGTCGAGGCGGACGTCGTAGTGGTAGCGACGGCGGGAGCCGAGACGAGCACGTGACACCACTGCCTTCATGTCTTACTGTAACGCGAGTCGAGGCGGACATCGTTGCGGTAGCGACGACGGACGCCGAGACGAGCACGTGACACCACTGCCACCCTGTCTATCTTAGGGTAACGCGAGTCGAGGCGGACGTCGTCGCGGTAGCGACGACGGAGGCTGAGACGAGCCCGTGACACCACTGCCACCCTGTCTTAGCGTAACGCGAGTCGAGGCGGACGTCGTCGCGGTAGCCATGACGGACTCCGAGACGAGCACGTGACACCACTGCCACCCTGTCTATCTTAGGGTAACGCGAGTCGAGGCGGACGTCGTCGCGGTAGTGACGACGGACGCCGAGACAAGCACGTGACACTACTGCCACCCTGTCTATCTTAGGGTTACATGAGTCGAGGCGGACGTCGTCGCGGTATGCCAAGACGAGCAAGTGACACCACTGCCTCCCTGTCTTAGCGTAACGCGAGTCGAGGCGGACGTCGTCACGTTAGCGACCGCGGACGCCGAGACGAGCACGTGACACCACTGCGTCCCTGTCTTACTGTAACGCGAGTCGAGGCGGACGTCGTCGCGGTAGCGACGACGGACGCCGAGATGAGCACGTGACACCACTGCCACCCTGTCTTAGTGTAACGCGAGTCGAGGCGGACGTCGTTGCGGTAGCGACGACGAACGCCGAGACGAGCACGTGACACCACTGCCACCCTGTCTATCTTAGGGTAACGCGAGTCGAGGCGGACGTCGTCGCGGTAGCGACGACGGACGTCGAGACGAGCACGTGACACCACTGCCACCCTGTCTTAGCGTAACGCGAGTTGAGGCGGACGTCGTCGCGGTAGTGACGACGGACGCCGAGACGAGCACATGACACCACTGCCACCCTGTCTTACCGAAATGCGAGTCGAGGCGGACATCGTCGCGGTAGCGACGACGGACGCCGAGATGAGCACGTGACACCACTACCACCCTGTCTTAGCTAACGCGAGTCGAGGCGGACGTCGTCGCGGTAGCGACGACGGACGCTGAGACGAGCACGTGACACCACTGCCACCCTGTCTATCTTACGGTTACGCGAGTCGAGGCGGACGTCGTCGCGGTAGCGACGACGGACGCCGAGACGAGCACGTGACACTACTGCCAACCTGTCTATCTTAGGGTTACGTGAGTCGAGGCGGACGTCGTCGCGGTAGCGACGACGGACGCCGAGACGAGCACGTGACACCACTGCCTCCCTGTCTTAGCGTAACGCGAGTCGAGGCGGACGTCGTCGCGGTAGCGACGACGGAGGCCGAGACGAGCCCGTGACACCACTGCCACCCTGTCTTAGCGTAACGCGAGTCGAGGCGGACGTCGTCGCGGTAGCCACGACGGACGCCGAGACGAGCACGTGACACCACTGCCACCCTGTCTATCTTAGGGTAACACGAGTCGAGGTGAACGTCGTCGCGGTAGCGACGATGGACGCCGAGACGAGCATGTGACACCACTGCCACCCTGTCTATCTTAGGGTAACGCGAGTCGAGGCGGACGTCGTAGTGGTAGCGACGGCGGGAGCCGAGACGAGCACGTGACACCACTGCCTTCATGTCTTACTGTAACGCGAGTCGAGGCGGACATCCTTGCGGTAGCGACGACGGACGCCGAGACGAGCACGTGACACCACTGCCACCCTGTCTATCTTAGGGTAACGCGAGTCGAGGCGGACGTCGTCGCGGTAGCGACGACGGAGGCTGAGACGAGCCCGTGACACCACTGCCACCCTGTCTTAGCGTAACGCGAGTCGAGGCGGACGTCGTCGCGGTAGCCATGACGGACGCCGAGACGAGCACGTGACACCACTGCCACCCTGTCTATCTTAGGGTTACGCGAGTCGAGGCGGACGTCGTCGCGGTAGCGACGACGGACGCCGAGACAAGCACGTGACACTACTGCCACCCTGTCTATCTTAGGGTTACGTGAGTCGAGGCGAACGTCGTCGCGGTACGCCAAGACGAGCAAGTGACACCACTGCCTCCCTGTCTTAGCGTAACGCGAGTCGAGGCGGACGTCATCGCGTTAGCGACGGCGGACGCCGAGACGAGCACGTGACACCGCTGCGTCCCTGTCTTACTGTAACGCGAGTCGAGGCGGACGTCATCGCGGTAGCGACGACGGACGCCGAGATGAGCACGTGACACCACTGCCACCCTGTCTTAGTGTAACGCGAGTCGAGGCGGACGTCGTCGCGGTAGCGACGACGAACGCCGAGACGAGCACTTGACACCACTGCCATCCTGTCTATCTTAGGGTAACGCGAGTCGAGGCGGACGTCGTCGCGGTAGCGACGACGGACGCCGAGACGAGCACGTGACACCACTGCCACCCTGTCTTAGCGTAACGCGAGTTGAGGCGGACGTCGTCGCGGTAGTGACGACGGACGCCGAGACGAGCACATGACACCACTGCCACCCTGTCTTACCGAAATGCGAGTCGAGGCGGACATCGTCGCGGTAGCGACGACGGACGCCGAGATGAGCACGTGACACCACTACCACCCTGTCTTAGCGTAACGCGAGTCGAGGCGGACGTCGTCGCGGTAGCGACGACGGACGCCGAGACGAGCACGTGACACTACTGCCAACCTGTCTATCTTAGGGTTACGTGAGTCGAGGCGGACGTTGTCGCGGTAGCGACGACGGACGCCGAGACGAGCACATGACACCACTGCCTCCCTGTCTTAGCGTAACGCGAGTCGAGGCGGACGTCGTCGCGGTAGCGACGATGGACGCCGAGACGAGCACGTGACACCACTGCCACCCTGTCTATCATAGGGTAACACGAGTCGAGGCGAACGTCGTCGCGGTAGCGACGATGGACGCCGAGACGAGCATGTGACACCACTGCCACCCTGTCTATCTTAGGGTAACGCGAGTCGAGGCGGACGTCGTAGTTGTAGCGACGGCGGGAGCCGAGACGAGCACGTGACACCACTGCCACCCTGTCTATCTTAGGGTAACGCGAGTCGAGGCGGACGTCGTCGCGGTAGCGACGACGGAGGCCGAGACGAGCCCGTGACACCACTGCCACCCTGTCTTAGCTTAACGCGAGTCGAGACGTACGTCGTCGCGGTAGCCACGACGGACGCCGAGACGAGCACGTGACACCACTGCCACCCTGTCTATCTTAGGGTTACGCGAGTCGAGGCGGACGTCGTCGCGGTAGCGACGACGGACGCCGAGACAAGCACGTGACACTACTGCCACCCTGTCTATCTTAGGGTTACGTGAGTCGAGGCGAACATCGTCGCGGTACGCCAAGACGAGCAAGTGACACCACTGCCTCCCTATCTTAGCGTAACGCGAGTCGAGGCGGACGTCATCGCGTTAGCGACGGCGGACGCCGAGACGATCACGTGACACCACTGCGTCCCTGTAGTACTGTAACGCGAGTCGAGGCGGACGTCGTCGCGGTAGCGACGACGGACGCCGAGATGAGCACGTGACACCACTGCCACCCTGTCTTAGTGTAACGCGAGTCGAGGCGGACGTCGTCGCGGCAGCGACGACGGACGCCGAGATGAGCACGTGACACCACTGCCACCCTGTCTTAGCGTAGCGCGAGTTGAGGTGGACGTCGTCGCGGTAGTGACGATGGACGCCGAGACGAGCACATGACACCACTGCCACCCTGTCTTACCGAAATGCGAGTCGAGGCGGACATCGTCGCGGTAGCGACGACGGACGCCGAGATGAGCACGTGACACCACTACCACCTTGTCTTAGCGTAACGCGAGTCGAGGCGGACGTCGTCGCGGTAGCGACGACGGACGCTGAGATGAGCACGTGACACCACTGCCACCCTGTCTATCTTATGGTTACGCGAGCCGAGGGGGACGTCGTCGCGGTAGCGACGACGGACGCCGAGACGAGCACGTGACACTACTGCCAACCTGTCTATCTTAGGGTTACGTGAGTCGAGGCGGACGTCGTCGCGGTAGCGACGACGGACGCCGAGACGAGCACGTGACACCACTGCCTCCCTGTCTTAGCGTAACGCGAGTCGAGGCGGACGTCGTCGCGGTAGCGACGATGGACGCCGAGACGAGCACGTGACACCACTGCCACCCTGTCTATCTTAGGGTAACATGAGTCGAGGCGAACGTCGTCGCGGTAGCGACGATGGACGCCGAGATGAGCACGTGACACCACTACCACCCTGTCTTAGCGTAACGCGAGTCGAGGCGGACGTCGTCGCGGTAGCGACGACGGACGCCGAGACGAGCACGTGACACTACTGCCAACCTGTCTATCTTAGGGTTACGTGAGTCGAGGCGGACGTCGTCGCGGTAGCGACGACGGACGCCGAGACGAGCACGTGACACCACTGCCTCCCTGTCTTAGCGTAACGCGAGTCGAGGCGGACGTCGTTGCGGTAGCGACGATGGACGCCGAGACGAGCACGTGACACCACTGCCACCCTGTCTATCTTAGGGTAACATGAGTCGAGGCGAACGTCGTCGCGGTAGCGACGATGGACACCGAGACGAGCATGTGACACCACTGCCACCCTGTCTATCTTAGGGTAACACGAGTCGAGGCGGACGTCGTAGTGGTAGCGACGGCGGGAGCCGAGACGAGCACGTGACACCACTGCCTTCATGTCTTACTGTAACGCGAGTCGAGGTGGACATCGTTGCGGTAGCGACGACGGACGCCGAGACGAGCACGTGACACCACTGCCACCCTGTCTATCTTAGGGTAACGCGAGTCGAGGCGGACGTCATTGCGGTAGCGACGACGGAGGCCGAGACGAGCCCGTGACACCACTGCCACCTTGTCTTAGCGTAACGCGAGTCGAGGCGGACGTCGTCGCGGTAGCCACGACGGACGCCGAGATAAGCACGTGACACCACTGCCACCCTGTCTTACCGAAATGCGAGTCGAGGCGGACGTCGTCGCGGTAGCGACGACAGACGCCGAGACGAGCACGTGACACCACTGCCACCCTGTCTTAGCGTAATGCGAGTCGAGGCGGACGTCGTCGCGGTAGCGACGACGGACGCCGAGATGAGCACGTGACACCACTACCACCTTGTCTTAGCGTAACGCGAGTCGAGGCGGACGTCGTCGCGGTAGCGACGACGGACGCTGAGACGAGCACGTGACACCACTGCCACCCTGTCTATCTTACGGTTACGCGAGCCGAGGCGGACGTCGTCGCGGTAGCGACGACGGACGCCGAGACGAGCACGTGACACTACTGCCAACCTGTCTATCTTAGGGTTACGTGAGTCGAGGCGGACGTCGTCGCGGTAGCGACGACGGACGCCGAGACGAGCACATGACACCACTGCCACCCTGTCTTACCGAAATGCGAGTCGAGGCGGACATCGTCGCGGTAGCGACGACGGACGCCGAGACAAGCACGTGACACTACTGCCACCCTGTCTATCTTAGGGTTACGTGAGTCGAGGCGAACGTCGTCGCGGTACGCCAAGACGAGCAAGTGACACCACTGCCTCCCTGTCTTAGCGTAACGCGAGTCGAGGCGGACGTCATCGCGTTAGCGACGGCGGACGCCGAGACGAGCACGTGACACCGCTGCGTCCCTGTCTTACTGTAACGCGAGTCGAGGCGGACGTCGTCGCGGTAGCGACGACGGACGCCGAGATGAGCACGTGACACCACTGCCACCCTGTCTTAGTGTAACGCGAGTCGAGGCGGACGTCGTCGCGGTAGCGACGACGAACGCCAAGACGAGCACGTGACACCACTGCCACCCTGTCTATCTTAGGGTAACGCGAGTCGAGGCGGACGTCGTCGCGGTAGCGACGACGGACGCCGAGACGAGCACGTGACACCACTGCCACCCTGTCTTAGCGTAACGCGAGTTGAGGCGGACGTCGTCGCGGTAGTGACGACGGACGCCGAGACGAGCACATGACACCACTGCCACCCTGTCTTACCGAAATGCGAGTCGAGGCGGACATCGTCGCGGTAGCGACGACGGACGCCGAGATGAGCACGTGACACCACTACCACCCTGTCTTAGCGTAACGCGAGTCGAGGCGGACGTCGTCGCGGTAGCGACGACGGACGCCGAGACGAGCACGTGACACTACTGCCAACCTGTCTATCTTAGGGTTACGTGAGTCGAGGCGGACGTCGTCGCGGTAGCGACGACGGACGCCGAGACGAGCACGTGACACCACTGCCTCCCTGTCTTAGCGTAACGCAAGTCGAGGCGGACGTCGTCGCGGTAGCCACGACGGACGCCGAGACGAGCACGTGACACCACTCCCACCCTGTCTTACCGAAATGCGAGTCGAGGCGTACGTCGTCGCGGTAGCGACGACGGACGCCGAGATGAGCACGTGACACCACTGCCACCCTGTCTTAGCGTAATGCGAGTCGAGGCGGACGTCGTCGCGGTAGCGACGACGGACGCCGAGACGAGCACGTGACACCACTGCCACCCTGTCTTAGGGTAACGCGAGTCGAGGCGGACGTCGTCGCGGTAGCGACGACGGTCGCCGAGACGAGCAGGTGACACCACTGCCTCCCTGTCTTACCGTAACGCGAGTCGAGGCGGACGTCGTCGCGTTAGCGACGACGGACGCCGAGACGAGCACGTGACATCACTGCCACCCTGTCTATCTTAGGGTTACGCGAGTCGAGGCGGACGTCGTCGTGGTAGCGACGACGGACGCCGAGACGAGCACGTGACACCACTGCCACCCTGTCTATCTTAGGGTTACGCGAGTCGAGGCGGACGTCGTCGCGGTAGCGACGACGGACGCCAAGACGAGCAAGTGACACTACTGCCACCCTGTCTATCTTAGGGTTACGTGAGTCGAGGCAGACGTCGTCGCGGTAGCGACGACGGACGCCGAGACGAGCACGTGACACCACTGCCACCCTGTCTATCTTAGGGTAACATGAGTCGAGGCGAACGTCGTCGCGGTAGCGACGACGGACGCCGAGACGAGCACGTGACACCACTGCCACCCTGTCTATCTTAGGGTGACATGAGTCGAGGCGAACGTCGTCGCGGTAGCGACGATGGACGCCGAGACGAGCATGTGACACCACTGCCACCCTGTCTATCTTAGGGTAACGCGAGTCGAGGCGGACGTCGTAGTGGTAGCGACGGCGGGAGCCGAGACGAGCACGTGACACCACTGCCTTCATGTCTTACTGTAACGCGAGTCGAGGTGGACATCGTTGCGGTAGCGACGACGGACGCCGAGACGAGCACGTGACACCACTGCCACCCTGTCTATCTTAGGGTAACGCGAGTCGAGGCGGACGTCATCGCGGTAGCGACGACGGAGGCCGAGACGAGCCCGTGACACCACTGCCACCTTGTCTTAGCATAACGCGAGTCGAGGCGGACGTCGTCGCGGTAGCCACGACGGACGCCGAGACGAGCACGTGACACCACTGCCACCCTGTCTTACCGAAATGCGAGTCGAGGCGGACGTCGTCGCGGTAGCGACGACGGATGCCGAGACGAGCACGTGACACCACTGCCACCCTGTCTTAGCGTAATGCGAGTCGAGGCGGACGTCGTCGCGGTAGCGACGACGGACGCCGAGACGAGCACGTGACACCACTGCCACCCTGTCTTAGGGTAACGCGAGTCGAGGCGGACGTCGTCGCGGTAGCGACGACGGTCGCCGAGACGAGCAGGTGACACCACTGCCTCCCTGTCTTACCGTAACGCGAGTCGAGGCGGACGTCGTCGCGTTAGCGACGACGAACGCCGAGACGAGCACGTGACATCACTGCCACCCTGTCTATCTTAGGGTTACGCGAGTCGAGGCGGACGTCGTCGTGGTAGCGACGACGGACGCCGAGACGAGCACGTGACACCACTGCCACCCTGTCTATCTTAGGGTTACGCGAGTCGAGGCGGACGTCGTCGCGGTAGCGACGACGGACGGCAAGACGAGCAAGTGACACTACTGCCACCCTGTCTATCTTAGGGTTACGTGAGTCGAGGCGGACGTCGTCGCGGTAGCGACGACAGACGCCGAGACGAGCACGTGACACCACTGCCACCCTGTCTTAGCGTAATGCGAGTCGAGGCGGACGTCGTCGCGGTAGCGACGACGGACGCCGAGATGAGCACGTGACACCACTACCACCTTGTCTTAGCGTAACGCGAGTCGAGGCGGACGTCGTCGCGGTAGCGACGACGGACGCTGAGACGAGCACGTGACACCACTGCCACCCTGTCTATCTTACGGTTACGCGAGCCGAGGCGGACGTCGTCGCGGTAGCGACGATGGACGCCGAGACGAGCACGTGACACTACTGCCAACCTGTCTATCTTAGGGTTACGTGAGTCGAGGCGGACGTCGTCGCGGTAGCGACGACGGACGCCGAGACGAGCACATGACACCACTGCCACCCTGTCTTACCGAAATGCGAGTCGAGGCGGACATCGTCGCGGTAGCGACGACGGACGCCGAGACAAGCACGTGACACTACTGCCACCCTGTCTATCTTAGGGTTACGTGAGTCGAGGCGAACGTCGTCGCGGTACGCCAAGACGAGCAAGTGACACCACTGCCTCCCTGTCTTAGCGTAACGCGAGTCGAGGCGGACGTCATCGCGTTAGCGACGGCGGACGCCGAGACGAGCACGTGACACCGCTGCGTCCCTGTCTTACTGTAACGCGAGTCGAGGCGGACGTCGTCGCGGTAGCGACGACGGACGCCGAGATGAGCACGTGACACCACTGCCACCCTGTCTTAGTGTAACGCGAGTCGAGGCGGACGTCGTCGCGGTAGCGACGACGAACGCCAAGACGAGCACGTGACACCACTGCCACCCTGTCTATCTTAGGGTAACGCGAGTCGAGGCGGACGTCGTCGCGGTAGCGACGACGGACGCCGAGACGAGCACGTGACACCACTGCCACCCTGTCTTAGCGTAACGCGAGTTGAGGCGGACGTCGTCGCGGGAGTGACGACGGACGCCGAGACGAGCACATGACACCACTGCCACCCTGTCTTACCGAAATGCGAGTCGAGGCGGACATCGTCGCGGTAGCGACGACGGACGCCGAGATGAGCACGTGACACCACTACCACCCTGTCTTAGCGTAACGCGAGTCGAGGCGGACGTCGTCGCGGTAGCGACGACGGACGCCGAGACGAGCACGTGACACTACTGCCAACCTGTCTATCTTAGGGTTACGTGAGTCGAGGCGGACGTCGTCGCGGTAGCGACGACGGACGCCGAGACGAGCACGTGACACCACTGCCTCCCTGTCTTAGCGTAACGCAAGTCGAGGCGGACGTCGTCGCGGTAGCCACGACGGACGCCGAGACGAGCACGTGACACCACTCCCACCCTGTCTTACCGAAATGCGAGTCGAGGCGTACGTCGTCGCGGTAGCGACGACGGACGCCGAGATGAGCACGTGACACCACTGCCACCCTGTCTTAGCGTAATGCGAGTCGAGGCGGACGTCGTCGCGGTAGCGACGACGGACGCCGAGACGAGCACGTGACACCACTGCCACCCTGTCTTAGGGTAACGCGAGTCGAGGCGGACGTCGTCGCGGTAGCGACGACGGTCGCCGAGACGAGCAGGTGACACCACTGCCTCCCTGTCTTACCGTAACGCGAGTCGAGGCGGACGTCGTCGCGTTAGCGACGACGGACGCCGAGACGAGCACGTGACATCACTGCCACCCTGTCTATCTTAGGGTTACGCGAGTCGAGGCGGACGTCGTCGTGGTAGCGACGACGGACGCCGAGACGAGCACGTGACACCACTGCCACCCTGTCTATCTTAGGGTTACGCGAGTCGAGGCGGACGTCGTCGCGGTAGCGACGACGGACGCCAAGACGAGCAAGTGACACTACTGCCACCCTGTCTATCTTAGGGTTACGTGAGTCGAGGCAGACGTCGTCGCGGTAGCGACGACGGACGCCGAGACGAGCACGTGACACCACTGCCACCCTGTCTATCTTAGGGTAACATGAGTCGAGGCGAACGTCGTCGCGGTAGCGACGATGGACGCCGAGACGAGCATGTGACACCACTGCCACCCTGTCTATCTTAGGGTAACGCGAGTCGAGGCGGACGTCGTAGTGGTAGCGACGGCGGGAGCCGAGACGAGCACGTGACACCACTGCCTTCATGTCTTACTGTAACGCGAGTCGAGGTGGACATCGTTGCGGTAGCGACGACGGACGCCGAGACGAGCACGTGACACCACTGCCACCCTGTCTATCTTAGGGTAACGCGAGTCGAGGCGGACGTCATCGCGGTAGCGACGACGGAGGCCGAGACGAGCCCGTGACACCACTGCCACCTTGTCTTAGCATAACGCGAGTCGAGGCGGACGTCGTCGCGGTAGCCACGACGGACGCCGAGACGAGCACGTGACACCACTGCCACCCTGTCTTACCGAAATGCGAGTCGAGGCGGACGTCGTCGCGGTAGCGACGACGGACGCCGAGACGAGCACGTGACACCACTGCCACCCTGTCTTAGCGTAATGCGAGTCGAGGCGGACGTCGTCGCGGTAGCGACGACGGACGCCGAGACGAGCACGTGACACCACTGCCACCCTGTCTTAGGGTAACGCGAGTCGAGGCGGACGTCGTCGCGGTAGCGACGACGGTCGCCGAGACGAGCAGGTGACACCACTGCCTCCCTGTCTTACCGTAACGCGAGTCGAGGCGGACGTCGTCGCGTTAGCGACGACGAACGCCGAGACGAGCACGTGACATCACTGCCACCCTGTCTATCTTAGGGTTACGCGAGTCGAGGCGGACGTCGTCGTGGTAGCGACGACGGACGCCGAGACGAGCACGTGACACCACTGCCACCCTGTCTATCTTAGGGTTACGCGAGTCGAGGCGGACGTCGTCGCGGTAGCGACGACGGACGGCAAGACGAGCAAGTGACACTACTGCCACCCTGTCTATCTTAGGGTTACGTGAGTCGAGGCAGACGTCGTCGCGGTAGCGACGACGGACGCCGAGACGAGCACGTGACACCACTGCCACCCTGTCTATCTTAGGGTTACGTGAGTCGAGGCAGACGTCGTCGCGGTAGCGACGACGGACGCCGAGATGAGCACGTGACACCACTACCACCTTGTCTTAGCGTAACGCGAGTCGAGGCGGACGTCGTCGCGGTAGCGACGACGGACGCTGAGACGAGCACGTGACACCACTGCCACCCTGTCTATCTTACGGTTACGCGAGCCGAGGCGGACGTCGTCGCGGTAGCGACGACGGACGCCGAGACGAGCACGTGACACTACTGCCAACCTGTCTATCTTAGGGTTACGTGAGTCGAGGCGGACGTCGTCGCGGTAGCGACGACGGACGCCGAGACGAGCACATGACACCACTGCCACCCTGTCTTACCGAAATGCGAGTCGAGGCGGACATCGTCGCGGTAGCGACGACGGACGCCGAGACAAGCACGTGACACTACTGCCACCCTGTCTATCTTAGGGTTACGTGAGTCGAGGCGAACGTCGTCGCGGTACGCCAAGACGAGCAAGTGACACCACTGCCTCCCTGTCTTAGCGTAACGCGAGTCGAGGCGGACGTCATCGCGTTAGCGACGGCGGACGCCGAGACGAGCACGTGACACCGCTGCGTCCCTGTCTTACTGTAACGCGAGTCGAGGCGGACGTCGTCGCGGTAGCGACGACGGACGCCGAGATGAGCACGTGACACCACTGCCACCCTGTCTTAGTGTAACGCGAGTCGAGGCGGACGTCGTCGCGGTAGCGACGACGAACGCCAAGACGAGCACGTGACACCACTGCCACCCTGTCTATCTTAGGGTAACGCGAGTCGAGGCGGACGTCGTCGCGGTAGCGACGACGGACGACGAGACGAGCACGTGACACCACTGCCACCCTGTCTTAGCGTAACGCGAGTTGAGGCGGACGTCGTCGCGGTAGTGACGACGGACGCCGAGACGAGCACATGACACCACTGCCACCCTGTCTTACCGAAATGCGAGTCGAGGCGGACATCGTCGCGGTAGCGACGACGGACGCCGAGACGAGCACGTGACACCACTGCCACCCTGTCTTAGCGTAGCGCGAGTCGAGGCGGACATCGTGGCGGTAGCGACGACGGACGCCGAGACGAGCACGTGACACCACTGCCAACCTGTCTTAGCGTAACGCGAGTCGAGGCAGACGTCGTCGCGGTAGCGACGACGGACGCCGAGACGAGCACGTGACACCACTGCCACCCTGTCTTTGCGTAACGCGAGTCGAGGCGGACGTCGTCGCGGTAGCGACGACGGACACCGAGACGAGCACGTGACACCACTGCCACCCAGTCTTAGCATAACGCGAGTCGAGGCGGACGTCGTCGCGGTAGCGACGACGGATGCCGAGACGAGCACGTGACACCACTGCCACCCTGTCTTAGCGTAACGCGAGTCGAGGCGGATGTCGTCGCGGTAGCGACGACGGATGCCGAGACGAGCACCTGACACCACTGCCAACCTGTCTTAGCGTAACGCGAGTCGAGGCGGACGTCGTCGCGGTAGCGACGACGGACTCCGAGACGAGCACGTGACACCAGTGCCAACCTGTCTTAGCGTAGCGCGAGTCGAGGCGGACGTCGTCGCGGTAGCGACGACGGACGCCGAGACGAGCACGTGACACCACTGCCAACCTGTCTTAGCGTAACGCGAGTCGAGGCGGACGTCATCACGGTAGCGACGACGGACTCCGAGACGAGCACGTGACACCACTGCCAACCTGTCTTAGCATAGCGCGAGTCGAGGCGGACGTCATCGCGGTAGCGACGACGGACGCCGAGACGAGCACGTGACACCACTGCCACCCTGTCTTAGCGTAGCGCGAGTTGAGGCGGAGTTCGTCACGGTAGCGACAACGGACGCCGAGACGAGCACGTGACACCACTGCCACCCTGTCTTAGCGTAACGCGAGTCGAGGCGGACGTCATCACGGTAGTGACGACGGACACCGAGACGAGCACGTGACACCACTGCCACCTGTCTTAGCGTAGCGCGAGTCGAGGCGGACATCGTCGTGGTAGCGACGACGGACGCCGAGTCGAGCACGTGACACCACTGCCAACCTGTCTTAGCGTAACTCGAGTCGAGGCGGACGTCATCGCGGTAGCGACGACGGACGCCGAGACGAGCACGTGACACCACTGCCAACCTGTCTTAGCGTAGCGCGAGTCGAGGCGGACGTCATCGCGGTAGCGACGACGGACGCCGAGACGAGCACGTGACACCACTGCCACCCTGTCTTAGCGTAGCGCAAGTCGAGGCGGACTTCGTCACGGTAGCGACAACGGACGCCGAGACGAGCACGTGACACCACTGCCACCCTGTCTTAGCGTAACGCGAGTCGAGGCGGACGTCATCACGGTAGCGACGACGGACACCGACACGAGCACGTGACACCACTGCCACCCTATCTTAGCGTAGCGCGAGTCGAGGCGGACATCGTCGCGGTAGCGACGACGGACGCCGAGACGAGCACGTGACACCACTGCCACCTTGTCTTAGCGTAGCGCGAGTCGAGGCGGACATCGTCGCGGTAGCGACGACGGACGCCGAGACGAGCACGTGACACCACTGCCACCCTGTCTTAGCTTAGAGCGAGTCGAGGCGGACATCGTCGCGGTAGCGAGGACGGAAGCCAAGACGAGCACGTGACACCACTGCCACCCTGTCTTAGCTTAGAGCGAGTCGAGGCGGACGTCGTTGCGGTAGCGACGACGTACGCCAAGACGAGCATGTGACACCACTGCCACCTTGTCTTAGCGTAGCGTGAGTCGAGGCGGACGTCGTCGCGGTAGCGACGACAGACGCCGAGACGAGCACGTGACACCACTGCCACCCTTTCTTAGCGTAATGCGAGTCGAGGCGGACGTCGTCGCAGTAGCGACGACGGACGCCGAGACGAGCACGTGACACCACTGCCACCCTGTCTTAGCGTAATGCGACTCGAGGCGGACGTCGTCGCGGTAGCGACGACGGACACCAAGACGAGCACGTGACACCACTGCCACCCTGTCTTAGCTTAGAGCGAGTCGAGGCGGACGTCGTCGCGGTAGCGACGACGAACACCGAGACGAGCACGGGACACCACTGCCACCCTGTCTTAGCGTAGCGCGAGTCGAGGCGGACGTCGTCGCGGTAGCGATGACGGACGCCGAGACGAGCACATGACACCACTGCCACCCTGTCTTAGCGTAGCGCGAGTCGAGGCAGACATCATCGTGGTAGCAACGACGGACGCCGAGTCGAGCACGTGACACCACTACCACCCTGTCTTAGCCTAGAGCGAGTCGAGGCGTACGTCGTTGCGGTAGCAACGACGAACGCCAAGACGAGCACGTGACACCACTGCCACCCTGTCTTAGCGTAGCGCGAGTCAAGGCGGACATCGTCGCGGTAGCGACGATGGACGCCGAGACGAGCACGTGACACCACTGCCACCCTGTCTTAGCTTAGAGCGAGTCGAGGCGGACCTCATCGCGGTAGCGACGACGGACGCCGAGACGAGCACGTGACACCACTACCACCCTGTCTTAGCGTAGCGCAAGTCGAGGCGGACTTCATCACGGTAGCGACAACGGACGCCGAGACGAGCACGTGACACCACTGCCACCCTGTCTTAGCGTAACGCGAGTCGAGGCGGACTTCATCACGGTAGCGACGACGGACGCCGAGACGAGCATGTGACACCACTGCCACTCTGTCTTAGCGTAACGCGAGTCGAGGCGGACGTCGTCGCGGTAGCGACAACGGACGCCGAGACAAGCACGTGACAACACTGCCACCCTGTCTTAGCGTAACGCGAGTCGAGGCGGACGTCGTCGCGGTAGCGACGACGGACGTCAAGACGAGCACGTGACACCACTGCCACCATGTCTTAGCGTAACGCGAGTCGAGGCGGACCTCATCGCGGTAGCGACGACGGACGCCGAGACGAGCACGTGACACCACTGCCACCCTGTCTTTGCGTAGCGCGAGTCGAGGCGGACGTCGTCGCGGTAGCGACGACGGACGCCGAGACGAGCACGTGACACCACTGCCACCCTGTCTTAGCGTAGCGCGAGTCGAGGCGGACATCGTGGCGGTAGCGACGACGGACGCCGAGACGAGCACGTGACACCACTGCCAACCTGTCTTAGCGTAACGCGAGTCGAGGCAGACGTCGTCGCGGTAGCGACGACGGACGCCAAGACGAGCACGTGACACCACTGCCACCCTGTCTTTGCGTAACGCGAGTCGAGGCGGACGTCGTCGCGGTAGCGACGAAGGACACCGAGACGAGCACGTGACACCACTGCCACCCAGTCTTAGCATAACGCGAGTCGAGGCGGACGTCGTCGCGGTAGCGACGACAGATGCCGAGACGAGCACGTGACACCACTGCCACCCTGTCTTAGCGTAACGCGAGTCGAGGCGGATGTCGTCGCGGTAGCGACGACGGATGCCGAGACGAGCACCTGACACCACTGCCAACCTGTCTTAGCGTAACTCGAGTCGAGGCGGACGTCATCGCGGTAGCGACGACGGACGCCGAGACGAGCACGTGACACCACTGCCAACCTGTCTTAGCGTAGCGCGAGTCGTGGCGGACGTCATCGCGGTAGCGACGACGGACGCCGAGATGAGCACGTGACACCACTGTCACCCTGTCTTAGCGTAGCGCAAGTCGAGGCGGACTTCGTCACGGTAGCGACAACGGACGCCGAGACGAGCACGTGACACCACTGCCACCCTGTCTTAGCGTAACGCGAGTCGAGGCGGACGTCATCACGGTAGCGACGACGGACACCGAGACGAGCACGTGACACCACTGCCACCCTGTCTTAGCGTAGCGCGAGTCGAGGCGGACATCGTCGCGGTAGCGACGACGGACGCCGAGACGAGCACGTGACACCACTGCCACCTTGTCTTAGCGTAGCGCGAGTCGAGGCGGACATCGTCGCGGTAGCGACGACGGACGCCGAGACGAGCACGTGACACCACTGCCACCCTGTCTTAGCTTAGAGCGAGTCGAGGCGGACATCGTCGCGGTAGCGAGGACGGAAGCCAAGACGAGCACGTGACACCACTGCCACCCTGTCTTAGCTTAGAGCGAGTCGAGGCGGACGTCGTTGCGGTAGCGACGACGGACGCCAAGACGAGCATGTGACACCACTGCCACCTTGTCTTAGCGTAGCGTGAGTCGAGGCGGACGTCGTCGCGGTAGCGACGACAGACGCCGAGACGAGCACGTGACACCACTGCCACCCTTTCTTAGCGTAATGCGAGTCGAAGCGGACGTCGTCGCAGTAGCGACGACGGACGCCGAGACGAGCACGTGACACCACTGCCACCCTGTCTTAGCGTAATGCGACTCGAGGCGGACGTCGTCGCGGTAGCGACGACGGACACCAAGACGAGCACGTGACACCACTGCCACCCTGTCTTAGCTTAGAGCGAGTCGAGGCGGACGTCATCGCGGTAGCGACGACGAACACCGAGACGAGCACGTGACACCACTACCACCCTGTCTTAGCGTAGCGCGAGTCGAGGCGGACGTCGTCGCGGTAGCGATGACGGACGCCGAGACGAGCACATGACACCACTGCCACCCTGTCTTAGCGTAGCGCGAGTCGAGGCAGACATCATCGTGGTAGCAACGACGGACGCCGAGTCGAGCACGTGACACCACTACCACCCTGTCTTAGCCTAGAGCGAGTCGAGGCGTACGTCTTTGCGGTAGCAACGACGAACGCCAAGACGAGCACGTGACACCACTGCCACCCTGTCTTAGCGTAGCGCGAGTCAAGGCGGACATCGTCGCGGTAGCGACGATGGACGCCGAGACAAGCACGTGACACCACTGCCACCCTGTCTTAGCTTAGAGCGAGTCGAGGCGGACCTCACCGCGGTAGCGACGACGGACGCCGAGACGAGCACGTGACACCACTACCACCCTGTCTTAGCGTAGCGCAAGTCGAGGCGGACTTCATCACGGTAGCGACAACGGACGCCGAGACGAGCACGTGACACCACTGCCACCCTGTCTTAGCGTAACGCGAGTCGAGGCGGACTTCATCACGGTAGCGACGACGGACGCCGAGACCAGCACGTGACACCACTGCCACTCTGTCTTAGCGTAACGCGAGTCGAGGCGGACGTCATCGCGGTAGCGACAACGGACGCCGAGACAAGCACGTGACAACACTGCCACCCTGTCTTAGCGTAACGCGAGTCGAGGCGGACGTCGTCGCGGTAGCGACGACGGACGTCAAGACGAGCACGTGACACCACTGCCACCATGTCTTAGCGTAACGCGAGTCGAGGCGGACCTCATCGCGGTAGCGACGACGGACGCCGAGACGAGCACGTGACACCACTGCCACCCTGTCTTTGCGTAGCGCGAGTCGAGGCGGACGTCGTCGCGGTAGCGACGACGGACGCCGAGACGAGCACGTGACACCACTGCCACCCTGTCTTAGCGTAGCGCGAGTCGAGGCGGACATCATGGCGGTAGCGACGACGGACGCCGAGACGAGCACGTGACACCACTGCCAACCTGTCTTAGCGTAACGCGAGTCGAGGCAGACGTCGTCGCGGTAGCGACGACGGACGCCGAGACGAGCACGTGACACCACTGCCACCCTGTCTTTGCGTAACGCGAGTCGAGGCGGACGTCGTCGCGGTAGCGACGACGGACACCGAGACGAGCACGTGACACCACTGCCACCCAGTCTTAGCATAACGCGAGTCGAGGCGGACGTCGTCGCGGTAGCGACGACGGATGCCGAGACGAGCACATGACACCACTGCCACCCTGTCTTAGCGTAACGCGAGTCGAGGCGGATGTCGTCGCGGTAGCGACGACGGATGCCGAGACGAGCACCTGACACCACTGCCAACCTGTCTTAGCGTAACTCGAGTCGAGGCGGACGTCATCGCGGTAGCGACGACGGACGCCGAGACGAGCACGTGACACCACTGCCAACCTGTCTTAGCGTAGCGCGAGTCGAGGCGGACGTCATCGCGGTAGCGACGACGGACACCGAGATGAGCACGTGACACCACTGCCACCCTGTCTTAGCGTAGCGCAAGTCGAGGCGGACTTCGTCACGGTAGCGACAACGGACGCCGAGACGAGCACGTGACACCACTGCCACCCTGTCTTAGCGTAACGCGAGTCGAGGCGGACGTCATCACGGTAGCGACGACGGACACCGAGACGAGCACGTGACACCACTGCCACCCTGTCTTAGCGTAGCGCGAGTCGAGGCGGACATCGTCGCGGTAGCGACGACGGACGCCGAGACGAGCACGTGACACCACTGCCACCTTGTCTTAGCGTAGCGCGAGTCGAGGCGGACATCGTCGCGGTAGCGACGACGGACGCCGAGACGAGCACGTGACACCACTGCCACCCTGTCTTAGCTTAGAGCGAGTCGAGGCGGACATCGTCGCGGTAGCGAGGACGGAAGCCAAGACGAGCACGTGACACCACTGCCACCCTGTCTTAGCTTAGAGCGAGTCGAGGCGGACGTCGTTGCGGTAGCGACGACGGACGCCAAGACGAGCATGTGACACCACTGCCACCTTGTCTTAGCGTAGCGTGAGTCGAGGCAGACGTCGTCGCGGTAGCGACGACAGACACCGAGACGAGCACGTGACACCACTGCCACCCTTTCTTAGCGTAATGCGAGTCGAGGCGGACGTCGTCGCAGTAGCGATGACGGACGCCGAGACGAGCACGTGACACCACTGCCACCCTGTCTTAGCGTAATGCGACTCGAGGCGGACGTCGTCGCGGTAGCGACGACGGACACCAAGACGAGCACGTGACACCACTGCCACCCTGTCTTAGCTTAGAGCGAGTCGAGGCGGACGTCGTCGCGGTAGCGACGACGAACACCGAGACGAGCACGTGACACCACTACCACCCTGTCTTAGCGTAGCGCGAGTCGAGGCGGATGTCGTCGCGGTAGCGATGACGGACACCGAGACGAGCACATGACACCACTGCCACCCTGTCTTAGCGTAGCGCGAGTCGAGGCAGACATCATCGTGGTAGCAACGACGGACGCCGAGTCGAGCACGTGACACCACTACCACCCTGTCTTAGCCTAGAGCGAGTCGAGGCGTACGTCGTTGCGGTAGCAACGACGAACGCCAAGACGAGCACGTGACACCACTGCCACCCTGTCTTAGCGTAGCGCGAGTCAAGGCGGACATCGTCGCGGTAGCGACGATGGACGCCGAGACGAGCACGTGACACCACTGCCACCCTGTCTTAGCTTAGAGCGAGTCGAGGCGGACCTCATCGCGGTAGCGACGACGGACGCCGAGACGAGCACGTGACACCACTACCACCCTGTCTTAGCGTAGCGCAAGTCGAGGCGGACTTCATCACGGTAGCGACAACGGACGCCGAGACGAGCACGTGACACCACTGCCACCCTGTCTTAGCGTAACGCGAGTCGAGGCGGACTTCATCACGGTAGCGACGACGGACGCCGAGACGAGCACGTGACACCACTGCCACTCTGTCTTAGCGTAACGCGAGTCGAGGCGGACGTCGTCGCGGTAGCGACAACGGACGCCGAGACAAGCACGTGACAACACTGCCACCCTGTCTTAGCGTAACGCGAGTCGAGGCGGACGTCGTCGCGGTAGCGACGACGGATGTCAAGACGAGCACGTGACACCACTGCCACCATGTCTTAGCGTAACGCGAGTCGAGGCGGACCTCATCGCGGTAGCGACGACGGACGCCGAGACGAGCACGTGACACCACTGCCACCCTGTCTTTGCGTAGCGCGAGTCGAGGCGGACGTCGTCGCGGTAGCGACGACGGACGCCGAGACGAGCACGTGACACCACTGCCACCCTGTCTTAGCGTAGCGCGAGTCGAGGCGGACATCGTGGCGGTAGCGACGACGGACGCCGAGACGAGCACGTGACACCACTGCCAACCTGTCTTAGCGTAACGCGAGTCGAGGCAGACGTCGTCGCGGTAACGACGACGGACTGCGAGACGAGCACGTGACACCACTGCCACCCTGTCTTTGCGTAACGCGAGTCGAGGCGGACGTCGTCGCGGTAGCGACGACGGACACCGAGACGAGCACGTGACACCACTGCCACCCAGTCTTAGCATAACGCGAGTCGAGGCGGACGTCGTCGCGGTAGCGACGACGGATGCCGAGACGAGCACGTGACACCACTGCCACCCTGTCTTAGCGTAACGCGAGTCGAGGCGGATGTCGTCGCGGTAGCGACGACGGATGCCGAGACGAGCACCTGACACCACTGCCAACCTGTCTTAGCGTAACTCGAGTCGAGGCGGACGTCGTCGCGGTAGCGACGACGGACTCCGAGACGAGCACGTGACACCAGTGCCAACCTGTCTTAGCGTAGCGCGAGTCGAGGCGGACGTCGTCGCGGTAGCGACGACGGACGTCGAGACGAGCACGTGACACCACTGCCAACCTGTCTTAGCGTAACGCGAGTCGAGGCGGACGTCATCACGGTAGCGACGACGGACTCCGAGACGAGCACGTGACACCACTGCCAACCTGTCTTAGCATAGCGCGAGTCGAGGCGGACGTCATCGCGGTAGCGACGACGGACGCCGAGACGAGCACGTGACACCACTGCCACCCTGTCTTAGCGTAGCGCGAGTTGAGGCGGACTTCGTCACGGTAGCGACAACGGACGCCGAGACGAGCACGTGACACCACTGCCACCCTGTCTTAGCGTAACGCGAGTCGAGGCGGACGTCATCACGGTAGTGACGACGGACACCGAGACGAGCACGTGACACCACTGCCACCTGTCTTAGCGTAGCGCGAGTCGAGGCGGACATCGTCGTGGTAGCGACGACGGACGCCGAGTCGAGCACGTGACACCACTACCACCCTGTCTTAGCTTAGAGGGAGTCGAGGCGTACGTCGTTGCGGTAGCAACGACGAACGCCAAGACGAGCACGTGACACCACTGCCCCCCTCTCTTAGCGTAGCGCGAGTCAAGGCGGACATCGTCGCGGTAGCGACGACGGACGCCGAGACGAGCACGTGACACCACTGCCACCCTGTCTTTGCTTAGAGCGAGTCGAGGCGGACGTCGTCGAGGTAGCGACGATGGACGCCGAGACGAGCACGTGACACCACTGCCAACCTGTCTTAGCGTAACGCGAGTCGAGGCGGACGTCGTCGCGGTAGCGACGACGGACGCCGAGACGAGGACGTGACACCACTGCCACTCTGTCTTAGCGTAACGCGAGTCGAGGCGGACGTCGTCGCGGTAGCGACAATGGACGCCGAGACAAGCACGGGACAACACTGCCACCCTGTCTTAGCGTAACGCGAGTCGAGGCGGACGTCGTCGCGGTAGCGACGACGGACGTCAAGACGAGCACATGACACCACTGCCACCATGTCTTAGCGTAACGCGAGTCGAGGCGGACCTCATCGCGGTAGCGACGACGGACGCCGAGACGAGCACGTGACACCACTGCCACCCTGTCTTTGCGTAGCGCGAGTCGAGGCGTACGTCGTCGCGGTAGCGACGACGGACGCCGAGACGAGCACGTGACACCACTGCCACCCTGTCTTAGCGTAGCGCGAGTCGAGGCGGACATCGTGGCGGTAGCGGCGACGGACGCCGAGACGAGCACGTGACACCACTGCCAACCTGTCTTAGCGTAACGCGAGTCGAGGCAGACGTCGTCGCGGTAGCGACGACGGACGCCGAGACGAGCACGTGACACCACTGCCACCCTGTCTTTGCGTAACGCGAGTCGAGGCGGACGTCGTCGCGGTAGCGACGACGGACACCGAGACGAGCACGTGACACCACTGCCAACCTGTCTTAGCGTAACGCGAGTCGAGGCGGAGGTCGTCGTGGTAGCGACAACGGACGCCGGAACGAGCACATGATACCACTGCCACCCAGTCTTAGCATAACGCGAGTCGAGGCGGACGTCGTCGCGGTACCGACGACGGACGCCGATTCGAGCACGTGCCACCACTGCCACCCTGTCTTAAAGTAACGCGAGTCGAGGCGGACGTCGTCGCGGTAGCGACGATGGACACCGAGACGAGCACGTGTGTCGCGGCGGAGCTGGGAGGCCACGAGCACCTATGGGGTAGGAGGGCCCCTTCGTTTGTTCGGCGAGGGAGCGGAGGGCGCACGTAGAGCGGATCGAGGCGAGGGAGCGCGTGTGGGGTTTTTACCCAGCTTCGGAGCTCTCCGGAGAGATAAAACTCCTACTGCTACTTTGTGTGTTGTATTTGTTCTTGCTCGAGAGAGCGGGCGTGGCGTCGAATCAGCCGAACCCCAAGCTGTGGAGCCAAAATTCCGAACCTCCGAACCCCCTCTACGTGCGTATGGGCCTCCTTTTTATAGGCTAAAGGGGTCACTGACAGGTGGCAGCGTAGGAAGAGGGGTAGAAAGGTAAAAATGCGGGTTGGTACAACTACTACCAATAGTGTCCCCTACCTAACTCTGACAGCAGGGGACAAGGGCATTTAATGCCCGTCCGGTCGCCCCAACAGTGCAAGGAAACGACCGTTAGAGGCGCCACCGATCGCCACGATGGCCTCCTTGTCAGCTTCGCTTGCCACCTCGCACCGCCATGCTGCACAGCTACCCGCCACGTGCACCAGGAGCGATCCTGTGGCGACACGTCGTCAGATGCGCTGGAGCGTGGGCGCGGAGTGGCAGCCTTGCCGCGGCAAGCTCCTTGCCGCGGCCCCTTGTCTTGTCGCACCAGCAAGCTTGCCGCTCGCCGGGCCCTGCCGGGACACGCGGGGCGTCGTGGCAAGTTTCTTGGAGTGCCTTGGCTGGTCGTCCCGGCAAGCTCCTCTTGCCGGGGCCTTTGTCCTTTCCGGCAAGCTCCTCTTGCCGGGGCCTTGTATTCTTCCCGGCCAGCTTCTCTCGCCGGGGCCTTGGTTGGCCTTCCCGGCAAGCTCCTCTTGCCGGGGCCTTGGTTGGCTTTCCCGGCAAGCTCCTCTTGCCGGGGCTTTTAGCTTTAGTACTCTGTTCTTGAACGGCATCTAAGCGGCCGTCGAGGATCTTGGCGGATGCCCGGCAAGCCCTGCCGCGGGTCGCTGCGACTGCCCGTGCACAAGTTCGTGGTACTAAGGTACCCCCTACTTTAGTACACCGACAGGAGCCCCCGGGCCTGGGCCATACACGGTGCCGAGCGCTGTTGGGCCAGGCCCAAAACAGTGTACGGGCACGCGCGGCCTGGGTCCACACTGAATCTGACTCCGCATCCACCGCGCTCCCTTGCAACGGCACGCGTCAATCGCGGCGTAGTGGGAGACGTGGGTGGCGTGCGCGATTTTCGAGGCGTCCACCCCCCACCCCGCCCGTGACCGCGGGGAGAGGCGAGGTCACCTCATCTGTCGCCTCGGCTCTGCATCCCCGCCACGCGGCTCCCATGCACTCAGGGTCGCGGACGGTGGAGGCGGGAAACCGAGCCGTCACGGGCGGAGGTAGCGGATCGGCCCAGATTCCCTGCTCCTCCTGTGCCCTGATTCGCTGAGCGGGGCGGTCGAGCCCCCATCTCGCTCCTTTAAGAGGAGCGGGAGGGGGGCGCCGAAAAGCGCACTCCCTCATCTTCTCCTTTCTCTAGTCTCCTGTTCCCCTTTCTTCCATTCGTCATGGAGGAAGGGAACCCTGGTCCTTCATCGGTGGCAGCGAGGGTCGCCGCCAGACAACGCATCCCTCCCTATTCCACGCCCGCGGTGGTAGAGCCAGCCACAAGGGGAAGAGGGAGGGGGCGAGGTCGCGGTCGAGGTCGAGGACGAGGTCGAGGCGCTCGGGGAAGAGGCGGTCGGGGTGGTGCAGGATCTCCGCCTCCACCGGCGGCTTCTCCCCTCGCGGCGGTACATACGGGGGACGACCCTTGCGAGTTCTTCATCAGGCTGCGCCGGCCGCCTCGTTGTCGCCTCTGGCTTCCCGCTCCGTTTGCGAGCGCGATGGAGCCGGAACCGCCCGAGATGCTGAGATTGCGCATGAGGGGTTGTGGGATCAGCGGCACGCGAGTCCACGTTGTATCCCCAGCCCCTAGCGTGATGTATCTTGATCGTGGATGGAAGACGTTCGCCCGCATCCACAGCTTGACGGCGGGGTTTACCCTCCATTTTAAGTTAATGGAGGGCGACCTCCTCTCCGTCAAGGACTTCGGGGACTCCGGCATCCGGGCGAGGTGCTGCGTGGACAGCTCCTCCGATAGCGAAGACTCCCCCTCGAGCGAGAGTAACGAGGAGGAGAGCGACAGCGACGACGAGGGTAACGGGCGGCGGGGTGGCGAGTCCGACTAGGTGTCGGACGCCGCTCCGCGCCCCTCCGGCGACCCCATCATCCGCGTCACCGGCACCTTGAACTCCCCGGGGCCGTCTCCTTGGGCGGCTGGCGCAGGGAGGCTGCGGAAGGGGAAGAGGGCCGGCAAGGCCATCAGGTCGGAGTACGAGGGCGTGGTGCCCTCGACAGCGTGCTGACGTCCTACCGCCCTGTCCTCGAGCCCCGCTTCCGGCGCTGCCATCACCGTCCAGCCTTCGGACAGCCCCCGGACTGTTCTCTTGGTGTCTTCTGGCACCCGTAGTTCGCCTAGGCGCCCCTTTTGCCCTGCTCGGCTCCTTGATCTACCTCCTAAAGAGAGGGACAGGAAAAGGATTACGGGCATCTTATCTTTTTCATTTGTAAACCTTCGGGCCTTAGCTGCATTTAAAACTTGTAATCCTCTCTTTCATGTTTTTCATCCACTATGGACTGCACCCGAGCGGGATGTTTTTTAATGAAAAAGGGAAAGCTTGCTATGTCCTTTACTTGATTTTGTGTCTTGTATGTTTTTACCCTGTGCTTTGAGGGGACTTGCCGGCGCAAGCACACTTGCTGAGTGCGGGACATCAGCAGCCCGCTGGCGGTGCTGCATCTGGCAAGAAACCTTGTCGGGGCTAGTCGCAGCGCGCTTGTATTGTTGAGCGGACTCGAAACAAATCAAGGGCGCAACTTAGCCGCGAGTCGGTTCCTCCGCATACAGGTTTTTCATACAAGGCACGATCGTTCAAGGATGCGGCTTCGCGTTCCCCAGTCCATGAGGGGATGCATGATGAGGTGCGAAAAAAAAACTTATCTGGTATCGTAGCCTCCGGCAACCTTGGCTTGCCGCAGATGAAACTTGACATCCGCGCCCCCCGGCAACACTAGCTTGTCGGGGTCTAGGTGCCGGCGCGCCCTTCTTTTTCTTCCTGGTCGTTGTCATTTCATTTATGGGACAATTTAGTCAGTGCCGCAATGAGTTACTTTTGCAACATAACTCAATTTCTGGGCACTATCCGCTATGTTACTTCCTTTACTTGGTTCCGCCCCTTGTGTGTTTTCGCCCTACGCTTTGAGGGAAACTTGCCGATGCAAGCACACTTGCTGAGTGCGGGACATCAGCAGCCCGCTGGCGGTGCTGCATCCGGCAAGAAACCTTGTCGGGGCTAGTTGCAGCGCGCTTGTATTGTTGAGCGGACTCGAAACAAATCAAGGGCGCAACTTAGCCACGAGCCGGTTCCTTCGCGCACAGGTTTCACACACAAGGCACGGTCGTTCAAGGAATATAACTCTGCTCGCTGTGTTATATCCTTTACTCTATCACATCCCTTGTATGTTTTCACCCTACGCTTTGAGGGAAACTTGCCGACGCAAGCACACTTGCTGAGTGCGGAACATCAGCAGCCCGCTGGCGGTGCTGCGTCCGGCAAGAAACCTTGTCGGGGCTAGTTGCAGCGCGCTTGTATTGTTGAGCGGGCTCGAAACAAATCAAGGGCGCAACTTAGCCACGAGTCGATTCGTCCGCGCACAGGCGTTCCATACAAG
This sequence comes from Triticum timopheevii, assembly GCA_963921465.1. Taxonomy (NCBI): domain Eukaryota; kingdom Viridiplantae; phylum Streptophyta; class Magnoliopsida; order Poales; family Poaceae; genus Triticum; species Triticum timopheevii. Next base: position 311,018,528 of record OY997266.1, on the reverse strand, counting down.
GCACGGACCTTCAAGGAATATATCTTAAAATTTAAAGCTTGATTATGCTCAAACTTTGGCAACTTATCTTTTCTGTCGTCGGTGCTCCGGCGAGGCCATGCTCTTTTGAACGACACCCGGCCCACACCTCTATACTCTCCTCCTCGAAACTTCTGGCGTTAGCTTTGCGGCTATGGTAGCGGCACAAATCTTGCCTGTAGCGAGCATCTCGTACCGCAGCCTGAAGAGGATCTTCCTCGAGGGGCAGTGCGTCATATTTTCCGCGGCTGCTCTCACTCCAGCTCACGGTAAGGGAGCTCTCGAGGTGATCTGTATACGAGGGGAAAGGGGTCGAGAGTGTTGAGCCTCCAGCCCGAAAATGGCCAGGATAAAGGGATTGTTCGGTGAGCTTGAGCTGGCTGATGAATCTGTTTGGAGTGGAACTGGCACGCTTCACACTTGGTTACTTGTGCAGTTGCATCCTGGAGGGCTGAAGGCCAGAAGAAACCTTGCCGGAAGGCTTTGCCGGCAAGGGCTCTCGCGCCAATGTGGTGACCACATATGCCTCCGTGTATCTCCGCCAACAGCTCCTGTCCATTTGATTGCCGGGCTAATTTTTCCGCTTCTTCCTGTTCCTCAGGAAGTTCTCCTGTCTGAAGGAAATGGACGATCTTCTGTGCCCATGCCGGAGCTCGTGGCTCGACGACAAGGACTAAAGGCGCGAATGCTGCTGCGGAAACATCCGCTTCTACAGCAAGGATCTGGGATCTTGCTGGAGCGTGATGCTCCGCGGCAAGCGTGTCGGGACATAGCTTGTCGGGAGCCGTTGCTCGAACGGAATGAGGCCTGGGGCTTGCCGGAGCAGGATGTTCCTCGGCAAGCGTGTCGGGACACAGCTTGTCGGGAGCCTCTGCTCGAACGGAACAAGGTCCAGGGCCTGCCGGAGCAGACCGCTCCTCAGCGCTCTTGGTGTTGATCTTGGGGACCTTCTTGACGGCGGCTTCGGGGAGCTCTGCCGGAAGGTAGTCGCCAGCAATCAACTTCCTCTTCTTGCTTTGTCCAGTTGATGGTGTCACAGATGGCTGAGTCAGCTTGAGCACAAAGATCCCTGGTTCCACAGGCAACTTGAGTGCGGCACACTTTGACAGACTATCTGCAATGTCATTCTGAGCTCTTGGAACATGTTCCATTTGCAGGCCGTCAAAATGCTCCTCTAGCTTCCTCACTTCATCGATGTATGCCTCCATCAACGGACTCTGATAATCTTTGTTAACTTGGCGGACGACAAGCTACGAATCACCCCTGACAATAAGCTTCTTGATCCCAAGTTCTGCCGCGACCCTGAGTCCGGCAAGCAAGCCTTCATACTCTGCAGTATTATTTGTAGCTTGCTCCTTGGGAAAGTGCATTTGGACTACGTACTTGAGGTGCTCTCCGGTGGGTGCGACAAGTAGTACGCCCGCACCGGCGCCTTGCAGCGAGAAGGCACCATCGAAGTACATGATCCATTCCTTGCTAGCTTCCTTGACGGGGATGCTCCTCTCCGGAACTTCTTCATCAGGCGTTGGCGTCCATTCTGCTATGAATTCTGCCAAGGCTCGGCTCTGGATAGTTGATGTACTCTCGAACTTGAGGCCAAAGCTTGACAATTCCAGTGCCCACTCGACAATCCTGCCTGTTGCTTCTGGATTCTGCAATATCCTCTTCAACGGAAAGCGGGTGACCACTGTGATCTCATGTGCTTGGAAGTAATGGCGCAGCTTCCTCGAGGCCATTAGGAGGCCGAAGAGCAATTTCTGCACGCCAGAGTACCTTGATCTAGCCCCCTGCAGAAGGGAGCTGACGAAGTAAACTGGGCGCTGCACCATCTTTTTCTGTTTCTCTTCTTGTGGCTGCGCGGACCCATTCTTGCCGGAACCAGAACTTGCGGATCGGGGCTTGTCGGGCCAGAGCTTGTCGGGGAAGCCCCCTGCTTGTCGCTGGGCTTGCTTGCTGCGGACGCTGGCTCACCATATGCCTCCCTCTCCGCTACTAACGCAGCACTAACCACTTGATTGGTTGCCGCCAGATATAGCAGCAACTTCTCTTGTGGTTTAGGTGCGACAAGTGTTGGAGTAGAGGATAGGTATCTCTTCAGGTCCTGCAGCGCAGCCTCCGCTTCCGAAGTCCATTTCATTGGGCCTGCCTTTTTCAAAATCTTGAAAAATGGCAGGGCGCGCTCAGCAGACTTGGAGATGAACCTACTCAGAGCAGCAACAAAGCCGGCAAGCCTTCGCACATCCTTGACGCGCTTTGGTGCTTCGATTTGCTCAATGGCCTTGATCTTGTCGGGATTAGCTTCAATCCCCCTCTGGGACACAAAGAATCCGAGAAGCTTGCCGGAGGGAACTCCAAACACACACTTCTCGGGATTCAACTTGAGGTTGACCCTGCGCAGATTTGCAAAAGTCTCGTCCAAATCCTGGATCAAAGTCTCTTTGTCCTTGCTCTTGACCACTATGTCATCCATGTAAGCTTCTACATTTCTGTGCAGCTGTGGCTCAAAAGCATGACTGACTACTCTTGCAAATGTCGAACCAGCATTCTTTAGTCCGAAGGGCATTCGTAAGAAGCAGTACGTGCCACATGGAGTAATGAACGCTGTTTTCTCTTCATCCTCTTCTGCCATGAAGATCTGATGATATCCTGAATATGCATCAAGGAATGAAAGCAGATCACATCCTGCCGTGGAATCGACAATCTGGTCGATGCGCGGCAAGGGAAATGGATCCTTGGGGCAAGCTTTATTAACATCAGTGAAGTCAATACAAAGCCTCCACTTCCCGTTTGCTTTGCGCACGACTACTGGATTGGCTAACCACGTCGGATCGAGTACCCCTCGGACCAGGCCTGCTGCTTCCAACTTCCTGATCTCTTCTGCAATGAATTGTTGATGCTCTACTGCTTGTTTTCTGACTCTCTGCTTGACGGGCCGCACGTGAGGACAGACGGCAAGGTGGTGCTCAATTACTTCCCTGGGAACACCGGGGATGTCAGATGGTTGCCATGCAAACACATCGACATTCGCCCGCAGGAAAGCAACGAGCGCGCTTTCCTATTTAGGATCAAGCGTGGCACTGATGGTGAAGGTGCCACCAGTGCAGTCCTCCTTGGTGGCCACTTTCTTGGTCTCTGGTGAAGCTATCTTTGCCTTCTTGCACTTGCCGGTGGAGCTCGATGGTGCGTCCTCGACGGTAGCGCAGCACTCCAAAGAGGTGCGCTTGCCGGAGTATGCATCAGAGCTACTCTTGCCGGACTCTTGCCGGATGAGATCAGATTCAGGCCGGCCCCGCCGTCAACCAGCATCTTCGTGACCCTGAGGTTGCGGATTGTTGGTGAAACCAACATCGGCAAGCACCCGACCGCAGTGATGCGATCAGGGTGATCCTCAATGTCGAAGATGATGGGCATGCTAGACCACTTCAGGGGCTTGTGCGACTCGACGGATGGTTCTGCTGCGTTCACTTCCCGCACCCACTGTTTGAGTTGGCGGTGCGAGGTGTGCAGAGAAGCACCGCCATCGACGCACAACACCTCTGTCGCCTTCTGGAACTCCTGCTCGTCAGTCTCATCTTCCTCCATCTCATCATCCTCATCTTCGTCTTCGTCTTTGTCGCGGCCGCGGGGAGGCCTGTCTCCTTGCCGTGGCTTGGCCTTGTCGCGGCGCCCTCCTCGGGCGGGATACTTCTTGCCGGATCCTCCGCCACCTTGCCGGGCCTTCTCCTTGTCGCGGCGCTCGTATTCAGCTTTCTGTAGCTCCGCCATCTGCTCAACTTTCTTGCAGGCTTGGAGATCGTGGCCCTTGGTGCGGTGGATCTTGCAATACTGCTTGCCGGAGCCATCCTGCTTGTCGGCGGCCACCACAGCTTCGCCGGTGCTACCAGCTTTGGCTTTCTCGGAACCGCCTCCGCTGCCGGATTGCTCAACAACTAGCACATCCTTAGACTTTCTCTTTCTGTTATTCCTCCTCCGGTTCCTTTTTGCCGGAGGGGCGTCCTCACTGTCAGATCCTTCTGCTCCTGCATTCTCTCCGGGGAGTCTCCTCCCCTCTTCATCCCATGCACACTTGTCGGCTTGGGCATATAGCTCGCTGACATCTCTGACTTTGCACATCGCCATCTCCTCCCTCATCCTGCGGTTACGCATGTTCTGATGGAACGCGCTGATAACCGCGGTAGGGTGGACGTCTGGGATGTTGCGCTGCACCTGACTGAATCTCTGAAAATATAATTGCGCAGGGGTTCTCCCTCCTTCTGGGCGAGCAGGTGAAGATCACTCTCCTGGCCATGGGGTTTGTGGCCGCCTGTGAAAGCGCCAACAAACTTATGGCACAGGTCCGCCCACGAAGAGATGGAGTTGTCCAGCAAGTGCATGAGCCAAGATCTGACGTTGGGCTTGAGTACCAGCGGGAAGTAGTTGGCGAGTATCTTCTCGTCGCGTCCTCCGGCAGCCTGCACCGCGATGGTGTAGACGCTGAGGAACTCTGACGGATGTATCCTGCCATCGTACTTCTCGGGCACGTCTGGTTTGAAGTTGTTGGTACTGGGCCACTGGACTTGCCGCAGCTCACGGGTGAACGCAGGGCAACCTGCCGCGTACGGCAAGTCGCCTGGTTCCCCTGGCGCATGCATGTCGACAGTGGGCCCAGCGCGCCGGTCAGATTGACGTCGCGCTTCTCTTCGACGCTCGATGCGAGTGCGAGCGTCTTCGTGCCGTCGTTCTTGGAGAACTTGGCGTTGATCGCGGCGAGCTCGCGGGTCTGACGACGCGGTGGAGTCGGTGTCGAGGTTGGCCCGGCGAGTCAGCGATCTTGGCCTTCGGGGCGGGGAGTTCGCAGCGGTGGCACCCCCAGCGGTCTTGTCGGCATCAGCTTGCACCTGGGCGTCTTGCCGGGGCTTCGATGTGCTCGGTTGCCGGGGCTTGTCGCCGTTGGCGAACCAATGAGGCTATAAATGGCAGCCCTCCGGTCGTCGATCTTGTTCGGCGCTGGAGGGTAGTCTAGAAGCAGCTGGGCTCGGGTCAGCGATTCCTCTGGAGTCTTGGGTGGCGGTGGCGAGCGGCGCGAGGTGCGAGACATGCTCAAACTTCTAACAGTGTTAGAAGGAGCAAAATCTCGTACAGGCGACCGCACTGCGCTCGTGCCAGCGTGTTGGCGTGCATGTTGGCCTTGAGCGTCCCGTGACCCGCCAGCTTGGCCTTGTTCCAACGCGAGCACGGTACTAGGAGCACCGTGGCGTTGTTGATCCTGCACCTCCTGGAAGGGGGTGCGGTGGATATGCGGAAGATGAACCTTGCGGGGCCTTGTCCTTGGACTGGGTGACGACGCGCGTCCCCCCGCCGGCGCCCGCTCCTCTGCCGGCGTCTCCCCCACCGCCCATTTGCTCCGGTGGCGGTAGGGAAGTCGCAGACGGAGCGGCCACTTCTGAAGTCTTCTTCTTTGGTGGCATGTCGACGAAGAGGTTGATGTAGCGCGCGCAGACGCCGGATCAGATACGCACGACCTCGACGCACCCCTACCTGGCGCGCCAGAGATGTCGCGGCGGAGCTGGGAGGCCACGAGCACCTATGGGGCAGGAGGGCCCCTTCGTTTGTTCGGCGAGGGAGCGGAGGGCGCACGCAGAGCGGATCGAGGCGAGGGAGCGCGCGGGGTTTTTTTACCCAGCTTCGGAGCTCTCCGGAGAGATAAAACTCCTACTGCTGCTTTGTGTGTTGTATTTGTTCTTGCTCGAGAGAGCGGGCGTGGCGTCGAATCAGCCGAACCCCAAGCTGTGGAGCCAAAATTCCGAACCTCCGAACCCCCTCTACGTGCGTATGGGCCTCCTTTTTATAGGCTAAAGGGGTCACCGACAGGTGGCAGCATAGGAAGAGGGGTAGAAAGGTAAAAATGCGGGTTGGTACAACTACTACCAACAGTGTCCCCTACCTAACTCTGACAGCAGGGGACAAGGGCATTTAATGCCCATCCGATCGCCCCAACAGTGCAAGGACACGACCGTTAGAGGCGCCACCGATCGCCACGATGGCCTCCTTGTCAGCTTCACTTGCCACCTCGCACCGCCATGCTGCACAGCTACCCGCCACATGCACCAGGAGCGATCCTGTGGCGACACGTCGTCGGATGCATTGGAGCGTGGGCGCGGAGTGGCAGCCTTGCCGCGGCAAGCGCCTTGCCGCGGCCCCTTGTCTTGTCGCACAAGCAAGCTTGCCGCTCGCCGGGCCCTGCCGGGACGCGCGGGGCGTCGCGGCAAGTTTCTTGGAGTGCCTTGGCTGGCCGTCCCGGCAAGCTCCTCTTGCTGGGGCCTTTGTCCTTCCCGGCAAGCTCCTCTTGCCGGGGCCTTGTATTCTTCCTGGCCAGCTTCTCTCGCCAGGGCCTTGGTTGGCCTTCCCGGCAAGCTCCTCTTGCCGGGGCCTTGGTTGGCTTTCCCGGCAAGCTCCTCTTGCCGGGGCTTTTAGCTTTAGTACTCTGTTCTTGAACGGCATCTAAGCGGCCATCGAGCATCTTGGCGGATGCCCGGCAAGCCCTGCCGCGGGTCGCTGCGACTGCCCGTGCACAAGTTCGGGGTACTAAGGTACCCCCTACTTTAGTACACCGACAACGTGACACCACTGCCACCCTGTCTTAGCGTAACGCGAGTCGAGGTGGACATCGTCGCAGTAGCGACGACGGACGTCGAGACAAGCACGTGACACCACAGCCACCCTGTCTTAGCGTAATGCGAGTCCAGGCGGACGTCATCGCGGTAGCAACGACGGACGCCGAGACGAGCACGTGACACCACTGCCACCCTATTTTAGCGAAACGTGAGTCGAGGCGGACATCGTCGCGGTACGACGACGGACGCCGAGACGAACACCTGACACCACTGCCCCCCTATCTTAGCGTAACGCGAGTCGAGGCGGACATCGTCGCGGTAGCGACGACGGACGCCGAGACGAGCACGTGACACCACTGCCACCCTGTCTTAGCTTAGAGCGAGTCGAGGCGGACGTCGTCGCGGTAGCAACGACGGACGCCGAGACGAGCACGGGACAACACTGCCACCCTATCTTAGCGTAACGCGAGTCGAGGCGGACGTCGTCGCGGAAGCGACGACTGACGCCGAGACGAGCATGTGACACCACTGCCCCCCTATCTTAGCGTAATGCGAGTCCAGGCGGACGTCGTCGCGCTAGCGACGACGGACGCCGAGACGAGCACGTGACACCACTGCCACCCTGTCTTAGCGTAATGCGAGTCGAGGTGGACGTCGTCGCGGTAGCGACGACGGACGCCGAGACGAGCATGTGACACCATTGCCCCCCTATCTTAGCGTAACGCGAGTCCAGGCGGACGTCGTCGCGGTAGCGACGACGGACGCCGAGATGAGCATGTGACACCACTGCCACCCTGTCTTAGCGTAACGTGAGTCGAGGCGGACGTCGTCGCGGTAGCAACGACGGACGCCGAGACGAGCACGGGACAACACTGCCACCCTATCTTAGCGTAACGCGAGTCGAGGCGGACGTCGTCGCGGTAGCGACGACTGACGCCGAGACAAGCATGTGACACCACTGCCCCCCTATCTTAGCGTAATGCGAGTCCAGGCGGACGTCGCCGCGGTAGGGACGACGGACGCCGAGACGAGCACGTGACACCACTGCCACCCTGTCTTAGCGTAACGCGAGTCGAGGTGGACGTCGTCGCGGTAGCGACGATGGACGCCGAGACGAGCATGTGACACCACTGCCCCCCTATCTTAGTGTAACGCGAGTCCAGGCGGACGTCGTCGTGGTAGCGACGACGGACGCCGAGACGAGCATGTGACACCACTGCCACCCTGTCTTAGCGTAACGTGAATCGAGGCAGACGTCGTTGCGGTAGCAACGACGGACGCCGAGACGAGCACGGGACAACACTACCACCCTATCTTAGCGTAACGCGAGTCGAGGCGGACGTCGTCGCGGTAGCGACGACTGACGCCGAGACGAGCATGTGACACCACTGCCCCCCTATCTTAGCTTAGAGCGAGTCCAGGCGGACGTCGTCACAGTAGCGACGACGGATGCCGAGACGAGCGCGTGACACCACTGCCACCCTATCCTAGCATAGCGCGAGTCGAGGCGGACGTCGTCGCGGTAGCGACGACAGACGCCGAGACGAGCACGTGACACCACTACCACCCTTTCTTAGCGTACCGCAAGTCCAGGCGGACGTCGTCACGGTAGCGACGACAGACGCCGAGACGAGCACGTGACACCACTGCCACCCTGTCTTAGCTTAGAGCGAGTCGAGGCAGACGTCGTCGCGGTAGCGATGACGGACGCCGAGACGAGCACGTGACACCACTGCCACCCTGTCTTAGCGTAACGCGAGTCCAGGCGGACGTCGTCGCGGTAGCGACGACGGACGCCGAGACGAGCACGGGACAACACTGCCACCCTATCTTAACGTAACGCGAGTCGAGGCGGACGTCGTCGCGGTAGCAACGACGGATGCCGAGACGAGCATGTGACACCACTGCCCCCCTATCTTAGCGTAACGCGAGTCCAGGCGGACGTCGTCGCGGTAGCGACCACGGACGCCGAGACGAGCATGTGACACCACTGCCACCCTGTCTTAGCGTCTCGTGAGTCGAGGCGGACGTCGTCACGGTAGCAACGACGGACGCCGAGACGAGCACGGGACAACACTGCCAACCTATCTTACCGTAACGCGAGTCGAGGCAGACGTCGTCGCGGTAGCGACGACTGACGCCGAGACGAGCATGTGACACCACTGCCCCCCTATCTTAGCGTAATGCGAGTCCAGGCGGACGTCGTCGCGGTAGCGACGACGGACGCCGAGACGAGCACGTGACACCACTGCCACCCTGTCTTAGCGTAACGCGAGTCGAGGTGGACGTCGTCGCGGTAGCGACGACGGACACCGAGACGAGCATGTGACACCACTGCCCCCCTATCTTAGCGTAACGCGAGTCCAGGCGGACGTCGTCGCGGTAGCGACGACGGACGCCAAGACGAGCATGTGACACCACTGCCACACTGTCTTAGCGTAACGTGAGTCGAGGCGGACGTCGTCGCGGTAGCAACGACGTACGCCGAGACGAGCACGGGACAACACTGCCACCCTATCTTAGCGTAACGCGAGTCGAGGCGGACGTCGTCGCGGTAGCGACGACTGACGCCGAGACGAGCATGTGACACCACTGCCCCCCTATCTTAGCTTAGAGCGAGTCCAGGCGGACGTTGTCGCGGTAGCGACGACGGACGCCGAGACGAGCGCATGACACCACTGCCACCCTGTCTTAGCATAGCGCGAGTCGAGGCGGACGTCGTCGCGGTAGCGACGACAGACGCCGAGACGAGCACGTGACACCACTACCACCCTTTCTTAGCGTACCACAAGTCCAGGCGGACGTCGTCGCGGTAGCGACGACGGACGCCGAGACGAGCACGTGACACCACCGCCACCCTATGTTACGTAACGCGAGTCGAGGCGGACGTCGTCGCGGTAGCGACGATGGACGTCGAGACAAGCACGTGACACCACTGCCACCCTGTCTTAGCTTAGAGCGAGTCGAGGCAGACGTCGTCGCGGTAGCGACGACGGACGCCGAGACGAGCACGTGACACCACTGCCACCCTGTCTTAGCGTAACGCGAGTCCAGGCGGACGTCGTCGCGGTAGCGACGACGGACGCCGAGACGAGCACGGGACAACACTGCCACCCTATCTTAACGTAACGCGAGTCGAGGCGGACGTCGTCGCGGTAGCGACGACGGACGCCGAGACGAGCATGTGACACCACTGCCCCCCTATCTTAGCGTAACGCGAGTCCAGGCGGACGTCGTCGCGGTAGCGACGACGGACGCCGAGACGAGCATGTGACACCACTGCCACCCTGTCTTAGCGTAACCTGAGTCGAGGCGGACGTCGTCGCGGTAGCAACGACGGACGCCGAGACGAGCACGGGACAACACTGCCACCCTATCTTAGTGTAACGCGAGTCGAGGCGGACGTCGTCGCGGTAGCGACGACTGACGCCGAGACGAGCATGTGACACCACTGCCCCCTATCTTAGCGTAACGCGAGTCGAGGCGGACGTCGTCGCGGTAGCGACGACGGACGCCGAGACGAGGACGTGACACCACTGCCACCCTGTCTTAGCGTAACGCGAGTCGAGGCGGACGTCGTCGCGGTAGCGACAACGGACGCCGAGACGAGCACGTGACACCACTGCCACCCTGTCTTAGCATAGCGCGAGTCGAGGCGGACGTCGTCGCGGTAGCGACGACGGACGCTGAGACAAGCACGTGACACCACTGCCACCCTTTCTTAGCGTACCGCGAGTCAAGGCGGACGTCATCGCTGTAGCGACGACGGACGCCGAGACGAGCACGTGACACCACTGCCACCCTGTGTTACGTAACACGAGTCGAGGCAGACGTCGTCGCGGTAGCGACGACGGACGCCGAGACGAGCACGTGACACCACTGCCACCCTGTCTTAGCGTAACGCAAGTCGAGGCGGACGTCGTCGCGGTAGCGACGACAGAAGCCGAGGCAAACACATGACACCACTGCCAACCTGTCTTAGCGTAACGCGAGTCGAGGCGGACGTCATCGCGGTAGCGACGACGGACGCTGAGACGAGCACGTGACACCACTGCCACCCTGTCTTAGCGTAACGCGAGTCGAGGCGGACGTCGTCGCGGTAGCGACGACGGACTCCGAGACGAGCACGTGACACCACTGCCAACCTGTCTTAGTGTAAAGCGAGTCGAGGCGGAAGTCGTCGCGGTAGCGACGACGGACGCCGAGTCGAGCACGTGACACCACTGCCACCCAGTCTTACCATAACGCGAGTCGAGGCGGACGTCATCGCGGTACCGACGACGGACGCCGAGATGAGCACGTGCCACCACTGCCACCCTGTCTTAACGTAACGCGAGTCGAGGCGGACGTCGTCGCGGTAGCGACGATGTACATCTAGACGAGCACAGGACACCACTGCCACCCTGTTTTAGCGTAACACGAGTCGAGGCGGACGTCGTCGCGGTAGCGACGACGGACGTCGAGACGAGCACGTGACACCACAGCCACCCTGTCTTAGCGTAACGCGAGTCAAGGCGGACGTCATCGCGGTAGCGACGACGGACGCCGAGAGGAGTACGTGACACCACTGCCACCCTGTCTTAGCGTAAAGCGAGTCGAGGCGGACGTCGTCGTGGTAGCGACGACGGACGCCGAGACGAGCACGTGACACCACTGCCACCCTGTCTTTGCTTAGAGCGAGTCGAGGCGGACGTCGTCGCGGTAGCGACGACGGACGCCGAGACGAGCGCGTGACACCACTCCACCCTGTCTTAGCATAGCGCGAGTCGAGGCGGACATCGTCGCGGTAGCGACGACAGACGCCAAGATGAGCACGTGACACCACTACCACCCTTTCTTAGCGTACCGCAAGTCGAGGCGGACGTCGTCGCGGTAGCGACGATGGACGCCGAGACGAGCACGTGACACCACTGCCACCCTGTGTTACGTAACGCGAGTCGAGGCGGACGTCGTCGCGGTAGCGACGACGGACGTCGAGACGAGCACGTGACACCACTGCCACCCTGTCTTAGCTTAGAGCGAGTCGAGGCAGACGTCGTCGCGGTAGCGACGACGGACGCCGAGACAAGCACGTGACACCACTGCCATCCTGTCTTAGCGTAACGCGACTCGAGGCGGACGTCGTCGCGGTAGCGACGACGGACGCCGAGACGAGCACGGGACAACACTGCCACCCTATGTTAGCGTAACGCGAGTCGAGGCGGACGTCGTCGCGGTAGCAACGACGGACGCCGAGACGAGCATGTGACACCACTTCCCCCCTATCTTAGCGTAACGCAAGTCCAGGCGAACGTCGTCGCGGTAGCGACGACGGACGTCGAGACGAGCACGTGACACCACCGCCACCCTGTCTTAGCTTAGAGCGAGTCGAGGCGGACGTCGTCGCGGTAGCGACGACGGACGCCGAGACGAGCACGTGACACCACTGCCACCCTGTCTTAGCGTAGCGCGAGTCGAGGCGGACGTCATCGTGGTAGCGACGACGGACGCCGAGACGAGCACGTAACACCACTGCGACCCTGTCTTAGCATAGCGCGAGTCGAGGCGGACGTCGTCGCGGAAGCGACGATGGACGCCGAGACGAGCACGTGACAACACTGCCACCCTATCTTAGCGTAACGCGGGTCGAGGCAGACGTTATCGCGGTAGCGACGATGGACGCCGAGACGAGCACGTGACACCACTGCCACCCTATCTTAGCGTAACGCGAGTTGAGGCGGACGTCGTCGTGGTAGCGACGACGGACGCCGAGACGAGCACGTGACACCACTGCCACCATGTCTTAGCGTAACACGAGTCGAGGCGGACGTCGTCGCGGTAGCGACGACGGATGCCGAGACGAACACCTGACACCACTGCCATCCTGTCTTAGCGTAACGCGAGTCGAGGCGGACGTCGTCGCGGTAGCGACGACGGACGCCGAGACGAGGACGTGACACCACTGCCACCCTGTCTTAGCATAGCGCGAGTCGAGGCGGACGTCGTCGCGGTAGCGACGACAGACGCCGAGACGAGCACGTGACACCACTGCCACCCTTTCTTAGCGTACCGCGAGTCGAGGCGGACGTCGTCGCTGTAGCGACGACGGACGCCGAGACAAGCACGTGACACCACTGCCACCCTGTGTTACGTAATGTGAGTCGAGGCAGACGTCGTCGCGGTAGCGACGACGGACGCCGAGACGAGCACGTGACACCACTGCCACCCTGTCTTTGCGTAACGCAAGTCGAGGCGGACATCGTCGCGGTAGCGACGACAGAAGCCGAGGCAAACACATGACACCACTACCATCATGTCTTAGCGTTACGCGAGTCGATGCGGACGTCGTCACGGTAGCGACGACGGACCCCGAGACGAGCACGTGACACCACTGCCACTCTGTCTTAGCGTAACGAGAGTCGAGGCGGACGTCGTCGTGGTAGCGACGACGGACGCCGAGACGAGCATGTGACACCACTGCCCCCCTATCTTAGCGTAACGCGAGTCCAGGCGGACGTCGTCGCAGTAGCGACGACGGACGCTGAGACGAGCACGTGACACCACTACCACCCTGTCTTAGCGTAACGCCAGTCGAGGCGGACGTCGTCGCGGTAGCGACGACGGACACTGAGACGAGCACGTGACACCACTGCCAACCTATCTTAGCGTAACGCGAGTCGAGGCGGACATCGTCGCGGTAGCGACGACGGACGTCGAGACGAGCACGTGACACCACTGCCACCCTGTCTTAGCGTCTCGTGAGTCGAGGCGGACGTCGTCACGGTAGCAACGACGGACGCCGAGACGAGCACGGGACAACACTGCCAACCTATCTTACCGTAACGCGAGTCGAGGCAGACGTCGTCGCGGTAGCGACGATTGACGCCGAGACGAGCATGTGACACCACTGCCCCCCTATCTTAGCGTAATGCGAGTCCAGGCGGACGTCGTCGCGGTAGCGACGACGGACGCCGAGACGAGCACGTGACACCACTGCCACCCTGTCTTAGCGTAACGCGAGTCCAGGCGGACGTCGTCGCGGTAGCGACGACGGACGCCAAGACGAGCATGTGACACCACTGCCACACTGTCTTAGCGTAACGTGAGTCGAGGCCGACGTCGTCGCGGTAGCAACGACGTACGCCGAGACGAGCACGGGACAACACTGCCACCCTATCTTAGCGTAACGCGAGTCGAGGCGGACGTCGTCGCGGTAGCGACGACTGACGCCGAGACGAGCATGTGACACCACTGCCCTCCTATCTTAGCTTAGAGCGAGTCCAGGCGGACGTCGTCGCGGTAGCGACGACGGAAGCCGAGACGAGCGCATGACACCACTGCCACCCTGTCTTAGCATAGCGCAAGTCGAGGCGGACGTCGTCGCGGTAGCGACGACAGACACCGAGACGAGCACGTGACACCACTACCACCCTTTCTTAGCGTACCACAAGTCCAGGCGGACGTCGTCGCCGTAGCGACGACGGACGCCGAGACGAGCACGTGACACCAACGCCACCCTATGTTACATAACGCGAGTCGAGGCGGACGTCGTCGCGGTAGCGACGATGGACGTCGAGACAAGCACGTGACACCACTGCCACCCTGTCTTAGCTTAGAGCGAGTCGAGGCAGACGTCGTCGCGGTAGCGACGACGGACGCCGAGACGAGCACGTGACACCACTGCCACCCTGTCTTAGCGTAACGCGAGTCCAGGCGGACGTCGTCGCGGTAGCGACGACGGACGCCGAGACGAGCACGGGACAACACTGCCACCCTATCTTAACGTAACGCGAGTCGAGGCGGACGTCGTCGCGGTAGCGACGACGGACGCCGAGACGAGCATGTGACACCACTGCCCCCCTATCTTAGCGTAACGCGAGTCTAGGCGGACGTCGTCGCGGTAGCGACGACGGACGCCGAGACGAGCATGTGACACCACTGCCACCCTGTCTTAGCGTAACTTGAGTCGAGGCGGACGTCGTCGCGGTAGCAACGACGGACGCCGAGACGAGCACGGGACAACACTGCCACCCTATCTTAGGGTAACGCGAGTCGAGGCGGACGTCGTCGCGGTAGCGACGACTGACGCCGAGACGAGCATGTGACACCACTGCCCCCTATCTTAGCGTAACGCGAGTCGAGGCGGACGTCGTCGCGGTAGCGACGACGGACGCCGAGACGAGGACGTGACACCACTGCCACCCTGTCTTAGCGTAACGCGAGTCGAGGCGGACGTCGTCGCGGTAGCGACGACGGACGCCGAGACGAGCACGTGACACCACTGCCACCCTGTCTTAGCATAGCGTGAGTCGAGGCGGACGTCGTCGCGGTAGCGACGACGGACGCTGAGACAAGCACGTGACACCACTGCCACCCTTTCTTAGCGTACCGCGAGTCAAGGCGGACGTCGTCGCTGTAGCGACGACGGACGCCGAGACGAGCACGTGACACCACTGCCACCCTGTGTTATGTAACGCGAGTCGAGGCAGACGTCGTCGCGGTAGCGACGACGGACGCCGAGACGAGCACGTGACACCACTGCCACCCTGTCTTAGCGTAACGCAAGTCGAGGCGGACGTCGTCGCGGTAGCGACGACAGAAGCCGAGGCAAACACATGACACCACTGCCAACCTGTCTTAGCGTAACGCGAGTCGAGGCGGACGTCATCGCGGTAGCGACGACGGACGCTGAGACGAGCACGTGACACCACTGCCACCCTGTCTTAGCGTAACGCGAGTCGAGGCGGACGTCGTCGCGGTAGCGACGATGGACTCCGAGACGAGCACGTGACACCACTGCCAACCTATCTTAGTGTAAAGCGAGTCGAGGCGGAAGTCGTCGCGGTAGCGACGACGGACGCCGAGTCGAGCACGTGACACCACTGCCACCCAGTCTTACCATAACGCGAGTCGAGGCGGACGTCATCGCGGTACCGACGACGGACGCCGAGATGAGCACGTGCCACCACTGCCACCCTGTCTTAACGTAACGCGAGTCGAGGCGGACGTCGTCGCGGTAGCGACGATGTACATCTAGACGAGCACAGGACACCACTGCCACCCTGTTTTAGCGTAACACGAGTCGAGGCGGACGTCGTCGCGGTAGCGACGACGGACGTCGAGACGAGCACGTGACACCACAGCCACCCTGTCTTAGCGTAACGCGAGTCAAGGCGGACGTCATCGCGGTAGCGACGACGGACGCCGAGAGGAGCACGTGACACCACTGCCACCCTGTCTTAGCGTAAAGCGAGTCGAGGCGGACGTCGTCGTGGTAGCGACGACGGACGCCGAGACGAGCACGTGACACCACTGCCACCCTGTCTTTGCTTAGAGCGAGTCGAGGCGGACGTCGTCGCGGTAGCGACGACGGACGCCGAGACGAGCGCGTGACACCACTGCCACCCTGTCTTAGCATAGCGCGAGTCGAGGCGGACATCGTCGTGGTAGCGACGACAGACGCCAAGACGAGCACGTGACACCACTACCACCCTTTCTTAGCGTACCGCAAGTCGAGGCGGACGTCGTCGCGGTAGCGACGACGGACGTCGAGACGAGCACGTGACACCACTGCCACCCTGTCTTAGCTTACAGCGAGTCGAGGCAGACGTCGTCGCGGTAGCGACGACGGACGCCGAGACAAGCACGTGACACCACTGCCATCCTGTCTTAGCGTAACGCGACTCGAGGCGGACGTCGTCGCGGTAGCGACGACGGACGCCGAGACGAGCACGGGACAACACTGCCACCCTATCTTAGCGTAACGCGAGTCGAGGCGGACGTCGTCGCGGTAGCAACGACGGACGCCGAGACGAGCATGTGACACCACTTCCCCCCTATCTTAGCATAACGCAAGTCCAGGCGAACGTCGTCGCGGTAGCGACGACGGACGTCGAGACGAGCACGTGACACCACCGCCACCCTGTCTTAGCTTAGAGCGAGTCGAGGCGGACGTCGTCGCGGTAGCGACGACGGACGCCGAGACGAGCACGTGACACCACTGCCACCCTGTCTTAGCGTAGCGCGAGTCGAGGCGGACGTCATCGTGGTAGCGACGACGGACGCCGAGACGAGCACGTAACACCACTGCGACCCTGTCTTAGCATAGCGCGAGTCGAGGCGGACGTCGTCGCGGAAGCGACGATGGACGCCGAGACGAGCACGTGACAACACTGCCACCCTATCTTAGCGTAACGCAGG
Source organism: Triticum timopheevii (assembly GCA_963921465.1). Lineage (NCBI taxonomy): Eukaryota > Viridiplantae > Streptophyta > Magnoliopsida > Poales > Poaceae > Triticum > Triticum timopheevii. The sequence goes on along the minus strand of OY997266.1, from coordinate 311,001,738 downwards.
TCGAGGCAGACGTCATCGCGGTAGCGACGATGGACGCCGAGACGAGCACGTGACACCACTGCCACCCTATCTTAGCGTAACGCGAGTTGAGGCGGACGTCGTCGTGGTAGCGACGACGGACGCCGAGACGAGCACGTGACACCACTGCCACCATGTCTTAGCGTAACACGAGTCGAGGCGGACGTCGTCGCGGTAGCGACGACGGATGCCGAGACGAACACCTGACACCACTGCCATCCTGTCTTAGCGTAACGCGAGTCGAGGCGGACGTCGTCGCGGTAGCGACGACGGACGCCGAGACGAGAACGTGACACCACTGCCACCCTGTCTTAGCATAGCGCGAGTCGAGGCGGACGTCGTCGCGGTAGCGACGACGGACGCCGAGACGAGCACGTGACACCACTACCACCCTTTCTTAGCGTACCGCGAGTCGAGGCGGACGTCGTCGCTGTAGCGACGACGGACGCCGAGACAAGCACGTGACACCACTGCCACCCTGTGTTACGTAATGCGAGTCGAGGCAGACGTCGTCGCGGTAGCGACGACGGACGCCGAGACGAGCACGTGACACCACTGCCACCCTGTCTTAGCGTAACGCAAGTCGAGGCGGACATCGTCGCGGTAGCGACGACAGAAGCCGAGGCAAACACATGACACCACTACCATCATGTCTTAGCGTTACGCGAGTCGATGCGGACGTCGTCACGGTAGCGACGACGGACCCCGAGACGAGCACGTGACACCACTGCCACTCTGTCTTAGCATAACGAGAGTCGAGGCGGACATCGTCGTGGTAGCGACGACGGACGCCGAGACGAGCATGTGACACCACTTCCCCCCTATCTTAGCGTAACGCGAGTCCAGGCGGACGTCGTCGCAGTAGCGACGACGGACGCTGAGACGAGCACGTGACACCACTACCACCCTGTCTTAGCGTAACGCCAGTCGAGGCGGACATCGTCGCGGTAGCGACGACGGACACTGAGACGAGCACGTGACACCACTGCCAACCTATCTTAGCGTAACGCGAGTCGAGGCGGACATCGTCGCGGTAGCGACGACGGACGTCGAGACGAGCACGTGACACCACTGCCACCCTATCTTAGCTTAGAGCGAGTAGAGGCGGACGTCGTCGCGGTAGCAACGACGGACGCCGAGACGAACACCTGACACCACTGCCACCCTGTCTTAGCGTAACGCGAGTTGAGGCGGACGTCGTCGCGGTAGCGACGACGGACGCCGAGACGAGCACGTGACACCACTGCCACCCTATCTTAGCTTAGAGCGAGTCGAGGCGGACGTCGTCACGGTAGCGACGACGGACGCCGAGACGAGCGCGTGACACCACTGCCACCCTGTCTTAGCATAGCGCGAGTCGAGGCGGACGTCATCGCGGTAGCGACGACAGACGCCGAGACGAGCACGTGACACCACTGCTACCCTTTCTTAGCGTACCGCAAGTCGAGGCGGACGTCGTCGCGGTAGCGACGACGGACGCCGAGACGAGCACGTGACACCACCGCCACCCTATGTTACGTAACGCGAGTCGAGGCGGACGTCGTCGCGGTAGCGACGATGGACGTCGAGACAAGCACGTGACACCACTGCCACCCTGTCTTAGCTTAGAGCGAGTCGAGGCAGACGTCGTCGCGGTAGCGACGACGGACGCCGAGACGAGCACGTGACACCACTGCCACCCTGTCTTAGCGTAACGCGAGTCCAGGCGGACGTCGTCGCGGTAGCGACGACGGACGCCGAGACGAGCACGGGACAACACTGCCACCCTATCTTAACGTAACGCGAGTCGAGGCGGACGTCGTCGCGGTAGCGACGACGGACGCCGAGACGAGCATGTGACACCACTGCCCCCCTATCTTAGCGTAACGCGAGTCTAGGCGGACGTCGTCGCGGTAGCGACGACGGACGCCGAGACGAGCATGTGACACCACTGCCACCCTGTCTTAGCGTAACTTGAGTCGAGGCGGACGTCGTCGCGGTAGCAACGACGGACGCCGAGACGAGCACGGGACAACACTGCCACCCTATCTTAGGGTAACGCGAGTCGAGGCGGACGTCGTCGCGGTAGCGACGACTGACGCCGAGACGAGCATGTGACACCACTGCCCCCTATCTTAGCGTAACGCGAGTCGAGGCGGACGTCGTCGCGGTAGCGACGACGGACGCCGAGACGAGGACGTGACACCACTGCCACCCTGTCTTAGCGTAACGCGAGTCGAGGCGGACGTCGTCGCGGTAGCGACGACGGACGCCGAGACGAGCACGTGACACCACTGCCACCCTGTCTTAGCATAGCGTGAGTCGAGGCGGACGTCGTCGCGGTAGCGACGACGGACGCTGAGACAAGCACGTGACACCACTGCCACCCTTTCTTAGCGTACCGCGAGTCAAGGCGGACGTCGTCGCTGTAGCGACGACGGACGCCGAGACGAGCACGTGACACCACTGCCACCCTGTGTTACGTAACGCGAGTCGAGGCAGACGTCGTCGCGGTAGCGACGACGGACGCCGAGACGAGCACGTGACACCACTGCCACCCTGTCTTAGCGTAACGCAAGTCGAGGCGGACGTCGTCGCGGTAGCGACGACAGAAGCCGAGGCAAACACATGACACCACTGCCAACCTGTCTTAGCGTAACGCGAGTCGAGACGGACGTCATCGCGGTAGCGACGACGGACGCTGAGACGAGCACGTGACACCACTGCCACCCTGTCTTAGCGTAACGCGAGTCGAGGCGGACGTCGTCGCGGTAGCGACGACGGACTCCGAGACGAGCACGTGACACCACTGCCAACCTGTCTTAGTGTAAAGCGAGTCGAGGCGGAAGTCGTCGCGGTAGCGACGACGGACGCCGAGTCGAGCACGTGACACCACTGCCACCCAGTCTTACCATAACGCGAGTCGAGGCGGACGTCATCGCGGTACCGACGACGGACGCCGAGATGAGCACGTGCCACCACTGCCACCCTGTCTTAACGTAACGCGAGTCGAGGCGGACGTCGTCGCGGTAGCGACGATGTACATCTAGACGAGCACAGGACACCACTGCCACCCTGTTTTAGCGTAACACGAGTCGAGGCGGACGTCGTCGCGGTAGCGACGACGGACGTCGAGACGAGCACGTGACACCACAGCCACCCTGTCTTAGCGTAACGCGAGTCAAGGCGGACGTCATCGCGGTAGCGACGACGGACGCCGAGAGGAGCACGTGACACCACTGCCACCCTGTCTTAGCGTAAAGCGAGTCGAGGCGGACGTCGTCGTGGTAGCGACGACGGACGCCGAGACGAGCACGTGACACCACTGCCACCCTGTCTTTGCTTAGAGCGAGTCGAGGCGGACGTCGTCGCGGTAGCGACGACGGACGCCGAGACGAGCGCGTGACACCACTGCCACCCTGTCTTAGCATAGCGCGAGTCGAGGCGGACATCGTCGCGGTAGCGACGACAGACGCCAAGACGAGCACGTGACACCACTACCACCCTTTCTTAGCGTACCGCAAGTCGAGGCGGACGTCGTCGCGGTAGCGACGATGGACGCCGAGACGAGCACGTGACACCACTGCCACCCTGTGTTACGTAACGCGAGTCGAGGCGGACATCGTCGCGGTAGTGACGACGGACGTCGAGACGAGCACGTGACACCACTGCCACCCTGTCTTAGCTTAGAGCGAGTCGAGGCAGACGTCGTCGCGGTAGCGACGACGGACGCCGAGACAAGCACGTGACACCACTGCCATCCTGTCTTAGCGTAACGCGACTCGAGGCGGACGTCGTCGCGGTAGCGACGACGGACGCCGAGACGAGCACGGGACAACACTGCCACCCTATCTTAGCGTAACGCGAGTCGAGGCGGACGTCGTCGCGGTAGCAACGACGGACGCCGAGACGAGCATGTGACACCACTTCCCCCCTATCTTAGCATAACGCAAGTCCAGGCGAACGTCGTCGCGGTAGCGACGACGGACGTCGAGACGAGCACGTGACACCACCGCCACCCTGTCTTAGCTTAGAGCGAGTCGAGGCGGACGTCGTCGCGGTAGCGACGACGGACGCCGAGACGAGCACGTGACACCACTGCCACCCTGTCTTAGCGTAGCGCGAGTCGAGGCGGACGTCATCGTGGTAGCGACGACGGACGCCGAGACGAGCACGTAACACCACTATGACCCTGTCTTAGCATAGCGCGAGTCGAGGCGGACGTCGTCGCGGAAGCGACGATGGACGCCGAGACGAGCACGTGACAACACTGCCACCCTATCTTAGCGTAACGCAGGTCGAGGCAGACGTCATCGCGGTAGCGACGATGGACGCCGAGACGAGCACGTGACACCACTGCCACCCTATCTTAGCGTAACGCGAGTTGAGGCGGACGTCGTCGTGGTAGCGACGACGGACGCCGAGACGAGCACGTGACACCACTGCCACCATGTCTTAGCGTAACACGAGTCGAGGCGGACGTCGTCGCGGTAGCGACGACGGATGCCGAGACGAACACCTGACACCACTGCCATCCTGTCTTAGCGTAACGCGAGTCGAGGCGGACGTCGTCGCGGTAGCGACGACGGACGCCGAGACGAGGACGTGACACCACTGCCACCCTGTCTTAGCATAGCGCGAGTCGAGGCGGACGTCGTCGCGGTAGCGACGACGGACGCCGAGACGAGCACGTGACACCACTACCACCCTTTCTTAGCGTACCGCGAGTCGAGGCGGACGTCGTCGCTGTAGCGACGACGGACGCCGAGACAAGCACGTGACACCACTGCCACCCTGTGTTACGTAATGCGAGTCGAGGCAGACGTCGTCGCGGTAGCGACGACGGACGCCGAGACGAGCACGTGACACCACTGCCACCCTGTCTTAGCGTAACGCAAGTCGAGGCGGACATCGTCGCGGTAGCGACGACAGAAGCCGAGGCAAACACATGACACCACTACCATCATGTCTTAGCGTTACGCGAGTCGATGCGGACGTCGTCACGGTAGCGACGACGGACCCCGAGACGAGCACGTGACACCACTGCCACTCTGTCTTAGCGTAACGAGAGTCGAGGCGGACATCGTCGTGGTAGCGACGACGGACGCCGAGACGAGCATGTGACACCACTTCCCCCCTATCTTAGCGTAACGCGAGTCCAGGCGGACGTCGTCGCAGTAGCGACGACGGACGCTGAGACGAGCACGTGACACCACTACCACCCTGTCTTAGCGTAACGCCAGTCGAGGCGGACGTCGTCGCGGTAGCGACGACGGACACTGAGACGAGCACGTGACACCACTGCCAACCTATCTTAGCGTAACGCGAGTCGAGGCGGACATCGTCGCGGTAGCGACGACGGACGTCGAGACGAGCACGTGACACCACTGCCACCCTATCTTAGCTTAGAGCGAGTAGAGGCGGACGTCGTCGCGGTAGCAACGACGGACGCCGAGACGAACACCTGACACCACTGCCACCCTGTCTTAGCGTAACGCGAGTTGAGGCGGACGTCGTCGCGGTAGCGACGACGGACGCCGAGACGAGCACGTGACACCACTGCCACCCTATCTTAGCTTAGAGCGAGTCGAGGCGGACGTCGTCACGGTAGCGACGACGGACGCCGAGACGAGCGCGTGACACCACTGCCACCCTGTCTTAGCATAGCGCGAGTCGAGGCGGACGTCATCGCGGTAGCGACGACAGACGCCGAGACGAGCACGTGACACCACTGCTACCCTTTCTTAGCGTACCGCAAGTCGAGGCGGACGTCGTCGCGGTAGCGACGACGGACGCCGAGACGAGCACGTGACACCACCGCCACCCTATGTTACGTAACGCGAGTCGAGGCGGACGTCGTCGCGGTAGCGACGACGGACGTCGAGATGAGCACGTGACACCACTGCCACCCTGTCTTAGCTTAGAGTGAGTCGAGGCAGACGTCGTCGCGGTAGCGACGACGGACGCCGAGACGAGCACGTGACACCACTGCCACCCTGTCTTAGTGTAACGCGAGACGAGGCGGACGTCGTCGCGGTAGCGACGACAGACGCTGAGACGAGCACGGGACAACACTGCCACCCTATCTTAGCGTAACGCGAGACGAGGCGGACGTCGTCGCGGTAGCGACGACGGACGCCGAGACGAGCACGTGACACCGCTGCCACCCTGTCATAGCGTAATGTGAGTCGAGGTGGACGTCGTCGCGGTAGCGACGACAGACGCCAAGACGAACACATGACACCACTACCATCCTGTCTTAGCGTAACGATAGTCGAGGCGGACGTCGTCGCGGTAGCGACGACGGACGCCGAGACGAGCACGTGACACCACTGCCACCCTGTCTAAGCGTAACACGAGTCGAGGCAGACGTCGTCGCGGTAGCGATGACGGACGTCGAGAAGAGCACGTGACACCACTGCCACCCTGTCTTAGCATAGCGCGAGTCGAGGCGGACGTCGTCGCGGTAGCGACGACGGACGCCGAGACGAGCACGTGACACCAATGCCACCCTGTCTTAGCGTAGCGCGAGTCGAGGCAGACGTCGTCGCGGTAGCGACGACGGACGCCAAGACGAGCACGTGACACCACTGCCACCCTGTCTTAATGTAGCGCGAGTCGAGGCGGACGTCGTCGCGGTAGCGACGACGGTCGCCGAGACGAGCACGTGACACCACTGCCAACGTGTCTTAGCGTAACGCGAGTCGAGGCGGACGTCGTCGCGGTAGCGACGACGGACGCTGAGACGAGCACGTGACACCACTGCCACCCTGTCTTAGCGTAACGCGAGTCGAGGCAGACGTCGTCACGGTAGCGACGACGGACACAAAGACGAGCACGTGACACCACTGCCAACCTGTCTTAGCGTAACGCGAGTCGAGGCGGACGTCGTCGTGGTAGCGACGACGGACGCCGAGATGAGCACGTGACACCACTGCCACCCAGTCTTAGCATAACGCGAGTCGAGGCGGACGTCGTCGCGGTACCGACGACGGACGCTGAGACGAGCACGTGCCACCATTGCCACCCTGTCTTACCGTAACGCGAATCGAGGCGGACGTCGTCGCGGTAGTGACGATGGACACCGAGACGAGCACGTGACACCACTGCCACCCCGTCTTAGCGTAACGCGAGTCGAGGCGGATGTCGTCGCGGTAGCGACGACGGACGTCGAGACGACCACGTGACACCACAGCCACCCTGTCTTAGCGTAACACGAGTCAAGGCGGACGTCGTCGCGGTAGCGACGACGGACGCCGAGACGAGCACATGACACCACTGCCACCCTGTCTTAGCGTAACGTGAGTCGAGGCGGATGTCGTCGTGGTACGACGATGGACGCCGAGACGAACACCTGACACCACTGCCATCCTGTCTTAGCGTAACGCGAGTCGAGGCGGACGTCGTCGCGGTAGCGACGACGGACGCCGAGACGAGCACGTGACACCACTGCCACCCTGTCTTAGCTCAGAGCGAGTCGAGGCGGACCGCGACGACGGACGCCGAGACGAGCACGTGACACCACTGCCACCATGTCTTAGCATAGCGCGAGTCGAGGCGGATGTCGTCGCGGTAGCGACGACGGACGCCGGGACGAGCACGTGACACCACTGCCACCCTGTCTTAGCTTAGGGCGAGTCGAGGCGGACGTCGTCGCGGTAGCGACGACGGACGCCGAGACGAGCACGAGACACTACTGCCACCCTGTCTTAGCGTAGCGCGAGTCGAGGCAGACGTCGTCGCGGTAGCGACGACGGACGCCGAGACGAGCACGTGACACCACTGCCACCCTGTCTTAGCGTAACGCAAGTCGAGGCGGACATCGTCGCGGTAGCGACGACAGAAGCCGAGGCAAACACATGACACCACTACCATCATGTCTTAGCGTTACGCGAGTCGATGCGGACGTCGTCGCGGTAGCGACGACGGACGCCGAGACGAGCACGTGACACCACTGCCACTCTGTCTTAGCGTAACGAGAGTCGAGGCGGACGTCGTGGCGGTAGCGACGACGGACGCCGAGACGAGCATGTGACACCACTGCCCCCCTATCTTAGCATAACGCGAGTCCAGGCGGACGTCGTCGCAGTAGCGACGACGGACGCTGAGACGAGCACGTGACACCACTACCACCCTGTCTTAGCGTAACGCCAGTCGAGGCGGACGTCGTCGCGGTAGCGACGACGGACACTGAGACGAGCACGTGACACCACTGCCAACCTATCTTAGCGTAACGCGAGTCGAGGCGGACATCGTCGCGGTAGCGACGATGGACGTCGAGACGAGCACGTGACACCATAGCCACCCTGTCTTAGCGTAACTGCCACCCTGTCTTAGCGTAACGCGAGTAGAGGCGGACGTCGTCGCGGTAGCAACGACGGACGCCGAGACGAACACCTGACACCACTGCCACCCTGTCTTAGCGTAACGCGAGTTGAGGCGGACGTCGTCGCGGTAGCGACGACGGACGCCGAGACGAGCACGTGACACCACTGCCACCCTATCTTAGCTTAGAGCGAGTCGAGGCGGACGTCGTCACGGTAGCGACGACGGACGCCGAGACGAGCGCGTGACACCACTGCCACCCTGTCTTAGCATAGCGCGGGTCGAGGCGGACGTCATCGCGGTAGCGACGACAGACGCCGAGACGAGCACGTGACACCACTGCTACCCTTTCTTAGCGTACCGCAAGTCGAGGCGGACGTCGTCGCGGTAGCGACGACGGACGCCGAGACGAGCACGTGACACCACCGCCACCCTATGTTAGGTAACGCGAGTCGAGGCGGACGTCGTCGCGGTAGCGACGACGGACGTCGAGATGAGCACGTGACACCACTGCCACCCTATCTTAGCTTAGAGCGAGTCGAGGCAGACGTCGTCGCGGTAGCGACGACGGACGCCGAGACGAGCACGTGACACCACTGCCACCCTGTCTTAGTGTAACGCGAGTCGAGGCAGACGTCGTCGCGGTAGCGACGACGGACGCTGAGACGAGCACGGGACAACACTGCCACCCTATCTTAGCGTAACGCGAGACGAGGCGGACGTCGTCGCGGTAGCGACGACGGACGCCGAGACGAGCATGTGACACCACTGCCCCCTATCTTAGCGTAACGCGAGTCCAGGCGGACGTCGTCACGGTAGCGACGACGGACGCCGAGACGAGCACGTGACACCGCTGCCACCCTGTCATAGCGTAATGCGAGTCGAGGCGGACGTCGTCACGGTAGCGACGACGGACGCCGAGACGAGCGCGTGACACCACTGCCACCCTGTCTTAGCATAGCGCGAGTCGAGGCGGACGTCATCGCGGTAGCGACGACAGACGCCGAGACGAGCACATGACACCACTACCATCCTGTCTTAGCGTAACGATAGTCGAGGCGGACGTCGTCGAGGGAGCGACGACGGACGCCGAGACGAGCACGTGACACCACTGCCACCCTGTCTTAGCTTAGAGCGAGTCGAGGCAGACGTCGTCGCGGTAGCGACGACGGACGCCAAGACGAGCACGTGACACCACTGCCACCCTGTCTTAATGTAGCGCGAGTCGAGGCGGACGTCGTCGCGGTAGCGACGACGGTCGCCGAGACGAGCACGTGACACCACTGCCAACGTGTCTTAGCGTAACGCGAGTCGAGGCGGACGTCGTCGCGGTAGCGACGACGGACGCTGAGACGAGCACGTGACACCACTGCCACCCTGTCTTAGCGTAACGCGAGTCGAGGCAGACGTCGTCACGGTAGCGACGACGGACACAAAGACGAGCACGTGACACCACTGCCAACCTGTCTTAGCGTAACGCGAGTCGAGGCGGACGTCGTCGTGGTAGCGACGACGGACGCCGAGATGAGCACGTGACACCACTGCCACCCAGTCTTAGCATAACGCGAGTCGAGGCGGACGTCGTCGCGGTACCGACGACGGACGCTGAGACGAGCACGTGCCACCATTGCCACCCTGTCTTACCGTAACGCGAATCGAGGCGGACGTCGTCGCGGTAGTGACGATGGACACCGAGACGAGCACGTGACACCACTGCCACCCCGTCTTAGCGTAACGCGAGTCGAGGCGGATGTCGTCGCGGTAGCGACGACGGACGTCGAGACGACCACGTGACACCACAGCCACCCTGTCTTAGCGTAACACGAGTCAAGGCGGACGTCGTCGCGGTAGCGACGACGGACGCCGAGACGAGCACATGACACCACTGCCACCCTGTCTTAGCGTAACGTGAGTCGAGGCGGATGTCGTCGTGGTACGACGATGGACGCCGAGACGAACACCTGACACCACTGCCATCCTGTCTTAGCGTAACGCGAGTCGAGGCGGACGTCGTCGCGGTAGCGACGACGGACGCCGAGACGAGCACGTGACACCACTGCCACCCTGTCTTAGCTCAGAGCGAGTCGAGGCGGACCGCGACGACGGACGCCGAGACGAGCACGTGACACCACTGCCACCATGTCTTAGCATAGCGCGAGTCGAGGCGGATGTCGTCGCGGTAGCGACGACGGACGCCGGGACGAGCACGTGACACCACTGCCACCCTGTCTTAGCTTAGGGCGAGTCGAGGCGGACGTCGTCGCGGTAGCGACGACGGACGCCGAGACGAGCACGAGACACTACTGCCACCCTGTCTTAGCGTAGCGCGAGTCGAGGCAGACGTCGTCGCGGTAGCGACGACGGACGCCGAGACGAGCACGTGACACCACTGCCACCCTGTCTTAGCGTAACGCAAGTCGAGGCGGACATCGTCGCGGTAGCGACGACAGAAGCCGAGGCAAACACATGACACCACTACCATCATGTCTTAGCGTTACGCGAGTCGATGCGGACGTCGTCGCGGTAGCGACGACGGACGCCGAGACGAGCACGTGACACCACTGCCACTCTGTCTTAGCGTAACGAGAGTCGAGGCGGACGTCGTGGCGGTAGCGACGACGGACGCCGAGACGAGCATGTGACACCACTGCCCCCCTATCTTAGCATAACGCGAGTCCAGGCGGACGTCGTCGCAGTAGCGACGACGGACGCTGAGACGAGCACGTGACACCACTACCACCCTGTCTTAGCGTAACGCCAGTCGAGGCGGACGTCGTCGCGGTAGCGACGACGGACACTGAGACGAGCACGTGACACCACTGCCAACCTATCTTAGCGTAACGCGAGTCGAGGCGGACATCGTCGCGGTAGCGACGATGGACGTCGAGACGAGCACGTGACACCATAGCCACCCTGTCTTAGCGTAACTGCCACCCTGTCTTAGTGTAACGCGAGTAGAGGCGGACGTCGTCGCGGTAGCAACGACGGACGCCGAGACGAACACCTGACACCACTGCCACCCTGTCTTAGCGTAACGCGAGTTGAGGCGGACGTCGTCGCGGTAGCGACGACGGACGCCGAGACGAGCACGTGACACCACTGCCACCCTATCTTAGCTTAGAGCGAGTCGAGGCGGACGTCGTCACGGTAGCGACGACGGACGCCGAGACGAGCGCGTGACACCACTGCCACCCTGTCTTAGCATAGCGCGGGTCGAGGCGGACGTCATCGCGGTAGCGACGACAGACGCCGAGACGAGCACGTGACACCACTGCTACCCTTTCTTAGCGTACCGCAAGTCGAGGCGGACGTCGTCGCGGTAGCGACGACGGACGCCGAGACGAGCACGTGACACCACCGCCACCCTATGTTAGGTAACGCGAGTCGAGGCGGACGTCGTCGCGGTAGCGACGACGGACGTCGAGATGAGCACGTGACACCACTGCCACCCTATCTTAGCTTAGAGCGAGTCGAGGCAGACGTCGTCGCGGTAGCGACGACGGACGCCGAGACGAGCACGTGACACCACTGCCACCCTGTCTTAGTGTAACGCGAGTCGAGGCAGACGTCGTCGCGGTAGCGACGACGGACGCTGAGACGAGCACGGGACAACACTGCCACCCTATCTTAGCGTAACGCGAGACGAGGCGGACGTCGTCGCGGTAGCGACGACGGACGCCGAGACGAGCATGTGACACCACTGCCCCCTATCTTAGCGTAACGCGAGTCCAGGCGGACGTCGTCACGGTAGCGACGACGGACGCCGAGACGAGCACGTGACACCGCTGCCACCCTGTCATAGCGTAATGCGAGTCGAGGCGGACGTCGTCACGGTAGCGACGACGGACGCCGAGACGAGCGCGTGACACCACTGCCACCCTGTCTTAGCATAGCGCGAGTCGAGGCGGACGTCATCGCGGTAGCGACGACAGACGCCGAGACGAGCACATGACACCACTACCATCCTGTCTTAGCGTAACGATAGTCGAGGCGGACGTCGTCGAGGGAGCGACGACGGACGCCGAGACGAGCACGTGACACCACTGCCACCCTGTCTTAGCTTAGAGCGAGTCGAGGCAGACGTCGTCGCGGTAGCGACGACGGACGCCGAGACGAGCACGTGACACCACTGCCACCCTGTCTTAGTGTAACGCGAGTCGAGGCGGACGTCGTCGCGGTAGCGACGACGGACGCTGAGACGAGCACGGGACAACACTGCCACCCTATCTTAGCGTAACGCGAGACGAGGCGGACGTCGTCGCGGTAGCGACGACGGACGCCGAGACGAGCATGTGACACCACTGCCCCCTATCATAGCGTAACGCGAGTCCAGGCGGACGTCGTCGCGGTAGCGACGACGGACGCCGAGACGAGCACGTGACACCGCTGCCACCCTGTCATAGCGTAATGCGAGTCGAGGCGGACGTCGTCGCGGTAGCGACGACAGACGCCGAGACGAACACATGACACCACTACCATCCTGTCTTAGCGTAACGATAGTCGAGGCGGACGTCGTCGAGGGAGCGACGACGGACGCCGAGACGAGCACGTGACACCACTGCCACCCTGTCTAAGCGTAACACGAGTCGAGGCAGACGTCGTCGGGGTAGCGATGACGGACGTCGAGAAGAGCACGTGACACCACTGCCACCCTGTCTTAGCATAGCGCGAGTCGAGGCGGACGTCGTCGCGGTAGCGACGACGGACGCCAAGACGAGCACATGACACCAATGCCACCCTGTCTTAGCATAGCGCGAGTCGAGGCAGACGTCGTCGCGGTAGCGACGACGGACGCCAAGACGAGCACGTGACACCACTGCCACCCTGTCTTAATGTAGCGCGAGTCGAGGCGGACGTCGTCGCGGTAGCGACGACGGTCGCCGAGACGAGCACGTGACACCACTGCCAACGTGTCTTAGCGTAACGCGAGTCGAGGCGGACGTCGTCGCGGTAGCGACGACGGACGCTGAGACGAGCACGTGACACCACTGCCACCCGGTCTTAGCGTAACGCGAGTCGAGGCGGACGTCGTCACGGTAGCAACGACGGACACAGAGACGAGCACGTGACACCACTGCCAACCTGTCTTAGCGTAACGCGAGTCGAGGCGGACGTCGTCGCGGTACCGACGACGGACGCTGAGACGAGCACGTGCCACCATTGCCACCCTGTCTTACCGTAACGCGAATCGAGGCGGACGTCGTCGCGGTAGTGACGATGGACACCGAGACGAGCACGTGACACCACTGCCACCCCGTCTTAGCGTAACGCGAGTCGAGGCGGATGTCGTCGCGGTAGCGACGACGGACGTCGAGACGACCACGTGACACCACAGCCACCCTGTCTTAGCGTAACACGAGTCAAGGCGGACGTCGTCGCGGTAGCGACGACGGACGCCGAGACGAGCACATGACACCACTGCCACCCTGTCTTAGCGTAACGTGAGTCGAGGCGGATGTCGTCGTGGTACGACGATGGACGCCGAGACGAACACCTGACACCACTGCCATCCTGTCTTAGCGTAACGCGAGTCGAGGCGGACGTCGTCGCGGTAGCGACGACGGACGCCGAGACGAGCACGTGACACCACTGCCACCCTGTCTTAGCTCAGAGCGAGTCGAGGCGGACCGCGACGACGGACGCCGAGACGAGCACGTGACACCACTGCCACCATGTCTTAGCATAGCGCGAGTCGAGGCGGATGTCGTCGCGGTAGCGACGACGGACGCCGGGACGAGCACGTGACACCACTGCCACCCTGTCTTAGCTTAGGGCGAGTCGAGGCGGACGTCGTCGCGGTAGCGACGACGGACGCCGAGACGAGCACGAGACACTACTGCCACCCTGTCTTAGCGTAGCGCGAGTCGAGGCAGACGTCGTCGCGGTAGCGACGACGGACGCCGAGACGAGCACGTGACACCACTGCCACCCTGTCTTAGCGTAACGCAAGTCGAGGCGGACATCGTCGCGGTAGCGACGACAGAAGCCGAGGCAAACACATGACACCACTACCATCATGTCTTAGCGTTACGCGAGTCGATGCGGACGTCGTCGCGGTAGCGACGACGGACGCCGAGACGAGCACGTGACACCACTGCCACTCTGTCTTAGCGTAACGAGAGTCGAGGCGGACGTCGTGGCGGTAGCGACGACGGACGCCGAGACGAGCATGTGACACCACTGCCCCCCTATCTTAGCATAACGCGAGTCCAGGCGGACGTCGTCGCAGTAGCGACGACGGACGCTGAGACGAGCACGTGACACCACTACCACCCTGTCTTAGCGTAACGCCAGTCGAGGCGGACGTCGTCGCGGTAGCGACGACGGACACTGAGACGAGCACGTGACACCACTGCCAACCTATCTTAGCGTAACGCGAGTCGAGGCGGACATCGTCGCGGTAGCGACGATGGACGTCGAGACGAGCACGTGACACCATAGCCACCCTGTCTTAGCGTAACTGCCACCCTGTCTTAGTGTAACGCGAGTAGAGGCGGACGTCGTCGCGGTAGCAACGACGGACGCCGAGACGAACACCTGACACCACTGCCACCCTGTCTTAGCGTAACGCGAGTTGAGGCGGACGTCGTCGCGGTAGCGACGACGGACGCCGAGACGAGCACGTGACACCACTGCCACCCTATCTTAGCTTAGAGCGAGTCGAGGCGGACGTCGTCACGGTAGCGACGACGGACGCCGAGACGAGCGCGTGACACCACTGCCACCCTGTCTTAGCATAGCGCGGGTCGAGGCGGACGTCATCGCGGTAGCGACGACAGACGCCGAGACGAGCACGTGACACCACTGCTACCCTTTCTTAGCGTACCGCAAGTCGAGGCGGACGTCGTCGCGGTAGCGACGACGGACGCCGAGACGAGCACGTGACACCACCGCCACCCTATGTTAGGTAACGCGAGTCGAGGCGGACGTCGTCGCGGTAGCGACGACGGACGTCGAGATGAGCACGTGACACCACTGCCACCCTATCTTAGCTTAGAGCGAGTCGAGGCAGACGTCGTCGCGGTAGCGACGACGGACGCCGAGACGAGCACGTGACACCACTGCCACCCTGTCTTAGTGTAACGCGAGTCGAGGCAGACGTCGTCGCGGTAGCGACGACGGACGCTGAGACGAGCACGGGACAACACTGCCACCCTATCTTAGCGTAACGCGAGACGAGGCGGACGTCGTCGCGGTAGCGACGACGGACGCCGAGACGAGCATGTGACACCACTGCCCCCTATCTTAGCGTAACGCGAGTCCAGGCGGACGTCGTCACGGTAGCGACGACGGACGCCGAGACGAGCACGTGACACCGCTGCCACCCTGTCATAGCGTAATGCGAGTCGAGGCGGACGTCGTCACGGTAGCGACGACGGACGCCGAGACGAGCGCGTGACACCACTGCCACCCTGTCTTAGCATAGCGCGAGTCGAGGCGGACGTCATCGCGGTAGCGACGACAGACGCCGAGACGAGCACATGACACCACTACCATCCTGTCTTAGCGTAACGATAGTCGAGGCGGACGTCGTCGAGGGAGCGACGACGGACGCCGAGACGAGCACGTGACACCACTGCCACCCTGTCTTAGCTTAGAGCGAGTCGAGGCAGACGTCGTCGCGGTAGCGACGACGGACGCCGAGACGAGCACGTGACACCACTGCCACCCTGTCTTAGTGTAACGCGAGTCGAGGCGGACGTCGTCGCGGTAGCGACGACGGACGCTGAGACGAGCACGGGACAACACTGCCACCCTATCTTAGCGTAACGCGAGACGAGGCGGACGTCGTCGCGGTAGCGACGACGGACGCCGAGACGAGCATGTGACACCACTGCCCCCTATCATAGCGTAACGCGAGTCCAGGCGGACGTCGTCGCGGTAGCGACGACGGACGCCGAGACGAGCACGTGACACCGCTGCCACCCTGTCATAGCGTAATGCGAGTCGAGGCGGACGTCGTCGCGGTAGCGACGACAGACGCCGAGACGAACACATGACACCACTACCATCCTGTCTTAGCGTAACGATAGTCGAGGCGGACGTCGTCGAGGGAGCGACGACGGACGCCGAGACGAGCACGTGACACCACTGCCACCCTGTCTAAGCGTAACACGAGTCGAGGCAGACGTCGTCGGGGTAGCGATGACGGACGTCGAGAAGAGCACGTGACACCACTGCCACCCTGTCTTAGCATAGCGCGAGTCGAGGCGGACGTCGTCGCGGTAGCGACGACGGACGCCAAGACGAGCACATGACACCAATGCCACCCTGTCTTAGCATAGCGCGAGTCGAGGCAGACGTCGTCGCGGTAGCGACGACGGACGCCAAGACGAGCACGTGACACCACTGCCACCCTGTCTTAATGTAGCGCGAGTCGAGGCGGACGTCGTCGCGGTAGCGACGACGGTCGCCGAGACGAGCACGTGACACCACTGCCAACGTGTCTTAGCGTAACGCGAGTCGAGGCGGACGTCGTCGCGGTAGCGACGACGGACGCTGAGACGAGCACGTGACACCACTGCCACCCGGTCTTAGCGTAACGCGAGTCGAGGCGGACGTCGTCACGGTAGCAACGACGGACACAGAGACGAGCACGTGACACCACTGCCAACCTGTCTTAGCGTAACGCGAGTCGAGGCGGACGTCGTCGTGGTAGCGACGACGGACGCCGAGACGAGCACGTGACACCACTGCCACCCAGTCTTAGCATAACGCGAGTCGAGGCGGACGTTGTCGCGGTACCGACGACGGACGCTGAGACGAGCACGTGCCACCATTGCCACCCTGTCTTACCGTAACGCGAATCGAGGCGGACGTCGTCGCGGTAGTGACGATGGACACCGAGACGAGCACGTGACACCACTGCCACCCTGTCTTAGCGTAACGCGAGTCGAGGCGGATGTCGTCGCGGTAGCGACGACGGACGTCGAGACGACCACGTGACACCACAGCCACCCTGTCTTAGCGTAACGCGAGTCAAGGCGGACGTCGTCGCGGTAGCGACGACGGACGCCGAGACGAGCACATGACACCACTGCCACCCTGTCTTAGCGTAACGTGAGTCGAGGCGGATGTCGTCGCGGTAGCGACGACGGACGCCGAGACGAGCACGTGACACCACTGCCACCCTGTCTTAGCTCAGAGCGAGTCGAGGCGGACCGCGACGACGGACGCCGAGACGAGCACGTGACACCACTGCCACCATGTCTTAGCATAGCGCGAGTCGAGGCGGATGTCGTCGCGGTAGCGACGACGGACGCCGGGACGAGCACGTGACACCACTGCCACCCTGTCTTAGCTTAGTGCGAGTCGAGGCGGACGTCGTCGCGGTAGCGACGACGGACGCCGAGACGAGCACGAGACACTACTGCCACCCTGTCTTAGCGTAGCGCGAGTCGAGGCGGACGTCGTCGCCGTAGTGACGACGGACACCGAGACGAGCACGTGACACCACTGCGGCCCTGTCTTAGCATAGCTCGAGTCGAGGCGGACGTCGTTGCGGAAGCGACGATGGACGCCGAGACGAGCACGTGACAACACTGCCACCCTATCTTAGCGTAACGCGAGTCGAGGCAGACGTCGTCGCGGTAGCGACGATGGACGCCGAGACGAGCACGTGACACCACTGCCACCCTGTCTTAGCGTAACGCGATTTGAGGCGGACGTCGTCGCGGTAGCGACGAAGGACGCCGAGACGAGCACGTGACACCACTGCCACCTTGTCTTTGCGTAACACGAGTCGAGGCGGACGTCGTCGCGGTAGCGACGACGGACACCGAGACGAGCACGTGACACCACAGCCACCCTGTCTTAGCTTAGAGCGAGTCGAGGCGGACGTCATCGTGGTAGCGACGATGGACGCCGAGACAAGCACGTGACACCACTGCCACCCTGTCTTAGCATAGCTCGAGTCGAGGCGGACGTCGTCGCGGTAGCGACGACGGATGCCGAGACGAACACCAGACACCACTGCCATCCTGTCTTAGCGTAACGCGAGTCGAGGCGGACGTCGTCGCGGTAGCGACGACGGACGCCGAGACGAGGACGTGACATCACTCCCACCCTGTCTTAGCTTAGAGCGAGTCGAGGCGGACGTCGTCGCGGTAGCGACGACGGACGCCGAGACGAGCACGTGACACCACTGCCACCCTGTCTTAGCATAGCGTGAGTCGAGGCGGACGTCGTCGCGGCAGCGACGACGGACGCTGAGACGAGCACGTGACACCACTGCCACCCTTTCTTAGCGTACCGCGAGTCGAGGCGGACGTCGTCGCTGTAGCGACGACGGACGCCGAGACGAGCACGTGACACCACTGCCACCCTGTGTTACGTGACGCGAGTCGAGGCAGACGTCGTCGCGGTAGCGACGACGGACGCCGAGACGAGCACGTGACACCACTGCCACCCTGTCTTAGCGTAACGCAAGTCGAGGCGGACGTCGTCGCGGTAGCGACGACAGAAGCCGAGGCAAACACATGACACCACTACCATCATGTCTTAGCGTTACGCGACTCGATGCGGACGTCGTCGCGGTAGCGACGACGGACGCCGAGACGAGCACGTGACACCACTGCCACTCTGTCTTAGCGTAACGAGAGTCGAGGCGGACGTCATCGCGGTAGCGACGACGGACGCCGAGACGAGCATGTGACACCACTGCCCCCCTATCTTAGCGTAACGCGAGTCCAGGCGGACGTCGTCGCAGTAGGGACGACGGACGGTGAGACGAGCACGTGACACCACTACCACCCTGTCTTAGCGTAACGCCAGTCAAGGCGGACGTCGTCGCGGTAGCGACGACGGACACTGAGACGAGCACGTGACACCACTGCCAACCTATCTTAGCGTAACGCGAGTCGAGGCGGACATCGTCGCGGTAGCAACGATGGACGTCGAGATGAGCACGTGACACCATAGCCACCCTGTCTTAGCGTAACTGCCACCCTGTCTTAGCGTAACGCGAGTCAAGGCGGACGTCGTCGCGGTAGCAACGACGGACGCCGAGACGAACAACTGACACCACTGCCACCCTGTCTTAGCGTAACGCGAGTTGAGGCGGACGTCGTCGCGGTAGCAACGACGGACGCCGAGACGAGCACGTGACACCACTGCCACCCTGTCTTAGCTTAGAGCGAGTCGAGGCGGACGTCGTCACGGTAGCGACGACGGACGCCGAGACGAGCGCGTGACACCACTGCCACCCTGTCTTAGCATAGCGCGAGTCGAGGCGGACGTCATCGCGGTAGCGACGACAGACGCCGAGACGAGCACGTGACACCACTGCTACCCTTTCTTAGCGTACCGCAAGTCGAGGCGGACGTCGTCGCGGTAGCTACGACGGACGCCGAGACGAGCACGTGACACCACCGCCACCCTATGTTACGTAACGCGAGTCGAGGCGGACGTCGTCGCGGTAGCGACGACGGACGTCGAGATGAGCACGTGACACCACTGCAACCCTGTCTTAGCTTAGAGCGAGTCGAGGCAGACGTCGTCGCGGTAGCGACGACGGACGCCGAGACGAGCATGTGACACCACTGCCACCCTGTCTTAGTGTAACGCGAGTCGAGGCGGGCGTCGTCGCGGTAGCGACGACGGACGCCGAGACGAGCACGGGACAACACTGCCACCCTATCTTAGCGTAACGCGAGACGAGGCGGACGTCGTCGCGGTAGCGACGACGGACGCCGAGACGAGCATGTGACACCACTGCCCCCCTATCTTAGCGTAACGCGAGTCCAGGCGGACGTCGTCGCGGTAGCGACGACGGACGCCGAGACGAGCACGTGACACCGCTGCCACCCTGTCATAGCGTAATGCGAGTCGAGGCGGACGTCGTCGCGGTAGCGACGACAGACGCCGAGACGAACACATGACACCACTACCATCCTGTCTTAGCGTAACGATAGTCGAGGCGGACGTCGTCGCGGTAGCGACGACGGACGCCGAGACGAGCACGTGACACCACTGCCACCCTGTCTAAGCGTAACACGAGTCGAGGCAGACGTCGTCGCGGTAGCGATGACGGACGTCGAGAAGAGCACGTGACACCACTGCCACCCTGTCTTAGCATAGCGCGAGTCGAGGCGGACGTCGTCGCGGTAGCGACGACGGACGCCGAGACGAGCACGTGACACCAATGCCACCCTGTCTTAGCGTAGCGCGAGTCGAGGCAGACGTCGTCGCGGTAGCGACGACGGACGCCAAGACGACCACGTGACACCACTGCCACCCTGTCTTAATGTAGCGCGAGTCGAGGCGGACGTCGTCGCGGTAGCGACGACGGTCGCCGACACGAGCATGTGACACCACTGCCAACGTGTCTTAGCGTAACGCGAGTCGAGGCGGACGTCGTCGCGGTAGCGTCGACGGACGCTGAGACGAGCATGTGACACCACTGCCACCCTGTCTTAGCGTAACGCGAGTCGAGGCGGGCGTCGTCACGGTAGCGACGACGGACACAGAGACAAGCACGTGACACCACTGCCAACCTGTCTTAGCGTAACGCGAGTCGAGGCGGACGTCGTCGTGGTAGCGACGACGGACGCCGAGACGAGCACGTGACGCCACTGCCACCCAGTCTTAGCATAACGCGAGTCGAGGCGGACGTCGTCGCGGTACCGACGACGGACGCTGAGACGAGCACGTGCCACCATTGCCACCCTGTCTTACCGTAACGCGAGTCGAGGCGGACGTCGTCGTGGTAGTGACGATGGACACCGAGACGAGCACGTGACACCACTGCCACCCTGTCTTAGCGTAACGCGAGTCGAGGCGGATGTCGTCGCGGTAGCGACGACGGACGTCGAGACGACCACGTGACACCACAGCTACCCTGTCTTAGCGTAACGCGAGTCAAGGCGGACGTCGTCGCGGTAGCGACGACGGACGCCGAGACGAGCACATGACACCACTGCCACCCTGTCTTAGCGTAACGTGAGTCGAGGCGGACGTCGTCGCGGTACGACGATGGACGCCGAGACGAACACCTGACACCACTGCCATCCAGTCTTAGCGTAACGCGAGTCGAGGCGGACGTCGTCGCGGTAGCGACGACGGACGCCGAGACGAGCACGTGACACCACTGCCACCCTGTCTTAGCTCAGAGCGAGTCGAGGTGGACCGCGACGACGGACGCCGAGACGAGCACGTGACACCACTACCACCATGTCTTAGCATAGCTCGAGTCGAGGCGGACGTCGTCGCGGTAGCGACGACGGATGCCGAGACGAGCACCTGACACCACTGCCATCCTGTCTTAGCGTAACGCGAGTCGAGGCGGACGTCGTCGCGGTAGCGACGACGGACGCCGAGACGAGGACGTGACACCATTGCCACCCTGTCTTAGCTTAGAGCGAGTCGAGGCGGACGTCGTCGCGGTAGCGACGACGGACGCCGAGACGAGCACGTGACACCACTGCCACCCTGTCTTAGCATAGCGCGAGTCGAGGCGGACGTCGTCGCGGTAGCGACGACGGATGCTGAGACGAGCACGTGACAACACTGCCACCCTTTCTTAGCGTACCGCGAGTCGAGGCGGACGTCGTCGCTGTAGCGACGACGGACGCCGAGACGAGCACGTGACACCACTGCCACCCTCTGTTACGTAACGCGAGTCGAGGCAGACGTCGTGGCGGTAGCGACGACGGACGCCGAGACGAGCACGTGACACCACTGCCACCCTGTCTTAGCATAACGCAAGTCGAGGCGGATGTCGTCGCGGTAGCGACGACGGAAGCCGAGGCAAACACATGACACCACTACCATCATGTCTTAGCGTTACGCGAGTCGATGCGGACGTCGTCGCGGTAGCGACGACGGACGCCGAGACGAGCACGTGACACCACTGCCACTCTGTCTTAGCGTAACGAGAGTCGAGGCGGACGTCGTCGCGGTAGCGACGACGGACGCCGAGACGAGCACGAGACACTACTGCCACCCTGTCTTAGCATAGCGCGAGTCGAGGCGGACGTCGTCGCGGTAGTGACGACGGACACCGAGACGAGCACGTGACACCACTGCGGCCCTGTCTTAGCATAGCTCGAGTCGAGGCAGAGGTCGTCGCGGAAGCGACGATGGACGCCGAGACGAGCACGTGACAACACTGCCACCCTATCTTAGCGTAACGCGAGTCGAGGCAGACATCGTCGCGGTAGCGACGATGGATGCCGAGACGAGCACGTGACACCACTGCCACCCTGTCTTAGCGTAATGCGAGTTGAGGCGGACGTCGTCGCGGTAGGGACGATGGACGCCGAGACGAGCACGTGACACCACTGCCACCATGTCTTTGCATAACACGAGTCGAGGCGGACGTCGTCGCGGTAGCGACGACGGACACCGAGACGACCACGTGACACCACAGCCACGCTGTCTTAGCGTAATGCGAGTCAAGGCGGACGTCGTCGCGGTAGCGACGACGGACGCCGAGACGAGCACATGACACCACTGCCACCCTGTCTTAGCGTAACGTGAGTCGAGGCGGACGTCGTCGCGGTACGACGATGGACGCCAAGACGAACACCTGACACCACTGCCATCCTGTCTTAGCGTAACGCGAGTCGAGGCGGACGTCGTCGCGGTAGCGACGACGGACGCCGAGACGAGCACGTGACACCACTGCCACCCTGTCTTAGCTCAGAGCGAGTCGAGGCGGACCGCGATGACGGACACCGAGACGAGCACGTGACACCACTGCCACCATGTCTTAGCATAGCTCGAGTCGAGGCGGACGTCGTCGCGGTAGCGACGACGGATGCCGAGACGAGCACCTGACACCACTGCCATCCTGTCTTAGCGTAACGCGAGTCGAGGCGGACGTCGTCGCGGTAGCGACGACGGACGCCGAGACGAGGACGTGACACCACTGCCACCCTGTCTTAGCTTAGAGCGAGTCGAGGCGGACGTCGTCGCGGTAGCGATGACGGACGCCGAGACGAGCACGTGACACCACTGCCACCCTGTCTTAGCATAGCGCGAGTCCAGGCGGACGTCGTCGCGGTAGCGACGACGGACGCTGAGACGAGCACGTGACAACACTGCCACCCTTTCTTAGCGTACCGCGAGTCGAGGCGGACGTCGTCGCTGTAGCGACGACGGACACCGAGACGAGCACGTGACACCACTGCAACCCTGTGTTACGTAACGCGAGTCGAGGCAGACGTCGTCGCGGTAGCGACGACGGACGCCGAGACGAGCACGTGACACCACTGCCACCCTGTCTTAGCGTAATGCAAGTCGAGGCGGACGTCGTCGCGGTAGCGACGACGGAAGCCGAGGCAAACACATGACACCACTACCATCATGTCTTAGCGTTACGCGAGTCGATGCGGACGTCGTCGCGGTAGCGACGACGGACGCCGAGACGAGCACGTGACACCACTGCCACTCTGTCTTAGCGTAACGAGAGTCGAGGCGGACGTCGTCGCGGTAGCGACGACGGATGCCGAGACGAGCACGAGACACTACTGCCACCCTGTCTTAGCGTAGCGCGAGTCGAGGCGGACGTCGTCGCGGTAGTGACGACGGACACCGAGACGAGCACGTGACACCACTGCGGCCCTGTCTTAGCATAGCTCGAGTCGAGGCGGAGGTCGTCGCGGAAGCGACGATGGACGCCGAGACGAGCACGTGACAACACTGCCACCCTATCTTAGCGTAACGCGAGTTGAGGAAGACGTCGTCGCGGTAGCGACGATGGACGCCGAGACGAGCACGTGACACCACTGCCACCCTGTCTTAGCTTAGAGCGAGTCGAGGCGGACGTCATCGTGGTAGCGACGACGGACGCCGAGACAAGCACGTGACACCACTGCCACCCTGTCTTAGCATAGCTCGAGTCGAGGCGGACGTCGTCGCGGTAGCGACGACGGATGCCGAGACGAACACCTGACACCACTGCCATCCTGTCTTAGCGTAACGCGAGTCGAGGCGGACGTCGTCGCGGTAGCGACGACGGACGCCGAGACGAGGACGTGACATCACTGCCACCCTGTCTTAGCTTAGAGCGAGTCGAGGCGGACGTCGTCGCGGTAGCGACGACGGACGCCGAGACGAGCACGTGACACCACTGCCACCCTGTCTTAGCATAGCGTGAGTCGAGGCGGACGTCGTCGCGGTAGCGACGACGGACGCTGAGACGAGCACGTGACACCACTACCACCCTTTCTTAGCGTACCGCGAGTCGAGGCGGACGGCGTCGCTGTAGCGACGACGGACGCCGAGACGAGCACGTGACACCACTGCCACCCTGTGTTACGTAACGCGAGTCGAGGCAGACGTCGTCGCGGTAGCGACGACGGACGCCGAGACGAGCACGTGACACCACTGCCACCCTGTCTTAGCATAACGCAAGTCGAGGCGGACGTCGTCGCGGTAGCGACGACGGAAGCCGAGGCAAATACATGACACCACTACCATCATGTCTTAGCGTTACGCGAGTCGAGGCGGACGTCGTCGCGGTAGCGACGACGGACGCCGAGACGAGCACGTGACACCACTGCCACCCTGTCTTAGCATAGCGCGAGTCGAGGCGGACGTCGTCGCGGTAGCGACGACGGACGCTGAGACGAGCACGTGACAACACTGCCACCCTTTCTTAGCGTACCGCGAGTCGAGGCGGACGTCGTCGCTGTAGCGACGACGGACGCCGAGACGACCACGTGACACCACTGCCACCCTGTGTTACGTAACGCAAGTCGAGGCAGACGTCGTGGCGGTAGCGACGACGGACGCCGAGACGAGCACGTGACACCACTGCCACCCTGTCTTAGCATAACGCAAGTCGAGGCGGATGTCGTCGCGGTAGCGACGACGGAAGCCGAGGCAAACACATGACACCACTACCATCATGTCTTAGCGTTACGCGAGTCGATGCGGACGTCGTCGCGGTAGCGACGACGGACGCCGAGACGAGCACGTGACACCACTTCCACTCTGTCTTAGCGTAACGAGAGTCGAGGCGGACGTCGTCGCGGTAGCGACGACGGACGCCGAGACGAGCACGAGACACTACTGCCACCCTGTCTTAGCGTAGCGCGAGTCGAGGCGGACGTCGTCGCGGTAGTGACGACGGACACCGAGACGAGCACGTGACACCACTGCGGCCCTGTCTTAGCATAGCTCGAGTCGAGGCAGAGGTCGTCGCGGAAGCGACGATGGACGCCGAGACGAGCACGTGACAACACTGCCACCCTATCTTAGCGTAACGCGAGTCGAGGCAGACGTCGTCGCGGTAGCGACGATGGATGCCGAGACGAGCACGTGACACCACTGCCACCCTGTCTTAGCGTAATGCGAGTTGAGGCGGACGTCGTCGCGGTAGCGACGATGGACGCCGAGACGAGCACGTGACACCACTGCCACCATGTCTTTGCATAACACGAGTCGAGGCGGACGTCGTCGCGGTAGCGACGACGGACACCGAGACGACCACGTGACACCACAGCCACGCTGTCTTAGCGTAATGCGAGTCAAGGCGGACGTCGTCGCGGTAGCGACGACGGACGCCGAGACGAGCACATGACACCACTGCCACCCTGTCTTAGCGTAACGTGAGTCGAGGCGGACGTCGTCGCGGTACGACGATGGACGCCAAGACGAACACCTGACACCACTGCCATCCTGTCTTAGCGTAACGCGAGTCGAGGCGGACGTCGTCGCGGTAGCGACGACGGACGCCGAGACGAGCACGTGACACCACTGCCACCCTGTCTTAGCTCAGAGCGAGTCGAGGCGGACCGCGACGACGGACACCGAGACGAGCACGTGACACCACTGCCACCATGTCTTAGCATAGCTCGAGTCGAGGCGGACGTCGTCGCGGTAGCGACGACGGATGCCGAGACGAGCACCTGACACCACTGCCATCCTGTCTTAGCGTAACGCGAGTCGAGGCGGACGTCGTCGCGGTAGCGACGACGGACGCCGAGACGAGGACGTGACACCACTGCCACCCTGTCTTAGCTTAGAGCGAGTCGAGGCGGACGTCGTCGCGGTAGCGACGACGGACGCCGAGACGAGCACGTGACACCACTGCCACCCTGTCTTAGCATAGCGCGAGTCGAGGCGGACGTCGTCGCGGTAGCGACGACGGACGCTGAGACGAGCACGTGACAACACTGCCACCCTTTCTTAGCGTACCGCGAGTCGAGGCGGACGTCGTTGCTGTAGCGACGACGGACACCGAGACGAGCACGTGACACCACTGCCACCCTGTGTTACGTAACGCGAGTCGAGGCAGACGTCGTCGCGGTAGCGACGACGGACGCCGAGACGAGCACGTGACACCACTGCCACCCTGTCTTAGCGTAATGCAAGTCGAGGCGGACGTCGTCACGGTAGCGACGACGGAAGCCGAGGCAAACACATGACACCACTACCATCATGTCTTAGCGTTACGCGAGTCCATGCGGACGTCGTCGCGGTAGCGACGACGGACGCCGAGACGAGCACGTGACACCACTGCCACTCTGTCTTAGCGTAACGAGAGTCGAGGCGGACGTCGTCGCGGTAGCGACGACGGATGCCGAGACGAGCACGAGACACTACTGCCACCCTGTCTTAGCGTAGCGCGAGTCGAGGCGGACGTCGTCGCGGTAGTGACGACGGACACCGAGACGAGCACGTGACACCACTGCGGCCCTGTCTTAGCATAGCTCGAGTCGAGGCGGAGGTCGTCGCGGAAGCGACGATGGACGCCGAGACGAGCACGTGACAACACTGCCACCCTATCTTAGCGTAACGCGAGTCGAGGAAGACGTCGTCGCGGTAGCGACGATGGACGCCGAGACGAGCACGTGACACCACTGCCACCCTGTCTTAGCTTAGAGCGAGTCGAGGCGGACGTCATCTCGGTAGCGACGACGGACGCCGAGACAAGCACGTGACACCACTGCCACCCTGTCTTAGTATAGCTCGAGTCGAGGCGGACGTCGTCGCGGTAGCGACGACGGATGCCGAGACGAACACCTGACACCACTGCCATCCTGTCTTAGCGTAACGCGAGTCGAGGCGGACGTCGTCGCGGTAGCGACGACGGACGCCGAGACGAGGACGTGACATCACTGCCACCCTGTCTTAGCTTAGAGCGAGTCGAGGCGGACGTCGTCGCGGTAGCGACGACGGACGCCGAGACGAGCACGTGACACCACTGCCACCCTGTCTTAGCATAGCGTGAGTCGAGGCGGACGTCGTCGCGGTAGCGACGACGGACGCTGAGACGAGCACGTGACACCACTACCACCCTTTCTTAGCGTACCGCGAGTCGAGGCGGACGGCGTCGCTGTAGCGACGACGGACGCCGAGACGAGCACGTGACACCACTGCCACCCTGTGTTACGTAACGCGAGTCGAGGCAGACGTCGTCGCGGTAGCGACGACGGACGCCGAGACGAGCACGTGACACCACTGCCACCCTGTCTTAGCATAACGCAAGTCGAGGCGGACGTCGTCGCGGTAGCGACGACGGAAGCCGAGGCAAATACATGACACCACTACCATCATGTCTTAGCGTTACGCGAGTCGATGCGGACGTCGTCGCGGTAGCGACGACGGACGCCGAGACGAGCACGTGACACCACTGCCACTCTGTCTTAGCGTAACGAGAGTCGAGGCGGACGTCGTCGCGGTAGCGACGACGGACGCCGAGACGAGCACGAGACACTACTGCCACCCTGTCTTAGCGTAGCGCGAGTCGAGGCGGACGTCGTCGCGGTAGTGACGACGGACACCGAGACGAGCACGTGACACCACTGCGGCCCTGTCTTAGCATAGCTCGAGTCGAGGCGGAGGTCGTCGCGGAAGCGACGATGGACGCCGAGACGAGCACGTGACAACACTGCCACCCTATCTTAGCGTAACGCGAGTCGAGGCAGACGTCGTCGCGGTAGCGACGATGGATGCCGAGACAAGCACGTGACACCACTGCCACCCTGTCTTAGCGTAACGCGAGTTGAGGCGGACGTCGTCGCGGTAGCGACGATGGACGCCGAGACGAGCACGTGACACCACTGCCACCATGTCTTTGCATAACACGAGTCGAGGCGGACGTCGTCGCGGTAGCGACGACGGACACCGAGACGACCACGCGACACCACAGCCACGCTGTCTTAGCGTAATGCGAGTCAAGGCGGACGTCGTCGCGGTAGCGACGACGGACGCCGAGACGAGCACATGACACCACTGCCACCCTGTCTTAGCGTAACGTGAGTCGAGGCGGACGTCGTCACGGTACGACGATGGACGCCAAGACGAACACCTGACACCACTGCCATCCTGTCTTAGCGTAACGCGAGTCGAGGCGGACGTCGTCGCGGTAGCGACGACGGACGCCGAGACGAGCACGTGACACCACTGCCACCCTGTCTTAGCTCAGAGCGAGTCGAGGCGGACCGCGACGACGGACACCGAGACGAGCACGTGACACCACTGCCACCCTGTCTTAGCATAGCTCGAGTCGAGGCCGACGTCGTCGCGGTAGCGACGACGGATGCCGAGACGAGCACCTGACACCACTGCCATCCTGTCTTAGCGTAACGCGAGTCGAGGCGGACGTCGTCGCGGTAGCGACGACGGACGCCGAGACGAGGACGTGACACCACTGCCACCCTGTCTTAGCTTAGAGCGAGTCGAGGCGGACGTCGTCGCGGTAGCGACGACGGACGCCGAGACGAGCACGTGACACCACTGCCACCCTGTCTTAGCATAGCGCGAGTCGAGGCGGACGTCGTCGCGGTAGCGACGACGGACGCTGAGACGAGCACGTGACACCACTGCCACCCTTTCTTAGCGTACCGCGAGTCGAGGCGGACGTCGTCGCTGTAGCGACGACGGACACCGAGACGAGCACGTGACACCACTGCCACCCTGTGTTACGTAACGCGAGTCGAGGCAGACGTCGTCGCGGTAGCGACGACGGACGCCGAGACGAGCACGTGACACCACTGCCACCCTGTCTTAGCATAACGCAAGTCGAGGCGGACGTCGTCGCGGTAGCGACGACGGAAGCCGAGGCAAATACATGACACCACTACCATCATGTCTTAGCGTTACGCGAGTCGATGCGGACGTCGTCGCGGTAGCGACGACGGACGCCGAGACGAGCACGTGACACCACTGCCACTCTGTCTTAGCGTAACGAGAGTCGAGGCGGACGTCGTCGCGGTAGCGACGACGGACGCCGAGACGAGCACGAGACACTACTGCCACCCTGTCTTAGCGTAGCGCGAGTCGAGGCGGACGTCGTCGCGGTAGTGACGACGGACACCGAGACGAGCACGTGACACCACTGCGGCCCTGTCTTAGCATAGCTCGAGTCGAGGCGGAGGTCGTCGCGGAAGCGACGATGGACGCCGAGACGAGCACGTGACAACACTGCCACCCTATCTTAGCGTAACGCGAGTCGAGGCAGACGTCGTCGCGGTAGCGACGATGGATGCCGAGACGAGCACGTGACACCACTGCCACCCTGTCTTAGCGTAACGCGAGTTGAGGTGGACGTCGTCGCGGTAGCGACGATGGACGCCGAGACGAGCACGTGACACCACTGCCACCATGTCTTTGCATAACACGAGTCGAGGCGGACGTCGTCGCGGTAGCGACGACGGACACCGAGACGACCACGTGACACCACAGCCACGCTGTCTTAGCGTAATGCGAGTCAAGGCGGACGTCGTCGCGGTAGCGACGACGGACGCCGAGACGAGCACATGACACCACTGCCACCCTGTCTTAGCGTAACGCGAGTTGAGGCGGACGTCGTCGCGGTACGACGATGGACGCCAAGACGAACACCTGACACCACTGCCATCCTGTCTTAGCGTAACGCGAGTCGAGGCGGACGTCGTCGCGGTAGCGACGACGGACGCCGAGACGAGCACGTGACACCACTGCCACCCTGTCTTAGCATAACGCAAGTCGAGGCGGACGTCGTCGCGGTAGCGACGACGGAAGCCGAGGCAAATACATGACACCACTACCATCATGTCTTAGCGTTACGCGAGTCGATGCGGACGTCGTCGCGGTAGCGACGACGGACGCCGAGACGAGCACGTGACACCACTGCCACTCTGTCTTAGCGTAACGAGAGTCGAGGCGGACGTCGTCGCGGTAGCGACGACGGACGCCGAGACGAGCACGAGACACTACTGCCACCCTGTCTTAGCGTAGCGCGAGTCGAGGCGGACGTCGTCGCGGTAGTGACGACGGACACCGAGACGAGCACGTGACACCACTGCGGCCCTGTCTTAGCATAGCTCGAGTCGAGGCGGAGGTCGTCGCGGAAGCGACGATGGACGCCGAGACGAGCACGTGACAACACTGCCACCCTATCTTAGCGTAACGCGAGTCGAGGCAGACGTCGTCGCGGTAGCGACGATGGATGCCGAGACGAGCACGTGACACCACTGCCACCCTGTCTTAGCGTAACGCGAGTTGAGGCGGACGTCGTCGCGGTAGCGACGATGGACGCCGAGACGAGCACGTGACACCACTGCCACCATGTCTTTGCATAACACGAGTCGAGGCGGACGTCGTCGCGGTAGCGACGACGGACACCGAGACGACCACGTGACACCACAGCCACGCTGTCTTAGCGTAATGCGAGTCAAGGCGGACGTCGTCGCGGTAGCGACGACGGACGCCGAGACGAGCACATGACACCACTGCCACCCTGTCTTAGCGTAACGTGAGTCGAGGCGGACGTCGTCGCGGTACGACGATGGACGCCAAGACGAACACCTGACACCACTGCCATCCTGTCTTAGCGTAACGCGAGTCGAGGCGGACGTCGTCGCGGTAGCGACGACGGACGCCGAGACGAGCACGTGACACCACTGCCACCCTGTCTTAGCTCAGAGCGAGTCGAGGCGGACCGCGACGACGGACACCGAGACGAGCACGTGACACCACTGCCACCATGTCTTAGCATAGCTCGAGTCGAGGCGGACGTCGTCGCGGTAGCGACGACGGATGCCGAGACGAGCACCTGACACCACTGCCATCCTGTCTTAGCGTAACGCGAGTCGAGGCGGACGTCGTCGCGGTAGCGACGACGGACGCCGAGACGAGGACGTGACACCACTGCCACCCTGTCTTAGCTTAGAGCGAGTCGAGGCGGACGTCGTCGCGGTAGCGACGACGGACGCCGAGACGAGCACGTGACACCACTGCCACCCTGTCTCAGCATAGCGCGAGTCGAGGCGGACGTCGTCGCGGTAGCGACGACGGACGCTGAGACGAGCACGTGACAACACTGCCACCCTTTCTTAGCGTACCGCGAGTCGAGGCGGACGTCGTCGCTGTAGCGACGACGGACACCGAGACGAGCACGTGACACCACTGCCACCCTGTGTTACGTAACACGAGTCGAGGCAGACGTCGTCGCGGTAGCGACGACGGACGCCGAGACGAGCACGTGACACCACTGCCACCCTGTCTTAGCGTAATGCAAGTCGAGGCGGACGTCGTCGCGGTAGCGACGACGGAAGCCGAGGCAAACACATGACACCACTACCATCATGTCTTAGCGTTATGCGAGTCGATGCGGACGTCGTCGCGGTAGCGACGACGGACGCCGAGACGAGCACGTGACACCACTGCCACTCTGTCTTAGCGTAACGAGAGTCGAGGCGGACGTCGTCGCGGTAGCGACGACGGATGCCGAGACGAGCACGAGACACTACTGCCACCCTGTCTTAGCGTAGCGCGAGTCGAGGCGGACGTCGTCGCGGTAGTGACGACGGACACCGAGACGAGCACGTGACACCACTGCGGCCCTGTCTTAGCATAGCTCGAGTCGAGGCGGAGGTCATCGCGGAAGCGACGATGGACGCCGAGACGAGCACGTGACAACACTGCCACCCTATCTTAGCGTAACGCGAGTCGAGGCAGACGTCGTCGCGGTAGCGACGATGGACGCCGAGACGAGCACGTGACACCACTGCCACCCTGTCTTAGCTTAGAGCGAGTCGAGGCGGACGTCATCGTGGTAGCGACGACGGACGCCGAGACAAGCACATGACACCACTGCCACCCTGTCTTAGCATAGCTCGAGTCGAGGCGGACGTTGTCGCGGTAGCGACGACGGATGCCGAGACGAACACCTGACACCACTGCCATCCTGTCTTAGCGTAACGCGAGTCGAGGCGGACGTCGTCGCGGTAGCGACGACGGACGCCGAGACGAGGACGTGACATCACTGCCACCCTGTCTTAGCTTAGAGCGAGTCGAGGCGGACGTCATCGCGGTAGCGACGACGGACGCCGAGACGAGCACGTGACACCACTGCCACCCTGTCTTAGCATAGCGTGAGTCGAGGTGGACGTCGTCGCGGTAGCGACGACGGACGCTGAGACGAGCACGTGACACCACTGCCACCCTTTCTTAGCGTACCGCGAGTCGAGGCGGACGGCGTCGCTGTAGCGACGACGGACGCCGAGACGAGCACGTGACACCACTGCCACCCTGTGTTACGTAACGCGAGTCGAGGCAGACGTCGTCGCGGTAGCGACGACGGACGCCGAGACGAGCACGTGACACCACTGCCACCCTGTCTTAGCGTAACGCAAGTCGAGGCGGACGTCGTCGCGGTAGCGACGACATAAGCCGAGGCAAACACATGACACCACTACCATCATGTCTTAGCATTACGCGAGTCGATGCGGACGTCGTCGCTTTAGCAACGACGGACGCCGAGACGAGCACGTGACACCACTGCCACTCTGTCTTAGCGTAACGAGAGTCGAGGCGGACGTCGTCGCGGTAGCGACGACGGACGCCGAGACGAGCAGGTGACACCACTGCCCCCCTATCTTAGCGTAACGCGAGTCCAGGCGGACGTCGTCGCAGTAGCGACGACGGACGCTGAGACGAGCATGTGACACCACTACCACCCTGTCTTAGCGTAACGCCAGTCGAGGCGGACATCGTCGCGGTAGCGACGATGGACGTCGAGACGAGCACGTGACACCATAGCCACCCTGTCTTAGCGTAACTGCCACCCTGTCTTAGCGTAACGCGAGTCAAGGCGGACGTCGTCGCGGTAGCAACGACGGACGCCGAGACGAACACCTGACACCACTGCCACCCTGTCTTAGCGTAACGCGAGTTGAGGCGGACGTCGTCGCGGTAGCGACGACGGACGCCGAGACGAGCACGTGACACCACTGCCACCCTGTCTTAGCTTAGAGCGAGTCGAGGCGGACGTCGTCACGGTAGCGACGACGGACGCCGAGACGAGCGCGTGACACCACTGCCACCCTATCTTAGCATAGCGCGAGTCGAGGCGGACGTCATCGCGGTAGCGACGACAGACACCGAGACGAGCACGTGACACCACTGCTACCCTTTCTTAGCGTACCGCAAGTCGAGGCGGACGTCGTCGCGGTAGCGACGACGGACGCCGAGACGAGCACGTGACACCACCGCCACCCTATGTTACGTACCGCGAGTCGAGGCGGACGTCGTCGCGGTAGCGACGACGGACGTCGAGATGAGCATGTGACACCACTGCAACCCTGTCTTAGCTTAGAGCGAGTCGAGGCAGACGTCGTCGCGGTAGCGACGACGGACGCCGAGACGAGCACGTGACACCACTGCCACCCTGTCTTAGTGTAATACGAGTCGAGGCGGACGTCGTCGCAGTAGGGACGACGGACGCCGAGACGAGCACGGGACAACACTGCCACCCTATCTTAGCGTAACGCGAGACGAGGCGGACGTCGTCGCGGTAGCGACGACGGACGCCGAGACGAGCATGTGACACCACTGCCCCCCTATCATAGCGTAACGCGAGTCCAGGCGGACGTCGTCGCGGTAGCGACGACGGACACCGAGACGAGCACGTGACACCGCTGCCACCCTGTCATAGCGTAATGCGAGTCGAGGCAGACGTCGTCGCGGTAGCGATGATGGACGTCGAGAAGAGCACGTGACACCACTGCCACCCTGTCTTAGCATAGCGCGAGTCGAGGCGGACGTCGTCGCGGTAGCGACGACGGACGCCGAGACGAGCACGTGACACCAATGCCACCCTGTCTTAGCGTAGCGCGAGTCGAGGCAGACGTCCTCGCGGTAGCGACGACGGACGCCAAGACGAGCACGTGACACCACTGCCACCCTGTCTTAATGTAGCGCGAGTCGAGGCGGACGTCGTCGCGGTAGCGACGACGGTCGCCGAGACGAGCACGTGACACCACTGCCAACGTGTCTTAGCGTAACGTGAGTCGAGGCGGACGTCGTCGCGGTAGCGTCGACGGACGCTGAGACGAGCACGTGACACCACTGCCACCCTGTCTTAGCGTAACGCGAGTCGAGGCGGACGTCGTCACGGTAGCGACGACGGACATAGAGACGAGCACGTGACACCACTGCCAACCTGTCTTAGCATAACGCGAGTCGAGGCGGACGTCGTCGTGGTAGCGACGACGGACGCCGAGACGAGCACGTGACACCACTGCCACCCTGTCTTAGCGTAACGCGAGTCGAGGCGGATGTCGTCGCGGTAGCGACGACGGACGTCGAGACGACCACGTGACACCACAGCCACCCTGTCTTAGCGTAACGCGAGTCAAGGCGGACGTCGTCGCGGTAGCGACGACGGACGCCGAGACGAGCACATGACACCACTGCCACCCTGTCTTAGCGTAACGTGAGTCGAGGCGGACGTCGTCGCGGTACGACGATGGACGCCGAGACGAACACCTGACACCACTGCCATCCTGTCTTAGCGTAACGCGAGTCGAGGCGGACGTCGTCGCGGTAGCGACGACGGACGCCGAGACGAGCACGTGACACCACTGCCACCCTGTCTTAGCTCAGAGCGAGTCGAGGCGGACCGCGACGACGGACACCGAGACGAGCACGTGACACCACTGCCACCATGTCTTAGCATAGCTCGAGTCGAGGCGGACGTCGTCGCGGTAGCGACGACGGATGCCGAGACGAGCACCTGACACCACTGCCATCCTGTCTTAGCGTAACGCGAGTCGAGGCGGACGTCGTCGCGGTAGCGACGACGGACGCCGAGACGAGGACGTGACACCACTGCCACCCTGTCTTAGCTTAGAGCGAGTCGAGGCGGACGTCGTCGCGGTAGCGACGACGGACGCCGAGACGAGCACGTGACACCACTGCCACCCTGTCTTAGCATAGCGCTAGTCGAGGCGGACGTCGTCGCGGTAGCGACGACGGACGCTGAGACGAGCACGTGACAACACTGCCACCCTTTCTTAGCGTACCGCGAGTCGAGGCGGACGTCGTCGCTGTAGCGACGACGGACACCGAGACGAGCACGTGACACCACTGCCACCCTGTGTTACGTAACACGAGTCGAGGCAGACGTCGTCGCGGTAGCGACGACGGACGCCGAGACGAGCACGTGACACCACTGCCACCCTGTCTTAGCGTAATGCAAGTCGAAGCGGACGTCGTCGCGGTAGCGACGACGGAAGCCGAGGCAAACACATGACACCACTACCATCATGTCTTAGCGTTATGCGAGTCGATGCGGACGTCGTCGCGGTAGCGACGACGGACGCCGAGACGAGCACGTGACACCACTGCCACTCTGTCTTAGCGTAACGAGAGTCGAGGCGGACGTCGTCGCGGTAGCGACGACGGATGCCGAGACGAGCACGAGACACTACTGCCACCCTGTCTTAGCGTAGCGCGAGTCGAGGCGGACGTCGTCGCGGTAGTGACGACGGACACCGAGACGAGCACGTGACACCACTGCGGCCCTGTCTTAGCATAGCTCGAGTCGAGGCGGAGGTCATCGCGGAAGCGACGATGGACGCCGAGACGAGCACGTGACAACACTGCCACCCTATCTTAGCGTAACGCGAGTCGAGGCAGACGTCGTCGCGGTAGCGACGATGGACGCCGAGACGAGCACGTGACACCACTGCCACCCTGTCTTAGCTTAGAGCGAGTCGAGGCGGACGTCATCGTGGTAGCGACGACGGACGCCGAGAGAAGCACATGACACCACTGCCACCCTGTCTTAGCATAGCTCGAGTCGAGGCGGACGTTGTCGCGGTAGCGACGACGGATGCCGAGACGAACACCTGACACCACTGCCATCCTGTCTTAGCGTAACGCGAGTCGAGGCGGACGTCGTCGCGGTAGCGACGACGGACGCCGAGACGAGGATGTGACATCACTGCCACCCTGTCTTAGCTTAGA
The DNA here is from genome assembly GCA_963921465.1 of Triticum timopheevii. Lineage (NCBI taxonomy): Eukaryota > Viridiplantae > Streptophyta > Magnoliopsida > Poales > Poaceae > Triticum > Triticum timopheevii. The sequence continues at coordinate 310,965,231 of OY997266.1, read as the reverse complement.
GCGAGTCGAGGCGGACGTCGTCGCGGTAGCGACGACGGACGCCGAGACGAGCACGTGACACCACTGCCACCCTGTCTTAGCATAGCGTGAGTCGAGGCGGACGTCGTCGCGGTAGCGACGACGGACGCTGAGACGAGCACGTGACACCACTGCCACCCTTTCTTAGCGTACCGCGAGTCGAGGCGGACGGCGTCGCTGTAGCGACGACGGACGCCGAGACGAGCACGTGACACCACTGCCACCCTGTGTTACGTAACGCGAGTCGAGGCAGACGTCGTCGCGGTAGCGACGACGGACGCCGAGACGAGCACGTGACACCACTGCCACCCTGTCTTAGCGTAACGCAAGTCGAGGCGGACGTCGTCGCGGTAGCGACGACATAAGCCGAGGCAAACACATGACACCACTACCATCATGTCTTAGCATTACGCGAGTCAATGCGGACGTCGTCGCTTTAGCAACGACGGACGCCGAGACGAGCACGTGACACCACTGCCACTCTGTCTTAGCGTAACGAGAGTCGAGGCGGACGTCGTCATGGTAGCGACGACGGACGCCGAGACGAGCAGGTGACACCACTGCCCCCCTATCTTAGCGTAACGCGAGTCCAGGCGGACGTCGTCGCAGTAGCGACGACGGACACTGAGACGAGCATGTGACACCACTACCACCCTGTCTTAGCGTAACGCCAGTCGAGGCGGACATCGTCGCGGTAGCGACGATGGACGTCGAGACGAGCACGTGACACCATAGCCACCCTGTCTTAGCGTAACTGCCACCCTGTCTTAGCGTAACGCGAGTCAAGGCGGACGTCGTCGCGGTAGCAACGACGGACGCCGAGACGAACACCTGACACCACTGCCACCCTGTCTTAGCGTAACGCGAGTTGAGGCGGACGTCGTCGCGGTAGCGACGACGGACGCCGAGACGAGCACGTGACACCACTGCCACCCTGTCTTAGCTTAGAGCGAGTCGAGGCGGACGTCGTCACGGTAGCGACGACGGACGCCGAGACGAGCGCGTGACACCACTGCCACCCTATCTTAGCATAGCGCGAGTCGAGGCGGACGTCATCGCGGTAGCGACGACAGACACCGAGACGAGCACGTGACACCACTGCTACCCTTTCTTAGCGTACCGCAAGTCGAGGCGGACGTCGTCGCGGTAGCGACGACGGACGCCGAGACGAGCACGTGACACCACCGCCACCCTATGTTACGTACCGCGAGTCGAGGCGGACGTCGTCGCGGTAGCGACGACGGACGTCGAGATGAGCATGTGACACCACTGCAACCCTGTCTTAGCTTAGAGCGAGTCGAGGCAGACGTCGTCGCGGTAGCGACGACGGACGCCGAGACGAGCACGTGACACCACTGCCACCCTGTCTTAGTGTAATACGAGTCGAGGCGGACGTCGTCGCGGTAGGGACGACGGACGCCGAGACGAGCACGGGACAACACTGCCACCCTATCTTAGCGTAACGCGAGACGAGGCGGACGTCGTCGCGGTAGCGACGACGGACGCCGAGACGAGCATGTGACACCACTGCCCCCCTATCATAGCGTAACGCGAGTCCAGGCGGACGTCGTCGCGGTAGCGACGACGGACGCCGAGACGAGCACGTGACACCGCTGCCACCCTGTCATAGCGTAATGCGAGTCGAGGCAGACGTCGTCGCGGTAGCGATGATGGACGTCGAGAAGAGCACGTGACACCACTGCCACCCTGTCTTAGCATAGCGCGAGTCGAGGCGGACGTCGTCGCGGTAGCGACGACGGACGCCGAGACGAGCACGTGACACCAATGCCACCCTGTCTTAGCGTAGCGCGAGTCGAGGCAGACGTCCTCGCGGTAGCGATGACGGACGCCAAGACGAGCACGTGACACCACTGCCACCCTGTCTTAATGTAGCGCGAGTCGAGGCGGTCGTCGTCGCGGTAGCGACGACGGTCGCCGAGACGAGCACGTGACACCACTGCCAACGTGTCTTAGCGTAACGCGAGTCGAGGCGGACGTCGTCGCGGTAGCGTCGACGGACGCTGAGACGAGCACGTGACACCACTGCCACCCTGTCTTAGCGTAACGCGAGTCGAGGCGGACGTCGTCACGGTAGCGACGACGGACACAGAGACGAGCACGTGACACCACTGCCAACCTGTCTTAGCATAACGCGAGTCGAGGCGGACGTCGTCGTGGTAGCGACGACGGACGCCGAGACGAGCACGTGACACCACTGCCACCCTGTCTTAGCGTAACGCGAGTCGAGGCGGATGTCGTCGCGGTAGCGACGACGGACGTCGAGACGACCACGTGACACCACAGCCACCCTGTCTTAGCGTAACGCGAGTCAAGGCGGACGTCGTCGCGGTAGCGACGACGGACGCCGAGACGAGCACATGACACCACTGCCACCCTGTCTTAGCGTAACGTGAGTCGAGGCGGACGTCGTCGCGGTACGACGATGGACGCCGAGACGAACACCTGACACCACTGCCATCCTGTCTTAGCGTAACGCGAGTCGAGGCGGACGTCGTCGCGGTAGCGACAACGGACGCCGAGACGAGCACGTGACACCACTGCCACCCTGTCTTAGCTCAGAGCGAGTCGAGGCGGACCGCGACGACGGACGCTGAGACGAGCACGTGACACCACTGCCACCATGTCTTAGCATAGCTCGAGTCGAGGCGGACGTCGTCGCGGTAGCGACGACAGATGCCGAGACGAGCACCTGACACCACTGCCATCCTGTCTTAGCGTAACGCGAGTCGAGGCGGACGTCGTCGCGGTAGCGACGACGGACACCGAGACGAGGACGTGACACCACTGCCACCCTGTCTTAGCTTAGAGCGAGTCGAGGCGGACGTCGTCGCGGTAGCGACGACGGACGCCGAGACGAGCACGTGACACCACTGCCACCCTGTCTTAGCATAGCGCGAGTTGAGGCGGACGTCGTCGCGGTAGCGACGACGGACGCTGAGACGAGCACGTGACAACACTGCCACCCTTTCTTAGCGTACCGCGAGTCGAGGCGGACGTCGTCGCTGTAGCGACGATGGACGCCGAGACGAGCACGTGACACCACTGCCACCCTGTGTTACGTAACGCGAGTCGAGGCAGACGTCGTCGCGGTAGCGACGACGGACGCCGAGACGAGCACGTGACACCACTGCCATCCTGTCTTAGCGTAACGCAAGTCGAGGCGGACGTCGTCGCGGTAGCGACGACGGAAGCCGAGGCAAACACATGACACCACTACCATCATGTCTTAGCATTACGCGAGTCGATGCGGACGTCGTCGCGGTAGCGACGACGGACGCCGAGACGAGCACGTGACACCACTGCCACTCTGTCTTAGCGTAACGAGAGTCGAGGCGGACGTCGTCGCGGTAGCGACGACGTACGCCGAGACGAGCATGTGACACCACTGCCCCCCTATCTTAGCGTAACGCGAGTCCAGGCGGACGTCGTCGCAGTAGCGACGACGGACGCTGAGAGGAGCACGTGACACCACTACCACCCTGTCTTAGCGTAACGCCAGTCGAGGCGGACGTCGTCGCGGTAGCGACGACGGACACTGAGACGAGCACGTGACACCACTGCCAACCTATCTTAGCGTAACGCGAGTCGAGGCGGACATCGTCGCGGTAGCGACGATGGACGTCGAGACGAGCACGTGACACCACAGCCACCCTGTCTTAGCGTAACTGCCACCCTGTCATAGCGTAACGCGAGTCAAGGCGGACGTCGTCGCGGTAGCAACGACGGACGCCGAGACAAACACCTGACACCACTGCCACCCTGTCTTAGCGTAACGCGAGTTGAGGCGGACGTCGTCGCGGTAGCGACGACGGACGCCGAGATGAGCACGTGACACCACTGCAACCCTGTCTTAGCTTAGAGCGAGTCGAGGCGGACGTCGTCACGGTAGCGACGACGGACGCCGAGACGAGCGCGTGACACCACTGCCACCTTGTCTTAGCATAGCGCGAGTCGAGGCGGACGTCATCGCGGTAGCGACGACAGACGCCGAGATGAGCACGTGACACCACTGCTACCCTTTCTTAGCGTACCGCAAGTCGAGGCGGACGTCGTCGCGGTAGTGACGACGGACGCCGAGACGAGCACGTGACACCACCGCCACCCTATGTTACGTAACGCGAGTCGAGGCGGACGCCGTCGCGGTAGCGACGACGGACGTCGAGATGAGCACGTGACACCACTGCCACCCTGTCTTAGCTTAGAGCGAGTCGAGGCAGACGTCGTCGCGGTAGCGACGACGGACGCCGAGACGAGCACGTGACACCACTGCCACCCTGTCTTAGTGTAACGCGAGTCGAGGCGGACGTCGTCGCGGGAGCGACGACGGACGCCGAGACGAGCACGGGACAACACTGCCACCCTATCTTAGCGTAACGCGAGACGAGGCGGACATCGTCGCGGTAGCGACGACGGACGCCGAGACGAGCATGTGACACCACTGCCCCCCTATCTTAGCGTAACGCGAGTCCAGGCGGACGTCGTCGTGGTAGCGACGACGGACGCCGAGACGAGCACGTGACACCGCAGCCACCCTGTCATAGCGTAATGCGAGTCGAGGCGGACGTCGTCGCGGTAGCGACGACAGACGCCGAGACGAACACATGACACCACTACCATCCTGTCTTAGCGTAACGATAGTCGAGGCGGACGTCGTCGCGGTAGCGACGACGGACGCCGAGACGAGCACGTGACACCACTGCCACCCTGTCTAAGCGTAACACGAGTCGAGGCAGACGTCGTCGCGGTAGCGATGACGGACGTCGAGAAGAGCACGTGACACCACTGCCACCCTGTCTTAGCATAGCGCAAGTCGAGGCAGACGTCGTCGCGGTAGCGACGACGGACGCCAAGACGAGCACGTGACACCACTGCCACCCTGTCTTAATGTAGCGCGAGTCAAGGCGGACGTCGTCGCGGTAGCGACGACGGTCGCCGAGATGAGCACGTGACACCACTGCCAACGTGTCTTAGCGTAACGCGAGTCGAGGCGGACGTCGTCGCGGTAGCGACGACGGACGCTGAGACGAGCACGTGACACCACTGCCACCCTGTCTTAGCGTAACGCGAGTCGAGGCGGACGTCGTCACGGTAGCGACGACGGACACAGAGACGAGCACGTGACACCACTGCCAACCTGTCTTAGCGTAACGCGAGTCGAGGCGGACGTCGTCGTGGTAGCGACGACGGACGCCGAGACGAGCACGTGACACCACTGCCACCCAGTCTTAGCATAACGCGAGTCGAGGCGGACATCGTCGCGGTACCGACGACGGACGCTGAGACGAGCACGTGCCACCATTGCCACCCTGTCTTACCGTAACGCGAGTCGAGGCAGACGTCGTCGCGGTAGTGACGATGGACACCGAGACGAGCACGTGACACCACTGCCACCCTGTCTTAGCGTAACGCGAGTCGAGGCGGATGTCGTCACGGTAGCGACGACGGACGTCGAGACGACCACGTGACACCAGAGCCAACCTGTCTTAGCGTAACGCGAGTCAAGGCGGACGTCGTCGCGGTAGCGACGACGGACGCCGAGACGAGCACATGACACCACTGCCACCCTGTCTTAGCGTAACATGAGTCGAGGCGGACGTCGTCGCGGTACGACGATGGACGCCGAGACGAACACCTGACACCACTGCCATCCTGTCTTAGCGTAACGCGAGTCGAGGCGGACGTCGTCGCGGTAGCGACGATGGACGCCGAGACGAGCACGTGACACCACTGCCACCCTGTCTTAGCTCAGAGCGAGTCGAGGCGGACCGCGACGACGGACGCAGAGACGAGCACGTGACACCACTGCCACCATGTCTTAGCATAGCGCGAGTCGAGGCGGATGTCGTCGCGGTAGCGACGACGGACGCCGGGACGAGCACGTGACACCACTTCCACCCTGTCTTAGCTTAGAGCGAGTCGAGGCGGACGTCGTTGCAGTAGCGACGACGGACGCCGAGACGAGCACGAGACACCACTGCCACCCTGTCTTAGCGTAGCGCGAGTCGAGGCGGACGTCGTCGCGGTAGTGACGACGGACGCCGAGACGAGCACGTGACACCACTGCGGCCCTGTCTTAGCATAGCGCGAGTCGAGGCGGACGTCGTCGCGGAAGCGACGATGGACGCCGAGACGAGCACGTGACAACACTGCCACCCTATCTTAGCGTAATGCGAGTCGAGGCAGATGTCGTCGCGGTAGCGACGATGGACGCCGAGACGAGCATGTGACACCACTGCCACCCTGTCTTAGCGTCACGCGAGTTGAGGCGGACGTCGTCGCGGTAGCGACGACGGACGCCGAGACGAGCACGTGACAACACTGCCACCATGTCTTTGCGTAACACGAGTCGAGGCGGACGTCGTCGCGGTAGCGACGACGGACACCGAGACGAGCACGTGACACCACAGCCACCCTGTCTTAGCTTAGAGCGAGTCGAGGCGGACGTCATCGTGGTAGCGACGACGGACGCCGAGACAAGCACGTGACACCACTGCCACCCTGTCTTAGCATAGCTCGAGTCGAGGCGGACGTCGTCGCGGTAGCGACGACGGACGCCGAGACGAGCACATGACACCACTGCCACCCTTTCTTAGCGTACCGCGAGTCGAGGCGGACGTCGTCGTTGTAGCGACGACGGACGCCGAGACGAGCACGTGACACCACTGCCACCCTGTGTTATGTAACGCGAGTCGAGGCAGACATCGTCGCGGTAGCGACGACGGATGCCGAGACGAGCACGTGACTCCACTGCCACCCCGTCTTAGCTTAGAGCGAGTCGAGGCGGACGTCGCCGCGGTAGCGACGACGGACGCCGAGACGAGCACGTGACACCACTGCCACCCTGTCTTACCGTAGCGCGAGTCGAGGCGGACGTCGTCGCGGTAGCGACGACGGACGCCGAGACGAGCACGTGTCACCACTGCCACCCTATCTTAGCGTAACGCGAGTCGAGGCGGACGTCGTCGCGGTAGCGACGACGGACGCCGAGACAAGCATGTGACACCACTGCCCCCCTATCTTAGCGTAACGCGAGTCCAGGAGGACATCGTCGCGGTAGCGACGACGGACGCCGAGACGGGCACGTGACACCGCTGCCACCCTGTCATAGCGTAATGCGAGTCGAGGCGGAGGTCGTCGCGGTAGCGACGACAGACGCCGAGACGAACACATGACACCACTACCATCCTGTCTTAGCGTAACGATAGTCGAGGCGGACGTCATCGCGGTAGCGACGACGAATGCCGAGACGAGCACGTGACACCACTACCACCCTGTCTAAGCGTAACACGAGTCGAGGCAGACGTCGTCGCGGTAGCGATGACGGACGTCGAGAAGAGCACGTGACACCACTGCCACCCTGTCTTAGAGTAGCGCGAGTCGAGGCGGACGTCGTCGCGGTAGCGACGACGGACGCCGAGACGAGCACGTGACACCACTGCCACCCTGTCTTAGCGTAGCGCGAGTCGAGGCAGACGTCCTCGCGGTAGCGATGACGGACGCCAAGACGAGCACGTGACACCACTGCTACCCTGTCTTAGCGTAGCGCGAGTCGAGGCGGACGTCGTCGCGGTAGCGACGACGGTCGCCGAGACGAGCACGTGACACCACTGCCAACGTGTCTTAGCGTAACGCGAGTTGAGGCGGACGTTGTCGCGGTAGCGACGACGGACGCTGAGACGAGCACGTGACACCACTTCCACCCTGTCTTAGCGTAACGCGAGTCGAGGCGGACGTTGTCACGGTAGCGACGACAGACACAGAGACGAGCACGTGACACCACTGCCAACCTGTCTTAGCGTAACGCGAGTCGAGGCGGACGTCGTCGCGGTAGCGACGACGGACGCCCAGATGAGCATGTGACACCACTGCCACCCAGTCTTAGCATAACGCGAGTCGAGGCGGACGTCGTCGCGGTACCGACGACGGACGCTGAGGCGAGCACGTGCCACCACTGCCACCCTGTCTTACCGTAACGCGAGTCGAGGCGGACGTCGTCGCGGTAGCGACGATGGACACCCAGACGAGCACGTGAGACCACTGCCACCCTGTCTTAGCGTAACGCGAGTCGAGGCGGATGTCGTCGCGGTAGCGACGACGGACGTCGAGACGAGCACGTGACACCACAGCCACCCTGTCTTAGCATAACGCGAGTCTAGGCGGACGTCGTCGCAGTAGCGACGACGGACGCCGAGACGAGCACGTGACACCACTGCCACCCTGTCTTAGCGTAACGTGAGTCGAGGCGGACGTCGTCGCGGTACGACGATGGACGCCGAGACGAACACCTGACACCACTGCCATCCTGTCTTATCGTAATGCGAGTCGAGGCGGACGTCGTCGCGGTAGCGACGACGGACGCCGAGACGAGCACGTGACACTGCTGCCACCCTGTCATAGCGTAATGCGAGTCGAGGCGGACGTCGTCGCGGTAGCGACGACAGACGCCGAGACGAACACATGACACCACTACCATCCTGTCTTAGCGTAACGATAGTCGAGGCGGACGTCGTCGCGGTAGCAACGACGGACGCCGAGACGAGCACGTGACACCACTGCCACCCTGTCTAAGCGTAACACGAGTCGAGGCAGACGTCGTCGCGGTAGCGATGACGGACGTCGAGAAGAGCACGTGACACCACTGCCACCCTGTCTTAGCATAGCGCGAGTCGAGGCGGATGTCGTCGCGGTAGCGACGACGGACGCCGAGACGAGCACGTGACACCAATGCCACCCTGTCTTAGCGTAGAGCGAGTCGAGGCAGACGTCGTCGCGGTAGCGACGACGGACGCCAAGACGAGCACGTGACACCACTGCCACCCTGTCTTAATGTAGCGCGAGTCGAGGCGGACGTCGTCGCCGTAGCGACGACGGTCGCCTAGACGAGCACGTGACACCACTGCCAACGTGTCTTAGCGTAATGCGAGTCGAGGCGGACGTCGTCACGGTAGCGACGGCGGACACAGAGACGAGCACGTGACACCACTGCCAACCTGTCTTAGCGTAACGCGAGTCAAGGCGGACGTCGTCGTGGTAGCGACGACGGACGCCGAGACGAGCACGTGACACCACTGCCACCCAGTCTTAGCATAACGCGAGTCGAGGCGGACGTCGTCGCGGTACCGACGACGGACGCTGAGACGAGCACGTGCCACCATTGCCACCCTGTCTTACCGTTACGCGAGTCGAGGCAGACGTCGTCGCGGTAGTGACGATGGACACCGAGACGAGCACGTGACACCACTGCCACCCTGTCTTAGCGTAACGCGAGTCGAGGCGGATGTCGTCGCGGTAGCGACGACGGACGTCGAGACGACCACGTGACACCACAGCCACCCTGTCTTAGCGTAACGCGAGTCAAGGCGGACGTCGTCGCGGTAGCGACGACGGACGCCGAGACGAGCACATGACACCACTGCCACCCTGTCTTAGCGTAACGTGAGTCGAGGCGGACGTCGTCGCGGTACGACGATGGACGCCGAGACGAACACCTGACACCACTGCCATCCTGTCTTAGCGTAACGCGAGTCGAGGCGGACGTCGTCGCGGTAGCGACGACGGACGCCGAGACGAGCACGTGACACCACTGCCACCCTGTCTTAGCTCAGAGCGAGTCGAGGCGGACCGCGACGACGGACGCCGAGACGAGCACGTGACACCACTGCCACCATGTCTTAGCATAGCGCGAGTCGAGGCGGATGTCGTCGCGGTACCGACGACGGACGCTGAGACGAGCACGTGCCACCATTGCCACCCTGTCTTACCGTAACGCGAGTCGAGGCAGACGTCGTCGCGGTAGTGACGATGGACACCGAGACGAGCACATGAGACCACTGCCACCCTGTCTTAGCGTAACGTGAGTCGAGGCGGACGTCGTCGCGGTACGACGATGGACGCCGAGACGAACACCTGACACCACTGCCATCCTGTCTTAGCGTAACGCGAGTCGAGGCGGACGTCGTCGCGGTAGCGACGACGGACGCCGAGACGAGCACGTGACACCACTGCCACCCTGTCTTAGCTCAGAGCGAGTCGAGGCGGACCGCGACGACGGACGCCGAGACGAGCACGTGACACCACTGCCACCATGTCTTAGCATAGCGCGAGTCGAGGCGGATGTCGTCGCGGTACCGACGACGGACGCTGAGACGAGCACGTGCCACCATTGCCACCCTGTCTTACCGTAATGCGAGTCGAGGCAGACGTCGTCGCGGTAGTGACGATGGACACCGAGACGAGCACGTGACACCACTGCCACCTTGTCTTAGCGTAATGCGAGTCGAGGCGGATGTCGTCGCGGTAGCGACGACGGACGTCGAGACGACCACGTGACACCACAGCCACCCTGTCTTAGCGTAACGCGAGTCAAGGCGGACGTCGTCGCGGTAGCGACGACGGACGCCGAGACGAGCACATGAGACCACTGCCACCCTGTCTTAGCGTAACGTGAGTCGAGGCGGACGTCGTCGCGGTACGACGATGGACGCCGAGACGAACACCTGACACCACTGCCATCCTGTCTTAGCGTAACGCGAGTCGAGGCGGACGTCGTCGCGGTAGCGACGACGGACGCCGAGACGAGCACGTGACACCACTGCCACCCTGTCTTAGCTCAGAGCGAGTCGAGGCGGACCGCGACGACGGACGCCGAGACGAGCACGTGACACCACTGCCACCATGTCTTAGCATAGCGCGAGTCGAGGCGGATGTCGTCGTGGTAGCGATGACGGACGCCGGGACGAGCACGTGACACCACTGCCACCCTGTCTTAGCTTAGAGCGAGTCGAGGCGGACGTCGTCGCGGTAGCGACGACGGACGCCGAGACGAGCACGAGACACCACTGCCACCCTGTCTTAGCGTAGCGCGAGTCGAGGCGGACGTCGTCGCGGTAGTGACGACGGACGCCGAGACAAGCACGTGACACCACTGCCACCCTGTCTTAGCGCAACGTGAGTCGAGGCGGACGTCGTCGCGGTACGACGATGGACGCCGAGACGAACACCTGACACCACTGCCATCCTGTCTTATCGTAACGCGAGTCGAGGCGGACGTCGTCGCGGTAGCGACGATAGACGCCGAGACGAGCACGTGACACCGCTGCCACCCTGTCATAGCATAATGCGAATCGAGGCGGACGTCGTCGCGGTAGCGACGACAGACGCCGAGACGAACACATGACACCACTACCATCCTGTCTTAGCGTAACGATAGTCGAGGCGGATGTCGTCGCGGTAGCGACGACGGACGCCGAGACGAGCACGTGACACCACTGCCACCCTGTCTAAGCGTAACACGAGTCGAGGCAGACGTCGTCGCGGTAGCGATGACGGACGTCGAGAAGAGCACGTGACACCACTGCCACCCTGTCTTAGCATAGCGCGAGTCGAGGCGGATGTCGTCGCGGTAGCGACGACGGACGCCGAGACGAGCACGTGACACCAATGCCACCCTGTCTTAGCCTAGCGCGAGTCGAGGCAGACGTCGTCGCGGTAGCGACGACGGACGCCAAGACGAGCACGTGACACCACTGCCACCCTGTCTTAATGTAGCGCGAGTCGAGGCGGACGTCGTCGCGGTAGCGACGACGGTCGCCTAGACGAGCACGTGACACCACTGCCAACGTGTCTTAGCGTAATGCGAGTCGAGGCGGACGTCGTCACGGTAGCGACGGCGGACACAGAGACGAGCACGTGACACCACTGCCAACCTGTCTTAGCGTAACGCGAGTCGAGGCGGACGTCGTCGTGGTAGCGACGACGGACGCCGAGACGAGCACGTGACACCACTGCCACCCAGTCTTAGCATAACGCGAGTCGAGGCGGACGTCGTCGCGGTACCGACGACGGACGCTGAGACGAGCACGTGCCACCATTGCCACCCTGTCTTACCGTAACGCGAGTCGAGGCAGACGTCGTCGCGGTAGTGACGATGGACACCGAGACGAGCACGTGACACCACTGCCACCCTGTCTTAGCGTAACGCGAGTCGAGGCGGATGTCGTCGCGGTAGCGACGACGGACGTCGAGACGACCACGTGACACCACAGCCACCCTGTCTTAGCGTAACGCGAGTCAAGGCGGACGTCGTCGCGGTAGCGACGACGGACGCCGAGACGAGCACATGACACCACTGCCACCCTGTCTTAGCGTAACGTGAGTCGAGGCGGACGTCGTCGCGGTACGACGAGGGACGCCGAGACGAACACCTGACACCACTGCCATCCTGTCTTAGCGTAACGCGAGTCGAGGCGGACGTCGTCGCGGTAGCGACGACTGACGCCGAGACGAGCACGTGACACCACTGCCACCCTGTCTTAGCTCAGAGCGAGTCGAGGTGGACCGCGACGACGGACGCCGAGACGAGCACGTGACACCACTGCCACCATGTCTTAGCATAGCGCGAGTCGAGGCGGATGTCGTCGCGGTAGCGATGACGGACGCCGGGACGAGCACGTGACACCACTGCCACCCTGTCTTAGCATAGAGTGAGTCGAGGCGGACGTCGTCGCGGTAGCGACGACGGACGCCGAGACGAGCACGAGACACCACTGCCACCCTGTCTTAGCGTAGCGCGAGTCGAGGCGGACGTCGTCGCGGTAGTGACGACGGACACCGAGACGAGCACGTGACACCACTGCGGCCCTGTCTTAGCATAGCGCGAGTCGAGGCGGACGTCGTCGCGGAAGCGACGATGGACGCCGAGACGAGCACGTGACAACACTGCCACCCTATCTTAGCGTAACGCGAGTCGAGGCAGACGTTGTCGCGGTACCGACGACGGACGCCGAGACGAGCACGTGACACCACTGCCACCCTGTCTTAGCGTAACGCGAGTTGAGGCGGACGTCGTCGCGGTAGCGACGACGGACACCGAGACGAGCACGTGACACCACTGCCACCATGTCTTTGCGTAACACGAGTCGAGGCGGACGTCGTCGCGGTAGCGACGACGGACACCGAGACGAGCACGTGACAACACAGCCACCCTGTCTTAGCTTAGAGCGAGTCGAGGCGGACGTCATCGTGGTAGCGACGACGGACGCCGAGACAAGCACGTGACACCACTGCCACCCTGTCTTAGCATAGCTCGAGTCGAGGCGGACGTTGTCGCGGTAGCGACGACGGACGCCGAGACGAGCACATGACACCACTGCCACCCTTTCTTAGCGTATCGCGAGTCGAGGCGGACGTCGTCGTTGTAGCGACGACGGACGCCGAGACGAGCACGTGACACCACTGCCACCCTGTGTTATGTAACGCGAGTCGAGGCAGACATCGTCGCGGTAGCGACGACGGACGCCGAGACGAGCACGTGACACCACTGCCACCCTGTCTTAGCGTAGCGCGAGTTGAGGCAGACGTCGTTGCGGTAGCGACGACGGATGCCAAGACGAGCACGTGACACCACTGCCACCCTGTCTTAGTGTAGCGCGAGTCGAGGCGGACGTAGTTGCGGTAGCGACGACGGACGCTGAGACGAGCACGTGACACCACTGCCACCCTGTCTTAGCGTAACGTGAGTCGAGGGGGACGTCGTCACGGTAGCGACGACGGACACAGAGACGAGCACGTGACACCACTGCCAACCTGTCATAGTGTAACGCGAGTCGAGGCGGACGTCGTCGCGGTAGCGACGACGGACGCCGAGACGAGCACGTGACACCACTGCCACCCAGTCTTAGCAAGGCGCTACAGCGCCAGCCGACCCCTCCGCCGCTGATGCAGCGCCGGGCTCCGAGGAGCCCCAGCCAGGCGCTTACTTGAAGGCCGGCGAGGGCGTGTACATCAAGCTTCCCTGGGCGTCGAGCTCCAGGGCACCAGTGGAAGGGGAGGAGTTTGACGGAGAAGTACTCGCCTCCGCTGGGCTGGCAGTGGTTGACGGGCCGAGCAGCAGCAGCGGCGAGTCCGAGGAGGAGCAGCTGCTCCGAAAGCTAGTGTCACTCTACCGCGCCCGGCAAGCAAAGCTCGAATCCCGGGAAGCGCTTGTCGCGCGGGCGGGAGTTGACATAGAAAAGCACGTGGAGGAGCTCAAGAGCCGCAACCAGGAGGCCCTCCGATCCATTGCCGAGGAGAGGGCGCAGCTCGAGGAGGCGAAGAAGGCGTTCCTTCTGGAGAAGGCTAAAGCCGAAGAGCAGCAGAGGCTCGCCGCCGAGGAGCTGTCCAAGCGGGATGGCGAGCTGATACAGAAGAAGGTGAACTTGGATAGCCATGAAGAGGAGCTCGCCGCTCGGGAGCAATCGCTTGGCGGGGCACTCAAGGAGGCAAAGGATGCCGCCGCGGCTGCTGAGGCCGCCCGGAAGGAGTTGGAGGCGAGGGCGACGCAGCTAGAGGCGGACGTGAAAAAGAAGGACGAAGAGCTTGCCGCACTCCAGCGCGAACGTGAGAAGGATGCGCGCGCCCATGGCGATCTGCAAGTTCAGCTCGCTGAGAGGATCAAGGAGCTGAACGCCGCCAAGGACTCGAGCGTCGGCCTGGAGCTGAAACTGGCTACCTTGACGGAGACGCTGGACGCCGCCAAGAAGCGAGAAGATGTCTTGAGGAAAGATCTCAAGGGCAACGAAGAGCTGCTGACGAGAGCTGCCGAGGCTCAAAACGCCTTTAAGATCACGTTAGAGCTCTGGACAGAGGGCCTCGTCAACATTGCTGCATCCATCGACGAGGAGCTGGCGGAACTGGACGTGGCGGTCTTCGGGTACTCCACCGACGAAAATCTCCCGCCCAGCGCCAGGCTCACTCTTTTCTTCAAGGGTGTGGCGACGGCCCTCCAGCAACTCCGGGAATGGATCCCGAAGAAGTTGGCGGACGAGTCGCACGCGATCTGCGCCAAGGTCTTGGAGAAGGTGCTGGTGAAGATACTCTTCCGCAACCCGAGCCTCGACCTCACCCGCGTCCTCAAGAGGCTGCCGGCGGGTGCCGACCTTGAAGAACTCAAGGCCATTGTCGCACCCATCATGGACAAGGTGAATGAGGTCAAGAGGGTTGACGGCGAGCGCGTGGATTAGACCATCTTTCTCCTCCTTTCCTTGTCGCCGTTTATCTAAGTCATGGGACAATTTAGTCAGTGCCGCAGCAAGTTATTTTTGTAATATAACTTTATTCTGGGCAATGCTTGCTATGCTATCTCCTTTACTTGGTCCTTTCTTTGTATGTTCTAACCCTACGCTTTGAGGGAACTTGCCGGCACGGGCACGCTTGCCGCGAGCGCTGAGTGCGGAACATCAGCAGCTTGCCGGCGGTGCCGGAGCACGCTTGCCGTGGGCGCTGAGTGCGGGACACCAGCAGCCTGCTGGCGGTGCCGGTTCCGGCAAGAAACCTTGCCGCAACTAGTTGCAGCGCACTTAAGTTTTGAGCGGGCTCGAAAACAACGTAAGGGCGCTTAGCGGCTCACTTAAGTTGCTGAGCGGACTCGAAGCAAAGCAAGGGCGCTTAGCAGCTCACTTAAGTTGTTGAGCCGACTCGAAACGAATCAAGGGCGCAACTAGCTACGAGGAGGTTCCTCTACGCACAGGTTTCTCATACAAAGCGGAATCGTTCAAGGAGGGTAGCTTAAAATTTTAAGAAAATGATCGTGCTCAAACTTTGGCAACTTAGTTGTTTCTGTCATCTGTGTCCCGGCAAGGCTGTGCTCCTTCGAACGACGCTTGGTCCACACCTTCATCCTCTCCTCCCCCCCCCCATGAACTTGTGGGCGAAGGGACCTCCTTTTTGAGAAAAAGAAATGAGAGAAAATAATGAGATGTCGTGGGGAACTGAGGGCCACGAGCACCTATGGGGCAGGAGGTGCCCCTTTGTTTGTCCGGCGAGGGAGCGGGGGGCGCACGCAGAGCAGATCGAGGCGAGAGCGTGCGCGGGGGATTTTTACCCAGCTTCGGAGCTCTCCGAAGAGATAAAACTCCTACTGCTGCTTTATGTGTTTGTATTCTGTTCTTGCTCGAGAGAGCGGGCGCGACGTCGAATTGGCCGAACCCCAAGCTGTGGAACCCGAAATTCCGAACCTCCCAACCCTTTCTACGTGCGCATGGGCCTCCTTTTTATAGGCTAAAGGGGTCACCGACACGTGGCAGCGTAGAAAGAGGGGTAGAAAGGTAAAAACGCCGGTTGGTACAACTACTACCAACAGTGTCCCCTACCTAACTCTGACAGCAGGGGACAAGGGCATTTAATGCCCGTCCGGTCGCCCCAACAGTGCAAGGAAACGACCGTTAGAAGCGCCACCGATTGCCACGATGGCCTCCTTGTCAGCTTCGCTTGCCACCTTAAACCGCCATGCTGCACAGCTACCCGCCACGTGCACCAGGAGAGATCTTGTGGCGACACGTCGTCGGATGCACTGGAGCGTGGGCGCGGAGTGGCGGCCTTGCCGCGGCAAGTGCCTTGCCGCAGCCCTTCTCTTGTCGCACCAGCAAGCTTGTCGCTTGCCGGGCCTTGCCGGGACGCGCGGGGCGTCGTGGCAAGTTTCTTGAAGTGCCTTGGATGGCCTTCCCGGCAAGCTCCTCTTGCGGGGGCCCTTGTCCTTCCCGGCAAGCTCATCTTGCCGGGGCCTTGGTTGGCTTTCCGGCAAGCTCCTCTTGCCGGGGCTTTTAGCTTGAGTGCTCTGTTCTCGAACGGTGTCAAAGTAGCCGTGGAGGATCTTTGCGGGCACCCGGCAAGCCCCGCCGCGGGTCGCTGCGACTGCCCATGCACAAGTTCGGGGTACTAAGGTACCCCCTCCTTTAGTACACCGACAACGTGACACCACTGCCAACCTGTCTTAGCGTAACGCGAGTCGAGGCGGACGTCGTCGTGGTAGCGACTACGGACACCGAGACGAACACGTGACACCACTGCCAACCTGTCTTAGCGTAACGCGAGTCGAGGCGGACGTCGTCGCGGTAGCGACGACGGACGCCCAGACGAGCACGTGACACCACTGCCAACCTATCTTTGCGTAACGCGAGTCGAGGAGGATGTCGTCGCGGTAGCGACTACAGACGCCGAGACGAGCACGTGACACCACTTCCAACCCGTCTTAGCGTAGCGCGAGTCGAGGCGGACGTCTTCGCGGTAGCGACGACGGACGCCGAGACGAGCACGTGACACCACTGCCAACCTGTCTTAGCGTAACGCGAGTTGAGGCGGACGTCGTCACGGTAGCGACTACGAACGCCGAGACGAGCACGTGACACCACTGCCAACCTGTCTTAGCGTAGCGCGAGTCGAGGCGGACGTCTTCTCGGTAGCGACGACGGATGCCGAGACGAGCACATGACACCACTGCCACCCTGTCTTAGCGTAACGCGAGTCGAGCGAGCACGTGACACCACTGCCACCTTGTCTTAGCGTAGCGCGAGTCGAGGCGGACTTCGTCGCGGTAGCGACGACGGACGCCGAGACGAGCACGTGACACCACTGCCACCCTGTCTTAGATTAGAGCGAGTCGAGGCAGACGTCGTTGCGGTAGCGACGATGGACGCTGAGACGAGCACGTGACACCACTGCCACCCTGTCTTAGCATAGAGCGAGTCGAGGCGGACGTCGTGGCGGTAGCGACGACGGACGCCGAGGCGAGCACGTGACACCACTGCCACCTTGCCTTAGCGTAGCACGAGTCGAGGCGGACGTCGTCGCGGTAGCGACGACGGACGCCGAGACGAGCACGTGACACCACTGCCACCCTGTCGTAGCTTAGAGCGAGTCGAGGCGGACGTCGTCGCGGTAGCGACGACGGACGCCGAGACGAGCACGTGACACCACTGCCACCCTTTCTTAGCGTAACGCGAGTCGAGGCGGACATCGTTGCGGTAGCGACGACGGACACCGAGACGAGCATGTGACACCACTGCCACCCTGTCTTAGCGTAACGCGAGTCGAGGCGGACGTCGTCGCGGTAGCGACGACGGACGTCGAGACGAGCACGTGACACCACTGCCACCCTGTCTTAGCGCAGCGCGAGTCGAGGCGGACGTCGTCGCGGTAGCAACGACGGAGGCTGAGAAGAGCATGTGACACCACTGCCACCCTGTCTTAGCGTAGCGCGAGTCGAGGTGAATGTCGTCGTGGTAGCGACGACGGACGCCGAGTGGAGCATGTGACACCACTGCCACCCTTTCTTAGCGTAACACGAGTCGAGGCGGACGTCGTCGCGGTAGCGACGACGGATGCCGAGACGAGCACGTGACACCACTTCCAACCTGTCTTAGCGTAACGCGAGTCGAGGCGGACGTCGTCGCGGTAGCGACGATGGACGCCGAGACGAGCACGTGACACCACTGCCAACCTGTCTTAGCGTAGCGCAAGTCGAGGCGGACGTCTTTGCGGTAGCGACGACAGACGCCGAGACGAGCAGGTGACACCACTGCCACCCTGTATTAGCGTAGCGCGAGTCAAGGCGGACGTCATCGCGGTAGCGACGACGGACGCCAGACGAGCATGTGACACCACTGCCACCCTGTCTTAGCGTAGCGCGAGTCGAGTTGAACGTCGTCGCGGTAGCGACGACGGACGCCGAGACGAGCACATGACACCACTGCCACCCTTTCTTAGCGTAACGCGAGTCGAGGCGGACGTCGTGGCGGTAGAGACGATGGACGCCGAGACGAGCACCTGACACCACTGCCACCCTGTCTTAGCGTAACGCGAGTCGAGGCGAATGTCGATCTTGTGGCGACACGTCGTCGGATGCGCTGGAGCGTGGGCGCGGAGTGGCGGCCTTGCCGCGGCAAGTGCCTTGCCGCAGCCCTTGTCTTGTCGCACCAGCAAGCTTGCCGCTCGCCGGGCCTTGCCGGGACGCGCGGGGCGTCGTGGCAAGTTTCTTGAAGTGCCTTGGATGGCCTTCCCGGCAAGCTCCTCTTGCCGGTGCCCTTGTCCTTCCCGGCAAGCTCCTCTTGCCGGGGCCTTGGTTGGCTTTCCCGGCAAGCTCCTCTTGCAGGGGCTTTTAGCTTGAGGGTTCTGTTCTCGAACGGTGTCAAAGTAGCCGTGGAGGATCTTGGAGGGCACCCGGCAAGCCCTGCCGCGGGTCGCCGCGACTGCCCGTGCACAAGTTCGGGGTTCTAAGGTACCCCCTCCTTTAGTACACCGACAACGTGACACCACTGCCAACCTGTCTTAGCGTAACGCGAGTCGAGGCGGACGTCGTCGCGGTAGCGACTACGGACACCGAAACGAGCACGTGACACCACTGCCAACCTGTCTTAGCGTAACGCGAGTCGAGGCGGACGTCGTCGCGGTAGCGACGACGGACGCCCAGACGAGTACGTGACACCACTGCCAACCTATCTTAGCGTATCGCGAGTCGAGGCGGACGTCGTCGCGGTAGCGACTACGGACGCCAAGACGAGCACGTGACACCACTGCCAACCTGTCTTAGCGTAGCGCGAGTCGAGGCGGACGTCTTCGCGGTAGCGACGACGGACGCCGAGACGAGCACGTGACACCACTGCCAACCTGTCTTAGCGTAACGCGAGTTGAGGCGGACGTCGTCGCGGTAGCGACTACGGACGCCGAGACGAGCACATGACACCACTGCCAACCTGTCTTAGCGTAGCGCGAGTCGAGGCGGACGTCTTCTCGGTAGCGACGACGGACGCCGAGACGAGCACGTGACACCACTGCCACCCTGTCTTAGCGTAACGCGAGTCGAGCGAGCACGTGACACCACTGCCACCTTGTCTTAGCATAGCACGAGTCCAGGCGGACTTCGTCGCGGTAGTAATGACGGACGCCGAGACGAGCACGTGACACCACTGCCACCCTGTCTTAGATTAGAGCGAGTCGAGGCGGACGTCGTTGCGGTAGCGACGACGGATGCCGAGACGAGCACGTGACACCACTTCCAACCTGTCTTAGCGTAACGCGAGTCGAGGCGGACGTCGTCGCGGTAGCGACGATGGACGCCGAGACGAGCACGTGACACCACTGCCAACCTGTCTTAGCGGAACGCGAGTCGAGGCGGACGTCGTCGCGGTAGCGACGACGGATGCCCAGACGAGCACGTGACACCACTGCCAACCTGTCCTAGCGTAACGCGAGTCGAGGCGGACACCGTCGCGGTAGCGACTACGGACGCCGAGACGAGCACGTGACACCACTGCCAACCTGTCTTAGCGTAGCGCGAGTCGAGGCGGACATCATCGCGGCAGCGACGACGGACGCCGAGACGAGCACGTGACACCACTGCCAACCTATCTTAGCGTAACGCGAGTCGAGGCGGACGTCGTCGCGGTAGCGACTACGGACGCCGAGACGAGCACGTGACACCACTGCCAACCTGTCTTAGCGTAGCGCGAGTCGAGGCGGACGTCTTCGCTGTAATGACGACGGACGCCGAGACGAGCACGTGACACCATTGCCAACCTGTCTTAGCGTAACACGAGTTGAGGCGGACATTGTCGCAGTAGCGACTACGGACGCCGAGACGAGCACGTGACACCACTGCGAACCTGTCTTAGCGTAGCGCGAGTCGAGGCGGACGTCTTCGCGGTAGCGACTACGGACGCCGAGACGAGCACGTGACACCACTGCCAACCTGTCTTAGCATAACGCGAGTCGAGGCGGACGTCGTCGTGGTAGCGACTACGGACACGGAGACGAGCACGTGACACCACTGCCAACCTGTCTTAGCGTAACGCGAGTCGAGGCGGACGTCGTCGCGGTAGCGACGACAGACGCCCAGACGAGCACGTGACACCACTGCCAACCTATCTTAGCGTAGCGCGAGTCGAGGCGGACATCGTTGCGGTAGCGACGACGGACGCCGAGACGAGCACGTGACACCACTGCCACCCTGTCTTAGACTAGAGCGAGTGGAGGCGGACGTCGTTGCGGTAGCGACGACGGACGCCGAGACGAGCACGTGACACCACTGCCACCCTGTCTTAGCTTAGAGCGAGTCGAGGCGGACGTCGTGGCGGTAGCGATGACGGACGCCGAGACGAGCACGTGACACCACTTCCACCCTGTCTTAGTGTAGCGCGAGTAGAGGCGGACGTCGTCGCGGTAGCGACGACGGACGCCGAGACGAGCACGTGACACCACAGCCACCCTTTCTTAGCGTAACGCGAGTCGAGGCGGACGTCGTCGCGGTTGCGACGACGGATGCCGAGACGAGCACGTGATACCACTTCCAACCTGTCTTAGCATAACGCGAGTCGAGGCGGACGTCATCGCGGAAGCGACGACGGACGCCAAGACGAGCACGTGACACCACTGCCAACTGTCTTAGCGTAGCGCAAGTCGAGGCGGACGTCTTTGCGGTAGCGACGACGGACATCGAGACGAGCACGTGACACCACTGCCACCCTGTCTTAGCGTAGCGCGAGTCGAGGCGGACGTCATCGCGGTAGCGACGACGGACGCCGAGACGAGCACGTGACACCACTGCCAACCTGTCTTAGAGTAGCGCGAGTCGAGGCGGACGTCTTCGCGGTAGCGACTACGGACGCCGAGACGAGCACGTGACACCACTGCCACGCTGTCTTAGCGTAACGCGAGTTGAGGCGGACGTCATCGCGGTAGCGACGATGGACGCCGAGACGAGCACGTGACACCACTGCCACCCTGTCTTAGCGTAACGCGAGTTGAGGCGGACGTCATCGCGGTAGCGACGATGGACGCCGAGACGAGCACGTGACACCACTGCCAACCTGTCTTAGCGTAACGCGAGTGGAGGCGGACGTCGTCTTGGTAGCGACTTCGGACACCGAGACGAGCACGTGACACCACTGCCAACCTATCTTAGCGTAACGTGAGTCGAGGCGGACGTCGTCGCGGTAGCGACGACGGACGCCCAGACGAGCACGTGACACCACTGCCAACCTATCTTAGCGTAGCGCGAGTCGAGGCAGACATCGTCACGGTAGCGACGACGGACGCCGAGACGAGCACGTGACACCACTGCCACCCTGTCTTAGATTAGAGCGAGTGGAGGCGGACGTCGTTGCGGTAGCGACGACGGACGCCGAGACGAGCACGTGACACCACTGCCACCCTGTCTTAGCTTAGAGCGAGTCGAGGCGGACGTCGTGGCGGTAGCGACGACGGACGCCGAGACGAGCACGTGACACCACTGCCACCCTGTCTTAGCGTAGCGCGAGTAGAGGCGGACGTCGTCACGGTAGCGACGACGGAAGCAGAGACGAGCACGTTACACCACTACCACCCTGTCTTAGCGTAACGCGAGTCCAGGCGGACTTCATCGCGGTAGCGACGACGGACGCCGAGACGAGCACGTGACACAACTGCCACCCTTTCTTAGCGTATCGTGAGTCGAGGCGGACGCCGTCGCGGTAGCGACGACGGACGCTGAGACGAGCACGTGACACCACTGCCAACCTGTCTTAGCGTAGCGCGAGTCGAGGCGAACGTCGTCGCAGTAGCGACGACGGACGCCGAGACGAGCACGTGACACCACTGCCACCCTGTCTTAGCGTAATGCGAGTCGAGGCGGCCGTCGTCGCGGTAGCGATGACGGACGCCCAGACGAGCACGTGACACCACTGCCAACCTGTCTTAGCGTAACGCGAGTCGAGGCGGATGTCGTCGCGGTAGCGACTACGGACACCGAGACGAGCACGTGACACCACTGCCAACCTGTCTTAGCGTAACGCGAGTCGAGGCGGACGTCGTCGCGGTAGCGACTACGGACACCGAGACGAGCACGTGACACCACTGCCAACCTGTCTTAGCGTAACGCGAGTCGAGGCGGACGTTGTCGCGGTAGCGACGACGGACGCCCAGACGAGCACCTGACACCACTTCCAACCTATCTTAGCGTAACGCGAGTCGAGGCAGACGTCGTCGCGGTAGCGACTACGGACGCCGAGACGAGAACGTGACACCACTGGCAACCTGTCTTAGCGTAGCGCGAGTCGAGGCAGACGTCTTCGCGGTTGCGACGACGGACGCCGAGACGAGCACGTGACACCACTACCAACCTGTCTTAGCGTAACGCGAGTCGAGGCGGACGTCGTCGTGGTAGCGACTACGGACACCGAGACGAGCACGTGACACCACTGCCAACCTGTCTTAACGTAACGTGAGTCGAGGCGGACGTCGTCGCGGTAGCGACGACGGACGCCCAGACGAGCACGTGACACCACTGCCAACCTATCTTAGCGTAGCGCGAGTCGAGGCGGACATCGTCGCGGTAGCGACGACGGACGCCGAGACGAGCACGTGACACCACTGCCACCCTGTCTTAGATTAGAGCGAGTGGAGGCGGACGTCGTTGCGGTAGCGACGACGGACGCCGAGACGAGCACGTGACACCACTGCCACCCTGTCTTAGCTTAGAGCGAGTCGAGGCGGACGTCGTGGCGGTAGCGACGACGGACGCCGAGACGAGCACGTGACACCACTGCCACCCTGTCTTAGCGTAGCACGAGTAGAGGCGGACGTCGTCGCGGTAGCGACGACGGATGCCGGACGAGCACGTGACACCACTGCCGCCCTTTCTTAGCGTAATGCGAGTCGAGGCGGACGTCGTCGCGGTAGCGACGACGGACGCCGAGACAAGCACGTGACACCACTGCCACCGTTTCTTAGCATAACGCGAGTCGAGGCGGACGTCGTCGCGGTAGCGACGACGGATGCCAAGACGAGCACGTGACACCACTTCCAACCTGTCTTAGCATAACGCGAGTCGAGGCGGACGTCGTCGCGGAAGCGACGACGGACGCCGAGACGAGCACGTGACACCACTGCCAACCTGTCTTAGCGTAGCGCAAGTCGAGGCAGACGTCTTTGCGGTAGCGACGACGGACATCGAGACGAGCACGTGACACCACTGCCACGCTGTCTTAGCGTAGCGCGAGTCGATGCGGACGTCATCGCGGTAGCGACGACGGACGCCGAGACGAGCACGTGACACCACTGCCAACCTGTCTGAGCGTAGCGCAAGTCGAGGCGGACGTCTTCGCGGTAGCGACTACGGACGCCGAGACGAGCACGTGACACCACTGCCACCCTGTCTTAGCGTAACGCGAGTTGAGGCGGACGTCATCGCGGTAGCGACGATGGACGCTGAGACGAGCACGTGACACCACTGCCACCCTGTCTTAGCGTAACGCGAGTTGAGGCAGACGTCATCGCGGTAGCGACGATGGACACCGAGATGAGCACGTGACACCACTGCCAACCTGTCTTAGCGTAACGCGAGTCGAGGCGGACGTCGTCGTGGTAGCGACTACGGACACCGAGACGAGCACGTGACACCATTGCCAACCTGTCTTAGCGTAACGTGAGTCGAGGCGGACGTCGTCGCGGTAGCGACGACGGACGCCCAGACGAGCACGTGACACCACTGCCAACCTGTCTTAGCGTAGCGCGAGTCGAGGCGGACATCATCGCGGTAGCGACGACGGACGCCGAGACGAGCACGTGACACCACTGCCAACCTGTCTTAGCGTAACGCGAGTCGAGGCGGACGTCGTCGCGGTAGCGACGACGGACGCCCAGACGAGCACGTGACACCACTGCCAACCTATCTTTGCGTAGCGCGAGTCGAGGCGGACATCGTCGCGGTAGCGACGACGGACGCCGAGACGAGCACGTGACACCACTGCCACCCTGTCTTAGATTAGAGCGAGTGGAGGCGGACGTCGTTGCGGTAGCGACGACGGACGCCGAGACGAGCACGTGACACCACTGCCACCCTGTCTTAGCTTAGAGCGAGTCGAGGCGGACGTCGTGGCTGTAGCGACGACGGACGCCGAGACGAGCACATGACACCACTGCCACCCTGTCTTAGCGTAGCGTGAGTAGAGGCGGACGTCGTCGCCGTAGCGACGACGGACGCCGAGACGAGCACGTGACACCGCTGCCACCCTTTCTTAGCGTAATGCGAGTCGAGGCGGACGTCGTCGCGGTAGCGACAACGGACGCCGAGACAAGCACGTGACACCACTGCCACCCATTCTTAGCGTAACGCGAGTCGAGGCGGACGTCGTCGCGGTAGCGACGACGGATGCCGAGACGAGCACGTGACACCACTTCCAACCTGTCTTAGCATAACGCGAGTCAAGGCGGACGTCGTCGCGGAAGCGACGACGGACGCTGAGACGAGCACGTGACACCACTGCCACCCTGTCTTAGCGTAACGCGAGTCGAGGCGGACGTCATCGCGGTAGCGACGACGGATGCCCAGACGAGCACGTGACACCACTGCCAACCTGTCCTAGCGTAACGCGAGTCGAGGCGGACACCGTCGCGGTAGCGACTACGGACGCCGAGAGGAGCACGTGACACCACTGCCAACCAGTCTTAGCGTAGCGCGAGTCGAGGCGGACGTCTTCGCGGTAGCGACGACGGACGCCGAGACGAGCACCTGACACCACTGCCACCCTATCTTAGCGTAGCGCGAGTCGAGGCGGACGTCGTCGCGGTAGCGACGACGGATGCCGAGACGAGCACATGACACCACTGCCATCCTATCTTAGCGTAGCGCGAGTCGAGGTGAATGTCGTCGCGGTAGCGACAACGGACGCCGAGACGAGCACATGACACCACTGCCACCCTTTCTTAGCGTAACGCGAGTCGACGCGGACGTCATCGCGGTAGCGACGACGGACGCCGAGACGAGCACGTGACACCACTGCCACCCTGTCTTAGCATAGCGCGAGTCGAGGCGGACATCATCGCGGTAGCGACGACGGACGCCGAGACGAGCACGTGACACCACTCCCAACCTATCTTAGCGTAACGCGAGTCGAGACGGACGTCGTCGCGGTAGCGACTACGGACGCCGAGACGAGCACGTGACACCACTGCCAACCTGTCTTAGCGTAGCGCGAGTCGAGGCGGACGTCTTCGCTGTAGCGACGACGGACGCCGAGACGAGCTCGTGACACCACTGCCAACCTGTCTTAGCGTAACGCGAGTTGAGGCGGACGTCGTCGCGGTAGCGACTACGGACGCCGAGACGAGCACGTGACACCACTGCCAACCTGTCTTAGCGTAGCGCGAGTCGAGGCGGACGTCTTCGCGGTAGCGACTACGGACGCCGAGACGAGCACGTGACACAACTGCCAACCTGTCTTAGCGTAACGCGAGTCGAGGCGGACGTCGTCGTGGTAGCAACTGCGGACACCGATACGAGCACATGACACCACTGCCAACCTGTCTTAGCGTAACGCGAGTCGAGGCGGATGTCGTCGCGGTAGCGACGACGGACGCCCAGATGAGCACGTGACACCACTGCCAACCTATCTTAGCGTAGCGCGAGTCGAGGCGGACATCGTCGCGGTAGCGACGACGGACGCCGAGACGAGCACGTGACACCACTGCCACCCTGTCTTAGATTAGAGCGAGTGGAGGCGGACGTCGTTGCGGTAGCGACGACGGACGCCGAAAAGAGCACGTAACACCACTGCCACCCTGTCTTAGCTTAGAGCGAGTCGAGGCGGACGTCGTCGCCGTACCGACGAAGGACGCCGAGATGAGCACGTGACACCACTGCCACCCTTTCTTAGCGTAACGCGAGTCGAGGCGGACGTCGTCGCGGTAGCGACGACGGATGCCGAGACGAGCACGTGACACCACTTCCAACCTGTCTTAGCATAACGCGAGTCGAGGCGGACGTCGTCGCGGAAGCGACGACGGACGCCGAGACGAGCACGTGACACCACTGCCAACCTGTCTTAGCGTAGCGCAAGTCGAGGCGGACGTCTTTGCGGTAGCGACGACGGACATCGAGACGAGCACGTGACACCACTGCCACGCTGTCTTAGCGTAGCGCGAGTCGAGGCGGACGTCATCGCGGTAGCGACGACGGACGCCGAGACGAGCACGTGACACCACTGCCAACCTGTCTTAGCGTAGCGCGAGTCGAGGCGGACGTCTTCGCGGTAGCGACTACGGACGCCGAGACGAGCACGTGACACCACTGCCACCCTGTCTTAGCGTAACGCGAGTTGAGGCGGACGTCATCGCGGTAGCGACGATGGACGCCGAGACGAGCACGTGACACCACTGCCACCCTGTCTTAGCGTAACGCGAGTTGAGGCGGACGTCATCGCGGTAGCGACGATGGACACCGAGACGAGCACGTGACACCACTGCCAACCTGTCTTAGCGTAACGCGAGTCGAGGCGGACGTCGTCGTGGTAGCGACTACGGACACCGAGACGAGCACGTGACACCACTGCCATCCTGTCTTAGCGTAACGTGAGTCGAGGCGGACGTCGTCGCGGTAGCGATGACGGACGCCGAGACGAGCACGTGACACCACTGCCAACCTGTCTTAGCGTAACGCGAGTCGAGGTGGACGTCGTCGCGGTAGCGATGACGGACGCCTAGACGAGCACGTGACACCACTGCCAACCTATCTTAGTGTAGCGCGAGTCGAGGCGGACATTGTCGCGGTAGCGACGACGGACGCCGAGACGAGCATGTGACACCACTGCCACCCTGTCTTAGATTAGAGCGAGTGGAGGTGGACGTCGTTGCGGTAGCGATGACGGACGCCGAGACGAGCACGTGACACCACTGCCAGCCTGTCTTAGCTTAGAGCGAGTCGAGGCGGACGTCGTGGCTGTAGCGACGACGGACGCCGAGACGAGCACGTGACACCACTGCCACCCTGTCTTAGCGTAGCGTGAGTAGAGGCGGACGTCGTCGCGGTAGCGACGACGGACGCCGAGACGAGCACGTGACACCACTGCCACCCTTTCTTAGCGTAATGCGAGTCGAGGCGGACGTCGTCGCGGTAGCGATGACGGATGCCGAGACGAGCACGTGACACCACTTCCAACCTATCTTAGCATAACGCGAGTCGAGGCGGACGTCGTCGCGGAAGCGACAACGGACGCTGAGACGAGCACGTGACACCACCGCCACCCTGTCTTAGCGTAACGCGAGTCGAGGCGGACGTCGTCGCGGTAGCGACGACGGATGCCGAGACGAGCACATGACACCACTGCCATCCTATCTTAGCGTAGCGCGAGTCGAGGTGAATGTCGTCGCGGTAGCGACAACGGACGCCGAGACGAGCACATGACACCACTGCCACCCTTTCTTAGCGTAACGCGAGTCGACGCGGACGTCATCGCGGTAGCGACGACGGACGCCGAGACGAGCACGTGACACCACTGCCACCCTGTCTTAGCATAGCGCGAGTCGAGGCGGACATCATCGCGGTAGCGACGACGGACGCCGAGACGAGCACGTGACACCACTCCCAACCTATCTTAGCGTAACGCGAGTCGAGACGGACGTCGTCGCGGTAGCGACTACGGACGCCGAGACGAGCACGTGACACCACTGCCAACCTGTCTTAGCGTAGCGCGAGTCGAGGCGGACGTCTTCGCTGTAGCGACGACGGACGCCGAGACGAGCTCGTGACACCACTGCCAACCTGTCTTAGCGTAACGCGAGTTGAGGCGGACGTCGTCGCGGTAGCGACTACGGACGCCGAGACGAGCACGTGACACCACTGCCAACCTGTCTTAGCGTAGCGCGAGTCGAGGCGGACGTCTTCGCGGTAGCGACTACGGACGCCGAGACGAGCACGTGACACAACTGCCAACCTGTCTTAGCGTAACGCGAGTCGAGGCGGACGTCGTCGTGGTAGCAACTACGGACACCGATACGAGCACGTGACACCACTGCCAACCTGTCTTAGCGTAACGCGAGTCGAGGCGGATGTCTTCGCGGTAGCGACGACGGACGCCCAGATGAGCACGTGACACCACTGCCAACCTATCTTAGCGTAGCGCGAGTCGAGGCGGACATCGTCGCGGTAGCGACGACGGACGCCGAGACGAGCACGTGACACCACTGCCACCCTGTCTTAGATTAGAGCGAGTGGAGGCGGACGTCGTTGCGGTAGCGACGACGGACGCCGAAAAGAGCACGTAACACCACTGCCACCCTGTCTTAGCTTAGAGCGAGTCGAGGCGGACGTCGTCGCCGTACCGACGAAGGACGCCGAGATGAGCACGTGACACCACTGCCACCCTTTCTTAGCGTAACGCGAGTCGAGGCGGACATCGTCGCGGTAGCGACGACGGATGCCGAGACGAGCACGTGACACCACTGCCAACCTGTCTTAGCGTAGCGCAAGTCGAGGCGGACGTCTTTGCGGTAGCGACGACGGACATCGAGACGAGCACGTGACACCACTGCCACGCTGTCTTAGCGTAGCGCGAGTCGAGGCGGACGTCATCGCGGTAGCGACGACGGACGCCGAGACGAGCACGTGACACCACTGCCAACCTGTCTTAGCGTAGCGCGAGTCGAGGCGGACGTCTTCGCGGTAGCGACTACGGACGCCGAGACGAGCACGTGACACCACTGCCACCCTGTCTTAGCGTAACGCGAGTTGAGGCGGACGTCATCGCGGTAGCGACGATGGACGCCGAGACGAGCACGTGACACCACTGCCACCCTGTCTTAGCGTAACGCGAGTTGAGGCGGACGTCATCGCGGTAGCGACGATGGACACCGAGACGAGCACTTGACACCACTGCCAACCTGTCTTAGCGTAACGCGAGTCGAGGCGGACGTCGTCGTGGTAGCGACTACGGACACCGAGACGAGCACGTGACACCACTGCCATCCTGTCTTAGCGTAACGTGAGTCGAGGCGGACGTCGTCGCGGTAGCGATGACGGACGCCGAGACGAGCACGTGACACCACTGCCAACCTGTCTTAGCGTAACGCGAGTCGAGGTGGACGTCGTCGCGGTAGCGATGACGGACGCCTAGACGAGCACGTGACACCACTGCCAACCTATCTTAGTGTAGCGCGAGTCGAGGCGGACATCGTCGCGGTAGCGACGACGGACGCCGAGACGAGCATGTGACACCACTGCCACCCTGTCTTAGATTAGAGCGAGTGGAGGTGGACGTCGTTGCGGTAGCGATGACGGACGCCGAGACGAGCACGTGACACCACTGCCAGCCTGTCTTAGCTTAGAGCGAGTCGAGGCGGACGTCGTGGCTGTAGCGACGACGGACGCCGAGACGAGCACGTGACACCACTGCCACCCTTTCTTAGCGTAATGCGAGTCGAGGCGGACGTCGTCGCGGTAGCGATGACGGATGCCGAGACGAGCACGTGACACCACTTCCAACCTATCTTAGCATAACGCGAGTCGAGGCGGACGTCGTCGCGGAAGCGACAACGGACGCTGAGACGAGCACGTGACACCACCGCCACCCTGTCTTAGCGTAACGCGAGTCGAGGCGGACGTCGTCGCGGTAGCGACGACGGATGCCCAGACGAGCACGTGACACCACTGCCAACCTGTCCTAGCGTAACGCGAGTCGAGGCGGACACCGTCGCGGTAGCGACTACGGACGCCGAGACGAGCACGTGACACCACTGCCAACCTGTCTTAGCGTAGCGCGAGTCGAGGCAGACGTCTTCGCGGTAGCGACGACGGACGCCGAGACGAGCACCTGACACCACTGCCACCCTGTCTTAGCGTAGCGCGAGTCGAGGCGGACGTCGTCGCGGTAGCGACGACGGATGCCGAGACGAGCACATGACACCACTGCCACCCTATCTTAGCGTAGCGCGAGTCGAGGTGAATGTCGTCGCGGTAGCGACGACGGACGCCGAGACGAGCACGTGACACCACTGCCACCCTTTCTTAGCGTAACGCGAGTCGAGGCGGACGTCGTCATGGTAGCGACGACGGATGCCGAGACGAGCACGTGACACCACTTCCAACCTGTCTTAGCGTAGCGCGAGTCGACGCGGACGTCATCGCGGTAGCGACGACGGACACCGAGACGAGCACGTGACACCACTGCCACCCTGTCTTAGCGTAGCGCGAGTCGAGGAGGACATCATCGCGGTAGCGACGACGGACGCCGAGACGAGCACGTGACACCACTCCCAACCTATCATGGAGCCGGAACCGCCCGAGATGCTGAGATTGCGCATGAGGGGTTGTGGGATCAGCGGCACGCAAGTCCACGTTGTATCCCCAGCCCCTAGCGTGATGTATCTTGATCGTGGATGGAAGACGTTCGCCCGCATCCACAGCTTGACGGCGGGGTTTACCCTCCATTTTAAGTTAATGGAGGGCGACCTCCTCTCCGTCAAGGACTTCGGGGACTCCGGCATCCGGGCGAGGTGCTGCGTGGACAGCTCCTCCGATAGCGAAGACTCCCCCTCGAGCGAGAGTGACGAGGAGGAGAGCGACAGCGACGATGAGGGTAACGGGCGGCGGGGTGGCGAGTCCGACTAGGTGTCGGACGCCGCTCCGCGCGCCTCCGGCGACCCCATCATCCGCGTCACCGGCACCTTGAACTCCCCGGGGCCGTCTCCTTGGGCGGCTGGCGGAGGGAGGCTGCGGAAGGGGAAGAGGGCCGGCAAGGCCATCAGGTCGGAGTACGAGGGCGTGGTGCCCTCGACAGCGTGCTGACGTCCTACCGCCCTGTCCTCGAGCCCCGCTTCCGGCGCTGCCATCACCGTCCAGCCTTCGGACAGCCCCCAGGCTGTTCTCTTGGTGTCTTCTGGCACCCGTAGTTCGCCTAGGCGCCCCTTCTGCCCTGCTCGGCTCCTTGATCTACCTCCTAAAGAGAGGGATAGGAAAAGGATTACGGGCATCTTATCTTTTTAATTTGTAAACCTTCGGGCCTTAGCTGCATTTAAGACTTGTAATCCTCTCTTTCATGTTTTTCATCCACTATGGACTGCACCCGAGCGGGATGTTTTTTAATGAAAAAGGGAAAGCTTGCTATGTCCTTTACTTGATTTTGTGTCTTGTATGTTTTTACCCTGTGCTTTGAGGGGACTTGCCGGCGCAAGCACACTTGCTGAGTGCGGGACATCAGCAGCCCGCTGGCGGTGCTGCATCTGGCAAGAAACCTTGTCGGGGCTAGTCGCAGCGCGCTTGTATTGTTGAGCGGACTCGAAACAAATCAAGGGCGCAACTTAGCCGCGAGTCGGTTCCTCCGCATACAGGTTTTTCATACAAGGCACGATCGTTCAAGGATGCGGCTTCGCGTTCCCCAGTCCATGAGGGGATGCATGATGAGGTGCGAAAAAAAAACTTATCTGGTATCGTAGCCTCCGGCAACCTTGGCTTGCCGCAGATGAAACTTGACATCCGCGCCCCCCGGCAACACTAGCTTGTCGGGGTCTAGGTGCCGGCGCGCCCTTCTTTTTCTTCCTGGTCGTTGTCATTTCATTTATGGGACAATTTAGTCAGTGCCGCAATGAGTTACTTTTGCAACATAACTCAATTTCTGGGCACTATCCGCTATGTTACTTCCTTTACTTGGTTCCGCCCCTTGTGTGTTTTCGCCCTACGCTTTGAGGGAAACTTGCCGATGCAAGCACACTTGCTGAGTGCGGGACATCAGCAGCCCGCTGGCGGTGCTGCATCCGGCAAGAAACCTTGTTGGGGCTAGTTGCAGCGCGCTTGTATTGTTGAGCGGACTCGAAACAAATCAAGGGCGCAACTTAGCCACGAGCCGGTTCCTCCGCGCACAGGTTTCACACACAAGGCACGGTCGTTCAAGGAATATAACTCTGCTCGCTGTGTTATATCCTTTACTCTGTCACATCCCTTGTATGTTTTCACCCTACGCTTTGAGGGAAACTTGCCGACGCAAGCACACTTGCTGAGTGCGGAACATCAGCAGCCCGCTGGCGGTGCTGCGTCCGGCAAGAAACCTTGTCGGGGCTAGTTGCAGCGCGCTTGTATTGTTGAGCGGGCTCGAAACAAATCAAGCGCGCAACGTAGCCACGAGTCGATTCCTCCGCGCACAGGCTTTCCATACAAGGCACGGACATTCAAGGAATATATCTTAAAATTTAAAGCTTGATTATGCTCAAACTTTGGCAACTTATCTTTTCTGTCGTCGGTGCTCCGGTGAGGCCATGCTCTTTTGAACGACACCCGACCCACACCTCTATACTCTCCTCCTCGAAACTTCTGGCGTTAGCTTTGCGGCCATGGTAGCGGCACAAAGCTTGCCGGTAGCGAGCATCTCGTACCGCAGCCTGAAGAGGATCTTCCTCGAGGGGCAGTGCGTCATATTTTCCGCAGCTGCTCTCACTCTAGCTCACGGTAAGGGAGCTCTCGAGGTGATCTGTATACGAGGGGAAAGGGGTCGAGAGTGTTGAGCCTCCAGCCCGAAAATGGCCAGGATAAAGGGATTGTTCGGTGAGCTTGAGCTGGCTGATGAATCTGTTTGGAGTGGAACTGGCACGCTTCACACTTGGTTACTTGTGCAGTTGCATCCTGGAGGGCTGAAGTCCAGAAGAAACCTTGCCGGAAGGCTTTGCCGGCAAGGGCTCTCGCGCCAATGTGGTGACCACATATGCCTCCGTGTATCTCCGCCAACAGCTCCTGTCCATTTGATTGCCGGGCTACTTTTTCCGCTTCTTCCTGTTCCTCAGGAAGTTCTCCTGTCTGAAGGAAATGGACGATCTGTTGTGCCCATGCCGGAGCTCGTGGCTCGACGACAAGGACTAAAGGCGCGAATGCTGCTGCGGAAACATCCGCTTCTACGGCAAGGATCTGGGATCTTGCTGGAGCGTGATGCTCCCAGGCAAGCGTGTCGGGACACAACTTGTCGGGAGCCGCTGCTCGAACGGAACGAGGCCTGGGGCTTGCCGGAGCAGGATGTTCCTCGGCAAGCGTGTCGGGACACAGCTTGTCGGGAGCCTCTGCTCGAACGAAACAAGGTCCAGGGCCTGCCGGAGCAGACCGCTCCTCAGCGCTCTTGGTGTTGATCTTGGGGACCTTCTTGACGGCGGCTTCGGGGAGCTCTGCCGGAAGGTAGTCGCCAGCAATCAACTTCCTCTTCTTGCTTTGTCCAGTAGGTGGTGTCACAGATGGCTGAGTCAGCTTGAGCACAAAGATCCCTGGTTCCACAGGCAACTTGAGTGCGGCACACTTTGACAGACTATCTGCAATGTCATTCTGAGCTCTTGGAACATGTTCCATTTGCAGGCCGTCAAAATGCTCCTCTAGCTTCCTCACTTCATCGATGTATGCCTCCATCAACGGACTCTGATTATCTTTGTTAACTTGGCGGACGACAAGCTGCGAATCACCCCTGACAATAAGCTTCTTGATCCCAAGTTCTGCCGCGACCTTGAGTCCGGCAAGCAAGCCTTCATACTCTGCAGTATTATTTGTTGCTTGCTCCTTGGGAAAGTGCATTTGGACTACGTACTTGAGGTGCTCTCCGGTGGGTGCGACAAGTAGTACGCCTGCACCGGCGCCTTGCAGCGAGAAGGCACCATCGAAGTACATGATCCATTCCTTGCTAGCTTCCTTGACGGGGATGCTCCTCTCCGGAACTTCTTCATCAGGCGTTGGCGTCCATTCTGCTATGAATTCTGCCAAGGCTCGGCTCTGGATAGTTGATGTACTCTCGAACTTGAGGCCAAAGCTTGACAATTCCAGTGCCCACTCGACAATCCTGCCTGTTGCTTCTGGATTCTGCAATATCCTCTTCAACGGAAAGCGGGTGACCACTGTGATCTCATGTGCTTGGAAGTAATGGCGCAGCTTCCTCGAGGCCATTAGGAGGCCGAAGAGCAATTTCTACACGCCAGAGTACCTTGATCTAGCCCCCTGAAGAAGGGAGCTGACGAAGTAAACTGGGCGCTGCACCATCTTTTTCTGTTTCTCTTCTTGTGGCTGCGCGGACCCATTCTTGCCGGAACTAGAACTTGCCGGATCGGGGCTTGTCAGGCCAGAGCTTGTCGGGGAAGCCCCCTGCTTGTCGCTGGGCTTGCTTGCTGCGGACGCTGGCTCACCATATGCCTCCCTCTCCGCTACTAACGCAGCACTAACCACTTGATTGGTTGCCGCCAGATATAGCAGCAACTTCTCTTGTGGTTTAGGTGCGACAAGTGTTGGAGTAGAGGATAGGTATCTCTTCAGGTCCTGCAGCGCAGCCTCCGCTTCCGAAGTCCATTTCATTGGGCCTGCCTTTTTCAAAATCTTGAAAAATGGCAGGGCGCGCTCAGCAGACTTGGAGATGAACCTACTCAGAGCAGCAACAAAGCCGGCAAGCCTTCGCACATCCTTGACGCGCTTTGGTGCTTCGATTTGCTCAATGGCCTTGATCTTGTCGGGATTAGCTTCAATCCCCCTCTGGGACACAAAGAATCCGAGAAGCTTGCCGGAGGGAACTCCAAACACACACTTCTCGGGATTCAACTTGAGGTTGACCCTGCGCAGATTTGCAAAAGTCTCGTCCAAATCCTGGATCAAAGTCTCTTTGTCCTTGCTCTTGACCACTATGTCATCCATGTAAGCTTCTACATTTCTATGCAGCTGTGGCTCAAAAGCATGACTGACTACTCTTGCAAATGTCGAACCAGCATTCTTTAGTCCGTAGGGCATTCGTACGAAGCAGTACGTGCCACATGGAGTAATGAACGCTATTTTCTCTTCATCCTCTTCTGCCATGAAGATCTGATGATATCCTGAATATGCATCAAGGAATGAAAGCAGATCACATCCTGCCGTGGAATCGACAATCTGGTCGATGCGCGGCAAGGGAAATGGATCCTTGGGGCAAGCTTTATTAACATCAGTGAAGTCAATACAAAGCCTCCACTTCCCGTTTGCTTTGCGCACGACTACTGGATTGGCTAACCATGTCGGATCGAGTACTCCTCGGACCAGGCCTGCTGCTTCCAACTTCCTGATCTCTTCTGCAATGAATTGTTGACGCTCTACTGCTTGTTTTCTGACTCTCTGCTTGACGGGACGCGCATGAGGACAGACAACAAGGTGGTGCTCAATTACTTCCCTGGGAACAACGGGGATGTCAGATGGTTGCCATGCAAACACATCGACATTCGCCCGCAGGAAAGCAACGAGCACGCTTTCCTATTTAGGATCAAGCGTGGCACTGATGGTGAAGGTGCCACCAGTGCCATCCTCCTTGGTGGCCACTTTCTTGGTCTTTGGTGAAGCTATCTTTGCCTTCTTGCACTTGCCGGTGGAGCTCGATGGTGCGTCCTCGACGGTAGCGCAGCACTCCGAAGAGGTGCGCTTGCCGGAGTATGCATCAGAGCTACTCTTGCCGGACTCTTGCCGGATGAGATCAGATTCAGGCCGGCCCCGCCGTCAACCAGCATCTTCGTGACCCTGAGGTTGCGGATTGTTGGTGAAACCAACATCGGCAAGCACCCGACCGCAGTGATTCGATCAGGGTGATCCTCAATATCGAAGATGATGGGCGTGCTAGACCACTTCAGGGGCTTGCGCGACTCAACGGATGGTTCTGCTGCGTTCACTTCCCGCACCCACTGTTTGAGTTGGCGGTGCGAGGTGTGCAGAGAAGCACCGCCATCGACGCACAACACCTCTGTCGCCTTCTGGAACTCCTGCTCGTCAGTCTCATCTTCCTCCATCTCATCATCCTCATCTTCGTCTTCGTCTTTGTCGCGGCCGCGGGGAGGCCTATCTCCTTGCCGTGGCTTGGCCTTGTCGCGGCGCCCTCCTCGGGCGGGATACTTCTTGCCGGATCCTCCGCCACCTTGCCGGGCCTTCTCCTTGTCGCGGCGCTCGTATTCAGCTTTCTGTAGATCTGCCATCTGCTCAACTTTCTTGCAGGCTTGGAGATCATGGCCCTTGGTGCGGTGGATCTTGCAATACTGCTTGCCGGAGCCATCCTGCTTGTCGGCGGCCACCACAGCTTCGCCGGTGCTACCAGCTTTGGCTTTCTCGGAACCGCCTCCGCTGCCGGATTGCTCAACAACTAGCACATCCTTAGACTTTCTCTTTCTGTTATTCCTCCTCCGGTTCCTTTTTGCCGGAGGGGCATCCTCACTGTCAGATCCTTCTGCTCCTGCATTCTCTCCGGGGAGTCTCCTCCCCTCTTCATCCCATGCACACTTGTCGGCTTGGGCATATAGCTCGCTGACATCTCTGATTTTGCACATCGCCATCTCCTCCCTCATCCTGCGGTTACGCACGTTCTGATGGAACGCGCTGATAACCGCGGCAGGGTGGACATCTGGGATGTTGCGCTGCACCTGACTGAATCTCTGTATATACTTGCGCAGGGGTTCTCCCTCCTTCTGGGCGAGCAGGTGAAGATCACTCTCCTGGCCATGGGGTTTGTGGCCGCCCGTGAAAGCGCCAACAAACTTATGGCACAGGTCCGCCCACGAAGAGATGGAGTTGTCCAGCAAGTGCATGAGCCAAGATCTGACGTTGGGCTTGAGTACCAGCGGGAAGTAGTTGGCGAGTATCTTCTCGTCGCGTCCTCCGGCAGCCTGCACCGCGATGGTGTAGACGCTGAGGAACTCTGACGGATCTATCCTGCCATCGTACTTCTCGGGCACGTCTGGTTTGAAGTTCTTGGTACTGGGCCACTGGACTTGCCGCAGCTCACGGGTGAACGCAGGGCAACCTGCCGCGTACGGCAAGTCGCCTGGTTCCCCTGGCGCATGCATGTCGACAGTGGGCCCAGCGCGCCGGTCAGATTGACGTCGCGCTTCTCATCGACGCTCGATGCGAGTGTGAGCGTCTTCATGCCGTTGTTCTTGGAGAACTTGGCGTTGATCGCGGCGAGCTCGCGGGTCTGACGACGCGGTGGAGTCGGTGTCGAGGTTGGCCCGGCGAGTCAGCGATCTTGGCCTTCGGGGCGGGGAGTTCGCAGCGGTGGCACCCCCAGCGGTCTTGTCGGCATCAGCTTGCGCCTGGGCGTCTTGCCGGGGCTTCGATGTGCTCGGTTGCCGGGGCTTGTCGCCGTTGGCGAACCAATGAGGCTATAAATGGCAGCCCTCCAGTCGTCGATCTTGTCCGGCGC
Organism: Triticum timopheevii; assembly: GCA_963921465.1. Lineage (NCBI taxonomy): Eukaryota > Viridiplantae > Streptophyta > Magnoliopsida > Poales > Poaceae > Triticum > Triticum timopheevii. The sequence continues at coordinate 310,927,477 of OY997266.1, read as the reverse complement.
TGGAGGGTAGTCTAGAAGCAGCTGGGCTCGGGCCAGCGCTTCCTCTGGAGTCTTGGGTGGCGGTGGCGAGCGGCGCGAGGTGCGAGACATGCTCAAACTTCTAACAGTGTTAGAAGGACCAAAATCTCGCACAGGCGACCGCACTGCGCTCGTGCCAGCGTGTTGGCGTGCATGTTGGCCTTGAGCGTCCCGTGACCCGCCAGCTTGGCCTTGTTCCAACGCGAGCACGGTGCTAGGAGCACCGTGGCGTTGTTGATCCTGCACCTCCTGGAAGGGGGTGCGGTGGATATGCGGAAGCTGAACCTTGCGGGGCCTTGTCCTTGGACTGGGTGACGACGCGCGTCCCCCCGCCGGCGCCCGCTCCTCCGCCGGCGTCTCCCCCACCGCCCATTTGCTCCGGTGGCGGTAGGGAAGTCGCAGACGGAGCGGCCACTTCTGAAGTCTTCTTCTTTGGTGGCATGTCGACGAAGAGGTTGATGTAGCGCGCGCAGACGCCGGATCAGATACGTACGACCTCGACGCACCCCTACCTGGCGCGCCAGAGATGTCGCGGCGGAGCTGGGAGGCCACGAGCACCTATGGGGCAGGAGGGCCCCTTCGTTTGTTCGGCGAGGGAGCGGAGGGCGCACGCAGAGCGGATCGAGGCGAGGGAGCGCGCGGGGTTTTTTACCCAGCTTCGGAGCTCTCCGGAGAGATAAAACTCCTACTGCTGCTTTGTGTGTTGTATTTGTTCTTGCTCGAGAGAGCGGGCGTGGCGTCGAATCAGCTGAACCCCAAGCTGTGGAGCCAAAATTCCGAACCTCCGAACCCCCTCTACGTGCGTATGGGCCTCCTTTTTATAGGCTAAAGGGGTCACCGACAGGTGGCAGCGTAGGAAGAGGGGTAGAAAGGTAAAAATGCGGGTTGGTACAACTACTACCAACAGTGTCCCCTACCTAACTCTGACAGCAGGGGACAAGGGCATTTAATGCCCGTCCGGTCGCCCCAACAGTGCAAGGACACGACCGTTAGAGGCGCCACCGATCGCCACGATGGCCTCCTTGTCAGCTTCACTTGCCACCTCGCACCGCCATGCTGCACAGCTACCCGCCACATGCACCAGGAGCGATCCTGTGGCGACACGTCGTCGGATGCGCTGGAGCGTGGGCGCGGAGTGGCAGCCTTGCCGCGGCAAGCACCTTGCCGCGGCCCCTTGTCTTGTCGCACAAGCAAGCTTGCCACTCGCCGGGCCCTGCCAGGACGTGCGGGGCGTCGCGGCAAGTTTCTTGGAGTGCCTTGGCTGGCCGTCCCGGCAAGCTCCTCTTGCCGGGGCCTTTGTCCTTCCCGGCAAGCTCCTCTTGCCGGGGCCTTGTATTGTTCCTGGCCAGCTTCTCTCGCCGGGGCCTTGGTTGGCCTTCCCGGCAAGCTCCTCTTGCCGGGGCCTTGGTTCGCTTTCCCGGCAAGCTCCTCTTGTCGGGGCTTTTAGCTTTAGTACTCTGTTCTTGAACGGCATCTAAGCGGCCGTCGAGCATCTTGGCGGATGCCCGGCAAGCCCTGCCGCGGGTCGCTGCGACTGCCCGTGCACAAGTTCGGGGTACTAAGGTACCCCCTACTTTAGTACACCGACAACGTGACACCACTGCCACCCTGTCTTAGCGTAACGCGAGTCGAGGAGGACATCGTCGCGGTAGCGACGACGGACGTCGAGACAAGCACGTGACACCACAGCCACCCTGTCTTAGCGTAATGCGAGTCCAGGCGGACGTCATCGCGGTAGCAACGACGGACGCCGAGACGAGCACGTGACACCACTGCCACCCTCTTTTAGCGAAAGGTGAGTCGAGGTGGACATCGTCACGGTACGACGACAGACGCCGAGACGAACACCTGACACCACTGCCCCCCTATCTTAGCGTAACGCGAGTCGAGGCGGACATCGTCGCGGTAGCGACGACGGACGCCGAGACGAGCACATGACACCACTGCCACCCTGTCTTAGCTTAGAGCGAGTCGAGGCGGACGTCGTCGCGGTAGCAACGACGGACGCCGAGACGAGCACGGGACAACACTGCCACCCTATCTTAGCGTAACGCGAGTCGAGGCGGACGTCGTCGCGGTAGCGACGACTGACGCCGAGACGAGCATGTGACACCACTGCCCCCCTATCTTAGCGTAATGCGAGTCCAGGCGGACGTCGTCGCGCTAGCGACGACGGACGCCGAGACGAGCACGCGACACCACTGCCACCCTGTCTTAGCGTAACGCGAGTCGAGGTGGACGTCGTCGCGGTAGCGACGACGGACGCCAAGACGAGCATGTGACACCACTGCCCCCCTATCTTAGCGTAACGCGAGTCCAGGCGGACGTCGTCGCGGTAGCGACGACGGACGCCGAGACGAGCATGTGACACCACTGCCACCCTGTCTTAGCGTAACGTGAGTCGAGGCGGACGTCGTTGCGGTAGCGACGACTGACGCCGAGACAAGCATGTGACACCATTGCCCCCCTATCTTAGCGTAATGCGAGTCCAGGCGGACGTCGTCGCGGTAGCGACGACGGACGCCGAGACGAGCACGTGACACCACTGCCACCCTGTCTTAGCGTAACGCGAGTCGAGGTGGACGTCGTCGCAGTAGCGACGACGGACGCCGAGACGAGCATGTGACACCACTGCCCCCCTATCTTAGCGTAACGCGAGTCCAGGCGGACGTCGTCGCGGTAGCGACGACGGACGCTGAGACGAGCATATGACACCACTGCCACCCTGTCTTAGCGTAACGGGAATCGAGGCGGACGTCGTCGCGGTAGCAACGACGGACGCCGAGACGAGCACGGGACAACACTGCCACCCTATCTTAGCGTAACGCGAGTCGAGGCGGACGTTGTCGCGGTAGCGACGACTGACGCCGAGACGAGCATGTGACACCACTGCCCCCCTATCTTAGCTTAGAGCGAGTCCAGGCGGATGTCGTCGCGGTAGCGACGACGGATGCTGAGACGAGCGCGTGACACCACTGCCACCCTGTCTTAACATAGCGCGAGTTGAGGCGGACGTCGTCGCGGTAGCGACGACAGACGCCGAGACGAGCACGTGACACCACTACCACCCTTTCTTAGCGTACCGCAAGTCCAGGCGGACGTCGTCGCGGTAGCGACGACGGACGCCGAGACGAGCACGTGACACCACCGCCACCCTATGTTACGTAACGCGAGTCGAGGCGGATGTCGTCGCGATAGCGACGACGGACTTCGAGACGAGCACGTGACACCACTGCCACCCTGTCTTAGCTTAGAGCGAGTCGAGGCAGACGTCGTCGCGGTAGCGACGACGGACGCCGAGATGAGCACGTGACACCACTGCCACCCTGTCTTAGCATAGCGCGAGTCCAGGCGGACGTCGTCGCGGTAGCGACGACGGACGCCGAGACGAGCACGGGACAACACTGCCACCCTATCTTAACGTAACGCGAGTTGAGGCGGACGTCGTCGCGGTAGCAACGACGGACGCCGAGACGAGCATGTGACACCACTGCCCCCCTATCTTAGCGTAACGCGAGTCCAGGCGGACGTCGTCTCGGTAGCGACGACGGACGCCGAGACGAGCATGTGACACCACTGCCACCCTGTCTTAGCGTAACGTGAGTCGAGGCGGACGTCGTCGCGGTAGCAACGACGGACGCCGAGACGAGCACGGGACAACACTGCCACCCTATCTTAGCGTAACGCGAGTCGAGGCGGACGTCGTCGCGGTAGCGACGACTGACGCCGAGACGAGCATGTGACACCACTTCCCCCCTATCTTAGCTTAGACCGAGTCCAGGCGGATGTCGTCGCGGTAGGGACGACGGATGCCGAGACGAGCGCGTGACACCACTGCCACCCTGTCTTAGCATAGCGCGAGTCGAGGCGGACGTCGTCGCGGTAGCGAGAACAGACGCCGAGACGAGCACGTGACACCACTACCACCCTTTCTTAGCGTACCGCAAGTCCAGGCGGACGTCGTCGCGGTAGCGACGACGGACGCCGAGATGAGCACGTGACACCACCGCCACCCTATGTTACGTAACGCGAGTCGAGGCGGACATCGTCGCGGTAGCGACGACGGACGTCGAGACGAGCACGTGACACCACTGCCACCCTGTCTTAGCTTAGAGCGAGTCGAGGCAGACGTCGTCGCGGTAGCAACGACGGACGCCGAGACGAGCACGTGACAGCACTGCCACCCTGTCTTAGCGTAACGCGAGTCCAGGCGGACGTCGTCGCGGTAGCGACGACGGACGCCGAGACGAGCACGGGACAACACTGCCACCCTATCTTAACGTAACGCGAGTCGAGGCGGACGTCGTCGCGGTAGCAACGACGGACGCCGAGACGAGCATGTGACACCACTGCCCCCCTATCTTAGCGTAACGCGAGTCCAGGCGGGCGTCGTCGCGGTAGCGACGACGGACGCCGAGACGAGCATGTGACACCACTGCCACCCTGTCTTAGCGTAAAGTGAGTCGAGGCGGACGTCGTCGCGGTAGCAACGACGGACGCCGAGACGAGCACGGGACAACACTGCCACCCTATCTTAGCGTAACGCGAGTCGAGGCGGACGTCGTCGCGGTAGCGACGCCTGACGCCGAGACGAGCAGGTGACACCACTGCCCCCCTATCTTAGCGTAATGCGAGTCCAGGCGGACGTTGTCGCGGTAGCGACGACGGACGCCGAGACGAGCACGTGACACCACTGCCACCCTGTCTTAGCGTAACGCGAGTCGAGGTGGACGTCGTCGCGGTAGCGACGACGGACGCCGAGACGAGCAGGTGACACCACTGCCCCCCTATCTTAGCGTAACGCGAGTCCAGGCGGACGTTGTCGCGGTAGCGATGACGGACGCCGAGACGAGCATGTGACACCACTGCCACCCTGTCTTAGCGTAACGTGAGTCGAGGCGGACGTCGTCGCGGTAGCAACGACGGACGCCGAGACGAGCACGGGACAACACTGCCACCCTATCTTAGCGTAACGCGAGTCGAGGCGGACGTCGTCGCGGTAGCGACGACTGACGCCGAGACGAGCATGTGACACCACTGCCCCCCTATCTTAGCTTAGAGCGAGTCCAGGCGGACGTCGTCGCGGTAGCGACGGCGGACGTCGAGACGAGCGCGTGACACCACTGCCACCCTGTCTTAGCATAGCGCGAGTCGAGGCGGACGTCGTCGCGGTAGCGACGACAGACGCCGAGACGAGCACGTGACACCACTACCACCCTTTCTTAGCGTACCGCAAGTCCAGGCGGACGTCGTCGCGGTAGCGACGACGGACGCCGAGACGAGCACGTGACACCACCGCCACCCTATGTTACGTAACGCGAGTCGAGGCGGACGTCGTCGCGGTAGCGACGACGGACGTCGAGACGAGCACGTGACACCACTGCCACCCTGTCTTAGCTTAGAGCGAGTCGAGGGAGACGTCGTCGCGGTAGCGACGACGGACGCCGAGACGAGCACGTGACACCACTGCCACTCTGTCTTAGCGTAACGCGAGTCCAGGCGGACGTCGTCGCGGTAGCGACGACGGACGCCGAGACGAGCACGGGACAACACTGCCACCCTATCTTAACGTAACGCGAGTCGAGGCGGACGTCGTCGCGGTAGCGACGGCGGACGCCGAGACGAGCATGTGACACCACTGCCACCCTGTCTTAGCGTAACGTGAGTCGAGGCGGACGTCGTCGCGGTAGCAACGACGGACGCCGGGACGAGCATGGGACAACACTGCCACCCTATCTTAGCGTAACGCAAGTCGAGGCGGACGTCGTCGCGGTAGCGACGACTGACGCCGAGACGAGCACGTGACACCACTACCCCCCTATCTTAGCGTAATGCGAGTCCAGGCGGACGTCGTCGCGGTAGCGACGACAGACGCCGAGACGAGCACGTGACACCACTGCCACCCTGTCTTAGCGTAACGCGAGTCGAGGTGGACGTCATCGCGGTAGCGACGACGGACGCCGAGACGAGCATGTGACACCACTGCCCACCTATCTTAGCGTAACGCGAGTCCAGGCGGACGTCGTCGCGGTAGCGACGACGGACGCTGAGACAAGCATTTGACACCACTGCCACCCTGTCTTAGCGTAACGTGAGTCGAGGCGGACGTCGTCGCGGTAGCAACGACGGACGCCGAGACGAGCACGGGACAACACTGCCACCCTATCTTAGCGTAACGCGAGTCGAGGCGGACGTCGTCGCGGTAGCGATGACTGACGCCGAGACGAGCATGTGACACCACTGCCCCCCTATCTTAGCGTAATGCGAGTCCAGGCGGACGTCGTCGCGGTAGCGACGACGGACGCCGAGACGAGCACGTGACACCACTGCCACCCTGTCTTAGCGTAACGCGAGTCGAGGTGGACGTCGTCGCGGTAGCGACGACAGACGCCGAGACGAACACATGACACCACTACCACCCAGTCTTAGCGTAACACGAGTCGAGGCGGATGTCGTCGCGGTAGCGATGACGGACGTCGAGAAGAGCACGTGACACCACTGCCACCCTGTCTTAGCGTAGCGCGAATCGAGGCGGACGTCGTCGCGGTAGCGACGACGGACGCCAAGACGAGCACGTGACACCACTGTCACCCTGTCTTAGCGTAGTGCGAGTCGAGGCGGACGTTGTCGCGGTAGCGACGACGGACGCCGAGACGAGCACGTGACACCACTGCCAACCTGTCTTAGCTTAGAGCGAGTCGAGACAGACGTCGTCGCGGTAGCAACGACGGATGCCGAGACGAGCACGTGACACCACTGCCACCCTGTCTTAGCGTAACGCGAGTCCAGGCGGACGTCGTCGCGGTAGCGACGACGGACGCCGAGACGAGCACGGGACAACACTGCCACCCTATCTTAACGTAACGCGAGTCGAGGCGGACGTCGTCGCGGTAGCAACGACGGACGCCGAGACGAGCATGTGACACCACTGCCCCCCTATCTTAGCGTAATGCGAGTCCAGGCGGACGTCGTCGCGGTAGCGACGACGGACGCCTAGACGAGCATGTGACACCACTGCCACCCTGTCTTAGCGTAAAGTGAGTTGAGGCGGACGTCGTCGCGGTAGCAACGACGGACGCCGAGACGAGCACGGGACAACACTGCCACCCTATCTTAGCGTAACGCGAGTCGAGGCGGACGTCGTCGCGGTAGCGATGACTGACGCCGAGACGAGCATGTGACACCACTGCCCCCCTATCTTAGCGTAATGCGAGTCCAGGCGGACGTCGTCGCGGTAGCGACGACGGACGCCGAGACGAGCACGTGACACCACTGCCACCCTGTCTTACGGTAACGCGAGTCGAGGTGGACGTCGTCGCGGTAGCGACGACAGACGCCGAGACGAACACATGACACCACTACCACCCAGTCTTAGCGTAACACGAGTCGAGGCGGATGTCGTCGCGGTAGCGATGACGGACGTCGAGAAGAGCACGTGACACCACTGCCACCCTGTCTTAGCGTAGCGCGAATCGAGGCGGACGTCATCGCGGTAGCGACGACGGACGCCAAGACGAGCACGTGACACCACTGTCACCCTGTCTTAGCGTAGTGCGAGTCGAGGCGGACGTCGTCGCGGTAGCGACGACGGACGCCGAGACGAGCACGTGACACCACTGCCAACCTGTCTTAGCTTAGAGCGAGTCGAGGCAGACGTCGTCGCGGTAGCAACGACGGATGCCGAGACGAGCACGTGACACCACTGCCACCCTGTCTTAGCGTAACGCGAGTCCAGGCGGACGTCGTCGCGGTAGCGACGACGGACGCCGAGACGAGCACGGGACAACACTGCCACCCTATCTTAACGTAACGCGAGTCGAGGCGGACGTCGTCGCGGTAGCAACGACGGACGCCGAGACGAGCATGTGACACCACTGCCCCCCTATCTTAGCGTAATGCGAGTCCAGGCGGACGTCGTCGCGGTAGCGACGACGGACGCCTAGACGAGCATGTGACACCACTGCCACCCTGTCTTAGCGTAAAGTGAGTTGAGGCGGACGTCGTCGCGGTAGCAACGACGGACGCCGAGACGAGCACGGGACAACACTGCCACCCTATCTTAGCGTAACGCGAGTCGAGGCGGACGTCGTCGCGGTAGCGACGACTGATGCCGAGACGAGCATGTGACACCACTGCCCCCCTATCTTAGCGTAATGCGAGTCCAGGCGGACATCGTCGCGGTAGCGACGACGGACGCCGAGACGAGCACGTGACACCACTGCCACCCTGTCTTAGCGTAACGCGAGTCGAGGTGGACGTCGTCGCGGTAGCGACGACGGACGCCGAGACGAGCATGTGACACCACTGCCCCCCTATCTTAGCGTAACGCGAGTCCAGGCGGACGTCGTCGCGGTAGCGACGACGGACGCCGAGACGAGCATGTGACACCACTGCCACCCTGTCTTAGCGTAACGTGAGTCAAGGCGGACGTCGTCGCGGTAGCAACGACGGACGCCGAGACGAGCACGGGACAACACTGCCAACCTATCTTAGCGTAACGCGAGTCGAGGCGGACGTCGTCGCGGTAGCGACGACTGACGCCGAGACGAGCATGGGACAACACTGCCACCCTATCTTAGCGTAACGCAAGTCGAGGCGGACGTCGTCGCGGTAGCGACGACTGACGCCGAGACGAGCACGTGACACCACTGCCCCCCTATCTTAGCGTAATGCGAGTCCAGGCGGACGTCGTCGCGGTAGCGACGACGGACGCCGAGACGAGCACATGACACCACTGCCACCCTGTCTTAGCGTAACGCGAGTCGAGGTGGACGTCATCGCGGTAGCGACGACGGACGCCGAGACGAGCATGTGACACCACTGCCCACCTATCTTAGCGTAACGCGAGTCCAGGCGGACGTCGTCGCGGTAGCGACGACGGACGCTGAGACGAGCATTTGACACCACTGCCACAATGTCTTAGCGTAACGTGAGTCGAGGCGGACGTCGTCGCGGTAGCAACGACGGACGCCGAGACGAGCACGGGACAACACTGCCACCCTATCTTAGCGTAACGCGAGTCGAGGCGGACGTCGTCGCGGTAGCGATGACTGACTCCGAGACGAGCATGTGACACCACTGCCCCCCTATCTTAGCGTAATGCGAGTCCAGGCGGACGTCGTCGCGGTAGCGACGACGGACGCCGAGACGAGCACGTGACACCACTGCCACCCTGTCTTAGCGTAACGCGAGTCGAGGTGGACGTCGTCGCGGTAGCGACGACAGACGCCGAGGCGAACACATGACACCACTACCACCCAGTCTTAGCGTAACACGAGTCGAGGCGGATGTCGTCGCGGTAGCGATGACGGACGTCGAGAAGAGCACGTGACACCACTGCCACCCTGTCTTAGCGTAGCGCGAATCGAGGCGGACGTCGTCGCGGTAGCAACGACGGACGCCAAGACGAGCACGTGACACCACTGTCACCCTGTCTTAGCGTAGTGCGAGTCGAGGCGGACGTCGTCGCGGTAGCGACGACGGACGCCGAGACGAGCACGTGACACCACTGCCAACCTGTCTTAGCTTAGAGCGAGTCGAGGCAGACGTCGTCTCGGTAGCGACGACGGACGCCGAGACGAGCACGGGACAACACTGCCACCCTATCTTAACGTAACGCGAGTCGAGGCGGACGTCGTCGCGGTAGCAACGACGGACGCCGAGACGAGCATGTGACACCACTGCCCCCCTATCTTAGCGTAACGCGAGTCCAGGCGGACGTCGTCGCGGTAGCGACGACGGACGCCTAGACGAGCATGTGACACCACTGCCACCCTGTCTTAGCGTAAAGTGAGTCGAGGCGGACGTCGTCGCGGTAGCAACGACGGACGCCGAGACGAGCACGGGACAACACTACCACCCTATCTTAGCGTAACGCGAGTCGAGGCGGACGTCGCCGCGGTAGCGACGACTGACGCCGAGACGAGCATGTGACACCACTGCCCCCCTATCTTAGCGTAATGCGAGTCCAGGCGGACATCGTCGCGGTAGCGACGACGGACGCCGAGACGAGCACGTGACACCACTGCCACCCTGTCTTAGAGTAACGCGAGTCGAGGTGGACGTCGTCGCGGTAGCGACGACGGACGCCGAGACGAGCATGTGACACCACTGCCCCCCTATCTTAGCGTAACGCGAGTCCAGGCGGACGTCGTCGCGGTAGCGACGACGGACGCCGAGACGAGCATGTGACACCACTGCCACCCTGTCTTAGCGTAACGTGAGTCAAGGCGGACGTCGTCGCGGTAGCAACGACGGACGCCGAGACGAGCACGGGACAACACTGCCACCCTATCTTAGCGTAACGCGAGTCGAGGCGGACGTCGTCGCGGTAGCGACGACTGACGCCGAGACGAGCATGTGACACCACTGCCCCCCTATCTTAGCTTAGAGCGAGTCCAGGCGGACGTCGTCGCGGTAGCGACGGCGGACGTCGAGACGAGCGCGTGACACCACTGCCACCCTGTCTTAGCATAGCGCGAGTCGAGGCGGACGTCGTCGCGGTAGCGACGACAGACGCCGAGACGAGCACGTGACACCACTACCACCCTTTCTTAGCGTATCGCAAGTCCAGGCGGACGTCGTCGCAGTAGCGACGACGGACGCCGAGACGAGCACGTGACACCACCGCCACCCTATGTTACGTAACGCGAGTCGAGGCGGACGTCGTCGCGGTAGCGACGACGGACGTCGAGACGAGCACGTGACACCACTGCCACCCTGTCTTAGCTTAGAGCGAGTCGAGGCAGACGTCGTCGCGGTAGCGACGACGGACGCCGAGACGAGCACGTGACACCACTGCCACTCTGTCTTAGCGTAACGCGAGTCCAGGCGGAGGTCGTCGCGGTAGCGACGACGGACGCCGAGACGAGCACGGGACAACACTGCCACCCTATCTTAACGTAACGCGAGTCGAGGCGGACGTCGTCGCGGTAGCGACGACGGACGCCGAGACGAGCATGTGACACCACTGCCACCCTGTCTTAGCGTAACGTGAGTCGAGGCGGACGTCGTCGCGGTAGCAACGACGGACGCCGAGACGAGCATGGGACAACACTGCCACCCTATCTTAGCGTAACGCAAGTCGAGGCGGACGTCGTCGCGGTAGCGACGACTGACGCCGAGACGAGCACGTGACACCACTGCCCCCCTATCTTAGCGTAATGCGAGTCCAAGCGGACGTCGTCGCGGTAGCGACGACGGACGCCGAGACGAGCACGTGACACCACTGCCACCCTGTCTTAGCGTAACGCGAGTCGAGGTGGACGTCATCGCGGTAGCGACGACGGACGCCGAGACGAGCATGTGACGCCACTGCCCACCTATCTTAGCGTAACGCGAGTCCAGGCGGACGTCGTCGCGGTAGCGACGACGGACGCTGAGACGAGCATTTGACACCACTGCCACCCTGTCTTAGCGTAACGTGAGTCGAGGCGGACGTCGTCACGGTAGCAACGACGGACGCCGAGACGAGCACGGGACAACACTGCCACCCTATCTTAGCGTAACGCGAGTCGAGGCGGACGTCGTCGCGGTAGCGATGACTGACGCCGAGACGAGCACGTGACACCACTGCCACCCTGTCTTAGCGTAACGCGAGTCGAGGTGGACGTCGTCGCGGTAGCGACGACGGACGCCGAGACGAGCATGTGACACCACTGCCCCCCTATCTTAGCGTAACGCGAGTCCAGGCGGACATCGTCAGGGTAGCGACGACGGACGCCGAGACGAGCATGTGACACCACTGCCACCCTGTCTTAGCGTAACGTGAGTCGAGGCGGACGTCGTCGCGGTAGCAACGACGGACGCCGAGACGAGCACGGGACAACACTGCCACCCTATCTTAGCGTAACGCGAGTCGAGGCGGACGTCGTCGCGGTAGCGACGACTGACGCCGAGACGAGCATGTGACACCACTGCCCCCCTATCTTAGCTTAGAGCGAGTCCAGGCGGACGTCGTCGCGGTAGCGACGGCGGACGTCGAGACGAGCGCGTGACACCACTGCCACCCTGTCTTAGCATAGCGCGAGTCGAGGCGGACGTCATCGCGGTAGCGACGACAGACGCCGAGACGAGCACGTGACACCACTACCACCCTTTCTTAGCGTATCGCAAGTCCAGGCGGACGTCGTCGCGGTAGCGACGACGGACGCCGAGACGAGCACGTGACACCACCGCCACCCTATGTTACGTAACGCGAGTCGAGGCGGACGTCGTCGCGGTAGCGACGACGGACGTCGAGACGAGCACGTGACACCACTGCCACCCTGTCTTAGCTTAGAGCGAGTCGAGGCAGACGTCGTCGCGGTAGCGACGACGGACGCCGAGACGAGCACGTGACACCACTGCCACTCTGTCTTAGCGTAACGCGAGTCCAGGCGGACGTCGTCGCGGTAGCGACGACGGACGCCGAGACGAGCACGGGACAACACTGCCACCCTATCTTAACGTAACGCGAGTCGAGGCGGACGTCGTCGCGGTAGCGACGACGGACGCCGAGACGAGCATGTGACACCACTGCCACCCTGTCTTAGCGTAACGTGAGTCGAGGCGGACGTCGTCGCGGTAGCAACGACGGACGCCGAGACGAGCATGGGACAACACTGCCACCCTATCTTAGCGTAACGCAAGTCGAGGCGGACGTCGTCGCGGTAGCGACGACTGACGCCGAGACGAGCACGTGACACCACTGCCCCCCTATCTTAGCGTAATGCGAGTCCAGGCGGACGTCGTCGCGGTAGCGACGACGGACGCCGAGACGAGCACGTGACACCACTGCCACCCTGTCTTAGCGTAACGCGAGTCGAGGTGGACGTCATCGCGGTAGCGACGACGGACGCCGAGACGAGCATGTGACGCCACTGCCCACCTATCTTAGCGTAACGCGAGTCCAGGCGGACGTCGTCGCGGTAGCGACGACGGACGCTGAGACGAGCATTTGACACCACTGCCACCCTGTCTTAGCGTAACGTGAGTCGAGGCGGACGTCATCGCGGTAGCAACGACGGACGCCGAGACGAGCACGGGACAACACTGCCACCCTATCTTAGCGTAACGCGAGTCGAGGCGGACGTCGTCGCGGTAGCGATGACTGACGCCGAGACGAGCACGTGACACCACTGCCACCCTGTCTTAGCGTAACGCGAGTCGAGGTGGACGTCGTCGCGGTAGCGACGACGGACGCCGAGACGAGCATGTGACACCACTGCCCCCCTATCTTAGCGTAACGCGAGTCCAGGCGGACGTCGTCAGGGTAGCGACGATGGACGCCGAGACGAGCATGTGACACCACTGCCACCCTGTCTTAGCGTAACGTGAGTCGAGGCGGACGTCGTCGCGGTAGCAACGACGGACGCCGAGACGAGCACGGGACAAAACTGCCACCCTATCTTAGCGTAACGCGAGTCGAGGCGGACGTCGTCGCGGTAGCGACGACTGACGCCGAGACGAGCATGTGACACCACTGCCCCCTATCTTAGCTTAGAGCGAGTCCAGGCGGACGTCGTCGCGGTAGCGACGGCGGACGTCGAGACGAGCGCGTGACACCACTGCCACCCTGTCTTAGCATAGCGCGAGTCGAGGCAGACGTCATCACGGTAGCGACGACAGACGCCGAGACGAGCACGTGACACCACTACCACCCTTTCTTAGCGTATCGCAAGTCCAGGCGGACGTCGTCGCGGTAGCGACGACGGACGCCGAGACGAGCACGTGACACCACCGCCACCCTATGTTACGTAACGCGAGTCGAGGCGGACGTCGTCGCGGTAGCGACGACGGACGTCGAGACGAGCACGTGACACCACTGCCACCCTGTCTTAGCTTAGAGCGAGTCGAGGCAGACGTCGTCGCGGTAGCGACGACGGACGCCGAGACGAGCACGTGACACCACTGCCACTCTGTCTTAGCGTAACGCGAGTCCAGGCGGACGTCGTCGCAGTAGCGACGACGGACGCCGAGACGAGCACGGGACAACACTGCCACCCTATCTTAACGTAACGCGAGTCGAGGCGGACGTCGTCGCGGTAGCGACGACGGACGCTGAGACGAGCATGTGACACCACTGCCACCCTGTCTTAGCGTAACGTGAGTCGAGGTGGACGTCGTCGCGGTAGCAACGACGGACGCCGAGACGAGCATGGGACAACACTGCCACCCTATCTTAGCGTAACGCAAGTCGAGGCGGACGTCGTCGCGGTAGCGACAACTGACGCCGAGACGAGCACGTGACACCACTGCCCCCCTATCTTAGCGTAATGCGAGTCCAGGCGGACGTCGTCGCGGTAGCGACGACGGACGCCGAGACGAGCACGTGACACCACTGCCACCCTGTCTTAGCGTAACGCGAGTCGAGGTGGACGTCATCGCGGTAGCGACGACGGACGCCGAGACGAGCATGTGACGCCACTGCCCACCTATCTTAGCGTAACGCGAGTCCAGGCGGACGTCGTCGCGGTAGCGACGACGGACGCTGAGACGAGCATTTGACACCACTGCCACCCTGTCTTAGCGTAACGTGAGTCGAGGCGGACGTCGTCGCGGTAGCAACGACGGACGCCGAGACGAGCACGGGACAACACTGCCACCCTATCTTAGCGTAACGCGAGTCGAGGCGGACGTCGTCGCGGTAGCGATGACTGACGCCGAGACGAGCACGTGACACCACTGCCACCCTGTCTTAGCGTAACGCGAGTCGAGGTGGACGTCGTCGCGGTAGCGACGACGGACGCCGAGACGAGCATGTGACACCACTGCCCCCCTATCTTAGCGTAACGCGAGTCCAGGCGGACGTCGTCAGGGTAGCGACGACGGACGCCGAGACGAGCATGTGACACCACTGCCACCCTGTCTTAGCGTAACGTGAGTCGAGGCGGACATCGTCGCGGTAGCAACGACGGACGCCGAGACGAGCACGGGACAACACTGCCACCCTATCTTAGCGTAACGCGAGTCGAGGCGGACGTCGTCGCGGTAGCGACGACTGACGCCGAGACGAGCATGTGACACCACTGCCCCCCTATCTTAGCTTAGAGCGAGTCCAGGCGGACGTCGTCGCGGTAGCGACGGCGGACGTCGAGACGAGCGCGTGACACCACTGCCACCCTGTCTTAGCATAGCGGGAGTCGAGGCGGACGTCGTCGCGGTAGCGACGACAGACGCCGAGACGAGCACGTGACACCACTACCACCCTTTCTTAGCGTATCGCAAGTCCAGGCGGACGTCGTCGCGGTAGCGACGACGGACGCCGAGACGAGCACGTGACACCACCGCCACCCTATGTTACGTAACGCGAGTCGAGGCGGACGTCGTCGCGGTAGCGACGACGGACGTCGAGACGAGCACGTGACACCACTGCCACCCTGTCTTAGCTTAGAGCGAGTCGAGGCAGACGTCGTCGCGGTAGCGACGACGGACGCCGAGACGAGCACGTGACACCACTGCCACTCTGTCTTAGCGTAACGCGAGTCCAGGCGGACGTCGTCGCGGTAGCGACGACGGACGCCGAGACGAGCACGGGACAACACTGCCACCCTATCTTAACGTAACGCGAGTCGAGGCGGACGTCGTCGCGGTAGCGACGACGGACGCCGAGACGAGCATTTGACACCACTGCCACCCTGTCTTAGC
Source organism: Triticum timopheevii (assembly GCA_963921465.1). Classification (NCBI taxonomy): domain Eukaryota; kingdom Viridiplantae; phylum Streptophyta; class Magnoliopsida; order Poales; family Poaceae; genus Triticum; species Triticum timopheevii. The sequence continues at coordinate 310,911,832 of OY997266.1, read as the reverse complement.
GTAACGTGAGTCGAGGCGGACGTCGTCGCGGTAGCAACGACGGACGCCGAGACGAGCACGGGACAACACTGCCACCCTATCTTAGCGTAACGCGAGTCGAGGCGGACGTCGTCGCGGTAGCGATGACTGACGCCGAGACGAGCATGTGACACCACTGCCCCCCTATCTTAGCGTAATGCGAGTCCAGGCGGACGTCGTCGCGGTAGCGACGACGGACGCCGAGACGAGCACGTGACACCACTGCCACCCTGTCTTAGCGTAACGCGAGTCGAGGTGGACGTCGTCGCGGTAGCGACGACAGACGCCGAGACGAACACATGACACCACTACCACCCAGTCTTAGCGTAACACGAGTCGAGGCGGATGTCGTCGCGGTAGCGTTGACGGACGTCGAGAAGAGCACGTGACACCACTGCCACCCTGTCTTAGCGTAGCGCGAATCGAGGCGGACGTCGTCGCGGTAGCGACGACGGACGCCAAGACGAGTACGTGACACCACTGTCACCCTGTCTTAGCGTAGTGCGAGTCGAGGCGGACGTTGTCGCGGTAGCGACGACGGACGCCGAGACGAGCACGTGACACCACTGCCAACCTGTCTTAGCTTAGAGCGAGTCGACGCAGACGTCGTCGCGGTAGCGACGACGGATGCCGAGACGAGCACGTGACACCACTGCCACCCTGTCTTAGCGTAACGCGAGTCCAGGCGGACGTCGTCGCGGTAGCGACGACGGACGCCGAGACGAGCACGGGACAACACTGCCACCCTATCTTAACGTAACGCGAGTCGAGGCGGACGTCGTCGCGGTAGCAACGACGGACGCCGAGACGAGCATGTGACACCACTGCCCCCCTATCTTAGCATAACGCGAGTCTAGGCGGACGTCGTCGCGGTAGCGACGACGGACGCCTAGACGAGCATGTGACACCACTGCCACCCTGTCTTAGCGTAAAGTGAGTCGAGGCGGACGTCGTCGCGGTAGCAACGACGGACGCCGAGACGAGCACGGGACAACACTGCCACCCTATCTTAGCGTAACGCGAGTCGAGGCGGACGTCGTCGCGGTAGCGACGACTGACGCCGAGACGAGCATGTGACACCACTGCCCCCCTATCTTAGCGTAATGCGAGTCCAGGCGGACATCGTCGCGGTAGCGACGACGGACGCCGAGACGAGCACGTGACACCACTGCCACCCTGTCTTAGCGTAACGCGAGTCGAGGTGGACGTCGTCGCGGTAGCGACGACGGACGCCGAGACGAGCATGTGACACCACTGCCCCCCTATCTTAGCGTAACGCGAGTCCAGGCGGACGTCGTCGCGGTAGCGACGACGGACGCCGAGACGAGCATGTGACACCACTGCCACCCTGTCTTAGCGTAACGTGAGTCGAGGCGGACGTCGTCGCGGTAGCAACGACGGACGCCGAGACGAGCACGGGACAGCACTGCCACCCTATCTTAGCGTAACGCGAGTCGAGGCGGACGTCGTCGCGGTAGCGACGACTGACGCCGAGACGAGCATGTGACACCACTGCCCCCCTATCTTAGCTTAGAGCGAGTCCAGGCGGACGTCGTCGCGGTAGCGACGGCGGACGTCGAGACGAGCGCGTGACACCACTGCCACCCTGTCTTAGCATAGCGCGAGTCGAGGCGGACGTCGTCGCGGTAGCGACGACAGACGCCGAGACAAGCACGTGACACCACTACCACCCTTTCTTAGCGTATCGCAAGTCCAGGCGGACGTCGTCGCGGTAGCGACGACGGACGCCGAGACGAGCACGTGACACCACCGCCACCCTATGTTACGTAACGCGAGTCGAGGCGGACGTCGTCGCGGTAGCGACGACGGACGTCGAGACGAGCACGTGACACCACTGCCACCCTGTCTTAGCTTAGAGCGAGTCGAGGCAGACGTCGTCGCGGTAGCGACGACGGACGCCGAGACGAGCACGTGACACCACTGCCACTCTGTCTTAGCGTAACGCGAGTCCAGGCGGACGTCATCGCGGTAGCGACGACGGACGCCGAGACGAGCACGGGACAACACTGCCACCCTATCTTAACGTAACGCGAGTCGAGGCGGACGTCGTCGCGGTAGCGACGACGGACGCCGAGACGAGCATGTGACACCACTGCCACCCTGTCTTAGCGTAACGTGAGTCGAGGCGGACGTCATCGCGGTAGCAACGACGGACGCCGAGACGAGCATGGGACAACACTGCCACCCTATCTTAGCGTAACGCAAGTCGAGGCGGACGTCGTCGCGGTAGCGACGACTGACGCCGAGACGAGCACGTGACACCACTGCCCCCCTATCTTAGCGTAATGCGAGTCCTGGCGGACGTCGTCGCGGTAGCGACGACGGACGCCGAGACGAGCACGTGACACCACTGCCACCCTGTCTTAGCGTAACGCGAGTCGAGGTGGACGTCATCGCGGTAGCGACGCCGGACGCCGAGACGAGCATGTGACGCCACTGCCCACCTATCTTAGCGTAACACGAGTCCGGGCGGACGTCGTCGCGGTAGCGACGACGGACGCTGAGACGAGCATTTGACACCACTGCCACCCTGTCTTAGCGTAACGTGAGTGAGGCGGACGTCATCGCGGTAGCAACGACGGACGCCGAGACGAGCACGGGACAACACTGCCACCCTATCTTAGCGTAACGCGAGTCGAGGCGGACGTCGTCGCGGTAGTGATGACTGACGCCGAGACAAGCATGTGACACCACTGCCCCCCTATCTTAGCGTAATGCGAGTCCAGGCGGACGTCGTCGCGGTAGCGACGACGGACGCCGAGACGAGCACGTGACACCACTGCCACCCTGTCTTAGCGTAACGCGAGTCGAGGTGGACGTCGTCGCGGTAGCGACGACAGACGCCGAGACGAACACATGACACCACTACCACCCAGTCTTAGCGTAACACGAGTCGAGGCGGATGTCGTCGCGGTAGCGATGACGGACGTCGAGAAGAGCACGTGACACCACTGCCACCCTGTCTTAGCGTAGCGCGAATCGAGGCGGACGTCGTCGCGGTAGCGACGACGGACGCCAAGACGAGCACGTGACACCACTGTCACCCTGTCTTAGCGTAGTGCGAGTCGAGGCGGACATCGTCGCGGTAGCGACGACGGACGCCGAGAAGAGCACGTGACACCACTGCCAACCTGTCTTAGCTTAGAGCGAGTCGAGGCAGACGTCGTCGCGGTAGCGACGACGGACGCCGAGACGAGCACGTGACACCACTGCCACCCTGTCTTAGCGTAACGCGAGTCCAGGCGGACGTCGTCGCGGTAGCGACGACGGACGCCGAGACGAGCACGGGACAACACTGCCACCCTATCTTAACGTAACGCGAGTCGAGGCGGACGTCGTCGCGGTAGCAACGAGGGACGCCGAGACGAGCATGTGACACCACTGCCCCTCTATCTTAGCGTAACGCGAGTCCAGGCGGACGTCGTCGCGGTAGCGACGACGGACGCCTAGACGAGCATGTGACACCACTGCCACCCTGTCTTAGCGTAAAGTGAGTCGAGGCGGACGTCGTCGCGGTAGCAACGACGGACGCCGAGACGAGCACGGGACAACACTGCCACCCTATCTTAGCGTAACGCGAGTCGAGGCGGACATTGTCGCGGTAGCGACGACTGACGCCGAGACGAGCATGTGACACCACTGCCCCCCTATCTTAGCGTAATGCGAGTCCAGGCGGACGTCGTCGCGGTAGCGACGACGGACGCCGAGACGAGCACGTGACACCACTGCCACCCTGTCTTAGCGTAACGCGAGTCGAGGTGGACGTCGTCGCGGTAGCGACGACGGACGCCGAGACGAGCATGTGACACCACTGCCCCCCTATCTTAGCGTAACGCGAGTCTAGGCGGACGTCGTCGCGGTAGCGACGACGGACGCCTAGACGAGCATGTGACACCACTGCCACCCTGTCTTAGCGTAAAGTGAGTCGAGGCGGACGTCGTCGCGGTAGCAACGACGGACGCCGAGACGAGCACGGGACAACACTGCCACCCTATCTTAGCGTAACGCGAGTCGAGGCGGACGTCGTCGCGGTAGCGACGACTGACGCCGAGACGAGCATGTGACACCACTGCCCCCCTATCTTAGCGTATTGCGAGTCCAGGCGGACATCGTCGCGGTAGCGACGACGGACGCCGAGACGAGCACGTGACACCACTGCCACCCTGTCTTAGCGTAACGCGAGTCGAGGTGGACGTCGTCGCGGTAGCGACGACGGACGCCGAGACGAGCATGTGACACCACTGCCCCCCTATCTTAGCGTAACGCGAGTCCAGGCGGACGTCGTCGCGGTAGCGACGACGGACGCCGAGACGAGCATGTGACACCACTGCCACCCTGTCTTAGCGTAACGTGAGTCGAGGCGGACGTCGTCGCGGTAGCAACGACGGACGCCGAGACGAGCACGGGACAGCACTGCCACCCTATCTTAGCGTAACGCGAGTCGAGGCGGACGTCGTCGCGGTAGCGACGACTGACGCCGAGACGAGCATGTGACACCACTGCCCCCCTATCTTAGCTTAGAGCGAGTCCAGGCGGACGTCGTCGCGGTAGCGACGGCGGACGTCGAGACGAGCGCGTGACACCACTGCCACCCTGTCTTAGCATAGCGCGAGTCGAGGCGGACGTCGTCGCGGTAGCGACGACAGACGCCGAGACAAGCACGTGACACCACTACCACCCTTTCTTAGCGTATCGCAAGTCCAGGCGGACGTCGTCGCGGTAGCGACGACGGACGCCGAGACGAGCACGTGACACCACCGCCACCCTATGTTACGTAACGCGAGTCGAGGCGGACGTCGTCGCGGTAGCGACGACGGACGTCGAGACGAGCACGTGACACCACTGCCACCCTGTCTTAGCTTAGAGCGAGTCGAGGCAGACGTCGTCGCGGTAGCGACGACGGACGCCGAGACGAGCACGTGACACCACTGCCACTCTGTCTTAGCGTAACGCGAGTCCAGGCGGACGTCGTCGCGGTAGCGACGACGGACGCCGAGACGAGCACGGGACAACACTGCCACCCTATCTTAACGTAACGCGAGTCGAGGCGGACGTCGTCGCGGTAGCGACGACGGACGCCGAGACGAGCATGTGACACCACTGCCACCCTGTCTTAGCGTAACGTGAGTCGAGGCGGACGTCATCGCGGTAGCAACGACGGACGCCGAGACGAGCATGGGACAACACTGCCACCCTATCTTAGCGTAACGCAAGTCGAGGCGGACGTCGTCGCGGTAGCGACGACTGACGCCGAGACGAGCACGTGACACCACTGCCCCCCTATCTTAGCGTAATGCGAGTCCTGGCGGACGTCGTCGCGGTAGCGACGACGGACGCCGAGACGAGCACGTGACACCACCGCCACCCTATGTTACGTAACGCGAGTCGAGGCGGACGTCGTCGCGGTAGCGACGACGGACGTCGAGACGAGCACGTGACACCACTGCCACCCTGTCTTAGCTTAGAGCGAGTCGAGGCAGACGTCGTCGCGGTAGCGACGACGGACGCCGAGACGAGCACGTGACACCACTGCCACTCTGTCTTAGCGTAACGCGAGTCCAGGCGGACGTCATCGCGGTAGCGACGACGGACGCCGAGACGAGCACGGGACAACACTGCCACCCTATCTTAACGTAACGCGAGTCGAGGCGGACGTCGTCGCGGTAGCGACGACGGACGCCGAGACGAGCATGTGACACCACTGCCACCCTGTCTTAGCGTAACGTGAGTCGAGGCGGACGTCATCGCGGTAGCAACGACGGACGCCGAGACGAGCATGGGACAACACTGCCACCCTATCTTAGCGTAACGCAAGTCGAGGCGGACGTCGTCGCGGTAGCGACGACTGACGCCGAGACGAGCACGTGACACCACTGCCCCCCTATCTTAGCGTAATGCGAGTCCTGGCGGACGTCGTCGCGGTAGCGACGACGGACGCCGAGACGAGCACGTGACACCACTGCCACCCTGTCTTAGCGTAACGCGAGTCGAGGTGGACGTCATCGCGGTAGCGACGCCGGACGCCGAGACGAGCATGTGACGCCACTGCCCACCTATCTTAGCGTAACACGAGTCCGGGCGGACGTCGTCGCGGTAGCGACGACGGACGCTGAGACGAGCATTTGACACCACTGCCACCCTGTCTTAGCGTAACGTGAGTGAGGCGGACGTCATCGCGGTAGCAACGACGGACGCCGAGACGAGCACGGGACAACACTGCCACCCTATCTTAGCGTAACGCGAGTCGAGGCGGACGTCGTCGCGGTAGTGATGACTGACGCCGAGACAAGCATGTGACACCACTGCCCCCCTATCTTAGCGTAATGCGAGTCCAGGCGGACGTCGTCGCGGTAGCGACGACGGACGCCGAGACGAGCACGTGACACCACTGCCACCCTGTCTTAGCGTAACGCGAGTCGAGGTGGACGTCGTCGCGGTAGCGACGACAGACGCCGAGACGAACACATGACACCACTACCACCCAGTCTTAGCGTAACACGAGTCGAGGCGGATGTCGTCGCGGTAGCGATGACGGACGTCGAGAAGAGCACGTGACACCACTGCCACCCTGTCTTAGCGTAGCGCGAATCGAGGCGGACGTCGTCGCGGTAGCGACGACGGACGCCAAGACGAGCACGTGACACCACTGTCACCCTGTCTTAGCGTAGTGCGAGTCGAGGCGGACATCGTCGCGGTAGCGACGACGGACGCCGAGACGAGCACGTGACACCACTGCCAACCTGTCTTAGCTTAGAGCGAGTCGAGGCAGACGTCGTCGCGGTAGCGACGACGGACGCCGAGACGAGCACGTGACACCACTGCCACCCTGTCTTAGCGTAACGCGAGTCCAGGCGGACGTCGTCGCGGTAGCGACGACGGACGCCGAGACGAGCACGGGACAACACTGCCACCCTATCTTAACGTAACGCGAGTCGAGGCGGACGTCGTCGCGGTAGCAACGAGGGACGCCGAGACGAGCATGTGACACCACTGCCCCTCTATCTTAGCGTAACGCGAGTCCAGGCGGACGTCGTCGCGGTAGCGACGACGGACGCCTAGACGAGCATGTGACACCACTGCCACCCTGTCTTAGCGTAAAGTGAGTCGAGGCGGACGTCGTCGCGGTAGCAACGACGGACGCCGAGACGAGCACGGGACAACACTGCCACCCTATCTTAGCGTAACGCGAGTCGAGGCGGACATTGTCGCGGTAGCGACGACTGACGCTGAGACGAGCATGTGACACCACTGCCCCCCTATCTTAGCGTAATGCGAGTCCAGGCGGACGTCGTCGCGGTAGCGACGACGGACGCCGAGACGAGCACGTGACACCACTGCCACCCTGTCTTAGCGTAACGCGAGTCGAGGTGGACGTCGTCGCGGTAGCGACGACGGACGCCGAGACGAGCATGTGACACCACTGCCCCCCTATCTTAGCGTAACGCGAGTCTAGGCGGACGTCGTCGCGGTAGCGACGACGGACGCCTAGACGAGCATGTGACACCACTGCCACCCTGTCTTAGCGTAAAGTGAGTCGAGGCGGACGTCGTCGCGGTAGCAACGACGGACGCCGAGACGAGCACGGGACAACACTGCCACCCTATCTTAGCGTAACGCGAGTCGAGGCGGACGTCGTCGCGGTAGCGACGACTGACGCCGAGACGAGCATGTGACACCACTGCCCCCCTATCTTAGCGTAATGCGAGTCCAGGCGGACATCGTCGCGGTAGCGACGACGGACGCCGAGACGAGCACGTGACACCACTGCCACCCTGTCTTAGCGTAACGCGAGTCGAGGTGGACGTCGTCGCGGTAGCGACGACGGACGCCGAGACGAGCATGTGACACCACTGCCCCCCTATCTTAGCGTAACGCGAGTCCAGGCGGACGTCGTCGCGGTAGCGACGACGGACGCCGAGACGAGCATGTGACACCACTGCCACCCTGTCTTAGCGTAACGTGAGTCGAGGCGGACGTCGTCGCGGTAGCAACGACGGACGCCGAGACGAGCACGGGACAGCACTGCCACCCTATCTTAGCGTAACGCGAGTCGAGGCGGACGTCGTCGCGGTAGCGACGACTGACGCCGAGACGAGCATGTGACACCACTGCCCCCCTATCTTAGCTTAGAGCGAGTCCAGGCGGACGTCGTCGCGGTAGCGACGGCGGACGTCGAGACGAGCGCGTGACACCACTGCCACCCTGTCTTAGCATAGCGCGAGTCGAGGCGGACGTCGTCGCGGTAGCGACGACAGACGCCGAGACAAGCACGTGACACCACTACCACCCTTTCTTAGCGTATCGCAAGTCCAGGCGGACGTCGTCGCGGTAGCGACGACGGACGCCGAGACGAGCACGTGACACCACCGCCACCCTATGTTACGTAACGCGAGTCGAGGCGGACGTCGTCGCGGTAGCGACGACGGACGTCGAGACGAGCACGTGACACCACTGCCACCCTGTCTTAGCTTAGAGCGAGTCGAGGCAGACGTCGTCGCGGTAGCGACGACGGACGCCGAGACGAGCACGTGACACCACTGCCACTCTGTCTTAGCGTAACGCGAGTCCAGGCGGACGTCGTCGCGGTAGCGACGACGGACGCCGAGACGAGCACGGGACAACACTGCCACCCTATCTTAACGTAACGCGAGTCGAGGCGGACGTCGTCGCGGTAGCGACGACGGACGCCGAGACGAGCATGTGACACCACTGCCACCCTGTCTTAGCGTAACGTGAGTCGAGGCGGACGTCATCGCGGTAGCAACGACGGACGCCGAGACGAGCATGGGACAACACTGCCACCCTATCTTAGCGTAACGCAAGTCGAGGCGGACGTCGTCGCGGTAGCGACGACTGACGCCGAGACGAGCACGTGACACCACTGCCCCCCTATCTTAGCGTAATGCGAGTCCTGGCGGACGTCGTCGCGGTAGCGACGACGGACGCCGAGACGAGCACGTGACACCACTGCCACCCTGTCTTAGCGTAACGCGAGTCGAGGTGGACGTCATCGCGGTAGCGACGCCGGACGCCGAGACGAGCATGTGACGCCACTGCCCACCTATCTTAGCGTAACACGAGTCCGGGCGGACGTCGTCGCGGTAGCGACGACGGACGCTGAGACGAGCATTTGACACCACTGCCACCCTGTCTTAGCGTAACGTGAGTGAGGCGGACGTCATCGCGGTAGCAACGACGGACGCCGAGACGAGCACGGGACAACACTGCCACCCTATCTTAGCGTAACGCGAGTCGAGGCGGACGTCGTCGCGGTAGTGATGACTGACGCCGAGACAAGCATGTGACACCACTGCCCCCCTATCTTAGCGTAATGCGAGTCCAGGCGGACGTCGTCGCGGTAGCGACGACGGACGCCGAGACGAGCACGTGACACCACTGCCACCCTGTCTTAGCGTAACGCGAGTCGAGGTGGACGTCGTCGCGGTAGCGACGACAGACGCCGAGACGAACACATGACACCACTACCACCCAGTCTTAGCGTAACACGAGTCGAGGCGGATGTCGTCGCGGTAGCGATGACGGACGTCGAGAAGAGCACGTGACACCACTGCCACCCTGTCTTAGCGTAGCGCGAATCGAGGCGGACGTCGTCGCGGTAGCGACGACGGACGCCAAGACGAGCACGTGACACCACTGTCACCCTGTCTTAGCGTAGTGCGAGTCGAGGCGGACATCGTCGCGGTAGCGACGACGGACGCCGAGACGAGCACGTGACACCACTGCCAACCTGTCTTAGCTTAGAGCGAGTCGAGGCAGACGTCGTCGCGGTAGCGACGACGGACGCCGAGACGAGCACGTGACACCACTGCCACCCTGTCTTAGCGTAACGCGAGTCCAGGCGGACGTCGTCGCGGTAGCGACGACGGACGCCGAGACGAGCACGGGACAACACTGCCACCCTATCTTAACGTAACGCGAGTCGAGGCGGACGTCGTCGCGGTAGCAACGAGGGACGCCGAGACGAGCATGTGACACCACTGCCCCTCTATCTTAGCGTAACGCGAGTCCAGGCGGACGTCGTCGCGGTAGCGACGACGGACGCCTAGACGAGCATGTGACACCACTGCCACCCTGTCTTAGCGTAAAGTGAGTCGAGGCGGACGTCGTCGCGGTAGCAACGACGGACGCCGAGACGAGCACGGGACAACACTGCCACCCTATCTTAGCGTAACGCGAGTCGAGGCGGACATTGTCGCGGTAGCGACGACTGACGCCGAGACGAGCATGTGACACCACTGCCCCCCTATCTTAGCGTAATGCGAGTCCAGGCGGACGTCGTCGCGGTAGCGACGACGGACGCCGAGACGAGCACGTGACACCACTGCCACCCTGTCTTAGCGTAACGCGAGTCGAGGTGGACGTCGTCGCGGTAGCGACGACGGACGCCGAGACGAGCATGTGACACCACTGCCCCCCTATCTTAGCGTAACGCGAGTCCAGGCGGACGTCGTCGCGGTAGCGACGACGGACGCCGAGACGAGCATGTGACACCACTGCCACCCTGTCTTAGCGTAACGTGAGTCGAGGCGGACGTCGTCGCGGTAGCAACGACGGACGCCGAGACGAGCACGGGACAACACTGCCACCCTATCTTAGCGTAACGCGAGTCGAGGCGGACGTCGTCGCGGTAGCGACGACTGACGCCGAGACGAGCATGTGACACCACTGCCCCCCTATCTTAGCTTAGAGCGAGTCCAGGCGGACGTCGTCGCGGTAGCGACGGCGGACGTCGAGACGAGCGCGTGACACCACTGCCACCCTGTCTTAGCATAGCGCGAGTCGAGGCGGACGTCGTCGCGGTAGCAACGACGGACGCCGAGACGAGCACGGGACAACACTGCCACCCTATCTTAGCGTAACGCGAGTCGAGGCGGACGTTGTCGCGGTAGCGACGACTGACGCCGAGACGAGCATGTGACACCACTGCCCCCCTATCTTAGCGTAATGCGAGTCCAGGCGGACGTCGTCGCGGTAGCGACGACGGACGCCGAGACGAGCACGTGACACCACTGCCACCCTGTCTTAGCGTAACGCGAGTCGAGGTGGACGTCGTCGCGGTAGCGACGACGGACGCCGAGACGAGCATGTGACACCACTGCCCCCCTATCTTAGCATCACGCGAGTCCAGGCGGACGTCGTCGCGGTAGCGACGACTGACGCCGAGACGAGCATGTGACACCACTGCCCCCCTATCTTAGCTTAGACCGAGTCCAGGCGGATGTCGTCGCGGTAGCGACGACGGATGCCGAGACGAGCGCGTGACACCACTGCCACCCTGTCTTAGCATAGCGCGAGTCGAGGCGGACGTCGTCGCGGTAGCGACGACAGACGCCGAGACGAGCACGTGACACCACTACCACCCTTTCTTAGCATACCGCAAGTCCAGGCGGACGTCGTCGCGGTAGCGACGACGGACGCCGAGACGAGCACGTGACACCACCGCCACCCTATGTTACGTAACACGAGTCGAGGCGGACATCGTCGCGGTAGCGACGACGGACGTCGAGACGAGCACGTGACACCACTGCCACCCTGTCTTAGCTTAGAGCGAGTCGAGGCAGACGTCGTCGCGGTAGCGACGACGGACGCCGAGACGAGCACGTGACACCACTGCCACCCTGTCTTAGCGTAACGCGAGTCCAGGCGGACGTCGTCGCGGTAGCGACGACGGATGCCGAGACGAGCACGGGACAACACTGCCACCCTATCTTAACGTAACGCGAGTCGAGGCGGACGTCGTCGCGGTAGCAACGACGGACGCCGAGACGAGCATGTGACACCACTGCCCCCCTATCTTAGCGTAACGCGAGTCCAGGCGGGCGTCGTCGCGGTAGCGACGACGGACGCCGAGACGAGCATGTGACACCACTGCCACCCTGTCTTAGCGTAAAGTGAGTCGAGGCGGACGTCGTCGCGGTAGCAACGACGGACGCCGAGACGAGCACGGGACAACACTGCCACCCTATCTTAGCGTAACGCGAGTCGAGGCGGACGTCGTCGCGGTAGCGATGACTGACGCCGAGACGAGCATGTGACACCACTGCCCCCCTATCTTAGCGTAATGCGAGTCCAGGCGGACGTCGTCGCGGTAGCGACGACGGACGCCGAGACGAGCACGTGACACCACTGCCACCCTGTCTTAGCGTAACGCGAGTCGAGGTGGACGTCGTCGCGGTAGCGACGACAGACGCCGAGACGAACACATGACACCACTACCACCCAGTCTTAGCGTAACACGAGTTGAGGCGGATGTCGTCGCGGTAGCGATGACGGACGTCGAGAAGAGCACGTGACACCACTGCCACCCTGTCTTAGCGTAGCGCGAATCGAGGCGGACGTCGTCGCGGTAGCGACGACGGACGCCAAGACGAGCACGTGACACCACTGTCACCCTGTCTTAGCGTAGTGCGAGTCGAGGCGGACATCGTCGCGGTAGCGACGCCGGACGCCGAGACGAGCACGTGACACCACTGCCAACCTGTCTTAGCTTAGAGCGAGTCGAGGCAGACGTCGTCGCGGTAGCGACGACGGACGCCGAGACGAGCACGTGACACCACTGCCACCCTGTCTTAGCGTAACGCGAGTCCAGGCGGACGTCGTCGCGGTAGCGACGACGGACGCCGAGACGAGCACGGGACAACACTGCCACCCTATCTTAACGTAATGCGAGTCGAGGCGGACGTCGTCGCGGTAGCAACGAGGGACGCCGAGACGAGCATGTGACACCACTGCCCCCCTATCTTAGCGTAACGCGAGTCCAGGCGGACGTCGTCGCGGTAGCGACGACGGACGCCTAGACGAGCATGTGACACCACTGCCACCCTGTCTTAGCGTAAAGTGAGTCGAGGCGGACGTCGTCGCGGTAGCAACGACGGACGCCGAGACGAGCACGGGACAACACTGCCACCCTATCTTAGCGTAACGCGAGTCGAGGCGGACGTCGTCGCGGTAGCGATGACTGACGCCGAGACGAGCATGTGACACCACTGCCCCCCTATCTTAGCGTAATGCGAGTCCAGGCGGACGTCGTCGCGGTAGCGACGACGGACGCCGAGACGAGCACGTGACACCACTGCCACCCTGTCTTAGCGTAACGCGAGTCGAGGTGGACGTCGTCGCGGTAGCGACGACAGACGCCGAGACGAACACATGACACCACTACCACCCAGTCTTAGCGTAACACGAGTTGAGGCGGATGTCGTCGCGGTAGCGATGACGGACGTCGAGAAGAGCACGTGACACCACTGCCACCCTGTCTTAGCGTAGCGCGAATCGAGGCGGACGTCGTCGCGGTAGCGACGACGGACGCCAAGATGAGCACGTGACACCACTGTCACCCTGTCTTAGCGTAGTGCGAGTCGAGGCGGACATCGTCGCGGTAGCGACGACGGACGCCGAGACGAGCACGTGACACCACTGCCAACCTGTCTTAGCTTAGAGCGAGTCGAGGCAGACGTCGTCGCGGTAGCGACGACGGACGCCGAGACGAGCACGTGACACCACTGCCACCCTGTCTTAGCGTAACGCGAGTCCAGGCGGACGTCGTCGCGGTAGCGACGACGGGCGCCGAGACGAGCACGGGACAACACTGCCACCCTATCTTAACGTAACGCGAGTCGAGGCGGACGTCGTCGCGGTAGCAACGAGGGACGCCGAGACGAGCATGTGACACCACTGCCCCCCTATCTTAGCGTAACGCGAGTCCAGGCGGACGTCGTCGCGGTAGCGACGACGGACGCCTAGACGAGCATGTGACACCACTACCACCCTGTCTTAGCGTAAAGTGAGTCGAGGCGGACGTCGTCGCGGTAGCAACGACGGACGCCGAGACGAGCACGGGACAACACTGCCACCCTATCTTAGCGTAACGCGAGTCGAGGCGGACGTTGTCGCGGTAGCGACGACTGACGCCGAGACGAGCATGTGACACCACTGCCCCCCTATCTTAGCGTAATGCGAGTCCAGGCGGACGTCGTCGCGGTAGCGACGACGGACGCCGAGACGAGCACGTGACACCACTGCCACCCTGTCTTAGCGTAACGCGAGTCGAGGTGGACGTCGTCGCGGTAGCGATGACGGACGCCGAGATGAGCATGTGACACCACTGCCCCCCTATCTCAGCGTAACGCGAGTCCAGGCGGACGTCGTCGCGGTAGCGACGACGGACGCCGAGACGAGCATGTGACACCACTGCCACCCTGTCTTAGCGTAACGTGAGTCGAGGCGGACGTCGTCGCGGTAGCAACGACGGACGCCGAGACGAGCACGGGACAACACTGCCACCCTATCTTAGCGTAACGCGAGTCGAGGCGGACGTCGTCGCGGTAGCGACGACTGACGCCGAGACGAGCATGTGACACCACTGCCCCCCTATCTTAGCTTAGAGCGAGTCCAGGCGGACGTCGTCGTGGTAGCGACGGCGGACGTCGAGACGAGCGCGTGACACCACTGCCACCCTGTCTTAGCATAGCGCGAGTCGAGGCGGACGTCGTCGCGGTAGCAACGATGGACGCCGAGACGAGCACGGGACAACACTGCCACCCTATCTTAGCGTAACGCGAGTCGAGGCGGACGTTGTCGCGGTAGCGACGACTGACGCCGAGACAAGCATGTGACACCACTGCCCCCCTATCTTAGCGTAATGCGAGTCCAGGCGGACGTCGTCGCGGTAGCGACGACGGACGCCGAGACGAGCACGTGACACCACTGCCACCCTGTCTTAGCGTAACGCGAGTCGAGGTGGACGTCGTCGCGGTAGCGACGACGGACGCCGAGACGAGCATGTGACACCACTGCCCCCCTATCTTAGCATCACGCGAGTCCAGGCGGACGTCGTTGCAGTAGCGACGACTGACGCCGAGACGAGCATGTGACACCACTGCCCCCCTATCTTAGCTTAGACCGAGTCCAGGCGGATGTCGTCGCGGTAGCGACGACGGATGCCGAGACGAGCGCGTGACACCACTGCCACCCTGTCTTAGCATAGCGCGAGTCGAGGCGGACGTCGTCGCGGTAGCGACGACAGACGCCGAGACGAGCACGTGACACCACTACCACCCTTTCTTAGCATACCGCAAGTCCAGGCGGACGTCGTCGCGGTAGCGACGACGGACGCCGAGACGAGCACGTGACACCACCGCCACCCTATGTTACGTAACACGAGTCGAGGCGGACATCGTCGCGGTAGCGACGACGGACGTCGAGACGAGCACGTGACACCACTGCCACCCTGTCTTATCTTAGAGCGAGTCGAGGCAGACGTCGTCGCGGTAGCGACGACGGACGCCGAGACGAGCACGTGACACCACTGCCACCCTGTCTTAGCGTAACGCGAGTCCAGGCGGACGTCGTCGCGGTAGCGACGACGGACGCCGAGACGAGCACGGGACAACACTGCCACCCTATCTTAACGTAACGCGAGTCGAGGCGGACGTCGTCGCGGTAGCAACGACGGACGCCGAGACGAGCATGTGACACCACTGCCCCCCTATCTTAGCGTAACGCGAGTCCAGGGGGGCGTCGTCGCGGTAGCGACGACGGATGCCGAGACGAGCATGTGACACCACTGCCACCCTGTCTTAGCGTAAAGTGAGTCGAGGCGGACGTCGTCGCGGTAGCAACGACGGACGCCGAGACGAGCACGGGACAACACTGCCACCCTATCTTAGCGTAACGCGAGTCGAGGCGGACGTCGTCGCGGTAGCGACGACTGACGCCGAGACGAGCATGTGACACCACTGCCCCCCTATCTTAGCGTAATGCGAGTCCAGGCGGACGTCGTCACGGTAGCGACGACGGACGCCGAGACGAGCACGTGACACCACTGCCACCCTGTCTTAGCGTAACGCGAGTCGAGGTGGACGTCGTCGCGGTAGCGACGACGGACGCCGAGACGAGCATGTGACACCACTGCCCCCCTATCTTAGCGTAACGCGAGTCCAGGCGGACGTCGTCGCGGTAGCGACGACGGACGCCGAGACGAGCATGTGACACCACTGCCACCCTGTCTTAGCGTAACGTGAGTCGAGGCGGACGTCGTCGCGGTAGCAACGACGGACGCCGAGACGAGCACGGGACAACACTGCCACCCTATCTTAGCGTAACGCGAGTCGAGGCGGACGTCGTCGCGGTAGCGACGACTGACGCCGAGACGAGCATGTGACACTACTGCCCCCCTATCTTAGCTTAGAGCGAGTCCAGGCGGACGTCGTCGCGGTAGCGACGGCGGACGTCGAGACGAGCGCGTGACACCACTGCCACCCTGTCTTAGAATAGCGCGAGTCGAGGCGGACGTCGTCGCGGTAGCGACGACAGACGCCGAGACGAGCACGTGACACCACTACCACCCTTTCTTAGCGTACCGCAAGTCCAGGCGGACGTCGTCGCGGTAGCGACGACGGACGCCGAGACGAGCACGTGACACCACCGCCACCCTATGTTACGTAACGCGAGTCGAGGCGGACGTCGTCGCGGTAGCGACGACGGACGTCGAGACGAGCACGTGACACCACTGCCACCCTGTCTTAGCTTAGAGCGAGTCGAGGCAGACGTCGTCGCGGTAGCGACGACGGACGCCGAGACGAGCACGTGACACCACTGCCACTCTGTCTTAGCGTAACGCGAGTCCAGGCGGACGTCGTCGCGGTAGCGACGACGGACGCCGAGACGAGCACGGGACAACACTGCCACCCTCTCTTAACGTAACGCGAGTCGAGGCGGACGTCGTCGCGGTAGCGACGACGGACGCCGAGACGAGCATGTGACACCACTGCCACCCTATCTTAGCGTAACGTGAGTCTAGGCGGACGTCGTCGCGGTAGCAACGACGGACGCCGAGACGAGCATGGGACAACACTGCCACCCTATCTTAGCGTAACGCGAGTCGAGGCGGACGTCGTCGCGGTAGCGACGACTGACGCCGAGACGAGCACGTGACACCACTGCCCCCCTATCTTAGCGTAATGCGAGTCCAGGCGGACGTCGTCGCGGTAGCGACGACGGACGCCGAGACGAGCACGTGACACCACTGCCACCCTGTCTTAGCGTAACGCGAGTCGAGGTGGACGTCGTCGCGGTAGCGACGACGGACGCTGAGACGAGCATGTGACACCACTGCCCCCCTATCTTAGCGTAACGCGAGTCCAGGCGGACGTCGTCGCGGTAGCGACGACGGACGCCGAGACGAGCATGTGACACCACTGCCACCCTGTCTTAGCGTAACGTGAGTCGAGGCGGACGTCGTCGCGGTAGCAACGACGGACGCCGAGACGAGCACGGGACAACACTGCCACCCTATCTTAGCGTAACGCGAGTCGAGGCGGACGTCGTCGCGGAAGCGACGACTGACGCCGAGACGAGCATGTGACACCACTTCCCCCCTATCTTAGCGTGATGCGAGTCCAGGCGGACGTCGTCGCGGTAGCGACGACAGACGCCGAGACGAGCACGTGACACCACTGCCACCCTGTCTTAGCGTAACGCGAGTCGAGGTGGACGTCGTCGCGGTAGCGACGACGGACGCCGAGACGAGCATGTGACACCACTGCCCCCCTATCTTAGCGTCACGCGAGTCCAGGCGGACGTCGTCGCGGTAGCGACGACGGACGCCGAGACGAGCATGTGACACCACTGCCACCCTCTCTTAGCGTAACGCGAGTCGAGGCGGACGTCGTCGCGGTAGCGACGACTGACGCCGAGACGAGCATGTGACAACACTGCCCCCCTATCTTAGCTTAGAGCGAGTCCAGGCGGACGTCGTCGCGGTAGCGACGACGGACACCGAGACGAGCGCGTGACACCACTGCCACCCTGTCTTAGCGTAGCGCGAGTCGAGGCGGACGTCGTCGCGGTAGCGACGACAGACGCCGAGACGAGCACGTGACACCACTGCCACCCTTTCTTAGCGTACCGCAAGTCCAGGCGGACGTCGTCGCGGTAGGGACGACGGACGCCGAGACGAGCACGTGACACGACCGCCACCCTACGTTACGTAACGCGTGTCGAGGCGGACGTCGTCGCGGTAGCGACGACGGACGTCGAGACGAGCACGTGACACCACTGCCACCCTGTCTTAGCTTTGAGCGAGTCGAGGCAGACGTCGTCGCGGTAGCGACGACGGACGCCGAGACGAGCACGTGACACCACTGCCACTCTGTCTTAGCGTAACGCGAGTCCAGGCGGACGTCGTCGCGGTAGCGACGACGGACGCCGAGACGAGCACGGGACAACACTGCCACCCTATCTTAACGTAACGCGAGTCGAGGCGGACGTCGTCGCGGTAGCGACGACGGACGCCGAGACGAGCATGTGACACCACTGCCACCCTATCTTAGCGTAACGTGAGTCGAGGCGGACGTCGTCGCGGTAGCAACGATGGACGCCGAGACGAGCATGGGACAACACTGCCACCCTATCTTAGCGTAACGCGAGTCGAGGCAGACGTCGTCGCGGTAGCGACGACTGACGCCGAGACGAGCACGTGACACCACTGCCCCCCTATCTTAGCGTAATGCGAGTCCAGGCGGACGTCGTCGCGGTAGCGACGACGGACGCCGAGACGAGCACGTGACACCACTGCCACCCTGTCTTAGCGTAACGCGAGTCGAGGTGGACGTCGTCGCGGTAGCGACGACGGACGCTGAGACGAGCATGTGACACCACTGCCCCCCTATCTTAGCGTAATGCGAGTCCAGGCGGACGTCGTCGCGGTAGCGACGACGGACGCCGAGACGAGCATGTGACACCACTGCCACCCTGTCTTAGCGTAACGTGAGTCGAGGCGGACGTCGTCGCGGTAGCAACGACGGACGCCGAGACGAGCACGGGACAACACTGCCACCCTATCTTAGCGTAACGCGAGTCGAGGCGGACGTCGTCGCGGAAGCGACGACTGACGCCGAGACGAGCATGTGACACCACTTCCCCCCTATCTTAGCGTGATGCGAGTCCAGGCGGACGTCGTCGCGGTAGCGACGACAGACGCCGAGACGAGCACGTGACACCACTGCCACCCTGTCTTAGCGTAATGCGAGTCGAGGTGGACGTCGTCGCGGTAGCGACGACGGACGCCGAGACGAGCATGTGACACCACTGCCCCCCTATCTTAGCGTCACGCGAGTCCAGGCGGACGTCGTCGCGGTAGCGACGACGGACGCCGAGATGAGCATGTGACACCACTGCCACCCTGTCTTAGCGTAACGTGAGTCGAGGCGGACGTCGTCGCGGTAGCAACGACGGACGCCGAGATGAGCACGGGACAACACTGCCACCCTCTCTTAGCGTAACGCGAGTCGAGGCGGACGTCGTCGCGGTAGCGACGACTGACGCCGAGACGAGCATGTGACACCACTGCCCCCCTATCTTAGCTTAGAGCGAGTCCAGGCGGACGTCGTCGCGGTAGCGACGACGGACGCCGAGACGAGCGCGTGACACCACTGCCACCCTGTCTTAGCGTAGCGCGAGTCGAGGCGGACGTCGTCGCGGTAGCGACGACAGACGCCGAGACGAGCACGTGACACCACTGCCACCCTTTCTTAGCGTACCGCAAGTCCAGGCGGACGTCGTCGCGGTAGCGACGACGGACGCCGAGACGAGCACGTGACACGACCGCCACCCTACGTTACGTAACGCGAGTCGAGGCGGACGTCGTCGCGGTAGCGACGACGGACGTCGAGACGAGCACGTGACACCACTTCCACCCTGTCTTAGCTTAGAGCGAGTCGAGGCAGACGTCGTCGCGGTAGCGACGACGGACGCCGAGACGAGCACGTGACACCACTGCCACTCTGTCTTAGCGTAACGCGAGTCCAGGCGGACGTCGTCGCGGTAGCGACGACGGACGCCGAGACGAGCACGGGACAACACTGCCACCCTATCTTAACGTAACGCGAGTCGAGGCGGACGTCGTCGCGGTAGCGACGACGGACGCCGAGACGAGCATGTGACACCACTGCCACCCTATCTTAGCGTAACGTGAGTCGAGGCGGACGTCGTCGCGGTAGCAACGACGGACGCCGAGACGAGCATGTGACACCACTACCACCCTATCTTAGCGTAACGCGAGTCGAGGCGGACGTCGTCGCGGTAGCGACGACTGACGCCGAGACGAGCACGTGACACCACTGCCACCCTGTCTTAGCGTAACGTGAGTCCAGGCGGACGTCGTCGCGGTAGCAACGACGGACGCCGAGACGAGCACGGGACAACACTGCCACCCTATCTTAGCGTAACGCGAGTCGAGGCGGACGTCGTCGCGGTAGCGACGACTGACGCCGAGACGAGCATGTGACACCACTGCCCCCCTATCTTAGCTTAGAGCGAGTCCAGGCGGACGTCGTCGCGGTAGCGACGACGGACGCCGAGACGAGCGCGTGACACCACTGCCACCCTGTCTTAGCATAGCGCGAGTCGAGGCGGACGTCGTCGCGGTAGCGACGACGGACGTCGAGACGAGCACGTGACACCACTGCCACCCTGTCTTAGCTTAGAGCGAGTCGAGGCGGACGTCGTCGCGGTAGTGACGACTGACGCCGAGACGAGCATGTGACACCACTGCCCCCCTATCTTAGCTTAGAGCGAGTCCAGGCGGACGTCGTCGCGGTAGCGACGACGGACGCCGAGACGAGCGCGTGACACCACTGCCACCCTGTCTTAGCATAGCGCGAGTCGAGGCGGACGTCGTCGCGGTAGCGACGACAGACGCCGAGACGAGCACGTGACACCACTACCACCCTTTCTTAGCGTACCGCAAGTCCAGGTGGACGTCGTCGCGGTAGCGACGACGGATGCCGAGACGAGCACGTGACGAGCACGTGACACCACCGCCACCCTATGTTACGTAACGCGAGTCGAGGCGGACGTCGTCGCGGTAGCGACGACGGACGTCGAGACGAGCATGTGACACCACTGCCACCCTATCTTAGCGTAACGTGAGTCGAGGCGGACGTCGTCGCGGTAGCAACGACGGACGCCGAGACGAGCATGTGACACCACTACCACCCTATCTTAGCGTAACGCGAGTCGAGGCGGACGTCGTCGCGGTAGCGACGACTGACGCCGAGACGAGCACGTGACACCACTGCCACCCTGTCTTAGCGTAACGTGAGTCCAGGCGGACGTCGTCGCGGTAGCAACGACGGACGCCGAGACGAGCACGGGACAACACTGCCACCCTATCTTAGCGTAACGCGAGTCGAGGCGGACGTCGTCGCGGTAGCGACGACTGACGCCGAGACGAGCATGTGACACCACTGCCCCCCTATCTTAGCTTAGAGCGAGTCCAGGCGGACGTCGTCGCGGTAGCGACGACGGACGCCGAGACGAGCGCGTGACACCACTGCCACCCTGTCTTAGCATAGCGCGAGTCGAGGCGGACGTCGTCGCGGTAGCGACGACAGACGCCGAGACGAGCACGTGACACCACTACCACCCTTTCTAAGCGTACCGCAAGTCCAGGCGGACGTCGTCGCGGTAGCGACGACGGACGCCGAGACGAGCACGTGACACCACCGCCACCCTATGTTACGTAACGCGAGTCGAGGCGGACGTCGTCGCGGTAGCGACGACGGACGTCGAGACGAGCACGTGACACCACTGCCACCCTGTCTTAGCTTAGAGCGAGTCGAGGCGGACGTCGTCGCGGTAGTGACGACTGACGCCGAGACGAGCATGTGACACCACTGCCCCCCTATCTTAGCTTAGAGCGAGTCCAGGCGGACGTCGTCGCGGTAGCGACGACGGACGCCGAGACGAGCGCGTGACACCACTGCCACCCTGTCTTAGCATAGCGCGAGTCGAGGCGGACGTCGTCGCGGTAGCGACGACAGACGCCGAGACGAGCACGTGACACCACTACCACCCTTTCTTAGCGTACCGCAAGTCCAGGTGGACGTCGTCGCGGTAGCGACGACGGATGCCGAGACGAGCACGTGACGAGCACGTGACACCACCGCCACCCTATGTTACGTAACGCGAGTCGAGGCGGACGTCGTCGCGGTAGCGACGACGGACGTCGAGACGAGCACGTGACACCACCGCCACCCTATGTTACGTAACGCGAGTCGAGGCGGACGTCGTCGCGGTAGCGACGACTGACGCCGAGACGAGCATTTGACACCACTGCCACCCTGTCTTAGCGTAACGTGAGTCGAGGCGGACGTCGTCGCGGTAGCGACGACGGACGCCGAGACGAGCACGTGACACCACTGCCACCCTCTCTTAGCGTAACGCGAGTCGAGGTGGACGTCGTCGCGGTAGCGACGACGGACGCCGAGACGAGCATGTGACACCACTGCCCACCTATCTTAGCGTAACGCGAGTCCAGGCGGACGTCGTCGCGGTAGCGACGACGGACGCTGAGACGAGCATTTGACACCACTGCCACCCTGTCTTAGCGTAACGTGAGTCGAGGCGGACGTCGTCGCGGTAGCAACGACGGACGCCGAGACGAGCACGGGACAACACTGCCACCCTATCTTAGCGTAACGCGAGTCGAGGCAGACGTCGTCGCGGTAGCGACGACTGACGCCGAGACGAGCATGTGACACCACTGCCCCCCTATCTTAGCGTAATGCGAGTCCAGGCGGACGTCGTCGCGGTAGCGACGACGGACGCCGAGATGAGCACGTGACACCACTGCCACCCTGTCTTAGCGTAACGCGAGTCGAGGTGGACGTCGTCGCGGTACCGACGACAGACGCCGAGACGAACACATGACACCACTACCATCCTGTCTTAGCGTAACGCGAGTCGAGGCAGACGTCGTCGCGGTAAAGACGGCGGACGCCGAGACGAGCACGTGACACCACTGCCACCCAGTCTTAGCGTAACACGAGTCGAGGCGGATGTCGTCGCGGTAGCGATGACGGACGCCGAGAAGAGCACGTGACACCACTGCCACCCTGTCTTAGCGCAGCCCGAATCGAGGCGGACGTCGTCGCGGTAGCGACGACGGACGCCGAGACGAGCACGTGACACCACTGCCACCCTGTCTTAGCGTAGCGGGAGTCGAGGCGGACGTCGTCGCGGTAGCGACGACGGACACCAAGACGAGCACGTGACACCACTGTCACCCTGTCTTAGCGTAGTGCGAGTCGAGGCGGACGTCGTCGCGGTAGCGACGACGGACGCCGAGACGAGCACGTGACACCACTGCCAACCTGTCTTAGCGTAACGCGAGTCGAGGCGGACGTCATCGCGGTAGCGACGACGGACGCTGAGACGAGCACGTGACACCACTGCCACCCTGTCTTAGCGTAACGCGAGTCGAGGCAGACGTCGTCGCGGTAGCGACGACGGACTCCGAGACGAGCACGTGACACCACTGCCAACCTGTCTTAGCGTAAAGCGAGTCGAGGCGGAAGTCGTCGCTGCAGCGACGACGGACGCCGAGACGAGCACGTGACACCACTGCCACCCAGTCTTAGCATAACGCGAGTCGAGGCGGACGTCGTCGCGGTACCGACGACGGACGCCGAGATGAGCACGCGCCACCAATGCCACCCTGTCTTAACGTAACGCGAGTCGAGGCGGACGTCGTCGCGGTAGCGACGATGGACATCTAGACGAGCACGCGACACCACTACCACCCTGTCTTAGCGTAACACGAGTCGAGGCGGACGTCGTCGCGGTAGCGACGACGGACGTCGAGATGAGCACGTGACACCACAGCCAACCTGTGTTAGCGTAACGCGAGTCAAGGCGGACGTCATCGCGGTAGCGACGACGGACGCCGAGAGGAGCACGTGACACCACTGCCACCCTGTCTTAGCGTAAAGCGAGTCGAGGCGGACGTCATCGCGGTAGCGACGACGGACGCTGAGACGAGCACGTGACACCACTGCCACCCTATCTTTGCTTAGAGCGAGTCGAGGCGGACGTCGTCGCGGTAGCGACGACGGACGCCGAGACGAGCGCGTGACACCACTGCCACCCTGTCTTAGCATAGCGCGAGTCGAGGCGGACGTCGTCGCGGTAGCGATGACAGACGCCAAGACGAGCACGTGACACCACTGCCACCCTTTCTTAGCGTACCGCAAGTCGAGGCGGACGTCATCGCGGTAGCGACGACGGACGCCGAGATGAGCACGTGACACCACTGCCACCCAGTCTTAGCATAACGCGAGTCGAGGCGGACGTCGTCGCGGTACCGACGACGGACACTGAGGCGAGCACGTGCCTCCACTGCCACCCTGTCTTAGCGTAACGTGAGTCGAGGCGGACGTCGTCGCGGTAGCGACGACGGACGCCGAGACGAGCACGTGACACCACTGCCACCCTGTCTTAGCGTAACGCGAGTCGAGGTGGACGTCGTCGCGGTAGCGACGATGGACGCCGAGACGAGCATGTGACACCACTGCCCACCTATCTTAGCATAACGCGAGTCCAGGCGGACGTCGTCGCGGTAGCGACGACGGACGCTGAGACGAGCATTTGACACCACTGCCACCCTGTCTTAGCGTAACGTGAGTCGAGGCGGACGTCGTCGCGGTAGCAACGACGGACGCCGAGACGAGCACGGGACAACACTGCCACCCTATCTTAGCGTAACGCGAGTCGAGGCGGACGTCGTCGCGGTAGCGACGACTGACGCCGAGACGAGCATGTGACACCACTGCCCCCCTATCTTAGCGTAATGCGAGTCCAGGCGGACGTCGTCGCGGTAGCGACGACGGACGCCGAGATGAGCACGTGACACCACTGCCACCCTGTCTTAGCGTAACGCGAGTCGAGGTGGACGTCGTCGCGGTACCGACGACAGACGCCGAGACGAACACATGACACCACTACCATCCTGTCTTAGCGTAACGCGAGTCGAGGCAGACGTCGTCGCGGTAAAGACGGCGGACGCCGAGACGAGCACGTGACACCACTGCCACCCAGTCTTAGCGTAACACGAGTCGAGGCGGATGTCGTCGCGGTAGCGATGACGGACGCCGAGAAGAGCACGTGACACCACTGCCACCCTGTCTTAGCGTAGCGCGAATCGAGGCGGACGTCGTCGCGGTAGCGACGACGGACGCTGAGACGAGCACGTGACACCACTGCCACCCTGTCTTAGCGTAGCGTGAGTCGAGGCGGACGTCGTCGCGGTAGCGACGACGGACACCAAGACGAGCACGTGACACCACTGTCACCCTGTCTTAGCGTAGTGCGAGTCGAGGCGGACGTCGTCGCGGTAGCGACGACGGACGCCGAGACGAGAACGTGACACCACTGCCAACCTGTCTTAGCGTAACGCGAGTCGAGGCGAACGTCATCGCGGTAGCGACGACGGACGCTGAGACGAGCACGTGACACCACTGCCACCCTGTCTTAGCGTAACGCGAGTCGAGGCGGACGTCGTCGCGGTAGCGACGACGGACTCCGAGACGAGCATGTGACACCACTGCCAACCTGTCTTAGCGTAAAGCGAGTCGAGGCGGAAGTCGTCGCGGTAGCGACGACGGACGCCGAGACGAGCACCTGACACCACTGCCACCCAGTCTTAGCATAACGCGAGTCGAGGCGGACGTCGTCGCGGTACCGACGACGGACGCCGAGATGAGCACGCGCCACCAATGCCACCCTGTCTTAACGTAACGCGAGTCGAGGCGGACGTCGTCGCGGTAGCGACGATGGACATCTAGACGAGCACGCGACACCACTACCACCCTGTCTTAGCGTAACACGAGTCGAGGCGGACGTCGTCGCGGTAGCGACGACGGACGTCGAGATGAGCACGTGACGCCAACCTGTCTTAGCGTAACGCGAGTCAAGGCGGACGTCATCGCGGTAGCGACAACGGACGCCGAGAGGAGCACGTGACACCACTGCCACCCTGTCTTAGCGTAAAGCGAGTCGAGGCGGACGTCATCGCGGTAGCGACGACGGACGCTGAGACGAGCACGTGACACCACTGCCACCCTATCTTTGCTTAGAGCGAGTCGAGGCGGACGTCGTCGCGGTAGCGACGACGGACGCCGAGACGAGCGCGTGACACCACTTCCACCCTGTCTTAGCATAGCGCGAGTCGAGGCGGACGTCGTCGCGGTAGCGATGACAGACGCCAAGACGAGCACGTGACACCACTGCCACCCTTTCTTAGCGTACCGCAAGTCGAGGCGGACGTCGTCGCGGTAGCGACGACGGACGCCGAGATGAGCACGTGACACCACTGCCACCCAGTCTTAGCATAACGCGAGTCGAGGCGGACGTCGTCGCGGTACCGACGACGGACACTGAGGCGAGCACGTGCCTCCACTGCCACCCTGTCTTACCATAACGCGACTCGAGGCGGACGTCGTCGCGGTAGCAACGATGGACACCGAGACGAGCACGTGACACCACTGCCACCCTGTCTTAGCGTAACGCGAGTCGAGGCGGATGTCGTCGCGGTAGCGACGATGGACGTCGAGACGAGCACGTGACACCACAGCCACCCTGTCTTAGCGTAACGCGAGTCAAGGCGGACGTCGTCGCGGTAGCGACGACGGACGCCGAGACAAGCACGTGACACCACTGCCACCCTGTCTTAGCGTAACGTGAGTCGAGGCGGACGTCGTCGCGGTACGATGATGGACGCCGAGACGAACACCTGACACCACTGCCATCCTGTCTTAGCGTAACGCGAGTCGAGGCGGACGTCGTCGCGGTAGCGACGACGGACGCCGAGACGAGCACGTGACACCACTGCCACCCTGTCTTAGCTCAGAGCGAGTCGAGGCGGACCGCAACGACGGACGCCGAGACGAGCACGTGACACCACTGCCACCCTGTGTTAGCATAGCGCGAGTCGAGGCGGACGTCGTCGCGGTAGCGACGACGGACGCCGGGACGAGCACGTGACACTACTGCCACCATGTCTTAGCTTAGAGCGAGTCGAGGCGGACGTCGTCACGGTAGCGACGACGGACGCCGAGATGAGCACGTGACACCACTGCCACCCTGTCTTAGCGTAGCGTGAGTCGAGGCAGACGTCGTCGCGGTAGCGACGACGGACGCCAAGACGAGCACGTGACACCACTGCCACCCTGTCTAAGTGTAGCGCGAGTCGAGGCGGACGTCGTTGTGGTAGCGACGACGGTCGCCGAGATGAGCACGTGACACCACTGCCAACGTGTCTTAGCGTAACGCGAGTCGAGGCGGACGTCGTCCCTGTAGCGACGACGGACGCTGAGACGAGCACGTGACACCACCTCCACCCTGTCTTAGCGTAACGCGAGTCGAGGTGGATGTCGTCATGGTAGCGACGACGGACACAGAGACGAGCACGTGACACCACTGCCAACCTGTCTTAGCGTAACGCGAGTCGAGGCGGACGTCGTCGCGGTAGCGACGACGGACGCCGAGACGAGCATGTGACACCACTGCCACCCAGTTTTAGCATAACGCGAGTCGAGGCGGACGTCGTCGTGGTACCGACGACGGACGCGAAGACGAGCACGTGCCACCACTGCCACCCTGTCTTACCATAACGCGAGTCGAGGCGGACATCGTCGCGGTAGCGACGATGGACACCGAGACGAGCACGTGACACCACTGCCACCCTGTCTTAGCGTAACGCGAGTCGAGGCGGATGTCGTCATGGTAGCGACGACGGACGTCGAGACGAGCACGTGACACCACAGCCACCCTGTCTTAGCGTAACGCGAGTCAAGGCGGACGTCGTCGCGGTAGCGTCGACGGATGCCGAGACGAGCACGTGACACCACTGCCACCCTGTCTTAGCGTAACGTGAGTCGAGGCGGACGTCGTCGCGGTAGCGACGATGGACGCCAGGACGAGCACGTGACACCACTGCCACCCTGTCCTAGCTTAGAGCGAGTCGAGGCGGACGTCGTCGCGGTAGCGACGACGGACGCCGAGACGAGCACGAGACACCACTGCCACCCTGCCTTAGCGTAGCGCAAGTCGAGGCGGACGTCGTCGCGGTAGTGACGACGGACGCCGAGACGAGCACGTGACACCACTGCGACCCTGTCTTAGCATAGCGCGAGTCGAGGCGGACGTCGTCGCGGAAGCGACGATGGATGCCGAGATGAGCACGTGACAACACTGCCACCCTATCTTAGCGTAACGCGAGTCGAGGCAGACGTCGTCGCGGTAGCGACGATGCACGCCGAGACGAGCACGTGACACCACTGCCACCCTGTCTTAGCGTAACACGAGTCAAGACGGACGTCGTCGCGGTAGCGACGACGGACGCCGAGACGAGCACATGACACCACTGCCACCCTTTCTTAGCGTACCGCGAGTCGAGGCGGACGTCGTCGTTGTAGCGACGACGGACGTCGAGACAAGCACGTGACACCACTACCACCCTTTCTTAGCTACCGCGAGTCGAGGCGGACGTCGTCGCGGTAGCGACGACGGACGCCGAGACGAGCACGTGACACCACTGCCACCCTGTGTTACATAACGCGAGTCGAGGCGGACGTTGTCGCAGTAGTGACGACGGACGCCGAGACGAGCACGTGACAACACTGCCACCCTATCTTAGCGTATCGCGAGTCGAGGCAGACGTCATCGCGGTAGCGACGATGGACGCCGAGACGAGCACGTGACACCACTGCCACCCTGTCTTAGCGTAACGCGAATTGAGGCGGACGTCGTCGCGGTAGCAACGACGAACGCCGAGACGAGCACGTGACACCACTGCCACCCTGTCTTTGCATAACGCGAGTCGAGGCGGACTTCGTCGCGGTAGCGACGACGGTCACCGAGACGAGCACGTGACACCACTGCCAACCTGTCTTAGCGTAACGCGAGTCGAGGCGGACGTCGTCGCGGTAGCGACGACGGACGCCGAGACGAGCACGTGACACCACTGCCACCCAGTCTTAGCATAACGTGAGTCGAGGCGGACGTCGTCGCGGTACCAACGACGGACGCGGAGACGAGCACGGGACAACACTGCCACCCTGTCTTAAAGTAACGTGAGTCGAGGCGGACGTCGTCGCGGTAGCGACGACGGACGTAGAGACAAGCACGTGACACCACAGCCACCCTGTCTTAGCGTAATGCGAGTCCAGGCGGACGTCATCGCGGTAGCAACGACGGACGCCGAGATGAGCACGTGACACCACTGCCACCCTGTCTTAGCGAAACGTGAGTCGAGGCGGACATCGTCGCGGTACGACGACGGACGCCGAGACAAACACCTGACACCACTGCCCCCCTATCTTAGCGTAACGCGAGTCGAGGCGAACATCGTCGCGGTAGCGACGACGGACGCCGAGACGAGCACGTGACACCACTGCCACCCTGTCTTAGCTTAGAGCGAGTCGAGGCGGACGTCGTCGTGGTAGCAACGACGGACGCCGAGATGAGCACGGGACAACACTGCCACCCTATCTTAGCGTAACGCGAGTCGAGGCAGACGTCGTCGCGGTAGCGACGACTGACGCCGAGACGAGCATGTGACACCACTGCCCCCCTATCTTAGCGTAATGCGAGTCCAGGCGGACGTCGTCGCGGTAGCGACGACGGACGCCGAGACGAGCACGTGACACCACTGCCACCCTGTCTTAGCGTAACGCGAGTCGAGGTGGACGTCGTCACGGTAGCGACGACGGACGCCGAGACGAGCATGTGACACCACTGCCCCCCCTATCTTAGCGTAATGCGAGTCCAGGCGGACGTCGTCGCGGTAGCGACGACGGACGCCGAGACGAGCATGTGACACCACTGCCACCCTGTCTTAGCGTAACGTGAGTCGAGGCGGACGTCGTCGCGGTAGCAACGACGGACGCCAAGACGAGCACGGGACAACACTGCCACCCTATCTTAGCGTAACGCGAGTCGAGGCGGAAGTCGTCGCGGTATCGACGACTGACACCGAGACGAGCATGTGACACCACTGCCCCCCCTATCTTAGCGTAATGCGAGTCCAGGCGGACGTCGTCGCGGTAGCGACGACGGACGCCGAGACGAGCACGTGACACCACTGCCACCCTGTCTTAGCGTAACGCGAGTCGAGGTGGACGTCATCGCGGTAGCGACGACGGACGCCGAGACGAGCATGTGACACCACTGCCCCCCTATCTTAGCGTAAGGCGAGTCCAGGCGGACGTCGTCGCGGTAGCGTCGACGGATGCCGAGACGAGCACGTGACACCACTGCCACCCTGCCTTAGCGTAGCGCAAGTCGAGGCGGACGTCGTCGCGGTAGTGACGACGGACGCCGAGACGAGCACGTGACACCACTGCGACCCTGTCTTAGCATAGCGCGAGTCGAGGCGGACGTCGTCGCGGAAGCGACGATGGACGCCGAGACGAGCACGTGACAACACTGCCACCCTATCTTAGCGTAACGCGAGTCGAGGCAGATGTCGTCGCGGTAGCGACGATGGACGCCGAGACGAGCACGTGACACCACTGCCACCCTGTCTTAGCGTAACGCGAGTTGAGGCAGACGTCGTCGCGGTAGCGACGACGGACGCCGAGACGAGCACGTGACACCACTGCCACCATGTCTTAGCGTAACACGAGTCAAGGCGGACGTCGTCGCGGTAGCGACGACGGACGCCGAGACGAACACCTGACACCACTGCCATCCTGTCTTAGCGTAACGCGAGCCGAGACGAGCACGTGACACCACAGCCACCCTGTCTTAGCTTAGAGCGAGTCGAGGCGGACGTCATCGCAGTAGCGACGACGGACGCCGAGACGAGCACGTGACACCACTGCCACCCTGTCTTAGCATAGCTCGAGTCGAGGCGGACGTCGTCGCGGTAGCGACGACGGACGCCGAGACGAGCACATGACACCACTGCCACCCTTTCTTAGCGTACTGCGAGTCGAGGCGGACGTCGTCGTTGTAGCGACGACAGACGTCGAGACAAGCACGTGACACCACTACCACCCTTTCTTAGCTACCGCGAGTCGAGGCGGACGTCGTCGCGGTAGCGACGACGGACGCCGAGACGAGCACGTGACACCACTGCCACCCTGTGTTACATAACGCGAGTCGAGGCGGACGTTGTCGCAGTAGCGACGACGGACGCCGAGACGAGCACGTGACAACACTGCCACCCTATCTTAGCGTAACGCGAGTCGAGGCAGACGTCATCGCGGTAGCGACGATGGACGCCGAGACGAGCACGTGACACCACTGCCACCCTGTCTTAGCGTTACGCGAATTGAGGCGGACGTCGTCGCGGTAGCAACGACGAACGCCGAGACGAGCACGTGACACCACTGCCACCCAGTCTTTGCGTAACGCGAGTCGAGGCGGACTTCGTCGCGGTAGCGACGACGGTCACCGAGACGAGCACGTGACACCACTGCCAACCTGTCTTAGCGTAACGCGAGTCGAGGCGGACGTCATCGCGGTAGCGACGACGGACGCCGAGACGAGCACGTGACACCACTGCCACCCAGTCTTAGCATAACGTGAGTCGAGGCGGACGTCGTCGCGGTACCAACGATGGACGCCGAGACGAGCACGGGACAACACTGCCACCCTGTCTTAAAGTAACGTGAGTCGAGGCGGACGTCGTCGCGGTAGCGACGACGGACGTCGAGACAAGCACGTGACACCACAGCCACCCTGTCTTAGCGTAATGCGAGTCCAGGCGGACGTCATCGCGGTAGCAACGACGGACGCCGAGATGAGCACGTGACACCACTGCCACCCTGTCTTAGCGAAACGTGAGTCGAGGTGGACATCGTCGCGGTACGACGACGGACGCCGAGACAAACACCTGACACCACTGCCCCCCTATCTTAGCGTAACGCGAGTCGAGGCGAACATCGTCGCGGTAGCGACGACGGACGCCGAGACGAGCACGTGACACCACTGCCACCCTGTCTTAGCTTAGAGCGAGTCGAGGCGGATGTCGTCGCGGTAGCAACGACGGACGCCGAGATGAGCACGGGACAACACTGCCACCCTATCTTAGCGTAACGCGAGTCGAGGCGGACGTCGTCGCGGTAGCGACGCCTGACGCCGAGACGAGCATGTGACACCACTGCCCCCCTATCTTAGCGTAATGCGAGTCCAGGCGGACGTCGTCGCGGTAGCGACGACGGACGCCGAGACGAGCAAGTGACACCACTGCCACCCTGTCTTAGCGTAACGCGAGTCGAGGTGGACGTCGTCACGGTAGCGACGACGGACGCCGAGACGAGCATGTGACACCACTGCCCCCCTTATCTTAGCGTAATGCGAGTCCAGGCGGACGTCGTCGCGGTAGCGAAGACGGACGCCGAGACGAGCATGTGACACCACTGCCACCCTGTCTTAGCGTAACGTGAGTCGAGGCGGACGTCGTCGCGGTAGCAACGACGGACGCCAAGACGAGCACGGGACAACACTGCCACCCTATCTTAGCGTAACGCGAGTCGAGGCGGAAGTCATCGCGGTATCGACGACTGACGCCGAAACGAGCATGTGACACCACTGCCCCCCCTATCTTAGCGTAATGCGAGTCCAGGCGGACGTCGTCGCGGTAGCGACGACGGACGCCGAGACGAGCACGTGACACCACTGCCACCCTGTCTTAGCGTAACGCGAGTCGAGGTGGACGTCATCGCGGTAGCGACGACGGACGCCGAGACGAGCATGTGACACCACTGCCCCCCTATCTTAGCGTAACGCGAGCCCAGGCGGACGTCGTCGCGGTAGCGACGACGGACACCGAGACGAGCATGTGACACCACTGCCACCCTGTCTTAGCGTAACGTGAGTCGAGGCGGACGTCGTCGCGGTAGCAACGACGGACGCCGAGACGAGCACGGGACAACACTGCCACCCTATCTTAGCGTAACGCGAGTCGAGGCGGACGTCATCGCGGTAGCGACGACTGACGCCGAGACGACCATGTGACACCACTGCCCCCCTATCTTAGCTTAGAGCGAGTCCAGGCGGACGTCGTCGCGGTAGCGACGACGGACGCCGAGACGAGCGCGTGCACTGCCACCCTGTCTTAGCATAGCGCGAGTCGAGGCGGACGTCGTCGCGGTAGCGACGACAGACGCCGAGACAAGCATGTGACACCACTACCACCCTTTCTTAGCGTACCGCAAGTCCAGGCGGACGACGTCGCGGTAGCGACGACGGACGCCGAGACGGGCACGTGACACCACCGCCACCCTATGTTACGTAACGCGAGTCGAGGGGGACGTCGTCGCGGTAGCGACGACGGACGTCGAGACGAGCACGTGACACCACTGCCACCCTGTCTTAGCTTAGAGCGAGTCGAGGCGGACGTCGTCGCGGTAGCGACGACGGACGCCGATACGAGCACGTGACACCACTGCCACCCTGTCTTAGCTCAGAGCGAGTCGAGGCGGACCGCAACGACGGACGCCGAGACGAGCACGTGACACCACTGCCACCCTGTGTTAGCATAGCGCGAGTCGAGGCGGACGTCGTCGCGGTAGCGACGACGGACGTCGAGACAAGCACGTGACACCACAGCCACCCTGTCTCAGCGTAATGCGAGTCCAGGCGGACGTCATCGCGGTAGCAACGACGGACGCCGAGATGAGCACGTGACACCACTGCCACCCTGTCTTAGCTTAGAGCGAGTCGAGGCGGACGACGTCGCGGTAGCAACGACGGACGCCGAGATGAGCACGGGACAACACTGCCACCCTATCTTAGCGTAACGCGAGTCGAGGCGGACGTCGTCGCGGTAGCGACGACTGACGCCGAGACGAGCATGTGACACCACTGCCCCCCTATCTTAGCGTAATGCGAGTCCAGGCGGACGTCGTCGCGGTAGCGACGACGGACGCCGAGACGAGCACGTGACACAACTGCCACCCTATCTTAGCGTAACGCGAGTCGAGGTGGACGTCGTCATGGTAGCGACGACGGACGCCGAGACGAGCATGTGACACCACTGCCCCCCCTATCTTAGCGTAATGCGAGTCCAGGCGGACGTCGTCGCGGTAGCGACGACGGACGCCGAGACGAGTATGTGACACCACTGCCACCCTGTCTTAGCGTAACGTGAGTCGAGGCGGACGTCGTCGCGGTAGCAACGACGGACGCCGAGACGAGCACGGGACAACACTGCCACCCTATCTTAGCGTAACGTGAGTCGAGGCGGAAGTCGTCGCGGTATCGACGACTGACGCCGAGACGAGCATGTGACACCACTGCCCCCCCTATCTTAGCGTAATGCGAGTCCAGGCGGACGTCGTCGCGGTAGCGACGACGGACGCCGAGACGAGCACGTGACACCACTGCCACCCTGTCTTAGCGTAACGCGAGTCGAGGTGGACGTCATCGCGGTAGCGATGACGGACGCCGAGACGAGCATGTGACACCACTGCCCCCCTATCTTAGCGTAACGCGAGTCCAGGCGGACGTCGTCACGGTAGCGACGACGGACGCCGAGACGAGCATGTGACACCACTGCCACCCTGTCTTAGCGTAACGTGAGTCGAGGCGGACGTCGTCGCGGTAGCAACGACGGACGACGAGACGAGCACGGGACAACACTGCCACCCTATCTTAGCGTAACGCGAGTCGAGGCGGACGTCGTCGCGGTAGCGACGACTGACGCCGAGACGACCATGTGACACCACTGCCCCCCTATCTTAGCTTAGAGCGAGTCCAGGCGGACGTCGTCGCGGTAGCGACGACGGACGCCGAGACGAGCGCGTGCACTGCCACCCTGTCTTAGCATAGCGCGAGTCGAGGCGGACGTCGTCGCGGTAGCGAAGACAGACGCCGAGACGAGCACGGGACAACACTGCCACCCTATCTTAGCGTAACGCGAGTCGAGGCGGAAGACGTCGCGATAGCGACGACGGACGCCGAGACGAGCACGTGACACCACCGCCACCCTATGTTACGTAACGCGAGTCGAGGCGGACGTCGTCGCGGTAGCGACGACGGACGTCGAGACGAGCACGTGACACCACTGCCACCCTGTCTTAGCTTAGAGCGAGTCGAGGCGGACGTCGTCGCGGTAGCGACGACGGACGCCGAGACGAGCACGTGACACCACTGCCACCCTATCTTAGCTCAGAGCGAGTCGAGGCGGACCGCAACGACGGACGCCGAGACGAGCACGTGACACCACTGCCACCCTGTGTTAGCATAGCGCGAGTCGAGGCGGACGTCGTCGCGGTAGCGACGACGGACGTCGAGACAAGCACGTGACACCACAGCCACCCTGGCTTAGCGTAATGCGAGTCCAGGCGGACGTCATCGCGGTAGCAACGACGGACGCCGAGATGAGCACGTGACACCACTGCCACCCTGTCTTAGCGAAACGTGAGTCGAGGCGGACATCGTCGCGGTACGACGACGGACGCCGAGACAAACACCTGACACCACTGCCCCCCTATCTTAGCGTAATGCGAGTCGAGGCGAACATCGTCGCGGTAGCGACGACGGACGCCGAGACGAGCACGTGACACCACTGCCACCCTGTCTTAGCTTAGAGCGTGTCGAGGCGGACGTCGTTGCGGTAGCAACGACGGACGCCGAGATGAGCACGGGACAACACTGCCACCCTATCTTAGCGTAACGCGAGTCGAGGCGGACGTCGTCGCGGTAGCGACGACTGACGCCGAGACGAGCATGTGACACCACTGCCCCCCTATCTTAGCGTAATGCGAGTCCAGGCGGACGTCGTGGCGGTAGCGACGACGGACGCCGAGACGAGCACGTGACACCACTGCCACCCTGTCTTAGCGTAACGCGAGTCGAGGTGGACGTCGTCACGGTAGCGACGACGAACGCCGAGACGAGCATGTGACACCACTGCCCCCCCTATCTTAGCGTAATGCGAGTCCAAGCGGACGTCGTCGCG
The DNA here is from genome assembly GCA_963921465.1 of Triticum timopheevii. Taxonomy (NCBI): domain Eukaryota; kingdom Viridiplantae; phylum Streptophyta; class Magnoliopsida; order Poales; family Poaceae; genus Triticum; species Triticum timopheevii. Next base: position 310,876,020 of record OY997266.1, on the reverse strand, counting down.
GTAGCGACGACGGACGCCGAGACGAGCATGTGACACCACTGCCACCCTGTCTTAGCGTAACGTGAGTCGAGGCGGACGTCGTCGCGGTAGCAACGACGGACGCCGAGACGAGCACGGGACAACACTGCCACCCTATCTTAGCGTAACGCGAGTCGAGGCGGAAGTCGTCGCGGTATCGACGACTGACGCCGAGACGAGCATGTGACACCACTGCCCCCCCTATCTTAGCGTAATGCGAGTCCAGGCGGACGTCGTCGCGGTAGCGACGACGGACGCCGAGACGAGCACGTGACACCACTGCCACCCTGTCTTAGCGTAACGCGAGTCGAGGTGGTCGTCATCGCGGTAGCGACGACGGACGCCGAGACGAGCATGTGACACCACTGCTCCCCTATCTTAGCGTAACGCGAGTCCAGGCGGACGTCGTCGCGGTAGCGACGACGGACGCCGAGACGAGCACGTGACACCACTGCCACCCTGTCTTAGCGTAACGCGAATTGAGGCGGACGTCGTCGCGGTAGCAACGACGAACGCCGAGACGAGCACGTGACACCACTGCCACCCTGTCTTTGCGTAACGCGAGTCGAGGCGGACTTCGTCGCGGTAGCGACGACGGTCACCGAGACGAGCACGTGACACCACTGCCAACCTGTCTTAGCGTAACGCGAGTCGAGGCGGACGTCGTCGCGGTAGCGACGACGGACGCCGAGACGAGCACGTGACACCACTGCCACCCAGTCTTAGCATAACGTGAGTCGAGGCGGACGTCGTCGCGGTAGGCGACGACTGACGCCGAGACGACCATGTGACACCACTGCCCCCCTATCTTAGCTTAGAGCGAGTCCAGGCGGACGTCGTCGCAGTAGCGACGACGGACGCCGAGACGAGCGCGTGCACTGCCACCCTGTCTTAGCATAGCGCGAGTCGAGGCGGACGTCGTCGCGGTAGCGACGACAGACGCCGAGACAAGCACGTGACACCACTACCACCCTTTCTTAGCGTACCGCAAGTCCAGGTGGACGACGTGGCGGTAGCGACGACGGACGCCGAGACGAGCACGTGACACCACCGCCACCCTATGTTACGTAACGTGAGTCGAGGCGGACGTCGTCGCGGTAGCGACGACGGACGTCGAGACGAGCACGTGACACCACTGCCACCCTGTCTTAGCTTAGAGCGAGTCGAGGCGGACGTCGTCGCGGTAGCGACGACGGACGCCGAGACGAGCACGTGACACCACTGCCACCCTGTCTTAGCTCAGAGCGAGTCGAGGCGGACCGCAACGACGGACGCCGAGACGAGCACGTGACACCACTGCCACCCTGTGTTAGCATAGCGCGAGTCGAGGCGGACGTCGTCGCGGTAGCGACGACGGACGCCGGGACGAGCACGTGACACTACTGCCACCCTGTCTTAGCTTAGAGCGAGTAGAGGCGGACGTCGTCACGGTAGCGACGACGGACGCCGAGACGAGCACGTGACACCACTGCCACCCTGTCTTAGCGTAGCGCGAGTCGAGGCAGACGTCGTCGCGGTAGCGACGACGGATGCCAAGACGAGCACGTGACACCACTGCCACCCTGTCTAAGTGTAGCGCGAGTCGAGGCGGACGTCGTTGTGGTAGCGACGACGGTCGCCGAGACGAGCACGTGACACCACTGCCAACGTGTCTTAGCGTAACGCGAGTCGAGGTGGACGTCGTCGCTGTAGCGACGACGGACGCTGAGACGAGCACGTGACACCACTGCCACCCTGTCTTAGCGTAACGCGAGTCGAGGCGGACGTCGTCACGGTAGCGACGACGGACACAGAGACGAGCACGTGACACCACTGCCAACCTGTCTTAGCGTAATGCGAGTCGAGGCGGACGTCGTCGCGGTAGCGACGACGGACGCCGAGACGAGCATGTGACACCACTGCCACCCAGTCTTAGCATAACGCGAGTCGAGGCGGACGTCGTCGTGGTACCGACGACGGACGCGAAGACGAGCACGTGCCACCACTGCCACCCTGTCTTACCGTAACGCGAGTCGAGGCGGACGTCGTCGCGGTAGCGACGATGGACACCGAGACGAGCACGTGACACCACTGCCACCCTGTCTTAGCGTAACGCGAGTCGAGGCGGATGTCGTCATGGTAGCGATGACGGACGTCGAGACGAGCACGTGACACCACAGCCACCCTGTCTTAGCGTAACGCGAGTCAAGGCGGACGTCGTCGCGGTAGCGACGACGGACGCCGAGACGAGCATGTGACACCACTGCCCCCCTATCTTAGCGTAACGCGAGTCAAGGCGGACGTCGTCGCGGTAGCGACGACGGACGCCGAGACGAGCACGTGACACCACTGCCACCCTGTCTTGGCGTAACGTGAGTCGAGGCGGACGTCGTCGCGGTAGCGACGACGGACGCCGGGACGAGCACGTGACACCACTGCCACCCTGTCCTAGCTTAGAGCGAGTCGAGGCGGACGTCGTCGCGGTAGCGACGACGGACGCCGAGACGAGCACGAGACACCACTGCCACCCTGCCTTAGCGTAGCGCAAGTCGAGGCGGACGTCGTCGCGGTAGTGACGACGGACGCCGAGACGAGCACGTGACACCACTGCGACCCTGTCTTAGCATAGCGCGAGTCGAGGCGGACGTCGTCGCGGAAGCGATGATGGACGCCGAGACGAGCACTTGACAACACTACCACCCTATCTTAGCGTAACGCGAGTCGAGGCAGACGTCGTCGCGGTAGCGACGATGGACGCCGAGACGAGCACGTGACACCACTGCCACCCTGTCTTAGCGTAACGCGAGTTGAGGCGGACGTCGTCGCGGTAGCGACGACGGACGCCGAGACGAGCACGTGACACCACTGCCACCATGTCTTTGCGTAACAAGAGTCAAGGCGGCCGTCGTCGCGGTAGCGACGACGGACGCCGAGACGAACACCTGACACCACTGCCATCCTGTCTTAGCGTAACGCGAGCCGAGACGAGCACGTGACACCACAGCCACCCTGTCTTAGCTGAGAGCGAGTCGAGGCGGACGTCATCGCGGTAGCGACAACGGATGCCGAGACGAGCACATGACACCACTGCCACCCTTTCTTGGCGTACCGCGAGTCGAGGCGGACGTCGTCGTTGTAGCGACGACGGACGCCGAGACGAGCACGTGACACCACTGCCACCCTGTCTTAGCTACCGCGAGTCGAGGCGGACGTCGTCGCGGTAGCGACGACGGACGCCGAGACGAGCACGTGACACCACTGCCACCCTGTGTTACATAACGCGAGTCGAGGCGGACGTTGTCGCAGTAGCGACGACGGACGCCGAGACGAGCACGTGACACCACTGCCACCCTGTCTTAGCGTAACGCGAATTGAGGCGGACGTCGTCGCGGTAGCAACGACGAACGCCGAGACGAGCACGTGACACCACTGCCACCCTGTCTTTGCGTAACGCGAGTCGAGGCGGACTTCGTCGCGGTAGCGACGACGGTCACCGAGACGAGCACGTGACACCACTGCCAACCTGTCTTAGCGTAACGCGAGTCGAGGCGGACGTCGTCGCGGTAGCCACGACGGACGCCGAGACGAGCACGTGACACCACTGCCACCCAGTCTTAGCATAACGTGAGTCGAGGCGGACGTCGTCGCGTTACCAACGACGGACGCCGAGACGAGCACGGGACAACACTGCCACCCTGTCTTAAAGTAACGTGAGTCGAGGCGGACGTCGTCGCGGTAGCGACGACGGACGTCGAGACAAGCACGTGACACCACAGCCACCCTGTCTTAGCGTAATGCGAGTCCAGGCGGACGTCATCGCGGTAGCAACGACGGACGCCGAGACAAGCACGTGACACCACTGCCACCATGTCTTAGCATAGCGCGAGTCGAGGCGGATGTCGTCGTGGTAGCGATGACGGACGCCGGGACGAGCACGTGACACCACTGCCACCCTGTCTTAGCATAGCGCGAGTCGAGGCGGACGTCGTCGCGGAAGCGACGATGGACGCCGAGACGAGCACGTGACAACACTGCCACCCTATCTTAGCATAACGCGAGTCGAGGCAGACGTCGTCGCGGTAGCGACGATGGACGCCGAGACGAGCACGTGACACCACTGCCACCCTGTCTTAGCATAGCGCGAGTCGAGGCGGATGTCGTCGTGGTAGCGATGACGGACGCCGGGACGAGCACGTGACACCACTGCCACCCTGTCTTAGCATAGCGCGAGTCGAGGCGGACGTCGTCGCGGAAGCGACGATGGACGCCGAGACGAGCACGTGACAACACTGCCACCCTATCTTAGCATAACGCGAGTCGAGGCAGACGTCGTCGCGGTAGCGACGATGGACGCCGAGACGAGCACGTGACACCACTGCCACCCTGTCTTAGCGTAACGCGAGTTGAGGCGGACGTCGTCGCGGTAGCGACGACGGACGCCGAGACGAGCACATGACACCACTGCCACCATGTCTTTGCGTAACACGAGTCAAGGCGGACGTCGTCGCGGTAGCGACGACGGACGCCGAGACGAACACCTGACACCACTGCCATCCTGTCTTAGCGTAACGCGAGCCGAGACGAGCACGTGACACCACAGCCACCCTGTCTTAGCTTAGAGCGAGTCGAGGCGGACGTCATCGCGGTAGCGACGACGGACGCCGAGACGAGCACGTGACACCACTGCCACCCTGTCTTAGCATAGCTCGAGTCGAGGCGGACGTCGTCGCGGTAGCGACGACGGACGCCGAGACGAGCACATGACACCACTGCCACCCTTTCTTAGCGTACCGCGAGTCGAGGCGGACGTCGTCGTTGTAGCAACGACGGACGCCGAGACGAGCACGTGACACCACTGCCACCCTGTCTTAGCGTAACGCGAGTCGAGGTGGACGTCGTCGCGGTAGCGACGATGGACGCCGAGACGAGCATGAGACACCACTGCCACCCTGCCTTAGCGTAGCGCAAGTCGAGGCGGACGTCGTCGCGGTAGTGACGACGGACGCCGAGACGAGCACGTGACACCACTGCGACCCTGTCTTAGCATAGCGCGAGTCGAGGCGGACGTCGTCGCGGAAGCGACGATGGACGACGAGACGAGCACGTGACAACACTGCCACCCTATCTTAGCGTAACGCGAGTCGAGGCAGACGTCGTCGCGGTAGCGACGATGGACGCCGAGACGAGCACGTGACACCACTGCCACCCTGTCTTAGCGTAACGCGAGTTGAGGCAGACGTCATCGCGGTAGCGACGACGGACGCCGAGACGAGCACGTGACACCACTGCCACCATGTCTTAGCATAACACGAGTCAAGGCGGACGTCGTCGCGGTAGCGACGACGGACGCCGAGACGAACACCTGACACCACTGCCATCCTGTCTTAGCGTAACGCGAGCCGAGACGAGCACGTGACACCACAGCCACCCTGTCTTAGCTTAGAGCGAGTCAAGGCGGACGTCATCGCGGTAGCAACGACGGACGCCGAGACGAGCACGTGACACCACTGCCACCTTGTCTTAGCATAGCTCGAGTCGAGGCGGACGTCGTCGCGGAAGCGACGATGGACGACGAGACGAGCACGTGACAACACTGCCACCCTATCTTAGCGTAACGCGAGTCGAGGCAGACGTCGTCGCGGTAGCGACGATGGACGCCGAGACGAGCACGTGACACCACTGCCACCCTGTCTTAGCGTAACGCGAGTTGAGGCAGACGTCATCGCGGTAGCGACGACGGACGCCGAGACGAGCACGTGACACCACTGCCACCATGTCTTAGCATAACACGAGTCAAGGCGGACGTCGTCGCGGTAGCGACGACGGACGCCGAGACGAACACCTGACACCACTGCCATCCTGTCTTAGCGTAACGCGAGCCGAGACGAGCACGTGACACCACAGCCACCCTGTCTTAGCTTAGAGCGAGTCAAGGCGGACGTCATCGCGGTAGCAACGACGGACGCCGAGACGAGCACGTGACACCACTGCCACCTTGTCTTAGCATAGCTCGAGTCGAGGCGGACGTCGTCATGTTAGCGACGACGGACGCCGAGACGAGCACATGACACCACTGCCACCCTTTCTTAGCGTACCGCGAGTCGAGGCGGACGCCGTCGTTGTAGCGACGACGGACGTCGAGACAAGCACGTGACACCACTACCACCCTTTCTTAGCTACCGCGAGTCGAGGCGGACGTCGTCGCGGTAGCGACGATGGATGCCTAGACGAGCACGTGACACCACTGCCACCCTGTGTTACAGAACGCGAGTCGAGGCGGACGTTGTCGCAGTAGTGACGACGGACGCCGAGACGAGCACGTGACAACACTGCCACCCTATCTTAGCGTAACGCGAGTCGAGGCAGACGTCATCGCGGTAGCGACGATGGACGCCGAGACGAGCACGTGACACCACTGCCACCCTGTCTTAGCGTAACACGAATTGAGGCGGACGTCGTCGCGGTAGCAACGACGAACGCCGAGACGAGCACGTGACACCACTGCCACCCTGTCTTTGCGTAACGCGAGTCGAGGCGGACTTCGTCGCGGTAGCGACGACGGTCACCGAGACGAGCACGTGACACCACTGCCAACCTGTCTTAGCGTAACGCGAGTCGAGGTGGACGTCGTCGCGGTAGCGACGACGGACGCCGAGACGAGCACGTGACACCACTGCCACCCAGTCTTAGCATAACGTGAGTCGAGGCGGACGTCGTCGCGGTACCAACGAGGGACGCCGAGACGAGCACGGGACAACACTGCCACCCTGTCTTAAAGTAACGTGAGTCGAGGCGGACGTCGTCGCGGTAGCGACGACGGACGTCGAGACAAGCACGTGACACCACAGCCACCCTGTCTTAGCGTAATGCGAGTCCAGGCGGACGTCATCGCGGTAGCAACGACGGACGCCGAGACGAGCACGTGACACCACTGCCACCCTGTCTTAGCGAAACGTGAGTCGAGGCGGACATCGTCGTGGTACGACGACGGACGCCGAGATGAACACCTGACACCACTGCCCCCCTATCTTAGCGTAACGCGAGTCGAGGCGAACATCGTCGCGGTAGCGACGACGGACGCCGAGACGAGCACGTGACACCACTGCCACCCTGTCTTAGCTTAGAGCGAGTCGAGGCGGACGTCGTCGCGGTAGCAACGACGGACGCCGAGATGAGCACGGGACAACACTGCCACCCTATCTTAGCGTAACGCGAGTCCAGGCGGACGTCATCCCGGTAGCGACGACTGACGTCGAGACGAGCATGTGACACCACTGCCCCCTATCTTAGCGTAATGCGAGTCCAGGCGGACGTCGTCGCGGTAGCGACGACGGACGCCGAGACGAGCACGTGACACCACTGCCACCCTGTCTTAGCATAACGCGAGTCGAGGTGGACGTCGTCACGGTAGCGACGACGGACGCCGAGACGAGCATGTGACACCACTGCCCCCCCTATCTTAGCGTAATGCGAGTCCAGGCGGACGTCGTCGCGGTAGCGACGACGGACGCCGAGACGAGCATCTGACACCACTGCCACCCTGTCTTAGCGTAACGTGAGTCGAGGCGGACGTCGTCGCGGTAGCAACGACGGACGCCGAGACGAGCACGGGACAACACTGCCACCCTATCTTAGCGTAACGCGAGTCGAGGCGGAAGTCGTCGCGGTATCGACGACTGACGCCGAGACGAGCATGTGACACCACTGCCCCCCCTATCTTAGCGTAATGCGAGTCCAGGCGGACGTCGTCGCGGTAGCGACGACGGACGCCGAGACGAGCACGTGACACCACTGCCACCCTGTCTTAGCGTAACGCGAGTCGAGGTGGACGTCATCGCGGTAGCGACGACGGACGCCGAGACGAGCATGTGACACCACTGCCCCCCTATCTTAGCGTAACGCGAGTCCAGGCGGACGTCGTCGCGGTAGCGACGACGGACGCCGAGACGAGCATGTGACACCACTGCCACCCTGTCTTAGCGTAACGTGAGTCGAGGCGGACGTCGACGCGGTAGCAACGACGGACGCCGAGACAAGCACGGGACAACACTGCCACCCTATCTTAGCGTAACGCGAGTCGAGGCGGACGTCGTCGCGGTAGCGACGACTGACGCCGAGACGACCATGTGACACCACTGCCCCCCTATCTTAGCTTAGAGCGAGTCCAGGCGGACGTCGTCGCGGTAGCGACAACGGACGCCGAGACGAGCGCGTGCACTGCCACCCTGTCTTAGCATAGCGCGAGTCGAGGCGGACGTCGTCGCGGTAGCGACGACAGACGCCAAGACAAGCACGTGACACCACTACCACCCTTTCTTAGCGTACCGCAAGTCCAGGCGGACGTCGTCGCGGTAGCGACGACGGACGCCGAGACGAGCACGTGACACCACCGCCACCCTATGTTACGTAGCGCGAGTCGAGGCGGACGTCGTCGCGTTAGCGACGACGGACGTCGAGACGAGCACGTGACACCACTGCCACCCTGTCTTAGCTTAGAGCGAGTCGAGGCAGACGTCGTCGCGGTAGCGACGACGGACGCCGAGATGAGCACGTGACACCACTGCCACCCTGTCTTAGCGTAACGCGAGTCCAGGCGGACGTCGTCGCGGTAGCGACGACGGACGCCGAGACGAGCACGGGACAACACTGCCACCCTATCTTAGCGTAACGCGAGTCGAGGCGGACGTCGTCGCGGTAGCGACGACGGACGCCGAGACGAGCATGTGACACCACTGCCCCCCTATCTTAGCGTAACGCGAGTCCAGGCGGACGTCGTCGCGGTAGCGATGACGGACGCCGAGACGAGCATGTGACAACACTGCCACCCTGTCTTAGCGTAACGTGAGTCGAGGAGGACGTCGTCGCGGTAGCAACGACGGACGCCGAGACGAGCACGGGACAACACTGCCAGCCTATCTTAGCCTAACGCGAGTCGAGGCGGACGTCGTCGCGGTAGCGACGACTGACGCCGAGACGAGCATGTGACACCACTGCCCCCCTATCTTAGCGTAATGCGAGTCAAGGCGGACGTCGTCGCGGTAGCGACGACGGACGCCGAGACGAGCACGTGACACCACTGCCACCCTGTCTTAGCGTAACGCGAGTCGAGGTGGACATCGTCGCGGTAGCGACGACGGACGCCGAGACGAGCATGTGACACCACTGCCCCCCTATCTTAGCATAACGCGAGTCCAGGCGGACGTCGTCGCGGTAGCGACGACGGACGCTGAGACGAGCATGTGACACCACTGCCACCCTGTCTTAGCGTAACGTGAGTCGAGGCGAACGTCGTCGCGGTAGCAACGACGGACGCCGAGACGAGCACGGGTCAACACTGCCACCCTATCTTAGCGTAACGCGAGTCGAGGCGGACGTCGTCGCGGTAGCGACGACTAACGCCGAGACAAGCATGTGACACCACTGCCCCCCTATCTTAGCGTAATGCGAGTCCAGGCGGACGTCGTCGTGGTAGCGACAACGGACGCCGAGACAAGCACGTGACACCACTGCCACCCTGTCTTAGCTTAGAGCGAGTCGAGGCAGACGTCGTCGCGGTAGCGACGACGGACGCCGAGACGAGCACGTGACACCACTGCCACCCTGTCTTAGCGTAACGCGAGTCCAGGCGGACGTCGTCGCGGTAGCGACGACGGACGCCGAGACGAGCACGGGACAACACTGCCACCCTATCTTAACGTAACGCGAGTCGAGGCGTACGTCGTCGCGGTAGCGACGACGGACGCCGAGACGAGCATGTGACACCACTGCCCCCCTATCTTAGCGTAACGCGAGTCCAGGCGGACGTCGTCGCGGTAGCGATGACGGACGCCGAGACGAGCATGTGACACCACTGCCACCCTGTCTTAGCGTAACGTGAGTCGAGGAGGACGACGCCGAGACGAGCACGGGACAACACTGCCACCCTATCTTAGCGTAACGCGAGTCGAGGCGGACGTCGTCGCAGTAGCGACGACTGACGCCGAGACGACCATGTGACACCACTGCCCCCCTATCTTAGCTTAGAGCGAGTCCAGGCGGACGTCGTCGCGGTAGCGACGACGGACGCCGAGACGAGCGCGTGCACTGCCACCCTGTCTTAGCATAGCGCAAGTCGAGGCGGACGTCGTCGTAGTAGCGACGACAGACGCCGAGACAAGCACGTGACACCACTACCACCCTTTCTTAGCGTACCGCAAGTCCAGGCGGACGTCGTCGCGGTAGCGACGACGGACGCCGAGACGAGCACGTGACACCACCGCCACCCTATGTTACGTAACGCGAGTCGAGGCGGACGTCGTCGCGTTAGTGACGACGGACGTCGAGACGAGCACGTGACACCACTGCCACCCTGTCTTAGCTTAGAGCGAGTCGAGGCAGACGTCGTCGCGGTAGCGACGACGGACGCCGAGATGAGCACGTGACACCACTGCCACCCTGTCTTAGCGTAACGCGAGTCCAGGCGGACGTCGTCGCGGTAGCGACGACAGACGCCGAGACGAGCACGGGACAACACTGCCACCCTATCTTAACGTAACGCGAGTCGAGGCGTACGTCGTCGCGGTAGCGACGACGGACGCCGAGACGAGCATGTGACACCACTGCCCCCCTATCTTAGCGTAACGCGAGTCCAGGCGGACGTCGTCGCGGTAGCGATGACGGACGCCGAGACGAGCATGTGACACCACTGCCACCCTGTCTTAGCGTAATGTGAGTCGAGGAGGACGTCGTCGCGGTAGCAACGACGGACGCCGAGACGAGCACGGGACAACACTGCCAGCCTATCTTAGCCTAACGCGAATCGAGGCGGACGTCGTCGCGGTAGCGACGACTGACGCCGAGACGAGCATGTGACACCACTGCCCCCCTATCTTAGCGTAATGCGAGTCCAGGCGGACGTCGTCGCGGTAGCGACGACGGACGCCGAGACGAGCACGTGACACCACTGCCACCCTGTCTTAGCGTAACGCGAGTCGAGGTGGACGTCGTCACGGTAGCGACGACGGACGCCGAGACGAGCATGTGACACCACTGCCCCCCCTATCTTAGCGTAATGCGAGTCCAGGCGGACGTCGTCGCGGTAGCGACGACGGACGCCGAGACGAGCATCTGACACCACTGCCACCCTGTCTTAGCGTAACGTGAGTCGAGGCGGACGTCGTCGCATTAGCAACGACGGACGCCGAGACGAGCACGTGACACCACTGCCACCCTGTCTTAGCTTAGAGCGAGTCGAGGCAGACGTCGTCGCGGTAGCGACGACGGACGCCGAGATGAGCACGTGACACCACTGCCACCCTGTCTTAGCGTAACGCGAGTCCAGGCGGACGTCGTCGCGGTAGCGACGACAGACGCCGAGACGAGCACGGGACAACACTGCCACCCTATCTTAACGTAACGCGAGTCGAGGCGTACGTCGTCGCGGTAGCGACGACGGACGCCGAGACGAACACCTGACACCACTGCCCCCCTATCTTAGCGTAACGCGAGTCGAGGCGAACATCGTCGCGGTAGCGACGACGGACGCCGAGACGAGCACGTGACACCACTGCCACCCTGTCTTAGCTTAGAGCGAGTCGAGGCGGACGTCGTCGCGGTAGCAACGACGGACGCCAAGATGAGCACGGGACAACACTGCCACCCTATCTTAGCGTAACGCGAGTCCAGGCGGACGTCATCCCGGTAGCGACGACTGACGTCGAGACGAGCATGTGACACCACTGCCCCCTATCTTAGCGTAATGCGAGTCCAGGCGGACGTCGTCGCGGTAGCGACGACGGACGCCGAGACGAGCACGTGACACCACTGCCACCCTGTCTTAGCGTAACGCGAGTCGAGGTGGACGTCGTCACGGTAGCGACGACGGACGCCGAGACGAGCATGTGACACCACTGCCCCCCCTATCTTAGCGTAATGCGAGTCCAGGCGGACGTCGTCGCGGTAGCGACGACGGACGCCGAGACGAGCATCTGACACCACTGCCACCCTGTCTTAGCGTAACGTGAGTCGAGGCGGACGTCGTCGCGGTAGCAACGACGGACGCCGAGACGAGCACGGGACAACACTGCCACCCTATCTTAGCGTAACGCGAGTCGAGGCGGAAGTCGTCGCGGTATCGACGACTGACGCCGAGACGAGCATGTGACACCACTGCCCCCCCTATCTTAGCGTAACGCGAGTCCAGGCGGACGTCGTCGCGGTAGTGACGACGGACGCCGAGACGAGCATGTGACACCACTGCCACCCTGTCTTAGCATAACGTGAGTCGAGGCGGACGTCGTCGCGGTAGCAACGACGGACGCCGAGACGAGCACGGGACAACACTGCCACCCTATCTTAGCGTAACGCGAGTCGAGGCGGACGTCGTCGCAGTGGCGACGACTGACGCCGAGACGAGCATGTGACACCACTGCCCCCCTATCTTAGCATAACGCGAGTCCAGGCGGACGTCGTCGCGGTAGCGACGACGGACGCTGAGACGAGCATGTGACACCACTGCCACCCTGTCTTAGCGTAACGTGAGTCGAGGCGAACGTCGTCGCGGTAGCAACGACGGACGCCGAGACGAGCACGGGTCAACACTGCCACCCTATCTTAGCGTAACGCGAGTCGAGGCGGACGTCGTCGCGGTAGCGACGACTAACGCCGAGACAAGCATGTGACACCACTGCCCCCCTATCTTAGCGTAATGCGAGTCCAGGCGGACGTCGTCGTGGTAGCGACAACGGACGCCGAGACAAGCACGTGACACCACTGCCACCCTGTCTTAGCTTAGAGCGAGTCGAGGCAGACGTCGTCGCGGTAGCGACGACGGACGCCGAGACGAGCACGTGACACCACTGCCACCCTGTCTTAGCGTAACGCGAGTCCAGGCGGACGTCGTCGCGGTAGCGACGACGGACGCCGAGACGAGCACGGGACAACACTGCCACCCTATCTTAACGTAACGCGAGTCGAGGCGTACGTCGTCGCGGTAGCGACGACGGACGCCGAGACGAGCATGTGACACCACTGCCCCCCTATCTTAGCGTAACGCGAGTCCAGGCGGACGTCGTCGCGGTAGCGATGACGGACGCCGAGACGAGCATGTGACACCACTGCCACCCTGTCTTAGCGTAACGTGAGTCGAGGAGGACGACGCCGAGACGAGCACGGGACAACACTGCCACCCTATCTTAGCGTAACGCGAGTCGAGGCGGACGTCGTCGCAGTAGCGACGACTGACGCCGAGACGACCATGTGACACCACTGCCCCCCTATCTTAGCTTAGAGCGAGTCCAGGCGGACGTCGTCGCGGTAGCGACGACGGACGCCGAGACGAGCGCGTGCACTGCCACCCTGTCTTAGCATAGCGCAAGTCGAGGCGGACGTCGTCGCAGTAGCGACGACAGACGCCGAGACAAGCACGTGACACCACTACCACCCTTTCTTAGCGTACCGCAAGTCCAGGCGGACGTCGTCGCGGTAGCGACGACGGACGCCGAGACGAGCACGTGACACCACCGCCACCCTATGTTACGTAACGCGAGTCGAGGCGGACGTCGTCGCGTTAGCGACGACGGACGTCGAGACGAGCACGTGACACCACTGCCACCCTGTCTTAGCTTAGAGCGAGTCGAGGCAGACGTCGTCGCGGTAGCGACGACGGACGCCGAGATGAGCACGTGACACCACTGCCACCCTGTCTTAGCGTAACGCGAGTCCAGGCGGACGTCGTCGCGGTAGCGACGACAGACGCCGAGACGAGCACGGGACAACACTGCCACCCTATCTTAACGTAACGCGAGTCGAGGCGTACGTCGTCGCGGTAGCGACGACGGACGCCGAGACGAGCATGTGACACCACTGCCCCCCTATCTTAGCGTAACGCGAGTCCAGGCGGACGTCGTCGCGGTAGCGATGACGGACGCCGAGACGAGCATGTGACACCACTGCCACCCTGTCTTAGCGTAATGTGAGTCGAGGAGGACGTCGTCGCGGTAGCAACGACGGACGCCGAGACGAGCACGGGACAACACTGCCAGCCTATCTTAGCCTAACGCGAATCGAGGCGGACGTCGTCGCGGTAGCGACGACTGACGCCGAGACGAGCATGTGACACCACTGCCCCCCTATCTTAGCGTAATGCGAGTCCAGGCGGACGTCGTCGCGGTAGCGACGACGGACGCCGAGACGAGCACGTGACACCACTGCCACCCTATCTTAGCGTAACGCGAGTCGAGGTGGACGTCGTCACGGTAGCGACGACGGACGCCGAGACGAGCATGTGACACCACTGCCCCCCCTATCTTAGCGTAATGCGAGTCCAGGCGGACGTCGTCGCGGTAGCGACGACGGACGCCGAGACGAGCATCTGACACCACTGCCACCCTGTCTTAGCGTAACGTGAGTCGAGGCGGACGTCGTCGCATTAGCAACAACGGACGCCGAGACGAGCACGTGACACCACTGCCACCCTGTCTTAGCTTAGAGCGAGTCGAGGCAGACGTCGTCGCGGTAGCGACGACGGACGCCGAGATGAGCACGTGACACCACTGCCACCCTGTCTTAGCGTAACGCGAGTCCAGGCGGACGTCGTCGCGGTAGCGACGACAGACGCCGAGACGAGCACGGGACAACACTGCCACCCTATCTTAACGTAACGCGAGTCGAGGCATACGTCGTCGCGGTAGCGACGACGGACGCCGAGACGAACACCTGACACCACTGCCCCCCTATCTTAGCGTAACGCGAGTCGAGGCGAACATCGTCGCGGTAGCGACGACGGACGCCGAGACGAGCACGTGACACCACTGCCACCCTGTCTTAGCTTAGAGCGAGTCGAGGCGGACGTCGTCGCGGTAGCAACGACGGACGCCAAGATGAGCACGGGACAACACTGCCACCCTATCTTAGCGTAACGCGAGTCCAGGCGGACGTCATCCCGGTAGCGACGACTGACGTCGAGACGAGCATGTGACACCACTGCCCCCTATCTTAGCGTAATGCGAGTCCAGGCGGACGTCGTCGCGGTAGCGACGACGGACGCCGAGACGAGCACGTGACACCACTGCCACCCTGTCTTAGCGTAACGCGAGTCGAGGTGGACGTCGTCACGGTAGCGACGACGGACGCCGAGACGAGCATGTGACACCACTGCCCCCCCTATCTTAGCGTAATGCGAGTCCAGGCGGACGTCGTCGCGGTAGCGACGACGGACGCCGAGACGAGCATCTGACACCACTGCCACCCTGTCTTAGCGTAACGTGAGTCGAGGCGGACGTCGTCGCGGTAGCAACGACGGACGCCGAGACGAGCACGGGACAACACTGCCACCCTATCTTAGCGTAACGCGAGTCGAGGCGGAAGTCGTCGCGGTATCGACGACTGACGCCGAGACGAGCATGTGACACCACTGCCCCCCCTATCTTAGCGTAATGCGAGTCCAGGCGGACGTCGTCGCGGTAGCGACGACGGACGCCGAGACGAGCACGTGACACCACTGCCACCCTGTCTTAGCGTAACGCGAGTCGAGGTGGACGTCATTGCGGTAGCGACGACGGACGCCGAGACGAGCATGTGACACCACTGCCCCCCTATCTTAGCGTAACGCGAGTCCAGGCGGACGTCGTCGCGGTAGTGACGACGGACGCCGAGACGAGCATGTGACACCACTGCCACCCTGTCTTAGCATAACGTGAGTCGAGGCGGACGTCGTCGCGGTAGCAACGACGGACGCCGAGACGAGCACGGGACAACACTGCCACCCTATCTTAGCGTAACGCGAGTCGAGGCGGACGTCGTCGCAGTGGCGACGACTGACGCCGAGACGACCATGTGACACCACTGCCCCCCTATCTTAGCTTAGAGCGAGTCCAGGCGGACGTCGTCGCGGTAGCGACGACGGACGCCGAGACGAGCGCGTGCACTGCCACCCTGTCTTAGCATAGCGCGAGTCGAGGCGGACGTCGTCGCAGTAGCGACGACAGACGCCAAGACAAGCACGTGACACCACTACCACCCTTTCTTAGCGTACCGCAAGTCCAGGCGGACGTCGTCGCGGTAGCGACGACGGACGCCGAGACGAGCACGTGACACCACTGCCACCCTGTCTTAGCGAAACGTGAGTCGAGGCGGACATCGTCGTGGTACGACGACGGACGCCGAGACGAACACCTGACACCACTGCCCCCCTATCTTAGCATAACGCGAGTCGAGGCGAACATCGTCGCGGTAGCGACGACGGACGCCGAGACGAGCACGTGACACCACTGCCACCCTGTCTTAGCTTAGAGCGAGTCGAGGCGGACGTCGTCGCGGTAGCAACGACGGACGCCGAGATGAGCACGGGACAACACTGCCACCCTATCTTAGCGTAACGCGAGTCCAGGCGGACGTCATCCCGGTAGCGACGACTGACGTCGAGACGAGCATGTGACACCACTGCCCCCTATCTTAGCGTAATGCGAGTCCAGGCGGACGTCGTCGCGGTAGCGACGACGGACGCCGAGACGAGCACGTGACACCACTGCCACCCTGTCTTAGCGTAACGCGAGTCGAGGTGGACGTCGTCACGGTAGCGACGACGGACGCCGAGACGAGCATGTGACACCACTGCCCCCCCTATCTTAGCGTAATGCGAGTCCAGGCGGACGTCGTCGCGGTAGCGACGACGGACGCCGAGACGAGCATCTGACACCACTGCCACCCTGTCTTAGCGTAACGTGAGTCGAGGCGGACGTCGTCGCGGTAGCAACGACGGACGCCGAGACGAGCACGGGACAACACTGCCACCCTATCTTAGCGTAACGCGAGTCGAGGCGGAAGTCGTCGCGGTATCGACGACTGACGCCGAGACGAGCATGTGACACCACTGCCCCCCCTATCTTAGCGTAATGCGAGTCCAGGCGGACGTCGTCGCGGTAGCGACGACGGACGCCGAGACGAGCACGTGACACCACTGCCACCCTGTCTTAGCATAACGCGAGTCGAGGTGGACGTCATTGCGGTAGCGACGACGGACGCCGAGACGAGCATGTGACACCACTGCCCCCCCTATCTTAGCGTAACGCGAGTCCAGGCGGACGTCGTCGCGGTAGTGACGACGGACGCCGAGACGAGCATGTGACACCACTGCCACCCTGTCTTAGCATAACGTGAGTCGAGGCGGACGTCGTCGCGGTAGCAACGACGGACGCCGAGACGAGCACGGGACAACACTGCCACCCTATCTTAGCGTAACGCGAGTCGAGGCGGACGTCGTCGCAGTAGCGACGACTGACGCCGAGACGACCATGTGACACCACTGCCCCCCTATCTTAGCTTAGAGCGAGTCCAGGCGGACGTCGTCGCGGTAGCGACGACGGACGCCGAGACGAGCGCGTGCACTGCCACCCTGTCTTAGCATAGCGCGAGTCGAGGCGGACGTCGTCGCAGTAGCGACGACAGACGCCAAGACAAGCACGTGACACCACTACCACCCTTTCTTAGCGTACCGCAAGTCCAGGCGGACGTCGTCGCGGTAGCGACGACGGACGCCGAGACGAGCACGTGACACCACCGCCACCCTATGTTACGTAACGCGAGTCGAGGCGGACGTCGTCGCGTTAGCGATGACGGACGTCGAGACGAGCACGTGACACCACTGCCACCCTGTCTTAGCTTAGAGCGAGTCGAGGCAGACGTCGTCGCGGTAGCGACGACGGACGCCGAGATGAGCACGTGACACCACTGCCACCCTGTCTTAGCGTAACGCGAGTCCAGGCGGACGTCGTCGCGGTAGCGACGACGGACGCCGAGACGAGCACGGGACAACACTGCCACCCTATCTTAGCGTAACGCGAGTCGAGGCGGACGTCGTCGCGGTAGCGACGACGGACGCCGAGACGAGTATGTGACACCACTGCCCCCCTATCTTAGCGTAACGCGAGTCCAGGCGGACGTCGTCGCGGTAGCGATGACGGACGCCGAGACGAGCATGTGACAACACTGCCACCCTGTCTTAGCGTAACGTGAGTCGAGGAGGACGTCGTCGCGGTAGCAACGACGGACGCCGAGACGAGCACGGGACAACACTGCCAGCCTATCTTAGCCTAACGCGAATCGAGGCGGACGTCGTCGCGGTAGCGACGACTGACGCCGAGACGAGCATGTGACACCACTGCCCCCCTATCTTAGCGTAATGCGAGTCAAGGCGGACGTCGTCGCGGTAGCGACGACGGACGCCGAGACGAGCACGTGACACCACTGCCACCCTGTCTTAGCGTAACGCGAGTCGAGGTGGACGTCGTCGCGGTAGCGACGACGGACGCCGAGACGAGCATGTGACACCACTGCCCCCCTATCTTAGCATAACGCGAGTCCAGGCGGACGTCGTCGCGGTAGCGACGACGGACGCTGAGACGAGCATGTGACACCACTGCCACCCTGTCTTAGCGTAACGTGAGTCGAGGCGAACGTCGTCGCGGTAGCAACGACGGACGCCGAGACGAGCACGGGTCAACACTGCCACCCTATCTTAGCGTAACGCGAGTCGAGGCGGACGTCGTCGCGGTAGCGACGACTAACGCCGAGACAAGCATGTGACACCACTGCCCCCCTATCTTAGCGTAATGCGAGTCCAGGCGGACGTCGTCGTGGTAGCGACAACGGACGCCGAGACAAGCACGTGACACCACTGCCACCCTGTCTTAGCTTAGAGCGAGTCGAGGCAGACGTCGTCGCGGTAGCGACGACGGACGCCGAGACGAGCACGTGACACCACTGCCACCCTGTCTTAGCGTAACGCGAGTCCAGGCGGACGTCGTCGCGGTAGCGACGACGGACGCCGAGACGAGCACGGGACAACACTGCCACCCTATCTTAACGTAACGCGAGTCGAGGCGTACGTCGTCGCGGTAGCGACGACGGACGCCGAGACGAGCATGTGACACCACTGCCCCCCTATCTTAGCGTAACGCGAGTCCAGGCGGACGTCGTCGCGGTAGCGATGACGGACGCCGAGACGAGCATGTGACACCACTGCCACCCTGTCTTAGCGTAACGTGAGTCGAGGAGGACGACGCCGAGACGAGCACGGGACAACACTGCCACCCTATCTTAGCGTAACGCGAGTCGAGGCGGACGTCGTCGCAGTAGCGACGACTGACGCCGAGACGACCATGTGACACCACTGCCCCCCTATCTTAGCTTAGAGCGAGTCCAGGCGGACGTCGTCGCGGTAGCGACGACGGACGCCGAGACGAGCGCGTGCACTGCCACCCTGTCTTAGCATAGCGCGAGTCGAGGCGGACGTCGTCGCAGTAGCGACGACAGACGCCGAGACAAGCACGTGACACCACTACCACCCTTTCTTAGCGTACCGCAAGTCCAGGCGGACGTCGTCGCGGTAGCGACGACGGACGCCGAGACGAGCACGTGACACCACCGCCACCCTATGTTACGTAACGCGAGTCGAGGCGGACGTCGTCGCGTTAGCGACGACGGACGTCGAGACGAGCACGTGACACCACTGCCACCCTGTCTTAGCTTAGAGCGAGTCGAGGCAGACGTCGTCGCGGTAGCGACGACGGACGCCGAGATGAGCACGTGACACCACTGCCACCCTGTCTTAGCGTAACGCGAGTCCAGGCGGACGTCGTCGCGGTAGCGACGACAGACGCCGAGACGAGCACGGGACAACACTGCCACCCTATCTTAACATAACGCGAGTCGAGGCGTACGTCGTCGCGGTAGCGACGACGGACGCCGAGACGAGCATGTGACACCACTGCCCCCCTATCTTAGCGTAACGCGAGTCCAGGCGGACGTCGTCGTGGTAGCGATGACGGACGCCGAGACGAGCATGTGACACCACTGCCACCCTGTCTTAGCGTAACGTGAGTCGAGGAGGACGTCGTCGCGGTAGCAACGACGGACGCCGAGACGAGCACGGGACAACACTGCCAGCCTATCTTAGCCTAACGCGAATCGAGGCGGACGTCGTCGCGGTAGCGACGACTGACGCCGAGACGAGCATGTGACACCACTGCCCCCCTATCTTAGCGTAATGCGAGTCCAGGCGGACGTCGTCGCGGTAGCGATGACGGACGCCGAGACGAGCACGTGACACCACTGCCACCCTGTCTTAGCGTAACGCGAGTCGAGGTGGACGTCGTCGCGGTAGCGACGACGGACGCCGAGACGAGCATGTGACACCACTGCCCCCCTATCTTAGCATAACGCGAGTCCAGGCGGACGTCGTTGCGGTAGCGACGACGGACGCTGAGACGAGCATGTGACACCACTGCCACCCTGTCTTAGCGTAACGTGAGTCGAGGCGAACGTCGTCGCGGTAGCAACGACGGACGCCGAGACGAGCACGGGACAACACTGCCACCCTATCTTAGCGTAACGCGAGTCGAGGCGGACGTCGTCGCGGTAGCGACGACTAACGCCGAGACAAGCATGTGACACCACTGCCCCCCTATCTTAGCGTAATGCGAGTCCAGGCGGACGTCGTCGTGGTAGCGACAACGGACGCCGAGACAAGCACGTGACACCACTGCCACCCTGTCTTAGCTTAGAGCGAGTCGAGGCAGACGTCGTCGCGGTAGCGACGACGGACGCCGAGACGAGCACGTGACACCACTGCCACCCTGTCTTAGCGTAACGCGAGTCCAGGCGGACGTCGTCGCGGTAGCGACGACGGACGCCGAGACGAGCACGGGACAACACTGCCACCCTATCTTAACGTAACGCGAGTCGAGGCGTACGTCGTCGCGGTAGCGACGACGGACGCCGAGACGAGCATGTGACACCACTGGCCCCCTATCTTAGCGTAACGCGAGTCCAGGCGGACGTCGTCGCGGTAGCGATGACGGACGCCGAGACGAGCATGTGACACCACTGCCACCCTGTCTTAGCGTAACGTGAGTCGAGGAGGACGTCGTCGCGGTAGCAACGACGGACGCCGAGACGAGCACGGGACAACACTGCCAGCCTATCTTAGCCTAACGCGAGTCGAGGCGGACGTCGTTGCGGTAGCGACGACTGACGCCGAGACGAGCATGTGACACCACTGCCCCCTATCTTAGCGTAATGCGAGTCCAGGCGGACGTCGTCGCGGTAGCGACGACGGACGCCGAGACGAGCACGTGACACCACTGCCACCCTGTCTTAGCGTAACGCGAGTCGAGGTGGACGTCGTCGCGGTAGCGACGACGGACGCCGAGACGAGCATGTGACACCACTGCCCCCCTATCTTAGCGTAACGCGAGTCCAGGCGGACGTCGTCGCGGTAGCGACGACGGACGCTGAGACGAGCATGTGACACCACTGCCACCCTGTCTTAGCGTAACGTGAGTCGAGGCGAACGTCGTCGCGGTAGCAACGACGGACGCCGAGACGAGCACGGGACAACACTGCCACCCTATCTTAGCGTAACGCGAGTCGAGGCGGACGTCGTCGCGGTAGCGACGACTAACGCCGAGACAAGCATGTGACACCACTGCCCCCCTATCTTAGCGTAATGCGAGTCCAGGCGGACGTCGTCGTGGTAGCGACAATGGACGCCGAGACAAGCACGTGACACCACTGCCACCCTGTCTTAGCGTAACGCGAGTCGAGGTGGACGTCGTCGCGGTAGCGACGACAGACGCCGAGACGAACACATGACACCACTACCATCCTGTCTTAGCGTAACGCGAGTCGAGGCGGACGTCGTCGCGGTAAAGACGACGGACGCCGAGACGAGCACGTGACACCACTGCCACCCAGTCTTAGCGTAACACGAGTCGAGGCGGATGTCGTCGCGGTAGCGATGACGGACGTCGAGAAGAGCACGTGACACCACTGCCACCCTGTCTTAGCGTAGCGCGAATCGAGGCGGACGTCGTCGCGGTAGCGACGACGGACGCCGAGACGAGCACGTGACACCACTGCCACCCTGTCTTAGCGTAGCGTGAGTCGAGGCGGACGTCGTCGCGGTAGCGACGACGGACGCCAAGACGAGCACGTGACACCACTGTCACCCTGTCTTAGCGTAGGGCGAGTCGAGGCGGACGTCATCGCGGTAGCGACGACGGACGCCGAGACGAGCATGTGACACCACTGCCAACCTGTCTTAGCGTAACGCGAGTCGAGGCGGACGTCATCGCGGTAGCGACGACGGACGCTGAGACGAGCACGTGACACCACTGCCACCCTGTCTTAGCGTAACGCGAGTCGATGCGGACGTCGTCGCGGTAGCGACGACGGACTCCGAGACGAGCACGTGACACCACTGCCAACCTGTCTTAGCGTAAAGCGAGTCAAGGCGGAAGTCGTCGCGGTAGCGACGACGGACGCCGAGTCGAGCACATGACACCACTGCCACCCAGTCTTAGCATAACGCGAGTCGAGGCGGACGTCGTCGCGGTACCGACGACGGACGCCGAGATGAGCACGTGCCACCACTGCCACCCTATCTTAACGTAACGCGAGTCGAGGCGGACGTCGTTGCGGTAGCGACGATGGACATCTAGATGAGCACGCGACACCACTGCCACCCTGTCTTAGCGTAACACGAGTCGAGGCGGACGTCGTCGCGGTAGCGACGACGGACGTCGAGACGAGCGCGTGACACCATAGCCACCCTGTCTTAGCGTAACGCGAGTCAAGGCGGACGTCATCGCGGTAGCGACGACGGACGCCGAGAGGAGCACGTGACACCACTGCCACCCAGTCTTAGCGTAAAGCGAGTCGAGGCGGACGTCGTCGCGGTAGCGACGACGGACGCCGAGACGAGCACGTGACACCACTGCCACCCTGTCTTTGCTTATAGCGAGTCGAGGCGGACGTCGTCGCGGTAGCGACGACGGACGCCGAGACGAGCGCGTGACACCACTGCCACCCTGTCTTAGCATAGCGCGAGTCGAGGCGGACGTCGTCGCGGTAGCGACGACAGACGCCAAGACGAGCACGTGACACCACTGCCACCCTTTCTTAGCGTACCGCAAGTCGAGGCGGACGTCGTCGCGGTAGCGACGATGGATGCCGAGACGAGCACGTGACACCACCGCCACCCTGTGTTACGTAACGCGAGTCGAGGCGGACGTCGTCGTGGTAGCGACGACGGACGTCGAGACGAGCACGTGACACCACTGCCACCCTGTCTTAGCTTAGAGCGAGTCGAGGCAGACGTCGTCGCGGTAGCGACGACGGACGCCGAGACAAGCACGTGACACCACTGCCATCCTGTCTTAGCGTAACGCGACTCGAGGCGGACGTCGTCGCGGTAGCGACGACGGACACCGAGACGAGCACGGGACAACACTGCCACCCTATCTTAGCGTAACGCGAGTCGAGGCGGACGTCGTCGCGGTAGCAATGACGGACGCCGAGACGAGCATGTGACACCACTTCCCCCCTATCTTAGCGTAACGCAAGTCCAGGCGGACGTCGTCGCGGTAGCGACGATGGACGCCGAGACGAGCACGTGACACCACTGCCACCCTGTCTTAGCTTAGAGCGAGTCGAGGTGGACCTCGTTGCGGTAGCGATGACGGACGCCGAGACGAGCACGTGACACCACTGCCACCCTGTCTTAGCGTAGCGCGAGTCGAGGTGGACGTCGTCGCGGTAGCGACGACGGACGCCGAGACGAGCACGTAACACCACTGCGACCCTGTCTTAGCATAGCGCGAGTCGAGGCGGACGTCGTCGCGGAAGCGACGATGGACGCCGAGACGAGCACGTGACAACACTGCCACCCTATTTTAGCGTAACGCGAGTCGAGGCAGACGTCATCGCGGTAGCGACGATGGACGCCGAGACGAGCACGTGACACCACTGCCACCCTATCTTAGCGTAACGCGAGTTGAGGCGGACGTCGTCGCGGTAGCGATGACGGACGCCGAGACGAGCACGTGACACCACTGCCACCATGTCTTAGCGTAACACGAGTCGAGGCGGACGTCGTCGCGGTAGCGACGACGGATGCCGAGACGAACACCTGACAACACTGCCATCTTGTCTTAGCGTAACGCGAGTCGAGGCGGACGTCGTCGCGGTAGCGACGACGGACGCCGTGACGAGCACGTGACACCACTGCCACCCTGTCTTAGCTTAGAGCGTGTCGAGGCGGACGTCGTCGCGGTAGCGACGACGGACGCCGAGACGAGCACGTGACACCACTGCCACCCTGTCTTAGCATAGCGCGAGTCGAGGCGGACGTCGTCGCGGTAGCGACGACGGACGCTGAGACGAGCACGTGACACCACTACCACCCTTTCTTAGCGTATCGCGAGTCGAGGCGGACGTCGTCGCTGTAGCGACGACGGACGCCGAGACGAGCACGTGACACCACTGCCACCCTGTGTTACGTAACGCGAGTCGAGGCAGACGTCGTCGCGGTAGCGACGACGGACGCCGAGACGACCACGTGACACCACTGCCACCCTGTCTTAGCTTAGAGCGAGTCGAGGCGGACGTCGTCACGGTAGCGACGACGGACGCCGAGACGAGCGCGTGACACCACTGCCACCCTGTCTTAGCATAGCGCGAGTCGAGGCGGACGTCATCGCGGTAGCGACGACAGACGCCGAGACGAGCACGTGACACCACTGCTACCCTTTCTTAGCGTACCGCAAGTCGAGGCGGACGTCGTCGCGGTAGCGACGACGGACGCCGAGACGAGCACGTGACACCACCGCCACCCTATGTTACGTAACGCGAGTCGGGGCAGACGTCGTCGCGGTAGCGACGACGGACGTCGAGATGAGCACGTGACACCACTGCCACCCTGTCTTAGCTTAGAGCGAGTCGAGGCAGACGTCGTCGCGGTAGCGACGAAGGACGCCGAGACGAGCACGTGACACCACTGCCACCCTTTCTTAGTGTAACGCGAGTCGAGGCGGACGTCGTCGCGGTAGCGACGACGGACGCCGAGACGAGCACGGGACAACACTGCCACCCTATCTTAGCGTAACGCGAGACGAGGCGGACGTCGTCGCGGTAGCGACGACGGACGCCGAGACGAGCATGTGACACCACTGCCCCCCTATCTTAGTGTAACGCGAGTCCAGGCGGACGTCGTCGCGGTAGCGACGACGGACGCCGAGACGAGCACGTGACACCGCTGCCACCCTGTCATAGCGTAATGCGAGTCGAGGCGGACGTTGTCGCGGTAGCGACGACGGACGCCGAGACGAGCACGTGACACCACTGCCACCCTGTCTTAGCTTAGAGCGAGTCGAGGCGGACGTCGTCGCGGTAGTGACGACAGACGCCGAGACGAGCACGTGACACCACTGCCACCCTGTCTTAGCATAGCGCGAGTCGAGGCGGACGTTGTCGCGGTAGCGACGATGGACGCTGAGACGAGCACGTGACACCACTGCCACCCTTCCTTAGCATACCGCGAGTCGAGGCGGACGTCGTCGCTGTAGCGACGACGAACGCCGAGACGAGCACGTGACACCACTGCCACCCTGTGTTACGTAACGCGAGTCGAGGCAGACGTCGTCGCGGTAGCGACGACAGACGCCGAGACGAGCACGTGACACCACTGCCACCCTGTCTTAGCGTAACGCAAGTCGAGGCGGACGTCGTCGCGGTAGCGACGACAGAAGCCGAGGCAAACACATGACACCACTACCATCATGTCTTAGCGTTACGCGAGTCGATGCGGACGTCGTCGCGGTTGCGACGACGGACGCCGAGACGAGCACGTGACACCACTGCCACTCTGTCTTAGCGTAACGAGAGTCGAGGCGGACGTCATCGCGGTAGCGACGACGGACGCCGAGACGAGCATGTGACACCACTGCCCCCCTGTCTTAGCGTAACGCGAGTCCAGGCGGACGTCGTCGCAGTAGCGACGACGGACGCTGAGACGAGCACGTGGCACCACTACCACCCTGTCTTAGCGTAACGCCAGTCGAGGCGGACGTCGTCACGGTAGCGATGACGGACACCGAGACGAGCACGTGACACCACTGCCAACCTATCTTAGCGTAACGCGAGTCGAGGCGGACATCGTCGCGGTAGCGACGATGGACGTCGAGACGAGCACGTGACACCATAGCCACCCTGTCTTAGCGTAACTGCCGCCCTGTCTTAGCGTAACGCGAGTCAAGGCGGACGTCGTCGCGGTAGCGACGACGGACGCCGAGACGAGCACGTGACACCACTGCCACCCTGTCTTAGCGTAGCGCGAGTCGAGGCAGACGTCCTCGCGGTAGCGATGATGGACGCCAAGACGAGCACGTGACACCACTGCCACCCTGTCTTAGCGTAGCGCAAGTCGAGGCGGACGTCGTCGCGGTAGCGACGATGGTCGCCGAGACGAGCACGTGACACCACTGCCAACGTGTCTTAGCGTAACGCGAGTCGAGGCGGACGTCATCGCGGTAGCGACGACGGACGCTGAGACGAGCACGTGACACCACTTCCACCCTGTCTTAGCGTAACGCGAGTCGAGGCGGACGTTGTCACGGTAGCGACGACGGACACAGAGACGAGCACGTGACACCACTGCCAACCTGTCTTAGCGTAACGCGAGTCGAGGCGGACGTCGTCGCGGTAGCGATGACGGACGCCGAGATGAGCACGTGACACCACTGCCACCCAGTCTTAGCATAACGCGAGTCGAGGCGGACGTCGTCGCGGTACCGACGACGGACGCTGAGGCGAGCACGTGCCACCACTGCCACCCTGTCTTACCGTAACGCGAGTCGAGGCGGACGTCGTCGCGGTAGCGACGATGGACACCCAGACGAGCACGTGAGACCACTGCCACCCTGTCTTAGCGTAACGCGAGTCGAGGCGGATGTCGTCGCGGTAGCGACGACGGACGTCGAGACGAGCACGTGACACGACAGCCACCCTGTCTTAGCGTAACGCGAGTCTAGGCGGACGTCGTCGCAGTAGCGACGACAGACGCCGAGACGAGCATGTGACACCACTGCCACCCTGTCTAAGCGTAACGTGAGTCGAGGCGGACGTCGTCGCGGTACGACGATGGACGCCGAGACGAAATCCTGACACCACTGCCATCCTGTCTTATCGTAACGCGAGTCGAGGCGGACGTTGTCGCGGTAGCGACGACGGACGCCGAGACGAGCACGTGACACCACTGCCACCCTGTCTTAGCTCAGAGCGAGTCGAGGTGGACCGCGACGACGGACGCCGAGACGAGCACGTGACACCACTGCCACCCTGTGTTAGCATAGCGCGAGTCGAGGCGGACGTCGTCGCGGTAGCGACGACGGACGCCGGGACGAGCACGTGACACTACTGCCACCCTGTCTTAGCTTAGAGCGAGTCGAGGCGGACGTCGTCGCGGTAGCGACGACGGACGCCGAGATGATCACGTGACACCACTACCACCCTGTCTTAGCGTAGCGCGAGTCGAGGCAGACGTCGTCGCGGTAGCGACGACGGACGCCAAGACGAGCACGTGACACCACTGCCACCCTGTCTTAGTGTAGCGCGAGTCGAGGCGGACGTCGTTGCGGTAGCGACGACGGTCGCCGAGACAAGCACGTGACACCACTGCCAATGTGTCTTAGCGTAATGCGAGTCGAGGCGGACGTCGTTGCTGTAGCGACGACGGACGCTGAGACGAGCACGTGACACCACTGCCACCCTGTCTTAGCGTAACGTGAGTCGAGGCGGACGTCGTCACGGTAGCGACGACGGACATAGAGACGAGCACGTGACACCACTGCCAACCTGTCTTAGCGTAACGCGAGTCGAGGCGGACGTCGTCGCGGTAGCGACGACGGACACCGAGACGAGCACGTGACACCACTGCCACCCAGTCTTAGCATAACGCGAGTCGAGGCGGACGTCGTCGTGGTACCGACGACGGACGCGGAGACGAGCACGTGTCACCACTGCCACCCTGTCTTACCGTAACGCGAGTCGAGGCGGACGTCGTCGCGGTAGCGACGATGGACACCGAGACGAGCACGTGACACCACTGCCACCCTGTCTTAGCTAACGCGAGTCGAGGCGGATGTCGTCATGGTAGCGACGACGGACGTCGAGACGAGCACGTGACACCACAGCCACCCTGTCTTAGCGTAACGCGAGTCAAGGCGGACGTCGTTGCGTTAGCGACGACGGACGCCGAGACAAGCACGTGACACCACTGCCACCCTGTCTTAGCGTAACGTGAGTCGAGGCGGACGTCGTCGCGGTACGACGATGGACGCCGAGACGAACACCTGACACCGCTGCCATCTTGTCTTAGCGTAACGCGAGTCGAGGCGGACGTCGTCGCGGTAGCGATGATGGATGCCGAGACGAGCACGTGACACCTCTGCCACCCTGTCTTAGCTCAGAGCGAGTCGAGGTGGACCGCGACGACGAACGCCGAGACAAGCACGAGACACCACTGCCACCCTGCCTTAGCGTAGCGCGAGTCGAGGCGGACGTCGTCGCGATAGTGACGACGGACGCCGAGACGAGCACGTGACACCACTGCGACCCTGTCTTAGCATAGCGCGAGTCGAGGCGGACGTCGTCGCGGAAGCGACGATGGACGCCGAGACGAGCACGTGACAACACTGCCACCCTATCTTAGCGTAACGCGAGTCGAGGCAGACATCGTCGCGGTAGCGACGATGGACGCCGAGACGAGCACGTGACACCACTGCCACCCTGTCTTAGCGTAACGCGAGTTGAGGCGGACGTCGTCGCTGTAGCGACGACGGACGCCGAGACGAGCACGTGACACCACGGCCACCATGTCTTTGCCTAACACGAGTCAAGGCGGACGTCGTCGCGGTAGCGACGACGGACGCCGAGACGAACACCTGACAGCACTGCCATCCTGTCTTAGCGTAACGCGAGCCGAGACGAGCACGTGACACCACAGCCACCCTGTCTTAGCTTAGAGCGAGTCGAGGCGGACGTCATCGCGGTAGCGACGACGGACGCCGAGACGAGCACGTGCCACCCTGTCTTAGCATAGCTCGAGACGAGACGGACGTCGTCGCGGTAGCGACGACGGACGCCGAGACGAACACCTGACAGCACTGCCATCCTGTCTTAGCGTAACGCGAGCCGAGACGAGCACGAGACACCACAGCCACCCTGTCTTAGCTTAGAGCGAGTCGAGGTGGACGTCATCGCGGTAGCGACGACGGACGCCGAGACGAGCACGTGACACCACTGCCACCCTGTCTTAGCATAGCTCGAGACGAGGCGGACGTCGTCGCGGTAGCGACGACGGACGCCGAGACGAGCACATGACACCACTGCCACCCTTTCTTAGCGTACCGCGAGTCGAGGCGGACGTCGTCGTTGTAGCGACGACGGACATCGAGACGAGCACGTGACACCACTGCCACCCTGTGTTACGCAACGCGAGTCGAGACAGACATCGTCGCGGTAGCGACGACGGATGCCGAGACAAGCACGTGACTCCACTGCCACCCCGTCTTAGCTTAGAGCGAGTCGAGGCGGACGTCGTCGCGGTAGCGACGACGGACGCCGAGACGAGCACATGACACCACTGCCACCCTGTCTTAGCGTAACGCGAGTCGAGGCGGACGTCGTCGCGGTAGCGACGACGGACGCCGAGACGAGCACGTGACACCACTGCCACCCTGTCTTAGCGTAACGCGAGTCGAGGCGGACGACGTCGCGGTAGCGACGACGGACGCTGAGACGAGCACGTGACACCACTGCCACCCTATCTTAGCGTAACGCGATTCCAGGCGGACGTCATCGCGGTAGCGACGACGGACGCCGAGACGAGCACGTGACACCACTGCCACCCTGTCTTAGCTTAGAGCGAGTCAAGGCGGACGTCGTCGCGGTAGCGACGACGGACGCCGAGACGAGCAAGTGACACCACTACCACCCTGTCTTAGCGTAGCGCGAGTCGAGGCGGACGTCGTCGCAGTAGCGACGACGGACGACGAGACGAGCACGTGTCACCACTGCGACCCTATCTTAGCATAGCGCGAGTCGAGGCGGACGTCGTCTCGGAAGCGACGATGGACGCCGAGACGAGCACGTGACAACACTGCCACCCTATCTTAGCGTAACGCGAGTCGAGGCAGACGTCATCGCGGTAGCGACGATGGACGCCGAGACGAGCACGTCACACCACTGCCACCCTGTCTTAGTGTAACGCGAGTTGAGGCGGACATCGTCGCGGTAGCGACGACGGACGCCGAGACGAGCATGTGACACCACTGCGACCATGTCTTAGCGTAACGCGAGTCGAGGCGGACGTCGTCGCGGTAGCGACGACGGACGCCGAGACGAACATCTGACACCACTGCCATCCTGTCTTAGCGAAACGCGAGTCGAGGCGGACGTCGTCACGGTAGCGACGACGGACGTCGAGACGAGCACGTGACACCACTGCCACCCTGTGTTACGTAACGCGAGTCGAGGCAGACGTCGTCGCGGTGGCGACGACGGACGCCGAGACGAGCACGTGACACCACTGCCACCCTGTCTTAGCGTAACGCAAGTCGAGGCGGACGTCGTCGCGGTAGCGATGACAGACGTCGAGACGAACACATGACACCACTACCATCCTGTCTTAGTGTTACGCGAGTCGAGGCGGACGTCGTCGCGGTAGCGACGATGGACGCCGAGACGAGCACGTGACACCACTGCCACCCTGTCATAGCATAGCGCGAGTCGAGGCGGACATCGTCGTGGTAGCGACGACGGACGCCGGGACAAGCACGTGACACCACTGCCAACGTGTCTTAGCGTAATGCGAGTCGAGGCGGACGTCGTCGCGGTAGCGACGACGGACGCCGAGACGATCACGTGACACCACTGCCACCCTGTCTTAGCGTAGCGCGAGTCGAGGCAGACTTCGTCGCGGTAGCGACGACGGACGCCAAGACGAGCACGTGACACCACTGCCACCCTGTCTTAGTGTAGCGCGAGTCGAGGCGGACGTCGTTGCGGTAGCGACGACGGTCGCATAGACAAGCACGTGACACCACTGCCAACGTGTCTTAGCGTAATGCGAGTCGAGGCGGACGTCGTTGCTGTAGCGACGACGGACGCTGAGACGAGCACGTGACACCACTGCCACCCTGTCTTAGCGTAACGCGAGTCGAGGCGGACGTCGTCACGGTAGCGATGACGGACATAGAGACGAGCACGTGACACCACTGCCAACCTGTCTTAGCGTAACGCGAGTCGAGGCGGACGTCGTCGCGGTAGCGACGACGGACGCCGAGACGAGCACGTGACACCACTGCCACCCAGTCTTAGCATAACGCGAGTCGAGGCGGACGTCGTCGTGGTACCGACGACGGACGCGGAGACGAGCACGTGCCACCACTGCCACCCTGTCTTACCGTAACGCGAGTCGAGGCGGACGTCGTCGCGGTAGCGACGATGGACACCGAGACGAGCACGTGACACCACTGCCACCCTGTCTTAGCGTAACGCGAGTCGAGGCGGATGTCATCATGGTAGCGACGACGGACGTCGAGACGAGCACGTGACACCACAGCCACCCTGTCTTAGCGTAACGCGAGTCAAGGCGGACGTCATTGCGGTAGCGACGACGGACGCCGAGACAAGCACGTGACACCACTGCCACCCTGTCTTAGCGTAACGTGAGTCGAGGCGGACGTCGTCGCGGTACGACGATGGACGCCGAGACGAACACCTGACACCGCTGCCATCTTGTCTTAGCGTAACGCGAGTCGAGGCGGACGTCGTCGCGGTAGCGATGACGGATGCCGAGACGAGCACGTGACACCACTGCCACCCTGTCTCAGCTCAGAGCGAGTCGAGGTGGACCGCGACGACGGACGCCGAGACGAGCACGTGACACCACTGCCACCCTGTGTTAGCATAGCGCGAGTAGAGGCGGACGTCGTCGCGGTAGCGACGACGGACGCCGGGACGAGCACGTGACACCACTGCCACCCTGTCCTAGCTTAGAGCGAGTCGAGGCGGACGTCGTCGGGGTAGCGACGACGGACGCCGAGACGAGCACGAGACACCACTGCCACCCTGCCTTAGCGTAGCGCAAGTCGAGGCGGACGTCGTCGCGATAGTGACGACGGACGCCGAGACGAGCACGTGACACCACTGCGACCCTGTCTTAGCATAGCGCGAGTCGAGGCGGACGTCGTCGCGGAAGCGACGATGGACGCCGAGACGAGCACGTGACAACACTGCCACCCTATCTTAGCGTAACGCGAGTCGAGGCAGACGTCGTCGCGGTAGCGACGATGGACGCCGAGACGAGCACGTGACACCACTGCCACCCTGTCTTAGCGTAACGCGAGTTGAGGCGGACGTCGTCGCGGTAGCGACGACGGACGCCGAGACGAGCACGTGACACCACTGCCACCATGTCTTTGCGTAACACGAGTCAAGGCGGACGTCGTCGCGGTAGCGACGACGGACGCCGAGACGAACACCTGACAGCACTGCCATCCTGTCTTAGCGTAACGCGAGCCGAGACGAGCACGTGACACCACAGCCACCCTGTCTTAGCTTAGAGCGAGTCGAGGCGGACGTCATCGCGGTAGCGACGACGGACGCCGAGACGAGCACGTGACACCACTGCCACCCTGTCTTAGCATAGCTCGAGACGAGGCGGACGTCGTCGCGGTAGCGACGGCGGACGCCGAGACGAGCACATGACACCACTGCCACCCTTTCTTAGCGTACCGCGAGTCGAGGCGGACGTCGTCGTTGTAGCGACGACGGACATCGAGACGAGCACGTGACACCACTGCCACCCTGTGTTACGCAACGCGAGTCGAGACAGACATCGTCGCGGTAGCGACGACGGATGCCGAGACGAGCACGTGACTCCACTGCCACCCCGTCTTAGCTTAGAGCGAGTCGAGGCGGACGTCGTCGCGGTAGCGACGACGGACGCCGAGACGAGCACATGACACCACTGCCACCCTGTCTTAGCGTAACGCGAGTCGAGGCGGACGTCGTCGCGGTAGCGACGACGGACGCCGAGACGAGCACATGTCACCACTGCCACCCTTTCTTAGTGTAACGCGAGTCGAGGCGGACGTCGTCGCGGTAGCGACGACGGACGCCAAGACGAGCACGTGACACCACTGCCACCCTGTCTTAGCGTAACGCGAGTCGAGGCGGACGACGTCGCGGTAGCGACGACGGACGCTGAGACGAGCACGTGACACCACTGCCACCCTATCTTAGCGTAACGCGAGTCCAGGCGGACGTCATCGCGGTAGCGACGACGGACGCCGATACGAGCACGTGACACCACTGCCACCCTGTCTTAGCTTAGAGCGAGTCAAGGCGGACGTCGTCGCGGTAGCGACGACGGACGCCGAGACGAGCAAGTGACACCACTGCCACCCTGTCTTAGCGTAGCGCGAGTCGAGGCGGACGTCGTCGCGGTAGCGACGACGGACGCCGAGACGAGCACGTGTCACCACTGCGACCCTATCTTAGCATAGCGCGAGTCGAGGCGGACGTCGTCTCGGAAGCGACGATGGACGCCGAGACGAGCACGTGACAACACTGCCACCCTATCTTAGCGTAACGCGAGTCGAGGCAGACGTCATCGCGGTAGCGACGATGGACGCCGAGACGAGCACGTGACACCACTGCCACCCTGTCTTAGTGTAACGCGAGTTGAGGCAGACGTCGTCGCGGTAGCGACGACGGACGCCGAGACGAGCATGTGACACCACTGCCACCATGTCTTAGCGCAACGCGAGTCGAGGCGGACATCGTCGCGGTAGCGACGACGGACGCCGTGACGAACATCCGACACCACTGCCATCCTGTCTTAGCGTAACGCAAGTCGAGGCGGACGTCGTCGCGGTAGCGACGATGGACGCCGAGACGAGCACGTGACACCACTGCCACCCTGTCTTAGCTTAGAGCGAGTTGAGGCGGACGTCGTCGCGTTAGCGACGACGGACGCCGAGACGAGCACGTGACACCACTGCCACCCTGTCATAGCATAGCGCGAGTCGAGGCGGACATCGTCGTGGTAGCGACGATGGACGCCGAGACGAGCACATGACACCACTGCCACCCTTTCTTAGCGTACCGCGAGTCGAGGCGGACGTCGTCGCGGTAGCGACGACAGACGCCGAGACGAGCACGTGACACCACTGCCACCCTGTCTTAGCATAGCGCGAGTCGAGGCGGACGTCGTCGCGGTAGCGACGACGGACGCCGAGACGAACACATGACACCACTGCCATCCTGTCTTAGCGTAACGCGAGTCGAGGCGGACGTCGTCGCGGTAGCGACGACGGACGCCGAGACGAGCACGTGACAGCACTGCCACCCTGTCTTAGCTTAGAGCGAGTCGAGGCGGATGTCGTCGCGGTAGCGACGACGGACGCCGAGACGAGCACGTGACACCACTGCCACCCTGTCTTAGCATAGCGCGAGTCGAGGCGGACGTCATCGCGGTAGCGATGACGGACGCTGAGACGAGCACGTGATACCACTGCCACCCTTTATTAGCGTACCGCGAGTCGAGGCGGACGTCGTCGCTGTAGCGACGTCTGACGTCGAGACGAGCACGTGACACCACTGCCACCCTGTGTTACGTAACGCGAGTCGAGGCACACGTCGTCGCGGTGGCGACGACGGACGCCGAGACGAGCACGTGACTCCACTGCCACCCCGTCTTAGCGTAAAGCAAGTCGAGGCGGACGTCGTCGCGGTAGCGATGACAGACGTCGAGACGAACACATGACACCACTACCATCCTGTCTTAGTGTTACGCGAGTCGAGGCGGACGTCGTCGCGGTAGCGACGACGGACGCCGAGACGAGCACATGTCACCACTGCCACCCTTTCTTAGTGTAACGCGAGTCGAGGCGGACGTCGTCGCGGTAGCGACGACGGACGCCAAGACGAGCACGTGACACCACTGCCACCCTGTCTTAGCGTAACGCGAGTCGAGGCGGACGACGTCGCGGTAGCGACGACGGACGCTGAGACGAGCACGTGACACCACTGCCACCCTATCTTAGCGTAACGCGAGTCCAGGCGGACGTCATCGCGGTAGCGACGACGGACACCGAGACGAGCACGTGACACCACTGCCACCCTGTCTTAGCTTAGAGCGAGTCAAGGCGGACGTCGTCGCGGTAGCGACGACGGACGCCGAGACGAGCAAGTGACACCACTGCCACCCTGTCTTAGCGTAGCGCGAGTCGAGGCGGACGTCGTCGCGGTAGCGACGACGGACGCCGAGACGAGCACGTGTCACCACTGCGACCCTATCTTAGCATAGCGCGAGTCGAGGCGGACGTCGTCTCGGAAGCGACGATGGACGCCGAGACGAGCACGTGACAACACTGCCACCCTGTCTTAGCGTAGCGCGAGTCGAGGCGGACGTCGTCGCGGTAGCGACGACGGACGCCGAGACGAGCACGTGTCACCACTGCGACCCTATCTTAGCATAGCGCGAGTCGAGGCGGACGTCGTCTCGGAAGCGACGATGGACGCCGAGACGAGCACGTGACAACACTGCCACCCTATCTTAGCGTAACGCGAGTCGAGGCAGACGTCATCGCGGTAGCGACGATGGACGCCGAGACGAGCACGTGACACCACTGCCACCCTGTCTTAGTGTAACGCGAGTTGAGGCAGACGTCGTCGCGGTAGCGACGACGGACGCCGAGACGAGCATGTGACGCCACTGCCACCATGTCTTAGCGTAACACGAGTCGAGGCGGACATCGTCGCGGTAGCGACGACGGACGCCGTGACGAACATCCGACACCACTGCCACCCTGTCTTAGCTTAGAGCGAGTTGAGGCGGACGTCGTCGCGTTAGCGACGACGGACGCCGAGACGAGCACGTGACACCACTGCCACCCTGTCATAGCATAGCGCGAGTCGAGGCGGACATCGTCGTGGTAGCGACGATGGACGCCGAGACGAGCACATGACACCACTGCCACCCTTTCTTAGCGTACCGCGAGTCGAGGCGGACGTCGTCGCGGTAGCGACGACAGACGCCGAGACGAGCACGTGACACCACTGCCACCCTGTCTTAGCATAGCGCGAGTCGAGGCGGACGTCGTCGCGGTAGCGACGACGGACGCCGAGACGAACACATGACACCACTGCCATCCTGTTTTAGCGTAACGCGAGTCGAGGCGGACGTCGTCGCGGTAGCGACGACGGACGCCGAGACGAGCATGTGACAGCGCTGCCACCCTGTCTTAGCTTAGAGTGAGTCGAGGCGGACGTCGTCGCGGTAGCGACGACGGATGCCGAGACGAGCACGTGACACCACTGCCACCCTGTCTTAGCATAGCGCGAGTCGAGGCGGACGTCATCGCGGTAGCGATGACGGACGCTGAGACGAGCACGTGATACCACTGCCACCCTTTATTAGCGTACCGCGAGTCGAGGCGGACGTCGTCGCTGTAGCGACGACTGACGTCGAGACGAGCACGTGACACCACTGCCACCCTGTCTTAGCGTAAAGCAAGTCGAGGCGGACGTCGTCGCGGTAGCGATGACAGACGTCGAGACGAGCACGTGACACCACTGCCTCCCTGTCTTAGCGTAAAGCAAGTTGAGGCGGACGTCGTCGCGGTAGCGATGACAGACGTCGAGACGAACACATGACACCACTACCATCCTGTCTTAGTGTTACGCGAGTCGAGGCGGACGTCGTCGCGGTAGCGACGATGGACGCCGAGACGAGCACGTGACACCACTGCCACCCTGTCTTAGCGTAGCGCGAGTCGAGGCGTCCGTCGTCGCTACCGCGACGACGGACGTCGAGACGAGCACGTGCCACCACTGCCACTCTGTCTTAGCGTAACGTGAGTCGAGGCGGACGTCGTCGCGGTAGCGACGACGAACGCCGAGACGAGCATGTTACACCACTGCCCCCCTATCTTAGCGTAACGCGAGTCCAGGCGGACGTCGTCGCGGTAGCGACGACGGACGCTGCGACGAGCACGTGACACCACTGCCACCCTGTCTTAGCGTAATGCCAGTCGAGGCGGACGTCGTCGCAGTAGCGACGACGGACACTGAGACGAGCACGTGACACCACTGCCAACCTGTCTTAGCATAACACGAGTCGAGGCGGACGTCGTCGCGGTAGCGACGACAGACGCTGAGACGAGCACGTGACACCACTGCCACCCAGTCTTAGCATAACGAGAGTCGAGGCGGACGTCGTCGCGGTACCGAAGACGGACGCCGAGACGAGCACGTGCCACCCTATCTTAACGTAACGTGAGTCGAGGCGGACGTCGTTGCGGTAGCGACGATGGACACCAAGACAAGCACGTGACACCACTGCCATCCTGTCTTAGCGTAACGCTAGTCGAGGTGGACGTCGTCGCGGTAGCGACGACGGACATCGAGACGAGCACGTGACACCACTGCCACCCTGTCTTAGCGTAACGCGAGTCGAGGCGGATGTCGTCGCGGTAGCGACGACGGACGCCGAGACGAACACCTGACACCACTGCCATCCTGTCTTAGCGTAACGCGAGTTGAGGCGGACATCGTCGCGGTAGTGACGACGGATGCCGAGACGAGCACGTGACACCACTGCCACCCTGTCTTAGCTTAGAGCGTGTTGAGGCGGACGTCATCGCGGTAGCGACGACGGACGCCGAGACGAGCGCATGACACCACTGCCACCCTGTCTTAGCATAGCGCGAGTCGAGGCGGACATCATCGCGGTAGCGACGACGGACGCCGAGACGAGCACGTGACACCACTGCCACCCTTTATTAGCGTACCGCAAGTCGAGGCGAACGTCGTCGCGGTAGCGACGACGGACGCCGAGACAAGCACGTGACACCACCGGCACCCTTTGTTACGTAACGCGAGTCAAGGCGGACGTCGTCGCGGTAGCGACGACGGACGCCGAGACGAGCACGTGACACCACTGCCACCTTGTCTTAGCGTAACGCAAGTCGAGGCAGACGTCGTCGCGGTAGCGACGACAGACGCCGAGACGAGCACGTGACACCACTGCCATCCTGTCTTAGCGAAAGGCGAGTTGAGGCGGACGTCGTCGCGGTAGCGATGACGGACGCCGAGACGAGCACGGGACAACACTGCCACCCTATCTTAGCGTAATGCGAGTCGAGGCGGACGTCGTCGCGGTAGCG
Organism: Triticum timopheevii; assembly: GCA_963921465.1. Lineage (NCBI taxonomy): Eukaryota > Viridiplantae > Streptophyta > Magnoliopsida > Poales > Poaceae > Triticum > Triticum timopheevii. The sequence continues at coordinate 310,837,972 of OY997266.1, read as the reverse complement.
ACGACGGACGCCGAGACGAGCATGTGACACCACTGCCCCCCTATCTTAGCATAACGCGAGTCCAGGCGGACGTCGTCGCGGTAGCGACGACGGACGCCGAGACGAGCACGTGACACCACTGCCACCCTGTCACAGCGTAACGCGAGTCGAGGCGGACGTCGTCGCGGTAGCGACGACAGACGCCGAGATGAACACATGACACCACTACCATCCTCTCTTAGCGTAACGATAGTCGAGGTGGACGTCGTCGCGGTAGCGACGACGGACGCCGAGCCGAGCACGTGACACCACTGCCACCCTGTCTTAGCGTAACACGAGTCGAGGCAGACGTCCTCGCGGGTAGCGATCACGGACGTCGAGAAGAGCACGTGACACCACTGCTACCCTGTCTTAGCGTAGCGCGAGTCGAGGCGGACGTCGTCGCGGTAGCGACGACGGACGCCGAGACGAGCACGTGACACCACTGCCACCCTGTCTTAGCGTAGCGCGAGTCGAGGCCGACGTCGTCGCGGTAGCGACGACGGATGCCAAGACGAGCACGTGACAGCACTGCCACCCTGTATTAGCGTAGCGCGAGTCGAGGCGGATGTCGTCGCGGTAGCAACGACGGACGCCGAGACGAGGACGTGACACCACTGCCACCCTGTCTTAGCGTAGCGCGAGTTGAGGCAGACGTCGTCACGGTAGCAACGACGGACGCCGAGACGAGCACGTGTCACCAATGCCACCCTTTCTTAGCGTAACGCGAGTTGAGGCGGACGTCGTCGCGGTAGCGACGACGGACGCCGAGACGAGCTCGTGACACCACTGCCACCCTGTCTTAGCGTAACGCGAGTCGAGGCGGACGATGTCGCGGTAGCGACGACGGACGCCGAGACGAGCACGTGACACCACTGCCACCCTATCTTAGCGTAACGCGAGTCCAGGCGGACGTCGCCGCGTTAGCGACGACGGACGCCGAGACGAGCACATGACACCACTGCCACCCTGTCTTAGCTTAGAGCGAGTCGAGGCGGACGTCGTCGCGGTAGCGACGACGGACGCCGAGACGAGCACGTGACACCACTACCACCCTGTCTTAGCGTAGCGCGAGTCGAGGCGGACGTCGTCGCGGTAGCGACGACGGACGCCGAGACGAGCACGTGACACCACTGCCACCCTGTCTTAGCGTAGCGCGAGTCGAGGCGGACGTCGTCGCGGTAGCGACGACAGACGCCGAGACGAGCACGTGACACCACTGCCACCCTGTCTTAGCGAAAGGCGAGTCGAGGCGGACGTCGTCGCGGTAGCGACGACGGACGCCGAGACGAGCACGGGACAACACTGCCACCCTATCTTAGCGTAATGCGAGTCGAGGCGGACGTCATCGCGGTAGCGACGACGGACGCCGAGACGAGCATGTGACACCACTGCCCCCCTATCTTAGCATAACGCGAGTCCAGGCGGACGTCGTCGCGGTAGCGACGACGGACGCCAAGACGAGCACGTGACACCACTGCCACCCTGTCACAGCGTAACGCGAGTCGAGGCGGACGTCGTCGCGGTAGCGACGACAGACGCCGAGATGAACACATGACACCACTACCATCCTGTCTTAGCGTAACGATAGTCGAGGTGGACGTCGTCGCGGTAGCGACGATGGACGCCGAGCCGAGCACGTGACACCACTGCCACCCTGTCTTAGCGTAACACGAGTCGAGGCAGACGTCGTCGCGGGTAGCGATGACGGACGTCGAGAAGAGCACGTGACACCACTGCCACCCTGTCTTAGCGTAGCGCGAGTCGAGGCGGACGTCGTCGTGGTAGCGACGACGGACGCCGGGACGAGCACGTGACACCACTGCCACCCTGTCTTAGCGTAGCGCGAGTCGAGGCCGACGTCGTCGCGGTAGCGACGACGGATGCCAAGACGAGCACGTGACAGCACTGCCACCCTGTCTTAGCGTAGCGCGAGTCGAGGCGGATGTCGTCGCGGTAGCAACGACGGACGCCGAGACGAGGACGTGACACCACTGCCACCCTGTCTTAGCGTAGCGCGAGTTGAGGCAGACGTCGTCACGGTAGCAACGACGGACGCCGAGACGAGCACGTGTCACCAATGCCACCCTTTCTTAGCGTAACGCGAGTTGAGGCGGACGTCGTCGCGGTAGCGACGACGGACGCCGAGACGAGCTCGTGACACCACTGCCACCCTGTCTTAGCGTAACGCGAGTCGAGGCGGACGATGTCGCGGTAGCGACGACGGACGCCGAGACGAGCACGTGACACCACTGCCACCCTATCTTAGCGTAACGCGAGTCCAGGCGGACGTCGCCGCGTTAGCGACGACGGACGCCGAGACGAGCACGTGACACCACTGCCACCCTGTCTTAGCTTAGAGCGAGTCGAGGCGGACGTCGTCGCGGTAGCGACGACGGACGCCGAGACGAGCACGTGACACCACTACCACCCTGTCTTAGCGTAGCGCGAGTCGAGGCGGACGTCGTCGCGGTAGCGACGACGGACGCCGAGACGAGCACGTGACACCACTGCCACCCTGTCTTAGCGTAGCGCGAGTCGAGGCGGACGTCGTCGCGGTAGCGACGACAGACGCCGAGACGAGCACGTGACACCACTGCCACCCTGTCTTAGCGAAAGGCGAGTCGAGGCGGACGTCGTCGCGGTAGCGACGACGGACGCCGAGACGAGCACGGGACAACACTGCCACCCTATCTTAGCGTAATGCGAGTCGAGGCGGACGTCATCGCGGTAGCGACGACGGACGCCGAGACGAGCATGTGACACCACTGCCCCCCTATCTTAGCATAACGCGAGTCCAGGCGGACGTCGTCGCGGTAGCGACGACGGACGCCAAGACGAGCACGTGACACCACTGCCACCCTGTCACAGCGTAACGCGAGTCGAGGCGGACGTCGTCGCGGTAGCGACGACAGACGCCGAGATGAACACATGACACCACTACCATCCTGTCTTAGCGTAACGATAGTCGAGGTGGACGTCGTCGCGGTAGCGACGATGGACGCCGAGCCGAGCACGTGACACCACTGCCACCCTGTCTTAGCGTAACACGAGTCGAGGCAGACGTCGTCGCGGGTAGCGATGACGGACGTCGAGAAGAGCACGTGACACCACTGCCACCCTGTCTTAGCGTAGCGCGAGTCGAGGCGGACGTCGTCGTGGTAGCGACGACGGACGCCGGGACGAGCACGTGACACCACTGCCACCCTGTCTTAGCGTAGCGCGAGTCGAGGCCGACGTCGTCGCGGTAGCGACGACGGATGCCAAGACGAGCACGTGACAGCACTGCCACCCTGTCTTAGCGTAGCGCGAGTCGAGGCGGATGTCGTCGCGGTAGCAACGACGGACGCCGAGACGAGCACGTGACACCACTGCCACCCTGTCTTAGCGTAGCGCGAGTCGAGGCAGACGTCGTCACGGTAGAAACGACGGACGCCGAGACGAGCACGTGTCACCAATGCCACCCTTTCTTAGCGTAACGCGAGTCGAGGCGGACGACGTCGCAGTAGCGACGACGGAGGCCGAGACGAGCACGTGACACCATTGCCACCCTGTCTTAGCGTAACGCGAGTCGAGGCGGACGACGTCGCGGTAGCGACGACGGACGCCGAGACGAGCACGTGACACCACTGCCACCCTGTCTTAGCGTAACGCGAGTCCAGGCGGACGTCGCCGCGGTAGCGACGACGGACGCCGAGACGAGCACGTGACACCACTGCCACCCTGTCACAGCGTAACGCGAGTCGAGGCGGACGTCGTCGCGGTAGCGACGACAGACGCCGAGATGAACACATGACACCACTACCATCCTGTCTTAGCGTAACGATAGTCGAGGTGGACGTCGTCGCGGTAGCGACGACGGACGCCGAGCCGAGCACGTGACACCATTGCCACCCTGTCTTAGCGTAACACGAGTCGAGGCAGACGTCCTCGCGGGTAGCGATGACGGACGTCGAGAAGAGCACGTGACACCACTGCCACCCTGTCTTAGCATAGCGCGAGTCGAGGCGGACGTCGTCGCGGTAGCGACGACGGACGCCGAGACGAGCACGTGACACCACTGCCACCCTGTCTTAGCGTAGCGCGAGTCGAGGCCGACGTCGTCGCGGTAGCGACGACGGATGCCAAGACGAGCACGTGACAGCACTGCCACCCTGTCTTAGCGTAGCGCGAGTCGAGGCGGATGTCGTCGCGGTAGCAACGACGGACGCCGAGACGAGGACGTGACACCACTGCCACCCTGTCTTAGCGTAGCGCGAGTCGAGGCAGACGTCGTCACGGTAGCAACGACGGACGCCGAGACGAGCACGTGTCACCAATGCCACCCTTTCTTAGCGTAACGCGAGTTGAGGCGGACGTCGTCGTGGTAGCGACGACGGACGCCGAGACGAGCTCGTGACACCACTGCCACCCTGTCTTAGCGTAACGCGAGTCGAGGCGGACGACGTCGCGGTAGCGACGACGGACGCCGAGACGAGCACGTGACACCACTGCCACCCTATCTTAGCGTAACGCGAGTCCAGGCGGACGTCGCCGCGTTAGCGACGACGGACGCCGAGACGAGCACGTGACACCACTGCCACCCTGTCTTAGCTTAGAGCGAGTCGAGGCGGACGTCGTCGCGGTAGCGACGACGGACGCCGAGACGAGCACGTGACACCACTACCACCCTGTCTTAGCGTAGCGCGAGTCGAGGCGGACGTCGTCGCGGTAGCGACGACGGACGCCGAGACGAGCACGTGACACCACTGCCACCCTGTCTTAGCGTAGCGCGAGTCGAGGCGGACGTCGTCGCGGTAGCGACGACAGACGCCGAGACGAGCACGTGACACCACTGCCACCCTGTCTTAGCGAAAGGCGAGTCGAGGCGGACGTCGTCGCGGTAGCGACGACGGACGCCGAGACGAGCACGGGACAACACTGCCACCCTATCTTAGCGTAATGCGAGTCGAGGCGGACGTCGTCGCGGTAGCGACGACGGACGCCGAGACGAGCATGTGACACCACTGCCCCCCTATCTTAGCATAATGCGAGTCCAGGCGGACGTCGTCGCGGTAGCGACGACGGACGCCGAGACGAGCACGTGACACCACTGCCACCCTGTCACAGCGTAACGCGAGTCGAGGCGGACGTCGTCGCGGTAGCGACGACAGACGCCGAGATGAACACATGACACCACTACCATCCTGTCTTAGCGTAACGATAGTCGAGGTGGACGTCGTCGCGGTAGCGACGATGGACGCCGAGCCGAGCACGTGACACCACTGCCACCCTGTCTTAGCGTAACACGAGTCGAGGCAGACGTCGTCGCGGGTAGCGATGACGGACGTCGAGAAGAGCACGTGACACCACTGCCACCCTGTCTTAGCGTAGCGCGAGTCGAGGCGGACGTCGTCGCGGTAGCGACGACGGACGCCGGGACGAGCACGTGACACCACTGCCACCCTGTGTTAGCGTAGCGCGAGTCGAGGCCGACGTCGTCGCGGTAGCGACGACGGATGCCAAGACGAGCACGTGATAGCACTGCCACCCTGTCTTAGCGTAGCGCGAGTCGAGGCGGATGTCGTCGCGGTAGCAACGACGGACGCCGAGACGAGCACGTGACACCACTGCCACCCTGTCTTAGCGTAGCGCGAGTCGAGGCAGACGTCGTCACGGTAGAAACGACGGACGCCGAGACGAGCACGTGTCACCAATGCCACCCTTTCTTAGCGTAACGCGAGTCGAGGAGGACGTCGTCGCGGTAGCGACGACGGACACCGAGACGAGCACGTGACACCACTGCCACCCTGTCTTAGCGTAACGCGAGTCGAGGCGGACGACGTCGCGGTAGCGACGACGGACGCCGAGACGAGCACGTGACACCACTGCCACCCTGTCTTAGCGTAACGCGAGTCCAGGCGGACGTCGCCGCGGTAGCGACGACGGACGCCGAGACGAGCACGTGACACCACTGCCACCCTGTCACAGCGTAACGCGAGTCGAGGCGGACGTCGTCGCGGTAGCGACGACAGACGCCGAGATGAACACATGACACCACTACCATCCTGTCTTAGCGTAACGATAGTCGAGGTGGACGTCGTTGCGGTAGCGACGACGGACGCCGAGCCGAGCACGTGACACCACTGCCACCCTGTCTTAGCGTAACACGAGTCGAGGCAGACGTCCTCGCGGGTAGCGATGACGGACGTCGAGAAGAGCACGTGACACCACTGCCACCCTGTCTTAGCGTAGCGCGAGTCGAGGCGGACGTCGTCGCGGTAGCGACGACGGACGCCGAGACGAGCACGTGACACCACTGCCACCCTGTCTTAGCATAGCGCGAGTCGAGGCGGACATCGTCGTGGTAGCGACGATGGACGCCGAGACGAGCACATGACACCACTGCCACCCTTTCTTAGCGTACCGCGAGTCGAGGCGGACGTCGTCGCGGTAGCGACGACAGACGCCGAGACGAGCACGTGACACCACTGCCACCCTGTCTTAGCATAGCGCGAGTCGAGGCGGACGTCGTCGCGGTAGCGACGACGGACGCCGAGACGAACACATGACACCACTGCCATCCTGTCTTAGCGTAACGCGAGTCGAGGCGGACGTCGTCGCGGTAGCGACGACGGACGCCGAGACGAGCATGTGACAGCGCTGCCACCCTGTCTTAGCTTAGAGTGAGTCGAGGCGGACGTCGTCGCGGTAGCGACGACGGACGCCGAGACGAGCACGTGACACCACTGCCACCCTGTCTTAGCATAGCGCGAGTCGAGGCGGACGTCATCGCGGTAGCGATGACGGACGCTGAGACGAGCACGTGATACCACTGCCACCCTTTATTAGCGTACCGCGAGTCGAGGCGGACGTCGTCGCTGTAGCGACGACTGACGTCGAGACGAGCACGTGACACCACTGCCACCCTGTGTTACGTAACGCGAGTCGAGGCAGACGTCGTCGCGGTGGCGACGACGGACGCCGAGACGAGCACGTGACACCACTGCCTCCCTGTCTTAGCGTAAAGCAAGTCGAGGCGGACGTCGTCGCGGTAGCGATGACAGACGTCGAGACGAACACATGACACCACTACCATCCTGTCTTAGTGTTACGCGAGTCGAGGCGGACGTCGTCGCGGTAGCGACGATGGACGCCGAGACGAGCACGTGACACCACTGCCACCCTGTCTTAGCGTAGCGCGAGTCGAGGCGTCCGTCGTCGCTACCGCGACGACGGACGTCGAGACGAGCACGTGCCACCACTGCCACTCTGTCTTAGCGTAACGCGAGTCGAGGCGGACGTCGTCGCGGTAGCGACGACGAACGCCGAGACGAGCACGTGACACCACTGCCACCCTGTCTTAGCGTAGCGCGAGTCGAGGCAGACGTCGTCACGGTAGAAACGACGGACGCCGAGACGAGCACGTGTCACCAATGCCACCCTTTCTTAGCGTAACGCGAGTCGAGGCGGACGACGTCGCAGTAGCGACGACGGAGGCCGAGACGAGCACGTGACACCATTGCCACCCTGTCTTAGCGTAACGCGAGTCGAGGCGGACGACGTCGCGGTAGCGACGACGGACGCCGAGACGAGCACGTGACACCACTGCCACCCTGTCTTAGCGTAACGCGAGTCCAGGCGGACGTCGCCGCGGTAGCGACGACGGACGCCGAGACGAGCACGTGACACCACTGCCACCCTGTCACAGCGTAACGCGAGTCGAGGCGGACGTCGTCGCGGTAGCGACGACAGACGCCGAGATGAACACATGACACCACTACCATCCTGTCTTAGCGTAACGATAGTCGAGGTGGACGTCGTCGCGGTAGCGACGACGGACGCCGAGCCGAGCACGTGACACCATTGCCACCCTGTCTTAGCGTAACACGAGTCGAGGCAGACGTCCTCGCGGGTAGCGATGACGGACGTCGAGAAGAGCACGTGACACCACTGCCACCCTGTCTTAGCATAGCGCGAGTCGAGGCGGACGTCGTCGCGGTAGCGACGACGGACGCCGAGACGAGCACGTGACACCACTGCCACCCTGTCTTAGCGTAGCGCGAGTCGAGGCCGACGTCGTCGCGGTAGCGACGACGGATGCCAAGACGAGCACGTGACAGCACTGCCACCCTGTCTTAGCGTAGCGCGAGTCGAGGCGGATGTCGTCGCGGTAGCAACGACGGACGCCGAGACGAGGACGTGACACCACTGCCACCCTGTCTTAGCGTAGCGCGAGTCGAGGCAGACGTCGTCACGGTAGCAACGACGGACGCCGAGACGAGCACGTGTCACCAATGCCACCCTTTCTTAGCGTAACGCGAGTTGAGGCGGACGTCGTCGTGGTAGCGACGACGGACGCCGAGACGAGCTCGTGACACCACTGCCACCCTGTCTTAGCGTAACGCGAGTCGAGGCGGACGACGTCGCGGTAGCGACGACGGACGCCGAGACGAGCACGTGACACCACTGCCACCCTATCTTAGCGTAACGCGAGTCCAGGCGGACGTCGCCGCGTTAGCGACGACGGACGCCGAGACGAGCACGTGACACCACTGCCACCCTGTCTTAGCTTAGAGCGAGTCGAGGCGGACGTCGTCGCGGTAGCGACGACGGACGCCGAGACGAGCACGTGACACCACTACCACCCTGTCTTAGCGTAGCGCGAGTCGAGGCGGACGTCGTCGCGGTAGCGACGACGGACGCCGAGACGAGCACGTGACACCACTGCCACCCTGTCTTAGCGTAGCGCGAGTCGAGGCGGACGTCGTCGCGGTAGCGACGACAGACGCCGAGACGAGCACGTGACACCACTGCCACCCTGTCTTAGCGAAAGGCGAGTCGAGGCGGACGTCGTCGCGGTAGCGACGACGGACGCCGAGACGAGCACGGGACAACACTGCCACCCTATCTTAGCGTAATGCGAGTCGAGGCGGACGTCGTCGCGGTAGCGACGACGGACGCCGAGACGAGCATGTGACACCACTGCCCCCCTATCTTAGCATAATGCGAGTCCAGGCGGACGTCGTCGCGGTAGCGACGACGGACGCCGAGACGAGCACGTGACACCACTGCCACCCTGTCACAGCGTAACGCGAGTCGAGGCGGACGTCGTCGCGGTAGCGACGACAGACGCCGAGATGAACACATGACACCACTACCATCCTGTCTTAGCGTAACGATAGTCGAGGTGGACGTCGTCGCGGTAGCGACGATGGACGCCGAGCCGAGCACGTGACACCACTGCCACCCTGTCTTAGCGTAACACGAGTCGAGGCAGACGTCGTCGCGGGTAGCGATGACGGACGTCGAGAAGAGCACGTGACACCACTGCCACCCTGTCTTAGCGTAGCGCGAGTCGAGGCGGACGTCGTCGCGGTAGCGACGACGGACGCCGGGACGAGCACGTGACACCACTGCCACCCTGTGTTAGCGTAGCGCGAGTCGAGGCCGACGTCGTCGCGGTAGCGACGACGGATGCCAAGACGAGCACGTGATAGCACTGCCACCCTGTCTTAGCGTAGCGCGAGTCGAGGCGGATGTCGTCGCGGTAGCAACGACGGACGCCGAGACGAGCACGTGACACCACTGCCACCCTGTCTTAGCGTAGCGCGAGTCGAGGCAGACGTCGTCACGGTAGAAACGACGGACGCCGAGACGAGCACGTGTCACCAATGCCACCCTTTCTTAGCGTAACGCGAGTCGAGGAGGACGTCGTCGCGGTAGCGACGACGGACACCGAGACGAGCACGTGACACCACTGCCACCCTGTCTTAGCGTAACGCGAGTCGAGGCGGACGACGTCGCGGTAGCGACGACGGACGCCGAGACGAGCACGTGACACCACTGCCACCCTGTCTTAGCGTAACGCGAGTCCAGGCGGACGTCGCCGCGGTAGCGACGACGGACGCCGAGACGAGCACGTGACACCACTGCCACCCTGTCACAGCGTAACGCGAGTCGAGGCGGACGTCGTCGCGGTAGCGACGACAGACGCCGAGATGAACACATGACACCACTACCATCCTGTCTTAGCGTAACGATAGTCGAGGTGGACGTCGTTGCGGTAGCGACGACGGACGCCGAGCCGAGCACGTGACACCACTGCCACCCTGTCTTAGCGTAACACGAGTCGAGGCAGACGTCCTCGCGGGTAGCGATGACGGACGTCGAGAAGAGCACGTGACACCACTGCCACCCTGTCTTAGCGTAGCGCGAGTCGAGGCGGACGTCGTCGCGGTAGCGACGACGGACGCCGAGACGAGCACGTGACACCACTGCCACCCTGTCTTAGCATAGCGCGAGTCGAGGCGGACATCGTCGTGGTAGCGACGATGGACGCCGAGACGAGCACATGACACCACTGCCACCCTTTCTTAGCGTACCGCGAGTCGAGGCGGACGTCGTCGCGGTAGCGACGACAGACGCCGAGACGAGCACGTGACACCACTGCCACCCTGTCTTAGCATAGCGCGAGTCGAGGCGGACGTCGTCGCGGTAGCGACGACGGACGCCGAGACGAACACATGACACCACTGCCATCCTGTCTTAGCGTAACGCGAGTCGAGGCGGACGTCGTCGCGGTAGCGACGACGGACGCCGAGACGAGCATGTGACAGCGCTGCCACCCTGTCTTAGCTTAGAGTGAGTCGAGGCGGACGTCGTCGCGGTAGCGACGACGGACGCCGAGACGAGCACGTGACACCACTGCCACCCTGTCTTAGCATAGCGCGAGTCGAGGCGGACGTCATCGCGGTAGCGATGACGGACGCTGAGACGAGCACGTGATACCACTGCCACCCTTTATTAGCGTACCGCGAGTCGAGGCGGACGTCGTCGCTGTAGCGACGACTGACGTCGAGACGAGCACGTGACACCACTGCCACCCTGTGTTACGTAACGCGAGTCGAGGCAGACGTCGTCGCGGTGGCGACGACGGACGCCGAGACGAGCACGTGACACCACTGCCTCCCTGTCTTAGCGTAAAGCAAGTCGAGGCGGACGTCGTCGCGGTAGCGATGACAGACGTCGAGACGAACACATGACACCACTACCATCCTGTCTTAGTGTTACGCGAGTCGAGGCGGACGTCGTCGCGGTAGCGACGATGGACGCCGAGACGAGCACGTGACACCACTGCCACCCTGTCTTAGCGTAGCGCGAGTCGAGGCGTCCGTCGTCGCTACCGCGACGACGGACGTCGAGACGAGCACGTGCCACCACTGCCACTCTGTCTTAGCGTAACGCGAGTCGAGGCGGACGTCGTCGCGGTAGCGACGACGAACGCCGAGACGAGCATGTTACACCACTGCCCCCCTATCTTAGCGTAACGCGAGTCCAGGCGGACGTCGTCGCGGTAGCGACGACGGACGCTGCGACGAGCACGTGACACCACTGCCACCCTGTCTTAGCGTAACGCCAGTCGAGGCGGACGTCATCGCAGTAGCGACGACGGACACTGAGACGAGCACGTGACACCACTGCCAACCTGTCTTAGCATAACACGAGTCGAGGCGGACGTCGTCGCGGTAGCGACGACAGACGCTGAGACGAGCACGTGACACCACTGCCACCCAGTCTTAGCATAACGAGAGTCGAGGCGGACGTCGTCGCGGTACCGAAGACGGACGCCGAGACGAGCACGTGCCACCCTATCTTAACGTAACGTGAGTCGAGGCGGACGTCGTTGCGGTAGCGACGATGGACACCAAGACAAGCACGTGACACCACTGCCATCCTGTCTTAGCGTAACGCTAGTCGAGGTGGACGTCGTCGCGGTAGCGACGACGGACATCGAGACGAGCACGTGACACCACTGCCACCCTGTCTTAGCGTAACGCGAGTCGAGGCGGATGTCGTCGCGGTAGCGACGACGGACGCCGAGACGAACACCTGACACCACTGCCATCCTGTCTTAGCGTAACGCGAGTTGAGGCGGACATCGTCGCGGTAGTGACGACGGATGCCGAGACGAGCACGTGACACCACTGCCACCCTGTCTTAGCTTAGAGCGTGTCGAGGCGGACGTCATCGCGGTAGCGACGACGGACGCCGAGACGAGCGCATGACACCACTGCCACCCTGTCTTAGCATAGCGCGAGTCGAGGCGGACATCGTCGCGGTAGCGACGACGGACGCCGAGACGAGCACGTGACACCACTGCCACCCTTTATTAGCGTACCGCAAGTCGAGGCGAACGTCGTCGCGGTAGCGACGACGGACGCCGAGACGAGCACGTGACACCACCGGCACCCTTTGTTACGTAACGCGAGTCAAGGCGGACGTCGTCGCGGTAGCGACGACGGACGCCGAGACGAGCACGTGACACCACTGCCACCTTGTCTTAGCGTAACGCAAGTCGAGGCAGACGTCGTCGCGGTAGCGACGACAGACGCCGAGACGAGCACGTGACACCACTGCCACCCTGTCTTAGCGAAAGGCGAGTCGAGGCGGACGTCGTCGCGGTAGCGATGACGGACGCCGAGACGAGCACGTGACAACACTGCCACCCTATCTTAGCGTAATGCGAGTCGAGGCGGACGTCGTCGCGGTAGCGACGACGGACGCCGAGACGAGCATGTGACACCACTGCCCCCTATCTTAGCATAACGCGAGTCCAGGCGGACGTCGTCGCGGTAGCGACGACGGACGCCGAGACGAGCACGTGACACCACTGCCACCCTGTCACAGCGTAACGCGAGTCGAGGCGGACGTCATCGCGGTAGCGACGACAGACGCCGAGATGAACACATGACACCACTACCATCCTGTCTTAGCGTAACGATAGTCGAGGTGGACGTCGTCGCGGTAGCGACGACGGACGCCGAGCCGAGCACGTGACACCACTGCCACCCTGTCTTAGCGTAACACGAGTCGAGGCAGACGTCCTCGCGGGTAGCGATCACGGACGTCGAGAAGAGCACGTGACACCACTGCCACCCTGTCTTAGCGTAGCGCGAGTTGAGGCGGACGTCGTCGCGGTAGCGACGACGGACGCCGAGACGAGCACGTGACACCACTGCCACCCTGTCTTAGCGTAGCGCGAGTCGAGGCCAACATCGTCGCGGTAGCGACGACGGATGCCAAGACGAGCACGTGACAGCACTGCCACCCTGTATTAGCGTAGCGCGAGTCGAGGCGGATGTCGTCGCGGTAGCAACGACGGACGCCGAGACGAGGACGTGACACCACTGCCACCCTGTCTTAGCGTAGCGCGAGTTGAGGCAGACGTCGTCACGGTAGCAACGACGGACGCCGAGACGAGCACGTGTCACCAATGCCACCCTTTCTTAGCGTAACGCGAGTTGAGGCGGACGTCGTCGCGGTAGCGACGACGGACGCCGAGACGAGCTCGTGACACCACTGCCACCCTGTCTTAGCGTAACGCGAGTCGAGGCGGACGACGTCGCGGTAGCGACGACGGACGCCGAGACGAGCACGTGACACCACTGCCACCCTATCTTAGCGTAACGCGAGTCCAGGCGGACGTCGCCGCGTTAGCGACGACGGACGCCGAGACGAGCACGTGACACCACTGCCACCCTGTCTTAGCTTAGAGCGAGTCGAGGCGGACGTCGTCGCGGTAGCGACGACGGACGCCGAGACGAGCACGTGACACCACTACCACCCTGTCTTAGCGTAGCGCGAGTCGAGGCGGACGTCGTCGCGGTAGCGACGACGGACGCCGAGACGAGCACGTGACACCACTGCCACCCTGTCTTAGCGTAGCGCGAGTCGAGGCAGACGTCGTCGCGGTAGCGACGACAGACGCCGAGACGAGCACGTGACACCACTGCCACCCTGTCTTAGCGAAAGGCGAGTCGAGGCGGACGTCGTCGCGGTAGCGACGACGGACGCTGAGACGAGCACGGGACAACACTGCCACCCTATCTTAGCGTAATGCGAGTCGAGGCGGACGTCGTCGCGGTAGCGACGACGGACGCCGAGACGAGCATGTGACACCACTGCCCCCCTATCTTAGCATAACGCGAGTCCAGGCGGACGTCGTTGCGGTAGCGACGACGGACGCCAAGACGAGCACGTGACACCACTGCCACCCTGTCACAGCGTAACGCGAGTCGAGGCGGACGTCGTCGCGGTAGCGACGACAGACGCCGAGATGAACACATGACACCACTACCATCCTGTCTTAGCGTAACGATAGTCGAGGTGGACGTCGTCGCGGTAGCGACGATGGACGCCGAGCCGAGCACGTGACACCTCTGCCACCCTGTCTTAGCGTAACACGAGTCGAGGCAGACGTCGTCGCGGGTAGCGATGACGGACGTCGAGAAGAGCACGTGACACCACTGCCACCCTGTCTTAGCGTAGCGCGAGTCGAGGCGGACGTCGTCGCGGTAGCGACGACGGACGCCGGGACGAGCACGTGACACCACTGCCACCCTGTCTTAGCGTAGCGCGAGTCGAGGCCGACGTCGTCGCGGTAGCGACGACGGATGCCAAGACGAGCACGTGACAGCACTGCCACCCTGTCTTAGCGTAGCGCGAGTCGAGGCGGATGTCGTCGCGGTAGCAACGACGGACGCCGAGACGAGCACGTGACACCACTGCCACCCTGTCTTAGCGTAGCGCGAGTCGAGGCAGACGTCGTCACGGTAGAAACGACGGACGCCGAGACGAGCACGTGTCACCAATGCCACCCTTTCTTAGCGTAACGCGAGTCGAGGCGGACGTTGTCGCGGTAGCGACGACGGACGCCGAGACGAGCACGTGACACCATTGCCACCCTGTCTTAGCGTAACGCGAGTCGAGGCGGACGACGTCGCGGTAGCGACGACGGACGCCGAGACGAGCACGTGACACCACTGCCACCCTGTCTTAGCGTAACGCGAGTCCAGGCGGACGTCGCCGCGGTAGCGACGACGGACGCCGAGACGAGCACGTGACACCACTGCCACCCTGTCACAGCGTAACACGAGTCGAGGCGGACGTCGTCGCGGTAGCGACGACAGACGCCGAGATGAACACATGACACCACTACCATCCTGTCTTAGCGTAACGATAGTCGAGGTGGACGTCGTCGCGGTAGCGACGACGGACGCCGAGCCGAGCACGTGACACCACTGCCACCCTGTCTTAGCGTAACACGAGTCGAGGCAGACGTCCTCGCGGGTAGCGATGACGGACATCGAGAAGAGCACGTGACACAACTGCCACCCTGTCTTAGCGTAGCGCGAGTCGAGGCGGACGTCGTCGCGGTAGCGACGACGGACGCCGAGACGAGCACGTGACACCACTGCCACCCTGTCTTAGCGTAGCGCGAGTCGAGGCCGACGTCGTCGCGGTAGCGACGACGGATGCCAAGACGAGCACGTGACAGCACTGCCACCCTGTCTTAGCGTAGCGCGAGTCGAGGCGGATGTCGTCGCGGTAGCAACGACGGACGCCGAGACGAGGACGTGACACCACTGCCACCCTGTCTTAGCGTAGCGCGAGTCGAGGCAGACGTCGTCACGGTAGCAACGACGGACGCCGAGACGAGCACGTGTCACCAATGCCACCCTTTCTTAGCGTAACGCGAGTTGAGGCGGACGTCGTCGTGGTAGCGACGACGGACGCCGAGACGAGCTCGTGACACCACTGCCACCCTGTCTTAGCGTAACGCGAGTCGAGGCGGACGACGTCGCGGTAGCAACGACGGACACCGAGACGAGCACGTGACACCACTGCCACCCTATCTTAGCGTAACGCGAGTCCAGGCGGACGTCGCCGCGTTAGCGACGACGGACGCCGAGACGAGCACGTGACACCACTGCCACCCTGTCTTAGCTTAGAGCGAGTCGAGGCGGACGTCGTCGCGGTAGCGACGACGGACGCCGAGACGAGCACGTGACACCACTACCACCCTGTCTTAGCGTAGCGCGAGTCGAGGCGGACGTCGTCGCGGTAGCGACGACGGACGCCGAGACGAGCACGTGACACCACTGCCACCCTGTCTTAGCGTAGCGCGAGTCGAGGCGGACGTCGTCGCGGTAGCGACGACAGACGCCGAGACGAGCACGTGACACCACTGCCACCCTGTCTTAGCGAAAGGCGAGTCGAGGCGGACGTCGTCGCGGTAGCAACGACGGACGCCGAGACGAGCACGGGACAACACTGCCACCCTATCTTAGCGTAATGCGAGTCGAGGCGGACGTCGTCGCGGTAGCGACGACGGACGCCGAGACGAGCATGTGACACCACTGCCCCCCTATCTTAGCATAACGCGAGTCCAGGCGGACGTCGTCGCGGTAGCGACGACGGACGCCGAGACGAGCACGTGACACCACTGCCACCCTGTCACAGCGTAACGCGAGTCGAGGCGGACGTCGTCGCGGTAGCGACGACAGACGCCGAGATGAACACATGACACCACTACCATCCTGTCTTAGCGTAACGATAGTCGAGGTGGACGTCGTCGCGGCAGCGACGATGGACGCCGAGCCGAGCACGTGACACCACTGCCACCCTGTCTTAGCGTAACAAGAGTCGAGGCAGACGTCGTCGCGGGTAGCGATGACGGACGTCGAGAAGAGCACGTGACACCACTGCCACCCTGTCTTAGCATAGCGCGAGTCGAGGCGGACGTCGTCGCGGTAGCGACGACGGACGCCGGGACGAGCACGTGACACCACTGCCACCCTGTCTTAGCGTAGCGCGAGTCGAGGCCGACGTCGTCGTGGTAGCGACGACGGATGCCAAGACGAGCACGTGATAGCACTGCCACCCTGTCTTAGCGTAGCGCGAGTCGAGGCGGATGTCGTCGCGGTAGCAACGACGGACGCCGAGACGAGCACGTGACACCACTGCCACCCTGTCTTAGCGTAGCGCGAGTCGAGGCAGACGTCGTCACGGTAGAAACGACGGACGCCGAGACGAGCACGTGTCACCAATGCCACCCTTTCTTAGCGTAACGCGAGTCGAGGAGGACGTCGTCGCGGTAGCGACGACGGACGCCGAGACGAGCACGTGACACCACTGCCACCCTGTCTTAGCGTAACGCGAGTCGAGGCGGACGACGTCGCGGTAGCGATGACGGACGCCGAGACGAGCACGTGACACCACTGCCACCCTGTCTTAGCGTAACGCGAGTCCAGGCGGACGTCGCCGCGGTAGCGACGACGGATGCCGAGACGAGCACGTGACACCACTGCCACCCTGTCACAGCGTAACGCGAGTCGAGGCGGACATCGTCGCGGTAGCGACGACAGACGCCGAGATGAACACATGACACCACTACCATCCTGTCTTAGCGTAACGATAGTCGAGGTGGACGTCGTCGCGGTAGCGATGACGGACGCCGAGCCGAGCACGTGACACCACTGCCACCCTGTCTTAGCGTAACACGAGTCGAGGCAGACGTCCTCGCGGGTAGCGATGACGGACGTCGAGAAGAGCACGTGACACCACTGCCACCCTGTCTTAGCGTAGCGCGAGTCGAGGCGGACGTCGTCGCGGTAGCGACGACGGACGCCGAGACGAGCACGTGACACCACTGCCACCCTGTCTTAGCGTAGCGCGAGTCGAGGCCGACGTCGTCGCGGTAGCGACGACGGATGCCAAGACGAGCACGTGACAGCACTGCCACCCTGTCTTAGCGTAGCGCGAGTCGAGGCGGATGTCGTCGCGGTAGCAACGACGGACGCCGAGACGAGCACGTGACACCACTGCCACCCTGTCTTAGCGTAGCGCGAGTCGAGGCAGACGTCGTCACGGTAGCAACGACGGACGCCGAGACGAGCACGTGTCACCAATGCCACCCTTTCTTAGCGTAACGCGAGTTGAGGCGGACGTCGTCGCGGTAGCGACGACGGACGCCGAGACGAGCACGTGACACCACTGCCACCCTGTCTTAGCGTAACGCGAGTCGAAGCGGACGACGTCGCGGTAGCGACGACGGACGCCGAGACGAGCACGTGACACCACTGCCACCCTATCTTAGCGTAACGCGAGTCCAGGCGGACGTCGCCGCGGTAGCGACGACGGACGCCGAGACGAGCACGTGACACCACTGCCACCCTGTCTTAGCTTAGAGCAAGTCGAGGCGGACGTCGTCGCGGTAGCGACGACGGACGCCGAGACGAGCACGTGACACCACTACCACCCTGTCTTAGCGTAGCGCGACTCGAGGCGGACGTCGTCGCGGTAGCGACGACGGACGCCGAGACGAGCACGTGACACCACTGCCACCCTGTCTTAGCGTAGCGCGAGTCGAGGCGGACGTCGTCGCGGTAGCAACGACAGACGCCGAGACGAGCACGTGACACCACTGCCACCCTGTCTTAGCGAAAGGCGAGTCGAGGCGGACGTCGTCGCGGTAGCGACGACGGACGCCGAGACGAGCACGGGACAACACTGCCACCCTATCTTAGCGTAATGCGAGTCGAGGCGGACGTCGTCGCGGTAGCGACGATGGACGCCGAGACGAGCATGTGACACCACTGCCCCCCTATCTTAGCATAATGCGAGTCCAGGCGGACGTCGTCGCGGTAGCGACGACGGACGCCGAGACGAGCACGTGACACCACTGCCACCCTGTCACAGCGTAACGCGAGTCGAGGCGGACGTCGTCGCGGTAGCGACGACAGACGCCGAGATGAATACATGACACCACTACCATCCTGTCTTAGCGTAACGATAGTCGAGGTGGACGTCGTCGCGGTAGCGACGACGGACGCCGAGCCGAGCACGTGACACCACTGCCACCCTGTCTTAGCGTAACACGAGTCGAGGCAGACGTCGTCGCGGGTAGCGATGACAGACGTCGAGAAGAGCACGTGACACCACTGCCACCCTGTCTTAGCGTAGCGCGAGTCGAGGCGGACGTCGTCGCGGTAGCGACGACGGACGCCGAGACGAGCACGTGACACCACTGCCACCCTGTCTTAGCGTAGCGCGAGTCGAGGCCGACGTCGTCGCGGTAGCGACGACGGATGCCAAGACGAGCACGTGACAGCACTGCCACCCTGTCTTAGCATAGCCCGAGTCGAGGCGGATGTCGTCGCGGTAGCAACGACGGACGCCGAGACGAGCATGTGACACCACTGCCACCCTGTCTTAGCGTAGCGCGAGTCGAGGCAGACGTCGTCACGGTAGAAACGACGGACGCCGAGACGAGCACGTGTCACCAATGCCACCCTTTCTTAGCGTAACGCGAGTCGAGGCGGACGTCGTCGCGGTAGCGACGACGGACGCCGAGACGAGCACGTGACACCACTGCCACCCTGTCTTAGCGTAACGCGAGTCGAGGCGGACGACGTCGCGGTAGCGACGACGGACGCCGAGACGAGCACGTGACACCACTGCCACCCTGTCTTAGCGTAACGCGAGTCCAGGCGGACGTCGCCGCGGTAGCGACGACGGACGCCGAGACGAGCACGTGACACCACTGCCACCCTGTCTTAGCTTAGAGCGAGTCGAGGCGGACGTCGTCGCGGTAGCGACGACGGACGCCGAGACGAGCACGTGACACAACTACCACCCTGTCTTAGCGTAGCGCGAGTCGAGGCGGACGTCGTCGCGGTAGCGACGACGGACGCCGAGACGAGCATGTGTCACCACTGCGACCCTGTCTTAGCATAGCGCGTGTCGAGGCGGACGTCGTCGCGGAAGCGACGATGGACGCCGAGACGAGCACGTGACAACACTACCACCCCTATCTTAGCGTAACGCGAGTCGAGGCAGACGTCATCGCGGTAGCGACGATGGACGCCGAGACGAGCACGTGACACCACTGCCACCATGTCTTAGCGTAACGCGAGTTGAGGCGGACGTCGTCGCGGTAGCGACGACGGACGCCGAGACGAGCACATGACACCACTGCCACCCTGTCTTAGCGTAACGCGAGTCGAGGCGGACGACGTCGCGGTAGCGACGACGGACGCTGAGACGAGCACGTGACACCACTGCCACCCTATCTTAGCTTAACGCGAGTCCAAGCGGACGTCATCGCGGTAGCGACGACGGACGCCGAGACGAGCACGTGACACCACTGCCACCCTGTCTTAGCTTAGAGCGAGTCAAGGCGGACGTCGTCGCGGTAGCGACGACGGATGCCGAGACGAGCAAGTGACACCACTGCCATCCTGTCTTAGCGTAGCGCGAGTCGAGGCGGACGTCGTCTCGGAAGCGACGATGGACACCGAGACGAGCACGTGACAACACTGCCACCCTATCTTAGCGTAACGCGAGTCGAGGCAGACGTCATCGCGGTAGCGACGATGGACGCCGAGACGAGCACGTGACACCACTGCCACCCTGTCTTAGTGTAACGCGAGTTGAGGCGAACGTCGTCGCGGTAGCGACGACGGACGCCGAGACGAGCATGTGACACCACTGCCACCATGTCTTAGCGTAACGCGAGTCGAGGCGGACGTCGTCGCGGTAGCGACGACGGACGCCGAGACGAGCACGTGACACCACTGCCACCCTGTCTTAGCGTAACGCGAGTCGAGGCGGACGACGTCGCGGTAGCGACGACGGACGCCGAGACGAGCACGTGACACCACTGCCACCCTGTCTTAGCGTAACGCGAGTCCAGGCGGACGTCGCCGCGGTAGCGACGACGGACGCCGAGACGAGCACGTGACACCACTGCCACCCTGTCTTAGCTTAGAGCGAGTCGAGGCGGACGTCGTCGCGGTAGCGACGACGGACGCCGAGACGAGCACGTGACACAACTACCACCCTGTCTTAGCGTAGCGCGAGTCGAGGCGGACGTCGTCGCGGTAGCGACGACGGACGCCGAGACGAGCATGTGTCACCACTGCGACCCTGTCTTAGCATAGCGCGTGTCGAGGCGGACGTCGTCGCGGAAGCGACGATGGACGCCGAGACGAGCACGTGACAACACTACCACCCCTATCTTAGCGTAACGCGAGTCGAGGCAGACGTCATCGCGGTAGCGACGATGGACGCCGAGACGAGCACGTGACACCACTGCCACCATGTCTTAGCGTAACGCGAGTTGAGGCGGACGTCGTCGCGGTAGCGACGACGGACGCCGAGACGAGCACATGACACCACTGCCACCCTGTCTTAGCGTAACGCGAGTCGAGGCGGACGACGTCGCGGTAGCGACGACGGACGCTGAGACGAGCACGTGACACCACTGCCACCCTATCTTAGCTTAACGCGAGTCCAAGCGGACGTCATCGCGGTAGCGACGACGGACGCCGAGACGAGCACGTGACACCACTGCCACCCTGTCTTAGCTTAGAGCGAGTCAAGGCGGACGTCGTCGCGGTAGCGACGACGGATGCCGAGACGAGCAAGTGACACCACTGCCATCCTGTCTTAGCGTAGCGCGAGTCGAGGCGGACGTCGTCTCGGAAGCGACGATGGACACCGAGACGAGCACGTGACAACACTGCCACCCTATCTTAGCGTAACGCGAGTCGAGGCAGACGTCATCGCGGTAGCGACGATGGACGCCGAGACGAGCACGTGACACCACTGCCACCCTGTCTTAGTGTAACGCGAGTTGAGGCGAACGTCGTCGCGGTAGCGACGACGGACGCCGAGACGAGCATGTGACACCACTGCCACCATGTCTTAGCGTAACGCGAGTCGAGGCGGACGTCGTCGCGGTAGCGACGACGGACGCCGTGACGAACATCTGACACCACTGCCATCCTGTCTTAGCGAAACGTGAGTTGAGGCGGACGTCGTCACGGTAGCGACGACGGACGTCGAGACGAGCACGTGACACTACTGCCACCCTGTGTTACGTAACGCGAGTCGAGGCAGACGTCGTCGCAGTGGCGATGACGGACGCCGAGACGAGCACGTGACACCACTGCCACCCTGTCTTGGCGTAACGCAAGTCGAGGCAGACGTCGTCGCGGTAGCGATGACAGACGTCGAGACGAACACATGACACCACTACCATCCTGTCTTAGTGTTACGCGAGTCGAGGCGGACGTCGTCGCGGTAGCGACGATGGACGCCGAGACGAGCACGTGACACCACTGCCACCCTGTCTTAGCTTAGAGCGAGTTGAGGCGGACGTCGTCGCATTAGCGACGACGGACGCCGAGACGAGCACGTGACACCACTGCCACCCTGTCATAGCATAGCGCGAGTCGAGGCGGACATCGTCGTGGTAGCGACGATGGATGCCGAGACGAGCACATGACACCACTGCCACCCTTTCTTAGCGTACCGCGAGTCGAGGCGGACGTCGTCGCGGTAGCGACGACAGACACCGAGACGAGCACGTGACACCACTGCCACCCTGTCTTAGCATAGCGCGAGTCGAGGCGGACGTCGTCGCGGTAGCGACGACGGACGCCGAGACGAACACATGACACCACTGCCATCCTGTCTTAGCGTAACGCGAGTCGAGGCGGACGTCGTCGCGGTAGCGACGACGGACGCCGAGACGAGCACGTGACAGCACTGCCACCCTGTCTTAGCTTAGAGCGAGTCGAGGCGGACGTCGTCGCGGTAGCGACGACGGACGCCGAGACGAGCACGTGACACCACTGCCACCCTGTCTTAGCATAGCGCGAGTCGAGGCGGACGTCATCGCGGTAGCGATGACGGACGCTGTGACGAGCACGTGATACCACTGCCACCCTTTATTACCGTACCACGAGTCGAGGCAGACGTCGTCGCTGTAGCGACGACTGACGTCGAGACGAGCACGTGACCCCACTGCCACCCTGTGTTACGTAACGCGAGTCGAGGCAGACGTCGTCGCGGTGGCGACGACGGACGCCGAGACGAGCACGTGACACCACTGCCTCCCTGTCTTAGCGTAAAGCAAGTCGAGGCGGACGTCGTCGCGGTAGCGATGACAGACGTCGAGACGAACACATGACACCACTACCATCCTGTCTTAGTGTTACGCGAGTCGAGGCGGACGTCGTCGCGGTAGCGACGATGGACGCCGAGACGAGCACGTGACACCACTGCCACCCTGTCTTAGCGAAGCGCGAGTCGAGGCGTCCGTCGTCGCTACCGCGACGACGGACGTCGAGACGAGCACGTGCCACCACTGCCACTCTGTCTTAGCGTAACGCGAGTCGAGGCGGACGTCGTCGCGGTAGCGACGACGAACGCCGAGACGAGCATGTTACACCACTGCCCCCCTATCTTAGCGTAACGCGAGTCCAGGCGGACGTCGTCGCGGTAGCGACGACGGACGCTGCGACGAGCACGTGACACCACTGCCACCCTGTCTTAGCGTAACGCCAGTCGAGGCGGACGTCGTCGCAGTAGCGACGACGGACACTGAGACGAGCACGTGACACCACTGCCAACCTGTCTTAGCATAACACGAGTCGAGGCGGACGTCGTCGCGGTAGCGACGACAGACGCTGAGACGAGCACGTGACACCACTGCCACCCAGTCTTTGCATAACGAGAGTCGAGGCGGACGTCGTCGCGGTACCGAAGACGGACGCCGAGACGAGCACGTGACACCACTGCCACCCTGTCACAGCGTAACGCGAGTCGAGGCGGACGTCGTCGCGGTAGCGACGACAGACGCCGAGATGAATACATGACACCACTACCATCCTGTCTTAGCGTAACGATAGTCGAGGTGGACGTCGTCGCGGTAGCGACGACGGACGCCGAGCCGAGCACGTGACACCACTGCCACCCTGTCTTAGCGTAACACGAGTCGAGGCAGACGTCGTCGCGGGTAGCGATGACAGACGTCGAGAAGAGCACGTGACACCACTGCCACCCTGTCTTAGCGTAGCGCGAGTCGAGGCGGACGTCGTCGCGGTAGCGACGACGGACGCCGAGACGAGCACGTGACACCACTGCCACCCTGTCTTAGCGTAGCGCGAGTCGAGGCCGACGTCGTCGCGGTAGCGACGACGGATGCCAAGACGAGCACGTGACAGCACTGCCACCCTGTCTTAGCATAGCGCGAGTCGAGGCGGATGTCGTCGCGGTAGCAACGACGGACGCCGAGACGAGCATGTGACACCACTGCCACCCTGTCTTAGCGTAGCGCGAGTCGAGGCAGACGTCGTCACGGTAGAAACGACGGACGCCGAGACGAGCACGTGTCACCAATGCCACCCTTTCTTAGCGTAACGCGAGTCGAGGCGGACGTCGTCGCGGTAGCGACGACGGACGCCGAGACGAGCACGTGACACCACTGCCACCCTGTCTTAGCGTAACGCGAGTCGAGGCGGACGACGTCGCGGTAGCGACGACGGACGCCGAGACGAGCACGTGACACCACTGCCACCCTGTCTTAGCGTAACGCGAGTCCAGGCGGACGTCGCCGCGGTAGCGACGACGGACGCCGAGACGAGCACGTGACACCACTGCCACCCTGTCTTAGCTTAGAGCGAGTCGAGGCGGACGTCGTCGCGGTAGCGACGACGGACGCCGAGACGAGCACGTGACACAACTACCACCCTGTCTTAGCGTAGCGCGAGTCGAGGCGGACGTCGTCGCGGTAGCGACGACGGACGCCGAGACGAGCATGTGTCACCACTGCGACCCTGTCTTAGCATAGCGCGTGTCGAGGCGGACGTCGTCGCGGAAGCGACGATGGACGCCGAGACGAGCACGTGACAACACTACCACCCCTATCTTAGCGTAACGCGAGTCGAGGCAGACGTCATCGCGGTAGCGACGATGGACGCCGAGACGAGCACGTGACACCACTGCCACCATGTCTTAGCGTAACGCGAGTTGAGGCGGACGTCGTCGCGGTAGCGACGACGGACGCCTAGACGAGCACGTGACACCACTGCCACCATGTCTTAGCGTATCGCGAGTCGAGGCGGACGTCGTCGCGGTAGCGACGACGGACGCCGAGACGAGCACGTGACACCACCGGCACCCTGTGTTACGTAACGCGAGTCGAGGCGGACGTCGTCGCGGTAGCGACGACGGACGCCGAGACGAGCACATGACACCACTGCCACCCTGTCTTAGCGTAACGCGAGTCGAGGCGGACGACGTCGCGGTAGCGACGACGGACGCTGAGACGAGCACGTGACACCACTGCCACCCTATCTTAGCTTAACGCGAGTCCAAGCGGACGTCATCGCGGTAGCGACGACGGACGCCGAGACGAGCACGTGACACCACTGCCACCCTGTCTTAGCTTAGAGCGAGTCAAGGCGGACGTCGTCGCGGTAGCGACGACGGATGCCGAGACGAGCAAGTGACACCACTGCCATCCTGTCTTAGCGTAGCGCGAGTCGAGGCGGACGTCGTCTCGGAAGCGACGATGGACACCGAGACGAGCACGTGACAACACTGCCACCCTATCTTAGCGTAACGCGAGTCGAGGCAGACGTCATCGCGGTAGCGACGATGGACGCCGAGACGAGCACGTGACACCACTGCCACCCTGTCTTAGTGTAACGCGAGTTGAGGCGAACGTCGTCGCGGTAGCGACGACGGACGCCGAGACGAGCATGTGACACCACTGCCACCATGTCTTAGCGTAACGCGAGTCGAGGCGGACGTCGTCGCGGTAGCGACGACGGACGCCGTGACGAACATCTGACACCACTGCCATCCTGTCTTAGCGAAACGTGAGTCGAGGCGGACGTCGTCACGGTAGCGACGACGGACGTCGAGACGAGCACGTGACACCACTGCCACCCTGTGTTACGTAACGCGAGTCGAGGCAGACGTCGTCGCAGTGGCGATGACGGACGCCGAGACGAGCACGTGACACCACTGCCACCCTGTCTTGGCGTAACGCAAGTCGAGGCAGACGTCGTCGCGGTAGCGATGACAGACGTCGAGACGAACACATGACACCACTACCATCCTGTCTTAGTGTTACGCGAGTCGAGGCGGACGTCGTCGCGGTAGCGACGATGGACGCCGAGACGAGCACGTGACACCACTGCCACCCTGTCTTAGCTTAGAGCGAGTTGAGGCGGACGTCGTCGCATTAGCGACGACGGACGCCGAGACGAGCACGTGACACCACTGCCACCCTGTCATAGCATAGCGCGAGTCGAGGCGGACATCGTCGTGGTAGCGACGATGGATGCCGAGACGAGCACATGACACCACTGCCACCCTTTCTTAGCGTACCGCGAGTCGAGGCGGACGTCGTCGCGGTAGCGACGACAGACACCGAGACGAGCACGTGACACCACTGCCACCCTGTCTTAGCATAGCGCGAGTCGAGGCGGACGTCGTCGCGGTAGCGACGACGGACGCCGAGACGAACACATGACACCACTGCCATCCTGTCTTAGCGTAACGCGAGTCGAGGCGGACGTCGTCGCGGTAGCGACGACGGACGCCGAGACGAGCACGTGACAGCACTGCCACCCTGTCTTAGCTTAGAGCGAGTCGAGGCGGACGTCGTCGCGGTAGCGACGACGGACGCCGAGACGAGCACGTGACACCACTGCCACCCTGTCTTAGCATAGCGCGAGTCGAGGCGGACGTCATCGCGGTAGCGATGACGGACGCTGTGACGAGCACGTGATACCACTGCCACCCTTTATTACCGTACCACGAGTCGAGGCAGACGTCGTCGCTGTAGCGACGACTGACGTCGAGACGAGCACGTGACCCCACTGCCACCCTGTGTTACGTAACGCGAGTCGAGGCAGACGTCGTCGCGGTGGCGACGACGGACGCCGAGACGAGCACGTGACACCACTGCCTCCCTGTCTTAGCGTAAAGCAAGTCGAGGCGGACGTCGTCGCGGTAGCGATGACAGACGTCGAGACGAACACATGACACCACTACCATCCTGTCTTAGTGTTACGCGAGTCGAGGCGGACGTCGTCGCGGTAGCGACGATGGACGCCGAGACGAGCACGTGACACCACTGCCACCCTGTCTTAGCGAAGCGCGAGTCGAGGCGTCCGTCGTCGCTACCGCGACGACGGACGTCGAGACGAGCACGTGCCACCACTGCCACTCTGTCTTAGCGTAACGCGAGTCGAGGCGGACGTCGTCGCGGTAGCGACGACGAACGCCGAGACGAGCATGTTACACCACTGCCCCCCTATCTTAGCGTAACGCGAGTCCAGGCGGACGTCGTCGCGGTAGCGACGACGGACGCTGCGACGAGCACGTGACACCACTGCCACCCTGTCTTAGCGTAACGCCAGTCGAGGCGGACGTCGTCGCAGTAGCGACGACGGACACTGAGACGAGCACGTGACACCACTGCCAACCTGTCTTAGCATAACACGAGTCGAGGCGGACGTCGTCGCGGTAGCGACGACAGACGCTGAGACGAGCACGTGACACCACTGCCACCCAGTCTTTGCATAACGAGAGTCGAGGCGGACGTCGTCGCGGTACCGAAGACGGACGCCGAGACGAGCACGTGCCACCACTGCCACCCTATCTTAACGTAACGCGAGTCGAGGCGGACGTCGTTGCGGTAGCGACGATGGACACCAAGACAAGCACGTGACACCACTGCCATCCTGTCTTAGCGTAACGCTAGTCGAGGTGGACGTCGTCGCGGTAGCGACGACGGACATCGAGACGAGCACGTGACACCACTGCCACCCTGTCTTAGCGTAACGCGAGTCGAGGCGGATGTCGTCGCGGTTGCGACGACGGACGCCGAGACGAACACCTGACACCACTGCCATCCTGTCTTAGCGTAACGCGAGTTGAGGCGGACATCGTCGCGGTAGCGACGACGGATGCCGAGACGAGCACGTGACACCACTGCCACCCTGTCTTAGCTTAGAGCGTGTCGAGGCGGACGTCATTGCGGTAGCGACGACGGACGCCGAGACGAGCGCGTGACACCACTGCCACCCTGTCTTAGCATAGCGCGAGTCGAGGCGGACATCGTCGCGGTAGCGACGACGGACGCCGAGACGAGGACGTGACACCACTGCCACCCTTTATTAGCGTACCGCAAGTCGAGGCGGACGTCGTCGCGGTAGCGATGACGGACGCCGAGACGAGCACGTGACACCACCGGCACCCTTTGTTACGTAACGCGAGTCGAGGCGGACGTCGTCGCGGTAGCGACGACGGACGCCGAGACGAGCACGTGACACCACTGCCACCCTGTCTTAGCGTAACGCAAGTCGAGGCAGACGTCGTCGCGGTAGCGACGACAGACGCCGAGACGAGCACGTGACACCACTGCCACCCTGTCTTAGCGAAAGGCGAGTCGAGGCGGACGTCGTCGCGGTAGCGACGACGGACGCCGAGACGAGCACGGGACAACACTGCCACCCTATCTTAGCGTAATGCGAGTCGAGGCGGACGTCGTCGCGGTAGCGACGACGGACGCCGAGACGAGAATATGACACCACTGCCCCCCTATCTTAGAATAACGCGAGTCCAGGCGGACGTCGTCGCGGTAGCGACGACGGACGCCGAGACGAGCACGTGACACCACTGCCACCCTGTCACAGCATAACGCGAGTCGAGGCGGACGTCGTCGCGGTAGCGACAACAGACGCCGAGATGAACACATGACACCACTACCATCCTGTCTTAGCGTAACGATAGTCGAGGTGGACGTCGTCGCGGTAGCGACGACGGACGCCGAGCCGAGCACGTGACACCACTGCCACCCTGTCTTAGCGTAACATGAGTCGAGGCAGACGTCCTCGCGGGTAGCGATGACGGACGTCGAGAAGAGCACGTGACACCACTGCCACCCTGTCTTAGCGTAGCGCGAGTCGAGGCGGACGTCGTCGCGGTAGCGACGACGGACGCCGAGACGAGCACGTGACACCACTGCCACCCTGTCTTAGCGTAGCGCGAGTCGAGGCCGACGTCGTCGCGGTAGCAACGACGGATGCCAAGACGAGCACGTGACAGCACTGCCACCCTATCTTAGCGTAGCGCGAGTCGAGGCGGATGTCGTCGCGGTAGCAACGACGGACGCCGAGACGAGCACGTGACACCACTGCCACCCTGTCTTAGCGTAGCGCGAGTCGAGGCAGACGTCGTCACGGTAGCAACGACGGACGCCGAGACGAGCACGTGTCACCAATGCCACCCTTTCTTAGCGTAACGTGAGTTGAGGCGGACGTCGTCGCGGTAGCGACGACGGACGCCGAGACGAGCACGTGACACCACTGCCACCCTGTCTTAGCGTAACGCGAGTCGAGGCGGACGACGTCGCGGTAGCGACGACGGACGCCGAGACGAGCACGTGACACCACTGCCACCCTATCTTAGCGTAACGCGAGTCCAGGCGGACGTCGCCGCGGTAGCGACGACGGACGCCGAGACGAGCACGTGACACCACTGCCACCCTGTCTTAGCTTAGAGCGAGTCGAGGCGGACGTCGTCGCGGTAGCGACGACGGACGCCGAGACGAGCACGTGACACCACTACCACCCTGTCTTAGCGTAGCGCGAGTCGAGGCGGACGTCGTCGCGGTAGCGACGACAGACGCCGAGACGAGCACGTGACACCACTGCCACCCTGTCTTAGCGAAAGGCGAGTCGAGGCGGACGTCGTCGCGGTAGCGACGACGGACGCCGAGACGAGCACGGGACAACACTGCCACCCTATCTTAGCGTAATGCGAGTCGAGGCGGACGTCGTCGCGGTAGCGACGACGGACGCCGAGACGAGCATGTCACACCACTGCCCCCCTATCTTAGCATAACGCGAGTCCAGGCGGACGTCGTCGCGGTAGCGACGACGCACGCCGAGACGAGCACGTGACACCACTGCCACCCTGTCTTAGCGTAACGCAAGTCGAGGCAGACGTCGTCGCGGTAGCGACGACAGACGCCGAGACGAGCACGTGACACCACTGCCACCCTGTCTTAGCGAAAGGCGAGTCGAGGCGGACGTCGTCGCGGTAGCGACGACGGACGCCGAGACGAGCACGGGACAACACTGCCACCCTATCTTAGCGTAATGCGAGTCGAGGCGGACGTCGTCGCGGTAGCGACGACGGACGCCGAGACGAGCATGTGACACCACTGCCCCCCTATCTTAGCATAACGCGAGTCCAGGCGGACGTCGTCGCGGTGGCGACGACGGACGCCGAGACGAGCACGTGACACCACTGCCACCCTGTCACAGCGTAACGCGAGTCGAGGCGGACGTCGTCGCGGTAGCGACGACAGATGCCGAGATGAACACATGACACCACTACCATCCTGTCTTAGCGTAACGATAGTCGAGGTGGACGTCGTCGCGGTAGGGACGACGGACGCCGAGCCGAGCACGTGACACCACTGCCACCCTGTCTTAGCGTAACACGAGTCGAGGCGGACGTCGTTGCGGTAGCGATGATGGACGCCGAGACGAGCACGTGACACCACTGCCAACCTGTCTTAGCGTAGTGCAAGTCGAGGCGGACGTCTTTGCGGTAGCGACGACGGACGCCGAGACGAGCACGTGACACCACTGCCACCCTGTATTAGCGTAGCGCGAGTCGAGGCGGACGTAATCGTGGTAGCGACGACGGACGCCGAGACGAGCACGTGACACCACTGCCACCCTGTCTTAGCGTAGCGCGAGTCGAGTTGAACGTCGTCGCGGTAGCGACGACAGACACCGAGATGAGCACGTGACACCACTGCCACCCTTTCTTAGCGTAACGCGAGTCGAGGCGGACGTCGTGGTGGTAGCGACGACGAACGTCGAGACGAGCACCTGACACCACTGCCACCCTATCTTAGCGTAACGCGAGTCGAGGCGGACGTCGATATTGTGGCGACACGTCATCGGATGCGCTGGAGCGTGGGCGCGGAGTGGCGGCCTTGCCGCTGCAAGTGCCTTGCCGCAGCCCTTGTCTTGTCGCACCAGCAAGCATGCCGCTCGCCGGGCCTTGCCGGGACGCGCGGGGCATTGTGGCAAGTTTCTTGAAGTGCCTTGGATGGCCTTCCCGGCAAGCTCCTCTTGCCGGGGCCCTTGTCCTTCCCGGCAAGCTCCTCTTGCCGGGGCCTTGGTTGGCTTTCCCGGCAAGCTCCTCTTGCAGGGGCTTTTAGCTTGAGGGCTCTGTTCTCGAACGGTGTCAAAGTAGCCGTGGAGGATCTTGGCGGGCACCCGGCAAGCCCCGCCGCGGGTCGCTGCGACTGCCCGTGCACAAGTTCGGGGTACTAAGGTACCCCCTCCTTTAGTACACCGACAACGTGACACCACTGCCAACCTGTCTTAGCGTAACGCGAGTCGAGCTGGACGTCGTCGCGGTAGCGACTACGGACACTGAGACGAGCACGTGACACCACTGCCAACCTGTCTTAGCGTAACGCAAGTCGAGGCGGACGTCGTCGCAGTAGCGACGACGGACGCCCAGACGAGCACGTGACACCACTGCCAACCTATCTTAGCGTAACGCGAGTCGAGGCGGATGTCGTCGCGGTAGCGACTACGGACGCTGAGACGAGCACGTGACACCACTGCCAACCTGTCTTAGCGTAGCGCGAGTCGAGGCGGACGTCTTCGTGGTAGCGACGACGGACGCCGAGACGAGCACGTGACAGCACTGCCAACCTGTCTTAGCGTAACGCAAGTTGAGGCGGACGTCATCGCGGTAGCGACTACGGACGCCGAGACGAGCACGTGACACCACTGCCAACCTGTCTTAGCGTAGCGCGAGTCGAGGCGGACGTCTTCGCGGTAGCGATGACGGATGCCGAGACGAGCACGTGACACCACTGCCACCCTATCTTAGCATAACGCGAGTCGAGCGAGCACGTGACACCACTGCCACCTTGTCTTAGCGTAGCGCGAGTCGAGGCAGACTTCGTCGCGGTAGCGACGACGGACGCCGAGACGAGCACGTGACACCACTGCCACCCTGTCTTAGCATAGAGCGAGTCGAGGCGGACGTCGTGGCGGTAGCGACGACGGACGCCGAGAGGAGCACGTGACACCACTGCCACCCTGTCTTAGCGTAGCGCGAGTAGAGGCGGACATCGTCGCGGTAGCGACGACGGACGCCGAGACGAGCACGTGACACCACTGCCACCCTTTCTTAGCGTAACGCGAGTCGAGGCGGACGTCGTTGCGGTAGCGACGACGGACACCAAGGCGAGCACGTGACACCACTGGCACCCTGTCTTAGCGTAACGCGAGTCGAGGCGGACGTCGTCGCGCTAGCGACGACGGACGTCGAGACGAGCACGTGACACCACTACCACCCTGTCTTAGCGCAGCGCGAGTCGAGGCGGACGTCGTCGCGGTAGCAACGACGGATGCCGAGACGAGCACGTAACACCACTGCCACCCTGTCTTAGCGTAGCGCAAGTCGAGGTGAATGTCGTCGTGGTAGCGACGACGGACGCCGAGACAAGCACGTGACACCACTGCCACCCTGTCTTAGCGTAGCGCGAGTCGAGTTGAACGTCGTCGCGGTAGAGACGACGGACACCGAGACGAGCACGTCACACCACTGCCACCCTTTCTTAGCGTAACGCGAGTCGAGGCGGACGTCGTCGTGGTAGCGACGATGGACGCCGAGACGAGCACGTGACACCACTGCCAACCTGTCTTAGCGTAGTGAAAGTCGAGGCGGACGTCTTTGCAGTAGCGACGACGGACGCCGAGACAAGCACGTGACACCACTGCCACCCTGTATTAGCGTAGCGCGAGTCGAGGCGGACGTCATCGCGGTAGCGACGACGGACGCCGAGATGAGCACGTGACACCACTGCCACCCTGTCTTAGCATACCGCGAGTCGAGTTGAACATCGTCGCGGTAGCGACGACAGACGCCGAGACGAGCACGTGACACCACTGCCACCCTTTCTTAGCGTAACGCGAGTCGAGGCGGACATCGTGGCGGTAGCGACGACGGACGCCAAGACGAGCACCTGACACCACTGCCACCCTGTCTTAGCGTAACGCAAGTCGAGGCGGATGTCGATCTTGTGGCGACACGTCGTCGAATGCGCTGGAGCGTGGGCGCGGAGTGGTGGCCTTGCCGCGGCAAGTGCCTTGCGTAGCCCTTGTCTTGTCGCACCAGCAAGCTTGCCGCTCGCCGTGCCTTGCCGGGACGCGCGGGGCATCGTGGCAAGTTTCTTGAAGTGCCTTGGATGGCCTTCCCGGCAAGCTCCTCTTGCCGGGGCCCTTGTCCTTCCCGGCAAGCTCCTCTTGCCGGGGCCTTGGTTGGCTTTCCCGGCAAGCTCCTCTTGCCGGGGCCCTTGTCCTTCCCGGCAAGCTCCTCTTGCCGGGGCCTTGGTTGGCTTTCCCGGCAAGCTCCTCTTGCAGGGGCTTTTAGCTTGAGGGCTCTGTTCTCGAACGGTGTCAAAGTAGCCGTGGAGGATCTTGGTGGGCACCCGGCAAGCCCCGCCGCGGGTCGCTGCGACTGCCCGTGCACAAGTTCGGGGTACTAAGGTACCCCCTCCTTTAGTACACCGACAACGTGACACCACTGCCAACCTGTCTTAGCGTAACGCGAGTCGAGGTGGACGTCGTCGCGGTAGCGACTACGGACACCGAGACGAGCACGTGACACCACTGCCAACCTGTCTTAGCGTAACGCAAGTCGAGGTGGACGTCGTCGCGGTAGCGACGACGGACGCCCAGACGAGCACGTGACACCACTGCCAACCTATCTTAGCGTAACGCGAGTCGAGGCGGATGTCGTCGCGGTAGCGACTACGGACGCCGAGACGAGCACGCGACACCACTGTCAACCTGTCTTAGCGTAGCGCGAGTCGAGGCGGACGTCTTCGTGGTAGCGACGACGGACGCCAAGACGAGCACGTGACAGCACTGCCAACCTGTCTTAGCGTAACGCGAGTTGAGGCGGACGTCATCGCGGTAGCGACTACGGACGCCGAGACGAGCACGTGACACCACTGCCAACCTGTCTTAGCGTAGCGCGAGTCGAGGCGGACGTCTTCGCGGTAGCGACGACGGATGCCGAGACGAGCACGTGACACCACTGCCACCCTATCTTAGCGTAACGCGAGTCGAGCGAGCACGTGACACCACTGCCACCTTGTCTTAGCGTAGCGCGAGTCGAGGCGGACTTCGTCACGGTAGCGACGACGGACGCCGAGACGAGCACGTGACACCACTGCCACCCTGTCTTAGCATAGAGCGAGTCGAGGCGGACGTCGTGGCGGTAGCGACGACGAACGCCGAGAGGAGCACGTGACACCACTGCCACCCTGTCTTAGCGTAGCGCGAGTAGAGGCGGACGTCGTCGCGGTAGCGACGACGGACGCAGAGACGAGCACGTGACACCACTGACACCCTTTCTTAGCGTAATGCGAGTCGAGGCGGACGTCGTCGCGGTAGCGACGACGGACGCCAAGACGAGCACGTGACACCACTGCCAACCTTTCTTAGCGTAACGCGAGTCGAGGCGGACGTCGTTGCGGTAGCGACGACGGACACCAAGGCGAGCACGTGACACCACTGGCACCCTGTCTTAGCGTAACGCGAGTCGAGGCGGACGTCGTCGCGGTAGCGACGACGGACGTCGAGACGAGCACGTGACACCACTACCACCCTGTCTTAGCGCAGCGCGAGTCGAGGCGGACGTCGTCGCGGTAGCAACGACGGATGCCGAGACGAGCACGTGACACCACTGCCACCCTGTCTTAGCGTAGCGCGAGTCGAGGTGAATGTCGTCGTGGTAGCGACGACGGACGCCGAGACGAGCACGTGACACCACTGCCACCCTGTCTTAGCGTAGCGCGAGTCGAGTTGAACGTCGTCGCGGTAGCGACGACGGACACCGAGACGAGCACGTCACACCACTGCCACCCTTTCTTAGCGTAACGCGAGTCGAGGCGGACGTCGTCGTGGTAGCGACGATGGATGCCTAGACGAGCACGTGACACCACTGCCAACCTGTCTTAGCGTAGTGAAAGTCAAGGCGGACATCTTTGCAGTAGCGACGACGGACGCCGAGACAAGCACGTGACACCACTGCCACCCTGTATTAGCGTAGCGCGAGTCGAGGCGGACGTCATCGCGGTAGCGACGACGGACGCCGAGATGAGCACGTGACACCACTGCCACCCTGTCTTAGCATACCGCGAGTCGAGTTGAACATCGTCGCGGTAGCGACGACAGACGCCGAGACGAGCACGTGACACCACTGCCACCCTTTCTTAGCGTAACGCGAGTCGAGGCGGACATCGTGGCGGTAGCGACGACGGACGCCAAGACGAGCACCTGACACCACTGCCACCCTGTCTTAGCGTAACGCAAGTCGAGGCGGATGTCGATCTTGTGGCGACACGTCGTCGAATGCGCTGGAGCGTGGGCGCGGAGTGGTGGCCTTGCCGCGGCAAGTGCCTTGCGTAGCCCTTGTCTTGTCGCACCAGCAAGCTTGCCGCTCGCCGGGCCTTGCCGGGACGCGCGGGGCATCGTGGCAAGTTTCTTGAAGTGCCTTGGATGGCCTTCCCGGCAAGCTCCTCTTGCCGGGGCCCTTGTCCTTCCCGGCAAGCTCCTCTTGCCGGGGCCTTGGTTGGCTTTCCCGGCAAGATCCTCTTGCCGGGGCCCTTGTCCTTCCCGGCAAGCTCCTCTTGCCGGGGCCTTGGTTGGCTTTCCCGGCAAGCTCCTCTTGCAGGGGCTTTTAGCTTGAGGGCTCTGTTCTCGAACGGTGTCAAAGTAGCCGTGGAGGATCTTGGCGGGCACCCGGCAAGCCCCGCCGCGGGTCGCTGCGACTGCCCGTGCACAAGTTCGGGGTACTAAGGTACCCCCTCCTTTAGTACACCGACAACGTGACACCACTGCCAACCTGTCTTAGCGTAACGCAAGTCGAGGTGGACGTCGTCGCGGTAGCGACTACGGACACCGAGACGAGCACGTGACACCACTGCCAACCTGTCTTAGCGTAACGCAAGTCGAGGTGGACGTCGTCGCGGTAGCGACGACGGACGCCCAGACGAGCAGGTGACACCACTGCCAACCTATCTTAGCGTAACGCGAGTCGAGGCGGATGTCGTCGCGGTAGCGACTACGGACGCCGAGACGAGCACGTGACACCACTGTCAACCTGTCTTAGCGTAGCGCGAGTCGAGGCGGACGTCTTCGTGGTAGCGACGACGGACGCCGAGACGAGCACGTGACAGCACTGCCAACCTGTCTTAGCGTAACGCGAGTTGAGGCGGACGTCATCGCGGTAGCGACTACGGACGCCGAGACGAGCACGTGACACCACTGCCAACCTGTCTTAGCGTAGCGCGAGTCGAGGCGGACGTCTTCGCGGTAGCGACGACGGATGCCGAGACGAGCACGTGACACCACCGCCACCCTGTCTTAGCGTAACGCGAGTCGAGCGAGCACGTGACACCACTGCCACCTTGTCTTAGCGTAGCGCGAGTCGAGGCGGACTTCGTCACGGTAGCGACGACGGACGCCGAGACGAGCACGTGACACCACTGCCACCCTGTCTTAGCATAGAGCGAGTCGAGGCGGACGTCGTGGCTG